>RCWM02000022.1:0-1348750 GCA_003667255.2 Euschistus heros | reverse complement strand
ATACCTACTCACTTTATTTCTTAATATATTTATTTCAAGTCCCTAAATTTTTAGTAAAAACTTTTTTCAATTTTTAAAGCCCTGAAGAAGGCTTTCAAATCAGGCCAAAACATAGACAAAATAAAAGTATGATATACTCAGGTTTTATAAAAGACATAAGACATTTGAGTTATCAAAGTTTGAGTCACACGATGGATGGTAATACAGAATGTTTTTTTTTTCTTTTCTTATTAATATTTTTGTCTGGTTTTTATATTTAATTCGAAACCTGTGTTTTTTCTGATGTGTTTTCATGTTCAAAAACATTCATAGTTATGAAGGCGATGAGTTCAAATAACATTGTATTTTACATTCCGTGATATAATGTAACTTATGATTTCCTATCATTGATAATTTTTATTTGTTTTATATATTTTAATATGCTCTACACATTTCCTTTTACTGAAGTGATTACTTCACTAAATTACTGAGATAAAAAATATGGTAAATAATCATTATTAAATGTATTTATTCATTTCCAGATCTGCCTTGAGATGTTTTAAAAAAATATATAATATTTTAACAGTATTAAAAATGAGGATATTGTCTCATACAAGAGAAACCCTCAACAAATAAGTTCACTTATAATTTTGGAATAATTGTAATTATATAATAAGTATGCGTATAAAATAAATTAAAAGGAAGAAGAAAAAAATAATAGTGAAAAAAAATAGCATTGAAAAATAAACATGGCAAAAGAAAGTAGTGAACATACAACCAATAATAATTAACAGAAAAAACATTAAATAATAATGAAAAAAAAATTCGATAAATAATATAATTAAATATAAGTAATAAAACAGTAATTGATATAGTAACGAAGTATATCAATATTATTATATAAAAGGACAAACCATTTTTAGTTTGTGATCACTTACTACTGAACCACCTTAACCAAATTTTTACATCACCTTTATGGTTCAAGGAAGGTTTTGCAGTAATAACATTTACATATTTTCAATTTAATTGTTGTCTAAGAAGCGATAAATATGTGATGCGCAGTGAAGTTCGAAAGTTGACCGATAGGTGGCCAGTGCCATTTAAGAGGTTACAAAGATAAGCCGTTATATAGAGCTAGAAATTGATAATTAAATTAACTTACATTTAATTAAATTATTTTAGAAAATTTAAATATGTGGGACGAAATTTACATACCAGTGAAGTTCGAAAATGACATGTGGTTTGCACCATTCCTCAATATAGTTCAAAATGATAAACCTACTGAACCAATTCGTACAAAATTTTAACTATATCATATTCATAGATGTAGGAAAGTTTAGGAATACTAAAATTTACTGTTATCATAATTTAAATGTACAATGTTAAATGTCAGAACCGAGTGTTGAGTTTTTCATTAAAATTATTTCTGCCAAATTAAATGTAATACCAAATCAAAATATTGATGCATTGCTATTTCGATGTTGTGTGTTAAAATGTGGTTCATGGGCCAATAATAGTAAGCACTAAAAATTCTGTCTATTATTCGCTAGTTTTCCAACAGGTCTTTCTGACTTACTAAATCATTCATTAAAATTAAAAATTGAATTTCTGATTATGATTTTGCGTCATATTATATATTTTATACGTAAAAATATCATTGAAGAAATAATACTCGATTCGATGCTTCGAAACAAGATTTTTATTGATAAGCATATAAAATTTTCATTATTATTTAAAATTATTTATGTTCTTTACTTGTGAGAGTGGACGAAGCCGCGACGGGAGATGCTGGTAATGTATAAAATAATAATGGTAAATATAAATAATCATAATTTGTGGTTATCCTTTTGTATCCTCAAAGCTAAAAAATTATGCGGTACAAATACCGTGAGAGAAAATATATAAAAGATCCTAAACTAATAATTTAATAAAATAAAAAAAAAAAATAAAATAAAAATAGAGGTGATAATAAACGACCAAGAAAAAGGAATGCGTTCGGAATATGAAGAGAAACAATTGGAAATAAAATAACAGTGAATCGGACAACAGTTGCCTCTCATTATTTGTAAGCAATTCATATCCATACGAAAGGCAAAAATATTGCCTATCGTTTTGTAACGATAAATTCAACAAAGATACGAACAGCTGTATGAATAAATGGATTATAGATTCGATAAATGACTGCAATAAAAGGAACCCTGATACGGCAAGGACACGAAATGGCAGTCCATTAAATAAAAACAATATTTCAATAATTATAAAATACGAGGACAACCCTATTTCAAAACATTCCTTCCTTAATAAAGACGTATAGGCTGTTGAAAGAGCTCAACTCCGATAAATATAGGGAGCGATGGGGCTATAACCAATCCCACCAGATAGGAGATGTATAAACAGTTAATATGCAAATGGAATCTCTATTCTTTTTCTCCATCAGTTCTTATTGAGTGTGGGTTCAACGCTGCTATAATTTTAATTGAATTATGTAAGGCTTTAGTTCTTTAGAACAGTCATCCAGCTAAATGAGTTTAAGTACTCTCTAATGAAGGCAATTTAGATACCCAGACGATACTGATAAAATATAGCAATATACGTTTAAATAAACTACTAAAAAAAAAAGAATATCTTCAAAAATTTCAGTGATTTTTATTAATGCAGGGCTATAATTAAGATAAGTTATTCTAAAAAGAAATGAAAATAAAAAAAACAAACGTAAAATGACTATGAATTGATCGTTCAAATAAAAACTCATTGTGAGTCTTGATTAAAGAAAACAGTTAGCCATAAGTATTATTGAAATGATCAGGATTGATGAATTAATTGCCACTTCTATTGGAATTATTTTATTTGAAATCTAGTTGGGAATGTTAGACATTCATGTTCAGTTCTAAAATAAATATTTTTTTCAAAACATCAGCACTATGTTACATGGATTATATATACTAAAGTTTTCAAAAATGTAAAACAAGAAATTAAATACCATATATTGGTACTTACCTCAGGAGATCTAACGGATATCTGAAATATATCCATCGTGGAAAGGGAAGAGTCGAGTAGATTAATTTTTTGGGAGGTTTTTCTTTGGGTTTTCCTAATGACTAATTGGGTTTTTCCATTCCTATTGGAAATATTTATTTGGTCAATCAAACAAAATTCTGGATTGGTTTTGAATGATTTCATTATATCTTATGATTCATAAACATTTAATTTTAGGCTATTTTCTACTAGTATAGTTTTCACTCCCGGGTCTTTATTGAATTTATGGTTATTTTTTATAGAGGAATAAAAAAAAGTTCGAATTTTGGGTCTTATTTATTATTATATACTCTTATATGTTCTTTTATTCTCTAACGATCGTCCAGTTTTTCCCCGTATATTCAGCTTCACATTTTGTCACATATTAATTGAATGACTATAACATACTTTTTAATTAATTATCTTGACACAGCTATATTTCCCCTCTATGATCCCACTAAAAATAATATGATATATAATAATATGATAACATGTCAGTCGAAAAATTCCACCTAATTCATATTTTTATTTTCTTGCCTAAAATTTTCATTCCTTTTAAGGGGTTTACTTTTCCGTATACTTACTAGAAATATAAAACGTATAAGAATTTTTTTTAAACTATGATTTTATAACCTTATAAATTATATACAACAATTAAATATGAGGAAAATTATTATCTTACTGTGACGATAACATGTAAAGAACTACTACCTAGTAGCACTTCAATAGTTCTACATTAGAAGGTTTCTTGGCCATCTTCTTTTCGGGTGCCTCGGATAATTATTGGGAATGGAGTGTGAGGAAAGTATGGAGTACAAGAGGATTCGAGTATATATGTAGGAGTATGCTATGAAAGGATAGGTATATAGTTTGTTCCAAATCAGAAAAATATGGAACATTATGAACTTTATGGATAAGTTTGTTTGTGGCATAATAAGGATCATTGAGGATTTTTAAAAGAATTTTGGATTGTATAAGAGAAGAATTGAAAGGTTTAGTGTAGCCCCATAGCTCAACTTCTTATGTCCAAATGGGTCTAATTACTGTCATGTAAATACGAGTATGTCTTTTGTAATTTATTGGGAGCTTAAAACGCTTTTCTAGCAAATATTGGAGTTGTCGGAAACGGCGAGCAGTTTCTTCTTCTTTAAGTCTAGTGAGTATAAGGATTAAAAAAAAAAAAGCTTAAATATATTTTTTTAAATACCAAGCGGCTTTGAATTAAGAAATTACGTTTATTACGCCTTGCATTCCCACTATTCCCATATGTCTAATGTGATTTTGAATAAATTCTTGAGAGATATGCCTCATCTAACGCAAAACGTTAATAATCCAAGGTAATTTAAATTCTTAAAATTCTCAGTTATTAATACAGAATGCTTTTATTTAAATAATGTTTTGAATAGTGTAATGCTTATCATATTCCCTTTAAAAGAATATGAGGACGGAAACACCAAAATAAAACATTTAGCTGCAAAAAGAAAAAAAAAATATTTATTGGAATTTTTACCCTGTCAGTATACTTAAATATATATATAGCTGTCAGTTTATACATAGTAAGTACCTATAAACATATATATATATTTTTGTATAATTTTCAGATCAGTCTTCGATTTCAAACCTAGCGAAAAAAAACTAAATAACAAAACTGTCTACTTACTTTCCAGTCATTACATTACATTAATGTAAGTCATTTATATATAGTTATTATTTATTTTTATATCATCACGAATGAGATAATGTAGTTATTAGGTCTTGAGCACCCGTTAGCCAATTTAACTAGCTGACAATACTTCCTAATAGAAACATTATAGTTACTTTTTTGGACAATCTTTGTTTTTTTGGTATTGTGTCAATATTATCAAACTCATTATTAAGTAGCAATACGTATGTACGAATTTTGATAGGTGACTTTGCTTGATCAATGATATCAAGGATGATTGCTCAAATGAGTAGGGATTTCTAAAGAAAGTGCCTTTTGCTTTCTCATCGCTGATTGTTAAGTACCTCTTGAAGAGTTATACAGCAACTTTAAGAAGCACAAAATGGACTATTGCCCAATAATTTAAAATTGTACCAGATTATATTTTCTAATAGTCCAAGAACCACACTGCTCTATCTCTTGGACTATAAAGATAAAGACTTAAATGTTACGACTTTTAATCATGATTTTGTTTGATATTTTTGTTCATCTTTGAACAATTTGTTTATAGCCACAGATGATCCGAACAACATTAGCACTGAATAACTTCACTAGCTATATCTTTCCAGTTAGATTAAGTTATTTAGCAATTGGTAAATTCTTACTAGTTCATGGAGCAATTAAAAATAAAATTTCACGTAGTTGTTTCATTTTCATTCGAGACCTCGTTCAAACTCAAAATAAGCTGTGCATTAATTTATGATTAACTGATCTCATTTACAAATAATTTTTTCACTTACTCTTCTTTTTGTTGTAATTTTAGCCCTACAAAGCGTACGAAGCCCTTGATTTGACTATTTATCAATTGCATACACTGCATCTTCTTGCTTCAATTACCGCAATGAACTTAAAAAAAAGAAAGTGCAATTCAAAAATATTTAATGTTACTCCAGTTGAAAAATATTGTAGTAAGAAATATGTTTCAAAAATTAAAATAAACAGAACTACGATTTTCATTTGGATTCATCATTTTTATGCACATCCAAGAATACATAAATGAAAATTATAAAATAATGAAATGGAATCATGAAACATAGTTAAGAGAATCAATCTTTTTAAGAGAATGCCTTATTTCCAATTAGAATTATGTGATCATTTTTTTTTTTTTTTTTATTTGTGAATACGATAAAAAAAAATAACTTAAATTATAGTTGTTTCTATTATTTCAATATCAATTTATTTATAATTTTAAATTCTTGGTAGTCTATTTAATTCAATCAATTGTGTGTTGAGCAATTAAATAATATCGCCTTTTATTTTTTTCTACTTTTTCAATTGTATTTTTTTTCTGTTCACAACTAATTTATATTATTTTTCTTGAGTTTTATATTGTTACATATTTTAAATTATTTATTGATTATAGATGTGTTTTAGGACATACTTCTTTAACGGATGTACCTTTTCCCTCTTTCTTTTACCCTTATCTTTGTTGTCTTTTTGTTTCTTTCAGCCCTTGAGCATGGCCTGTCGAAGTTGGCTCCGAATTGACAACCAACTTCAAACAATGGGACCTACAGAATACCTACATACCAAAGAATGTATGATCGAGACAAAGGAAAGAATTGACGATGACGAGATTACGAATAGGGCACCTGAAACTCACACTCAGTTCTTTCCCATTTTCTAAACCATCCCAAAAATTCTCTAAATTTCAAAAAAATCTTACAATAAATGCATCCTTGTGTAATCCAAACAAAAAAGCAAGAAGAGACATATTTATGGCCTGAAAAATCAAGACATATTAAAAATTGTTGAAAAATAAATTACCTACTCTCCACCAATCAAATTGGGTAAACCAGACTGTTCTTGACACCCTTAAGAAAATATTCATAAATATTTATACTAAAATCATAGAAAGAAATGGTTCAATAAAATTATACAATGCAGTGATTTTTCTTTAATTACAATAATTTAAGCAAAGCAAGAAACTTTACTTTATTCCTGTAATGTATTTTACAGGATAGTGACAACAAATTATAATATAAAATCGGTTATTACTTCTACAAAGTTGAGTTGTAGGATTTAAAAGGAATTTTATGATTTGTTTTTTTTTGTTAAAAATTTGTTTTCTCGAATTTTTAAGATAGGGTGTCAATAACTGTCTGGTTTACCTTAATGAAATGTTTCAAAACCTGTAGTTTTCGAAATAAGAATGGTGCCTCTGACTTGATGTAGTGGTACACAGCAATATAAAATTTATAATTAGAAATCAAGGGTTGTTTTTTTCTCGATTTCATTTACTTATTATTGATTTGATTTATTATTTTTTCTTCAATTTTTTCATAATTTTCGTTTATTTTAATCTTTAATTCTTTCTTTTATTTTATAATTTCCTTGTACCTAAGTTTAGGATGAATATTTACTTTATAGTACAATTATATAAAGCCTATGGCAGTTATTTATTTGTTCTTAAAATAAAAAACTTAATATTCTTAAAAAAAAAAAAATATTTATTAGGGGCTACTTATAAAATATACAATTTTTAATAATATATACATAGAATGCTCCTGTCCAAAAGGTTTGGCAAACCATAAATTCAACTCGTGTTAAGTATACTATTACGATCATTGCACACATCCTGCTTTAAACACTACAGTATCTGAAAATGAACATTTTTAAACAAAAAATACATTTTGTAGTGGAATTTAAGGGTTTAAAAAAAAAAAATTTCTCTACTTACCTTTAAATTTGAAAAGTATTATGTTGAAAATTTCTTGTTACCCTTGAGTAATGCGAATCCATTATTAGTAGGACATCGACTGAGAGTATGTAAACTTCATTAGTGTAGCACTTTTTTATTTATTTATTTATTTTTTTTTTAATAAATTAATATCCTGTACCTAATTGTATGATGGAAAGTATTTAATAAACGACCATATGGCAGTTAAATAGCAAAATATAAAAAGAAATCCGCTAGCTAATTAATCCATTTGCTATCTAAAATCTAAAAATCCGGTTCCGTAGATTTCTTGTTTACTAATTTATACAAAATATCTTTCGTCTTTCAGAAAGTATAAAGTGGAGTATATTTCTTACATTGTCATGACGTAGGGTAGAATGCCCCACTTTCTAGAAAAATTATATAATATTGTGATGTACGGTTTCATGCCACATCTTTCATACTTAGAATGTACAAGTCATTGCACAATCAATCACTTGATAATTTTCATAAATTGTAAATGTTATTACATTTAAATTTTAATTTCATTAGTTATTCACTAACACTTTTTTTTAATCAGTTTATATCATGATTTGTGATGTAAGTCCAAAATTTTATATTTTTATATTCTGTATTCTATACTCTATTAAAGGAAATATTCTATCTTGAAGAGAACTATTACTATTTTTATTATTTATATTGTTAATTTTGTATTAATATTTGTTTTTTCATTGAGTTTACCCTTTTACATTCATACAGTGTATTAATAGGTTGATCATCATATCTACTACTCATTGTAAGGCAGATTGTAATATTTTGACACGAACATAAAGAAAATAAAGTTAAAAAAAAAATCTCATTTTTGAAGCTACGCTAAATTAAAAAAATCGTCTTAAATGGTCGGAAAGGAAAATAGTTACCTATCATACAACCCTTGTTTAGACATTTACAAAATTAATGTTAAATTAACCCGTGTTTACTACTTATTAATTTTTTATTCTATTGTAAGCGTAAATATTTTTTATTTATTTATTGTTTTATACTACCCATAATAATAGGGCGTATAAAAAAACTGACCGTTTTATCAAATTCCAGAGTTCAAAAGTCTGTAAATATCTTAATGCTATTTATTATTTATTATTTACCAATACTTAATAATCCCTTTAGAGCATTCTCTAAGCTTGTTTACTTACACTGGACTTCTTAAAAAAAAATGCCTCAGTTCAGTTATTTATTTCAAAGAAGAAACATGAATGTCCTACGAAATTCTCGTAATATAAAGACATTACTGGAAAACTAATTTCACAGCCGCTGAAGCAACTCGTGAAATTATTAAATATGAAGGGGGAGGTGACCTTGAAGAGCGCACTGCGCGGCGTTGGTTTGAAAAATTTAGAAGTTGAGATACGATGTTGGAAAGGAAGAAGGGCTCCGGGCGGCCATTAATGGATATTGATGAGGTTCTGAAGGAAGCTGTTGAGTCAAATCCGTCCACAAGTACTCGCGAACTTGTCCGGGAGTGTGGTGTGTCGAAAGATAGTGTTAGTCGTCATTTTCTCTCCATGGGGAAGGTGAAAAAGACCTGCTCGTCCACACACTTCCCGTCGAATCAAAGAACATTTTACAGAACTTCATGGGTTTGAACTTCTGCCTCATCCACCATATAGTCCAGACCTCGCACCTTCGGATTACTACTTGTTTCGATCCATGGCCCATTTTCTTGAAGGGAAAAAATTTGATTATTTTGCTGAAGTTGAAAATGCTGTCCAAGAGTTCTTTGACAGCCATCCCAAGGAATGGTATCAGCGTAGCATCGAGCAATTGGCTAGCAGATGGGTAATGACGGTAGATAACAATGGACTATACTTTGAGTATTAATTCTATTTTATATCAAAGAAATAATAATACAAATATTTGTTTTAAAAACGGTCATTTTTTTTATACACCCTATTATTTCACAATATGATGGCATGGATTATTCTTTTTTTTTTTTAATTGTATCAATATCCAAATATTTTTGTTTAAATTGAAAAAAAAAAAAAACCTAATTATTTTCGTGCTCGATCCTTACGATCCAAATTCCTTCATAAAATCCTTAATCCGTATAATGTCACAAATAAACGCATCCATAACGAGCTTAATGTCTTATAGTATTATGAAATGGCCCAAACAAGATTAATAAGATACTAATAGATAATTTTATGATAAGCTTACATATCCACTCGAATCCACAAGTTTCCTAACTGAAAAGAAGATGGGCTAAAGACATTTTTATTGTATAACCTTTATTGAAGTGCTACTGATGAATAGCTCATTACAAGTTATTAAGATGCCATTGTATTTATTTTCCACACATTTCCTTGGTTTATAGATTGTATACATTCATAATTATAAATAAATAAATAATAATAAAAAAAAAAAAAGCACAGTTGTACAAAATACATCAAGCAAATATCTGTACCTCGGAGGTACAGAACACTGTCACATTTCCGTATTTTTACAGAAAAGCAATTTAAAAAAAAAAAAATTTCATTTCCTGAACAGTTTATTATACTGATGTGTACGAACTAATTCTTGACTTTCCCATCCAGGTTGGAATAGGTTGGTAAACCGTCCTTCCTGTCCTAATTGGAGAACATAATGACGTTATGCCCCCCCCCCCCCCGAGAAGAAATAAATAAACAAAAAAAAATTCTTATGTAACTTACCTTAATATTAATTTGTCTAGGACATAGAAAAGAGGGGGGGGGGAGAATAAGAATACTTAATAATGCATATTTGATTTTTTAAAAAATGGACATAGTGTTCTGTACCTCTGAGGCATAGATATAAAGAATGTTCTTATCAGGTGACAAGTTATGAAGAAATTATCCATTGGCAGTACTCCAATTACAACTTATCATCCTGAAATCCTCAATCCATTTTCTTAATTATTTTTTTTAAGCTATTTAATAAAGTTTAAAACTGTGAACAAAAAAAATAAATATACATTTTGTAAATGAGGGGATAATGCTCTTAATTATCATTGTGTTAATTACTTATAAAGTAACTACCCATTGGTAGCACTTCAATAAGTTCTATATTAGAAGGTCCCCAGGTAATCTTATTTTAAGACGCCTCGGCGGGTTATCTGGAATTAAGTGGAAAGGTTATGGAGTTTACTGTGAAAGGATCGATATCTGGTTTTGAGCTCAGAATTTAGAAACGTATGGTGCATTAAGATCTTTGTGGATAAGTTTGTTTGCGACCAAGTAAGGAGAACTGAGCATTTTTCTAAGGATTTTGGATTGTAAGGATTGGATTGGATACGAGATGAATTGAATGGTGTAGAGGAACCCCAAAGCTCAACTCTGTATGTCCAAATAGTTCTAATTACTAAATGTGTCTTTTTTATACAATCAGAAGGTTTAAAAATTTGTCTGTAAAATTTTAAAGGAATCAAACAAAACAAAAAATATTGAGCAAACTTTTTTTTTACCACTTCTGATACATGAGTTCTAATTGTAATTTTTTAATTCAAGTATTTTATATTAAAAAAAAAGCATTATATTTCTTGAATTCAGAAAAATATTTTAGGAATGTTTTAATTTATTATATTTTTTATTTAAATAACACCAGCTTTCACTTTGTCTTGTTGATCGAATAGAGCAGCTGTTACGTTGTCAAACTCACCGCCTCACTCTCTCTCATTTCCTCTGACTCGCTTCATGGAACCGACTGTAATATTGAAGGAATCGACGAGGAAGAGTCAGTCACCCACTTTACGGATACTAACGGACAGGATGTAAATACAGCATAAGATGTGGACAGTTTGGCTGGTCCATATAACTGACACTGTTGCCTGAGACAGGACTTAGCCGCAAGCGTTGACCCCCATTAGGCAGAGTGTTATATGTAAATTACCAGCCAGCTAAACCTGTCTCCTACTCTCTCTCTCTCCCTCACTCTATCTCTCTCTTTCTCTCTCTCTCTCACACAGACACACACACCACACTTTTTCTCCCTCTCTGTCACACTCTTGGAACTCCTGTAGGACTCGGTCTAGCCTCATTACATTTATTTAATTAAACCACACCTCCATAATCTTTAATTACTAATTACCTACATAGAGTTTGAGTCAGATGCTTTTCCTTATTCCACTCTGGACGCTGTGAAGTAATTGAATGGTCTTTTGTTTATTTTTACAAAATACCAAACCGGCATGTTCATGTTGTTTCTTCACCATTTTCTATTGTATTTTTAAATTAAAAAATTTTCTCCATATTCTCAGTTTAATGGTCTTTATTTTATATGAAGGATGTAAGGCTAAAAGGAGGAGGTTCAAAGAAATGAAACTGAGATTTCATCGCCACCTGTCAGCTTGTCGTATGTTACCAACACTTAAGGTGGATGCTAGAAATAGGATTTTCACATTTTGTGAAGTTTAATAAAATTTTTAATGTACATTTGCGATTTACTCAGAACTATGGTTACCGGACCTTCCTCCTTCTAGCACTATACCCTTCATATATACATACTATTAAATTGAAGAACCAAAATTTGGTTAATCATGAGAATTATACGAGAAAATGGTATTATGTCGTTCACACATTGTTATATCAAGTATAACATCCTTAAATGAAATGGATACACCCGAATTGATAAATAGAAATCTGTAATTAGGTCGTATCAGTATTCCACAATGCGTCAGCCATTTTTTAAAATTCAGTATGCAATGCAGTTGAAAGTTACTATAATAGGATTATATCCATAAACTTTTGAAACGTAAAAAAATATTGTACATAACATGTTTTGGAACTACATATTCACCTCTACAGATAGTACAGAATCAACAAATATTATAGATATAAAAATATATCTTTTCAGATACATTAACGGTATATTAAATGTATTATTGACTGGGTTGATTATAGAATCGTATTAATATAATTGTAAGTACATGATGAAACAGTCAGATCTCGTATAGGGAACATTCGGTTATCTTGTTGGGAAATAAATCAAAGTTTTGAAGGGCTAGATGACCTCACTGTCCCATAAATTCTGTATAAATAAGAATTAGAAACGACAAACAATCGTCTTCGATTCTTTCTTTCTTCTATAATATTTTATTAGATAGTATATAAAAGCTAAACAAAGATTTACTAATTTTTATAATATATACTATAAAAAGATGTTTGAAGCTTTACACAACTTTTTATGTAATATTTTATAGTGTAGAAGACTATTATTTTATTTTTATTTTTTTATGTTAAGATATTTCTTATAAATTCCAGCACAATTTGTATATATGTATTTAATAGTTTTATTGCATTGGTTCTTTTGTAAATAAATTATAATTTTATATTGGAAGTTTTTAACATCCATTTTTACTTTTTTTTAAAGAGTTGAAAGCTTCTTCTGGAAAACCAAACATAAGTACTGATTTTTTAATTTATTTATTAGTACCTTTATGAAGAACTAATCCAACGTTATTTTAATATATATTTTTTATATCCAACCTTTAATACTTTGACATATTTTTCTGTTTATATCTAATTATCACAGGATCACTTTTTTGAAAGTATTGGTTGACTCAACTGTTGATTTCATTAAAGCAGTTATTTCTGCCACTGATAATTTTCTAGAAGAATTAATATAATATGTCACCAAAAAACATTTCTTGTTTTAGTATCTATTAAAGATATCCAAAAGCCCCTGAAGGATGGTGGTCACAGATCTGTCAGTATATAACGATTTTTAACGGCTGAAGGACATATTTGGCCTTCCAATTATTCTTATAGGTAAATATTTATATTTAAAAAATCAAATAACAATCTTAAAAGGGATAAATTAATAAAAGGGTTGTATCAATAACTGAACAATAATAATTACTTAAACAAAAATATTATTTTCTAAAGAATGTATATGGCTTTTCAAAGCCACTGAGGAATACTCGGTTCCAATCTGTTAATTTGTATTTTATTTTTAAATCTTGAAGAATTTAAATAAAAGGTAAACATAGCTATACACAATTTTCAAAAAAAAATATTACAAACTGCTAACGGTTATAAAAACCAGCCATCTAAAAAGCTGCCAGAGTTATCAGGTAATTTGAATAAAGTACATTATATTTAAAGTTTGTATAGTTTAATACTTTAAAGTTTTTAATTTAAGTCATTATTATAGTAAAAATACTTAATGTGTATTAAGTGTGTTATTCATAGTTGTAAATCTTCTTAAACTCCTTGATTGTTATTTGATTTAATTTATTTATTGTATAAAACTAAATACTGAATTTTATAATGAATTTGTACAAATTTAATACTAAGCCTTCTGACATCCCATGCAAAAATATTTCTACCACGATTTCTCATTATAAAAACAATAATCAAAGAGGATTGGATATTGAAATAAAAATTTTGATATGTATATTTAATAAAAGTAGTGAAGTCAAAAAGTATAGTAATGAATGTTGTTTCGAAGAACTTCTGCCAAAAAGTTCGAAAAGGGTCATTTTTTGACCCATGATGGCAGGTTTAGTGTTAAAGAATCATATTTTATTAATTTAATTTCAGTGGCATAACTTCTCAGTTATTCTGATTTTTCATCTAAAATTTTATTTCTATCTTAAGGATTCTAAAACTTGTTACTGTGATTTTTTTGCTTTGTCATTAATATAAAAGGCACTATAACACTTTAAGTCAACCTCCTTCTACATAAGTTGAAATTAGGTTATCATTATTTTTACATGAATTTTCTTAACTTTTTCTTTTTTTGTTATATAAAATCTATATTTTATAATTGTTAATATACTTACTCAGATACTTACCAGTAAACCTTTTATGGGTGAGTTGCGGTATAAAAAAAAATAAAATAAAATAAATGGTGATATAATAAAATTAAAAATAAGGATAAATAAATATATTAAACAAAAATATTTTATTAACATTTCGTAGAACGATAATAGAAAGCTGTTGATAATAGTCAAGCTGGGAATTAAGTTAATGAAAATTAAGTCCAATCTTGTTGGAGAGATGTACAGGAGAGCTTCTGATACAGCTAGATTTGTGAAAGGGCCTCTTTTTTTAAAAAAAGAGATCTATTAGATTATTTAAATCCTATGTGCCTTCCGAATATATCAACTATTTCACTAAGTTCATGTGTACTTTTTTTTTTTTTTTTAATTAGCTACACTATAAGACAAAGTTTCTTATTACAGCTCGTATTAAAACAGTTAAGACTTATGAACTAGATGCACAAATGCCTGATACAATTTTCCTTGTCCAATTTTCTAAAATAAAATATTGAAACATGGTGTAGTATTATAATTTGAAACATATATATACAAAATGCGATTACGGTGATGGCCTTAGTCCGGTCACCACTGGTAAATTTTGACATCAGCCTTTGCACATGACCCTAAAAATACTATATACAATTGCTGTTACCAAGATGACAATTTAACCCAGCGCTTGAACCCTGGGTCTAATTATAAATATAATAATATATATATATATATATATATATATATATATATATATATATATATATATATATATATATATATATATATATACTCACATATATTCAACTCTCAATTATTACATATTTTATATATATAAATATTTTCAATACACGAGGAATCAACACAATAAATAATTAAATGTGGGTACTTTCATATCAATCTGTAACAATATATAACAAATGAAGAAAAAAAAAATAATAATTTGCACAACCATTAACGAACAAATGTCTGAATATGCTAGGTGTGAGGTTACATCAATATGTACAGTTGCTTCCTTGGTTCTTGCCTCGTATACTTGGTACAGTAGAACTGTATAATGTACAATGTACAGCTTATCAGCCGCCTCTCCCGTTACCTGCACAGAAAATAATTGGGATTAGATTTCCATATAATAAAATTTTATAAGATTTTAAAAATACATATAATTATAACAAAATAATATACATAGGCAGCCAGAAAATTTTATTATATTTTTTAGGTGTTCACTTCCCCTAATTTGAATTATAAATTAATTAAGAGGGAATTATCATATCAAAAAGAGAACAAAAAAGGATTGGATAAGGGATTTTATCGGAAAAACAAATCATTTTAAATATGTTTTGAAAGTTTTTAGACTGGATTTTTTTATTATTATTATTTTTTTTTTTTTTTTTGCATTGTATCAATTTTTATGAGAACAGCATGTAATTTTTTTTTATATATTGTATCAATAATTTGATAAGAACCTTACTAAACATTTAATAGTAGCAGTCAATATCCATATATATATATATATATATATATATATATAATATATATAAAGAGTAGATACTAGCATGTAGCGGTTAAAATTGACAGAGGAGTTATCATGGCAAATCATTGATGAGGAGGATAAACAATTTAAATTCAAGTAAAGAAGTTTGACTGACACTTTGTTAAAATTTATATCCACAATATTCGATAATTTAAATTGGATCTCTAAACTTAAAGTTTTTAAATTGTGGGTGAGAGAGGAGTGACTGGCGTGGAATGAATGTAACTGGTATATTTATAGAAAAAAAAAGGTTTAATTCTTTTACGTCTTTTTTATTATAGTAATCATTTTAAATTATTCATCAATTTATTTTTTTCAATCCTTGCATACCTTAGCTCAATATAGTTATTACGAATTCGATTAAAACTTATAGTTTTATATTTAATTTAGTTTTTGTTAATAAGCAAAGCTTCTGTTATACAAAACTATAATCAGGCCAGTAGCAATGTATGGCAGTGAAACGTGGACAGGAAAACAGAAGAGCTCTACTGGTTTGGGAGAGAAGAGTCCTCAAAAAGATCTTTGGAGCCGTTAAAGAAGAGCACAGGTGGAGAATCAGAAGCAATGCCGAACTAACTGAATTGTACGGAGAGCCTGATATCCTGTGTTATTAAGAAGAAAAGGCTCAAATGGTTAGGGCATGTGGAAAAGATGGAGCCCTGTAGGCTGCCTAAACTGATGCTAAATGGTGCACCAGGAGGAAAAGGGGCAGACCCAGGCGGCGGTGGATTGAGGACTTGGAGGAGGATATAAGAAAAATGGGAATTGGAAACTGGAGGAGTCTCGCTGGAGACCGCGAGGCATGGGGAAGAACGGTGGCAGAGGCCCTGGTCCTGCAAGGACTGAAGCGCCCAACAGTGAGTGAGTGATTTAATATAATTTTGATTTTTAATTTACTTTCAATTATTATAATTCGTTATTTAATTTAAATTTGTTATACAGGATTTAGCAACAAATCTTAAAACCATAAAAAAAAAATTTTAATTTTAACCAAGTCAATAACATCCGTATATTATGGTATAATAAATAGAGAAATATTATTGTTTCATTAACCTATTAAACATAAACAGCAAATTTTTATATTGACTAGTTTTTAGCCGTAAAAGAAAGTGGGTTGTAAACTGTAACGATAAACGGTGTATTTTTACAGCGTGTTTTATTTTGAACAACTTCACCAACTGTCTTTTTCTAGATTGCAACTAAGGTGAACTAATAAAAAAAAAAAAAAAAAAAAAAAAAAAAAAAAAAAAAAAAAAAATATTTTAATTGATTTTTCTTGAAAGATATATTTAAACATATACTGCCTTAGTTTAAAAATCACACTAATATAATGCCTAGGATTACAGTACACAGGAGAATACATTTTATTACATGGATATTTAATTCTATAATATTTAATAGCACGTGGCGCCCATAAATTAGAATTAACTTTTGCCCATAGTCAAGTCTGATTAATATTTTCTAAAAGAGAGCACTTTATAATATCGAAGTCAAGCATAGCAGGTGAAGCACTTGGTAAAGAACTATGTTCCTCTAGACATCTGAGAGAAAGAAAATATGAAATTAGAATTCAATTAGTGATTTTAATCGCACAAAAAATCGATTCTTCACCGCTCTGTACCAAAATGGCAAAGAATGAGAAAAAACGTAATAACAGCTATTCTGTTACTTTTCAATTAAAATTTGAATAGCGATAGTAATCTAATAACTAAAATATAATATATATATATATATATATATATATATATATATATATATATATATATATATATATATTTACCTTCAATTCATTTTTATTCACACTTTTTTTTTTTTTGTTTTGCATAAATACTTAAATTATTATTTATTTTCACTCAATAATGCACGGCATGTTTCGAGATATATTCCATCATCAAAAACAAAATTTACATTTGTTCCTATTAAAACTTTTTACATTACATTTCAACAATAAATTCCAAAATTTTTGAAGAATCAAAATATATATTTACTATTACTTCCGAGATAGTATATCACGACTTATAATTTTATTTTTGTCATGACCTCCGTATAGAGACTGAGGTTCTATCACTATCTAGGGAATGTATAACTGATTACGAAATTTTGTTGCTACAGGGAGTCACACCCCACGGCGTATATTTAAATAACGCTCACCATACAGAACTAAATCTAATTACATAATCAATGGCTTTTTAATGGTAATATCCCACCGGGGAAAACTTATTTGCCTACCGTACCCTTATCTAGCCACTATATTTACTAATAAGATAATAGCGGCCAATTAAGGACCCGAGTAAAAAGTGAGAATTAAGAAGGGAGATAAAGAGGGAGGCATAAGAAGAGGTGAATGGTGAGATCCTATCGCTTCGTCTCAATGGGCTATCGTAGACTGGCGACAAATGGCCTCTTCCATCCAGTCCGTCTTTGTCCGGGGCAAAAACCCTCCTCAGTTCAATAATCAAACACCGGCTCGCCGGGAAAAAAATTAATGCCTCCGATTTTATTTGGGCCTAGCCTCATCTGTTCTCGGATTTCCGTTGGAACGGGGAAAAAAAAAAAAAAAAAAAAAAAAAAATAGAAAAAGAGCCGATTTAGTGGACGGTCTAAGAAAGGACTTGGTCTGTTTCACACCTCTCCGAATGCCTGATGTAATTTTTTCTCTGGCTAGCTCTAGATACAGACTGTTGACGAAATGAATTGCTGAATTTTTTAAACCGTTAGGCGGTCAAAAAGCAATCAACTTGGAAGTTGAAAAAAAAAGTACGCACTTTAATTGAGTCACATCCTTTTAAGGGAGTGTGCCCATTTAATAAACCTGATGGCCTATATTAAAAGTGGTCGATTTTGCTGATAAATAACCTCATAGGCTTCAAAATAACTTCTGCAAAACTCAATCGGGTATAAATGTAGGTGAAAGTGTCCTCACAACACATAAAAAAGATGGAATGGCCAAATTTAAAAAAATTAAAAAATAAATCTATAAAAGCAAATTCTCAGTATTTAAACCAGAGAGTCTCTATGTTACAGAACGTATGTTCACCGTGAAAATTCGACAAATAGGAGGAATGGAGAAAAAAGAGAAAATTTTCAATCATGTTCATATTAGCAAAAATGATAACCAATGGAATAATGAAATTAAGAAAGACATGGCAAAGATTGGTATAGCAGAAAACTTAATACTGGACAGAATAGCTTTCAGAAGAATGATACTAAACTATAAGGGTTTCCAGAATAAGGAAAAGAGAGAAAGAATTAGCATCTGGACTGAAGAGAGAAGGAGATAGCAAAGTGAACCATGTGGATGGGTTTGAATATTTGTATTGTGGTCCAATTAGAGCATGTCGAATGGGCAGTAATACCTTTTTCGGAAGTCAGCCGAACTCGATGAGTCTACTGTCCAACCGACCGGCTTATTACAAAATGCTGATAAGTTACTTCTAAAGTATTTACCACCTAGATAACCATGAAAAATACCAAGTTTATATTTAGATGATTTGGATCAGAAGTGTTTTGTAAACAATTCCAGTCATACTATTTATTACAAAAATAAATTAGTGGTCACCTGTGGTGTAGTGGTTAGCATAGCAACCTACTAAACCCAAGATCGCGGGTTCGCAGCCCGGCAGATGACCTTAGGATTTTTTAAAGGGAGTTAAAAATCCTTAGCAATGCCGTCCTTCGGATAGGACGTAAAATGAGGGTCCCGAGCCTGTGCGATGTCAGGTACTCGTTAAAGATCCCTATCCTAATTATACCTGGATAGGCAAAATTCAGGACTCCCACCGTTAATTTATTATTTGTTTTTGTTTTTTTTTATGTATACGTATAGATAAAGTATAGAAATTTTGATGTGGTAATAATTTTTATTTGGTAAATGTTAACTTCACCTGGAAGGATTTTAATTTTTAATCATAAAACTATATGAGCTTGGAAAACCTCGGTCCTGCCACTCAACATTATATATTTAAATTTTTATAATTGTAAATATTATAATTTCTGAATCATTCTAGAACTATGAAGATTATATACGTATTTAAAATTTGGTACATATGGGTTTTGTAGTTATTATCCTAATGTTATCGTCATTTTAAGTAGCTAATTAGTTGAAAATCAATAGATTTATTATTAAAGATTATTGCTAAACCTTTCTGTAACTATAAGGATAATGTGGTTAAAAGTTACTACATTGGATTGGTTTAGTTTTCGTGGTTAGTGATCTCAAACGAAAAATGGCTTGCCATTTTAAATAATTGTATAGGCTACCATTTTTGTCATATTAACACATTAAATGTATGCTACGGATGTAAAATGTATTTATTGAATAAAGGAAACTTAAAAAAAAACTGTTGTGTTACTTTGGTGCTCATTATAGTTTAACAGAATGTGAGTTGAATAAACCCATGAAGTTCCGTTATTAACGATGATGATCTATTAAAAAAAACAGAAAAAAAAACATAGAATATAACCTGTTAATTGCATATTAATTCACGATATTTAGTTAGGAGGGATAAGAAATATTGCCGGAGGCAGGAAGCTAGAACCAGGTGACCACGGAGAGTGTCCTTCGCTGTCCAGCTGCTCCTCGCCCTTCAACACGCCATTATATCTTGTCTCATGGATATTCATAACTGGTAGCCTTTCCGAATTTTCGGCTTGTCCTGTCAATTAGAAGTGTCCTCTTGTTAGGGATAAGGATAGGGCATCTCGGCAGGTGGGAAGGGTCTGTTTGTGTTTGAATCCGGCCAAAGTTTTCGGCATTAAGACAGTACAACATTGTCGTGAACTATGGATTGGACAGGAAACCATTGATTCCAAGTAGATTCTTTAGTGAAAAATATTCTATTGTATTCAAACACAAATTTTTGAATTTGTTAATGGTTTACTTGCATTAACATGAGCAAAAACACTACTTTTTTTTTCTTTTGGTATCCTCACAAAGGCTTCTTGATTCCAATGAAGAATGAAACTAAACTTTAAAAGTTTATATAAATATCATGGTTTGAAAGCAAAAATTATTTTTTCCAAAAAATCATATAATAATTATTATATTTGATTTTTAATGTAAAAATCATTCCTGATTAATAAATAAAAATTTCAACTGATCTTTGATGTTTATCGATTTAATTAAAAAATGAGTGATACGGTATGGCATAAATAATAATGATTAAATTGCGATAAAAAAAATGTTGTAAACATTTTGTTCAAATATAATGATCAAAATTTGATTTTTATCACTTATGATCAAAAATAAAAATCATCAAATGATTTTAAAAATTCAAGATAAAAATCTTGATCGGATCTGATTTTTATTATTTTTTTTTTAATTATCGATTTCAAACCCTGATAAATATATTAAGAAATTTTAGTTCTAGTTTATCTGTTCTCACGATACACGATTTCACAAAAGAGTACAAGGACATAAAAACACACTTAAAGAAACAAAGGATGTGGATGAGAGATCAGCTGTAACCACTAACAATAAGCCAAACCCCAGAAGAGTGTTTTCTGGTTATATATTCGATAACAACTGTTTTATTATTATATATGAGTCATTTACTGGAGTGGATAAAAAAATAAAATAAAATTGGAGAAGAAAATAATCAGGGACGCAGTCAAAGAGGAACACCACGTCTAAGTAGAAATACTTTAATGCGTGCCAACGTTTCGGTAGTTCTTCTTCAGGGCTACCATGAGTCATCGTTCGTCTCCTCTCCTGTGTCGTTCGGTGTTCCTGAAGAAGACTTACAAGGCACGTCTAAACGTTGGCACATGATCAAAGTATTTTTACTTAGACGTAGTGTTTCTCTTTTACTGCATCCCTAATCATCTCCTTCTCCATTCATCTTAGCAGTCAACAAAAATTTTATCAGTAAAAAAAAAAAAATTATACAACCAAAGACAAACTAACCCAATTTCTCTCGTGAAAAACAATTAATCATGAATAGGTCTATCTATTGTCTAATGTTTTTCGGAATTTAAATTTTACAATTAAAATATCCAAATTTCTTAAATTAAATCAACAATTAATCATTTTTCAATATAAACAAAGCAGCAAGAATGTAAGGGTTTCCAGCATGACTTTTTTCATTCAAACCAATATACCTTCTAAACGGCAGGACATAGCAAAAAAAGTTATTTAACAAAAAATACTCTCCATTAAATTTCTAACTATGAATTTTTGAACCGAGCAACACCAACAGAGCTAGAGCGTGTCAAAATGATACATTTTTGTGGGTGAAAAAATATTACACCAAAAAAGTATAAGCCCCCATCCAAAAGACATAGTCATGTCAAAAAATAGTTTAAAGTTATCGTTTACTTAAATGATTTTTTTCATTTTATATAAACATAAAATACTCCTAATATAAACCATAATTTATGTACAGCATAAACAAGCGTAATGATAAATGAAATGATAATAAGTAATGTTATCATCAAAATGATAAATGAAAATAAACCAAAATACTGTTCTCGTCAGATTATATTTTTTTATAAGTCCAAATATTTGATATTTAAAAAAAATAAACAAAAAAAATAAATGCAGCATTTTAATAAATTAGATATTCAAAATAGCTCCAGAATACGAGATTACTCGCACACAAATCCCATTATCTTTTATGATGATACCAGTCCCAAATTAGTGTAATTCCCAGTTAATAATTGCCCCAATAAGAAATAACACCGATCGGGCTAGAAGGCGTTAATGATTCGATAAATTAAAAAAAAAAAAAAAAAAAAAAGAGGCGAACAAACGGACACAAACATATTTAAAAATAAATAAAAGAAAAAACAAACGTAATTCCTATGTTAAATCGTTTTCTACGAATATTTAAATTCAATAGGGGAAGGGTAGTTAACTGACACACCGAGTGGTCTCGAAAACTGGTTCCAGCCTCCATCACTTTATATCTGCTGGAACAATAAAACTGGAGAGTGGTCAATAAAAGCCTGGACGGCAAGTGAAGGAAATAAAATCAATACGTCGCCGTCTAAATATGAACAGAGCCCAGTTCAGCTATAAAGGCAATAAAACCATTAAATAGACGGATTATGTAAATAGTTGCCAATAGTTCGGAAGTAGAGCTTGAAACTATCGTAACAAGGCTGTGTTCTGATAAGGTTAATGTGATCCGTGAGGTGTTCTAGATAATGTCCACATCGTTGTATAGTTCGGTCCTGGTCAACTTAGTCAAGGATTTCAAAGACGTAAAGGTTAGACAACTAAGTTTACTTAACATAAAACTACTTTACAATTCAGAGATGTACACAGTTATCCAGTTTCATTGTGCCAAGTTAACACTAAAACGATATAACGACCCTTTTGTGAAGAAATTGGTCTGAGATGTAGTTCAAGTTAAAAAACGTTCAAGTGCCGACGTTTTTACTCGCCTTGCGGACTTCTTCAGGGCTAAATATGACAAAACTGGATGTAACCGCATTATAACAGATATTACCGATTAATCTAAACACCATTCCAAATAAATATCAAAAGTTATATAGGTAAATAGCTATATAATTACTGTGTCACATTATTATTAAAGTTATTCAGTCGATCTTCTTCATAAAATATGTACATTCGAACCTCACAAATCCAATCCCTAAGAGACCAAGGGGTAAGGCGGAACGGCCACAAGGTCGAATAAACGGGAAATTTCTATGAAACATGTTTTCATTATTAAAAGTGTGTATAATTATATCAGAAGTTATATATTAACATTTTTAAAACAGCAAAGGAAATAAAAACGTACATTATATGCACCAATAGACTAGTATGTTTGCATAGAAATGTTTTAGTCAGATATTTATGTATAGATTGCATTGGTTATAGCAAACTAAATCATTTTGAAATCATTTGTAATGAAGTATTTTCAAAACATTGTTATTAAGAAGCTACTGTAAAAAAAATAAAATAGAATAAAAATTCTGCCTCTTTTTGAGAGAATTCCGAGCATATGAAAGCCTCTATATTAATTCCCGCTTAAGCTAGAGACATCGTTTTCTGCTCAAATTGTATTGAATTTAGTCTAGTTGAATAGAAGCTTTTCTTTACAACCGTCCTTGTGGCTGATATGGGGAAACGTAGAAAAGTTCGATGTATTTGACGCCTATTAATTAGCAAGCGGTGGCTCCAGAATTAAAAAAAAAATTAAAAAACTGGATCATCGTACGCTAGCACAACACTAAATATATTATAAAAAAAAATCCGTACTTCCCAACCTTTTGCTTACCGGAATGTACAAGTTATATATTAACATTGTAAAAAATATACATATAGACGCACATTATATACACTAATAAATGATTACATGGATTATATTTTAGCCCGTTCTTTTTAGATAGAAGCATTGGCCGTAAGAACACGATATTTTGCCAGATTTGTAGAAAACTAACTGAATTTTAAAATCGCTCACAATGAAGTATGTTCTAAACGTTTTTTATAAGGACGTACAGAACAAAATTCACGATTTCCGACAACTTTTAAGAAAATTCCGTAGATATGAATGCTTGCATCTTTGCCCCCGTTTAAGCTGCAGTGCTTATTCTATGCTTAAATTACTGGATATTTAAAGTTTGATTTTGAATATAAATTTTTTTTCTTTCTTCTACAAAACTGTGAACGAAGTTCTAAAACTTGGATTTTAGGACACAAGCACAACCCTAACAATATATAAATAAATCATAACTACCCAATCTTTTGTACACCAAAATGTAAAATTTTACTGGACTATTAGTGAAAAAATATTGTCCATCCCACCGGACTCCACAGGAGGGTCGCATTACCCGGAAAGCGGATTAGCGGGAGGAACGAGGTTCTAGTGTACTACAGTCAACCACACTCACACAGTCAACCTGCATAGATATATATGAATGCCTATAACGGATAATCTTATTTCATAATTATTCATTGAATTCCATGTAATCCTTTAATTTGAATTTAAAGCAAGGTAAACGAAAAACTTATAAGCAATGTTGATCGTTTCCCGACAACCGAACCTAAGGAACAAGGTGCACTATTTAATATGCACATATATAAATCTAAAACCGTCCAAGTGCCTTTTACTAGTTGTTCGCTAAATGACATTCACACCAATTAAACGAGGTGCCAATTAAATGCCTGTTCAAGACCTATCTCTGACTGGTTTGTACTAGCGTAATCTAAAAAATACATCAGTTCCATCGACTTTCCAAGCGTTTGCGAAGGTTATGGACCAAATAAAATGCGGTAACGGATACTGATAGTATCAATTAACTTAGTTAATTAAAAGCTCTTAAAACTAGAATTATTTTTATAAAAAACATAATAATTAATTATTTTTCTATAAATAACACGACATATTTCTTATGTCCATATGTAAACATGTACATGTTGTTTCTTTTAAATTTGAAGCACTTCTATTTCAATTTTTACATAAGATGGTCATGTGCATACATGCATACACATATATCAAGTATCACAATCTGAAACATTTACAGGAAATTAAATTATTTTCTGTAAATGTTTTAGTTTCTGATTAATAAAAGACAAATACACATTCATAACACCTATAAAATAATTTTTTAAAACTTCATTAATGAAAATGATAAGACTAATATTTAATGATATCCCATTGGTTTGACAGATATAATGTTTTCAACTTAATATTTTTCTAGAATATTATGAGCAATAGCTTAAGCAGAACAGAATATTCCCGCGTGGTATGAGATAAAAATATAGATATGACACTTATGTAACCAAAGAAACATTTTTCTGTGACAAAGTGAATATTATAACCCAAAAAAACAACAGTTTTTTATTGTAATTATTCTCGACACATTTGGGCACTGAAATGAAACCACGTTTAATAACAGCGAACAAGACATTTGTGTGATACGTCAAAAAGAAACATCAGATAAAATGAAAAAATGGGAATGACTTGGATAACTTGAAGAAGAACAGGAAAAAAGGTTTATAAAACGAAAGAAATAAGAATGTGAACTTTGAAAAAACAAGTCTAAGAATTCTCCCCTCCCATTTTCTCAATAAGGGAGAGCACACCGTGAAGAAGGGAAGGCTCACAGACGAGAGAGCTGCCTGATTGCACAAGTAGGGACGACGAGTTTTTGTATGTGTGTGTAAGTGTGTGTATTTGCCTCTTAGTGTGGAGGGGGTGCCTCAGCGGCCATCTTGCTCTTGGTAGAGCTATTCTCACCGGACGTAGACTACGCTTTCCCGCCCGTCGAGTAACATCTGTTTCCAGGGCCACCTCGATAGATATTGTATAGTGAATCATAGAATAATTGGTTAAAAATTAAAATATTTAAACTCTATTTCATTCAGATGATACATGTCAGTACTTCGCGAAAATATGCATATTTATTGAAAATAAATATATGAAAACTATACTTGAAATGTTATTTTGAATAACCGTAGGAAAGCAATAATCGTTACGGTTAAGACATGATACGGAAGTTACCGGAAACAAAGATAAAAGTGAGTATATCCTGAAAGCCGTGGACGGAGCACAGGTGGCAGGTGCTCCACTTCCGATACACAAAAAGAAGACAGACAAAACATACACGCTGAAAATACCCGTGATCGTAAATGGACATCCTTTATTCCAAGGAACAAGACACTTCACTTTGTCCTTTTGTCCGACTTACGGTTTGGGAGGCTTTTATGGCGGAGATGTTGGGGATTTATGCAGCTATAAAAGGCATTCATACTCTTCCCTTTCAGCGCCGCAGCTTGTTGCTAGGAGAATCGAAGTTAGGTCCCGGAACCAGTTGCACTGTCAGTAGCCATCTTGGCAGAGGATAGATATATAGA
Organism: Euschistus heros; assembly: GCA_003667255.2. NCBI lineage: Eukaryota > Metazoa > Arthropoda > Insecta > Hemiptera > Pentatomidae > Euschistus > Euschistus heros. The sequence goes on along the minus strand of RCWM02000022.1, from coordinate 1,322,294 downwards.
TAGGAAAGGCTATCATCAAGATGTGGGCAGTTTAAACCGATAAAAACGGCACTCTGCTTCCTGTGGTAAAATGGAGGTTCATCGTTTTTACTCTACAGATTTTATTCCTGACGTATAGTGGGTTATGTTCTATATAGAAAACGATTGGTGTTCGTGTCCAGCTAATGCTTCATGGACATAAAACCACCGCAGCTCATTTTTTAAAATAATGACATTGTTTACAAATGGAATTAACTGTAAACATTTACCCTCCAGTGGTAACATCATGTCAGATTCGATTTCACGAACGATATTTTATTATGAAATGTATTACAATTGATAAATGTTGCCATGTTTATTAAACGAGAATCAGTATTACACTGTGAAATGTATTAAACGGAACTTCATCAAACAGGTGATGTTTAACTGGAAATGTTTATATATTTTATAAGGTTTAATTGTTATCACTTTTGAACGGTTACATTAGCCCTTAAAAGCACATCGTTTATTAATTAACCTATTGACTCGATCGCTAATTCCGATTTCGTGTTAATTGGTTGGGTAATGTTTTTGTCTGTTCAACGTCAATCGTGAAAGGCTATATGATATAGATTTTACTATTCAATGAGCGGTCCATATTAGCATTAATTTCCAATATTAGCATTAGTGGGAAACCGTGTCCCCTGACAGTCCAATGACACTCTGAATTAGTTAAAGATAGCCAATCAGATGGCAACAACCTGTTAACACGTGTTTATGACTTGTCCTAATAAGTGGCTGTCAATAATTCTGAAAGGAAATTGGAACGGGAGGGATGGTACTCGCAGAAGTTGGAGTTTCGTATCAACGAGTGACGTATATTAAATTGTTTATAAGCCGACGTACAATTCCCACTGGACAGACATTTATTAATTTTTAGATATTCCTTGGAACAATATATGATCCGCTACAGCAAATCGAGACCAATAAGCAAATTTTACATTCTCGAGCATTGTTTCAGATACTTGGAACAATAGAGTCCTATACTATTTTGTAGGAAGAAAGATAGAGAGAGAAAGGTAGGGGAGAAAAAAGAAAAGAAAAAAAAATGGATATATACATATTGCATGATTATTCTGGTTGTTATAAGGTTTTATATTATTTTGTATAGTTATATTTTAGAAAGTTATATTTTGTATTGTTGTATATAAGATGATATGTTGCCTTTTTTAATATTTTAATTTTTATAACTATAATTTTATAGTTTGCATGGTATTGATAATTTTAGCTTGTAGATTTTTATATTTTAAAGAAATGTCTATTACGAGGTTTTTTTTTTTTTTGTGCTATATTTATTTTGTTGTTGAATATTGAATGTCAAATTGTGATTGATAAGTATACTCTGTATGTAGCAACCCATTTAAAAATAGGCAGTACCACTTAATAAAGTGTTTCTCTCTCTGCAACAATATTTTAAAAATTGAACGGATTCCATTACCAAGAGACAAGCAATAGAAATCAAGGAAGAAAGTGTGATAAATAAACTGTGATTGAGCGTTAGGATTTTCGACGGAAATTTTTAAAAATTCTCTGTCATCACATTAAAAAAGAAATAGTTTTCTCCCATGATGATGTTGCTATGAACGATAATGTAAGAATTTTTCATCTTATCACTTTACTGAGCTATGGTTTACAAAATATGTTATATTTATTTAAGTTTTAATAAAATGGATGACAAATTTATTTTTTTTAAATTGTTATGTTTTTTTTTTTTTGTTTTTTTTTGTCTTCTAGTTTAAACCGATATGAAATGTAATTTTGACGATTAGGTTTACCAAGATGGGGGGAATAAACTAAAATTTTGAAAAAGGCTCTTACCTGGGGCCAGGAGACGTGTTCAACTTAGACAGGAGACACGAAGCCACCACTGACTTGACCAGAGCTGTAACATTATTATTTATTGTAAGAAAAGACCCGATTTTGTTTTAAAATTAAGTTGATTTAATTTCATATCATTAATAATATAAAAAATTCATATTTCTGTTTTCATGTTAATTGAAACAAACTATATCGTTGTTTATTTAATTTCTAATCTATTAATTTACAATGTTTTAATTTGCTGAGAGCTCGAGGAAAAGTCAGTTTTCTTTTATCCCAGGTAAATTAAGTGATTCTGATAATTTTTCATAGGATATAAATATTTATAAATAATTTTATAACATAAAAATCAAGAATAAAAATAGTGCTATAAAATAGTTGTTTCACCTCAATATCCCGTGTTACTATAAAAAGATAATTATACAACATTTCTCATTAAGGCATCAAGAAAATAAATATAACAAAGTAATATCATATGGAAATAGATAAGTCGACAAATCTCTATGATAGTATGTTGTAAATATTACTTATGAATAGCTTTTGGTTGATAAAAAAAATATATATAATATGATAACGAATTCAAAAATATAACTGCAGAGTACCTGCATAAAATTCACCATAATGAAAAACAATTAGAACTAAAGAAAAATCTTGTTAACAGGATTTGACTCATTAGCGACAAGTAAGATTAATTCAATTCCTTTTTAAGAACTCGAGAAAAAACCTCGATTTAAGTGCCTCTTCGAGGTGTGATTAGAATCTATTGAAGGCAGTCAAGTGGTTAATATTATTGGAGTGATCGTATACTGTTTATCTAATATGAAAGTAATATGCAGCTTATAAACATTATATTAAAATTATTTTTTTTAACTATAACTATTACTAATAATGGAAATAAACAATTTTCATTTAAATAATATTCATAAGACCTACATCAAAAATGCTCTATATCTGCCTGGATGGGAGAAAACCAAAACAATCATAGATATGTCTACCTATAACTTACTGCTTTCTCAATTTTACATTTTAGAATTAAAAGACTCAAATTACTTAAATTAATAATCAATAATTATTTGAAATAAACAATAGCGCTTTCAAACATGATTTTTTTCATTCAAACCAATATAGTTAATAAACGGTAGGTCCTAGTACACAAAACATATTCACCATTTAATTTCCGATCAGAAAACAATTTTCGATCCGTGCAACATCAGAGCTAACGCGTGTCAAACTACGCGTAACGCACTCGCGTTCCCCAAAAAGTATCACTTATGACCAACAAGGCTACGAGCATAACATGTTCCATGTTTTAAAAAAAAATGAAAAAGTTTGTTTTGTTTTTTTTGTTTATATGTCTTATTAATATTGCGAAGCTAAAACTTCAGATAAAGTGGTATTCAGAGTTATGCAATTTTATTATAAGAAAAATAAAAACCCTAAGCGTATACGAATCTAATATAGTAGTTGAGCCTCCTTACAGTAACTTCAAAATCTTTAGTTTACAACATCTGTTAGTAACAGCCACTCTAAGATTCAGAAGCAGATTATAAAAATTGTTAAAAAGTGTTTATCGGGCTATCTTGTCGCAGACAACAGTGATGGGATTTACTAATAATTGCTAATTAGATTCTTCTGTTCAATTGATTCTTCTTTTAAGTTTGTAAGCCTATGATGGAAGAAGACATCTACTGATCACAGCATTAAAGTTGGTATAATAAGCCTGTAACAAGGCTGCGTTACGTTTCATTTAGTAGGCACAAGTGATTCTGCAAATAGTGATTCTTCCAAAAAAAAAATAAAATAAAAAATAAAAATATGAGAGGACATAACCGTGGGTTCTGCTACCCAATTTTTCGGCTAGAAAGTGATACAAGACAGTGAATCTCCTTACCTCTTATAGAACGGCTTGAAGGCGGTCTCTTCCTGGTGCTGTGGCTGGTGGTGATCGGAGCGGTGGGTAGAGGGGAAGTACCCAGGATGTCCCTGGTAGCCCTGGTAGGGCAGCTTCATCGACGGGGGTGTCTGAGGTGGTGTGTCTGCCTGTACCTCCGGGTAGTAGTAGGCCCGATAGCCCCAGCCTGCAGAAGGAGGTGGCGTCTTGCAGGCCGCGGTGTCCGCCAGAGACCAGATCTTGGGCTTGGTGGCAGGTACAGGTACCCCGCAGTCCTTGGACATCTCCTCCTTGAACATGTGGTGCGGGGGGAGGAGGTGGTGGTGCTCCGCCTTCCGCTCCTCCTCATCGTCGTCCTCCTCCTCGAGCTCCTTCAGCCGCTGTTCTGCCTTCACGTGGAGCAGCGGCTCTGCAACATCCATGCAATCATGTCTCTACCACTTGTCTAGTATTTGCATTAATATACTTTTTAAATATATATGTTATATTTTTGAATCCATGCTCTCTTTTTGTTACAGTAATCTCTCAAACCCACCTCCTGTCTTCGGTATCTTCACCGTCTAACGATGACACTACATTAATCAACACTCATCTTCTAAATAACCACTCATTTCTTATATATGCATATTTAGATACCAGATTCACACCAATTTAATGGATTTTTAACACATTCATATAAAATTTCACAGGTTAATATACTTCACACTGAACTCCACCGCTGACCCTGGATTGATTTCTTTTTTCAAGTCATTCCATCCTCATAAGAAAATTCCACTTATAAAATGCATTTCCTCCAAACTTAAAAGGCTGTCTTTAGGTTTAATGAACTTCCATTTTTATCTCAAAACCGATTACTTTATTATTGATAAATGTTTTGCCATAACATAAAGGTAATATAGGAAGGATTATATTATCTATACATAATTTATAATAGTATTTGACAAATAAACAGAATGAGTAGAAAGACAGTATGTTCTCCATGACCGATGAAGTACGATATATATCAAATCACGCTCCTTTGAGATCCGTCTAAATTAGTTAGAGATGTTGGGAGAATATTACAATCAGGTAACAATCTCAGACTAAAGTTATTATGAACCCGAAACTGAAGCATGCTAAAAAAATATCAGGATTCATTATTATACTTAAAAAATAAAATAAAATAAAAAATAAGGATATTTTTATGATCTGAGTTCCATCATACTGCATTAAATCGTAAAATAGAATGGCTGATTAAACCAAAACCGACACTGCCGGTCCAAGGTTTGAGACCACCCGGGCTAAAATGGGTGAATTTAAAAGTTTAATATATCCCCTTTATTCTTTATTTCTCTCTATATAGGTACATGTTTTTGTTTTTTTGTTTTTTTATTTAAAATTAAGAATGCTTTTGTGTTTTTCACCACAATGCATAGATTCCGAGACATTCCATGCTGGGAAAAAAAAGGAACTTATTTGATAAAAATATAATTAAATTTGGAATGGCTCAACAAAAAATCCTGTTGCCTTCGTTTAACGCCTCTAGAAGAATTTATTATTATTATTTTTTTTATTTTATTTTTTTTGCTTTTTAACTCGAATCTTATTTTTTTTTTTTTTAAATCTAGGTTTTTTCTGTTGGTGAACAAAAGCCCCTAAAATTAAAAAAAACAAAAAACAAAACTGTTTTGAATTATATACTGAAAACCTAATTTTAATTTTTATCCTCAAAGGCAGATAGGACTTTAAATTTCTTTTCCTAAACTATATATCTGCGCTGAATTTTATTTAAAACCAGTTTTTGTTTTTTTACTGATTATGAAATTTTTAAATTTACTAATATTATTTCAGGATGGTCTCGAAATTTCAACAGGCAATGCATATATCCGGTTTACAATAATAATAATCTAAAATAAATTTGTTAAAACATTTAAGACAAATAATAATTGAACTATAGAAGGTCGAACCGTTTCCGAACATTTCCTACGAGGAATATTCAATGGCTTGGAACAAATTAAGTCCTTTTTTTTATTATTATTATTACTTCATGAAATAAATAAACAAACTATAGAATTTCTTTGTTGTTGTCTGCTTATCTTGTAGGAATAGTTTTGATCTATATCGAACCGGTGCCTGATTCTCACGAGTATTTGGCTCAAAATATCAGTTATGATATATGGCCCCGCGGCTGGAGGAGCTAAGTGAAATAATCGGAACCCGTGGGATTATATAAATCCTTTGTGAAAACTGTAGACACATGTAGAGGGAGATAGATTGTCCCGGTAATCCGTGGCTGTTTGGATAGGCCACGCGACGCGGGCAAACAGTTGCTCTGTCGGGCCACTGCTCTGAATAAACACCAGCCGACTTTTCATTAAAGGCAGCCGACGTTGACAAACATCATGAATAAAGCTTCTGACCAAAGGCCAAATATTAATGTGACTTAAATATTTCGTAATATATTATCACATTTCGAGACTCCTGTTTTCCTATGATCTTTGGTAGACAAATAAGACTTATTAATTTATTTAAAGAAAAAAATCTTTCTGTAATTGGAACATAATCCGTTAATAATAATACTATAGAAATGAAGGGTTTAGAGGAAGAAGGGGTTATGTAACACAACACAATTTTGAATAATTTATGTTTAAAGTTGTTATGTAACATAAAGGTTCCTTAAGCAGGAAAATGTTACATAGCCCCTTCATCTTCTTCATATCTATTTTTCTAGTTATTTTGAAATATTCATATTTTTCTACCTAACACTTCTGCACATAAATTCTTCATCAAATGAACTAGATTGTATTTTTTTTTTTTAATGTGACATAACCCCTTCTTCTTCCACGAAACCCTTCAATTAATTGTATCCATGTTTTAAACAAACGGTTGTAAGAATTGCAACCGGTCATTTTCAATTAAGATAGTTGTTACTCCTGACAGCATCCCAAGATTTCAGGAAAATTATTTTTTGTTTAAAGATTTCAGTCATGAGCCGCATTTCTAAGGCTTGCATTTCTCACGTCTCTTCTCAGAGGAAAATAACGAAATTTAGGCAAAAATATTTTTTGATGTATATATATGTTTAAATACAATCCACTTCATAACAATCCTTTTCAAAATGGATCATAACAGTGCAAAGTGCTACTAGTGAGTAGTTCTTTACTTGTCATTGACTTATCAGCGTAATCATTTTCCTGAATTTTATTCTTTGTATATAATGTGCATAGTTGTGAATATCAATAAGTAATTTTTAAAAAAATGTAATTTCGATTACATTGTAATATTAATTAGTGATAATTATACCTTAGCTGAAGAGGAAAATGTTCCAATAATAATTTGTTCCTACACATGAGAATTTCCATAAACGATATGTTTCCTTACACGATGGCATTGTAAACAACAGGAGTTCGTTTAGTAATTAAATTTTACGTAATCAGAATTTATGTCATTATGTATATTAGTCATTCATAATTACTCCTTCATTGCACATCAACCTTATAATGTATTTGTATAAACCTCACAAAGATGAAAAGTAATTAAGAAGTTATAAAATTACATGTAATGACATAAATAGTGATCCTGTTAGGTCCGATGTTGTGTAATGTTTCAATATGTATTATAAAATCTTCGATTTATATTTATTTTAGGAATATGTCGATTCTCGATACGATCGATCTATGATACATATCGATCGTAGGGAGGTTTGTGATGCCTAATAATTTAATTATTATACTATTATACTCCCTAAGCTATTTTTAAATCAAAAATAACAAATTTTATATCACATTTTTACACAGACTAAAAACTGTGTAACTAAATATTATCTACCAGCATCCCCAGTCCCATCTTCGACCGCTCTCATTTGTAAAGAATTTAAATAATTATAATTAATAATTGAGGTTTTATTTTATTTTGTATTCTACGCATTCTAAGAGGGAAAAGTAAAACCAGTATTTTTAAACCTGGAAAAAATTGCACTGATTAGGTGTGTGAAGATTAAGTATAATCATAAGTGGATATCCAATCTTTAATTTTAATGTATGAGTTGGTAATTGAAATGGACAGATACTATTAAGAAAGTCTTGCTAATAAATGACTGCATTATCAGTGCCCGTAAAGACCCATGTATAATATTTATACGCACAATATCTAAAAGCAAAGGATCGACTTTTGATTTGGTAATAATTTTTATTCAGCAGAAATAATTTTATTGATTTCACCTGGTCGGATTGTAATTTCTAGCCATAAAACTATACGAGTGTGGAAAACTTCATTCTAGCCAATCATTGTACATTTAAATTTGTACTGTTAAAATTGGGTAGACGGGTGGTTTTACCATTGTAAATCTATTGCGGAATAGTCGATTGTCAAACCTCACCGGGATCCACACGTCGCACCACATATTTAAATATTGTTTATTAATTTGATTGAATTAAATAAATTTTATCCATTTCCAGCTCTGTATAAAATGTAACCTCTCATATAGAATGGCGCTCACCACCTAACTGTTAATTTTTAAACTTCACTGTTTCCCACATATTATGGCTTTTTTAATAACAAATTAATTTAAAATCAGTCAATTTCATTATTGCTAAATCTTCTTGGAACTGTAAATATGATGTGGTTAAAATTTGGTACAGATTGGTTCAGCAGTTATCGCGGTTAATGATCACAAACGAAAAATGGCTAGTCCTTTCATATAATAGTATAGATTTATAAATTAATGATATTTGCTGTTTATTAATTTATGTCTGGAATAATTATTGTTTGCTCTTATTAATGGATTGTGCTTACAAATATAGATTTATTATTAAAGCGAGGTATTGGTACCGAAATTCGAAAAATTTTGGTACCAGAACAACACTAATTCAATATTTTTGGTTATAGAAAAATGGATTATTCTCAAGAGATAATTGAGATTTATTCGGCATTTCTAACGTTTGCTTCTCTAGTTTTAGGCCAAGCTGTAAAGCCTGGTATTCGAATACATTAAAAATTAATTTCTCTTGGGAAATATACGATTTAAACCCCTCCAGATGTGCACATACGTATGTAGCTGAGGAATACGTAATGATGGTAATAGCGTAGGAGGCTAAATAATATGGATATGGGGTGCAGACAAAATGTGTATAAAAGGGCGAAATGGGAGGGTCCGGATGGAAATGTATTCATTTCATCTCGAGCTACAGACACCCAACGGAGCGGATTTCATTAGGACAGTTGGCAGGCCCCAGGGGTACTGTCCTTCCCTGCCAGCTCCTTCACTATATATTCCATATCATCTGTATACTTATTATCAATTACTGAACATACTTTTGAAAACTGATAATGATAATAAAATTTAAAAAAAAAAAAAAATATGAAGTACCGAAGGTAATTCCTCCATATGACCATTTTTAATCAGAACTCCATGTATTGATCCATGGGGATCAGAATGAGTTATCGAAATTCCATATCTTATGAATATACAAGACACATATTAGCCGTTACAAATTTATAAACATATCATTCTCAATCCCACCAATGTTGCGTCTTATAATCATTAATTTTCCAACCATTTTATTATAAACTCTTTTCCCAGGGCAAGAATCAGATACATTTATATTTTTTTTTCACATTTCTACGTCATACATTTCTTACTCAGTATATTGAAATCATATACTAAATAAAATTCTTTAGTGAATTTAGATAAACATTTTTATATTAAATTTTAATCTCAATCTTTCACAGAAAAACGGAGAATTACACAAAAATGATCAAAACAAAATCCAATAATTTAAATAACTGAATATATTGCAATCATTACCACGAAAACTGAAAGAATCAAGTAACTATTAAAAGCAAATTTTTGCTGCTTAATTCCGATAAATATTTCTTAAGCAACATATTAAAGCTTGTCCACGCTAATTTTGATTTCACGTATCATTAAAATAAATGGTGCTTTGTAAGAGATATATTATACTATCATACATAGATAACATAACAACATAATAAAATTTTATATTTTATTTAATTTTTTTTTCAATTTTACTTTAATTATGTTTTATTTATATTTTTACTTTACTTTTGTTTTATTTTTAATTTTGCTGTTACTATTATTTAAATTTTATTTTATATATATGTTTTTTACTTATATATTTCACTCATATGTATATATTGTGTTTTTTATATTAGTTATATAGAGCATGGTTTTTCTGTTCTTTTTTTTCTTTCTTCTTTTTCATTTTTTTTTTCTGTACATAATGTGTAAATGTAATTATGAATATCAATTACATCATATATTGCTACTTATTGCCTACTTACTATATTACATACGTATTGGCCGCATTTTTGGCAAAAAAAAAAAAATTAAAATTTATTCCACAGAAAAGACAATTATCATGTTTTTGTTGTAGTTAGTATTCCCTTGATTCGTTCACGGAAACTAAGCAGTCTAGTGTATTTCACGAAAGTGAACTCAATAATATCATTTAATGAACTCCAAATAAAAGACGAACTTTTATTTTATTTTTATATAAATTGTAATCATTAATGGTTAGAGCACACTGCTCACTGATCGGAGGGTTTCGGAGTGGAGTTTCCAATACGATAGGTTACGTTTATTAGATAGAACTGCCCTCAGCTCCACGTCAGCGTAACGTATCACGTCGGAAAATCCACTCTGATACACTAGACTCCGTTCAGTCAACAGTCTAAGCCAGCCTTTACAGTATTTAGTATTTGAATTTGTTTACTTTCGAGAAATTAATACACCAGACTTTGCCACAGTTTCCATGAACGAATGAAGCGAATTTTAATTGAACGAATGCGGAATCAAATTTCAATTAAGTAAACAATCTTCAAAAGCACCCTTTATTTTATAATAATACACAAAATCAAAACAATCCAAACATGAATAATCAACTAATTTCAGATGAATCATAACAAAACACCCCCAAATGGAATGTGGCGCAGAGGTAGATGAATAGAGAGCAAAGGGACAGAAGGTCTACCCCTGTTTGACCCCAGCCAGCCGACCGTTAAGTCAAGGATTTGTCTTGCAAACTGTATGATTGACGTTTAACTACCGAGCCACGTGGGGTCACAGAAAATTTGTCTCATATGGCCAACGCTCGCCTGCCCGGCTGATTGAACCACTGTTCTTCGAATGAACTGTTGCAACGGATACACGTTCCGGTCATCAGAGAGTGTGCTGACCGTTGTTAGCGATTCGATACTCATTAGAAACCGTTGGTCGATACTATATTGCTGTGATGTCTTCATTCACCATAAGACAAATAATTTCCGTGATAATCCATGAAGGGGATTAGCAATGATGAAGCATCTGCTTTGAAGTTCAGAAAAATACTGAATAATTGACCATTAAATCTAAATTTAGTCAATAGATGGATTGGTTTGAAAAATCGTGTTCAGATCAATTAAGTAATCCTTTTTTGCAGCTAAAATATACTATTACTGAATAACTGACAATACTTTCTGCTTAAAGAATCATTCGTTCGTTATCAGGTTGTAATTATGAAAATCAGGTAAATTTAAAATAAATTGAAACAGCCTAGTCAGCACACATTTTCCTTCCTGTCTTAATAAAGTTCAAAAACTGGTCTCATCGTAATTAATCTTAGGGTAAGCTATTTACTACTGAAATTACCTAACATTATGAAGGGTAAACTATAGGCGTAAATAAAGAAAGATCTGTGTCGAGGTTCGGTCAGGATTAAGAATTTCGAAATGAGGAGATCGATCCTTCAGTGCTACCATGATTACTTCAACAGAATTAAAGCTTTTTTTTTTTTTCTTTAAACTATTAAACAATAATGTAGCTCAACATTGGAGCTTTAGAAACAGAGAAATAATTATTATTAAAATTATAATATATTTTTTTCTAAATCCTTGTCTTTATCTCTCTTACACAAAATGTATTCTAAAAATTTGAAATACAAATACTTGTCAGCATATCTGCCGAACTCTAAAATGACGGTGATTTTTTGGGCAGCCAAGAAAAAGTAATGGGTTATACAGCTTAAGATATTGATCATATCTCTTTCTACATCTAATAACGTTCAATATATAAAATGTATGGATTTTTCAAGGAAATGAAACTTTTGTTTTAGAGTTTTTAATATGTATTTTATGTAGATAAATGGAAGAAAGTTTCTTTGTTTTTTTTTTAAAAAAGAAATATTTATAAAGAAAAGGAATTTATCTTATATTGGTTTGGAGAATACTAAATTATTGATTATGACGGTTGCATTCCCAAAGTATAGTTTCATATAAAAAGATAAATGTGAAAAGCAAGTAAACTAAAATAAATATTTGTGTATTTAGTATAGCACATTAGTAAGCACTTTCAGCTCAGTGATTTTTTAATAATCTACAATAAATTACATAAACTACTTAAGAGAAAGAGATCAATCCCAATAAGATAAATAGCGATTATTTTCTAGATAGATGTGATTCCTCATAAGCGAGTGGACGATATCCAAAAAATATGGACTGATAATTTTTTGGCCTCTTTTATTGCAAATTTTGATTCAAATACAAGCTTCGAATGTTAAACATCCACTATCAGCTTTAAGCAGAAAGAGCTTCTGGAAATAAGTCCTTGAGTAAACTTCCACTTTTTGCCTACTTAGAACCAATTTTGAATGTCCAACATTTGAAACTAGTCTTTGAATAAAAAATTGCGATAGATGTGGAAAATAATTAATCAATCATCAAGTGATTCAAGAATTAACCCAAAATCGGCACAAAATACGCTGTTTTTTGGACACCTTTTAAATCAAACTTCTAAACGTAGCCCCATAATTTAAATAACAGTTGAGAAACACGACGATGTCATTGAGGCTGGCATGTTGACGGGTACTTTCAGATTCCATCGATGTCCTTCCATGTTTACATTAAATGGGCCGTACAGTACTTGAAGCAAACATCACCGTGGGCATTAGAGTATTCGTGTTGGACGTAACCGTTTTGTCCCGATCGGCCATAAAGACAAAAGCCACAGTTTGTGTTGTAAAACACGGGGCGGCCTCGATATAGAAATTATCTGTTAGTCGGATCGGCCATTACCTGATTTATATTGAGCGGATCGGAGTGGCTGACGGAAGGAGCTAACGATAGAGATGCCTCCTAGATAGCTGCCATTGTTCCGGGCTATTGCCGCTTCCCATGCGATCATCCCCCGCCCCCCGCCACGGTTCGTGGGCTACCGCTAATTACCGCCATCTAACTCCCAGCACTCGGTTCTCATTGCTCAAAACATTGAAAGATATGGAATGCCTTTTAACAGTGGAAGAAAAAGAATAGAAAAATAGAACGATAATTAAATAAACTTATCTCGATTGTATTTATGTTATTATATGCTAATTAGAAATTATTAAAACCCAGCTGTAGAGGAAAATGTCCCAGGAAAAGATTTAAACACGTATGGATTCCCATTAACAATTTTTTTTTTATTCGTGATGGAACTATTTTTTTTTTTTATTCTTTTGTTAATATAAATTTACAACAATATTAGTAAACATATTTAGTAAATATGCGGTATATATGAGATATAATGACATGAATAAAATTTGTAGAGGAACTACCCATGGCGGTAGTACTCTAATGAATATTTACAAAAGAAGATCACGAGGCCATCTTCTTTTCAGACGCCTCGGAGGATTGCCAGGAATGGAATGGCAAGCAAGTTGTGCAACAAGTGGATGTGGATGAGCAGTGAGTTTATTATGAAAGGAAAAATATCTGGTTCGTGCCAAATCAGCAACATATGGGATATTAAGGTCATTGTGGATCAATTCATTCGTGACAAATTAAGGAGCATCTAGGATTTTTTGAAGGATTTTGGAAAGGAATGATTGGATGCGGGGAGAATTCGATGGTTTGGTAGATCCCCTATGATATAACTAATAACTGCCTGATTTTGTGTAGTCTTTCATTACTTCTTCATGACTTTTCAATCATCTATGATTAAACCACATTCTAGTGAAGCATAAATGGTCACTAGCAATCATAATATGACGGTTACTAATGATTATTTATTTTTTTGTTTTTTTGTAATCAATTATAAAAATTAAAGAAAGATTATGATATTAACAAAAATAAATAAATTCGATAACTTCTGCAAAACTAAATAAACAGCTTACGCAACCTTCTATTTTTTTAACAGATTTTGCACAGTTTTCGTTCTGCGTAATAATTAAAAAATATTTAATCTTGATTGAATAGTAAATGTAAATGTAGAAACACGAAAAGGAAACGGCTGTTTTAGCAATTTACTTACGCGTTTAATATTACAGGTTCACCAAAGAATGTACAAAAACACATCTTTTACGGGATGATTGAATTACAAATTTTACAATTAAATATCTAAGCTAAGTAACGTAAACAGTACATACCGTTTGTAAAAACAGAAGAAAAATTGTAAGATTGACAAATGCCTGTAGATCATATACATACCAGCTAACCATTACCTGAAGCCATTCACCAAAAAATCTCAGACACTTTCTATAATATTTTATATTATAAAAGATTTTCAACGCTAGAGGAGAGAAATCAGATTGAGGTATGTACTAATACATGTTAGAACATTTATCAAATAATAAATACTTTTCTGAAAAGTGTTTGTGGATTATTGAAATCGTCTAACATTAAAATGAATCGCCCTGTCTAATTAGATTAATACAAGCTATCCACTATTTGTCACAACAGTTCTATACGCCAATTACAATAAATGATGTATACAGAGTCTATATAAACAGGGTATAGAGGGTAAACATAGAGTGGCCGGGGAAGATCTATGGCCGGGAGTGGAGAATGTAATGGATGGTCCCTGTCCACATTTAGGTCCGCTCTGATAGATGCCGCCTCCACTGACATTTATTGCTCCGCGGGCTAAATCATTTTTCGGGCCACTCCTTCAATTGAGCGGTTAAATTCGCTGACAGCTTCGAACTTTGCTGATCAAATTACATCAAACCCCCGCTGACAACGCTAAATTTCCATACCTACCTGCCAGATGCTGCCTCTATCGTTACAGATTGAAACGACAGATCCGAACGCCGAAACGTCATAATTTAGGGCTTTCATTTGGTTCATAATCGAAATGGCACTCAATAGTAACTCATACAAGTTGAATAACAGTCAATTAAATATGATAAACCACCTGACTATCAATTAAATAATTAATTAAATCTTTCAATACATTCATAAACTTTAATCAACAAATGTGATTCCTTTCCGGCATTGAAAGGGCCTACATTAATTCGGATAATGGAAATAAGCAATTATATTAAAATAAAGTTTTGATTAGAAGGTTTTTAGTGACTTTTTTTTTTTTATCAAGAAAACATTTTTAATATAGGTTCTGGATTAGTGTAAAAATAATGCGTTTTGAATATTAATTTTATTTAGGTAAGTGTTTGCCTAGCAAACAAAGTCTAGATAATCTTTTATAAACAATGGTTATTAGTAGGTTAGGCATTATTTTCTATGAGTATGGTTGTATGAACATCCGAAAACAAGATTTTCGTCAAATTTATTTCGACGAATTAAAACTTGGTCTAAGTGCGGCCCAAACCTCGCGTAACATCAATGTTGTTCGAGGTGAAGGAAATATCAGTGAATGTACAGTGCAAAAATGGTTCCCAAAATTTCGTTTTGATGATTTTGATCTCAAAGACAAGAAAGGTCGCGATATGCCTTCTGTGGTTGGCCACGAACATCTGAGAGCTTTGGTTGAATAAAACCCTCATATAACAACTTGAGACATTGGGAAAGATCATACAAAAGTATAGTTCATTTCGTACGAAATTACAAACATAAAGGAATTTTACTCATTTTGAAACGCCGGTTAACGCTGCGCACCGATTAAGAGAACGCCGCATAAGAGAGTTACTGTGTTGATTTTGATTAATCCAACATCAATCCTAAAATCAAAACTATTGAATATAATAACTAAATATTAATTAATTAATGACTCAAAAACGACAAAAAAAGATATGGTTATTTTCATAAGCAGATCCTAATGGAAGGTTGTTTCGGATTGGGTCCACACTGTGCTACATTAAAACTTTACTTATCTTGGATCTAAAAGAAAACCGATCTAAAAGAGTACAAATCCCTTTCTTCCCGTAAAGCGACTAAGAAAACACTCAACTCTTGAATAGAGTTTTTTCCCTGGCAACTGCCCCAGCTAGGTATGAGATCCCACCCCGCGATAGCACCCGCCCGGATTCCTACCCCATTCAGCCAAGCCTATCATGACAAAGTAAGGGCGCACCGCATTTACATAGCCTAGTCGTCAGCTTTATGGCTAATAAACTGCCTTTTAGCAGCCATCTTTTTGTTTTTATTAACAGTCTAAATGTATCTCTGCTTTATTTGCAGAGCGTTTATATGAAGAACTGTTCGATATAGAAAAGCGAAATTTTAAGAGAATTGGAAATACTTATTTCCTACTTACAGTCATACACCATGGAATATGCACAACTACAAGCACCCACTATAATATTACTTAAACTCTTCCAGAATTACTGCACGAAAAAATCTAATAAACGGGGGGTTTAAAGGTATTGCAACAATAATTCTCTAGATTTTCCTGGTTTTTACTCTTATCCATACTTAGTTTATATTCATATTAATATTATTTATTAAACGTGAGACATTAAGAATTAACACATCAATGTTTTTCCCTGTTAATAACAAAGGATGGAATTTTAGAATATTTTTTTTAAATTTCCTTCAGTCCATGTTAATCACTCGTTTCGTTATTTACAAATATGCCAAGACTAGTGGAAGCAGTCATTCAAGCCAGAGGGAGCAATATGTCTTATTAAATATAAATTAAAAAGTTAAAATTGTAAAAAATGAAAATGTTAAAAAGTAAGTTTTCTAACTTTTTTTTTTTTATTGGAAGAAATATTGTAATTTGTTTTAGTAAAAATTGTTTATGTCAAGATTAGGAATTTTTATTATAGACCAGAAACTTTCTTTATTATGAAAAAAAATACTTTTTTTATAAAATTCAAATATTTCAGAGTGTTGCGATACTTTTGAAGGGGAGTTTATATACTAATTATTAAAAAAAAAAAAATATGTCATTCAAAAGGTCCTGTATTTTATTATTAAATTTGTTATACATTTTTTATGTTAAGTTTAATAAAAATAAATAATTACCAATAAACAAAAAGTGTATACAAAACAATAAATATTTATATCACAGTGAAAGTTAATACTATTTAGTATTAAGTATTTATTTTTTATAAATCAATGATATCCCAACATCAAAAAAATTATTATTATAAACATTTATTAACATTATGCTTAGTTTTCAATCATTCTATCCTCACATTTTAATGTATGTTTTTAATCAAACCATGTATTAAGAAATTATTTAAATACATATTTATCTTTCTATAGCAATTTTGTCTATATGATTTATTTTATTATGTTATAAAATGACTAGCTTATATTTGATATCTTTATGTATTGCAATATATTTTAAATACAATAAAAAAAATTATCTTGAATTAATTTTCAAAAAAATAAATTATTTGTTCACAAAATAATTGAAAAGTGTTTTGGAGTTTTTCTGAATTGTAAAATTTGTATTCTGAAATAGACGACTAAGTAGTTGGACAGTTATGTAAATTTTATTAGAATTAAATTAAGTACACAAAAACAAAATTATGTACACATAAAATATAAGTTAAATCAAATAAGAGAGATCATCTGTATTAATTAAATTAATGTTATAAATATGTAAACAAACGATTAATTGATGATTACTAAAAAAAAAACATTTTTTCCAGAAAGCAGTATAGTCAATAATAAGGACAAATATTTTCAAGATTTATGATAATGATGACAAAAAAAAATGTCGAACTATTTTTAGGTAGGTGTAAGGAAATATAAATATTGAAAAATGAGACCTAATCCAAAAAATATTTGGAAAACTTTTGTTCAACTGCACCTCCATTTATTTGGTAATTGTGAGCTTTAAATAGTGTATCTTAGTGGATATGAAGTAGTAACAAAGAGTTAATAAAGATCATAAATAGTTACTCACAAATTACCTATTGTTTGTAATATTACTCTTAGATAAGATTGAACCATACCTTTCGGAATCCTGGGATCTTTGTCCTGATCGCAGTCATCCTTGTCTTTATCATCGCAGTCGGAGAGGGCGGCTTCATCGTCATCATCTGTCTTGTTCTTCGGCTCCCAGGTCATCTTGTTCTCTTTTTTGAGCCGCCTCCTTGCGTTGGCGAACCACGTCGAGACCTGGGTAAGCGTCATCTTGGTGATGATGGCCAACATGATCTTTTCTCCTTTCGTCGGGTATGGGTTCTTCTTGTGCTCGTTCAGCCACGCTTTGAGTGTGGCTGTGGACTCTCGAGTGGCGTTTTTCCGCCTAGCAGCAAGGTCGTAACCCGCTCCGTACCTGAAAGAAAAAATGAAGTTTATTACATTAATATACTTATTTTTGTTTTTAAAAATAAATACATGGCGATTATATTAAGTTATCTAAGGAACAAATAATAAACGCATAATTAAAGGTTTTGGTAAATCAAAGAGTTTAAAAAAAACGTTCCAGTACATTGCATAAAGAATTTATGTGCAGAAGTGTCAGGCAGCAAAATCATAATACTTCAAAACAACTTGAAAAAGATATATGAAAAACATGAAGGGGCTATATAGCATTTCCCTGCTAAAGGAAAACGTAAAAAAATAACTTTGAACATAAATTACTCAAAATTGTTTTATGTTACATTACCCCTTTATCCACCAATCTCTTCAACTCATAAGATTGTAAGAACTTAATGTTCGATTTAAGTAGTACAAGTTTATTATAAAGATTGTACATTATTATATTTAAATAATTTCATCAACAAAAGTTGAATTTAAGTTGAAGTCATAAGGAACTGTGACATAGTTAACACGTTCTGTCTGCTCAAATTTTATTATTATTACTTCGGTTCATAAATTCAATAAATAAATTAAACATCTGAATTTTTAACGGTCTTCTTTACGAACCATAATTTATTTATCACCATCTTTCTCCTTTAGATCGAAAGACTGTAACTGTCCCTGGTCTCCTATATTTATTTATTTATATTTAGAGTATTAAACGTGAATGCTAATATGAATATGAATAATAATTAATTTATATTCGACGGAATAAACAATTATAAGAATATTTATTTATTTTTTAATGAATATTTTTCAGGAATAAATGAAAAAAAACAATTAGCCTAATTTTAATTGAATTTTAAAACCCTCAGTTCAAACGATTTTTATATACCTATTGGTTTTTATTATTCAACATCATTAATATTTCTATTACTTCCAATTAAACAACGTGAAATTCTAAATTATATTTGAGAAATATCCACAACATTGCTAAAAAAAAATAATAATTTTGTTCATTTCATGAGTCACTACTATCTGCTAATTTTGTGTTGAGAAAAACTTATTTGTTATAGTTCCTTTGATAAATAATAAAAATGTTTGCTTATTTAATTTTTAATAATTCCCGTTATTAATTTAATAGATTCAATATTTGTTTGTTACTTAATTATTTTTTGTAATACTTAAATGATTAGGTAATTTTTGTACTATTTAATAACCAGCTATTACATCAATATTTCAACATTATATGATTAAATAATAAATAGTTTTAATGAATTATTTTTTCATCATAACACAAATCGAAAATATTTCCAACGAAAAGGAGGTTAAACTCTTTCAAAAATGGCATCTTCTAAAATAAAGAAATGGTAAATTTGGAGTATAAAATTATATACGAAAGCACACATGTTTTTATATAACTTCTCTTTAGTATTGTGATACATACATATATGTATGAGAAAACTGATTGTACTATGTTACATTCAGGAGGTTGTATAAACGTATCTACAAACACCGAATATTATTTAACATGAGATATTTGAACCGCCGATTAGATCAGTTGATTATGAAATTGAGTAAACGTGTTATGAACAATCATTTGCAACTGATTCTAAACTGTCTGTGTTGTCTGTCAATGAACGAAATCCATTTGCCAATGTTCCAGTCAGCGTAAAACGACTCCATTCTTGCGGGTTATGATCCATCCACCATCTGTCCGGAAAGAGCTGCCATAATGGCAGACATATGACCGCAGCACTCTAATAAACATCTCCCCATATACAATACCACTGAGCACAGCTGTCATAATATCATTAAATTAGGTTTGGTCAGGAGATGAAACCCAACATGTCAGATTTTACGTGATACGCCGGAAAGGTTAGACGATTTCTCCTTCTCTACCACGGCCCGCTTTTTAGTGAAACGAACTACAGTAGTTCAGAACCACCAGGGACCGTGAACTTTTCATAGCTTTAGTTGTAATTAGGCTACACGATAAGGCAGCCTATGCTAACTAGATAAGTAACTAGTTAATGTCGACTAATTGCTACAGTTGTTCGCTTATCATTTCAAAATAGGCAAATACAAGACGCCATGGTTCATAAATATTTAATAACAACGGTCCCTAATAAATACAACAATCTGGGAACTCGGGGTAGGAAGATGGAAATGGTCGGTAATGGTTTCATCGTTTAGCATACATAATAGCAGGCTACTGAAATATTTTTTCCTACATATAGTCCAGTCAATAAACACATTGTAGAGTGTATGGAATATGCGATAATTTTTTACTTCATAGCATCGTTAGGAATAGTTAGAAGGTAAACATATTAGAAGTCCCCACCCCTAGGGGGTGAGCTAACGGTGGGGGGGAGGGGGGAAGTACAGTTTTTTGTTTTTTCGATAATAACTCGAAAATGGTGGACTCTAGAAAAATATGCTACAAATCAAAATTAAAGCTCATTAAATTTCCTATAAAATTAATTATATACATATTCGTCGAAATTCCAACAGTTTTCGAAATATAAGTTTTTAAAAATCGGTGATTTTCGGAAAAAAAACAAATGTCACCTCGCTTTTTGTTAAAAACACTTGCTTCAAATACCAGAAATGTATATATGAAATTAAAGTAAATTTAACACTCTACAATTTTGATTCTGAATTTTTTTCTGAAAAACTATTTTGGAAGGTACTGAAAACAAAAGTTTGGCAAAAAGTGAGGTGACATTTGTTTTTTTTTCCCAAAAATCACGACAAATTTATATATAATCAATTTTATAGGAAATTTAATTAGCTTTTATGTTTATTTGAAACATATTTTCCTAGAGTCAACCGCTTTCGAGATATTATCGAAAAAACATAAAAATTGAACTTCTCCCCTCCTCCCACCATTAGCTCACCCCCTATTGGATAACTACTCCTAACTACTCCTAACTAAGCTATGAAGTCAAAAATTATCGCATATACCATGCACTCTACACCCCTCATTTCAGCACTCATCGACTGAACTAATACAGAAGTTCTTACAACATTATAATAAAATTTAAAAAAAAATATTTTTATGTAACAATTTCAGATATAAATGTTATGCACGCTTAAGCATCAAATATATTACATTGGCGCGAATACTTCATTAAAAATTAAATTAAATTCGTGGTTCAGCATCCAAATGAATTTTTAAGTGATTAAATAATTAAACACACGTAGCCGTTAGTAGCTATTTTGGTAAATGGATTTACGCTCGTTTGTAGACATAATCTGCTAATTAGGAATATATTGTTTTATTAACTGGTGTTCCCTTTAACCAGTTTTTACTGCCTTTTAAATAAATAAGTAATTTGAATTCAATAATTTTTAATTTGTACTTAATAGGAACATAATAAATTAAATTAAAAACATGTAACATTGTTTGCTGACGACAGTTATTTATAAAAACTTTATAATTTATTAGCTGCTATATAGGAATAAAATTGTATCACTTTTCTGTAATCTAATTATACAGTCTTTCAGTTTTTTTTTTTTTATTAATTCATTTTTTATATAAATCCATTACTATTGGAAAAATTCCTTATTCCTGTTGTATATTTAAATATTATTTTATATATATATATATATATATATATATATATATATATATATATATATATATATAATTTTATTATATAGTTTGGGATAAGTTGGCAACATATGACATTAGTTCAATATGAATATAAGCTCATTTTGAATAAGTAAGAAGCATATAGGATTTTTCGAAGAGTATGGGATTAAAAGGATTGAATACGAGAATAATAGGAAGGTTGAGTGGAGCTCCCAGAAATAATAAATATAAATATAATTCATGTAGCTAAATAACTAATTTTTAAATGATTTCTCTAAAATTATATTTAATTTTTTTTTTTTTTTTTATATCGTTATTCATTATTTAAATTATCAGTTTAACATTCCTACTTGTTCGAAAATTCCTAGAACTATTAAATTCTTCAGACTCAATAAATCCCGCAAAGATGAATAAAAAATACCCTGGATCGACTCCTTTTCAGAATTGATTTCTCGAAGCCGTGAATCGGCTTTAAGGTCTGGAGACCCCCCGAGACTCCTGGAGGCCTCTATGAGTGGGTACCTTTTATTAGGGGAAAATCTGGTGGTTAAGCGTAAGCTGACCACAATATTTCCTAGTAAAACCGTTGTCAAGCAACAATACTTCCTTACGAAGTACTGAACACAAGACCCTTCATTGATTGTAGTAGAGCAATTTTTTTTTTAATAGAATCGACTCTTTAAAAAAAAATCTTTGTACCAGTTTTAAGTTGTCAAATCTTTTATTAAGGTTTCGATTAAATTAGTTAAATCTTTAAGAATCCATTGTTTAAAATATACATAAATAACTTAAGCGCTCTCACTAGCCTCCACTGGTTATTGTTTCACCAGTGACACAGCTAAGAGAGAAGAGCTGGGACCTCTCTGTACCTGAATTGAACCTCCATAAGTGGAGGAACAGATCTGGCTGGGGATCCTTAGGTTGAGTGTGTATTGTGAATAAAGTAGGATTGTGTTTTTACCTTTTAATTTAATTTTTTTTTTTTTAATTTATTTTATTTTATTTAATTTTTTTTTATTTTATTATTTCATTTTATTTATATGTACATTGTATACTTTTATTGTTTATGTATAGCAAGTTTGTTTCTGTTTTCTTTTTTTTCGTTTTTTTTTAATAATATATATGTTTAGTAAGGTTCTTGATGTTCAGTCAATAATCATTTATCAAAAAATTCTTTATTGACTGAACCTCAAGAACCTTACCGAAAATTTAATATAACAGTCAAGAATTTTATCCATATATATATATATAAATATATATATATATAAATATATATTTTAATTTTTTTTTCCTCATTGTACGTAATGTGGATGTAATCATACGCCATTTTTATTATTTATTGCCCATACTTGTGGCAGATTGTAGTAATTACTCAATAAAAGTTTTTTTTTTTTTTTTAATACGCATACCTCTACACTAAAATTAATTTGTAAACGATCGAGAAAATGATTTCTATTCAAGATTTGTTAAAACAAATGTTTAACTAATTATAATAATATAATAATTAACGTTAAAACAAACCCTCAATAATTGCCTGACAGGATTAAATACTCTGTCAATTATGGGGTGGCTGGGCGTGAAGAGAGATAATGATTTAGCCTTGAGGGTTGATCAAATCCCTGACACCGGATTAGCGAGGGTCAATAATAGCCTTACCCCCCCCCCCCCCCCCGCTAAGTACCACCGATGCTTACTTTCCCCATAGTCCCTACAGTTCCGCCTTTATTAGGTTTTATAGCTGATTTAATCAACAATTACAAAACAAAGTTAAGTAATAAGGAGTAACAATGGTGCTTAACTAAGAAGCAAGGAGAATAATTATGCCTAAATTTAAATTATATTAATTCGATAATTAGAAATGAGATATTTTATTGAAAATTTCATATTTTATATGGACTTTTGACGAGAAGATAAATCTTGGATAACAAATTTAAAAGCGTTTTAAGATCTATTTTACCACAGCATAGATTTTTTCAGACACTTCCAAAAAGTACGTGAACACTAAAAAAAATTAAATTTGGTACAACAGTGTTTTGGTCTCGAAAAGTACGAAATGAAAAGTGTTTTTTTCATATTAATAATGATCGGATGAATATTTTCTGAATGAAAACATGTTACATAAAGACACAGCGCAAATTAGGTTCATTTTTAGATACTAGGATAGTATTTATATCTGAAATATATTTGTGGCACCTATAAATTCAACTAAATCAATACTATACCTATAAATACACTATATGAATAGTGTGTTAAGTGAGATTTTGTGAATTTTGGATTATAGGAATCATCCAATTTTTATTTTCTTATGTCTAATTTATTTCGGAAAAAATCCTAACTTACAATTGCATTTTCGCTAAACGATCTTGCATTTAACACACTATTAACAGGTGTCACATATATAGTAATGCAGTATAATTGTATTTTAAATTTATCTTTGTCCACTTAGGGTAGATATTTTTCATTTTTTATTTTACAATAGAGCCTTGCAAGCTACATACACTACTAAACTTTTTTTCTCGTTAGTGGACATCTATCTAGGATTTAAATAACTCAAGTGGACATGTTCAATTTTGAAAGATAACTCCTCATATTATAATGTAGTTTATTTGTTTTATTCTTCTGTTTGAACTGAGAGATAATTTATTGGTTTTTATTGTACACGTTGTATGTATGGATGGATTCTAATGAACGGTAACTCAACAAAGCGTTAC
The DNA here is from genome assembly GCA_003667255.2 of Euschistus heros. Classification (NCBI taxonomy): domain Eukaryota; kingdom Metazoa; phylum Arthropoda; class Insecta; order Hemiptera; family Pentatomidae; genus Euschistus; species Euschistus heros. The sequence continues at coordinate 1,297,870 of RCWM02000022.1, read as the reverse complement.
AGTATCACATAACTTTAAAAATGAAATGTACTAATAACGGCACCAATAAAACGCCACGCAAATTCAAAATAGGGCGAATCAAGATGAAAATTAACTGTCACGTGTTGTAGGTTGTAGACCACAGGTCCGTAATTAACAGTCGTAATGGCGATGCCCGGAAGCCCTCCCAGGATTACAGTTATCAGCCGATATTATCCTGAGATGTCTCACTTCCTCGAGATATCGCCCATCTCCGATAGCTTCCGTTCCCGATCTTCGCCACGTCCGAGGGTGTAATGTTCCAGTAATTAGTCCATTAGACGGATCCACAAACCGTGCCCTCTACTTAGGAGTATAATAATGTCTCTAATGGGAGGAGAGGCTAGATGGAAGAAATTTAAAACAGTAGCCCCATCATCATCTGGATTGTTGCGCCAGCGTTTTGTTCCGTCTTTTTTACAATAATTAATTATTACAAATCCTAATTTGATTCCGCTCTCATTAACGAACACGCTGATGAACCCTTTCCTTGTAATTTTCATTCAACGGGATGGTAATTGCAATGTACAGATGTGAAACAGATTGGAAGTGTAGATAGATAGCGCTTACAATGTTCTTCCATTTCAACCCTTAAAATAAAAATGATTAACTCTAACGTGTATTAAGTTTTATTTCCACTCTGAAAGTTTGAATAAAATACATGTCAATTGACATAGTATATGGTAGATTTTTAAATAAAACTAGAATTTGCTGTCATCGGAATGTATGAAAAAACTATAAAATAGTTGAAAATATTCTATTGAAGTTTTAGATTTTGGGTATAAGATACTTTTATTTTTATTCTTTTTAAACACATACCAGAGTTAAAAGAAAAGAAACTGCTCGTCGTTTCCGACTGCTCCAACATTTACTATAGAAGCGTTCAAAGCTCCCAATAAATTAAAAAAGATTTATTTACATGAAAATAATCAGACCTATTTTGACATACGGAGTTAGTTAACCTTCCAATTCTTCTCTATCAAAACCTTGCTATCTGAAATCATTCGCAAAATTATCAGTGCTTCTTATTATATGACAAACATACTTATCATAAAGATTACTAATTCACATGTTGCTGATTCGGCCCAAATCAGATACCTACCCTTTCATAGCAAACTCCATACCCACTCGAATCCACTAGCCTTGCCCAACTTGCCTCACACTCAATTCACAATAATCCTCCAATGCGTCTGAAAAGAAGATGACTAAGAGACCTTATAATGTAGAACTTTTATTACAATACTACTAGTGAGTAATTCTTTTCATGTTATTTACATGTCATTGAAATAATTATCATCAGATTTACTTGTAGTATTTAATGTATATAACTGAAAATATTAATAAATTGTGAAATATAAAAAATTAAACCTTCAAGCTTCTTAAAGTGGATTAATTATTTCCAAACATAATTTTATTTATTTATTAAAATAGTTGAAACCATAATCCAACACCCATCTTGGTCACCTAGAACCCTAAAGATGGACTTGAAGTTGAAACTTTAGCACAAAAATAATGTTTTTGTTTTTTTAACCTAGCTGTTTTGTTTTTTCAAACCAAATTATGACCACATCCCTCATCATTCATTGTCTCTCTAATTCAATATAGTCAAATATATATTCTCTTTATTTCATCCACGTATTTCCTTACAAATACTGAAGCTAATTAAGAAAGTTCAGAAAAAATATGAGCGGGATTATTAGGCAATTCACTCAAGAACCTAATCCAAAATTACGACATCCTTCGTATAGTTAGTAAAGAAATGTAACTAATATAATATTGATAATTATAAAATTTTAACTCAATATATAAACAAAAGCTTCACTGCATTTTGATGCATTATGTTGAAATATAATACCAAGAGAGGGAGGAAAACTAGAGATATTCGTCAAAAGAGTGAATTTCACCTTCAGTTGTTGACCCCTTATCCCCGTATCACCGGCTGTACCATAAACCTTTTTACTGCAGTCCTTACACTACTGTAGCTGTAGTGTACTAGTGCGACACATGTCGAAAAAGACCTGACTGTAGTATTTTAGCATCCTTATGTATCTTGAGGAAAAGAGATTTCTTATTTATGTGTCGTTAACAATTCTTTTTTAACTAATAATCAGGTTTAAAAAACTATTTCCTTTTAAAATAAATAATCCATATATAGCTGCAAAAAAAAAATCTACAAAAAAAAAAAAATAAATTCATTCAAGAAATAAATTAGAAGCAGTGAATAGGATTTATTAAAATAACACATAACAAATTCATAATTTAGGGATACTTGCAAAACAAGAATTAATCGAAAGTTGTGGGGTGCATTTATTACTTAAGGAATCGAAAAGGTTACTGAAACTCCAAAAATAGGTACGTTTAATCAGTTGAATGAATTCATGAAAAAACTAATAGTGCCTCTGAATAAATAAATAATATCACTTATGACATTCCTGACATAAATCTTGAATTAGGGACCTTAAATACAGCCGCTAGGCCCAGAGCAGAGATGATTGGTTACCCCAGCCTAGAAGACAAAACTAGCAACGGAACAGTATCAGATATTCCAGTGGTTGGTAGCAAGTCAGCTCGGAGATTTACATCGTTTATCGACACACGCGAGGCTACGTGATAATACCTTTTTTGTCATCGTGTCCCCTCCCTCCAAAAGAAGGGAATTTTTTCCTGTAGCTGGCAGGTGGTTGAGTTACGGGCATGGGCACCCTGTCTTCCTTTGTCTAACAATTAATATACAGCCTTAGGCTACCAGTCACCAGCAGAAATAAGGGTACCCGCTGAGGGTGTACCGCAGGGATAGCTTGGTGTCCCACTGTTTTATTAAATATACGGAACCGAATGATTTACTAGGCAACACATAAACAAATATGTATGCATAAATATTAATTGAATTCCAAGTGGAACTAATTGCATTTTTTTAAGACCCTTTAGATATTACAAAAACCGACAGTTAACTTTATCTCTAGTACCTACAGGTTTACTTTTCGTTCTCTCTTATTGATGATCTTCAATTAGCGCACTTCCTACTGTTTTGCATAGTGATTTGAATCGTAAACCAGTTTTTGTTATAAATTAACTCATGAATAAATATAATGGATATTTTTCTTTTTCTTTCTTTCCATAATAGTTTTAATACAAGAAAAAGAAGGTTAGACGTTTTTTTATTCATTAGACAAACTTTCTAAGCTTCTAAGTAATGGGCAAAAGCTTCCTTACAAATGCAGTCCCAATACTGCCTTTACATGAGAGTAATAAGATCTATTTGGACAAACAGAGTTGAACATTTGGGCTCAATTAAACCTTCAATTTCTTCTCTAATTCAATCCTTGGAATCCCAAATCCTTAAAACTTATTATTATGTCACTGATAAACTTACTCGTAATGATCTAAATGTTCCATTCCGTGCCAAATTGGCCCAAACCTGTTACCTAACTCTTTAACCACTCGAATATACTAGTCTCCTAACAAGCTTCCCAATTGATTCCCTCCGCAATTGCTCATCGTTTTCGACTTATCCAATATTTTATAGACAAGCGATCAAATCTCTCCATAAATTACAAAAGACTAATTTATATGGCATTAAATTGGACATACGGAGCATTGGGGCTCCACTAAACTTTCCAATACCTCTCGTATCCAATCCGTACGATCCAAAATCCTCAATGCTCCACATTATTTCATACACAAACTTATACACAAAGATCTGAATCTTCCATATGTTAGTGATTAGGCCCGAAACAAATACCTATCATTTCAAAGTAAACTCTATACCCTCTCGAATACACAAGTCTCCTAACATGTATCTGAAAAGAAGTTGGCTAAGAGACATTCTAGTGTAGAATTTTTATTAAAGTGATTCATGTCATTGTAATTATTTTCTTCAAATGAACTTTTAGTATATAATTTATACAGTTGTTTGTATTAGTAAATAGTTTATAAAAATCTTAAGAGAAATAGAACAAGACTATAGAATATTAAATCTTCTGTTAAATCTATCACACCCGTGCTGTATTTAATAATTTCTTGTTAGAAACTATTTGATGCCCAAATCCGAATCCCACACGATTGAACGAGTAAGCACCTGTGACGCTACAGCTTGAGCCTTCACACACTGTTTAAGAATTCATCACAGCGTACAGTCAACACACCACTACTTGGGCAGACTATTACACCGCGAGTACACTAATATCTAGCTGTTCAATGGCCCCTGGACAATGATGAGTGCTGCTGGAGTGTATGAACAGCTGGGGGGTCTCACTTCTGGGAGTGCTCTTCCTTGTAGCGGGGTCCTCGCTGCACCTTGTCTCAGGCCCCGCCTGAGTCACTCCCCTGTGAGTCACGCTGCACTCTTGAATACTTAAGCACATTCTTTTTAGTAAACTACAACAATAAATGCCTGTTTCCTACACTACACGACTTTCAGCAGAGTAAACATAGCTTAGGATGATTCACTGTCAATTTCTGAATTGGCGATAATTGAAAGCAGGATGAAGGATATGAATAACAATATTTTAGTATGTTTTTAACTGTGGCATAGCAGTAAATTGTATGCCAACAAGCCTATGAAAAACAAATATAAAACAACTACAAAAACTCAATTTCTTCCTGACTGAAAAAAACAACATATCATTGATATTTCTTCCGCTCAACCATCCTCTAGAACTAACTCTACTCCTCCTGATATCAGACAAGCTAAATCGCTGAAAACATTCAAATACATCTACCTACTCAAAAATTGTTCTTGCATTGCTGGAATCAAATTCAGATTCAGTTCTTACATAATTAAGATACAATTTAATATAAATTTCACTTTCTATGAATATAATATTTGGTTGCTTCTATTGTACATACAAATCTAATCATTGTACTTAAAGATTTTATTTTCAACTTATTTTGTTTTTTTTCATTTATAGAACATTATCTTATTTTATTTTATTTATTTTTAACTATCATCTATGTATATACTGTCATTGTTTTTCTTCTCATAATGTATCTGACCAGATTTAATTTTATTTATATCTGTACTTATCTGTTATTCTTAAGGGACTATTCTATTCTATATTCTACTGCTTTTATGTCTACTGCTTCTGATAAGGAAAATGTTGGAAATATTTCGATCCGAGCAACACCAACAGGACTAGAAGAAATGTACGAAAAACGTGACTTTTGTCATTCAAACCAATATAGCTCCTATACATTAGATCCATGCGTCAAATGAATAACAAAAAATAGTCTCCATTTAATTTCTGATTAAGGGAACTGATGTAAAATTTTCGATGTAAGCAACACTAACAGAGTTATAGCGTGACAAAATGCAACATTTTTGAGGGTAAAAAAAAGTTACATATTAGGGGAAGAAGAAAATACTACACAAGAAAACAACAGTTTTTTTTTTCCTGTAATAAATAGAAGCTTAGTTGGACTGACTACTGAAAATTTTTTAGAGGAAATGCGACAAATATGATTTCAGCCAATAAAAAATAAATAAATGTCAATATTGATATTAAATTATTTTATTCAAAAATATAATAGAAATTTTTTTTATTAGAGAAAAATTCCTTTAACTGATTGGTGCTTTGAGATTTATGCAGAAAATAGTATCTAGAAAATATATTTTAAAAATTAAAAAAATATTTAATTTTTGGTTAAAATAAAACAGGCCTACCCAATAAAATGACGGGAAAGTGGTCGGTTCGATTATACAAACGTTTAATATCGCTTTCCCTATAGGCTGCGAATTCTTTATTATTTTAAATACTAAGACCGCACGAAGCTTAGTGGTACTCATTCTATGGTATGAAGTAATATACGCTAAGCAAGATACAGTCCCTCAAACAGAAATTCGTTCGTCTTTAGTTAGAGGGCTTCTACAAAGTAAAATGTAACATAATGAATACCCATATGCAAATATGGATACTTCATTATCAAAACAGTACCTATTTCAGAGGGTTTTAATATGCAGCCGTCCATCACAGGCGGAGTGACATGCGTCATGGCGTTTTCACGGCACTCAGTGGCAGTTTGGCAGTTTAATATAAATAATAATTGGCAGATGGGAAGGAGGGAGGGTGACGTAATGGATAGGGTATTAATACGAGGGGTGTGTGTGGCGCTTATACCCGGGGCATATGCGGCTCCCGAGGCGGCCGACCGTGGAGAATCATAAATATTGGATAATGCCGGTTTAAATTGACTTCTCCAAGGGGAGCTAAGTGGCTGGAGTGATTAGGAACTGGGGTCAATACCACCCTCCAGCCGCCCCATGAATTTTACATCTGGCCGCCTCCGCACCTACCTGCCCTCTCAAATCACCGTCTACCCCTTATGCATAATTCCTCCCCACATCTCGACCCTATATTAACCCCAAACACCTTCTCAATACCCAAAAATAAATATCGTTTTCATACGCATTATTGCACACCTCACGTAGAGTCAATTCTGTGACAGGGCTTTTGGAATATATTTTTTTTTTATGTAAAGGTAATGGTCATTGTTTACACTTCGATATGAAGTTCAGCATGTTATAACATTAATTATAATAAAAAATAAAAATGTATAATCAGCTTATTAGAAGCTAAGAAGTCAGTTCATTTTTTTAAAAATGGTGGGTGAAGTTACGTGATGGTACAGGTGTATTTGACTTTACAAACAAAAAATACTATTCCAATTCGGTACAGTGGAGCGTCGATTATTCTAACATTCAATTAATGGAACCTTTTTATTTTTTCAAAACTTTTTTGGAATATAAGGTTAAGTCTTATTGCTAATTTGTATTGTTAAAATTATTTTTATTTAAAAATAAATTTAAATGAACAACAAAATGATTTTTTCTATGAACGCCTATTAGGGAAATAAGAAAAAATATTTCTCAGAGATTGCAAAAAAAAAAAAAAGAGCATAGACATTTGTACCTACATAATTGTTTACTGGCAACTCCACCTGATTGGTCAGTAATACATAGATTACTTTGTGATAACGTTTGGTCTTACAATTTCAGTATGTCAACAAAAATGAGGGGTTTTTTCACTGAAAGAAAAAAAGGAAATCATTGCGCTGCTAAAAGAGGTTGGAACATTACCTATCGAGTTTGGGGTTGGTAAATCAACACTAACAGAAATAAAAAATACGTATAAATACAATTTTTTTGTAAGGGAATTTCGATTATCAGAATATTTAATTATCCGAACCACCCTTGACAATAGTTCGGATAATCGACGCTCTACTGTACTTTAAACATTAATGGGTTCGTCTATATCTCCACGACTATTATTGCTTTCATAAACACATAAAACCTTTTTTTCTCTAGAACTGTATTATCTGTAAATCTTAGATAAATATTTTTCATTCAATGGGTTCTCGTGTTGACTTTCAAGTCAGGGGTTTTCCATTGAGTATGCTAACCCGCTTGTAATTTTCAAACAATTGTTGCCCGAGGTAAGTACTTGGTAATTACAAAATAATGACCTGAAATATATTACACGCATTATAGCAGACCATTGCTAAAGCTTGCATAATTGCTGTCGGTATCTTTATGAGTTGATTGTGTGTACTATTATTATTTAAAGAGCCGTTGAGGGTTACAAAGTAAGAAATATGTCGGATACGAGCCTAAAGTACCAAATAGTAAGTCCCGACGAGAGGGAAGACTAATTGCTCGACAATGGGCACGAGAGCCGTGTTCTGGAAATAATACGTGCCCTGAACTGGCGTGATTCGGGCAGAAAACACGTCAACCCCGGGCAGAGCTATCGCAGACAAGGATCTAACATAATACTCCCCTTACAGAGGCGTACTCCTCCTTTTTTCTGTTTGCCAGTGGAGTCTCTATTATACAAACAAGGATTGGAAGGCTCATGTATAATAAGCAGAAGGGATTAAGCTCCTTATTATAGCGCGGTGGACACGAACACAATCGCTACACCGTTCGATACTGATTCCATTCCCCGGGGCTCATCGAGAGAGGGGCAAATTACCTCCATTGTCTCACCTGATGGCCACTCTATTCATTCCATCTATGCACAATCCATTTGGTACTATCCCAGTTATAACAATCAGTTGATAGATTAATTGATCATGAACCAACCTACACCATCCACCACTGCAACATAATAATAACATAAAATCAAATTGTATTGAACTGTCTTTAGAACTTTAGAAGTTTTCCGCCAAGGATACTTGGCGTTGGATAGTCACAACTTCTCGTTTTGTATTTACAATAAAATAAATAATTTTTTATAATTAAAAAAAAAATTATTTTATTAGTGTTTTATACACTAATGAATAAAGTAATTTATTGAAATTTATTGTTATTTGTAATAGGCACTAATTGTTTATTTTTATTAATTTTTTTATCAATTCTGCATAATTTATCACAAAATAAATAATCCTGTTTTGTTTTTAAGCAAAGAATAAAAAATATAGTTGACATAAAGATGAGAAAAGTATTATTTCTTTTTTTTAATTGTGTCTTTAAATTAATTATTTTCGTATGTTGGTAAAATTAAATTTCTCTATCTATAATAGTATTAATATATTTCTTTTTATCTATATTTATAGATTAGTTAAAACCCGAAAACTTGAAAAAACTGTTTACCGTACTCAAAGAAAACAACTTGTATCGACTAATCTAGAAGTCTAATGACAAATGTTATGTAATGGTGCCTCTAGCCCGAGTTGTTGTACACGGCACCTAAAACAGTAATCAAATAATAATATATTTATTTAATTTACTGTTATTAATTTATTATTTATCAGTAAGAAAATTGGATTAATAATAGATAATTGATTTGCCTATTTTTAATAAATAGAATATTGTATTTATTAGTATAAAATAACGAGATGCTAAAATAGCTTAAAATGAATCCGGCTTACAATCGGCTTATAAAATGTGAGATAAAGAAATAATGATTTTTTTCTATACTACCGCATATTTATCAACAAATGTAATAATTGTTAATATAATTGTATGGCCCATATACGATAATATGCAGGAAAAATATAGCAGTCCTTTACTAGACTATTGAAGAATATACATGTAAAAAATAAAATAAACTCAGTCCAATAATTTAAAAAAATATTTATTTTATGTTGTACACCTGTCAACAACAGACATTATATTATGCATCCAGAATATCTAAAATCTTAATAACACGATACCAAATTGGAATTTTTCAATGTGTCACAATCTACTATTTCATCAATATTTCCAATCATAAGTTTTAATTAATCCATTATAACCAAATGTGAATTACTTGAGTGCCATAATATAGTGCTATAAGATATGCTAGGCTAGTAAAGAATCAGTGGGACCTTGAAGTTAGATTGAAAAGCGCTGAGATGAAATCAGAGACAATGCAGGGGGCGTGGCCTCGGTAAAATTGGCGGAGGACAAATTGTTTTGATTTGTCACGGTAGAAGAAGATGGTGCTACTATTTGTTTGGAAGTAGCGCATCAATAATGTCCCCTGCGGGATCGATCCCGTCGCCATGGCAACCTGACGCCCCCAGGTGACATCCCGCCTCCTCAACCGCCCCCACTTCCGCCGTCTCGGTAAACAAGTGCGGTTCAAGGCTGCCCTAGGTCGCGAAAATTTACATTCTCATTTTGGGATTAAATTATTAAAGGATTAATTTTATTATTCGTGGTTTATATCTATTTATAATAATACTCAACTTGTTTCTCATGGAGAGATTATGTGGTACACTTCTGAATCCCACAAAATATTGGAACGTCAAGGTGCTGTTCATTGTGTACTACATTCTTGAATTCGAACGTATTAAATAAAAAAATCATTTAAATGATAGCAACCAAACGTTACACTTTTTGACGGCCATCTAAACCAAAAATGTTAAATCGACTTTCGTCCGAGAACATAACAGATTCCCAGTACGATGGAGGCTTTTGAATGGCGCTAAGGAATGGTTTCTTCCTGGCGATTCGATCACATAAATCACTTTTCCGTAACATTACACCATAGCCACGAAACGAGATTTTTGCAATTTTTGCAGCGCTAGTGCACGGTTTCTCATAGATACTTTTTAAAATTTTCCGCTTGGGGAATTTATTTATTTTTGGTGGACGCCCGTTCCGTGATCTGCTGAACGCACAGCCAAATTCTTTATATATTTTTATAATTTTAGAAACTGTACCCACGTTTTTATTAGCAGTCCTCCCAATTTCCCTCACAGTATTACTTTGATTTCGTAACGAAACTATTAACTCGTGAATGGCTTTTGGCTCTTCTATTATGAATGCTAATCACAGACTATAAGGATTTCTAACCATAAGACTCTGACCTTTGTCCTTAAAGCCCATGGAGAGTATAATCAGTTGTTTTTGTTGAAATATTTTGTTTTTTTCATTACACAAGTGTTTCCAGACTTTGTTATAAGGGTATATTTTTTTTACTTCAGCGTTTTCTGTTGACTGCTGTTGATATACATTCAATGACATATTATGTTGAAATTAAACATTAGTGTTATTTGTATAAAATATGAGTAGTTTCACTATAGGAAATTGCCTGTTTTAGACAGGAGATGAATTAAAAACTTTCCAAGACTTGAAAAAGGAAATGCCCTCGGGATCTTTTTGCATAGTATTCACTGGATTCCTGCCAACAGATAGCTCATTTATTGGTCACAACAATCACGCAAAACATTACCATTAATTCCAACCTCAATAATAAGACTGATATATTAATACAAACATATTATTATGTAAATGTCTATAAATGTAAATTATTAAAAAAACTAAACTAGATCAAATCGATGTTTTTTTAACGTGAATAAATGGATCCAATTAAAATAAATTTAATAAAACGGCGATGAGGAACATAAAAAAAATCTGTATGAATTAATTAATTTGATCTAAGGTATGTCTAAAACAGTATTTATTTATTTTTTTACAATAATTTATGTGTAAAACATAATCAAAATAATGTAAGGATAAAATTTATTATATGTTTGATGTTATATGTTAGAAATCAATAGCCTAACAACGACTAACAAGAGATAATATATAACCTTATTTAACTTAACCTTATTTAACTTAAAATAAAATAAAAAAAAAAAAATAAATAAATAAATAACTGGATTATATTTGCAACGAAAATAAATTGAAATTTTAACTTATTTAATATATTCAATAATAAACTTCAGCCACTCAATATTCAATAATATAATATTGATATATAATAGTTCTTGTTTTATATAATATATTTAAACCGAGATTGACGATAAATTTTGAATAAAAATAAGTTTATAACCAGTAACTTTCTCAGTATTAGAAGTTCTTCCTCCCGTTGACAGAGTGTCATAAATTCTATGGATGGCTTCAATATTGAATTTTACGTGGAACGTCGCCTAACCAGCAGCGCTAGCAGCGATAAATCAAAGGGTTAGATTTTCGTAAAGCTGTCGACTCAGCGGTACGGGCTGGGTATTCATGGCTCAGTCCCGGCGGCACCTCACTAATATTGATATTCCTATGTAAATAACCCCCTCCCCCCACCAGGGAATATAATTATACCAACTCCTTCAGGTTCTAAAGTAATATCTTCCTTAGTGTTGTCCCGGGATAGGTTACCTATAATGCTTTTGATTGATGTTTTGAATTTACGATCATGCATTAACAGAAGAGGTCTGAGAGGTTCTTAATCAAGAACTTTCCTTTCAAAGATAAATAATCAAAAAAATTTATAATAACAAAAGTTTTTTTTTTCTATATACATTAGTATATGTATGTATTTATCAGAAACCTATGCTTGGGTTTAGTATTTCGTAAAGAAGAACAGTTAATTTTGCTAAGGTCTGCTAAAGGAAATTATCTGGTCAGCATGCATTATCAACCCTTCTGCTTTTCTTTTTTTTTTTTATTATTATTATTATTTCCCCCTCCCCCCCCCCCCCCCCCGAACACAACTAAGCCAATAGATACGCACTTTATAAAAATGGTTCACTAGAAGATTTTCTAACTGAAAAATCTAAAGAAAAAAAAAATCTAGTGTTTTAGGGTTAACGTAATATGAACAGATAAGTTTATTTATGAATTTAATGAGTAAATATGAAAATATCTGATGGTATAATTATATTTATATGTATTTATTATATTCATTTTTGGGTGTTTTGGTGAGTAATATTTAGAATATTTTTATGTGTATTTTAATATGGCAATCTTTCAATCTTATACACTTGCATTTATAAGAACAAAGTAGAGCAGTTTTATCGATTTTTTTATAGTACTTAATCTAGACTGTGGCGAGGAAAAATAGAATAGAATAGAAAATTAATTTTATTCTGGGACCAAGTCTCTTATGAATAACAACTTAGAACAGAAATAAATAAAATTAGTTACATCTAGTCAGAGACATAATGAATACATAAAATGAAAAAATAAATAAATAAATCCATCAGAAGTTTTAAGATGTATATAGACTATTTCTGTGAATCTATCGAACAAACTTTGGAATCATGTTATGCCGATAAAAGAACCGACAGATCTATCTAAATACATTTTAGAAAGAATACATAAGTAAATATAAAAGACAGCAAATGTATTCGTTGGTGAGAGGGCAGCTGTGTAATATAATCCCCTCCCCAGGAGACAGATAAGTGGCAAGTTTGTTAGGGAGAGAAGGGTTTGCGAGCTGTTGCTCAAACCACTCAAACTAAGGCCTTCCCTCCTCAACTCTCCCGATTCGTTTACGTGTTCTCATCTCGGGATAAATAATGGAACTCCTGATTTTATTCAGATTTTATTTCAGTATTACTGAGACCATATTGATCCAATGAATTGAGTATGCAGCAATAACGATCATTAATATTTTCATAAGTGCAAATATAAGTGCAAACAGACATTACTTCCTCCAGTATAAAGATACATTTTTAAGGTGTAATTGTAGAGTCCATAAAAAAATACTACAAGAAATTTATCCCCGATAGATAAAATAATATATATATTTTTTATTATAACGTGATTTAAATCGGAAAAATGTTTGTTAAACATACGGAGTTGTGAATTGGAGCTTTGGAGCTCCATTAAACCTTCCAATTCTTCTCGTATTATCTCGTATCCAAATCATCCATGCTCCTTATTATGTCTCAAACAAACTTATATATAAAGATCTTCGTATGTTGCAGATTTGGACCGAACCAGATACCTATTCTTTCATTGTAAACTCCATACTAACTCGAATCCACTAGACTCCCTCTTTGCCTTACACTCAATTCCCGATAACCCCTTTTAACGCCTCGGAAGGCGTCTGAAAGGAAGATGGCTAAGAGACCTTCTAATGTGGAACTTTTATTTAACTGTTACTAGTGAGTAGTTCTTTATATTTTATTGACATGTAATTTTAATTATTTTCCGCAAAATTGCGTATGGTATATATTGTATGTAAATATCAATAAATTTACGAGTATTGTGAATCAGCAATCTTTAGTTTTTAATCTTGCTATTTCTAATAATGAAAATACATTACTGTATAATAAAGAGCTAAAAATTCATCTTTTGGTAAATTGGAAAAATCTTTGGGCGGATAAACAACATATAAGGGTTAGTGAATAATTCTTGACTTGTCTTTTACATTCTCATCAGTGAATACTCACTATTTCTATTACATTTATGAATTAGCATATTCTGCATAGTAATGATTTTCCACGATATGGAATCGTATGCAGGCCGAACAAGAAAGTGGAATCCGTTCCGGTAAGAAAACCATTTCTATAAAAAAAAAAAAGTCCGTTTTGAACTGATTATATCATTTTAAATAATGGAAATTCCAGTTACTTACTTATGTTGCATTTATTCATAGGTCACGGTCGTTGAACGAATTTTCTCTTTTTAATGTTGAATGAAAATAAACATGGAGATGAGTGGTGTTTTTAAAGGTATTTTCATGTACATTAAGGTAATTCGCTTTTTTATGAACCCGTGTTTGGGTTTGATTTACAGGTGTGTTTGTATGTGCAATATTTATGGTCTAAGGCACAGGTCATCATGCATGCATACCTGTGGTAGTATTTGGTGATTATAAAATATAGCCGTAAATATTGAATTGAAGATCAAACATGGAATTAAATATGTTCGAATATTGAAAATCCATGTTAATTCATCCAATAAGTTGGGTTGACTCACGATGGATGCCACTCTGTTATTTATGTCCTTATAATAAATGACTAATTGTAAGATTCGACATTTCGCAGCTTCAACAGCCGATACAAATCTTATAAATAACGTAGTTGATATAAATTATTTTATATAAATTGTTGATATAAATTGTTTCTGGTCTTGGTTTATCCTACGAACACAATAATTGTAATTTAATAAATTAATGATTCATTAATAGTATACTAATAAATAATTATTTTATTCAAATATTATTTTCAAATAACGGCAGTAAATTATTTTTAGATATATCAATTTAATTTTAATTGTGTAAAATTGTAATGTTTTACTTATCAAACAGATATTTATAAAACCAATTAATATAATAAATAAATTTAAAATATAATTTAATTAAATCAAACAATTTTTATAAGATATTTATATAAAATAATAAAATAAAACAATAATTAAAAAGAAATGAAATAATAAATAATTAAATAGAAATAAAAATATTGATTGGTTTAAATAATCACTATATGAAATAGTCTTAGGAGATAATAATACCATCAAATGAGCAAGTGATGAACATTGCTCAGTAAAATGGCTAGTAATGTGGACATAGTTGAAGCGTTAATGCGAAAATAATCACAGATAAATTGGTAAATAATATATAGTATATAACTGTAAACTATTAGTATAATGATATACATTAATGTATTTAAATTTTTTTTTTTTTTAGAAGCCTGAAGATGGAACTATGTTCCGAAACATGTGGCTACATATATTAAACATAATAGGAGTTATGCTATATAAAGACTTAAATTCTCCATTTAATTTCTGGTTAGGAAACAATCTCCGATCGGGGCAAAAAGTATCACTTTTGACCAACCATACTACAGGCAATACATGTTCTATCTTAAAAAAACAACAAACGGTACTGCTCTGACAAATAATGTCATTCATATAAATTATTTTTTTATTGTTTCTGACGTTATAGCACACGAAAACAATAATTTTGAAAGTAGCATACTGACAAATAATTAATTTATTAAATTAATATTATAAAATGAGAATTATTTTTTAAAAAGCTGAGAATATGATAACTATTATTAAATAATGTTATTATTTTATTGTTATGAGTTATATAAATATATTTAACGACCGTAAAATAAACCCGAAATGAAGAGAATAGCAAAGTAAAAATAAATTAAGAGAGAATCCGGTGAGAAGCTGGCTAAGATAATTAATTGCAGCTAAAGTGGTTTAACGGATCCTCCAATTACCGCCCTCTCTAAGATCTCTACTAAATCACATCTCCTCCTTACCGCTGTCTCATTCCCTTCCACCTCTAGTTTATTTTGTCTTCATCGCCCGTTATCCTCAGATTTTCAATTTTTTTTCTCAGATATACAATAACTAGTACATTTTTTTAAAAATATTTCAATAAAAAAAATAGGCAATATTAAGTTGAAATAATAGAAAGAAATGCAGGATTTACCTACACACATAAAAATAATTTACATCCTAATTTGAGAAAACAACGGTATTAATATTCAATGTTATTCCATACATTATAAGGAATAAGCAAAATTTAGTCCATGAAAAAAATAAAAATAAATAAATAAAAAAAAAATACTAAACCAGTTATTAAATTTTTTTGTTGTTTTTTAATTTTCCTTATTGATTATCGAAGATATGCTCCACACTTTTGATTTAATATACAATCAAATATAATTTAAACGTATGCATTAATTTAAATAAATACGCATGTAGCTGTTAAAAAATTAAAAAAAAAAAAATTAAAAAGCAACACGCTCTGCGTCAGTTGGTGTTGCTCAAATAAAAAATTTAACGAAATTTTCCAGATTAAAAATTAGAAATACTACTAGTTATGATTGGATAAAAAAAGGTACTTGGTCACGCATGCGCTAAGTATCAATTATGTGAATGTTTTAAATGTATCTTAATACGAAAGTAAATAAAAGAATTTGAAGAAATAAAATATTCTGAAACAAAACTACACAACTCTTGCATTATTTCATTCATCTCGAAATCTTGATAATCCATTTCCTAAACTAGGTGAGCCATCAGTTCTCCCGAGCATACATTTTGCATAATTTGACAGCATAATTCAGTATATCCGGGGAATATGCGAGCAGCCATTAGTAAAAAATGATTTTTTTAACAGAGCAACTACTTATCATTGAAAAGCTCTGGGAACTATTAATACATAGTTGAATATAAGTACTTATTTTGTTAGCAAATATTCTTAACATCGCTGTTACTGGAGGGGCTTATTTTGAGTACTTTTTTTTTTTTTTTTTCAAACTCCCCTTTTCTGAGGGATGGAAAAAAACGGAGTGTTTTGTTCTGGAAAGGGTTAGGGGTAGAAATCGATTGCGCCCCAGGCTGAATGAAATGGTCGAATCAGGACAAAATTACAGCTCTTTCTAAATTACTCTAAAAAGTATTACGTTCAACTCTAACAACTGTTCTATGTAAGTTTCTCTTTTGTCCTTTCATTCTTTCATTTAAAAGAATTATATAAAATCATAATCTAAGCATTCGAAGTAGACACATTTTAGGAACGTTAGTAAATGTGGCTGTTTAAATATCTGAAGGATCAGTCTAATTAGAAGAAAAAAAAATATTTTGTTTCCTGGCACGATAAAATTAATTCTACAATTCAATTTTTTGAAGTCACTGCCGACATTTTCGTAAAAAATTAATTCTTACTTATTTTTACGTTTTATTAAAACAGTAAGTATATTGTAATTATTACATTTAAGTCCTTTTTTTAGAGTTATAATGAGACACGATAAATAAGTAATAACTTGATTTAACAAGCTATATTACCTTAGATAAATAAATGCTCAGATATTATGAACATATGTACACACAAAATGTGACCCATATTAATAATAATAGACATGTCTGACCTATATTTAAATCTTTCGTAAATCTCTAACCTATTGCTTGTATTAGGATTGATGATTAATTGCCACTTCTATTGTGGGATTATTTTTATTAAGATACAATGCTTCGAATGCTAAACTTTCATCTTCAGTTCTAAAACATAAAAAAAATTCAAACAACAGCACCATGGTACATGGATTATATAAAGTTTTCAAAAATTTAAGACAAGAATTGACTACTATTAAAGATTTTTAGCTACTAAATTGAAAAATAAACTGAATTTCTCTTTGAATAGGAAAAAACAATAGATCTTGGATACGTATATCTTTAACCTATTGCTTGTATTAGGATCGATGAATTAATTGCCACTTCTATTGGGATTATTTTATTAAGATACTAGTTTCGATTGCTAAACTTTCATCTTCAGTTCTAAAACATAAAAAAATTTCAAACAACAGCACTATGGTACATGGATTATATAAAGTTTTCAAAAATGTAAGACAAGAAATCAAAAATGGGTACTCTCCTGAGGAGATCTAAAGGATAAGTTTTAGAACTGAAGATGAAAGTTTAGCATTCGAAACTAGTATTCTAATAAAATAATTTCAGTAGAAGTGGCAATTAATTAATCGATCCTAATTGTATTGATCCTTCTATACCATTATGCGTAACTCAAGTGATACTGCTTTTATGTTTCAGATAAGGAAGCTGCTGTCAAATTTTCGAACCGAGAAAACCGTGCGTGTTACAAAATCCCCAACACTAAAAAAATGTAGGCAAAGCGTTAATTTTTCATTCATAATTATATAGATTCTAAACGGTAGATCCTAGCGACAAACGCAATACAATAAAAAATAATGTATATTTAAATTCTGACCGGGAAACTGTAGTCAAATTATGGATCCGAACAGAGCTAACAGAGCTAAAACGAGTAAAAATGTTACATTTTTGAGTGTGAAAAAAACGTTACACAAGAAAACTATGGACATTCGAGTAGACCCATTCCGTTATATCCACCTTCTACAAAGTGAGTATCCTTAAATAGAGATAAACCTTTTTGTTGAGTGTGATCTCAGCATAATCACCTAGGAAAGGTTTCATATAAAATTTTATTTTTAACCTATATTCATACATTCAGTAGTTAATATTTTTACACAACACAAAAATATACAACTACAAAATATTTTTTTAATTTTTCGTTTTAAACTAAGCGTCGAGAGATTTATTCCAACATTGAATCATCATGTTTGTTAAAAGTTAGGGACTTTAGCTATAATTATTATAAATTAATCGCAACAGTATACCTCTTATTATAAGAATTATTAGACAACAATTTATTCAAAAAGTACTTTTCTCTTATTTAGTTTAGTCGAATCTTAAATTTAGATGAAAAACTTAAAAGATCAAATTTCACAACCGGTTTACTTTTTGCGTTCATTCTAATTTTGAAAATTGAAACGCGTTTTGAAGAATTTCAACCCTCATTTATTGGGTTTTAGACTTGATAAATATGAATGATAGTTGAGTAGTTACAGAGTATATTATTCCGGTAAAAAATTAGAGAGACCGACTTTAATCAGTTTTCCTGAAACCCATTAATCAAAACATTTTGAAACAAATTGGGTTTATAACGAATCTCCAGAGAGAAAGAGTAAAACAAAAAAAAAAAAAAAAAAAAAAAAAAAAAACAACAACATGACTTCCAACCTGTTCGCTACTATAAAACAAGAGGGACCGTGGCTGAAAGAGTATCTGGTGCATCGTGTTGTCGGAGTTTGGAGTATCCGGCAGTGTACTCTGAAAAACAGAGTTCTATCCAAACAATGGCCCCTAATTCAATCACTGAGGGAGCAACATTTAAAAAGGTAGTCCGGCAATTAACTTTAATCACCAATTAGCCCATTTTAATTCCACTCTCCTCGAATTTTTCACTAATTCCATCAATTATGTATTGTGTGATTTTTCCTCTTTTTTTCCAGAAGCTATTAGGGATTCGAGAGCAGTAATTCGAACCTTTCCAGTATTTTTCGAGTCGTTATTTTTCCAAATGGGTTTTTTTTTTGTTTTTTTTTAATAACGATAAAAGGAAAGGTATGAAGAACGATTATTGGTAACCTGATCATGCAGTGCAAATAAAGAGTTTATAACTGATAAAATGCCATTCATAAATCGCATTAACTCTGAAGCATTTACTTAGAAATATTTGTGGTTATAATGATTAAACGTTGTATTGCCCTGAGGAGGTAAGAAAATAAAGATAAGTTGGTTAGGTTCCAATACGCTTTAATTATTGTAATTAAAGTTTTCAGAAGTTGGAAGAAGATCAAAGGCAGTAAGTCCCGTGAATCTTTGATGCGTAGGCCCTTTTCTCATGAGTGTGCTAATTTTATAAATGATAAAATGATTCGAATTAGTGGCTGTACCCGATTGTCTAAATCACTATTTAAAATGATGTATTAAATCTCATATATCAAAAAATATTAATAATTATTGGAATCTGAAACTTATACAGGGTGATTCCCTCTTAGTATAAAAAAAAAAAAAAAAAAAAAAAAAAAAAAAAAAAAAAAAAAAAAAAAAAAAAAAAAAAAAAGCTAGATTAAAAATGAAGAATCATGCCGCTAGATTGAAAATGAAGACCTTTCAGTACTATTACAGCTCTTTTCAGATATACGATAATTCAAAGACTTTTTTGAGTAAACCGCGTTTTTGCCATAAAAGCTGTAACATCTCCAATTTGTTGAAACATTTTTCTAATTTTGACCATATTTTCAGATTTAGCATTAAATTTTCTATAAGAGTAGAGTACATATAACCAGAATAAAGTTTACAATTCGTTATGAATTTTACAAACTCGGGACCTAAAGAACAGCTTGCTCTTCACCTTATTTAGGGAAGTTACAATGTCTTATAATAATTCACCACTAACCGTTTTTCGAAAAAACTATCCACAAAACTTCAAATCTCACAAAAACATGCATCAAATTAATGATTCCGTAGCGATTTTATGGACAAATTGACTTTTAAAACTGCATTTTGTGTAAATAAGACATTAGATAATCACTAAATGAAAATATGCATTTTAAACATAATAAACTCTTCATTGGAATAATAAGTAAAGAAACAATGTACTATTTAAAATAATTTATTTATTATTATTATTTAGGATTTATTTTATTAGATTTTCAATGTAAGGTTTAAAACACAATGGTATTGTAATAAACATAGACTTCAATTTTGCCGTTGGCTTCTGAATGTAGATGATATTGAAGAATACCACTTTTTTTCGGTAAATGTTATGGACAGACGTCAGTTTTTTCAAGGAAAAGAATTTTTACCTATCCATGTGGGGTGTCGTTGGTTTATTTATTTTTATACTGCTGTCGAATAATATTAGAAAGTTATAGTTGGTCCAACAGATTGAATGGTGAGAATTACTAGGGTTTGTTACAAAATATCCTACCACAACTTCATCATGATATTCCTCCTGAGGTTCGCCAAAATATGATTTTCCAACACCATGGTGCTCCTCCACATTATTTGAAAGGTTTTTTCGAATAATTTGAATCGAATTATATTATCGAATCGAATAATTCGAATTCGTTTTTTCGAAAGGTGAAGTTGCAAGTTTCTGTTTACGTTTTAAATTGATAGTGCTTTTTGAATTGCGCTTTAATTTTCGATTGTCATTGGAATAGCGCTGTAACATATTTGTAATTATGATCCCTTTACAGCTTTTAAAATTCTTTTACATTCAACACATTTACTCGCTTACTCTTTCAGCATTGGATGTGGCTGATGGATAATTTCAAATAATGGTTCCAATAGTAAATAATAAATGTGCTTAAAAATGGAACTAACATATTAAATACCGAAAAGGCCAATAAATTAAAGAGAATAGGGAGCTTAGGTAACTAAGTGACAATGAGAGGAAAGTATCGATTGAAGAGGGTAGCTTTATCCGTTAATAAACAGAGACGAGAGGGTCCCGGTAATAAGCCACCCCCGGGGGCGGCGACCTAATCCAACAAGTAAATGAAGTCTTCTCGCCTAATCCTCCGCCAGCAGCCCCTAAGCACTCTTTTCTACTACACTTCCCGCCTTCATCAATTATTTATTGGGACTATTTCAATTTACATAGCAATTACTCTCAAAGTCCCATTGGCTTTATTAATTTTGTCCTTTAGTCGTCCAATTTCTTTCCAAACACTCTCTTTCCTTGTTAAAGACAACACAGTAAGAATAATTGACTTCAAAGCAGTCTCTGATTTTAATTGGTACCATCGCCACTGAATGTAGATCTGCATTATTGAGCACTAAAGTTTTACTAACAACATCCGAATGGTTGATAAACCTATATTTAGACATATTATATCACTTTGCTCAAAATGGCTTAAGTCTTGGAATGCGAAGTTTACAAGACGATTTTATAAGGGTTAGAAAAGTCATTTGCCTAAGTATTTCTTTATTTATGAATCACCAAATTATACCATAAAGGACTAACCATTATAATGAAATACTAACTTTTTATAAAATTATGACTTAAACCCTTTTGCTCTAACACCCGTGATATTTCAATGATAAAATGTATTAATGCACTGTTTAAAAAATAACATAAAGATATTTTCAAGTAAAAAAGTAAGTGGTAAATCAATACAGTTTTCTAATACTAAAATAAAAGAAAACATACTTATGTACCAGGAAACATAGTGGTCTATTTAACTTGTTACACAAATTGCAGATAAACTATAAGAGTAATATTTAATGTAAATTAAATAGCTGGTATTAATATAAATAAATATTAAATGCAATAATTTAATTTTCAATCCATCATCCATAAAGTATTTCTCCATGTTTCCCAAAATTCTTTTTTAGATGGGTGAAACCTTTCAAATCTTAATTATACAATTAAATTAAACTAAACGAACTCATTTCATTTACATGGTAGCTATCAAACCTATTTGGACATATCGCTCATGGCCTGCAATAGTGGCACATCTCAAAAAATTATTTTTTTTGATAAGTAGGTTTAATGTTTTCATTGCTAATGAAAATGCATAGAAATGCTTTAGTTTGTTTAAAAGAAATTACCTTCAAGTTATACCTTCTCTCGTTCAAGCAAACTAAATCATTTCCTATGCATTTTTCGTAGCAATGAAAACTTTAAACCCACTTATCAAAGGTTTTTTGAGTTGTGCCAGTATAGCAGCCCATGAGCGATATGGAGCTGAGCTTTGGGGCTCTACTAAACTAAAACATCCAAGTCATCTAGCACCCAATCCATTCAATCCCTAATCCTTCGAAAAGTCCTTAACGTTCTTTACTTTGTCAGAAACAAACTTATCATAGGGCCTTAATGTTCCATATGTTGTTGATTTAGCACAAACCAGATTCCTATTCTTCATAGTAAACTCCGCAACCAGTTAAATCCACTAGTCTTCTAACTTGCTCCCCATACCCGAAAATTAACTAACCGAGGTGTCTGAAAATAAGATGTAATCGGGATCTTCTAATATAGAACTTTTATTTTATATAAGACTAGGAAGGACTGCATCCGAAATGGATGAATAAGAGAGGAGTTGGAAGTTATTCCCGTCATAAAAGTCGTCGAGACCCGGCAACTCAGGGATCCGATAAAAACGATGGACTATGTCCCTGATGAAAGAAGACCACGAGGCCGACCGAGAATATCCTACATGGATTATATTGAAAGGATTCGCCGGAAGAGTGGAACAGATCTACGCCACATCCAGGATCCTAGCGAGGAACAAAGAGGCTGAGCGCTCCCCTACGCTGAGAGGTGCTCAAGAGGAAATTGGGAAAGAAGAAGAAGTAAATTTCAATAAATAGTTAGTAAAAAAAAAAAAAATCATGCTAAATAGAAAAAATATATAAACAATTTTAACCAAGGTATTCAAAATAATTGAATGGATCCGCCAAAAACGTTCTAAGCGACAAACATAAAATTTTGAGTAATCCGTGAAAGAAAATCATAATCTAAAGTTTTTGTTAGTTTTGTAGGCTAGATTTTATATTTATAAATTAATTTGTTATATTTACATGTATAATATCATAATGGAGTACTATATAACACTAAGATGTATTATTATACGTTTTAAAATTTTTAAAATCGCCACTTCGAAAATTTTGTCGCTTAGAACGTTTTTCGGCGGTACCATTCAATTATTATTAGGAAAAAGAGATAGGTCTATTTGATCTTTTTTTTTTCTTCCAACCAGTCAAAGCAGAACACCGAAAAATCAGTAAAAGAGTTAAGAAAAAAATAATTTATCTTGCTATGATCCAGTTGTAGGCCGGAACATACATATGTTAATAGAAAAGGGGGCTGAAATAGATAATGTATTCCCTTCCAATTAAAGGAAGTGAGGGGGGTTTTTTCCACTGCTTTCGAGATCCCTTTCCAAGCAGTTCTCACATCGCTAGGAGTTCCTCTTTAAGTAATGCCTTATAACCTAGCAGCTCTTTTTCTTATAATGTCCCGATTCAGGATAGCTCTGAACATAAATATAGAATACTCTCTAAACTATGTATTTTATTTTATTTTTTTTGGTTCCTTAATGTAAAAGTGTGGCAGGTTATAATAATACTGATTTAAGAAGAATTTTTTTGTTTGTTAATATAATATTCTTAACTGTTTTTCCATCCAACATTCCCTTGTCGATTCAAACAATTTTCAATGTTAATTACCTTTCTTGGAATTAAGTTATTATTAAATCAAACAAATTTACATAAAAATTTTAACCGTTGCGCTGCTATTACTTGAACTATATTTATCAGATAAATATCATGCAATTTCGCATAGTACTGTTCCATAAATTTTCCTGTATGTTCTACTAAAATTTAAATAAAATATTTTATTTTCAAAAAACTTAACAGTAAGTGGTGATTAAGTTTTGCGATCGAGAAATAAGAAGCATCATCAGTCTTTAATTTTGGATTTATCTCCTCATAAATTTCATTTTTCCTAGACATGACGGGCCCAAGATTCTTAAGCTCATCTAGGTGTTTATTTAAAGTTAATTCCTAATAAATGTTAAACTATCAACGTTCTTACGACTAACATTTGTTTATATCGCTATTAATCACTACGCCAATATTATAACAGCTTTGAGCTTAGTAGTATTTATTTAATAATTTTTCCAACAGTACCGAATCATTATCCTTAGCAATTTTTAGACCGTTTTCCATCCTTTACGGGTAGTTATTGGAATTATTTATATTATATTTGTTTATTTTATCGTAACATTATTAACACCTTTAGAGTTGATTTTTATTTTAATTTATACAATTATTTCAATTGAAATATATTCATTAAATAAAATTATTTTAATTACTACTAGAAACTACAATAACTTGTCAAAACATGAAAAGAACTACTCATCACTCCATTAAAAATTTTACACTAGAAGGTCTCGAGGCCATCATAATTGTATTAGCATTTATATATTAACATTTTTTAAAAATTATTGGAATCACAAACGTAGGGTGTATGCAACAATAGACTAATGTGTTTGCACGGAAATGTTTTAGCCAGATATTTATGTACAGGTAAAGCATTGACTATAGAAAACTAACTCATTTTTAAAATCATTCATAATGAAGTATACTCAAAACATATAGACAAGCTGTATAACAAAAATCAAATTAAAAAATAAAAATTATTCCTCTTTTGGAGAGAATTCCGAACATTTGAAAGCCAATATCTTAATCCCCGCTTAAGCTAGAAACCCTGTTTTCTGCTCAAATTGTGTTCAATTTAGTTCAGTCGAATTGAAGCTTTTCTTTAGACTAACTGGTCATCATCTGATATTTTGGGGAATGTTTGAAAAGTTCGAAGTATTTGATGCTATTAATTAGGGAGCTGTGTTTTCAAAACTTGGATTTTTGTAGGCAAGCACAGCACTAACTACTTATCGAAAAATCAGAACCACCCGAACTTTTGTATACCGAAATGTACAATTTTAGTAGATTATTAGGGGCTCCGCGAAAATATAGC
This sequence comes from Euschistus heros, assembly GCA_003667255.2. NCBI lineage: Eukaryota > Metazoa > Arthropoda > Insecta > Hemiptera > Pentatomidae > Euschistus > Euschistus heros. The sequence continues at coordinate 1,272,818 of RCWM02000022.1, read as the reverse complement.
TCCCCATCCCACGAACTCCGAGAGATGGTCGAATTAGTGAGATGTAGATTTACATTAAATCTATAACATGATTGAATTTTAAAATTGCATAAATATTAAATATTTTAAATTTTCTTGAATTTAAAAAAAGACCATTAATTTCGACCATTTAATCGAAATACATCGAAGACTTCGATGCATCTGGCAATGGTAAATGTGCAAAAAAAAAAACTAATAATTCCTCACTCTACTCTTACGAGTAAATTTAAATTTAAATTATACTAGTAACCCGTGTAGAGATTAAATAAATCAAGTCATATGAGAGAGGAAGGATGTATTTTATATGCGATGTTAGTGCTTAGTGTTGTTTGGAAGGCTGCTGAATTTTGTATTAATAAATTCCTAATAAGTATAGAATTATTTACTCAATATATTTTTCACAGTCACCCTTGTTTGTTTGTAACGATACATTTTTAAGCGAAGGGATACCCTTGTTTCGTTCGACGCTTCAGTACAATTTTCGTTTGTTTATTTACCATGCTTTATTCTAGCGTTGTATTTTAAAATGGTTATTTTTTTATCCAATGTAGTACTGTTCATTATAGATTACTTAGGTACAACAATTTTATAGGGCCAAGAATATTTGTTTGTATTTAGCTCTAATAAAAATTGATCAATCTCCCTCTGATAAAGAGCTTTAGTGCTAAATCTAAAATTTAAGCATTTATATGAATGGGATAAATAAAAAAACGTTTAAAAAATAAAATATAAAATACGTCATGATAATACAGTCAAAATTTTCAGAAGATATTTAAATTTTAAATAATGATTTAATATAAATAAAACTATAAAATCACTTTGTTTCCTAAAAAATTCTAAAACATTATAAGAAAAGGCAAAAAGTTCTACAACATAATTAATTTTAAAACCTTCCGACAATAGTGAAACTTAAATTTTTATATCGATTTTTTTCTCTAAAAAATTTAGGGCTAATAAATTTAAATTTTTTAATTAAAATTTAAGTTTTTATTTTAATTTTTAATTTTTGATTTATTTCGGGATCTTCTGTAGAATAGAATTACCTAATTGATTTTCAAAGTTTGTAGCACATAAGGGTGGATGGTGTTATCTTAAAATAGTAAATTATCACTTGTCTCATGGATCGTAATCATTCTGTATCATAATATAGTGATCATTGGATTACTGACTTTTTATTTTAATCATTATATTCTTTTACATTCAACACATAGGCATATATATTTAATTCCCTGATATGGTTGTTGGTAACTGGATCTGGATAAACATAAATTTATAAAATATGATTTTAAAAAATCACTACTAATTTATAAAATATGATTTTAAAAAATCACTAATTTATAAAATATGATTTTAAAAAGTCACTAACTTATGAAATATGATTTTAAAAAATCACTGCTCTATTTTTTTTTAACATTGAGCCAAAAGTTCATAGTTCAGTAATGATAAATTTAGAAAGAAACTCAATTTCTCCCTGACTGAGAAAAACAATAGACGATGAATATGTCTATCTGTAATCTACTGCTTTTATTTCTATTCCTATTGATAAAAAAATTGTCGGTAAATTTTTAAAAATACATACATTTTTTTCATTAAAACCAATATAGCTCTTAATAAGTCCTAGCAACAAATGTTACTGCCCCTCCTAATTTTGAGGATGAAAACAACGCTACACTAGAAAACTGTAGATCCTATATCAATGTCTTCTATATCAATGTCTTCATATATTTATATATATATATATATATATATATATATATATATTTTTTTATATTTTGTGGGTTAGGCCACTTTTGCTCTCATAGCTATCATATATTTATTGAAATTTACAACTGTATAAATATATACATCAAGTAAATGAGCTGATTACGATTACAATAACATGTCAAAACTTGAAAAGAACTACTCATCAGCAGCAATTTAATAAAAAGTCTACACTAAAAGATCTCTTGGCCATCTTCTATTCAGACGCTTCGGAGGAATGGAGTGGGAAGCAATTTGAGAAACTAATGGATTTGAGTGGTTATGGATCTTACTATGAAAGGATGGGTATCTGGTTTGGGCTAACTCAGCAACAGATGAAACATTAAGGTCTTTATGGATAAGTTTATTTGTTACAAAGTAAAGAGCATTAAGGATTTTTCGAAAGATTTTTTATTGAAAGGATTGAATACGGGAAGAATTAGGAGGTTTAGTTGAGCCCAATAGTACACTGAAATGTTGATTTCTAATTTTTTTTCAGGGCTGATAAACACATTGGTATATATATATATATATATATATATATATATATATATATATATATATATATATATATATATATATATATATATATATTTAAATCCCTGGTATGATTGTAGGTTACTGGATCTGGGAAAATCATAAATTTATAAAATATGATTGTAAAAAATCACCACTCAATTTTTTTTTTTAACATTGAGCTGAAAATTTTTGTAGTTCAGTAATGATAAATTAGGAAACAAACTCAATTCCCCCTCGACTGGGGGAAAAAAAAGACCATGGATTTGTGTTATATAAGACAATTTTAAATTATTTTTGTTTAGTTTTTTTCTCAAGTTGTTTTTGGCATCATTGCAATCTTTTTCTTAAATTCAAATGTATATAATTGATTTAAATTATTTCTTATTTGTAAATATTTTGTTTAATACATAAAATGTACTGGATTTGCATAATTTACATAATTTGCTCCAGGCATGGTAAATATAAATATTTAAAAATGTTTAAGTACACGCCCCTCTTACGGGAAAGGAAATAGAAAAGATCAAACTTGAAATTGATTATTATTATACTTGGATCGAAATTTGAAATATTTGTTTAATTATTGATATTGATTTCTTCGCTTAAAGGTTAACCTCCGATCGGATCCACGATTGACTAATACAAGATGTTTGTTAAAGCCGAACTGTAAGCTGTACTTAATTGACCCCACGTCTATCGGATACAAGAACCGATTCCACTAACCCGTTATTACTTCTGATAAATTCCTCACAAGATACTTTCACTAATCAAATAATACACAGTAGGTGGATAGATTGAGTTCCGCCTAGGTCTAATAGAAAATTGATTCCGTTATGCATATTTAGATTTAATTGAATCCATGCGTTTCCACTGTCAAGGAAAGCATATTTTGACATTGACTTTATAATTAACAATCGACTGATGAAACGGTTGTTTGTCCCCCATCAAATTATTCCTAGCAGCAATCAGTTTAAATTTATAACCATTTTAGAGATAATCACATTATACCGGTGGCATATGATTGAAATGAACTGACTTTCCTTCTATATATAAATGCTATGATTACGCTAGCTATGGAAGTTTACCCTTATACATTTGTAACTCACAGAAACAAAGTTAATTTAACGAGATGTCAAAGAATACATTTTTCTGTTATATAATTTTAGAATAGACTTCCTTTGCGGCATCTCAGTATTTCAATTCCTAAAAATATTATTAGAAAAAAACCAATGGGCAGGAGAAGAATATTTTGTACAACATTGAGACAAGGAGGCTTCAGTGGTTTGGTAATTTAATGAGGATAGAAGACAATAGAAAAAAACTTCCTTTATAAGCCAGAGTACAGAAGAAAGAATACAAGACCGAAGAAGACATAGTTTGAGGAATTAAAAGGACAGGCAGCAAAAGAACTGCGAGAAAAATGCAAATAGACAAATAAAAAGAACAGGCATGAAAACGTTCTGGGAATGGCATTTTAATTAACCCAAATATAAAAAATAAATAAAATTTCCAAAATAAGTTGTTCTTCATACCTGCCTTACTAGAAAAGACAAGACTAGACAAGAAGCTGCTCGTCGTTTCCGACTACTCCAACATTTACTTGACAAGCGTCCAAAGCTCCCAATAAATTACAAAACACTAATATACATGACAGTAATAAGCTTTTGGGTTCCACTAAACCTTCGAATTCTTCTCGTATCAAATCCTTACAATCCAAAACCCTTCTTAAAATTCTCAATGCCTCTTATGCCACGAACAAACTTATCGACAAAGATCATAATTTACCATATATTGATGATTTAACCCAAACTAGATACCAATAATTTCATAGTAAACTCCATACCTAATTGAATACACTAGTCTCCCAGCTTGTCTCTAACGCAATCCCGAAAATCCTCCGAGGCCTCTGAAGAGAAGATGGATACATTCTAATGTATAATTTCATTGAAGTGATACAAGTAAATAGTTATTTATATGTTATTGAAATATAATTCCCTCAAATTAACTTGTTTTATATAATGTATACAGTTGTAAATATCAATAAATAATTTTTTTAAAAAGTAGTTCTTAATGAAGTTTATTAATTTTGATAGATGTTATTTAGTTAATAGAACTACATTTATATTTATTATAATCCGTATTTTTCCTCATTACTAACTTCATGTAAGCAATATAGTACTTGAACAATTATATATAATTATTGTAATGAGCATGGTTAAAGAAGAACGTATCAAATATTTTATAGACGTTTTCAAATATTTATAGATTGAAAACAAATTTTATATATATATATAAGTGACTTGTTATATTTCTGAAGATAATAAAAATAAAAATTACTGAAAAATTTAGAATCATTCATTCAAATGGTAATATTAATATATGGAAATAAATGCGCAATAAATTTAATTAAATAAATAAATTTATGTATGTTAATATTTATTTTTATTATTTTTTAATATTTCATTATTTATTTAGTATTTACTCTAAATATTGTATTAATGGTATCGTTTTAATCTCTTTTAATAAATATTAGAAATTAGGATAGTATGACGGTAGGAAAAAAATATTTCAATTTGAAAAGTCCCTGGCGTCAGACATAATCAAATGCTTGAGCTACATCTAGAAATGCAATAGTAGCATAGACCCTTTGCTCAAGAGGTTTTGAAATATAATCAGTAACTCTTTGAAAAATTACAATATTAATTTGGGATAATAATTACAGAACTCCTTTCGTTACATGATTGTTGTATACTAGTATTAAATGGAATAAACACTAACTGGTCAATAATCCATATTTGTTATTTCATTTATTCGTAAAACATAGATGTTTTACTGACCCGATTAAGAAGGTTATTCATAACTAGATTCAGAAGTAAAAATAAAATATTATATTTGAAATGAGGCAAAAAGATGATACGTAAACGCCAACTTGTTACGCTCCATGCAACCCAACTCATAAAGGTTTTCCCTCACGTGTGCAATACCGACACGTGACTCAATTACACAATCGCGGCACCCCGATTCACTTTCGTGACGATCAATTTTTCGAACGTTTTCCATCTCACGGGTTTCCTAACATTCCAGATTTGTCTCAATAAAGCGCTATAAGGTTGGCGTGGATTTAGAACTGATCAAACAATTTAACCAAAATAATACAACTTTGCAGATGATATAAAAATCAAATATAAATATGTATAAATTCTAAACAGGTTTTTTTTTAAACATACTTTTTTAAACTCAAAACATGAAACGGCATGTATGCAACTCTCAAATTTTCCTACACAAAATAATTTAATGCTCTGTAAAAAATATTCTATACTTGCTGATGATTGTGATTATTACTATTTTCATTGTCATTCAATGTCTGTTTTCGAAACTGAAGTCAACAATGATTATAAAACGATTCCTTCGTTATAATATTTCAATACAGAAAAAACATTTGAATTAAGATTCAAGTAAGCTTAGATTCGAGAAATACTATAATTAGGAATTAAAATGTAACATTGTGAGAATAAAAGAAGAAGGATACAGTAATAATAAGCAAATTAAAAAAAAAATAGAGTAATAAAAATACAACAAAAGTAGTGAAATCACTACAGGATTCTTTGACTTTCAATTAGTTCATAACCTTTATATGAATACTTATGTATAAAATTATGAATACATAGTGTTTTTCAATGTTGACATATCAAAAAGCTTTTTTATCAACGTTGATTGTTTTACAGATATTGATTCAGATCAGCCTCGGTGTTGGACACGTGTTTCAAACATAAACAAAACGTCCTAGTCGTAAAATTCCAAAACAGCAACGATTTAGTTTCTTTGCCCTGTGGAATAAATGCACCCCCTCCGTGTATTTTTTTATTTTATTTTTTTTATCTTATACGGTCGTTATTTTATCGCTTTGTGGCAAAAATAAAATAAGCTGCTAAGCCATCGAAAAACAGAAATACTAAAAATCGGAAGGACGTCATGGTAGGCCATTAAATCCCACGGTTATGATACTTAAAACCAATATCTTTCTTATTTTTAGTCACTGATTTATGTATTATGGTTTGAATGAAAACGTTTAGGATTTTTACTGCGAATGAAAACCAGATTACATCAGTGATAATCATATTTTATCTTTTTATTATATATATATTAGATATAAGTTTAATCATTATCATATCATTTATAGAAATAAAAAATAAACTTCATATCATAAATCATGAAAATGTAATAAATAATTATTCTATTGTACGCAAATGGATATTTTTGTTATTTACGCATTTGCGGTGGTTGTAGGCTACTAACGCCCTTACGTACCCGCTAGAGCAGAAATGACAGGTTATCTAAAATACTCATCTAACCAGAGTAGAAAGATCGAGACTCATTCCGAGGATCAACCAGGAAATAAATATAACCCCACTCGGGACGGATTTGAACCACTGGAGCTTACAAATAGTGATTAAATGCACTTCAAATGCATAACACACCAACTCCCTGAACCAATTATTTGCTAATCGAATATAAATTTTATTTCATTAGCTAGAAAAAAAAACATACTTAAACATGTACGTTTTTTAAGATAATTTTATTTGCATTAACATAATTGTTATAATTCACAAAAATTACATGTTCTTCAATTCTTTTTAAAATGATTTAATTTGATCGAACAAGTTTATTGATCCTTCTTTACCATCATGCTTACTTCATGTGAAAGTTGAAATTTGCCAAAATGCCGTTTTATGTGTTGAATATACAAAATAATGTAATCAAAAATCCAAAGGTGCACCAAACATTTTTATAGATATAAATTTTTTCCACTATTAAGAAGGGTACCCTCTTTAAAGAGGCTATGTGTGTCCCACGAGTATATCCCGACCTCGAAGTCGATCCACAACAGAAACATCAGAATATAGATTTTTTTTCTGCCTTAGCCGGATTCGAATTCGGTTAAGGGAGCATGGCAGGCAAAGCCTCTTACTCACTGAGCTCTCCACCTCCTTTACAGGTAATATCTATCAATGTTCACAAAAAAAAAAAAAAAAAAAAAAAAAAAAAAAAAAAAAAAAAAAAAAAAAAAAAAAAAAAAAAAAAAAAAAAAAAAAAAAAAAAAAAAAAAAAAAAAAAAACTATTTTGAAAACATAAAAACGAAAATAAAAAATAATTGCCAATGCAAAAACAAAATGAAATAAAATAAATAGTTTCCTATAAATAGAAGATATTTTATAAAAAAAAAAAAAAAAAAAAAAAAAATTTTTTTTTGTCTAAACATCAGAACGAAAAACTCTGACTTCTTTCCTAAAATATTCCATTTTTTTATTCATTTGTTTATTCTTTCTTTTTTTTTCTGAATTCCTAATATCTTAAATATAGGACTGATAATACATAGTAATGTAACAAAATACATGACTGCCTGAAACAAAGGCGATCAGAGACAGCAAACAAGAACCAGGTAGTGACAGGGAGATAGTGGGATTATAGATTCTGCCTGTTGAGAAGAACAAACAGTGTGACAAAACCAGTTCCCTATAATGGCTACACTTGGCGCCCTCAGTTTGTGTGGCCACTGAAGCCATAAACCTACACAAATTGACAGAGGCACTGGAGAGTCTAGTTCATTTAAAATATTTATTACATAGCCTTCCGATCATCTTCCGATAGCGGAATATATATTAGCTTTCGTATTAAATTAGATACCACTGCGCATGGGCCTATATTTCCTTCTGCCTGCTACCTGTTTTGTCTCGGGGCGAAGTGGCGGTAACGAGGTGACGTAGTTTTGGGAAACTTTCCGAAACGAGCATTTAGTCCACTATAAGTATCCCATTTGTGAAAGTTAATTGAAGTGTTATAGATCGAAAGCGCGATAGAAAAGATTTTATAATAAGACTTACATTGCAAAACCTATAACATAGTTGAAATAAAGTATTACCATTAAGATGATAACAAAAACTATGTATTGGGTTGGTGCATATATAATGCTGGTTTTTATATGTGACAAAAAAATAATAATAACTTTTTGTGGTATTTAATGTTGAGTAGTCAACACTAACTTCTCTCGCAATGTCACGAGCAGTTTTGCTAGAGTTCCTAGCAATTCCAATCGCGACCTTCCTGGTCATAGAGATCAAAATCCCTAAGAACAATTTTTTTGAACCTTCGATTCCAAATACATTCACTTATGCTTCCTTCGCCCCAAACAAAGTTGATTTTACGCGCGGTTTTAAAATAAATTTGACAAATTTTTTTACATCCTGAATTTCAGAGGTCCTTACTCATAGAATTTGTTACACAAACTAAACTAATCTTTGGCGACAAAAATATTATTAACATTTGTTGACAATCTATTAACAAGACTGTAGGATTAATATGCTTAATTGGCAAGAACTTGCCTAAACAAAATGAATATTCAAAACCTAAATTATTTATGCACCAACCTATAATATAATAAAAAGGACATCAGCCTAGTACGCAACTGAAATCCTAGTACTCAACAGAAAACAATCCCTGGAAAACATCAAAAAAGCAGAACATAAAATAATTAGGAAAACTATTGGTAAAGACTGAAGCTGGCTACAGACTCCAACGTAGCAAAACCAGAGAAGCTTTTGAATCGAAGCAGAGTCTGAAATTCTACGGACAAATTCACAGACTACCCGAACGTTGACTGACCCATCAGATCCTGAATGCATAAGTAAACCTCAAAACAATGGCATGCACACAAGTGAAGAAAGACCTGAAAATGCAAAAACAAGCCCAGAATCTCTAGACAGAAATGTATACGGAGGAAAGATGAACGCTTGGAAAGTACGACCAGAGATGAGAATCAAGAAGACTAATAACTTGGTCGGAAAATAAGAAAAAGGAACATGGAAAGAAAATGAAGATGATTTAGGTGCGTCGTGAGGAGAGAAGAACCACAAGAAAACCGTGTCTAATAATAATAATAAAAAGGAAGGGGGATTGATAGTCAGCTAAATAATGACCTATGTGATTGCCTATTCACTTGATTATTTAGTGAGCTACCCTATCCCCTTCCTTTTTGTTACATACAAGTTTACTCAAGGAACTGATAACTTTAAGAAGCCTCTCCTTAAATGAGTATCAATGTGTTTGATATCTTGTCTCACATTTCTAAAACCTGTGTATCTGAGTGCAAACGTTTTGAATTTTTATAGATTTTTTTTGGCCAGATGATAAATGTATAGAATTCGAAACTGTTCTTCCAATAACCAATTCCAATTGAGATGGAGAGATGCCTCTTCAAGAAAAAAGTACAGAGTGACTAGTTATAAGAGAGAGTGCAGTTATAAAGCGGAGGGAGGAGGAGTGGTGGACCATGCAAATCCTGTATCGACCCCGGCCTCCCCACACGCTCCGTCTTCGCTACACAAACCAGTTCCTTCTCGGCCTCTCTTTCCTCTAGGGTTCACAGCAAACTGTGCCCAGGCGGAATGATGGTAAAAGGTTTCAACGAAATAGTGAAACCCAAGAACACTAAAATACATTGCAAGGTAAAGAAGGACATTGGGAAGCAAATGGCTAGAACATAACGTAAAATTGAAAAGCGCAATAAAACATTTGATTTAATCTCGAATCACAGATCATTCACCCGATAGAATAAGCTAGGAACTCTTTTAATGAGGTCGTTACTGAACCGCTTAATCCTTTTCTGGATTCGTTTCTTCAATTTTGATCCAATGACAAAAATTTGCTACAAACCAATGAGTTGATAAGAAATAATACTTGATGTATTATTTTTACTCCCGAGTCTTTGAAGAATTTATGGTTATTTTCATTTAGATTGATAGCGAAATTGGAATTTTGGGTCTTATACTAAAATTTCCAAATCCGCTAGCCATCTAAATGAAAATAACTTTAAATTAAATAAATACTCGGGGATAAAAACAATAGAAAATAGCCTAAATTAAATATTTAGTAATCTTTAGAAATAATAAAATCGTTTCAAATCGATCCAAATTTTTGTTTAAATGACCACATAAACATTTTCAATAGCCCCCATATTAAATATGCTCCCAATATTTAAAATGTATATATGTATAACTGTATCCAATATGTAGAATGTAATACTCCAATGAGTCATAGGAGAAATACCATGGTAAACCCCAAAAATATAACCTACATGCCACCTTCCCCTTTCATATATTTCAGATATCAGTTACATCTCCTCTGGATTTATTGACTTACATTTTTGAAAACTTTAGTATATTTAATCCAAGTAACATTGTGCTGATTTAGTATGTTTTAGAACTAAAGATGGATGTTTACTTATTGTATTGATCCTTCTATACCCTCATGCGTACCTCGAGTAAGAAATACTCATATTGAATATTTCAAAAGATACTACTTTGGGGGAACGTAGTAAGATAGATATTGTTTGCATTTTTTGCTTAGAGGCTTAAAACCTATTTTATTTATTTTTTTTAATTTTGAGATGAATTTAAACTTATAAACTATTTTAACAAAACAATAAAAAGAATTTAAATAAAGAATTTAGTTGACATCGGGTGTAAGACCTGAATTCTTTAGGTGTGTCATGTAGAGCAGTTTTCCTTGTAAAATAAGTTTTACTATTTTATTACAGTGTTGATATCTTGGTGGTGGCTGTTTGGTTATTAGATAAGAGTGGGTGGTATTGGTGTCTAGTCTCAGTCGACATAAAATACCTCATCTCTACGGATGGAACGAACTCTTTAATGGTATTCAGTTTGCTTGGTGGACTCCCGTTCCACATGGATTGCAACCTGTCTAAAATTTTTTCTTTTGGAGGGAAGCTGATATTATGTGGAGTTGGGATCGCACTGCCTCTGCTGGGAGAACAAGAGCTCAGAAGCAGGATAGATATAAACTTCCGTTAAATCTTTCTATTTTAATTTTTTAAAAATTATCAGTAATTTGACTACTAATATGCTCCAGAAAAATATTAAAATAAATGTTAATATTTTTCCGATGTTGAAAACTAGCAAAAAAACTAGAAGGTTCGTTCTCTTCCTTATGAATTATATTAGAACATTCATACCTCCCGAATATGTGTATCATATGTATAATGAAGTATTGTTGATCTTATGTATTGATATGTTTTTACCGCACTAATGTCCTATCGAGGAGACCAGACCCATTGTCAAAGGAAAGAGGAAAGGCCATGAATAACTCCTCATTGATTCCCTTCAGTAATTTAAATGTTATCAGCCGGAAATGGATCCCAGCATTCGTGGCTAAGTGACTGTAAATTTACTACATGTATATTGAATATTTTATAGTATGAGTATTATTATGAAATATTATTATTAATTAAATAATAATTATTTTTTTTAATTACTATTTTAATAAATAATTAAATAATAACTTAGGCAGAGAAAATCTATGGTCAGTGAAATCATATTTAGTATTACTGACGCCAAAATAAATTGTTAGTTTGTCAATATAACCATAAATATAGTTTCTCACGCCTAGCAGAATATTCTCTGAATAAAGGAAAAAATAAAAAGCTGCAGTTAAACATCGACACCAAACCTCCAAAACCTAGGAAAGTTTTTAAAACAACACCTGATTTGAATCTATAGTTACACGAAATTCTTATAAACGTGGTATTTAAATTAAGATATTTTTGTTTTGTTTTTTAAATGGTAACTATTAAACCTAGAAAAAAATCTTCTTTTTTTCTCACAATATTAATTTTTTATTTACAATTAAAGTTACTATTAAATATTTAGCACTTACCCATAAGCAGCAAGGGTTGGGTCATAAGGGTAGTAACCTGAGGAAGGTTGGAGGCCTCCAGCCCAGGGTGACATCTCCGTACCCGTAGTGCCGTCCTTCAAGCCATACGGAGTACTCTACAAAATAAAAAAATATATATAAGCATCAAGAATAATAAAAAAAGAAATTATTAGTAATATTATTTAATTATATAAAGGTTTAAAATCGTGTTTATTGAGAGCTTAGAAAAAGTAATTTTGGAGAAGTCGGAAACGACGAGCAGTTTTTGTCTTTAAACTCTGGCATGTGTAACTTCATTTGAACATAATTAATTTTTCCACCTCCTAGATCATCTGATAATATGTGCATTTTTAAGTATATATTTAGATGTATTTTATTATTTCATATTTGATTGTGTGTTTGTTTGTTTTTTTTTCCTTCGATTTAGGCTTTCTAGGGACCGCGTTAAACAACTACTGTACAATGTACATTTCTTCTATTGCTTTCATCCTCCCTCCTCTTCTGCCAATATGTCTTCAGTCTGCAAGTTCTCCTCTTCTTCATTTCAGATACCTCAAAGTGTTGAATTTTGTCTCTCATCTCTGTTTGTTACATCATCCTCTTCAATACCCATCTCCACTAAGTCTGCTTTGACTTCTTTAAACCATGTAATTTTGGTTTTGGGTTTTTTGTCAAAAGACATGAATATTTTCTTTGTCAGCCTTTCAGCGTCCATTCTTTTCAAATGGGCATAGAAGCTTATTCTTCCCTTCCTCATAGTATCTCACACTTTCTCAATTTTGTCCTACACTTCTCTATTACTTCTCAGCTTCCAAGTGCCATTTTCGAACCTCGGCCCAAGTACTCTTGTTATGATTTTTCGTTTTTTTTTTTTATTTTATTTGTAAATAATGAGGCCAGACAACTGTACCAGTAACAGTCCGTCCCAGAAAAAGATGATTTTTTATTAATTATATAAATGATCTTTTTATTATTCTCCTTTCGATGTACGGTAGAATTATAATAATTATAACTGACAACGTTTAAGATATCTTCGAATGTGTTACTAATTGTCAGATTAAGCAAGACAGTATGTAAAGTTTTTTTACTAAGATACTATTGTTCTTGAGTGATGTCTTATTTTCCTTGATTGAACGATTAGTGGCACTTTAATTAAATTAAAATGACTCATGTTATGCGTATGAATCACCGTCTGATTCGTCAATCGATTTATTATTTTCTATCGAAAAAAATTCTTTTTTATCGAGGGTTCAATTACAAATATAACTCTCTAAACTCCTTTGTAGAAATCCAAACCGATTGGCCCCCTCAAGCTGTGGCGCTGATCAGCTAAGGTTGGTAGATTGCCGCTATTTGGAGAACTAAGCGTCCTGCCGTTAGAGTTAACTACCTCCCCTGATAGCGTCTTATTGAGCCAGATCGTTAGCGATGTTTCGTCGAGTGACATGGGCGACACCAGTCACCTAATGGTCTGATCATATTGCCGGTAATCAGGCACATTTTTCCTCCGCCAAAACTTTCGCTCGTTATTTCGAAAACCAGCAGTCGTGAGAAATGGCTGAGTAGGGCAGAGTAGTCGACACAACCCTCTTAGCCGAGGAATGTCGGTCGTCTAAATGGTAGCCTAGGCCTTATCTGGGACTACTCCGTACGTCTTAATATATAATTGACCTTTTTTAAACAGATTTATATTAGAGAAAAGTCAGTGCGCGGATCTTGTCTGCCCGGGCATGTGTTGTTATATTCTTCTAACTTATCCCTTAGTACACATACCACACTTAAAAAACAAAAAACCGTTAGACGTTCCCGACTACTCCAACATTTACTAGACAAGCGTTTAAAGCTCCCAATAAATTAGAAAAGACTTATTGACATGACAATAGACCCGTTTTGACATACAGAGTTGAGCTTTGGGGTTTCACTAAGCCTTCAAATTTTTCTCGTTTCCAATCCTTACAATCCGAAATCCTCAATGCTCATTATTATGTCAGAAACAAAATTATACATACAAATCTTAATATTCAATATGCCGCTGATTTGGCCCAAACCAGACATCTATCCTTTTTACAGTAAACTCTATACCCACTCGAATCCACTAGTCTCCCAACTTGTCTTACTCTCAATTCCCGATGATCCTCCTAACGGGGTATGTACATCCTCAGCAACACCATTAAACCATTTTAAACTAGGCCGGCCTTAGTTCTTGGTTAGGTGTCTTCTCTAAATTCGACCATCCTTCACAGTAACTTAGATTCTATGCAGTATTAGTCTTCCGAATATAAGAAGAGTTAGTTCATTCGCTTTATTTAGTGTCCAAGATTTGGAGAACAGATTTAGTGAGGACAGGTCTTACTAGAGGTTTTGTCGACTTGAAAGGTTTTTTAATTTTCATATAACTATAGACGAATAACATGGCTATTTTACAATGGATGGAATCTGGTAGGCTCCCTAAAATGATGTTAGAGAGACACCAAGGTAGGTATTTAGTATTACTTATTATTTGAACATTATTAAACTGGAACTTTAATAAAGCTGTAAAACATCTGGAATGTAAAGGTCCTTTGCAAAATGATAATAGCATATCATATGTATTATACGTATTAAAAAATTTGTTATAGTGTTTTAGTATGTCATCAAGTATAGGAAATATGAATTCCAATGATGAGTAATATTTTTTGTGTAAATGTTAATTGCAATCCAAGATCACAAAAACACATTACACGTTACTAAAACAGATAAATAAAAACACATTCAAACCAATCAACAAAAGACATAACCACTCCGACCCTCATCTGCGGAAAATGGTCAGTATTGCAACTAAGGACAACTGTGGTGAAGCTAACTGTGGAAGGATGGGCCGCAGGCGGGATTTATGGATATATAATGGCTTGTGAGGGCGGTTTTGTGGGGCCTTTTGGGGCTCAGGTGATCCCCCTAAATGAGGGTTGGCCCAGCCCCTACAACCGCCCTCCGGATTGGTCAATTATTTGCTCATCAGTTACGCTCTTTCCATTGATCCCTTCCTTTTTTTTCCAACTAAACAAGGCCACAATGTTCTTTCATATTTCACTTTTATCTACTATTTCGGTTATGTATTGGTGGTAAGGATTACCCATTACTTTTCGGTATTTAATCCCTATTTAAATATATTTTTTAATATGTTTTAAATGGTTAAATCATTTAAGATCATGGATTATAAAACAAATATAATCTTATACCGATTTATACTTAATATATTGAGCTCATCATTCTAAAACACCTCAGAAGAAGTGGTTGGAACTAAATAAACTCTTATCATAAGAAATCTGTAATGCAAACGCGTCTTCAAGAGTTATTAATTCTCTTAAGTGAAGTTAAGTTGCAACATGCTGTGACTTAACGGGCTCTCATGTGGATTTAAATATATCATAACAGCTTGATTCGAGCGCTGGAGAGGACTGGGTTTTTTGAGGTCATATGTAAAAAACATAACTCTCATTTGCATAAGTAAGTACGGGCATTAGTGTCACTTGGCGGCAGATGGATTAGCCACGTTGGAGTCCAGCGAGCTGCAGTATTCCACCGACCGTTGATAAAATTCAACATTAACTGGATTATGTCTATAAATAATTACTTTAAATATGTTTATTAATTTTTAGTTTTAGATGTTTATCTATTTAGTTATATATAATGATTAGAAATGTTTAACATAATTGCCAAAAATATTTGAGCTGTACTAAAAATTCAGCTCAAGGACAGATTTTAGTTTGAAACTTCAGATTAAGATGAAAAAAGCTATTTTCATAGTTTGTTATTCGTTTTTGGGAAATAACGTACTTGTGTACTTCAACTAGGGAAGGTAAAATTCTTTTTCTTATAGGTCATTTACCAGACCACCATAAAATAAATATCAACCGACCTAGGTGGGAATCAATCGATATTGACGATATAAGGTAGAACGTAATCGACTTCAGTAACTATAGAATGTTGAAGATAGAAAGAACTTTACAGACGGAGAGGATACTGGAAGAAAGTAAATTATAACTACCAGCATTTTTATTAATTTTTTAATCTTCCATCCTGAAAATGTAATAGATTGCTGGTTTCCGTTTCATTTTAATCTATAGAATAGTCATTGGAATATTTATATGTTGCTGCTAATATAAAAATAATTTCTAACAAGTGATAAACACTGAAAAGATACTTGATAAAATGAATAAAATAAAGATACTTGAAAAAACAACATTTTAATTGTTTAATTACTATATTTGCCTAAATTATAAGATATATTCTTTTTTTCAGATATATATATATATAGTTTAGCTGTTATTTATGATTCAGATAAAAGTATGTTTTATATATATATTTATGTATTTTTTTCCTCAAGGCCTGTCACTTAAATTTTTATATTAAAATTTTGTAAATATAAAAGTAGTTTTACTTTATATTGGTATTGAGACGAAAATGGTCACAGCAATTTTCTTTTACTTTTTTTTTTTATTAATATTACTAGAATCGAATGAAAGGAGTCTGATCATTCTTAAAACATATAAAACAATTGTGCATAAAAAAAAAAATTAAGTACAATGTGCTAAATAAAGTACTAACAATAAAACTGTAAGTAAAACATTTGGCCCGAAAAAAGGATGCATATTCATATATAAAAATAGTCGGGTAAATAACCGAGTGGTAGACCGAGACGTAGAAGGAAGGATTTGAGGAGTTATATTTCAAAACTGAACATGTCCACTTTCGGTCAATTTATTTGTTATTTTCTGATATAGCCTTTCGAGCTGCACACTCTACAATACTTTATTTTCGTTAGTAGACATCTGACAAGGATTTAACATAATTGTTTTGGATTTAACAGCAGGGAGAGGACTGGTGTAGGTTTTCTTTTTTTTTCCCCTCTCTTTTTTAACAATTTTCTGAAGGGGACATGTTTAATTTTGAAAGAACTCCTCATTTGATCTCGGAGATTTGAATTTCGATGGGGTGGGTTTGAGGGAGGTGTGGGATCAGAGATTGGTTATTATATTATATCTAATTAATTTTGTATATTGATTTCATTTTTAAATTAAGAAGAAAAAATATAATTCAAATCATGAACATACTATATGTACCTTCTTAGGACTTTTTTTATTTTTTTATTTAAAGCTACCGTAAAATGGGGTCACATTAGTACGGTGGGGTGAAATTGGTACACAATTGTTTCTGTGGTGATTTCCTTCTGGCAGGTTGTTGTGTCGACTTTTACCTCCCACGGTCATTTATGCGCTCTTATTTGTTAAAAGTCGACAAAACAACCTGCCAGAAGGAAATCACCACAGAAATAATTGTGTACCAATTTCACCCCACCGTACTAATGCGACCCCATTTTACGGTAATTTTAAATACTTGCTTTATTTTATTTTAATCTTCGGTATGTTTATATAATTTGAGATTATTCGGTTAATATTGTATAAATGTATTCATACATGTAGTAATGTGGAAAAACTTTTTCAACTTTCCACTCGGCATCAACTTTTGGATTTCCAACATACATAACATCATTTGAATATAAAATATACCAAGAAAGTACCAGAGTACTCTATAAGGGAAGATGAAACAGAAGACAGGAAGCAGGAGGTATAACTAATAAGGGAAAGGCCGAAACATTGTGTGATGTTCCACCCAGAATACTGAAGACTCCTATAGAGACAATTTATGCCAGAGGCAGCACATCCTCTCCTTGCTAATTCAGAATTATGACATAGTTGTAATCTTGAAGAGTTACAACCCGACCCTACATAAATGGTAAGCTTTATCTGCCGCATCTTCTACATAATCTACCGCTCTTTATAACTCGCTCCCCATTAGCTACCCCTAGTGCAGCAACATATATAATTGAATTATCTTCAAAGAAATCTCAATTCCTCACTAGATTTATTCTCCCTTGTTTCTGAAAACGTTGGTCCAATTATCAAATAAATATTTTGCGAAAAGGTCATACGAAAGAGTAATTTAACTTTCATGGGCGCTATTTGCCTCGTTAAAAACAAGAAACTAATTTAACATTGCCCTGATACATTCTGCTATACTATGGACTACATAAATCAAGTTCATATACTTCTAGAAGTATTTAAGTGCTAATTTCCCAGAAAGTTGCGATTATTATATAAAATATTTTTAAATTAATTTAGTTCAGGATTCATTAAATATTAAACTATGTTTTAACCTTATTGCTTAATGTTTATAATGTTCAGTGATATTTCAATATTTTCAATAGCTATTAGAATTCAAATGACCATTTTATGAAATTATATTCTGAATGTCAGAAAAATTAGTATTTTAAAGCCTCGACTAAAAGAGTACTAAACAAACTATAAATCTAAAGAAGAAAGTACCTACCAAATTGAAGAGACCTATAGCGCACATATATTTCTATGTATGACCTCTGAAATATTTTATTTTTATTTTTTGAATTGATCAGCATTTACTTTGATTAAACCATATTACGGAATCACCGAATAAAAGAAAGTGTACCATTATATTTCGAATTTCATGAAAACCCAAGAACTATTCATAATTTAGAACTATAAGACATTAAATATATGGCATAAACATTCAAAACCTAAAGAACATTGTTATTATGTTATTAAATTAGTATCAATTGTTTTTTATTTATTTATTTAGTTAGATTCACAACTGCAGTTTCTTTCTTTCATCTGGTGAAAGAGATGTATTTCTATTGTGTCTTTGATCTCTTCATATTAAAAAAATATTAGTGAAAATTAAAAACAATGAACTGAAAGTTTAATAAAAATAATTCATAAAAAGTTAACCTGACAAGAGATCTCTTAACCAGGAACTTTTAATCTGGCTACAAGAGTTGGTGGTTAACAGGAAAGAAGAAATTGCCTGCACTGATATTGTATTATGGAAATGTGAAAACTGTTGTACTCTGTATTTATGTAATGTAAAAAAACAATATTAAACATTTGAAAACCTTATATGTTAATATGGATATATTTTTTTAAATATAATATTACACCAGAGTTTGCGAACTCCAGCGAGAAAGAAATACCTGTGGATACGGTCTCTCTATTGTTACGGAACATTTCCAAAATGCAAAATGACTCATGAATAAAAAAAAAAAAAAAAAAAAAAAAAAAAAAAAAAAAAATACGAATACAAAAATGCATTTGTTTATTTTAAGTTGCTTCATAAATAAAAGCTATTTTAATTTGAGTTTGCAATTAATAACACTTTACATCTAACGATTTTTACTCCATTTAATTCTTTTTTACAAGTCTCGCTACAAACTCTAATTATTATATAAAACTGAAATATAAACGAAATGTAATCTATCTTTCAATATAAAATAATTTAGGATGTAATTTTATTTAACTTAAATGCACAGTACGATTTAATTACATTAATCAAAAAATTGTTCAATGTACGCAAGAAGTATACTTAAATATGCAGAAATGTTGGAACTATCCGAATGACAATGGGAAAAGTAAAGTTGAAAATTTTGGTATGTACTTATCACAGAATACGGCGAAAATAAATGTCCCATAAATTATTCTTATTTACCATATTATTTTAATTTTTATTATTTTTTGGATATTACTCATTCAAATGATTAATTTAATTATAAGAGGCTAAAACTTTGTGCTATCCTTGAAAAAGGAGTCGAAATTGATATCGAAAGATATATGTATAAAGTAATACTTAATTATACCGAGTTGTTGTTTAGAAGTACATAGTTATATTTGCATTCGATTCAGATTGCTAGGAATAAAAAAATAACGCTAAGCTACTACATTTTTAAAATGTTTTTTTCAAGAAATTTCTTTCAAACGTTGTTGAAGAAACATTTGTTTAAAAATATTAAGGAATTTGAAATTTCCAAAACAGGTAGAAATATTAAAAACATAAATTTCATATTAGCAATGGCACGATAGTGAAAAAATTCATGAAGTTATCTTTGAGAAAAAAAAGCAAAAAGATTTTCTGAAACAACTGTGAACTGTGTAATTGACAGAGGGGTGAGTCGGCCCATGAGTCAAAACTAATTGCCAATTGAGTTCCGCTGATTAGTTCAATGGCACAAAGGAACCGCATTATTGAGTTCAACCGCCCATTATTTTCTTGTGTACCTTTCTTAACATTTTTAATCCTCAAAAATGTAGTGTCCTGCTAAATATATACGTATATAAGTATATATATATATATATATATATATATATATATATATGTGTATGTATGTATGTATTATTAATATTAATAAATAATGTGACGTAAAATATTTGACACTTGTTATACATCAGCAGGTGCTCGTGTTAATTGAATAATATCATTCAGTAGATAATTTTATGAATATATTAGGTTGAGTAATTAATAATTCATATATTTTAGTCATAAATATTTCATGTGTTTATTAATATCAAAAGAATATGATGAATCCTTAACCGCTTATCTGTCACATTTTTTATAGAGGAATAAAATATTATAATAATTTTTTTTATAATTTTACAATACACCAGTGTTTAGGTATATTTCGTATTTATGAAAATTATATTTTAAAAGTTAAAAAAATAAATTAAGAATTGAAAGTACGTGAATTACCAAATGAGCAACCTATCATTTAAAAAAAAAATATTTTCATTCAAAAGATTTTATGATTTTTTATTTGTTACGGAGGCGTGAAAACGGATTCTCGATAAAATTATTCAATATTTTTTTGAGAGATATATATGTTTTAATTTAAACCCACTATTAAAAACCACTGATACGATCAAAATTAGGCTATTCATGTATAGAGAAACGAATAATAGTAAAAGTGGAAACATCGAAATTTATGAACATACATTAAAAGTTTTGAAATAGTTATATGTAGTTATATGGTTATGTATAATGGAAGTTAAGAAATTTTTATTCGCTAAAGATCATTGAGGATTCTAGATTTATCATAGAGAATTTTAGATGGTAATGATTGGATACTAGAAACATTGGATGGTTTAGTGAATTACCAAAGTTAAACCATGTATGTCCTTTTGGAATCTTTTGAGTCTAATAGTTGTGATATTAATAAGTCCTTTGTTGCAGGAAGTTAGATGGATTATTTTTTAATATATACATTTATTGAAATTTACAAATGTACAAAATATATACTTCAAGTAAATGTATTGACAACAACTATGAAAGGATAGGTATTTGGTGTGGGCTAAATCAGCAGCATATGGAGCATTAAGATCTTTATGGATAAGTTTATTGGTGACAAAGTGAGGATCATTGAGGATTTTTCGAAGGATTTTGGATTGTAAGGATTGAATAGGAGATGAATTGGATGGTTTAGTACGTCCAAATAGGTCTAATCACAGTCATGTATATGATTTTTTTTGTAATTAATAGGGAGCTTTGAACATTTGTCTAGTAAATGTTGAAGTAGTCTGTAACGACGACAGTTTCTTTTCGTTTTAGTCTTGGAAGGAAATTTAAATATATATATATATATATATATATATATATATATATATATATATATATATATATATATATATATGTATGTATGTATTCACTAAGTTTAGAGGAATTTTAATTACATATTGAAATTTGGACAAGCTCTCGAAAGCTGTGGGGTAATTAAGCGAATTTCCGATCCAACGTGATGGAGCACCTGTGCATTATCCGCAGCCGGTGGCTTTTGTGCACTGCCTAATTTTATCAGTGAGCAGTATTCATTATGATTCATGAAGACAGGTGTCCATTTTTCCTGTCTCGTTAATAATTCCGATGAGCTAAAGATTATTTTGATAAATATGTTTAAATTTTAGGTGTTGAGTTAGTGGGATATATAAATAATAACTCGATGCCTATTGTCGCTAAGATAATAAACTATAAGGCTCGATAACTCATATTTATCGAGCTTTAAACGGGACGCTTTGGCACTCGGTATCAAATTCATATTTAGAAAACCGACTAAATCATATTTCCGTTATTAATAGAAGTGTCGCGGCGGCATTGTTCCTATTCTTATCACGCCGTTAACTATCTCGCTCGGAACTCATATTTTTTATTAATGGTTCATATTTATAAAGAAATAAAATTTATTTGTGATGGCATCCAACAAAATAATAAAATTTTGAAATTTATGACCTAATATAAGAAACCATAAAAACAATAAATAACATTTTCTTAATTTATAATTGCAATCATGAATGCCTTGGAAGCATGAAGAAGCATTGCACAGCAGCGGAGGAGAGCATGTGGTACCCACCTAGGGAATTGCGGAATGGGCATGAAGCCATATGCTCCAAGCACGAGCCGCCCTTATTTTAATAGTGACAGGAGGGATTAAATTGAAATATACAGCGAAGGGGACTGTCGATAAAGTTTCTAAAATTATAATTAAATTTAGCCCTGCATATTTCATGAAATTTGCATTTTTCATTCAATCATAAAACTGTTGCTTGCGATCTAAATCGTTTATTTATCCAATCAATAAATATTTTTTAAACGATGTACTACTTTATTTTATGTCATAATCAGTAATATATTTCTGTAAACCCTAAAAGTGAAATTCATTAGCTGTGATTTTTCTGATTCATTGAATTGTTTTTTGTTATTTTATTTTTCTTTTTTGTTGGGGTTTAAGTCCTATCCTACAGGTTACCAACCTATTCTAGTCATGGTGGGAAGATCAAGATTCATTTTATGGCTCAACCAAATTTAATCCGCACAGGTGGGATTCAAACCCAGACCTTCTGTACCGAGTGCTCTGAGACCCTCACCCCAACTCGCCCAGCCATCGAGCCCCTTATTTTTCTTAAGACTATTAATTTGGAGAAACAAAATATGATTTATGTTGATACTAGTCTGTTTTACCTACACCATCTATCAAATATGAACTTTATTAATCTATTTACTAATTATTTGATTATATTAATGCATTAATATTTTTTTTTGTTTTAAAAAATACGGTATCGCATTAATGAAAATAGTTTATTTATTTATATTTTTGCTTCCTTCAAAAACAATCGCCATAATAGTCATACTAATTTAAATTATTATAATTAAATTATAACCTAAATATTCCAAATGAATATTCTTGTATATATTTATATATTACACATTAATTAAATTAAATAATGAAATACATTACAGAAAGCTAAAATTGGGAAAAAACTTTGTTTTAATAATTGTAGCTAGTAAAATATATCTTAGATTTGTACTGTACTCTAATTATTTAATGATTGTAATTGATATATTTTATGACTTATTTAATAATGTAGTAATATAAAAATAAATAAAGTCGAAAAAAGATAATAACAGAAAAATAGTGGTATCGAAACCTCGGACAGAAATTCTGTACCATTTGGGAAAAACTAGGTAAGTTCATTTTTGTCCGCAATTAGATGAATATTTTTAGCAACCCATATAGGAGTCCTACCCACAATGTATAAGTAGGCAAGTTGTAATGGCAAGGGTATAAAAGGATACCATTGCCATTATACAACTTGCCTACTTTTACAAGATGAGTAGGCATTCAATATGGGCAGCTAAAAATATTTATCTTATTGACAAAAATGAACTTGTCAATATTTTCCCAAATGGTACAGAATTGACACCCATGCTATTAAATTAAAAAGCATACATTCTTAATACTTAATTAAAGTACTATTATTTTAAAAAATTAAATTGTTATTAAGTACTAAAATTTGATCCTTTTTACTAATTTTAAAAAGTATACAGTTTTACTTTATCACCAAGCATTGACTGAATTTGAAGTTCTAATGAGAATTTTATAATTCATAGTCAGCAGTTCTTCAAGATTTTAAATTATTAGATGTCAATATGGTGTCGATTACTGATTGTGTTATATTAATTCTCAATATATTTTAAAATATTATCAATTAATAATAATAAAAATTTGTATTCAGATTATAGTAGAGTTCATAGAAAAAGTTACTCTAAATTTCAAATTATATTCATTATTTTACCTTTAACGTATGAATAATGCCTAGAGATTACCAATAGCAAAAAATGTAACATTTTGACACGCTGTAACTCAGTTGGTTTTGTTCGGATCGAAAATATGCTGATAGAATCCAGATTAGAAATTTAATGAAAAATATTTTCTGTTATATATCATTTGTCACTAAGACCTACCGTTTATGAATTATTGTTTTAAATGAAAAAAGTCACGTTTGAAAACCCTTACTTTCTCCCAATTTTGTTTATTTTCAATAATAATTAATTGTTAATTTAATTATTAATTGAAGTACTTTGATCGTTTTAATTTTAAAATGTTGATTACAGAAAGATATCCCGGTCAGGGAGAAATTGATTTTTTGTTTTTAATTAATAATTCCTTAACATGACAGATTTATTTTACACATTAAAATACGACAAACGTTTACAATGATTTCACTATAAGCATAGGCCCCGTGCACAGAGTGGATATATATATAAAGCTAATTTTATGTTTATTGACTAGAGAGGAGCTGCTCGAGGGAGGGCGGTGATTTAGCGGCAAAGGGGTGGATATTGAATACAGATTCGGGGTGGATTGGAGCAGTCCCGCCTCTCGGGTATATATAATACAGATTTATCGACTCTCTCTCCATAGTACCCTTCTTCTTCTTCTTTACCGTCTTCCACGCTTTGCCAACCTTTACAGGGCGAGGGACAGGAAACTTTTAGCTTATAAGATATAGCTCCACGTGCTACAACTGTTTCTTCTTCCCCTCAAGTGTTTAAAATACAGCCTTGGTCTTATCGCTCCGAATTTTAAAAGCAAGTTCTGGAAAAAAATATTTCAACTGCCGTGCAGCCTATATAAGAATTTTTAAGTCAGTTTTCCTCCCAGTGATCCGAATTCGATCTAAGGATCAGAAAGAACTCTTCTCGACTGACTTGTAACTGCCTCCGAGATGAGATTTCTTCGCCGAATGTTGGGGAAAACAGGGCGAGATCGTACAAGTAATGATTAGGTAAGGGATAAGTGTCAAAGCCGTCGAGAGAGACTTAACTGACAAAACTTTTAAGAAAAAGCAAATTAAATATTATGGAAATGTTAGTGGAATGGGAGACGACGGTAAGGCCAAATGGTTTTTAAAATTGAGACGTGCCTCAAAGACGACCTAAACGCACACTAAGACTCATGTATCTAAGAAAGGGGCTTTGTGCAAGATGGTCAGAAGCAGCACCTCCATGATTAGCAGCACAAGAGAGTAACAAAAAAAGAAGAAACTAATAAACAATAATAATTTAAAGAGCATATATTCATAATAGTAGTTCTTCAATGTGAACATATAGAGTTGAACTTTTGCGCTCCACTAAACCTTCCTCATTCCCAAATACTTTAATCTATAAAGATAATAAGCTCCATATACTACTGAATCGCTCTAAATGAGATGTATTCCTTCCATGATAACCACCATAATCATTCGCACACATTAATCTCCCTACTAGCTTATAAAGTTGCCAATTAATTACAAAAGACTCAAATATATGAAAGTGTGTAGGCCAATTTGCGCCTATCATATGAAGTTTAGCTTTGAAGCTCCAATCAGCTATCAAATTCTTCTTCTAGAAAATCCTTACAAATCAAATCCCTTTGAAAAACCCTCAATGCTCCTTACTTTATCACAAATAAGCTTATCCGTTAAGATAGCATTGCTCCATATACTGCTGAATTGTCCCAAATCATATACTTTCTTTACATGATAAGCTCCATAACCTTTCAAATCCATTAATCTCCGTACTGGCTTCCTACTCGATAACTCTCTAAGGCGTCTGAAAAGAAGATGGCATAGAGACCTTCTAGTATTATACATTTATGAAACTTGGTGCAGCGGTTCTAAACCTGTGTGTAGTGACCCCCATAGGGGTCGAGGGGATATTATTGGGGGGTCGCGAATAAATAATGAAATCATTTAATCAGTTTATGAGAACAAATCATTTCATGTAAACTTACTTATAAATATTTAACATGTAATAAGTACAGTTGTAAAGAAAATAAATTAATCATTAATTAAATATTAATGTGATGCTTGCAGCATTTGATTTTCATTTTAGCTTTTCTTCATTTGTGGATCTTTGTTAGAAACATATAAAAGCAAATTCTCGAGTAATAACATACGATTCCGATATTAAGATTTTCGAGCGACCATAGTATTGCGTTCTCACTCAGCCTCCACTGGGTATTCTTTAACACCAGTGACGCTGTTGAGAGAGAAGAGCTGGCTGGGACCTCTCTGTGCCAGGAATGTCTCTCCATGAGTGGAGAGACAGGTTTGGTTGGGAGATGAGAGTGTATTGTAAATAGAGTATGATTGTAGTGTTAACTTTTCATTTAATTAGTTTTAATTTTATTTATTGCTATTATTTAGTTTGTTTTAATTTTACTATTATTTCTTTTTATTATTTATATATTATATATATATATATATATATATATATATATATATATATATATATATATATTTTTTTTTTTTTTTTTTTTTTTTTTTGTATTATTCATATATTTCAATTGTATGTATATTTTATATTATATATTATTTATGTTTAGCATAGTACGTCAGTTTTATTTTGTCGTTTTTTTCAATTACTATTATTTTATTTTATTTTTGTTCTTTCTTTTATTGTACATAATGTGTGAATGTAATCATGATGCCATCTATATTACTTATTGTCCACATTTGTGGAAGATTGTAATAATTGCTCAATAAATGTTTAAAAAAAAAAAGAGCGACCATAGAGGAAAACCTCTTTTCCCAGAGATAAGATTTGGCGAATATCATTATTATTATCGGGAGGAGGTATCGCGAAAGTATTAATTTCATTTATTTTTACTATTTGGGGTATCACGGAACTAAACAGGTTGAAAACTGTCTTAGTGCTACTAATAAGAAATTCTTAGTCAAGGAGTAAATTCTGAGGTATTTGAATAAATTTCTTTTTTCAATTACTGTATTTTGAAATTAAAAAAAAATGTTGACAGAAGAATGCTGAACCAATTATAGACGTCAACTTAAAGAATAAGTGATAGATTTATATCATGAAAAACCCAAATGCAGAAGAGGCGGTGAGAGAGGATGGATAAGGATCATTAAGCCCCCTAATTCTGAAGGGTGAGAGGGGAAATAAATGAGGTGGTAAACCAATGAAATGAAAAGACAATTTCAACCGGAGTGGGGGGAGGGGAGGGGAAGAGCCTGTTGCTGATTTGATAAGGAAGGTGTGCCATATTAATCCCGAGATAAATGGACCAAATAATCAGATGTGTGCGCCGCCCCCCAAATGAATATATACTGCATTTTTCAATCTGCCCCCTCTTGTCCCTGGGGTAAACCACCCCTTGACACCGTTCAATCAGTCAGCCCTTCGGCACGGATCGATATTTCTATGTCTTGTATCTTTCAAGGGAATATTTAGCTTTGAAAGCTTTAAATATTATTATAGATATTCTTTGGTTTATAAATTTTAAACTAGTGATATCCATACAATTATATGAAAGGATAAGCCATTACTTGTTTGTGGTCACTAACCACGAAAACTACTAAATCAATCTGTACCAAATTTAAACTAAATCATATTCGTTGTTCTAGAAAGGTTTAGCAATAATAAAAACTATTGAATTATTTGTGGATAATAGTGAAGTTTGAAAATTGATCGATAGGTGACGAGCACTATTCATGAGAGGTTACAAAGGTACGGTATTATATAAAGCCAGAAATTGATAATAAAATTTAATAGTTTTCAATTAACTTATCACTTTAATTAAAAGTAAACAGACTACTTCAGCACTTACTAGGCAAACGTCCAAAGATCTCAATTAATTACAAAAGACTTATTTACATATTAGTGATTAGACCTATTTGGACCTATGGACTTGATCTTCAGGGCTCTACTAAACCTTCCACTTCATCTCGTATCCAATCCTTACAATCCAAAATCCTCAATGCTCCTCCTTATTTTGTCACCAATAAACCTGTCCATAAAGATCTTAATGTTCCACATGTTGCTGATTTAGCCCAAAGCAGATGATACCTATCCTTTCATAATAAGCTCCATAACCATTCAAATCGACTAGTCTCTCAACTTGCTTCCCACAACGTTCCCGATAATCCTACAAGGTGTCTAGAAAGAAGATGGTCAAGGGACATTCTTATATAAAATGTTTATTGAAGTGTTATTAGTGAGTAATTTTTTACAAGTTATTTACATGTTATAGTTATCATTATGATCAAATTTACTTGTTCTATATTTTTTACAATTGTAAATATTAATAAATAGTAAAAAAAAAAAAATTTATAAACATGTGGTGCGACATATCCTGGGATCTAGTGCAATTAGAAAATAGACCGATATTTGGTTATCAGCAATCTGCAATGGTAAAAGTACTGAATCCATCTATACCGAATTTTAACTAGATTATTTTCGTAGTTCTAGAAAGGTTTAGAAATAACAAAAAAACTTAATGTACAATGTTGAGAGCCAGAAAAGAGGTTTGCCACCCTGCCAGATACTTTATGGATAGAAATTAGAATCCAACCAGATAAAATAAATCAAATTATTTCTACGTAATAAAAATGATTAACAAATCAAAATGATATCGTTTCCTGGTAAGTTGCCATAAAATTAACAGTCTTTAACCTTCATATTAGATTTGAAGTAATATCGGCATTACACTTAGAGGCTCTACATTTTTTTAGCTATTTGAAATCTTAAAGTTTTTACAGTGTGCCTCAGAGGTAGGGTACAATGTATCAGCCATAGGGTTGCAGTATAACAACATAGTGGATACTAGAACAGTAGACAAGGAAATAAAATATAAAAAATAAAAAACGCTGTACTTCAATTATGTTCCGTAACAAATTTATAATATGAGAATACTACCGTTTTTACTTTAATTTCTTTAGCATTGCGTTGACTTATTCCCGACTTTCTTTGTATTTCTCGAACTATTTTCGATGTAGCACATCTAGAAAGAAAAAATATTATCAAAGGAAGCAGAGCACACGTTATGTTACTGTGCCCACACCCTACTGTTTTAAGCAAAAATTCGTTAAAATTATATTGATTGAAATCGCAATCAAGTCTGTTTACTATTCCAACACTAAATAATGGAAGATTAAAGTGAAAAGAAACTTACTCGCCAAAAATTATTAATTTTATTGTTAATTATTAATAACAAGTACAAGGTAGCTCTTGCCAGCTTTTTCACAAATGTTCCATAAGAAATATAAATTCGATTATTCCTGCGTTTATCCTGCAATTTGATATTTAATGACAGCTGTCTAAGATGGAGCACATGAGATTGACTTATAAATAAAGAGACACCCCAGTCAAATAAAATAGGACAGAGCTAATCATGATGTTACACTGTACCCCTTGTTACACCACTTGACCCTACACAAAACACACGTGTATTTATTAATAATTAAACAACAAAAAAAATAAATAAAAAGGATTTTAACGATTCCGGATGTAAATACCAATGTGAACAAAACATATACTTAATTTTTTGAATATTCAGAACCACATTCTTTGAAAACTAATTTAATATATTTAAAAATTAAAATAGGAGAGATACCAGGTAGTTTCCCACCCCATTAATACTTAATAAGTGTTAAGTCCTTGTTTCCTATACAAACAGGTAGAAAATTACAGAGCCATTATGATATTATGGACAAGAATTCGGAAGCTCCTTGATACAGAAGTTAACTATTCGATTATTATTTAAATAATGACCGATTAAATTGATTGTGGCAGGATAGTTATCTCCAGATAATTACCCTTGTTCCCTTTTGGAAGTTATTAACTAACATAAGTAGTATTTAACAAGCCTAATGCAAATCCTTAACTTTCTTAAAATAATTTCTTATCATTTGAATAAACGCTTCTGAGCGTTAACAATGATACAGGAAAGAAAACCTAAATAAATTAATTTAAACATATAGATACAGTATAGTTTGATTCCTGTGAGGAGGCGTGAAACGTGTTATAAGAAAAATTGACGTGGAAAGATGCTATAACGTAAGCAGAAGTAAAATAGTTTATATTTAAATATTGTTCATTATGACTAAATCACCGTAAGGCCTTAGCCAAACGATTCTGGCGTGTAAACAAAATTAAATAACATTACAAATATTTAGCAAATTACTGATTTGGGGACCAAGCCATCATAACTGATCATACCGCACCTTACAACAAGCAAAAGAATCAGGATTTGAGTAAAAACTTAAACAACTTTATAAACATGTAAAATTAAACGTTTAACCTCAAATCATGACTATAAATGGCCAAATTCATGAAAATATAGTGGATACTTTCATGCAAATGGACATCCCTATAAAAAGCTTGGAAAAGATGCAGAAGGCAATGCAAAAAGGAACTGCAAGTACAGTTCATAAATTTATTAATATTAAAAATTAACTTGAAAATATGTCTGAGTAGCTCCTATTTCCGGCCATTGCCGAGAAAGACAACAGAATCTATGTTTATGTAAAAAGTAAGCTACAGATTATGTTGCTGTTGTCGTATACGAGGATGGGAAGATGAATGCATCTGTGCACAAAAATACTTCAATGCATGTAGAACTGTTGACAGTGTTGAAAAAGAAATGGCAAAATATACAGGCGATAATCTGTTCTTAGCAAGAGGATGAAAAGGGAAAGGGACTGGTAAAGAGGAATGCAACAAGCAATTGTAAAGTTAAAATTGAAAAGGATAAATCTCTGTTCGGAGACGAGGTATTTTGAGGCTGAGAATACACGATACCATTTTCCTTTAGAAAGGGACTGATGATGATGGCCTTGTGCCAGTTAGAGTTTTTCAGTCTTTTATAAAACCTTTTTCGGCAATGCGACGGGAACTGTTAAATTGTTTCAGTATTTTACTTTCTTGCGTATCAGTGGGAGCAAAAAGTTGATACAATCGAGAATTGAATACAATCTAAAGGAAAAAAAAGTTCTCTTAAGGAAATAACATTTTGAAATACCGTACGAGTCTTTTTTCTAACAACTGATACATTAATTCAAAAGAACAAAAAAGGAGCAACTTAAAAATATTTTGTATTTACATGTGCTATCTATGTTTGGGCCTTGTAAGTATGACAGCACTTTGATTTCATATCTTCACCCATAACTATGATGAGGGTATTATATTAAAAATATTAAAAACTGACAAGACATAAATTCTAAAAAAATCTTATGTTTAATCATTCTTATCCTCCGAAACTTCCGTGGACTACTAAAAAATGTATCTATTATTAGTTTATCTATTATTAAACCTTATAACTTATTAACTATTACAAACTTTATTATTAATTTAACTATTCTATTAAAATACCATTACTCCCCTTAAACGCATATCTATAGAGGACAAGAGATTTCCAAATATTGATTCCCGCTTCAGATAAAAAGCAATTTTGAAATATAATGAACTGTGAAACTTCATCTTTACAATCGTGATCCTGGAAACGGATTTGGAACAATTACTTTATTTTTGAAAACCTCGAACAATAACGTTATCATAAAATCATTTGGTATCGAATATTTTAAATTCCTAATAACTTAAGCTTGTAACATTTTTTCTCTGTCTATTTTTTTTTTCTTTTTTTTTTTTTTTTTTTTTTCTCGCATTGAACATTTTATGACAGTTTTCTTATCAGAACTTTAATGTAGAATATTTTTTGTTTTATAAGACTTGTCGCTTGAACCTACCATTATTGAACTATACTGAGTTGAATGGAAGAAGTCACAATTTAAATCCCTATTTTCTCTCTACATTATTTATTTCAGTAATCATTGATTTTTTATTTAATTATTAATTTAAGTAATTTGATCCTTTTAATTCTAAAATGTAAATTTGGAAAAACAGTAAATTATAGATAGACATGATCTGCTTTTCCCAGTCAAGGAGAAATTTACTTTAAATGCATATTGTTGTAAAAATTAAAATTAAGCTACAGAGTATGTCTTTCCAAAATAT
The DNA here is from genome assembly GCA_003667255.2 of Euschistus heros. Lineage (NCBI taxonomy): Eukaryota > Metazoa > Arthropoda > Insecta > Hemiptera > Pentatomidae > Euschistus > Euschistus heros. The sequence goes on along the minus strand of RCWM02000022.1, from coordinate 1,240,849 downwards.
ATTTGAGACCGAGCGTGTTGTAATCTTTGGTATTCTCGTAACATCTTCGGTTCCCAGTCTGGGCGGATTTCATTTATTTCCTAAACCCTTTAGGATAACTAGTTGGAGTACGTGAGGACGTTAAGACATAAATAATTTTATGTATTTACTATTCTCTTATTAAAAAATTGATTTGATCACATGAATAATTTCCTGTCAATCACAAGTTGGTTGCACCTACTTTTAAGGGTTAAGTTAATGTCCGTCGGAAGTCGATGTATGTAGGAGAAGCGAAAAACATAAAATACCATTAAAGTTATATTTATTACACAAGAAAATTATCTGTTTATATTTAGTTCTTACTGGTGAGGTAGATATTGCGTGCCAACACCAAGTCTATACAAGAACCCCTACGTGTTGTACTCGAGTTTTTGTTATTAATCAGTCACACTAGAATAATATTAATTTAATAATGATATTTTTTGTCATTAATAAATCAGATTAGACTCCAGTGTGACCTTAAAGAAGGAATTTAATTATTTTTTTTTTCTAAGCCCCTATGGCTAACAAAAGTTTTGATTTATTCTTGATTATGATGATTCTGCCTCTTTTACTGCACCAAGGTGCATTTGAAGAGGGTTCTGAAGAGAGCAGTGGTTTGGAGAAATATAGCCACATATAGTCACTATCTAGTGATGGGGATTATAAATATTAATATTAATTTTGGTTATTAATGAGTATAAATAATAATTTTTACGAGAAGTAACGGACGGTTAACCCCAATTAGTCCCCGTAAAAATATATAGCTTATTAAAAAAATATATATATATTCAACTAAACGTTGGCAAGACTTCAGAAGTTATTATATTCTTCGATAGTTGTAGTTATATTTATTTTTTGTTTTTATTAAAAATCGTATTCAATTGATCCATTAATTTTAAATGCTTAAATCTTAAATTTATAAATTAAATTATAAATTTTTCAGTCTTATAAGGCATCCTGAATACGAAGGCGCTAAAGAACAGAACATAGACGAAGAAAAAGAAGAACAAGAAGTGAGCAAAGAAATGAGCAGAAGCGCCATCAATTGTGGCTGACAAATCTTAGCGAGCTAATCGGCAGCGGTGGAATTCCAGCCAGTATATCTCCAGCCAACACCTCCGCACTCTTTTGCTTTATTGTTTCATTGTTGCCTCCCTCCTTCTGGAAACAATACGAATAACGACCTCTCTCGGTCTCCTCTCCTTTCTTTATTTTCCTATTGCCTACGCCCCTAATAGCTGTTCTAGGCTTCCAACATTCTTGCTTCCATGTTTATTCTGTAGAACGGGCGTGCCTATTAAAAGAATATTGTCGACTCTGAGAAGAGGATTGTTTTAGTTTACATTTTTAGTTATTGTTAACATATGTATTTAAATTTTCTACAAATATTCGAATATATTTTATTAACAATTCTGTACAATTTGGGAAAAACTAGATAAGTTGATTTTTGTCCAAAATAAGATAAATAGCTTGGGCAACACATGTTGGTGTCTTACACATCTTGTAAAAGTAGCCAAGTTGTAATGTCAATCGTATAAAAGGATACCATTGTCATTACAACTTGGCTACTTATACATGATGAGTAGGACTTCAATATGGGTTGCTTAAAATCAACTTATCTAGTTTTTCCCAAATGGTACATAATTCATTACAGTATTGCTTAAAATATACTTAGTAATAAGGTTTAATAAATTTGTTTTCTAAATTTAAGACTGAATTACTCACATTTATACGAAAAATCGACTTTGACAAACTGACAAATGATGGGCAGCGGAGGTAGTTTCTTGTAGGCTTTGTCTTGTTTTTTTTTTTAAACATTTTGCATGCCTATAAGGCTTGGAACATGTGAATATATTAATAAATAGTCCTTATATGGGGGTACCATATAAGGAAAAGAAATTAAAAAAAAAAAAAGGTTTAATAAATATATTTAAAGGTTTTTATTAATTGGGTACAAAAAAATTATCATTATTATTTAAAAAATTCATATTTTTTTCTTTTATGCATCATAAAATTGACAATACAAAGACAAACCATTGTGGTTCAGAGTCATTTCCAATCGTCCAGTTATTTGGTCTTATGCAGATGAATTCCTGTACCACCGTTTCTAATCCATCAAATATATATATATATATATATATATATATATATATATATATATATATATATATATATATTTTTTTTTTTTTTTTTTTTTTTTTTTTTTTTTTTTTTTGTATCAACAACTGGGCCAAAAATATAAATCTGACGGAGCAAGGTCCGGAATATGTGGTTGGTGTGGATTAAGTTCGATAAATTTAAGATTTTTTTTTTAATTTTCTTTGATATGTCTTTCTGGAACAAACATCCTTTACTTTTGCTGGAATAGCTGGGTAGCGCTGAAGTTGAATACAGCCTGTCCAACTGTTCACAATAGAAGTCAGGGGTTATTGTAAGTCCATCATGATGCATGATCCTTCGTATTTAAAAGAACAAAGTACTTTTTCTTTTCCATAGACGCATTTACTTTTATTTTATTAAAATAAAACCAATGCCGTGCAGTTCGTCAGCCAAAGATTCTTTCTCATTTTTATTTTTTTACTTAAAAAACCGCTTCGGCGTTTGAAGAATACTTTTTCCTATAATGTCTTTAAATTGAAAATATTTCATAAAACACACAACGTGTTATATCTTCAATGAATACTATTTAAATGATGCTTTATCGAGGCAGTCTATTGTTGATAAATTAGGTCAGATTAGTGTTCTAAAGATAAAATAAATTTTCGATTCAATAATTAAGATAAATGTGTTATTATTTTTTACTTATTTTTAAAATTTGTTGCTTCCTACTAAAAAAGTCCGTAATCCTCATATTTTGATTATAATTAAGAATATTTGCTATACTGTTCCATTAAAAACTAATAGAATTTCCAATTAAACTTTTGAGACAAATTTATATATATTTTTTCCCCGTTCAGACTAGGTCATGTGGAGACAATGAGAGGATGCACAAAGTTGAGGGGGACCCAGATTTAATTGGAGCCTCGTCCCGGAGAGCGAAAAAAAAAAACGAGATCGGGAGGTGTTGGAAGAGATAGTATCGCCTTAGCGTTCCCTCAGCCCACCGTTGAGTTATACATCCGCTCCTAATTGACAGTCAAGTTCCGACCCGATCCATCGCCAGCACAGTACCGTGTTTGTCCGATAGCCTTCCTAATGTGTCTTCCTTGGGACATAGGTACAACTAGCAACGAAAATAATAAACCAAGACAAACTGATAAGCATATGTAAAAAATATATGCAGAAATACCAAAAAAAATGTTTTCCTATGTTACATAAAAATGAACTTATCTCTCCATAAGTCTATAATCAAGGACAAGCTTGATTCGGGAACCTCTAGGCTATCTATGTATAATGTATATATAGTTTGATTTTTAATTCTTAACTTTGTTTATCTTTTATCTATAAGTTTTTCAATTTTTTTTTTTCATTTCATTTTATATATAGCATAGTTATAGGTTTTTTTTTATTTTTAAATTTATTTTTGTATTGTTTATATGGTATAATTAGATTGATAACCATCCACATTTCGTTTGGTATAAAGTGAGGCAAATTATAATTAAAAAAAAAGTTAAATAACATGAAACAACATCGTCATTATTTTTAGTATCTATTTATTAAAGTTTACAACTGTAAAACAAAAAAAAAACTATTAAAAAAGCTACATTAACAATAAAGTGATATGACTAAAACGTGTATAGAAACCAGCTATTCACTCTAATATATTTAATTTAAATTTCAAAAATATGACTATCACTTAAGGAAGTACGAATTGGAAGAATAAAGCGGGAGGAGATTCTAGTGCAATACATATTCCCCTGAAAAAAATAAATAAATAAAAACAAAACTAAGACTTATAATCTAAACCTGGTGTAAAGTTTATAGCCCAGCGCACAATAGTGCAGGTCAGAGCGGAGAACATCGGAACGGATTTTCCGTTAACGTTCTTCAGATAGTCCGTTCCGAGCATACTGTGCGCTGTCCCTATCTTTGCAAATCCGCGCCTGCCTTTGAAGTGACCAATTACATAAATACTTGTTTCATCTAATAATTTAATTAAATAGATTCACCTATCTCTTTTGTCAAATGGAATATTTAAATTAAAAATCACATAACTCTTTATGCTACAAGAGATTCGAGTTCTTAGGGATATCTTTCAGATAGGTAGCAATGAACCTGGGGTAAAATTTTAATAAATAAGTATATATATTTTGAAATTTCTAAATATTGTAAATACTTTATGTTTATTTCATTTGTATAACGTATCAAACTAAAAAGACATTTACTAGCGTTTAAAGCTCGCAATAATTTACACAAGAAATATTTACTTAATAGTAATTAGACCCATTTGGAAAATCGAATAGAGCTTGGGTGCTCCAATAACCCTTTTAATTCTTCTCGTATCCAATCCTCACAATCCAAAATCCTTCATAAAATTCTCAATGCTCCATAATATGTCAGAAACATGCTTATACATAAAGATCTTAATGTACTATATGCTGTTGGTTTGGCCTAAAACAGACACCTATTCTTTCATAGTGAACTCCATACCCAATTGAATCCACTAGTCTCCCAACTTGCCTAGCACTCAATTCGCGATAATCCTCCGAAGCATCTGAAAAGAGACTAATGATAGCCATAAGACTTTCTAATGTAAAACTTTTATTGATGTGCTAGTAATGAGTAGTTCTTCACATTTTATTGATATGTCATTGTAGTCATTTTCCGCAAATTTATTTGCATATAGATGTAAATATCAATAAATCGTTAAAGATAAAAAAATATTTTTACTGGACCATGTATATGTGGATGAAAAAGAGAACAGTTGGTCTAAAAATTCGAAAAATCTAGGACATAAATAATGATAAAAAAAATGACATTAGCTTATTAAATTTAACAAAGCTATCACATGCAAAGCTTCAATATTTTGTATTATATTATTAGACCATAAGTGGCCATTGACTGTAATCCGCTAATGCTGGTGTAATAAGAATGCGACACATGTAACCGCCGCTGGGCTGAAATATTGTCCCCTTGTTGTTTTTATTAATTAGAACTCAAGTAGTGCTTAGATATAAGGTGCTTGATTAGCGTACGAGTGCTTTATGGCCCCTCGTTCTGACACACATTATAATTTACATAGATCTCCGCTGATAAGATCCTTGCTCTGGTTAAAAATTCCCCCTCAGTGTGTGTTAGTCTCCGGCTAAAATTAATCCAACGCTAATTGAATGTGAAGACAGTGTCCAGTGACAACGGGCGATTTATCAGATGGGAATTTCATATCTCCATATCAGGGGCTCCTATATTAATTACCTATCTAATTAGGAGCTAATTTAAGTAGGGTGTTCATGAATTTTAAATTGTGAAATTCAGTATAGCACTTTCGCATCAAGATAAAAATGGAAAGGAGTTAATATCTTTTTGTATGGTCCTATCTAGAACTGAAAGTACTGAAAATCTAGTTTCTTATTTTTTTCGTTTTTGCCTAGCGCATACAACATCGCATAGATGTGAATTTTCCGAATGCGGTTGGTTATTTTAGAGATAAAAACAATGCACACTATGTCGATTTGTGATGAGCAGCTACCTATTTAACCAACTCTGTTGGAATATCCCCTCTGATCGGGATTACAGTGTCACAGTCAATATATAAAATTATTAACTTATATGTGTTTTTTTAGGTTTAGTGTACTTATTTATTTTTTTTTTCTAATAATACATAAAATAAATAAATTTGGAAATAATTTGTTGTCTTTACACTTAAAAAAAAAAATTGAATACAACAATTATTTCATAGTGAATATTCTTTTCAATATTATTTTTAACGAAAAAGTTTATTATTTATTATTATCCAAATAATTTGTTTGATTGTTTTTATGGGCTTAAAGTACTTATGAACTTTAGCAAAGGGCAGGATGAACGATTTATTCTACAGGTTAGCAACCTATTCAAGCGTGGGAACGTTAAGATTCATTCCGTGGGCCCGACACGAAATAAATTTTAATTCGCTCAGGTGGAATTCGAACCCGCTAACTTCTTTACCCCGAGACCCTCGGGCATCGAGCGCCTCCTCCCCTCGCCGTGTACTCAATATCATGAACTATTATTTGAATATAATTGTAAACAAAGTTTTGCAAAAATTAAGTGAATAAAAAAATATAAATAAACTGAAAATTAAGAACTATAAAAGATTTTTATTTTTATATTATGAAATATTTTCGTGCTACTTATAACTTTCATTAATTAATAACAACTTTTTTTTTCGATTCACTAAATTATTATCTCCAAAAAGTTAAATTTTAAATTGTTGCTATTTTGACAATTTAAACAGTAAGCATTTAAAATTTATCCAACGTTGACAAATTTCACTTGTTACCAGCACCACTTTTTTTTTTTTTTTTTTTTTTTTTTTAATTTTAATTAATAAAACTTTCTCTTTAAAAGTTTCTGTTTAAATTATTACTACTTGATGAATCTTCATGGAATTCTGTTAGAGCAAAATAAGAATAGGTTTTTAACAAAATAAGGTATAAAAAAATTCATAACTTAATACCCTAAAATTATATGTTAAGTATTGTCAGAAAAACAATCACAAGAGAAAATGTTTATTTAAATATGAAAGCTTCCGAAAAGTGGCATCCGTCTGATTATTTATTTATAGAAGTGTGAAAATACTTAAAACCAACATCTATAATAAGAAGATATATATATATATATATATATATATATATATATATATATATATATATATATATATATATATATATATATATATATATATAAATCTCCATAGTTTTACAAAACACAAGTATTAGAGGCTGAATCTGTTTTAGTGGGATGCTCATCAGGTGTGAAGTTTTTTATTTTAACCTGCAAGTCTTCCGAACTAAAATGACAAAAAACGGCACTATTTGTTGGCCCCACAAAAACATGAGGTGTCAAGCCAACAGCGCAATAGGTTCCTGTCTCACGATACTATGTCGTTCCTTCCAAAATCACATCTAAAAAATGTAATTTTCTAAAGACCTTGTAATTCATCACAAGTTCAGGTAAAAACACAACGTTATATCAAGACTAGTGTGCGATGTAAAAACATATGTACACATGACATATGACGGATATGGATCATGTGTGTAGCATAGATTTACAATATGCATTTACTTTCGGCTTATAATAGGAAATATTTTCAGACTTCTGTTCGCTATCGAATTTAATTCGTCTCTGATCTTTGAAGAATGCTTAAGAAATATTACACTCCAGTATTAACCGCATAAGTGAGGGATGATTGGTTCATAAGAGGAAATAATCGAGACTATGCATAAATCTGTTTCCATGTTGCTATGAAACTGCGCCAGTTCGAATCCTTCCTGAGCGAGTGACTTTAAATTCCTAAAGAATTCATTTAATATATTTCAGCATTCTCAGTCTGGCCAGAATAGGTTAGCAACCTAGCCATTAGATAACCCGTCCTCTCTGCCCTATTTCAATATTAGTTTTGGATTCACAATGTTTCCTTCTTATGTTTTTTTTATTTTTTAAAGATGATTTTTATAAATAGTTTTAATATCAGTCTATCTGGTATAGTTAATAAATCTTTTTAAAAAATAAATAATGATAATTAAAACTATACCTAGTGTTTTCAATATTAACTTCAGTATTACTCAAGCAAAACGCCATTTCATTATTTCATTCAAATTTATTTATATAAACATATTGTATATTAAACACATTTACCATGTGAATATTTATTAAACATCACACATGAGTTGGCCAAAACATGTTTGTTCTAGAACTTCCTAGAAACAATATTATTACTACAAATGATATTAACCCGAATGAATTTATTACCACTTCGAAGCTCCGCAGGGTAAAGAGGTATTATAAGGAAAAACGCAAGGCCGTAAAAGTGTTTTATTTGCGTAAGTACTTGTTTATTTGTATTCCAAAGGTTTAACAGATGTGTTATTTATAGTGCGTGAATGTTTTTAAAAATTGTTATTATTATAAATTTATCTTTACTGGGATAAAAAATAATGAACGTTTATCAATAATAATTATACTCCAATGAAGTTTAAATTTTTTAATTGGTTCAGTACTTTATTACAGTTAGAGCACAGGATTTTAATGGCAAGCTATCACAACTGACGGACATCAGATGCGCTCCGTACTAGATTTAACTTTTCCAGATTCATACGTTGTTTTATTTGTCTGCAATGACCTTTAATTACATTCACATGTACTTTATGTATCTATAAGTATTAGGGAATAAGTGTAAGAAGCTTTTAACATTTTCTTAAAGATGTTCTTTGCAAAGTTTTAATTTTATGTTTCTCTAATAATTTTAGATCCAACTTCAATCGAATGACTCCGAATATAAAACCACGATCCCTCATATATCTATAACATTAACGCCATAATCTAATAATTATCTCATATATTGTATTAGTCCTATTACTATTTCAATTTAATCGTTTATCAAAAATAAAAAGTCAGTTTATCCTGGAATGAGTTTCTTACAGACGATCACTAACTACGAAAACTACTGGTTCAATCTGGACCAAATTTTAACTATATAATCAGCATACCTCGAGGAAGGTTTGACAATAATATATTTACTAATTTTTATTTGAATTGTCAGAAAAAAATACGATTATGCAATGGTTTGAAAATCAATAGGTGGTGAGTTTTATTCTGCAAGAGCGGTCACAATGGAAAGGTATTATTTATCTTAAGCATGAAATCGATCTGAATTTTACTTTTTTTCAATTAAATTGTTCTTAAAAAAAAGAGATAAATATATGGTGTGACATGTGGATCTCAGTGAAGTTTGAAAATCGATATATCGTTAACAGTAAAGCAAATATGCTCTTCCCAGCTGGATTACTAACTCATACATTAAAATTAGAAATTGGATATCCGATTATGTTTTTACCTGAACTTCAACCACCTAATCTGTGGTTGAAAAAGGTGCCAAGTTAAAAACTACAGCTATGCGTGAAAAAATCATTAAGGCTATAATTCTCATTTGAACCACAAATCGCGTTTATTCCTAGAATTCAAAGGATTCCTAATGATATATTATTTCAATTTTTTAACTGTTTTTATTTATATTTACAACTGTATACATATATGTACAATGAATAAATTTGAGGAAATTATTGAAATGACATCAATATCATGTGAAGAACCACTCATTAGTAGCACTTCAATAAAAATAAAAACAATTCTATATAAGAAGTTCTCTCGGCCATCTTCTTTTCAGACACTTTGGTGGATTATGGGGAATAAAATGGGAAGCAAGTTGCGAGACTAGTGCACTAGAATGCTTATGGAGTTTATTATGAAAGGATAGGTAGGGCTAAATCAGTAACATATCGAACATTAAGGTCTTAATGGATAAGGTTATTTGTGACAAAGTAAGGAGTAATTAATACGAGATGATGGTTTGGTGGAGCCCCAAAGCTTAACTCCATATGCCCAAATAGTCTGATAACGGTCATGTAAATTAGCCTTTTGTACTTAATCGGTAGGTTTGAATGCCTATCAAGTACACGTTGAAGAATTTGAAATCGACTAGTAGTTCCTTGTATTTCAATTTAAACTATTAAAATTTTCAACTATAGTTACGTTTGCTATTACAATTAACGAATCGCTAGGCCAGACTTACAAAAACGTTTCAGTGAATCTCTTGAATAACTCCTTTTTTTTCTCTCACGGTAAATGGCATGTAGGGCTTTCCAGAGCTGGAAACCGTAACAATCAAATCATTCTCATATTGGTTGAAAAAACTAGAAATGTAGTACTTTCGGAAGTCTTATGAATTCCTATTTCCTAACTTCAATTAATGGTTAAAATCTTAGTATAAGTTCTTTACTTATGACAGGGGACCAAACCGCTAAGGGGACTGCTAGTATTTTTATGCATCGCTAGAACAATTCATGAACGATTAAACGCTGCAAAATTGCTACATATATAACTAAAAATGGACCATTTTTCAGTGATTAATATTAAAACTATTTTACTAGCTCATTTAATGATTTAAGTTAAATAAAAAATCATCAAGAACAGGACATTAAAATTAAGGATCAACTAGTTACAAAATCAAAGCTAAGGACAAAGACAGGTGAGAAAAATCCACTAAATGCAAGGAGGGGCAGATAGGACGAAGAACACATGTAAGGGTGGAAGGGTTGGGGCGTAGGCGAGCGCATGCGCACTAACCCGCCGCTCTTATCTCACCCCCACAAAATAAATTCCTTCTTATTCACCCCCTGTAAACATGGCGTTCCAGCCGCTTTTTGATAGCCCTTTAACAGACCCTTGTCAGCTCATATACAAACAGTATATTTCTGATATCATCTCAAAAACCTTTGTACGATGGACTTATAAGAATAATAAAGATATAATGATACCAATCGATTACTTATTCAGCAAACTACAATCCATCTGAATAAAACCTTAAACAGCTTAATCAGAATTCGACCCATACAAATTCTAACTAATATCGAAACAAATATTGTTCAGATACAGTAGATAATCTGAATATTAATGAAATCTATACATTTCTAAGGTAATCAAATAAAATATAACATAAATTATATTGGCTTAATCAAATATACTTTAAATTTTTAAAAAACGCCTCCCAAAATACCGATGTTATCTTCATAGAATAAAAATAAAGATTAGTAAATATCATATTATAATTACAAATTTACGAAAACGAAATTAATATTATTTCCTGTACCACTATGAGGCTTGATCAATTGATTAATAAGGTAAGGTAGGCAGAAATGGATGTTTAAATGAACGAATGTGTATTTGGTCGTCTTGATATTTTATTTCATAGGTAATCCATGCGAACCTCCAATGATTCACTCACAACAGAATTAGGAAACAACCACAAGTATAACAAAAGTAAAAGATTAATTAAGATTTTTGGTTTGCATACAAATCTAGCTAAAAGTTTATTTATTCGTGATATTTTATAAAATAACTGTAATTTTGTGTTGAAAATCAAATTTCAAGAAATATTTTGTATGTTTTTTTTTTTAATAGAAGTGTTATCCATAGGTATACGAAATTAATTCCGTGGGTGCAAGAAAAGTATATATATATATATATATATATATATATATATATATATATATATATATATATATATATATATATATATATTGAAAAGGAAAATAACTTATGAACTTTTACGCTTACATTTTACAATCCATTTTCCAGAATAATAAGAAAAAATGTAATTTTTATAAAAATGGATAAATTCATATACTAAATAAGTGGTTTTAAATTCAATTATCATTCATGTGCGGATAAAAATCAGGTTTTTTAAAATTGTGATAAATTCTATGGATTAATGGACAGATGTATATAAACAAAAAAGTACTGGAAGAGTTCTCAAAAAAAAAAAAAAATCCAAATCAAACATTTAAAGCAATTAACAGCGCTAGTGGTGGCCGATGGTCATTTTAAAGTTCTAAACGGATTTTCGAATGGCTCCTAATCTGCAAAGTTTTCTTTGTGCATGAGCATTATTCACACTAAGTAGCATATTCTAATCGAAGAGTGCTGCTTGTTTTGCTATCACCGTACTATAATAAGAGGTAGGAAAGTGGCCAATGATGTCCTTTGACCGTCGAAAATCTTCAGATTCTGGCAGATCTGAAACCAAAAGCCACTGAAAAATCTGACGATTTTTTCGACCGGAAGACAACCTTGGCCCGACAAATTGATTTTAGTCCTTAAGAATACTTTTTTTAAATCCTTCAGGATTTAGCAATTTAAAACAGTCGCAGAATAGTCCGTAATTTTTGCCATTTTGAAAATCCACCGTTGTTGACTATTTTAAAGTTTATTTAATTATTACGTTTTTTACAAAGGAAAGTCTACTTTAATACAGGTCTTTGCATATTTTAAGAAGTATAAATATTAGTTAGGTCGGTTTGTGGTAAGAGTGAATACTTTTTTTCATTTTTTTTTTTTTATTTCAAGGAAAACATAACTTAAGTTCCAATTATATTAATATACTGCTATTATCTTTTCATATGTAACTAGCACAATTTTCCGAGCTACAAAATGGACTAATTATCTTATTATTGTCTTAATTCTTTAATAGCGGTCATTATGGTATATTTATAATTAACTTTAATCCGATTGATTTTTCAAATATTCTTTGATATAATTAATTATATAGTGTCACTATTTTACAAATATAATGCATGGATATGTATCAGCGTGGACCATATAGATGCTAGACGATGTATATAGAACTAGCAGGCTATACGCGGAGGGGCGGTGGATTTCACGGTGACCACCCCCGGCGGCATTGATTCCGCCCCCAGCCAACCATTACCGCTAAGTGCTACCCTCTCGCCCACTCAATTAAACCAATCCCTTCGGTATACACTCCCACTGTATGCCTAGCCCTAATGTGTAGAGCATAGTATTTTTACTATGACTTACTTATGAGAAAATATAAGCTTTATTGGTTCATCCAATTCACAAAGCCACAAAACCGCTCAACCTATCAACTCTTAATGGACTCATGAATGGGTTAGTCAGGTTTAGCGTTCAATCAGTAATGTTCACGGTTTTATCGAGAAACGTTTTTGAAATTTATTACTATCACTTTTGTGATTTTGTAATTGTTTAAAAACTATTAGATATCCATTTAGTAATTTATTTACAACCGTACACATCAATTAAATTTGAGAAAAATATTACTATGAAACGTCGATAACATGTAAACAACTAACAACTAGCAGCACTTCAATAAAAGTTCTGCATTAGAAGGTCTTTTTTTAAATATTATTATTGTATTTATTTTTAATTTAATATATTTTATTGTTTTGTTTTTTCATTTATTTCCTATTGTACATATTGTGTGAATGGTTCCATAAAGCCATCCTTATTACTTATTGCCCTCTTTCAGGCAGATTGTAATATTTTCTCAATAAAAAAAATTCAATTAAAAAAAGAGTCGACAGTTTCCGTTTGTTTCCATGGTATACTAATCTTAAGAGGTATATAATTATATATAATAATCAGTTTAGATGTTAGGAGAATACAATATATGTACAGGCAATTTTTTTTTTTTTTTTTTTTTTTTTTTTTTTTTTTTTTGTGCTCACAAGAGGCTGTATTGCATAGCTCTATAAGCTACAGTTATACAGTTCAGGAGCAGGAGTGTTCATAATCCTTGGTAAAATATTAAATTTTATTTATTTAATTCATTTTATTATTATTTTCCCAAAGAAAACATGAACTATAATCGGATCTGCCTAACCATATAGTCTATAATACCATAGACGTGAAAAAGTGGTCCTGGTTGACTGTCATACCAATTTCAAAGCTAGAAGAAAGCATTCGATGATGCTTGGTGTGATCGCTGTTCCCACCGTGCAGAGTACTCGCTTTAAAAGTTGAATAAGGTAATCATACATAAGTTGAGCTATTTGAGAATGATCCAAAAAAAAGAAATGGAATGTATTATTTATGAAGAGGAGAAGTGGACGTGGCGGCATTGTGTGTTAAGTGGTTATAAAAAGCCCGCTCGGCGCCCCACACGATTCTCACACCTCCGGCGCCCCTGATTGACGTAAATTGTCTTTCCCCCTTCATTCTTTGCTCCCTTTTGTGTTTTTTGTCTGTCTGTCTGCTCCGCTGAGGATGGCGAAAGAAATGCCGAGACCGGATACATTTTGTAGAACAGAGCCGGGGCTTGAAGAAACTTATGAATGGACGATCTGCCCCCTCCTTGATCCTCACTTCACTCCTTCCTAACCATTTGAGGTTATTTTCTACGCTTTCACTACGCTTAAGGCTAACGATTTTCTTATCGTGAAGACTGGAGATTTGGTTTTGAAACTAGTTACTGTTATTATATGTTTAAATTATAAAGTTACCATCACTATAAGTATATTTAATAACTTCATCGTAAAAGGTGCTATGACAAGGCTTGGAAAAACCTGTTTTTAATGGATCACTGGTCTACTATAAAGTAATGTATATTTTTTTTTTACCAGAAATAATTACATTTCTCTTAATTCTTATAGAGATATTTGAAAAACTTTTAAAATGCACGATTACAGAGGCAACGATGAAAAAAATCTTCTAATGAAACTACCTTTTATTTATTTTCGGGTTATGAATCTAAATATGATACATAAAAATCTGTTAAAAAAATTTAAAACTTTGTCGTTCTTGGCACTTGTTTATGTGTATAGGGAGAAAACAGCATTTTTCTAAGTTTTTAAAATACTAAATCAACTTTAGTATACTGCTCCGACATTAAAAAACTAAGAGTGATACAAAACAGCTCAGGCTAGATTTGGATACAGTTTATACTACAAAGATCAAGTTTTAAAGTTTTTCAAGAACTTTTTTTTGTTGGCTTGTGTTATTGGTTACAACATTTCAAAACTTCTTTTGAAACAGAATTGAAATCTTTTAAATAAAACACAGTTAATGAATTTTGAAGAAACAAATTACATGGCTAAATAAAGATTATACTAAACAAGGTAAACATTATCGAATTTTTTTTTTTTTTTAGTTAATTTGAAATATTGGTCTGACTTTGGCTCTCTAACTTTCTTCTCTGGCATGATGTTTCCGGGAAGTTTCAGTTGTTACTAATATTTTTCGCTATAAAATGTCAATACAACTTTTACCTATTAGATTCACCGTACTCTCTTCTAAAGAGTAATAATTTAGATCAAGACTTATTATGTTGTAAATATATGGTTGCTAATAAACTATTTACATATGCTCATAACCACAGATTTGGATCGATGTCTTAAGTATTTAATTATTTCATCTAAAATTAAGTTAATTTCTTTTAAAAAAAAAACACATACTACACTTCACGACCAAAATTATAAGCCTTACGTGAGATAAATTTCCAACGCAACGGGAAGTATAGGCAACTTAAGGAATGTACTTCACATATGCTTGATGCTCCCACGGTGTGATATGGACATGAACAGGTACCTCCTTGCTGCCCACACATACCATACTATAACTCAGCGGAGGGTACTTCTTGGAGGACACAGGGACTGGAGGAGCCCAGGAAGATGATCAAGGATGGGAGGAAGAACCCCTGCCCCCCGCCAGGAAGAACCGGTCCCAGAGGAGTCGCTGCCCATTGCCCGGGTTTACCAGTTTTTGTCCCATAAGTCTTCCTCATGTAACCCTCCACACTATTCCAGTCACTGCCAATCTTATCTGCTTGACCAATTACAGCCCCGTTTGTAATTCATCTACAATTCATTACTTCTGCCTCACCTTGGTTTCTCATCTCGTTCTTCTTTGCTCTCGCGACCGTCTGACAGATTCCTGATATACTTTGATTTATAGCTCATGTTCTTCGGCCAGTATGTCTGATATGTAATTACTCCGTATAATGTAGTACAAGAAATGATTATGTATTGTCTTACAATAAGATAAAATTTAATGAACCTTCATCGAATAATAATTCTAACGTTTTCTTTTCCTTCAAAGATTTCGTAATGAATCGTATTTAAGACCTCTCTCGACTACAATAATTGCCCATAATATCCAGATAAACTATTAACTATAAAGATATATTTACAATATCGATTCAGTAGACTTAAACGAGAGAAATAAGATTCCAATGCCATCTGAGATAAAGTGCAAGTTTATTGCTTCGGTATAGTAGGTCGTTTTATCTTAGCCTTTTCCATATGCATGAAGCTAATGCTAAGCCTTCATTGGACAGGTGAGTACAGAGCAAAGAGACCTCGTTTACGTAAGCTCTTGCAAGTACAAACCTACCACATATTTATTCAAAATATTCAATATTATTCAAATGAGCTCGATTCATTATAATGAATTAATTAAGGAGTCAAATAATTCCTAATCGGATTTTATATAAGACAAAAACAATAATTTAATTATTCTGGACGATAAATATGATCACCGACGTATATTAACAAATTAGTTTATTTTCATAAATGATAAATTACATCCCGGTTCAGAATGATTAAGCAAATTTGTCAAGAACTAGGGCCATGGCATAAGAACACCAAGATCTTAGTCCGCCCAGCACAGAAAAATACCCATAGTCTCAATCATAATAAATTCTGGAAAATTAAAAGTTTTTCAAGAATGCAAACGCGAAGGATTGTTGCTGAAAACAAGGTGAAACAAAGTAATATACATGCCGCCAAAACCTATGTGAACAAATCCCTTCTCACTGGTGCAAAGCAAAAATAAAACAAAAAAAACAGAAACAAAACATTAACTTCAACAAAACTGCTTACTTAGTTATTAATAGTCGACTTACCCATAATGGCTCTTTATATCCGGTTTAGAATAAACTAAAAATAAACCAACTAGCATTCAGTTAACGTTTGAAGTCCGACGAAGAGATGGAGACCAAAAAGGATATGGGAAAGATATTATGTGATACAATGTAGCGACACCAAACCCTCGTGTTATTGTATATTGTACATGTTTGGCACATCATTATGAAATTATATGTTATCTAGTAGTATTTAACAACACGAGTGGTACCTAATTAAATGGCAGAGAAAAATTCTAAGAAAAATATACTCACCAACCAAACTGGTAGAATAAAGACGTACAGGGAACTCAGGGTTCTACATGGGGACCCATATTTGGTCTCGAGTATAAAAGGAGGAAGGATAAGAAGGTTGGGACATGTGTGCAAGAAGAAAAGGCAAACGTAGTCGGCTCCTTGCAGTGACACAACGGATTTGCAGAGGATCGGTTCAAAGTGGAAAAGAATTGTTGAGGCCTGAGACCTCCATGAAGCATAGCGCCGGCAGAGGTACATGGATAGAAGTATCTGATCGGATTTATTGACATTTTGCTTAAATTAAAAATGTCCAAATATCAAATGACTACGAATCTGTACACTTTGAAAGAATAAATAAATCTCTAGGTGATGTGAATGACGTATATAGGTAAGAATGTATAAATGTCCAAATAGCTTTAAAACCTCCGTTTAGTATTTTGAAAAAACACATTTCTTGCTTAGTAGAAATCAAACCAAAACTTAGGCAGAATACTGACTATTTGTAAAAACTATAACATAATCTCGAACATGACTACTATTGAATTTAGAAAAAGGTACTTACGAGTGGTGAGTAGAATGCTGAGCTGTCGATGCTCGGGTAAGGGTTCTGCTCGGTGGACGGGTAGTGGGCCGAGTATACTGAGGGCCTCGGGTACGAAGACAGAGCAAGCCTCGTCGGGTGGTCGTACTGGCAGGAGCAGACTGTCTGCCCGGACGATGGGTCTGCCAGGACGGGGCGGCCGCCCTCACAGCAGGGGCTTCCGGGGGTAGGTGACACCGCGCCCGTGCTCGAGGGGGAAACACCGCTCTGCAACATAAAAATGAACAATAGAGGTGAGTGTATTAATATACTAAGCTAAACCACATCAGACTGTAATAATAGAATGAGAACATTCATATTATACGATAATTGCTTCTTACATTTATTAATGTGATTTGCACATAATAAAATTAATATTGCATACTTAAAAATATTTAGTCATACCATTGTTAGTTTAGAGGAACAAAATCTAAATTGTTTAAAATCTTAATTCATTAATTATCTTTTTTTAGCTTTTATCAAGAAAATATTACAATCCTTCCCAATTAAAGGCAATAAGCAATGGATGGCTTTATTAATACACATTCACTCAATATAAACAATAAGAAATAAATAAAAAAGAAAAAGAAACTGTAACTATACAACATATACAAATAAATAAATTAATTAATTAATTAAAAAAAGAAAAGAATTAATAATAAAAAATAAATTTTAAAAATACAATCATATTCTTAAATATGCACCTAAGGATCTCCGACCTTATTGCTGCACTCTCAGCTGTGTCACTGGTGTTAAAACCCAGTGGAGGCTTAGCGCTTTGGTACATAGAAATTATTTGCAAAGATATTTAAATAAATATAACCAATCTCTGACCACATACTTCCCTATCAAAATCCAAATTCACAAAATCAGCCTAGGAACATCCTCCCATCTACCTATCAGTCTATTTCCCTGACATTTACTCGGTGGTTTAGTAAAAACCGTTATACATCAAAGCAATTAATAAAAAAAGAAATGCTTGAATAAAGATGGGCTATGAAATCAGCTTCAAATCTAACAGATCTGTTTAAAAAATATGGTTTGTTTTTTTAACAATTAGTTTTTTTAGGTATATTATTTTTTTTTGTTTTGTTTTTCATTTTAAAATGTCTCTGACCAGATGTAATTGTATTTATTTCTGTAATTATTTATAGATTTTGCCCCGGAGTAAAATTATTATTCTCTTCGGTTCTATGTAATTTATTGGTTTACCACTTAAATTAAATTTAAAAAAAAGTATCTTTGTGTATATACGAAACAATAATATATAATAATGTATAACTGCAAATAGCCAAAATGAATCTAATCCTTTCCTACTGTGTTTAATTTCATTAATAAATTTATAATGATTAATTTACTTGAGAAAATATAAACAAAAATATATGTGCATATAATTGAGAAGAGATAACAATTTAAATAAAAACACATTTCAATTTTTTTGGAAGTGACTTCTTATGACAATATTTTTTCTTCTGAATTTTTCATTTTTCCTAAATCTGCCCTTATTACGATAACATTCTTATAGTCGAAATAAAAAGTAAAAAAAAAAAAAATTAGGGAACTCTGAATTGTGTTCATAGTTAAGAAATCCACTTCTATTTTAAAAAATCCATATTTTTCGGAAACATATTTTAAGTGTAAATTTTTTTTTGACCTCGTATGTTTTCTAATTTATACAAAATGAAACCTCTAAGAACATTATTCTGTTCTTTACCGGAAAACATACAAGCATTTTGATAAATTGACATTGAACTATATTCTCATTGAAATATATATGATTTTGACTTTATGGAACCAATTTATTAAATAACCCTCCAATTTTAGTCAATCCATTACTATTTTACTTTTTTATTTATTTATTTATTTTTTATTATTGTTATCATTTAAATCATCGAATTCCTTTTTTTTAAGTAATCCGGTTCGGTAACAAAACGTAAACATGGATAGATAAAATTTAATATCCAATTAGTTTATCAAGGTTCCACGGTATGCTACAGATCTAACGAGGATCGGTCGCACGCTCGTGCTCCTAATTGGCCCAACACTAACCGATTTGTTGCAGTTAATTCCTCTCACGCAATCGTCATTGCCATCCTGGCTACTTTCTGACAGCTTTTTAGTATGGCTCTTGGGATAGTGAATCAATTAAACGATTTGGTAATGAATTTATACTAAAGACCCCAAGCTCATATAATAAGAAAATAGGAATCCACTCTAGAAACTCTAAAACTATTCAGTTATATTGAATAAAATTATTAGGGACATAGATTTCTTACATTTAAATATCTAAGATATTGTAAATAAATATAGACCTGGACGCGATGGCCGAGCAAGTTAGGTCCCTAGGACGTTCGAATCACTTCTGGGCGGGTCAGAATTTATATCGTGGCGGACCCATGGAATGAATATCGACTCTTCCAACCTGCCTAGAATAGGTCCCAACCTTTAGGGTAACCCGTCCTTCGTGCCGTAGTTGGAGTACATCAAGGACGATAAGCGCCAATAAACAATAAATCAATACTACTTACATATATTCTTTTAATTTTATTGTAGGAGTATCTTTTCAAGGATTTATTCTCACCGTATCTGCTCCAGAATTTAACTGTTTCCAGATACAAAGAAAAGAAATATAGGACTAATATTTCCCGTTCCGTATATTTAACTACTTATAGAAAAGTTCTTTATGATAGAAAGAATTTTAGGATCTCATGTATTGAGTTGATGCAAAAATTATGTTTTTACAAAGTAAACAAAGATAATCCTCCAGTCTAGTTAATGGATTATAGACAATGGTTGTTAATGTTGTTTTTATAGAGGATTATTTTAGTTTTATTTTCTTTTTCTTTTTTTTTAGAAATTTATCCTAGAACAATAGAATTTATTTTCTTTCAAACTTGGTCGGAGTGTTGCCCAAACCGAGCGTGACATCAACGTTGTTTGGAGTGAAGAAAGCATCAATACCTTTAAGCGATGGTTCCAAAAATTTCGTTATGGACATTTTGACCTCTAAGACAAGAAAAGTCGCGGTAGGTCTTCTGTTATTGACCTCGACTATCTGAGGACTTTGGTAGGAGAAAACCTGGTAAAACTAGTTGGAGCATTGCGAAAGAAGTTAGTGTTATTGTTAAAGTAATGATTTTTATTTTTGTGACAAACAAAAACCTGCATAATTTTGCACCAACCCAATACAAGCCTATTTGTTAGTTTTGAATTTAAAATTTAGGTTCAGACATCTCAGTGAAGCTTTAATATATCAGTCTTCCAATAGTGGTGTTTTTTTATTTTTTATTTTTGCAAAAGAGAACCAGTATAACATTTGAATTAATTCACAAAAAGAAAAAAGAAAAGATTCATCTCACAAAACATTTATTTTTCAAAATAATTCTTAGTATTATTTTAAGCAAAGTCTACCCTCAATTATTTTTTTTATCAAATCATCTCTCTCCCCCTCTCCTAATATTTTAGAAATCATAAACTGACATATTTTTTGATATTGCTTACTGCTGTATTATACGTTCATTATTTGTTTTCATTCCCATAAAATCACATCAATCGGCATAATTGATTAATACAAAGAAATAACGGGAGAGAGTTTAATTAATGAACCTCCGGTTTCGAAAAAGGTCTCCTCGGAGATAAGTCAAACATTTATGTCAGTTGTCGAAGAAGATAACGAATTCAACCAGCAGGGGACTGGATATTAAACTTCGCTCATTGTATACATTTTTAAAAACTGGTTTTTCGACGCATAGAAGAGACGCTGGTTCCCTCTGTACGGCCCCTGCTACTCCATAAGCCACTGATATTGTTCATGCAGCTATGTCCTGACATTCTGTCCTAAGAGGGGAAAAAAAAGGAGACCCCTAAAGAGGCTAAATAAAGAGATTAAGAGGGAGTTGTTGAGAGAAAAAAAGAAGAAGGCTAAATGATGGAAGCTGTTGCTACTTAGCCATATAGATTTCTCATCCAATTTGGCCCCCGAGAGGGCCCTTCACTCAAGCACTCTCCTCTCCCCTAGACAATTACTTTATTACAGCCTGCCTTTCTCCACTTCGTCTCCTCCCTCTATAGACCTCCTCAGTGACCTTTTTAAGCTTAGTTTACGGCTCATCTTTCTGTTAAAACAAATGAAATTTGACATGGAACTTAAGTTCGTTTCACATGTTGTTTTGACAAGGATATGTCTTTTGGCTGGGCGTCGATACTTTTTTGGTGTAACGTTTTTATCAACCTCAGAAACACTTTGACACGATCTAGCTCTGTTGGTGTTTTTAGAATTAAAAATTAGCAGTTTTCTATTAGAAATTTAATGGAGAATATTTTTTGTTATATAACATTGGTCGCTAGGACATACAGCTTAGCAGCTATGTTGGTTTGAATGAAAAAAAGTCTCGTTTGAAACCTCTATTTTCTTTTATTTTCATCTATGTTTATATAGAATAATATAAACCGTTAATTTAACTTAATTATTAATTTAAGTAATTTGATTCTTTTTATAATAAAATGTAAATTAGGAAAATCGGTAAAGTATAAATAGACGTATTCATGATATATTGTTTCCCAGTCAAGGATGAATTAGGATGTTTTTTTTCAATTATACCTATCAATAAACTACCAGTGCTAAGCAAACGCGTAGTCATGAGATAGAACTATACTCAACAATAACTCCTCCTTGGGTGTACTAAGAATCAAGAATAATTAAACAAAAATAATTTGAATCAATCCTTCATTGAGCTCCTTTTCTGCCAAGGGTAGTATGTGTTGTATGGGTCGTGGTCATTTTCTGTATATGAAAATTGTAATAGCTTACTTTGAATTTTTTTTAGTACCATGAATTTCTGTAGTTTAGTATGAAACAAGATTTTGTGATTAATATTAGATTGATCTTTTAAACTATTCAATACCTTTGATAGAAAATATTATATTCTCGAAGAATGGTGTTATTTCCGGCTCTGTATATTTTAGTAGCGAATATCAATATTTGTATAACTGTAATAATTAATTTAATATTTTCTTTAACATCATTTTTTTTTATTACTAGAGCAACATGACCGTAATTTCACAAACAGTACTTTAAAAACCTGTACTTGAATTGTTTCAATCAGTTTAAACCTTATGTTTCAAGATTTTTATTCCAATAGGTAAAAAAATAACCAAGAGGTTTCTTGAATTTATTTTACAATTTCTATCCTAATATCTAAATTTTTTTATTAATTTTGGATTGGGTGGTCCCTTTTCTTCGTCACAAGATTTATTTTGTAAATAATTTTAATGTCAAAGGTAATATCACACATATAAATGTATCAAACCGCTTTGAAAATATCCCATGCGTGAATTGACACTGACAAATTCGAAGTTGGCAAAGCATCAATTCTTCGTTTCTCGATTTTCCGGTCCTACATTTAGTGCAATCCGTTTTTAGAACCCCTAGTTAGAAATTATTACTTCCCGTTCTATTTCCCAATTTATTGTGGGTTAGGCATTAAATTGGTACACTCACACCAAAGGCTTTACCATTCCTGCCAACTAAGGTGCTTGTATATATATATATATATATATATATATATATATATATATATATATATATATATATATATATATATATATATATATATATATATATATTGGTTTCCATAATACATTTAGTAGCTCTCAAACTAAACAATTTCTTGGCCAACAAGTATAGATGGAAAGTAATATACTTATCAAGCCAAGTGACATTAAATGCTTGATTAGTTTGACATAATAATATGAACCAGTACATTCCAACATATTGTTACGGAAATAAATAGCGTAGCGTACGGTTTTTTAAATGAGGAGGAAGAATTTTTTTATTTTTTGACTGGAATACGTTTTTTCGCTGGGAGTTTATAGTTTTCTTGTGTAACGTTTTTGTCAACCTCAAAATGTGTAATTTTTTTTCGCACTCAAAAATTTAATATTTTGACACGCTATAGCTCTGTTAGTGTTGCTAGAATCGCATTTTTCACTAGGACCTAACGTTTAGGTGTAGCATATTTTTTAATATAAAAAATTTTAAACAATTTTTTAAGAGTTGGGACTTTTTTGATACTTCTTTGTTAAAACAAAAATAAATTGACCATAATACTTATGTTCGTTTTATATGTTGTTTTGACTTGGATATGTATATATTTTAACTGTGGGCCTGTACTTTGGTGTCATATTTTTCAACCTTCAAAAATATAACAAATTGAATCACTCTAGGCTCTGTTGGTGTTGCTGGAATCGAAAATTTACCTAATCAGATGCAGTTGATATAAAGTAGAGTCTTTATAGATAGATACTGATAATTTTTATTGTTTTTCCAGCCAAGGAGAAATTGAGATTTTTATGAATAAATACCAACTAAAACATATTTCAATTCTGTGTTATCTATGAATATAAATCGACATTTTCTCTAAATTTATAGTAATTGTGGAATAATTTATAAATGTTAATAGTTTAGACCACTCAAACAAATAAATAATTATAATAAATTTAATAAATTTTACGTAAATAAAAAAACCTTTGTTCTTAAAAAATGTCTGTCCCGACTTACATTTATTATTTTACTTTGTTTCAATATTTTTTTTTATTATTTTCATTTCAACTTTGAAGTTATTTTAAATTTTCTTCTTCTCATTTTTATTGAATCGTTTAGCACCTAAATGAAGCAGATACTAAATCGCAAGTTTTATAAAAATTTTGATGAACAACGGGGCCTGGCAGACAAAACCAATATTTAGGTAGTAAACAAGCCTATATGCGATTCTGCTATCAGCTACCTCGCCCCTTAAGACACGACCATCCTGACCTACTTGCCCAAAACTTTTCTTCCATCCTGTTGGCCGATTTTCCATATCCTCTGCAATTCAAATAGACAGGGCGTCTAGACGTGCCTTGGAGACGATAGCTCCGCCTCTGTGGCATACAATTAAAAGTTCAACGCAATGTTTCCAAATAACATTGTTCCTAATCCTATTGTAAGACAATCACAAGTTTTTCCTATTAGGAGTTATCACTGAACATCATTCTATTAATTATGAATTTAGCATAGGATTAACCAGACAGTTATTGACACCCTTAAGGGAATATTCGGAAATATCCAAACTAAAATGACAGAAGGAATAGTCCAATAAAGTTGCAATCTACAATGATTTTTTCTTAATTACAATACTTTACGCTAAGCAGAAAGTTCACACCAAACACTATTCCTGGAATGTATTTTATAAGATAGCGACAAGAAATATTGTAAAATCAGTTATAGGGATTTTATAGGGGAGGATTTTATACTTTAGAAAACTCTTTTTATTGAATAAACACTGTAATCAGCCTTTCTTAGGGGCGATATGCAATAATGATGGCAAAGAGATTTAATAGACACAATAAAAAATAAATAAGTACTTTAACTATTCAAGATATAAAATAAAATAAACAAAATATATAAATAAAGCAAAAATATTTACGTCATACTAAAAGTTGAGATCTTTGTATGAGTAAATAACTAATCAATAAGTAAACATTTTGAAAACATATAATTTCAATTTAGCTGCTAGAATATCAGATTTTCAATCACAAAAGGAAAATAGAAAAATAAAAACTATATAGATCTATATTTTCAGTGGTTCGTGGGAATGTTCTGTACAACACACTGTCCCCCACGAAGTCCCCAAAACTTATACGGGGCGGCAGAGTGGTATATCATTTTCTATAGTTTTTCTTAAATATTTCCAAAAATATCAACTTCTTCAGTAATTAACTTTATAAAAATTTAAACACTCAAAATTTCATATAAAGAAACTTTTTTTTTTTCAAATAGGCTATTTTTAGCCTAAGTTGAATAGCCTATGAATATTATTGAAAGACGTGAAGTGTAAACAAAATGAAGAAACTGGCATAAATCATTGCTGTTATACTGTTTACTTTTGATATAATAAACGATTGTTGTATTACTAAGATTGTATACGCAGCACCATTATTCTTTCTAAATCTCCACCACATGTTATCCAGCAGAGGTCCGCTGTAAAACAACGAAGCAGACACTCTTTCGATTGCCTCCAATAAAAGAAAAAAACATTAAAAATTCTAAAAAGAAAAAAAAAACCAATGAGACGAGCGAGGAACATATAAAGAAGTTCTCCTTTTCGAGAAGAATTATTAATGTGCAGCAAATCATAAACAAGGGAGACGGGTCAACCAGTGTCAACAGCGACGGGAGGGCGGTAGAAGAAAAGCCTCCCAGTTGCGGGACAAAAACGACATTAAAATGTATCGGGACAATTAAATTTGGGAACGACTTCTGTTTCTTTCGCCTTCGGCCGGAATAAAGAAAAAAATGAGATCGATCATATCATCCCATCGTTCAACTTTCAGACACAATACTAATTTTGTTTTGTTTTTTTAAAGATAAGGGCGTCGAGCCGATAATCCGATGATGAATGATACTTTCAGAACTACGATAATAACGCGTGACTTGGGAATTAGAGAGCTAAACGGTTATAATGAGAATTAGGGGCAGGGATTCTTCGGCCTCGGAATAAGTAACGATCAATAAAGAAGATAATAATTACGTTATCTGAATAAACTATTGCATTCTTATTCTCATGGGGGAAAAAAAAAATCGAAATTTGGAATTTATAAAATTATTTTCTTTCTTCTCTAGTTTTATCATAAATAATCAATATGTTTCCACTCCATATACTTCAAAGATACAAGGTATACAAAATAGGACACAATGCAGTGCATATCCGGTTCTAGACGGTATTATTATTATTATTTTTTTTTTTTTTATGAACGTTTAACTACTATTTCAGCATAAAACGACTGATCGAACTTTATTTCAGCCCTTAACATTTTAAAAACAAATACACCTTCCAGGTAAAGTGGAGATCACGTCTGGAAGTTTATACGCTATATAATTTTAACCTATTGAATGGGCTCTTGTGGTATTATTTAATTAAAATAATATTTTAATATAATAATAGTTTGAGAAATTTGCAATAATACATCTCTCTGTGTATCCCATTCACGTTTTTTTTTCAGCGGCTTCTGGAAACACAATTCTCTACAGCAATAATCTTCACTCAGAACACGACCAATCAATGCTTAAAGTGAACCTTTTTTTCCAACTATATTTTTCATATCACATAAGTTGAGAGGAAGATTTGATAATACGATTCCTCCTAGCTACAAAAACATTACAATTTTCGTTAAATTAACCAGGTAGATTATTAAGGTAACTATAATAAGATAAGTAAGGTAACTATTAAAAAAAAATCATTTTTTTCTCAATTTAATTTTATGATTTTTAAGGTGCAGATACCAAATTAAAATTTTAATCAAAGAATAATTTTTTTTTCCTTGTCCAAACTATTGGACATGTTATTATTACTTCTACGCTTTCATAAAAAACTTGTAAAACTTTAAATTATTTTTTCATGTGGAAGAAAAACACTTTTTTTTTTTTGTCCTGATGCTCACGTTTTCGAAGTGGCAAAGCTAGAATTCGAATTCAGCAACTCAAAAATATAATTATCAGTTGTGGAAATGCCTATATATTTCTTTTTTTTTTTTTTTTTGGATTTACTATTTTCCCCAGGCTAGTGATTAAACTTTTGTTTGTGTCATTATTGAAGGTAATGACAAAATTTTATCTCAATAAAACAATGCATTGTTTAAGAACGATTTCTTTTCTCATGAACCAGTGACCGCTAAAACTTATCATAAAAATAAAGTTAAAAAAAGGATTGTTCCTCGAATATTGGACGGAGGCTATAAATTTTCTTTGTAATTACTAAATTAATAAATTCTGCGATATTCCTAAGAAAGGAATAACTTACGGAGACTTCACTCTTATTGCATACGTGTGCGTATATACTTTGAGCATAAGTCCCCAATTTTATTATGTGTATCGGGTACTTATTTAAAGATAAGTATTAGTGTTTTAGTCAACGAGCCTTATCCATGACAACCCATTCTTGAATTCCACCCACAATCTATAAAGGAAAGGTTCCATTAAAATATTTATTTAAACACTATCCCAAAAGCAATTTTATTTTTAATTATGCAACCGGCAGAGGTCAGGAAGAGAGCGGTTTCCAGAATGGAAGCTTGGCAATAAGTCAGGGAGGTAACAAGATATGAAGCGGAGCTAGGGTGTATCTTTCCCTGTTAGATCTTGGTCACGTACCTTCCGCCGGGGGCCGCCTTATAAAGAAAGCCGTGCAAACGAGCAACTGGTCTTACATTCGAGGAAGTGCCATTGTCTTTGAATATTAAAGACTTCTCCCATTAGCCGCCCGAGGTAATTGCTGTTCAGCTGGATAGAGCTGTCTCTGGAATCTCAATTATTTGCCTTTATTATGCTCAATTATTCAGATAATTATCTCCTTGTGTCGTCAGCATACGTTGGTATACATATTTATTCACCAGTATTTAAATATATATACGAATTGCGAAGAATAGCTCATTCCAAAGTCATAGCTATTTATATTTAATTTTGATATCAATACAAATCCATGACAAATTACATACCCACTCAAAGCTACAAATCTCCTAACTTATCACTCGATTTCCGATAATCGTCAGAGGCGAATGAGAAGAAGATGGCTTAAGGACTTCTTAATGTAGAAATATTATTGAAATGCTACATTTCATGTCACTGTAATCATTTTACCGCACATTTACATATTGTATATATTTTATATAGTGAATAAAATATAATATAAGTAAATACCAATAAACATAATACAAATAGAAAAAAAAACTCATTTAAATAAACTCGTGACTCCAACTTTTTTAATATACGATAAACAAGAGTAACGGAATGAGAGCCTTTTTTCTTAAATTTAATATTTCATAAATTAATAAGTAATGGTAAAAAAAATCCAAGAAATAATCAACAATTAAAAAAATATTTGTTAAACTGCTTTAATATTTTTTTTAATAGACTAGGTGAGTTAATTTTTTTTACTCTGCAGTTTTATAAAATGGAAAAATCTCCCAACATCGGAATTGACTCGGATAGAAGACATAAGAGAAAGCACTGCATTAAACGAAAACAGGATACCAGACTAGTTCTAAGGTAATTAATTAAACAATCTCTTATGATTAGTAACTAGTTCCACAGCGAGGAATTGTGAAGGACCTAGAGCTAATTGAAATATTTTTTGATCTATATATAAAATATATGGATTGTAAATGAAAATATATTAATTCAAAATATAATAAAATTATATTCTTATTTCTTCATTATATCCTTTTATTTTCCGTCTCCTCTCAATATTACCCCCAATTTCTTAAATTATTATTTATCAATTTTAATTATTCTTCAATACCTTAATTTACCTTAATTCTTCAATACCTTAATCTATTTTCCCAGTATATGGTATAAGCTAACTTTTATTTCTTCAATTGAACTATCAGCATCCTACATATTTTTGCATTGTTATTATCATTTTTTTATATAGTTACATATTTTTTATTTAGTTTAATTTTTTTTTTTAATACATTTAATTGTAATGCATAAAAGTTATATCCTCATTCTGGTATAGCTACTTTTTTTTTTTTTAATTCGAACATGCTATTTTACTAACTATGCACTTTTTTTTAGTGTTATAACAAGCATATATGAATTAAGAGTAATTATTTTTTTTAATTTCTGAAACGTCATCCCGAAATATTTTTTTTTAATTTATTTTCTATTGAAGTGCTACGCAAGTCTTCACAAGTTATTTACTAGCCATTTTATTCACTATCACTACATTTACTTGATGTATATATTTTGTGCGGTTGTAAATTTCAATAAATGTATATTAAAAAATATATATATTTTTTCTTTCTACAAAGTGTATAAATGGTTCAATAGTCAATCATATTACTCACTACCCTTTAGAGAGGCAGCTTGTAATATTTATTCATTAAAATAATATCTAAAAAAAATAAATAAATATATATATTTTTTTATTTATTTATTGAAATTTACAACTGTAAAAATATATACATTTAGTAAATATACACATCAGTAGCACTTCAAAATAAAAATTCCTATACAATTCAGTGCAACTTCAGTGTTGTGCCACCAAACTGTATCAAACGCTTTTAAAACTTGATATAAATACAACATAAAATTTATATTCGGAAAGTCTCTGCTCCGTAGAAATTATTGTATTAAAACACACATTCAGAATAATAGAAGCATTATTCCCAATTTCATTATTAGTAGTTTTTATTTAATTTTGATCTTTGTTGTCAAGAAAAATTTTCCAAATGTCGGTCTAAAATAATAGCTGCATCTATTTATCTATCCCCAACATAAATATCAACAATATAATTTAGATTTTTCCAGTAAACATTTTTTATGTTCAATTTTATTTGCATCACCCAGCGGTAATTGCCAGTTTCAGCGGTAAACTCTTATAGGAAAGGTTGGAAGAAGCATCTAGTAGTTATAGTTAGCTAACTGTGAGAAAGCTGACTGTATCCTTAACGAGATTGTAAAATTATAAAAGGCTCAGAGAGTTGTGATGCTGTATTAATGGACTGTGTTAGCACCTTCCATCCCAACTTTATTGCGGCTCTGAAATTCAGCCTCATCGCAGATGGTTGAGGCCGGGGCAAATATAAAATGTATAACTTCTTCATTTGCATTCGTCCAAGTGTTGCTTATCTGGATAATTATTCTCTAATAATACGGTCTTTGGAGGTTTTGTTTAAGATGCAAAGTAGTATCAACACCTGCTCACCTGCGCAAACAGAATCTAGGGACCATTGTAAGGACAACTTACGGTTTTTTAATCCATCAACAAATAAAACAGAAAAATATTTTTTTTCTTATAATCGTGTTTAATGAAAGTAGTTCACATTAAGAGTGCTTCTAAATTTAGGAAATGATGAATAACTAGGATTGATGAATTGATTTGCATTTTGTTTGCCCGGCGATTAGTTTCAGATGTTAAACATTCATCATCAGCTTTAAAGAAGGCAAGTTCTATTTCTTGTAGCTAATGGTTCAAAAAACTGGGAGGTGATAAAAAGAAAGAATGGGCGTCGCTAGTCAGATAATCAAATAATGAGACAATCCTTCGAGTTTTCCAACGATTTGAAGGTTTTTATTTACCTAATGGAAAAAACTTTAAAATAGGTAAATCGAAATATTTATATAGTCATTTGAATAAATTTTCGCGTACCGGTACCAAAAAATTGATCCTGGATTCTCATTACCAATTCCTTACTTTAAAAAAAAAATTGTCATTACAAAAAATAATCTACCTGAGACCAAAAAGGTAATAATTATTCAAAGAAATAATTTAGTAAACAACAAATAGAATTTATTATGTACAACATTTAATATATATGTTAATTACAATCCAGGTAATAAAAAATGAAATATTTATTCTGGGGTAAAAAAATGCCCTAAGAACAACAAAAAAGTATATTAAAATAATGCTGTTATCATTTTGCATTTATATTGTTAGTTAAAAGTAGTAATTATATTTTTTTCCATTAGCAATTATATATTATCTTCAACAATTGCAGTAAGAATGCTTGATCTAGTACAAGGAAAATTGCTCTGAAATAAAAAAAAAGAAAAATAACGATTTTTTTTTTTTTTTTTTTTTTTTTTTTTTTTGTCATTACAGTGAAGAATAGATTTATGATCATAATCATAGGTATCACGAAACTATCGTTAAGCTCAGCGATCGGGTCATGGGAAACTTCGGACCGTGAAATCGATAATCGACATTTGAAATCAACACATCCCTAATATTTATAAAAATATAAAATATATTAAATACGTTCATAATTCAACTGATATCAGTTTGAATTTTTTTTCTTAAATAAAATTGTATAATAAACCATTTCTTTTGTTGTTTTTTTCTCCTTGGGGTTCAATGTTTATAAGAAATCGTTTCATGAAACTTCTGCAGTGGTCAACGTCTTGCAAAACAATATTGGTTTTAATTTTTTGTTTTGATACAAAGAGTTTCACCAACAGCACTATATTTATTTTCTAAGCCCTGAATACCAAGAACGAAAATATTAAAAAGTAATTATTCCTCTTTCATTTTTTTAAATAATATATTTTTTTCAACAGCTTCATTCATCTTCTTTCCAGTAAAATTATGAATCTCAATTTTTTAGAAAAATAAAATAAATAAATAATAGTAATAGATAGATGATTTAATAAAGGCTTAGAAAATTTAAACGAATAGACGAAAAAACATTTTTTTTTATCTTTATCTGACTAACTAACTAACTAATATTGAAAAACTGGGGGAATGACAGTACAAGAATGATTAGAAATCCAATTTTAAGAAAGAAGAATAATACGAAGTATACGAAGTTCATATGTATATAAATATACAAGCATCAATTATTATTCATCATCGGGACGATTAATTATTTAAAATATCATATTTCCTTTTATAAATTACATATCCACATTTTTATGTTTCTAGTATCTAATTAAAAAAAGACTAAAAACTCAAGAACTGTTTATGTTTATGGTCTTTGCTCCTAAATTAAAGGCAAGCTTAAGAATGTTTATTTTTCATTAGCCCCCCGGTAATTGGGAATTAGCGATTCCACGATACAAAAAAGTTCATTCACGTAATTAACGTTTAACAATAACGTTTCTTGATAATTTTACTGTCATATGTGTTTCCGTGACTGGGGCAGCTGTCGCCTCAGCGAGACATGAGTTTCAGAATCATAATCAAACAACTCTTGAACATGTTCTGACGCTGTAAATACACGCAACTCTTTTAATGACATGCTCCTCTGAAATACACTCGTGTAAGCTAGTGTATTAATTTATTTATTAACGTATCGTTAAAGTTGCCTTATTCTTGCCTGTATTATATTCGTTTTTTGTGAAGTATAATTTTCTTTTCATGTTTTTATCATCATGATAAACATTTCGGTTTTATATTTATTCGCGTATTTTAAAATGTCGGTCCTATCAAATGTTTTTATATTTATTTCGAATTTTATTTAATAAGATAATTTTAATATATTGTAAAATCTCTCGTAACAACAGATGATTTTTGCTTTTCTGAATAAATTATATTTGGGCACACGGAGTTTATTTCGAAGGCTCTACTGAACCACCTAATGCCTCTCGTATCCAATCCTAAAATCCTTAATGCTCCTTACTTTGTCACAAATAAAATTATCCATAAAATAATATTCATTAAAACCATGTTCCATTTGGTGCTGATTCAGCCCAAATCAGATACCCTTTCTTTTTATAATAACCTCTATAACCATTCCAATCCACCAATCTCTCAACTTACTTTCTATTCTATTCCCGACAACTCGTCTGAGACGAAGACAGTCTCTTGGGACCTTCTCATATAAAACTTTTATTGCTTGCAGTGGTAGTTATAAACACATTTAAACGATTTTTTTTTTTTTAACGATTGTAAAACACTGCTTTGATAGGGATGATTACAGGAAAACAGTAAAAGAAATTAAGGTTCTTGTGGGAAAGAAAGATGCGAGAAAAGCAATAGCGTGGACCGAGGAAAGAAGGAAGGAGCCATCGGAAAGAGTGAGAAGGTGAGAAGAGGTATGAAAAAAAAGTGAAAATAATAATATTCTTTTATAAGAAATAATTTATAAGAAATAAATAAAATAAATAGCTAAATAAAAAAAATATATATATATAAATCATCTCTAAACATTCAACTGAACATCTCTTACATAGAGCTTCACACAAAAAGAGTAAATTTTACACTTTGTCTCTCAAGGCTAATTTAAGATAGCTTTTAATGCAAAAAAAAAAAAATAAAATAAAATTAACTGATTTATTTTCAATATAGGCTTTTAAATTTCATTAAGACAAGAATTGAGTACGAATGAGTTTCTAGAGAGCTATATTTCACTGTCTCAATGAAGCTGTAAAAATCCATTTTCACTAACATTGTTTTAATGATTAACTTGCAAGAATTATATGAGCATCGGGAACAAGGACAATTAATCGTAAAACAAATTTTAAAAAAAGGTCCTCTGGGACGGATAAGCATCGCTACCATGACGGGAGCCCCTTAAGGAGTATCTGCTTAATTGAATCAAAACGAGCATCAAACTCGGTGAGAAAAACTCGTTAGCCTCGCGGTGGCAGGTCGGCATTCGTCTCACGTAACCGCTCGCGGCATCCTCTTCTCTTCCCCGATGGACCGCTTCTCCACTGTCCTAATTCCTGAATATTATCGGTCATCCCGAGTGTCATCTTGGGAACTGATATGAATCTAAGTAGTGACAGCTACAGTCCTAATAGCAATTAGTGCAGAAGAGACAAAATATTGTTATTCTGTCACTTTATTATTTAGATATCCATTTACAATATTTAACTGTAAATATATATATATATATATATATATATAGTGATACTTACTACTGTATACATTACATATATGAAGTAAATTTGAGAAAAATGAGTACAGTAACTTGTGAAGAACTACTCACTAGAAGCATCTTCTTTTCAGGCGCCGATAATCCTCCAATATCGAGAAATAAGTATGAGGTATTGTGAATAGTGGATATTTAAGTTGTGAATAGATAACATGGAAGATGTTTTTCTCGATAACAAAGGTCAAAATAAATTAAAAACTGCTAACCATGAAGTTTAGAACAGTGCTTCAACTATTCCGAATGTGTAATACAATACTATAATTGCCATAGATCAGAGACGTTCTGAATATAAATTTGTTAGCGACTTTAAATCAAGTTTTCAAAGCATTTGATAACGCTTGGTGGCCCGCAATGTTGTACTAACTTTTTTTTATATATTACTATTTATTGATGTTTACAACTGTATACATTATGTACAACAAGTATATTTGAGTAAAATGATTAAAATGACATGTCAATAACATGTGAAGAACTACTCACATTAGTAACACTTCAATAAAAGTTCAACATTAGAAGATCTCTTTGCCATCTTCTTTTCAGCCGACTCGGAGGATTAACGGGAAATGAGTATGAGGCTAGTAGGGAGACTAGTAGATTCGAGTTGGTATTGAGTTTACTATGAAATGATAGGTATCTGGTTTGGTCCAAAACATCAACGAACGGATCATTATTTTTTTCAGGAATATGTTTGTTTGAGACATAATAAGCAGCATTGAGATTTTTTTTTCTTTATATTAATTTATTGAAATTTACAATTGTATAAATATAAACCTTAAGTAAATGAGCTGATAACAATTGTAATAACATGTCAATACTTGAAAAGAACTACTCATCAGTAGCACTTCAATAAAAATGCTACACTAGAAGATCTCTAGGCCATCTTCTTTTCAGACTCCTCGGAGGATTATCGGGAATGTAGTGGGAAGCAAGTTGAGAAACTAATGGATTTGAGTGGTTATGTAGCTCACGATGAAAGGATAGGTATCTGGTTTGGGCTTAATCAGCAACATACGTAACATTAAGGTTTTTATGGATAAGTTTAATGGTGGCAAAGTAAGGGGCATTTAGGATTTTTCAATGTATTTTGGATTGTAAGGATTGGATATGAGATGAATTAGTTTAGTAAAGTCCCAAAGCTCAACACCGTAAGTCCAAATCACGTTCATGTAGATAAGTCTTTTGTAATGAATTGGGAGCTTTGATCGTTTGTCTAGTAAATGTTAAGGAGTCTGTAACGACGAGCAGTTTCTTGCCGCTTTAGTCTTGTATGTTGATTCCAAGTAAGACGTTTGTCCAAGTGGAGTTCTAGGTAGAGGATCTGTTTAACAGGGATTAATGGAATATCATTAAAGGATACTGTTGGACAGGAAGTCGTAGATTTACGACGAAATTGAGAATTTTAAATACGATTCTGGATTTTAAGGATTGGATCCGAGAAGAGTTAAACGAGTTTAGTGGAGTCCCAAAGCTCAACTCCGTATGTCTAAATGGTTCTAATTATTGTCATGTAAAAAAGTCTTTTGTAATTTATTGGAAACCTTTAACTAAATATTAATGTTAAGTAGCAGTTTCTTTTCTGGTCAGGTATCATTTAATAATTAAAATAATAATTGAATTGAATGGTTGGTTTCCTTTTACTGGTTCAAGCCAGCTTAAGGTCAGGAGAATGTACTACTGGTTGCTATCTCTTACATGCCAATCCAACTGTTATAATAAAGCTGATTGTGATTGCTTGTTACAGTTGCAAATAAAATTGAAATGATAAAAAAATTAAAGTATATCTTAAGTAGGTGAGAGAGAAATGTTTAGAGTTTATATTTGTATTTCGTAAGCGATCAAGGTTGTATAATATAAAGCGTTGCATAAATTATGAAATACCCGATTCACCCAATAATTATGCTGTTTATATAATTAAGGATGTTATTTATTGGCAAAGTTAAACAATTTTAGATAGGAAAATATAAAAACATCAAATTAATCGATTTGCTTATATAAAAGGAGTAATTGGATAATTGGATTAATTAGAAAAATATAAAATTGAAGTGCTCCGTTTTTTTTTAAATAATCTTTTTATGTGTTTATAATTGAGAAAAGTCTGATTTTTCCTAATGTAAATATATTCAAAAGGGTAAAATACCAAGAAACAAAGGTAATATGTAAAGTTTATATAACATGATTAAGGGATAGTCACCTTTCAGATGTAAATATGTAAATATACCATGGCATTGTAACAAAAATTTTAAATAACTGTTTTTATAAAAAAAAGAAAAAACAGAAAAGAATAGTCTAAAAATATAAAGAATAGTGAGTAAAACTAATATCAACTCTACCTAACTTAAGTATTAGTCAACAAAAAATAAATAACACATTAAAATAAAAAAGCTTATTTAGATTTTACCTTGATCGTCATTTGCCACTAATCTGTGAATAGTGGTAGACGGTTGCTTCCTAACAGGAGGGTTTGGAGGATTATTACGTAGGGATCTGCTTTAAATCTCAAAACTAAATCTTGAAACCACAATTTGGGTGTAAATATTGTATGAATGAATAAATTAAGAAATATCGGTGGTTGCTGCGAAGAAGTGAAAATTACCTTTTAAAGCATTGTGAAAAATTGGTTAAGTCCGGGCTTCTTATAAATCTCTATTCCATTGTTTCTTTAAATTATTTAAATAACATATCAGTTATTTATTGCTCTTCTTTGAGAAAGATTGTACTGTTTTGTAAGAAAAGTACTTTATTTAATACTAGCATCCACCATCATGACTTAGCCCGTTTTCATAAAGAACTTAAATAATTTTAACTGATAATTGAAATTTTATTTTTGTATCAATAAATAATTGTATTACAGAAAGCATGCATAATACGAAAAAATAAATCTATAATACTTCCGAATAAATAGTTTCTACCAAACAAATGGTGAACTTACACCTGGATTTTAAAAGAAGGCATGAAATTCTCTTCGTTTATCTCTTAACGGGTGTAATTGTTTATGAGCTGTGCAGAGATTGGGTGTTTATTTTTTTAATGAATTTAGATGGATCTTTAAGTTGTTGAACTTCCGTGGGATCCATTTATAGCACTGCGTATTTATCGCTTTTTTAATATCCATTGATTTGAAAATAAGTAAATTTTATTATTGTGACCAACCTCTCTTGCAGTATAGCACTCGCTACCTATCGGTCGTTTTTAAACTTCCCTAGGATACATATTTATCGCTTTTTAAAATAACAAATAAATTGATAAATCGTAGATTTTATTATTGCCAAGCCTCCCTAGAACTATAAAGATGATGTAGTTAAAATTTGGTACAGATTGGTTCAGTAGTTTTCGTGGTTAGTGACCGCAAAGGAAAAATGGCTTGTCCTTTTACATAATAGTATAGATGTTAATTATCAACCAGATGGTTCCACTTATTTTTAATTTTTGTCGATATTCATATTTTAATCTAATTTCAGTAGCCTAGTGATTTGAATTTTCAGTAATTGGTAATTCCATAATTTTCCCGGGGGCACTTGGTTTCTACATGTCTTGTACTGTATTTTATCTACATCGGATCGGATACAGATTGAACTATACCATCTAGATGCTTATAAATATTATATAATTCACGCTTGAATAACCAAGCATAAATGCTATCCGAACTAGGAGCAGATGCCGCTGCTATACAGCGTAGCCGCTGTGAAGAGCATGTCATAGCAAGCCCCTATTGTTAGAGCCGAGAGATACCGACTATGATGGATCACAGGCTGTCTATCTCTCAAAAAATTAGCCATCATCTGGTGGCAAACCTCCGTTTATCTCTGATGGCTTTGTAACGTGGCCTCCAACGTGGTTATGGACACACTTAGTGGCTGTAATAACAGTGTTAGATAGTGCGTCATGAGCAATTCTAGTTGTGACAGAATATCAGAGTGATTAAACACAAAACGTAAATCCGACATGACTTAATTATCTGATTATATTTCTAATCTGATTGATCCATCATATATCTACGAGACATATTTACCTAAAGTCAACAAATACACCTCAAGATATTTCATTAAAAATTAAATTTTTATATTTGCATTTTGCTACAACTTGACATATATTCACAGTCAGTAATGAGAGGTTTTACGTATATTTTTTAAATGAAAAATGTGTATAGAAAACATATTTTAACATCGATTCTTTAAATGCCATATTTTTAAATGGTGGCATATTTCTTATTGAACTGAAAAATTTTATAATTGTATTATTATTCCTTTTAACTAAAGGCTTGCACACAATACTTTCGGATTGGAACGGAGAACATCGATGGGGATTTTCCAAGACGATATGTTACTTTGGTTTGATACTGCCAACGCAAACTATGAGGAATCGGATTTTCGTATCTTAACGCTCAGTGTACGATGGCCAATCTAGGAAGAAAAAAGTATAATCAAAATTAATGAAACCAACGAATTAAATATAAAGGGAAGACGCTTACAAAACATTATTACAGATTCTTTCGTTTTTATCAGGCGGATTTCAATGTAAAAACAACGATGTAAAAAGCATCTGACTCGACGGGTCACATTAAACTACACATTCTGTCAATTGAGATTTGTGAATCATCGCATTGATATTTTTTCATTAATAGTTTGAAATCAGTTAAAATATGGACGATCGTTATACAAGTTATTCTCCAAATGATTATTAAATAATGTGCTCCATTATATAATCCTTTTTTAACGTGCTGTAAACTTATCCATTATTAAAAATAAAATCACCTTTTACTGAAAAGTACTCCAAAGAACCTCTGTGAAATTCATGGTAGACGTAATGAAACGAAATGAAAGAGGCTGGAAAACCTCGGAAAACACTTTTAGAACTAAAAAACGTTTAATATACATTTATTAAGCTATAATATACAAAAATACATAAGAATGAACGTGTGTATGCATTTCTTTACATATGTATTGAATTTTCAATTGGAGCAAAAATTAGTAATTTAGTTTGTTTTTTACTAAGCTTTTTCTTCTTTTTTTACTAAACTTTTTCTTTTCTAATATCAGTTCTCATTGACCGTAAGTCTTTTAATAAAGTTTTTTTTTTAGTTTCTATTTAAATGGGGACTAAAGCACAACTGAGTAAATAGTTTTGGTCTCAAGGCAAATATGCCAGAAGGAGTTTCAAAAAAAGACTTTAAAACATTACCTTTCCGAATATGAATTGGATTAGTACATACTAGTTACCGGAAACCTCTCATATGATACCAGCATTCCGTTTTTTTCTATTCATTATTTTAATAATTAGTAATATTTTATAAGATTTATTGCATTGTATTAACACTGTACTATGAGTACAGTAAAAACATTTGGACATGGTTAGAATATTTTTTGTCATATAATATTTGTCGCTAGGACATATCGTTTAGGAATTGTATTGGTTTAAGTGTTGTTTAGCTTAAGTATTGGGTTTTATTTTTTTATTTATTTTTTTTTTGCATGCTCTAGCTCCGTTGGTGTTCCTCGGATTTAAAATTTGACGACAGATATCAGAATTATTCCCTTATCAGAAATTTAATTGTTAATATTTTTTGTTATATGTTTGTTGCTAGGATCTACCGTTTGGGAGCTGAATAAAAAAAGTCACGTTTAAAACAACTATTTTCTTTTAAATTTGTTTAGATCAAATACTCATTGATGGTTAATTTAATTAAATTATTAATTTTAGTCATTTAACCCTTTTAATGTTAATTAGGAAAAGCAGTAGATAATGATTATACACATCCATGATCTATTGTTTTTCTCAGTCAGGGGGAAATTGATTTTTAATTTTATTTTATAGGTTACTATAGATAATTGTATAGTATACTCGGTTATTGTTTTGCTTTTTCTTTTCTTTTTTTACTTTAACAGTGACTTTACGTTTTTATTGTTAGTATCTTCCCTCATCCTTCCCCACCTCGATTATGGATGCTTAGTATACGGAGGACTGTCTGGCGAACTTGAAATGAAGGTGAAAAGATTAATGAACTCCTTTATAAGATTCATTTATGGGATCCCCAGGCGTTCTCACATCACTTGCTGGTATTCCGAGTTGAGGTGGCTTTATCCAAGTTTTCGGCGACAATACTTCCTTGGTTCCTTTCTATTCCAATCCTTAAAGTCCAAAAAACCTTCGTACATTTACGACATCCTTGCCCTTCGTTCTTCCATTCATCTTTTGAACACCAGATCTCAGCCTATAGATCTGTATATCCCTTCTCATCGAACTGCTTCCTTTGAAAAATCCTTTATTAATCGTGCAGCTTTATTCTGGAATTCCATACCCATTTCGATCCGCAATGTTCCTTCTCTCACTTCCTTTAAACATAATTTATTCATCTACCTCCTCAATTATCAATCTTCCGAAATTATGTAATAATATTTTATTGCTAGAATATTTCTTTTTCTTTTATTTCATTTTAATTTTGTTATTTACTTATTTATTTATTTTTTTATGTAAACCCAAAGACTTGTAGTATATAATTTACACTCTATATAAGTTACTGCCTGATATGTACGCAGTCAGTATAATTTTTTATTGTTCTTATATGTTATTCTTAGGGGACAAGGTGTCCCAGAATAAAGATTATTTTTCATTTTTCATTTCATTTTCATTTTCATTTCATTTCATTTCATTTCATTTCATTTATTCAATATAAAACATAGGGTGTAGTTCCGCAGACGCCCCCATTTTCAAATGACTATTTCTTCCATGTCACTCTACCAAAACATAAATCCAATTAGTGCTATTTAATCTACATTTAACCAATTTTCTTCTCATACTTAATTATTTAAAGTGTATACAATTATTATGTTGAAAATATTAATTTAAAAAAGTTGGAAAGTTCTGCGGAACTTTTTCCCTTGGTAAATAGTTCCGTAGACGCCCCAGCCCTTTGCTACGTAAAATGATGTTAAAATATTATCGTAGGTTACAACTAAAATTCAAGGACATTTTTGTTTATTGTTTATTGCGTCACCGATTTAATCTCTAATCTCTAACCCGCTATATCAACAAAATAATCTTTTGAGCAAAAAAAAAAATCATTGTGACTCTTAATATCACTGCGGCAAGAAACTATAATCGAGGAAGGATTGTGAACGGGAGTTGGATTCTGGTGATGATAGAACGGGATGGGCAAAAGAAGTTCCGGATGAAAATTTGTCCCTACAATAAGCGTGACGCTTCAACTTTGCTACCTCTGATCATAAAAAATGTCAAACCGGGAAGTACTATCATTCATTACAGACGAATGGAGAAGCTACATACAGCTTGCAAAATTGGGACACAGCCACCAGACAGTAAACCATAGCTTGCATTTTATAGATCCTAATCCATTGTCCCACACTCATAGAATCATCATGAAGATCAGTTAAGCGAGGAATACATGCGGGCGGAAATCATTCCCAAAATTTATATTCACAATTGTGTGAATATCTTTGGAGACGAGCTATTAGAGACCCTAATAAATATGTGTTAAATGAATTACT
The DNA here is from genome assembly GCA_003667255.2 of Euschistus heros. Lineage (NCBI taxonomy): Eukaryota > Metazoa > Arthropoda > Insecta > Hemiptera > Pentatomidae > Euschistus > Euschistus heros. The sequence goes on along the minus strand of RCWM02000022.1, from coordinate 1,199,721 downwards.
ATATTTAATTATAATCCAAACTTGTGAATAATATTTTTTTCCCCGGGGGCGTCTACGGAACGTTTTCCCTTGGTAAATAGTTCCGCAGACGCCCCCAACCTTTTTTAACATAATATTTTCTACAGGATAACTTAAAACACTTCAATGAGTTTAATATTCAACAAAAATTTGTCAAATCTAGATTAAATAACACTAATTGGATTTATGTTTTGGTGGAGTGACATGGAAGAAATAGGCATTTGAAATGGGGGCGTCTGCGGAACTACACCCAAAACATAATCTTATAACAATATTACATGGCTCTATCCATCTTCTTATTTTAAAAACGTCTTCGATTAATATAAATGTAGTACCCATAAAGCTTGGAAACATTTTCAATTCGACAAATGAACTCAACACAAATATCAGTAGCCCCAATAAGGGATCATGCGGTACACCCTATTTACCATTAGCTGCGGCAGACACCCCACAAAGATGTGGAGAACCGTTGCTATGACCACCACTCCGCCGGACAGGGGATGATGGATCACGGGAGGGAATCATCCATTAACCACAGTCGTCTAATTGAGCAAGCTATCCCTCTTGTCGTCATTAATATTTTAATTAGTTGGCTTCATGATGCCTCATCTTATTTATCTCCTCACGGACAATATCTTCACCACTCGGAATATTTTATATAATTGTGATCCAACCTTACAACTGATTATATAAAACTAAACAAGCTATATGTAATAATATAAATTAAGGAAAACGTTTCTATGTTAGAGCTTTCGTAGAAGAATATTTATTCTTGGTTATATAATCATCAATAAAAAACTAATAATCTAATATTAAATTTCGAATTATAAAACACTTTATATTTTTTAACTGGAATATTTTCTTCGTCAAAGTGATATATCCTGATTGGTTTCACTTGATAAAGGATATTGGTCGAGATGATATAAAAGAATCGTTGGTTGATGGGGAACTTTAATGATGACAAAATTACCTCTGCAAAATTGAAATGATTGCCTCCGTAAACCACGGGCAGGCAATCCCACATTCAGGCAGGTTTGTCAAGAAGCTGTAGCAAATTGGCTAGTTTTGAAACTCAAAATGGACAATCTGTTATATCAGCAGGCCAGGCTTCTGTTCCTAAAGGAGGAAGGACATACAGTCCTTCTAATTGTGGAGACTAGAACTCATCAAAATCTTCGTGTTTGAAAATTTTCCTCGTTATCTTCATCTTCTTCTCCTTTATACGATCGAAGTTTCTGGTATCACCAGGATGCCTGACGATCGGGTTGAAAGGTGGACTTATTTTGCGATTGATTAATAAAATCCATTCAGTAGTATTGAACCACTTATGATTTTTGATGTCTTCGATCCCGTTCTTCATGTTCCCAAATCTTTTTGTGACATCGATCTGCAGTAGATTGTAAATTAAATCTGCCAAAGTGTGAGAAAAACACGGCGGCATTGAATATGAGGCAGATAGGATGTTTTCGTAGACTTTCATCACGTTGGAGGCACAAAAAGGTGGTTTTCCGGCTACCATCTCAAATAGAAGGACACCGAAGGCCCAATAGTCTACTGACCGCCCATAGCCCTTATTCAGAAGTACTTCCGGTGCGAAATAATCTGGGGTACCACACAGGCTGTAAGTTCTTTGCGTCACTATTTTGCTCAAGCCGAAATCGGTCAATTTCAAATAACCAAATTGGTCAATGAGTATGTTTTCCGGTTTAAGATCTCTATAAAGCACGTTGCAGTTGTGAAGGTATTCCAGACTTAGGAGGATTTGAGCACCGTAGAAACATGCTAAATTTTCATTGAATTTTCCCAACTTTCGTAGGTGCTTGAACATTTCACCTCCAGCTATGAACGGTAGACCAAGGTAGAGCTGACTGTTATCCTGAAATGTCATTTCTAAATAGACACACAACGGAAAATTCATAGCTTGGAGAAGTTTCTTTTCTAGAAGTATATGTTTCGTCATATGCTTATTGATCGCAGCAGCCTTGTCAAACGTTTTTACAGCGTAATACTTTTCTTCTGTTACCAATCTAGCCAAATAAACACGGCCGAACGTACCTTCACCGATTGTTTTGATGAAATCAAACTGGTTTCTCGTATAAGTTGATTTAGTTTTTAGACCGTACCGAATCGTAAATTCTTCCTTCGCTTCTACTAAGAATGAATCCCAGTCTTTTATAGGCAATAATACTCTTCTAGGGGTATCTTCGACACTCATATTATTGGGTAAATTTTATACCAAAAAAAGATATATTAAATATAAAATCATGACCACAAAATGTTAATTTTAACAGACTAATTCTATATAAATAAAATCAATAGTTATAACCGAAAAAATTTAATAATAATGTATCGCAAGTTCATATGATATTTATCGTTTATTTCATCATATAACATCTGCTAATAGTATTCATAAAATATATTATTGCAAATAATGTATGATCTTCAATAAGAAATAGAATTATATTATAATGAGAATAAGAATCATATTACAATAATGATATTACAATACTATGAGAATGATATTACAATGGGATTAAGTAACTCAAGTGGATTCAAATTCTGTAATGCATGATGGTAAATCGATATTGTTTATAATAATAATTTTTCGAATAAATTCATGACAATAATTTTTCAATAAAAAAAAGTCAAACCGTTGAATTTTATCGTCGCGAAAAATCGAGTGATAAAAGCTTTTTACATTGCTCTTAATTTTCCCTTCCGTTCAAACTTTTAGCTCATTACGGTATCAGAATTCTTTGCGCGTGTTTGTTGTTAAAAATATTTTAAATCGATAACTATTCTTATTCAAAGTAAATGCAACAATTAACTTGAATAAATATACATATACATAGCTAATCATACATAGTTAAGTTATCCATTTTGTTTTCTTTATCAAGTAGAATTTCGATTCTAAGATGCTATATTTAGGGGTCACAATTAAATTCAGTAACACTCAAAAATGTGCTTCATAATATGAGATCATTTTTGGAAATTATTTTTTTATATTATCAGTCATATAAAATTTCATACAAAACGTACATTTTTGTTGAAAAATTGAATTTATTTTTTTTTTACATGATCCTTTACAACAAAAGTTTTCTTTCCCTAATTCAATAAAAAATTTAATTTAAGCCATAAAAATAAACCTATTCTATACAAAACAGTAATCCGAGCACAAATTACATACGCTTCACCGGTGTGGAGCTCAATTTGCTCCAGTAACTATAATAAATTGGAAACGGTTCAAAACATTTTCATGAGGATCATCAATGATTATCCTCGTTATACTAAAATATCAACCATGCTCCACGACCTAAGCATACTCCCTCTAAAACAGCATGTCTTCGAACAAACGAAAGCATACTTTACAAAAACAAAATAATTCAGAAAATTCCCTAGTAAAAGGAATATAATATCATATAACTATGATAAAAATTCCCTCAAAAGATAGACGCACAAAAGAACTAATCACGTAATCTTAACATGAGTCTCCCTACAAATCACTTAACTGCCATGTATACATACAGTCAAAATTTATGTATGATAGTTATTATATATTGATTATTTATATTTATTATTATTGTTTTGCATTAAATTATTATTTTTTATTTAATTCTTATTTTATATTTTATTTTTATTATGTATTTATGATTTTTTTTTCCTTATTTTTCCTACTCTTCATAGATGATCTTCAACGATTAAAACTATTTACTAAAATATAAAACTATGTTAATTATTTAGAGGACTTTAGACCGGCACATTTATACTAAATATTTTGTAATTGTAAATATGTCAATAAACCCTTATTATTATATTATTAAAAAATTGTACAGTTTTGCTTTAGTTTTTGTTTTAATGTTATTTATAGAGATTAAACGTCTCTAATTCTTATTTCCGGCTAGAATATTATTCTGTTGGTTACCACAGCAACAATAGGTAATCTAGAAATTGATTGTGTCAATAAAAAACTTGCAACCCTACCTTGACCGCTTTTGAAACTAAACCTATTACAATAGTTAATTTAATTTTTTAATATTTTTTTTATGATATTCTATTTAAATTCTGATTATTTTCATGGAAATCAATGTTTAAGGTAAATGCACAATGTCGACAGGAATTTTTCATTTCAATTCAACATTTTTTTTCATTAGTTGATGGAGTCAATTATTTATTTATCTTTAAGCTACAAATAATATTTAGTGTTAAAGTTTATATAGGGTATAAAAATATATTATATGTATACAAATGAGGTATACATTAATGAATTAATCTTATAAGGGTGGCGAACTGATTTATGTAATACTGATTTAATGGTTCAATGTCTGGTTTGTTAAATTATATTTATAGCATTGTATATAAATTTTATATTAAAAAGTTAGCAACATTGTAATAGTGCTTGCCACGACAAGTGACAAAATAGGATCGGTCTTTGTTCTTCGCATAAATATTATGTTACTAAAAACGAAATGTATACAAATACTGATACTTAATATTATTAAATAGAAAAATTATTGGTTATTGTTCATGAATAAATTATTGATTTTTATAATATTTTTAATTTATTGTTAAGTTACATACTTAGAATTAAATAAACCTTCATATATTTTAACTGTTGATTAAATGGATATTCATTATTAAAAAATATATATTAATTTAAAATACACCTAATAAATTTTGTATCCTGATTAGATAAGATAAAACAGTAAATCAAAAAAATTATTACAAAAATTGGAATGAGTGTGAATTGATTGAATGATGAGAATAAAAATATTCTATTACATTACATGTCAAATATGGATTAAAGGGTTTTTTTTCTACATTTTTTTTATCTTGATAGACTTAATTTGGGATAATTATTTATGAGATCACTACTTTGTACTAAAAAAAATCCTTAATAACATGTAAAATTGTTTTTGATCGATATTTAAAAAAAAAAAAATTTATTCATTCCTTATTTGATCAAGTAAATTTATTTAAATATATATGTTGTAAAGATATCTCGTCGAACACTTTGTCCTCATACCTCGGTTTGGGATATTAAATGGTTAAAAAAATTAATTTATCAAATAGGATAAATTTACATTAAGGAACATTTTATAATTTACAAAAATTAACTTACAAAAGAAAATCTAAAATAAAAAAACATGCTATATAAACTAATCAAAATTAAATTAATTTATTAATTAAGACAAAATTACAAATATAAAATTTTAACTTAGTGAAATAAGCAAATATATTTGATAATTGTTTTTATATATTAAACCTCCCTTGAAATACCTACAAACCATCTTTAATTTGTGAAACTAGTGTGTGACCACTCGTATATAATAGTAATATTTATTCTTTACTAAGCAGAAAATGAAAAAAAAAAAAAAATTAAGTAATTATTTAATATTTATTTTTTATTTTTTAAGTAAAATCATGAATTAGTTTTCAAAAAGTTTGATCTTATTTGTGTGTGAGTGTGTATAAAAATATACATATTAATTATGTTTTAAAAAAATCAAAAATAATTTTAATAAATTTAAGAATGTTTATAAGGTTTCATTTTATTTATTTTTTTTTTTTTTTGTATCTTAAAAATCTAAATAAATTTAAAAATCAGAAGTAAACATTTTTAAGAACTCCTAAGGAACTTAAATAAATCAATTCCATCTTAGACACACTCCCAGCCCTAGTCCCTTATTTTTTTTTTCCAGAAAAAACCTGGAACGTTCATCATTACGTCCGTTTATTTTCTCATTTTTTTTTTACTTGTAATTTATTTTGTCTGGAGTTAATTTGTCGCAATAGCAGAAGTTTTTTTTTTTTTTTACCACTTCGTATAAACACGTTTCTAAAACAGCATAAACAATATTCCTAGATTTCAAGAGGCTGCCAATTTAAAGAGAAAAATATAAATAGCAGTAAATAATTTTATTATTCAATTGAATTGTTTTTATTTATTTAATTAATACCCTTAACGATATGTTATTAAAATAAAAAATAATTCTTTTAGTTCTATAAGAGTTAATTTTTTTTAATATTATTTCACTTGAATTAAGCTTTTTTATTTCGATTATTTTACTGTATGAAATTAGGATTTTTATTTTGTTATAACATTTTTACGGTAAATTAAATTTAAAATCAAAATAAACACAAGAAATAAGTATTAAATACTATACTAAGAATTCTTATAAGAATCAACCTTGAAAAACAACTGTCCAAAATTACTGATTTTTAATAATAATTAGTTAATAATGATTAATATTTAAATCTAACTTAAAAAATGTAGTTTTTTTTTGTTGTTTTTCTTGGTAAAATTTCATAAATAGAAGCAGTTTGTCTTGTCACTAGAAATATTTTATTTTAAATTTAATTTACCTTAAAAATGTTATAATAAAATAAAATAAACTATCCGTTTACAAATCTTAATTTCATACAGAAAGAGAATCGAAATAAAAAAGTTGAATTAAAATAAAATAATATAATCAAATTAACACTATTAGAACTAAATTAACAATGAATATTGCAAATATTTTATTACTATTATTAAGGTTTATAATGATTATAATAGTATATATATATATATATATATATATATATATATATATATATATATATATATATTTCCTCTAATTTGGAAGTGATTGGAATTTATTACAGTAATAATTTTCTGAATAAAAAACTAGATAACCCATAAACTTAAACATAATTTTCCGATCCTTTTCGTATAAGATGATAATTGTTGTAAAAAAAAAACACACATTAAAATACCACCATTTTTAACATTAATTGAATTATTTCTTTTATAAATTAACTTACATTTGTATATTGTTCTTTAAAAGAATGAAGTTTTTAACTGAAATTATGGATTAAAAACTTCATTAAGCCAAATTTATAAGACTTATCTTTTTTGATATGATATGTTTTATATTTTTATAAATATAAATATACATATATATACATATATATATATATATATATATATATATATATATATATATATATATATATATATATATATATATATATATATATATATATATATATATATATATATATATATATATATATAAAATGTGTGTATGCATATATATTATATAAAAATAATATTTATAGTAATTTTTAGCTAATATTGATATTAATTAATATTTATAAACATTTTTAATAACTTTGTCTTTCTATGTTTTATTAAACATTTTTATTCATTTAGTTGCAAATGAAAACTTTTGCAAACTCATATTTCGGTACTTTATCTGTTTAAATTTATTTATTTTCAATTCTTTAAATTTTAAAAAATATGCATTTTTTATCTATTCACTTATTGATGTTTAGAGTGCACTGGGAAGCAAAAGAACCAACGGGAGTAAGTCCTAAAGGGCTTCACTATGAGCTGGACAGACCTTTAGATCCAATTTGTGACAAACAACACTTCCAAAGAGGATTTCCACTGCAAAATCTAATGCTCACCCATTTCTTTTACCTCCGCTTACACCTAAAATATTCTCAATATTATATTTTCCCCCTATCTTCTCAATTGTTTTGAGAGAAATAATCTTTTAAACTTAGAAATTTTTTTGTTTTATAAAAAAATTACCGTTCAAAAGAAAATATTGTCTTGTGTGGCTCAGTAAAGTAAGGATTCATTAATGTGTTGTTGTCAACATAAACAACATGACCGTGTATGTCATAATAAATATACTATTGAAAAAATTAACCTTAATGTATCAGGAAGAGTAAATAATAAATTAAGAATAAAACTATATACACATATATCTCAAAATAAAATAACATAAAAATGAATATGGATATTTAAAAACTGGATAATCAAAATTTATATTTAATATTATAAATTAAATTAATGCCATAATTATTCTAGCACTGACTATTTTAAATCGTCTACAAAAATCATTCTTTTATATATAATAAAAATGCAACCAAACTGAAAAATTGAATCCGTCTTTGTTTTTATTTGTAATTTATTAAAATTATTTCTTTTCATTAAAACACATACTTTACTATAATATTTAAAACAAAGAATATAACAACATAGTATTAAATATTTTAAAAACTATTCTTGATTTATTATTTTTATCCTTACTTAAGTCGACATAATAATAAATAATAAAAAAGGAAAAAGAATGGTACACTTTTAAGTTACCAACATTTTTTAAAATTAAAATTAACTTTGCTATTGATGTTCTAAATTCAATAAATGCTATGTTTTTATAAAAGCGATTCTATTATTATTATTTAATTTATTTATCTATGTATAATTATATATAATAAGGACTTCAATTTAATGTGAATAAATAATCCTTATGTTATAGTGTAAGATGCTGAACCTGGTTATGCGACCTTTGTATTTTAAGTCGGCTTACTTAATACAAATACTTTTTCAAATATATTTACGAATAGACAAGTCAAAAATACATATTATATTAATTTAATCATGTGCCATTGAGCGCTGTCTCTTCAGATATAGATCTTTAGGCACCCTAATGCTACCTATTAAAAACAGGTACGGTCCTTTCAGAATCAAAGATTGTGTTTCCATATGGATATTTTTTTATAGATCGTATTAATAATTATACGAATTATATTTTAATATAATAAAATTCATTGGCCAATAATCATATTAAGAATAAAAGATAATTATAAAAATAAATTTTCTAAACGGTTTATAACTTATTTTAGGCATCGTATACACTAAACATTAATAGCTGTAGCAAATGAAAAAATCTTTTTGCATTTTTATATAAACTATTAAAAAATCCGGAATAATTTTATTGTACACATAACTATTTTTTTAAAAAATATATACAATTATTATTATATTTATATTTTTTATTAAAATCTATTAAATGCATTAAGAAAATATTTGAAGAAAATAAAAAATAAAATTATTTTAAGATCGTATTATTTTTAACAAAAAATATTATTTTTAATTCAGGACAATATATAAACAACTATTACTAAAAAAAATATGAGCTATCAAATTTATCATTCCTTAGAATTAAAACAAAATCTTTTACTTGTTTGAAATTCCTTGAAAGGCGAACAGTAAAAAATCTGTTTTTAGATCCAAAAAAAAAAAAAAAAAAAAAAACGCCTGGAGAGTCAATCAAAAAATCCAAGGAATAAAAAAAAGCTTTTATTAATCCGATGCTTTCATGTTACAGCTAATCCTAAGTTTATAGATGTTCAGCGATTGCATTTTTATTTATGCTGTTAACAAATTAACAATAACATACACGTTGTAATCGACAGGAGGAATAAATATTTATGAGTTGCACTTTATCTCACGCTGCCCTCTTCAAGTAACACCGGAAACCATAAATTCAAAAGCGGCAATAAATTTGCTATATTAATTTAAATATTAATGAAATTAAGAATGCGTTTTTAATTTGAATTTTAATTAGGGGACGGCAACTTATGATAATTATCAGGATGAATCGAAATGTCCAGTACTGGTTGGAATGGAAAAAAAACATCTTGTTTACTACATTATAATAAATTAATCAAATTTATAAAAGTGATCATGCGCTCACGCTTAAGTATGTCACTACACAAAATAAATACTTAAAAATCAAAGTCTGCTTACGAATGGTTTATTTTCTACAGGAAAGCCACAACGAAAGAAAACTAAAAAAATGGAATAAGATAGAACCAAAACGTTAGAGAAATATTTAAATTAATCTACATAAGGAATAAAGGTAGTTTATGGGAAGCACTACAAATATATTTTCAAAAAATCAGTAACCTGAGCTTAATAAAAAATACAACCATATAACCGTTCAATTTTATTATAGTAGTGAAGATATTTTACAAAATTTTCAACCGCTCACTAGAATTGTTAGAAAAGACATTGAAAATTCATTTCACTACGGGCTACAAACTAATCTTGAAAAATGTTCGAACTAGAAAATTTGATATTAAAAATGTCCTCTCTTCTTCAAACTCTCTTCTACATTCGATTGCCATGCCGAACGTCCAGTCAGTAATAAAACTCTATGACAAGAATCTAATGATGTTGACAGCCATAAAACAAATCAAGCTAGATTGATTGATACTTTCTAACTAGATGGTGTAGATCTAGCAGACTTCATGCAGAAACTACAGTGACAATAATCTTCCGCTTACCTGAGGGGCTGCTGGGGACGTTGGGTGGTAAGTGTAGCCAAACTGTGGATAGGCCGACATCGCCATCGGAGTGGCAGCTTTGTTGTCTAGGCTGATCTGTTGCTGCTGCTGTTCATCCTACCGGCACACAAAACACAAGACGGCTCTCAGCCTCTTTCAATAGTTACAATCTTTTAACACAAGGCTCCACACCCGAGCCCGGACCGGGAGCGACTGAGCCGGCGGTGGAGGGGCAGGTGACCACACCCCCACCCCTTCCCATCAGCCAATCAGATCTCGTTCTTCCCCACCTTACTCCCCTCCACCGCCTTATAAATCACTCCGGCCCACGGCGTAGCCATCTTCCCCACCCCCCCCTTTCTACCCTCCTTATCCCCTCAACAGTCCTCTCCTTCGACAAAAAGACTTGTTTATGTAAATTGTTAACAGCTCTTCATGGGGTTTTATGTTTTTGGGCTCGTTTCAAATTGAAGTCTTTTTATATTAGATAAGGGTGACGCCCCTCCACCCCTCCTCCAGTGTGTTTTATGAGCCAGTCGGAATTTCGGCTCTGCATTCACTAACGATCGCGTCCAAGTGATAAATATCTTAAGTCTTTTTTTATCTCTAACAAAAAGATAAACAAACGGATAAAATAGTTCCCTACTGATACGAAGAAAAATTCTCTTGTTTTTTTTTTTTCAATTATGTCAATTATATTTATTTTAGAATTTATCATTGATTAGTTTCTATATATAGAAAGTTTTAATAAAACTTTAAATTTCGATTTATGCAGAATATTTTTAAAAATTTACAAGCAATTTACAGGAATTAGACAAATTGAAATTATCAGATTCATAAACGTTTAGTGCCTGTGAGCAAGAATGTTATTACACCTCAGAGACCGAATTAATGAATGATATTAAAACATTTGTTGTTCTGATATTTTAACATTGCTGTTTCACTTCAAAAATAGTTAAAAGGAATATTGATAGCTTGCGTGATTTTTTCAAGCCATAGGATCATTTCAATATTACATTCAAATTAAAAATTAATTGGGTATTGAGAAGTATGTTACTATATTTTCACGAATAATTATGTTAATAAATTCCATTGCTAAACTGTGGTAGTTCTTGTGTAACTAAGTGCTCACACATCGATTTCGTTACTAAATAAGATTGGTTTAAAAATTAACCTTTTTTTTTTTTTTTTTTTTTTTTGTGATTGTAAATATTTATGATTTATGTTTCAAATGAATGATCCGTTATTAAATAAGAACTGAACAAATTAGCATAATTTTTCGAAGACGTGAGAACGTACTTCATTGAAACGATAAGTTGTGTTGTGTTGAGTTGATTTAAAAAAACACAAAATAGCTTTAAACTCTTATCATTCACATTATGTAAGAATATACAATATGTTGATGGAATTGATATGTTATTTATAACTACAAAACTAAAACATATTCTAAAGACATTTAATTATCCTTTCAGGATAGTTTATATAAAAATGATATTTCCACCCATTCAATAAAAAAAAATTAAAAAAAAATTAATTCTGATTTTTTTTTAATGTTCTAACCTATTTAGCTATAAATTTTAACTTGGAAAAAAAATTAATAATCAATTCCAGTTCAAAAATTTACATGGAAAGACGTGTTTCCTATCCAATACTTAGGGTTTACTTTTAACGCAACACCATTTTATGAAGTTTCACACGAGGAAATCTACCGGTTAAATTTGTAGTAACTTGGAGTATATTTTTGTGCGAAAGAAATAAATTTAATAATGTTACTTTACGGTGTTTCCATAATATATATTTAAACCATAATTTTCTGATTTCATTGTTGTTTTAAAATTTTACGTTTTAAGTCATTTTTTTAGTTTTTTAGACTTAATCAAAGTATTTTCTATTTCAGAATTAGTACCAGCACATTTTTCCATAATAATACGCAATCTACATTATACAACAATTTATGTATTTTATAATGACAATTTTCTTATATTTTATCATTTTTATGATTTTTACTTTATGCAATATAAACAATATAATATTATATATCAATGATATTTTTATTTTAGAATATAAGCCCACAGTTGGAAAAGATGTAGAAGGGAGTTCAGAAAGGTAATTGCCCCGTGCCATTACGATATTGGAGAGAATAAAGATGGCGGTGCACTGTACATCGTCGCGTGTGTTTTATAGTCCCGGTCTAAATCATAGCCACAGAGGACTAACTATCCCATTTATATTTCTCTTAATGAGCGCTTTGATTTACCACAACTACCACTACAAGCAGGATCTTAATCTACTCCTTCACATCCACCACAACGACTCATAAAAACGAACCAGTCCTACAATACCTGCATAAGATATTTAATAACTAGTAAAGAGAATTTAAATCAATAATCAAAATAACTTAGAAAATTATATTGAAAGTGTTTGTCAAATCAGAAAAACCTAAATAATAATGCGATTTTCTTAAGATATTACCTCAGGCCTGAATGTTAACTCCAACTTCACATTTTTAAATAAAAGCTTTAAGAAAATCTGTGGATGTATAGATAGATAGATGGATACTGGTAATATAGATAGACAAATTAGACTAAAAACTATCAAGATTTATCTCAAGCTTTAAAGTTAAACTCTCAAAGGAAATATGGAATCTGACAATTACTCAATTTTTTATATAATAATTCAATTCATACATTATTTTAAAGGTGTATACTGAAACTATATATATTCAATAATTAATATATTTAATTCATAATAATGTTGTCTGGATGAACTGTAAATGAAAGAGTAATTTTTTAGGCCTCATTTACTCATGAGGTAAATTCTGCCGTGCAAGTTCAGGAATTGACATTTTATGTTAAACCGAGATTTTCGTTCCCATTGATTTGTACATGTTTTCAATATTATTACATTATATCCGTACATTCACGGAAAATACTTTAATAAACTTCGTTCTGATAATGTTGGCGGCATATTTAGTATTTTAAACTAGTGATATATTAAATAATAAATCAAATTCAATAAAATATATAATTTAGAAAAGTTATGATACTGACCAAGAAACCTATGATATAATTATGTTTTTAAAAGAAATTTGAAAAGGTGTTCCCAAATATATACTTTTATAATACGAATCGCTATTAGCTTTTGAACATTTTAAATTATTGGTTTAGAGAGGTTCATTAAAGAAACTTATAAACAAAAATTATTAAATAGATTTTCATAATTTTTTTTTTTCGTTCACGTTTATCAACTAAATTTTAGCCTTCATACATATTTTTTAATTTAAAGTAAAATGATTGACTAAATTAAAAAAAAAAAAAAAAAAAAGAAAGAAAAAAAAACTAAATAACAAGTTTTTTTATTTCCAAAAAGTAACAACATTGATAAATGTTGAAACGATAAAATTTATAACAGCTCAGAACTGGTTTTTTTTATTAACTTAGATTTCAAGAGTCAGGAATTTTTTTTTCAATGTTATTCGACACAATTTTCCAACTTCAGAGCTTTTCAACATTTGAATACTCATAAATTACCAAACCATAGATTGATAGGTTAATAGATTTATTAGTTCATAAATAGTAATTTCATTATTTAAACGTAGGAAAACCTAAATTTACACCGATTAGTCATTGAATGGTCCGGTTCAGAATACAATATTGTCTCCTTATATCTAATAAAATATTTTAAATAATATAATTTTTTTTAAATTTAATATTTTTTTAAAAAATTTATTTATACAGAAAAATGACTTATTGAGGAGTTCCAGATCCTGCTTTAAGGACTGTCGCACCGTGGAAATAATTATAAAAAAACAGAAAAAAAACTTATTCTATTACAGTTCATGTTTATGAATAAGAAAGAAATTATATACTAAGGCATTTCGATCCTTTATGAGGACTACAGAGTGCGAACAAAAAAATATGAACAATAATGATAAATGTGATGTTGATGCGGATGACACAAGGATCAGATAGGATTTAATTTGAAAATTTGGTACCTAATACTTGTTTATTGCGAAGTAGATGTCCAAATTTGTGTAATTATCTATTAGAAAGCAAACTCTTTTTAGAGCTCCTTTTTTTTTTTTTTTTTTTTAATCTTATTTTCATCTTTCATGCTTCATTATTTTTTATTTATTTTTTTTATATTGACTGTGAAATGTGTATTTGTAACTGTTAAATTGACTTGGTGAGTTGACACCAGAAGAATAGATAGTCTGATGATGGGATAGATCCCGAAACATGTCATCAAACATGATTGTTTAAAGAGGAGTTATTGCTGTAATAAAGTGAATTGAATATATTTGTAGTTTTTTTGTTTCGTTTTTTTTTAGTCAGTTAATTCAACAAGAATTTTCATCAGAAATATACCATTCGCTATTGACCATATGTGGGTATCCATTATAGCAAATTATTACAGGATATTTTAAAACTAAATGCAATCGTTCTAGATTAAAAATGAAAGTTTGATTACTCACATTTAATTGATTTTAATTTATAAGAAAAGTTTTGAAAATAAATTACGAATTAATAAAGTTAGGTATGTGAAACGTGTAGTTCCTTTGTTAATGTCATGATATGTTATGATCTACCTAACTCCCTTCAACACAACATCCTTCAAACGTTCCTTTATTTCCAGGACTTCTAACTTCTGGAACTCCCTCCCTTCCATCATTCGCCATCCCTCCACTCATAATAGCTTCAAATCCCGACTTTTCGTTTACTTGTTAAATACTGAATCTAATAGTCATATCGATGAAAAAAATATTTTTAAAATGAAATATGAATATTCAGAATATAATATTGATTTTGTACAACATTATTTTAGTACCATAGCAATAAATTTGTATAATTGGTTTCTGCATAATTTATATTTCTTAGCTTTGTTTACGGAATTTTTTTCATTGAATTTGTTTTTTAGTTTTCCCTATTTTTGTTTTCGTAGCTTATTTTAAATTCTAACCTTAAGACATAATTTGTTTTTCGTGTGATATTTTAAAACATGTAATATTACTTTTATTTCTTTATATTGTAATTTAAATTTCTTTTAAATTCCTTAATTTAATTTTAATTGTATTTTTCTTGCTTTAATTATATTTCTAAATTATACATACGGCAGCTAGGCCGCCATTAACTATCCATTACAATTATTCTTAAGGGGCAACGGTCCCAGAATAAAATTTATATTCATTTCATTTCATTCCCGAAAAAAAAATGAACGAATTATCTCAATGTTGTTGACTATTAATTTATAGGGTGAGAATTATTTTATTCCCGTCTTAACCGTGTCCTATGAAATCAGTTCGTTTTTAACAGCTCACTCCAGCTAAGCCCGTTATAATCGTATATCAATGTAAATGTACGGAAGATAAAGAATATTAAATTATAGTTATAAAAAAAAAATGACACAGATAACATTAAAAAAAATAAAAATAATTAGTATATATAAAGTCAAGAAACATATCCTATAGAAGCACTTTTAGAGTTTGAACGAATTAAATCAATTAACGTATTTTATTGTTAATTATAATTAATTTATTAAGTACTAAATAATGAACTTATCTTTAAATAGTAACAAAATATTAACCTCAAGAAATTGTAACAATTTGTTGCTTTCTTCTTTTACCCACACAATTTTAACTAGCCCATAATAAGAATGAAAATATAAAAAAATATATTCAGTAATAAATATAATAAACAATTGACAGTGTTGTTAAAAAAAAATAAAAAAAACAAAACTGGGCATAGAATTTAAAACATAAATTCAGTAAAGTATATTTTTATATATAAGTATATTTAGTAATATATATTTTTGTCACTCTGTTTGGTTTTACATCTTATAATTGAAGATATAACATATTATATAATGAGGATGAAGGTGATACGCTACAATTTATTTATTTACAGTTTCTACATTTAAACATCTAATAAGAAAGCACTTCCATCCACTTCGAAATCATGAGTTCTTTCAAGAATCATGGATTATTTCACCAAAATTACTGATGGATTTTAACTTAAAAGGTTATTAAATATAAGTGCATACTACTTTAATTTGTAACATAAATTAACTATCGAAAATTAATTACGAAGCACCATCATACACTCATATGTTAAATTATTTTCTGAAAAGAAAATTTATTAATAAGCAAATAAAAAACGGTCTAAGAACTATTTCGGTTTTATTTATATCCTAGTTACCAAATTATGAATATTGTGAAAATATTTTATGAATAAATGTGAATTAATTATATATATTTGTGTTTTTGTTAGAAGAAATGCCTACTAGGTTTACAATATCTTGCAGGTTGTAATTGAAATACATAAACCTCGACCTGAAGTGATAACTAGATTTTTCTTTTTCTTTATCATATTTTTGTTGATATTTACAACTCAATAGAATAAATACATCTAGTAAATGTATAAGAAAATGAATACAGTAACATTACAATAACATTTAAAGCCATCTGCTTTTCAGACGCCTCAGAGGATTATCGGGAACAGAATGGAAGCAAGTTAAGATACTAGTAGATTTGAATGGTTATGGAGTTTACTATGAAAGGATAGATACCTGATTTAAATCAACAACATTAAGATCTTTATAGATAGATTTATTTGTTACCGAGTAAGAAGTGTTTTTCGATTTTTCGAAAGATTTTGGATTGTAAGGATTGGATAAGATGAGTATCCAACTTGAACGTTTGTCTAGTAAATGTTGAAGAAATTGAAAACGACGGCCATTTTCTTATCGCTTTAGTCTCGTATGTGGGTTTCGAGTAAGTCGTTTGTCCAGATTGTGTCCTAGGTAGCGAATCGGTTTAACACGGATTAATGGAAAATCATTAAAATATGCTATAGGACAGGAAGTAGTTGGTAAAACATGAAACATAAAATGACGAAGGGTAAAAGTTATATGACGTGATTTCTTTGAATTTATTTTAGTTTTCCGGTTTCAACACCGTTCCTGAAGGTTAATGATATGAGATTGGAGTGTTTGGGAGATAATCAAGGGATCATCATTCACTGATAAAACACATATTTTGTCTTATTAGCATTCTAATAGTTCTTAATTTTTTTTCTATATTTCTTTTCTTTTCTATTCATTATTTTCACTATATTTTATTGATTTATTTATTTTCCCTGAAAGAATTTTAATTATTATATTAGCATATAGTGATTATATCATCATATTGTTATTATTTTTCTCTCTCTTCTGTTTCTTATGTATATATTTATCCCAAAAGTTCTATTTTCAATTGTTCATATATATATCATATTTTATACATATTATTAATCATCGTTTGAAATTAAGATAGCCTGACTGTTATACAACTTTATTGTACATGTTTTTTTTTATTCGTATGGAAGAGTATGTCCCAGAATAAAGATTTTTTTTTTATTTCATTTAATATTGTCATGTGTCATCAGCATACATGGTGAGAACAATGCTAGGATGAGTTGGGATATCAGCTATATACGTCGTATAACGGATGAGACTTAAGATACTCCCTTGAGGAACTCTGAGAATTCTATTTTTTAAACAATTCTTTACATGGCAAACGATATTTTTAATTATTTGAAAATCATTGAAGGGTTTGATGGATGTAGGTGTTATGTAAAAGAAACACAATTTTAAAAAAAATTATGTTTAAATTGATATACATATTTTTTTTTCATTTTCTTTTAGCAGGAAAATGTTAGCCCCTTCATATTTTTTTTGTAAATATTGACACATGTAAATATTAGGAGGGAAATGAAATAAAAGGGAAAGAATGAAATGAAATAATTAGGAAAAGAAGAGGGGAAAAGAAATTGTTAATAGTTTTTCTAGCATTTAGTATTAAGTATATTATTGTAGAATTATATCTAAATTATAAATGTTGTGAATTATAGTGTTATCTTTAGTTAGATTGATAAGTAGGTAGGTTGTGTGTGTAGCAACCAAGTAAAGTTGGGCAGTAGTATGTTTTTTTTAAAACAATAAAGCATATATCTCTCTGTTTCTAATTATTTTGAAATGTTCAGATTTTCCTATCTAACACTTCTGTACGTAAATCATTCATCTAATAATGAAGAATATATATATATATATATATATATATATATATATTATATATATATATATATATATTTTAAATGTTTCATAACCCCTTCATCCACCATACCCTTAAATTATATAAAAGTAAAATATTTAAATCATTATTTTCTAAAACTAAATACATTCTTGCACTTTATTATTATTATTTTTGATATATCGATGTTTATGATGGTTATTTGATTTTATGATGTTTTATTACAGTCAGTGTAGATTGCTTTGAGAAATAATAAATATTTTTAATATATCTCACATTGTAAGGGAATGGTTGTATAACGCTGATATATCTGAAACGTTACACGTTTATTTTTTAAATAGCATTGGCCAATAGAACAAAACAGAAAGCATAGATCTCTTACTAAACAATTAATTAAAAAGAATAAAATATTTTAATAAATGTTGATATACTAATTAGATTTAATAATATAATAATAAACAAATGAAATGTTTTAATAATTCATAACGGTAATATTTTTCTCTGCTGTTTATATTTGCATAATTAATTTGAATTGTTAATAATAGTTATTGTTAAAAATTATTATGATAGTTGAAAACAGTAGACCCTTTATACAATGCATAAAATATATTTTTGAATATACATTTGATTCTATATTACTATTTAGTGGCTATAAAATAAAATCGATGGTAAAACATTGGATAGCACATCTGAACAAGAGTGTATAAAGAGTTAGATTTAATTAACGAACGCATGTTTTGCCTTTTTTTCAAATTTTACTGAAATGTATAACTGCGCTGCAGCTCTATAGTAATTGCACTGGGATCTTCGTGATCCTTTTATTCCCCACAAGTGGGGATCCTCACCACGATTTTAAATATTGTAAACATGTATGAATGAGTTTTAAAATGTTTTATTTATATTTTTTAAATAGCAGAAGAAAAGGTGTAAATATGGGCATCCATCCCTACTGGCTAAAGGAGATATTGAAGACAAGCGGCGAGGACTGTCTATTGAGCCATTTTAATATAAGACAGCAGTGAGCAGTTGGAACCGTTCTTTCAGCCTGTGTGTATGCTGCTTGAGTTATTGTGCAACTGGTGTAAACTTTTGAGAGACATGTGATATCGTTTTCGTTTCATGTTCTTATGCTTAATTATAAATAATTTCACAATCATATCTGTAAAGCGGAGATCTCAAGCAACTTATCGAAACACACCTTTAGTTACGCACTCTTTTAGGTTACATGTGATAGTGGCCATCTTTCTTAGGTAGAGTTGGTGTAAATATGACCAATCCTTCTATGGGTAAATATGGACCCCCATTTCCCCAGGAACTTCGACACATTTCTTGTTTGAAATCAGAACTTGCATCTTTTGTAATGGAGAGTTCTCTGAAGACACTCAGGGAGAAGTGTGGATACAATGTTACCAAATGAGCTTAGATCGTGCCGGGGCTAAAAGACGCAGTTTTGATTTCAATTTCAGTAAATAATTTTTTTTCGTGTATAAACTAAATAATAAATAAACTCTCGACCGTTTCGAATTGTTTTAAACTATTTTTGGAGACTATTTTGAAGAGTGTATGTTCAAACCCCTAATTTTTCTTCTACTATTTGGAAAGAATTTTGTAAATCGTCGTTTTTGAAATGAAATAATTGATGTTAATCATTGATTTTCCTTCTCGCATTTAAGAACCTTGTTATAGTTCTTAATGAAATACAATAATTTTTCAAATTGAAAATAACTTGAAATAACAAACAAAAGAGAATGCCCATGTTTACACCTTTTCCTCTATTATAATAGTATCATTTCCGTTTTTGATATAAATTCTCTTTTCTATTAAATATAAATTAATGTGTAAGTTATCAATAAGTGCTTGATAATATTCAGTGTGACATGTAATATTTAAGAACTGCAAATTAAATATTGTTCCAACTTCTGAATCAGGTTCAATACGGCCTCAACGAAAAAAAAGACACGTTGTAAATTATAGTTATGACATATTCGGTTGAAATAAACTAAATAAATTGCATCATAATATGTTTCAGTATTATTATATAGTATTTGTTTTTAATATGAAGAGTAACAAGGCAAGGGGAAAAATTATTTTTCAGTAATTTAAAATTTCTTGGACACCATCTGGCCAAGTATCATGCTTGGAATCCACATAAAAAACTGAAATGACAGAAGAAACTATTCTTCGTTTTTTAACTTCTTAACATTTATTGGGTAAACAATCTACGATGCCTAAAAAATATAAAAGATACATCTGCAATCAGATTTATTTAAGCATTCGGAGATGAGCTTTGTGTTTTTACTAATCGTTTAAATAATTTAATATTCAATCATTACAATCTAAAATCCTTCTAACAATCCTCAGTGGTCCTTCTTTGGTTTCAAACTCATCCTAAAATTTCTATCCATTCGATAATCGGAAACACTCCAAAGCAGCTAAGATAAAGAGAGCTCCGAACTGTGGTAACAACATAGCAAAAGTTATACATTCGAAACTAGTCACACGAGCTGACCTTCGTAGAACTGCCAAGTCGTTTATGAGCAACTAACTATTTACAAAATATTCTAATATTAAGAAAGGCACAAGGAATCTGTCTGCTAAGGAATCTGCAAAGGTAAATACTGGCTGCACGGAGCCACTGAAATAGCAATAAATAGTTGTTACAGGCCTGTTATCATCCCAATGACTAATGTTCCCCAGGGAAGGCTGTATACTCGTGTTGACTTCACTCACTCTCTTGTTCGCTAACGGTACACTAATGTTTATTACACTATTTGGATATCACGATTCTCGTTATCGTTATTTGTTATGTTAATGACACTAAGTGGAACTCAAGTAATTATCACTTGTTAAAAGATAGCGGGGCCAGTTTCTGTGTGAGCTGTTAAAACTATGTAGGAACTTGTTCGATTCCCATGGGCCCTTTGGATTTTTCGATGTACGAGGTGTTGTATCTGTGATCAATAAATTATTTAAATAAACAAGTTAATAAACTAATTTTGAAACTAATATTTAACTTTTAGTGTATAAAAAATACTTGCAAATACTGATCACATACAAATCTTTATAGGAGATATTATTGTCAGCCTATAAAAGAAATTAATTGAAAAATATTTATCTCTATATTTCAAATATGTAGTTTCTCAATTTTTCAGGTTTCCTATTTCAATTTTACTATAGTGGAGTTTCACAAGAAACAGCATTTAAACAAAAAAAACTTAAATACCAAAATAAGGATAATAAAAGTGTAACATATTTTTTTTTTTTTTTTTTTTATGATAATTGTATTGTTGACTGTGAGTGTTTACTAAGGAGATGAATTTGTCAGAGGTGCAGTCAGGATGAATAAACACAGCCAGTTTTTAAATGAAAAACTTATGTTTTGGCGTGCCAACGTTTCGACCTGCCTGGCAGGTCTTCATCAGGGCTAAAATAACAAAAATAAATAAATAATAAAAAATAATTTTTTTTTTTTTTTTTTTTTTTTCTCATTTATTGATAAAAATTGGATGTGACCAGGATGATATAAACATTAAAAAAAAAAATTAATAAATAATAAAAAGTAATTTAAAAATGAAAAAGAAACAAAAAAAAAATCTGTAGTTAATTAGATAATTGAATACAAAAGTCAGTAGTAAAGTCTAGTCAAAAATACAGTTGTAATAAAGTAATTGAATAATTTAAATTGAATAATATAAATTTTAAATTTGTAAACTAATACAATGTAAAAATTTTATTAACAGATGTTTTTTTATTAGGAATTTAAAAAAAGGTATAAGGGATCTATATGAAAAGGAAAATGGTAAGACAGAAAGGTAAGCAAAATAATAAAGTTGGCATAACAATAAACGAAGGAAGAGGTTGGGAAAATATGAGAAATTAAAATAAATGGACTTACTGAAGTAGTCTAGATGAAGGCTTGACTAACAATGACTGTTAAAAAATAAAATCAGGGAAAAGGGGGGGGGGGATAATGACTTGCAGAAAGTAATTAAGGGTGACAGTGGCTAATATAACATATGAAAGGGAGCGCATGGTGGATAAAAACCGAACTATTTTTTTTTTTTTTATTTAAAAGGCGTGGAAGATGTTAAATATGAATTTAAATCATTCTTCATATTTTTTTTTGTTTAAACTATTTATTTATAATTACAATTGTAAACATTATATACAAGTAAATTTGAGGAAAATGATTGCAATGAAATACAATGATTACAAAGCCGTCCGTATTATTTATTGCCCTATTTGAGATACATTGTGATACCTTCTCAAAAAGAAAAAATTATTGATATTTACAACTGTAAACATATACAAGAAATAATTTGAGGGAAATTATTACAATAACATGTAAATGACTACTCACTAGTAGCACTTCAATAAAAGTTCTGCATTAGAAGGTTTCTTAGCCATTTTCTTTTCGGACGCATCGGAGGATAATATTGAATTAAGTGTGGGGCAAGTTTGGAGAATAGTGGATTCGAGTGGGTATGGAGTTCACTATGAAATAATAGATATATGGTTTGGGTCAAATTAACCCAAACCATATTAAGTACTAAGATTTTACCATATTATGATTTTTACGGTTAGATTAGTAGATGAATTATTTACAACTTTTATTTTTATTTTACATAATTGAAAACGAATAATGCATTAACTTCTGAAGTCATAATAGCATTAAAATAAGAGAATAAATTTAACATTCTAGTTCATATAAAATATAGAGAGAAATTAATTGTCAAAGTAGGGGCTGTTTAAAAAAAGTTTTTGTGATTTTAAGATCCAATTATTTTGTGTTTAGATGTCAAGTAGATTTCTAAACTTTTGTATCAACTTATAGGATGTCTTTAAGGTCATTATGCATTCGTAGGTTTAATTATTATCAGATCTTTTCCGATCGTTACAATCCTTATTCTCAGTCATTATCCATCTTCACCAATCCATTTAATCCTCAAAGAAGATAGAAATGGCCGCGGGCCTGAGAACTTAACTAAATATGTTGTCATGAGAATCAGTTTCTATACCATTTTCATTCAGTCCCTATTGGTTTCCTATACTAGAGTCGCGGTTGAAAGAGCATCGCTGGAATCTCTAGGGATTATGCTTTTCCCTTTATAAGTAAGGTTGAATGTAAATACATTCATATAAATACATATATATATACTACATATATATATATATATATATATATATATATATATATATATATATATATATATATATATACACACATATAAATACATACTGTATTCAAGACGTTTATTTTACTCTAAATTTGTATTTACTTCATTTAATTTATTTCGTTTAACTATTTACATAGTTTAAAATTATTTTATAAATTTCTTTTTTTTTTCTGTAGAAATCAAATACATTATTGCTATTACTTACTGTCCTAAGCAAATTTGGCAAACTTTTTTTGTTGTGAAATAAAAATATTTATCAGTAATACTTAATATCTAAGCGCAGTGAAACTGTAAGTATAATACTCATGTCTTAAATCGGGATAAGGATTACAACCTTTTTTTTATTTTTATTTTTTTGTTTTTACGTTTTTCAGCAACCGTTCGTAGTGGTCTGAAAAAAAGTTGATAGTTCCGAAAGTTGGGGATGAAGTTCAACCGACTTACTATATGCTGAAATATTATATTCTGAAGGCATATATCGGTCTACACTGTAAATCTTCTTCAAGCATATAAGACATATATAAGACAAGCCGAAAAATCGAAAACAATGAAATATTTCCACCCGCTATGTTTTTCTTATCTGACCACATACCCAATAATCTTCTTAATTTTAATTTTTGATGGTTAAGTATATCAACAAAATAGTAACTTTTATAATTAGTTAGATCTTTATAACACGAAAATATAGAAGAATTTAATTTCTATGCTTATTTATATTAATGACATTTAACAACTGTCAAACACCAGAGAAGCGCAGGGATCTATTTGGACCTAGTTTGTCCCTCCACAAGTGGTTGGGGGATCCCTAGGATGAGTGTTTGTTGCAAATAAATTATAATGTATTTTTAACTTTTAATTAATTCTTATTTTAGTTTTTACTATTATTATTGTTTTTATTTTTGTTTTGAATAAATATATTTTATTTTATTTTTTTTCACTTAACTTTATTATCCACTTTACTTTTATTTTTTTCTCTTCTTTTCATTTATTTCTTAATGTATATATTTTATGAATTGATTCATAAAGCCATCTATCCATACTTATTGCCATCTTTGGAGGCAAATTGTAATATTTTCTGAACAAAAAAAAATTAAATATTTATTGGTATTTACAACCGAATACATTACATACAACAAATAAATTTGAGAAATTTTTTTACAATCAAATGTAAATAACAACTCACTAGAAGCACTTCGATAAAATTTCTAAATTCGAAGGTTTCTTGGTAATTTTATTTTCAGGCGCCTAGGAGGATTATAGGGAATTGAGTGTGAGGCAAGTTTGGAGAATGGTGGATCCGAGTCGGTATGGTGTTTGCTATGAGAGGATAGGTGTCTGGTTTGGGCCAAATCAGCAATGTATGGAAAATTAAGATCTTTATGGATAAGTTTGTTTGTGACGCAATAAACAGCATTAAAGATTTTACGAAGGATTTTAGATTGTAATTATTATATAGGAGTATTGGAAGGTTTAATGGAGTCCCAAAGCTCAACTCTGTATGTCCGTTTGTAATTTATTTGGAGCTTAGAACGCTTGTCTATATGTTGAAGTTGTCAGAAACGACGAGCAATATCTTGTCTTTAGAGTATAGTTAGGTTACACATAAACATATTAGGAGGACTTTAAATCTCATTGACGATACCAGGGCGATAATTCATAATGCCCTTTAAAAAGTAAGGTTATAACGATTTTTTTTTTTCTATTTTTACAATCCCGATCGCTCGCTTTCCATTTTTATCTCTTCAATGACAGATGCGATATGCACTAAAAATTTACATGAGCGATGCTTGAAAAGTGCGATATAATTGATTGCCTAAGTCACTATATAATTGAAATACCAAAGATAGGAGGGTGAACGGTAGCCGATAAGCTTGATTTATGACAGCTCACACATGAGAGAGATATAGACAAAGCCCTGATGGTCCTCCAAATATTTCCTCTAATAGTCGACTACCCCTCATCGATAGGCGACATCGATATTTATCGGCCTAATGATGGAATTATACCGGCTCCGGTAAATTATCCTAGGTGCCGTGATTTCGAGTCGTGATAAAGTAGCTCCCCGATAGGCAGTTCTTCTTGTGTAAGACCAGTTAGCGATCACGATCCCACCTTTTGAAATTATCTCAACCGTTACATCGTGGTCTGCATCGGTTATCTAAATGTTTAACAATACCCGCTTTTATTTTTTAACATCGATAATAAATCTGTTGTTAGGATACTTGAATAGAGATGTCGTTATTTTAACGAAAGCGTTGAATCAGCTCCATGAAATTGTAGCACATTTGCACTCTGTATTAGGCCACTCTAGTCCATTTAGTAGTTTATCCTTTTTGGCAATGTCAAATAACAGCAATAGTATATTTGGCTAGATACTGTCCATTCGTGAAGGTTTTTCATAAGAATACGAGGATTTTGAGAATCAATAATTTTTTTATTGGGATTGATGAATTAATTGCCACTTCTATTGGAATTATTTTATTAGAATACTAGTTTCGAATGCGAAACACTCATCTTCAGATCTCAGGAGATCATATAGCACATTTAGCATTCGAAACTAGTATTATAATAAAATAATTCCAATAGAAGTGGCAATTAATTCATCAATCCTAATTGTATTGATCCTTCTTTACTATTATGCGTACCTCAAGTTATAATTTTTGAGTTTTTTAGTGCGATTCGAATTTATTTAATATTCTTGTTTACTAAATTTTATTTTATTTCTTGTGTAGTTAGAGGATATTTTTTATTATTTTATTTTTATAATTTTATTTTTCAATTTCATTATACATATTGGGTTATTGTCATCCATATTACTCATTGCCTTTGTGTTACTGCAGCTTATAATATTTAATCAAAAAATAAACGAACGATGATCCCAAACCTCTTGGAAATAACGAATACACAATGTTTCTGAGCATTTTCATATCAAACATCTTAGCCAGAGAAGTTTCAAATTAAATATTCAACATCGTTTGTAATTTGCTCCGAGCTAATTATTTTTGTCATTTTTGGTAACTTTTATTTTTATCTTGAAAATTAACTTATCATAATTACTTTGCATGTCTCTAATTAGGTATTTATCTTGGATAGTCGTACAGCATGACTTTCAGGATGATACAGTGTCGAGGACAGCTCTGCAATTTGTGGTACACACGTCCTAGATAAAAAGAAGCCTTCAAGACATGACTGAATTTTTTTCTATCGGATTTTAGTTCCATTAGACTGGAAAGCAATAACTCAACTGGAGAAGATGGAAGATAACCTGGAGAAGGGCGGGCCACACCTTGACGTATCCTCTTCCTGATAAAACGGGTCAGAACCACTTTCGTTTTCGTAGGATAGATAGAAGGAGGACTTATTTGCTACTGATCACTAATTTATCATAAAGCATAATAATAAAAATTATTATTGAATATGATGAACATTTGTTTAACTCAGACCATTATTCTGTCATAATAGCAGACTAAAACTAAAATTAAACATAAATCATAATATGAGAAATAATTGGAATATAAATGGCCATTGTAAATCTAAACAACAGCTAGTTTAAAAATTTATGGAAGTATAAAGATTAAGAGTATAAAAAATGCATCGTTGCTTTACTCAAGGTACGCATTATGATAAAGAAGGATCAGTACAATTAGGATTGATGAATTATTTGCTACTTCTATGGGACTTTTTGTTATTCTAAGACTAATTTTGAACGTTACACATTCATCATCAGTTTTAAGCAGGCAACATGGAAAAGGCTTCTTAAAGATGTCACGATCAAGAGTAGTCTGCTCCTCCTATCTCACCCTCACAAGCTACACGTTTGATGTAAACTATGATTCGATTAAACTACGGCAAATATCAACATATAATAAACTTAGCCATGAGCCTTGACCCCAAAAACAACACTCCAATTCCACAGTGTGGATCACCTAGTCTTAACCTTTGATAGAAGAATGATATACGGCCCACAGACAAAGAAAAAAGCCTAGCCTTGAAAGGCTCAAACTAATGTACCCACTACTCAAAGGCAACAAACACTGAAATAGACAGAAACGTGCTAATTATACTGATATTTATAAGTTGGAAACACAACTTTACATTCTGACTTTACATAGCCAACAGTTAGCGAATGCCGTTCTCACAGTAAGCGCTTTCGCGAAAGACTACATGGATGCAACCCACTCCTAGAAACGATGGGCACGTATTTGCCAGAAAACACACGAAGGAGATTGAAAATGATGTGAATAAGAGATCTGCTCCCGTAATCTCTATATGCTGCTCGTAATCGCTATTCAAGAATAAAGATATGTTCCAATACACATTTTCAAATACCATACAGAAAATATAAGTGCGTCCTTCTATCTACAAAGATTTGTGAAAGGTGAGACACATTTATATTTTAAGTTATGCTCAATTATTCCATTAGCTACTTATTTCATTCTAAGCTCGACAAGTTTCAATAGATTTGGTTCAATATTTGACATCCTAGGAATAATAATATTTTTTCCGTGCTGGTACCAAAATTTTTCGATTCTTGATGCCGGTACCAATTCTAAAAAATCAGTTCTCGTTTCTTGGTACCGATGCCTAGGTTTGAAAATATATCGCTATAACAAAACTAATCTATGCCAGAGCAAAAAAAAATCAAACCAAATTCAGTAAAAGTATAAATTAGTAATCAGCAAATAGCATTTATTATCATTCAATAATAGCACCTTAAAAATCCAAAAGGTTCTAGATTTCATTTACTACTTAAGGAATTGCTAATTTTACCATAACCTTTCACAGAACTCAGCAGATGGGAGAATGCACTGATATTTCTCTGGATAGAGTTTCAATAGTGTATTAAGTTTCGAAAACCTCTATGAACTTGTAATGAATGATATCTTAACTTTATCCTGAAATAACAAAAATTTCGTATAACAACAATTTATAATAAAATAATGCTGTTGTCGGTCTGTTAGTGCTTTTGCTCCCGCAATTTAAAATTTTAATCCTATTTCTTCATTATCTAATGGCGAATAAGTATCATCAATCAGTTGACATTTGACTTTGAGTAACAATCGATTGATCTTTAATTGGGTTGTTTTCAATTCTACCAAGCAATGTTGATCATGAAAGATTTCTCTCTTATAAATAAATGTATTTTTTTTTCGCAGTGAAAATTATGCATACTAATTACAGTGAAGGGTCGATTATCAGAACTAATGTTTTCAGAGGTGGTTCGGCTAATGAAAAATTTGGATGATCGAAAACATTAAAAAAATTATTATGTGTAAACAGCATCTTCCAACAGTTCACTTTTAGCTTTTTTCAATGTTTTAAGAGTCAAACTACCCGTCTCACTGTAAAAAATATGGGGTTTCCTGATGGTTAATTTAGAATTATTTTTTATCCCCGTTATTGTTGAATTACCAACCTTGAAATCGTTAGGTAATGTCTGGCCCGATTCACTTTTTTTTAGCCACAGAATGATTTTCATTTGGCCTTAAAATGGAAGAGCTCTCGTTTCCTTTTATATAGCATGGATAAAATGTAGTTTGCAAAACAAAAAGTTATCACAAAGGCGATGTATACCTAACAAAGAACGATTTCAGAATTATAAGTATGTATAGAAGTTCATTTCTTACAGTTCCTGTGAAATTGAGCTTCCCTTATACCTAGACATTCGTGGTAAAAATAATTTTGTTTTTTGTTTAATTCTGTTTTTAAGTAAAAATCATTTTAGCAATACAAATAAGTAGTTAGATGATCAATTTAATTAAAATTACATTCCAAAAAAAAAATTTTCCGTTAATTGAACGTTCCGATAACTGGCGTTCGGAAAATCGACGCTCCACTGTACTTAATTAGGTATCATAAAATTATCGCCGTCAGTGGCTTCGATCGGTTCCTATCGACATTGTATCATCGATTCTTAATACCAAAAAATACCACTTACTTACTTAATACCAATTCTTTTCTCAAGAACTGGTGAAATCGAGAATAGACACCTATTTCCGTGTTTTGAATCTATATTTCCAATGCTAGGTCCCTATAACTGAGATATTGCATCTAAGAAACGTGTAAGATAAAGTAAATAGCAATAAAGAAATTCATATTTATGGTACATATTACGATACTAACCACCGACAAATTATAGACAAACATAAAAATATTTACCAAACAACATGGCCATTTCACAAGGATATAAAATGACTGGAAATTACTTAAATTAATTTTTTTATTACCCCGCGGGGTCAGTTCTACAATCCAACGGTCGACCGACCCAGCTGATGTTAGATAAGTACACCGTTCTACTAGAAGTCGCCCATTTAACACCATAAAGATATGAAGATTAGATTGCAGGAGGGTTGCGTGAAGGAGTATCCCATGGAAAAAAAAAATATATAGCTCCTGACCCAGTATCTGGATCTCCTTTTCGAGGAGCGGCTTAAATCAGAGCTAGGGCAGAAACAATAGGTGCTTTATTCAACTCATCCATGACGACTCACAATCTGACTGAATTAATGATGGCCGGAAGTGACTGAATATTTAGGTAGCACGATCTTCGTGCTCGGTCCCCGTCCGTCTCCGCCGTTGTGGAATAGCGATGAGAGAGCCCCGCAGCTGCTTAGTCTGCTCTGCTGGTGTCTAGCGTGAGCGGAATCATAGCTAGCACCGTGCCCAGCCACTGCCTTCTATAGTTACTAATTATAACATTTATATCATATTAAATTAGCAGCGTTTATTAACAAGAAAATATTTTTTAAAACAAAATAAGGACATATCTAGTTGATTATAATGACAGGTGGCAATCATGGAGAGTATACAAATAGACTCAATTAACACCGTGCAATATAATATGAGGTATAATTTAAATACACTAACCAGATACTAGACTTAAAAGACCCGAAACTGCTCGTCCGACTTCTCCAACATTTACTAGACAAACGTTCAAAGCTCCCAATAAATCACAGAAGACTTATTTACTTAACAATACTTAGACTCATTGGGCATACGGAGTTGAGCTTTGCGCTCCATTAAACGTTTTAATTCTTTTCGTATCCAATCTTTACAATTCCTCAATGCTACTTATTATATCATAAACAAACTTATCCATAAAGATCTTAGTGTTCAATCTGATGCTGATTAGGCCCAAAGCAAATACCAATCGTTTCCTAGCAATCTCCACAATCTCTCCAATCCACTAGTCTCCCAACTTTTCTCACACTCCATCTTCGATAATCCTCCGAGAAGTCTGAAAAGAAGAAGGGCAAGAGACCTAAAGAACTAGTGAAGTGCTACTAGATAGTAGTCCCTTAAATGTTACTGACAAGACATTATAATCACTTTTCTCAAATTTACTTGTTGTACATAATGTATACAGTTGTAAATATCAATAAATACTTAAAATATATAAAGTATACTAACCATCCTTAGCAAATATTTTTCAACTACTTGTGCACTAATATTTTCGTAGATACATTTCTTATTATGATTATTATATTTATCAATTGAGTTCAAAAAGAGAATGAGCTGTTATAACTGGACTGAGAATCGGCCATACACCTCCCACACGTGGTCATCTTACAACGAAGGACACTCCAAAGTGCGTAGCATGTAATAACATACAACTAACGATTGGACACACTCAAGAGGACTGCCCTTTATGGATTATTATTAGCAAGGAAAATTGAAAAGAAATCTCCCAACTATTTTTGGTAATAATAAAAACAGTACAGAAATAATTATCAAATACCTTAAAAGACATGACCTATTTAATAAAATACAAATTAATTGCCCAAAACTAGGAAAAAATGGACGTAGATTGAAGGACACTAAAAGACCATGATGGTGAGTGTCCATAAGAAATTTAACAATTTACAAAAGATTCTTTGTAAGTTATATTCATAACTTAGTTGCTCATTCACTGTAACTATGAATAACGAAATAATATTTAGAAATGAGGCGTATAGTTCCAAAACCAGCCTTCCGATTTCCAGATTTATTGTTTTTAATAGTTTTTCAACTAGAATATTTTTAGGTGGAAGGTTTCCTCCCAAAAGTCGTTAAATCATATTGAAAATGGCCATACAAAAAATAATGATTCTCTCTAATCCAGCTAGTCCTATACTTTAACCACCAGTTGTGAAAAATTTGTCAAAAATGGACGTGACTGGTTTTGGTATTCAACGCCTCAAATGTTAATGTGGAAGTCACCATTATTTTAAGGTATAAAATATTGATTCAAATTAAAGCGTTGTCTCTTTATGATCGCTGCCAACGTTTCGATGAAGGGATGCACATTTATATGAAGTAATGAAAATAAATTGTTTTTCTTATTTTCCAGATTTTTTTTTAAATTTGTTCTTTTAGAAAATTCTATTATTTCATTAAGAAAATCGACTCCTATAAATTTCTATTCAGATAAAAATTTGCTTTAATGTACAATAGACGAGTTTTTAACAATGTGAAGTATAACAAATAACGATAATTTTGTAAGATACTGATTGATATTTCAAAGACACTTTATTATTACTGATTACTCAAAAAATAGAGAAAATTTCGAATAAAAATTTAAAATTAATGTGTTAAAATATACACAGCTTGCGGATCTTTGATTACATTCTTTATATTCTTTATAATAAATCTTTTTATCCTAACTTTTGCCTAGCTGAATATATCTATAGTGTTAATCACATAGTTTTGAATAATTTATTTATTATATAACAACACTTTATTTACAGTTTAATTAACCTTTAAAAATTGGACATTCTTCGTTGAAACGAAATAAAGAGCCAACAATTTAATATTAGAAGCTGGAGAGGGAAGAATAATAGGGAAGGGTCAGGTATTTTACAACGTTTCACACAGGATTACAGGAGGATAAAGGATCTACTCCCTTTATAAACAGTGGAACCATCTCGGGCTTATTTTAAATTAAATTACCTAAACCGACAAGGGCCCGTTCAAAGCAAAGCGGATTACGGTATCACCTCCCACTTGCAAATAACTTTCGAGGGAAAGATAATATTGGAAATGTTTTTGACAAAATCTATAGTGATAACCAAACCCGCCATGTTTTAGTTTAGATGTATTAGAGAATTATTTATGTACATTGAATCTAGTATAGCAATTTAGCAAGTAAAAGGACAAAAATCGCTGAATGAAAACGGAAGATCTCTGAATAAAGTTGCAGATTGGTAAAAAAGTTTGAGTTTTTAATTTTATAGAAAACATTTTTTTGAAAACACATTTATTTTTCAATCAGAAATTCACCAACAAAAACTGCTAAAATTGAATCTACTTACAGAATAAAAAAATAGCTATTTCTAAAGTGGCTGATTTATTCCTCATAATTTTTGGGATGCCATATGTAAGGAATCATTTATAGTGGAAAATACAACAGTTAATTGTTTTAAAATAAACGTTCTACACATAAATTAAATTTAATAGTATATACAACCACATTGATATACACTGAAAAGCAGAAAATGTCCACGTTCTACGGTCCCAAATACTTTGATCAGGGCATATAAAAATTATTAGGATTATTAAAATAATAATTAAATAAGAATAAACAGTGTTTGGAAAAATTATATATCAAATTTAAATTTATAATGTTTTTAATTAACATGGTTTATATCAACCTGCTGCGTTCATTATGTCTATCATCGGTGTGGTGTAAGTTTAATATGATTTTGAATAGAAGCTCGAGGGATAAACCCCATATAATGCAAAAAAAAAAGGGAATAAACCATATTGATTTCATTTTTTAAAATTTTAATTACCGTTTGATTTTATTTCATTAATAATCCTGTTTTTTCTTCATATACCAATTATGAAGAATATGGGGACGTAAACACCTAAAGAGAAATGAAGCTTTTAGCCTATAAAATTAAAAAAAAAAAATTCCAAGGTTTAAGAATAACAGTTCAAAAAGAACAGTCTAATAAATTAATAGTCAATCCGTTTATATGAATTAATACCCATTAAGAATTGGATTTAGCACCTCAAGGGTTCGAATCGAGTATGAGGCAAGTTGGGAGACTAGTGGTTTCGAGTGGGTATGGAATTTACCATAAAATAACAGGGACCTCGTTTGGGCCTATTCAGCAACATATGGAACATTAGGACGTTTATGGATATGTTTATTTTTGGTATAATAAGGAGCATTGAGGATTTTACGAAGGATTTTGGATTGTAAGGATTTGGTAGAAGAGTTGGAAGTTTTAGTGGTACCTCAAAGCTCATCTCCGTATGTCAAAATGTGTCTAACTGTCAAGTGAATAAATATTATTTAGTTAATTAGGAGCTTTGAACGCCGGTCTGTAAATGTTGGAGTAGCCTGGCATTAATTTAAAATGTTGAATAAAAATATGACAACACGAAATTTTCAAAAACGTGTAATAATTAACAAATCAATATACATTTTAGGATAAGTTGAAATATTGCATTTGTTTTAAATTTCAGTATAATAGAGCTAATAACATTTCTTTAAAAAATGTAATAATGGAACTGATTTTTGATCAAATATCTGTAACTAAGAGAATAGTGATATAATTCATTAGCTAGTTGCCTAGCCTCGGTGCTCCAGTAACAAGTTACATCGGAATTAACCAGAATGAAACTGTAGTGGAAACATTACCACTGAATTGACATCCGGTAAATGGGACGAAACAACTAGTCGGACCTGATAAATAGTGAGCAGCTTGGGTCTGGCATCTATGAATAATCGAAGAGACCTGATGGTGGCCATGTTAAACATTGAAACCCCAAACGAACATCCCTACTTGTCAATCCGCCCCGGTAACGGCTATGTCACTACTCTAAATAATTAGCAACCTTGTCGCATTTATATTGAACTAATTTAATTTGTTTATTTCCAACTTAGGCTATTCTATCACTATCAGTACAACTTTAAACTGGCAGTTTCGCGGTTTCAGTAATGGTCTGAAAAGTAATGGTGTCTCAATAATTATGTAACAAGTTGTTGGTGATAAAACCAACATTAACCAATTGCAATTAGAATTGATGAATTAATTGCAACTTCTATTGCAATTATTTAATTTGAAAACTAGTTTGGAATGTTGAACAGCCATCCATCAGTTCTAAGGAGACAAAATGGACTTCTGCAACATACTAAAAAAGTTCTTCCAAGCGCTCTAATTGAAATAAAAAATACATATCATTATTTGTGCAATGCCTATTTATTATCATTATTATTTATTGTAGTCCCTGTTCTTGGATATACTCCAGTTAAATAATTATTATTTTGTTTTATAATATACCGACAGACGAAAAATGTCACCCAATTAGTTTAATCATGACATATGAAACGTATTAAGGTTCTTAAAAAAAAAAATTATTAAATAAAAGCAAGCAAATTAAAAAAAAAAATGAACTTACAAGATTTTAATTTTATATGATTTTTACAGCTTTGCGTTATATGGGGCTTAAACATCAAGAACATATTCAGAAATCGCATAGGACCGATACCCCATCGAATGTTAGGTGTAACGTCCACATTCGTTTTGACACGCTATATTACTGTTGCCTAGATTACCGATTTCACGACAGTAATTTGATAGAATTTTTTTTTTAAATATAATAATTATCGCTAGGACCTACCGTTTAGGAGCTATATTGGTTTGAATCAGAAAAGTCATGTTTTGCCTACTTTTTTAAGTGTTGGAGCTTTTTTACACGCTTCAGCTTTTTTGGTATTGCTTGGATCGAAAATTTAACAAAAACGTTTTTACATCAGAAATTTAATGGAGAATATTTTTGTGTTTTAACATTTCTCGCTAGGAGCTACCGTTTAGGAGC
Source organism: Euschistus heros (assembly GCA_003667255.2). Lineage (NCBI taxonomy): Eukaryota > Metazoa > Arthropoda > Insecta > Hemiptera > Pentatomidae > Euschistus > Euschistus heros. The sequence goes on along the minus strand of RCWM02000022.1, from coordinate 1,164,528 downwards.
TATATTTGTTTGAATAAAAAAATTCACGTTTTACCTACATTTTTAAATGTTGGGAGAATGTCGGTTTAGACAGAATTGGTTTAGACTCGCAACGAGATTATAAGATTTTTTTTTATACGATATATTTTACAGCTCTTTCGATTGCTTTGAGGTGGAAAGCGTTGCTGTATTTGGTAACTTATTTTCTCTACAGGTTTCCGAACAGTTCTGGGATTTTCAATCAATAAAAATTAAAAAATGATTTTTTGCGCCCTGTTCTGACCGAGTTCGAACTCGTAAAATAAAATTATACGAAAATCAGGTACAAACCTGTGGGTGAAGACTGAATTAATCATTAGTGAAATGCTAAAAAGGTAAAAAAACATTTTCGTTTAGGAGAGGATTAATAAACATTGTCATAAATACAAATAAATAATCTATTAAATATAAACAGTTCATTACACAGAGTCATTTAAAGAAAAGAAAAAAAACATTATTTTCCGGACAACCCAACATTGTTTTCAGAATCCTTCTTGACTGTAACTTGCACTAAATATTGTTTTCTTTGTTTTTATTTTCACATTTTAACTCGTTTACGTCCACTGTTGAGTATACACAACTATAATTAATTTTTGTTTTAATTATTATAAGTTCAAATATTTTTTCTATTTTATTACATTAGCTTATTATCTATGTTTTAGTCCAGTCAATGAGTGCTGCAATGAGGGGTGTAGAGTGCATGGAATATGCGATAAGTTTTGAGTTCATAGCTTCGTTAGGAATACTTAAAAGGTAAACATACTAAAAGTCCCCACCCCTGGGGGGTGAGTGGAGAAGGTCCTAATTTTGTGTTTTTCGATTATATCTCGAAAACAGTGGACGCTAGAAAAATATTTTACAAATAAAAATTAAATTAGCTTTAATTTTAATTAAATTTTCTAGAAAATTGACTTTATACATATTTGTCGGAATTCCAACGGTTTTCGAGAACGTTATTAAAAATCTACAATTTTAGAAATAAAAGAAATGTTTACCTCACTTTTTGTTAAACGTTTGCTTCAAATGCCAGAAAAGTATACAGGAAGTTAAAGTAAATTTAATGCTCTACAATTTTTGACTATTACATTTTTTGTGAGAAACAATCTTGGAATGTACTAGAAGCAAAAGTTTGACAAAAAGTGAGCTTTTTTCCCGAAAATCACCGACTTTCAATAACGAATATCTCGAAAACGAATAGAATTGCGACAAACTTATATACAAATAATTTTATAGGAAATTTAATTAGCTTTAATATTTTTTGATACATATTTTTCTATAAACAACCGTTTTCGAGATAAATTTGAAAACACAAAAAAATTTAACTTCTCCCCTCCCCCCACCGTTAGCTCACCCCCCAGGGGCGGGGACTTTTAGTATGTTTACCTTCAAACTATTCCTAACAAAGCTCAGAAGTAAAAAATTATCGCTTATTTCATGCACTCTACAATGTGTTTATTGACTAGACTATTTCTAATTATTTAAAAAAAATTAAAAATAAATTTTGTCTTTTAATTCATTGGAAAATAATAGTACTATTGGTTATTTTCCAACGGTAATAAGTAGTAAGATTTAAATGTTAATTTTAGCCAAATAAGGGTTGCAACTAAATCGTGTGAGCAATGTAATATTAAATTACACCCAGGTCACTTTAAAGCATACCACAAATAAAAAATTAATGTGATTTTTGTACGATAATAGTAATTTCGTATTTTTTAAAATAAGATTTTATGATTGAATCAATTTCAAGAACAGTTTTCGTAAAACAGTATTATTGTAGAATTTACAAATATACCACATATCTTTGAAAAAAAAATTATATATACTTTGGCCGTTGTTGGTGGGCGTAACATTTTTTACATCTTTAAATTAAACTACCCTGAAGATATTTCTTTGGGGAAAAATCAAAACTTTCTACTCAAGTCTGGCCCTGGCACTGAATGAGTTATTCTGCCATGATTATGGCAAATAGTATTGTGGCCGAAACGTCAGCATAGTAAAATTATGATTTGTTAATTTTAACAATTTTTATATTTTCCTATAAGCTTATCTCTTAAATATCTACATGCCATAAATTGTAATAAATTATTTACAATATAGAGAAAAAGAATATTAATTATATTAAGGTAAACATGTTTACGGTAAGTCACGGCTTAGTACAGATATTATCCCGGAACCTAAGTTAGACGTGTAGAACACGTTCAAGCTTTGGAAAGTTTGGTGTTTCACTTAGTCCCGGGCTAACATGAAAATTTAAGAGGTTGTTTAGTAAAAAAAAAGTTTGGAAGCCGGGGCAGAAGGTACAGATAGGTGTAGAGGTCAGGAAGGGAAGGAGTGGCCCATTATCTGCCCTAGCAAGTTGGCTAAAAGCAGCCGGAACTCCTGTTTCCTAGGCAACAGGTGACCAGCCTCTTAAGTTATTTATGAATGAAGGCTCTTTCTCAATGGGGGAGCCAACCGGGCCAATTTATGGTAGCCCGCTTAGCAGCTACAAAGTATATATACTATATCTTATCATCTATAACTCACACGTTTTGTTTTCTTTCATTTTAGGAATGTGACTTTTTATTTTTTACAAGAGCTCCAATTTATATTGGTCTCGGGACACCTTACATTCTCTTTTTTTTTTTACTTTTTAATATATGCCGTTTCCAGGCCATAATATGATCTCTTTCGTGAGGAATGTTTACCGTACTCAAACAGGCTCAGTGGATGTTGTGACATTTATTATTTCACCTATCAATGTGAGGTAGTCATTATGAGAGATTGAAAATCGGATTATTGGGTAATTTATCTGTCGATAAATGATGTTATATCTGTATTAATGTGTTCTAAATGGTTGTCCGGAATTATTTGAATATCAATAAGAATTAATAATATTTTAATAAAATATCCTTTTTCCTTTATAAGTTTACTTTAATAAAATTTATTGTTTCTTATGGTTCGCAAATCAAGGAACAGCGGATTTTTGTAATGTATAAATATTAAAAAAAAAAAAAATAGAAGACAAAAAAAAACTACATAGCAATATTCTCCAAAGAATAATAAGTATTTTTTAATACAAATGAATTTCAAATCATATTAATAAACTAGTAATTATTGAAGGAGGGAGAATTACGGTAGGCGGTTCAGTTTTTGGACTCTAAGAATTATTAACAGCAATATGTTATTAGTTTCATTTTTCAATTCTAATTGAATACAAATTTTAATTTATTTTCACCAATTATTTTGATAATAACGTGAATTATTTCTAAGGTTTTTATTTTACAATACATTTTACTTATATTTAATGTTTTGCATGAATATTCAAATTATGGTAACTGTAATTCAGCAGTAATTTTACAGTTTATAATTATTTTACATTTTATAGATTTGGGTTTGCTTCATAACTATTAGTGATGATATTTATGCTTAGCTTATAATTGTTTACCTTTTCATATTCCTACAACTTAATAAGGACTTTTAATAAATTAAAATAGTTGTAAGGATGTTAACAAAACACACACAAAAAAAAAAATCGATAATAAATTCTTAAATACATTTGTTAATTGTTATATGTTCGTAATTGATAGTAAATTTATCATTTTAACATATTTCATTTTCCATCGTTTACAATATTGTTTACGGCTTCCATCTTATTTATTTTATTTTAACTTTTATAAAAAACAGTAACAGGTAAATATGATATTATTTTAAATAAATATCATTTTTACCTGTTACACCAATATTTTCCCTCGCTTAATTCGTTATATTATTCATTGATACAAACAAAGCATCGTATGGAAAAAGCCATTCCGGTAAAAGAATGGGACTTGTTCCACGCAAGTTCCAAATCAGTACACCGCCGAAACGGTCATATTTTTGGATACATATTTAATCAAATTATGCCAATCGGGGTGGGTGATTGTGAGTAAAATATTTATTTTTAATTCATTTAATATTGTTGATGCAGAGTTAATATAAACACAGGATTTATTTTTTTAGAAATGTAACATTAATTTACTTAATTAACGGCTGCTTCTATAATAAAATAATAAAATTGTAGAAAAAAAATCATTCATAGATAAAACTTAAAGAACTAGCCATCTAATAGGCCCTTTCTTCTCATTACAGTCCGCTCTAGGCCTGATACTTTTTATTTCGCCTCCTGAGGTATGTACCAACATATTTTATTTTTTGTCTTTCATTAAAAAAACAAAAAGATAATATGTATAATCCTTGTAGCAAAGTGCTAATGTTTTGAAATTTATCGTGTTTTTAGAACTTATGATGAATGTTTAACATTCGAATCTAGTCTTTGAATATACAAATTCCAACAGAACCGGCAAATAATCCGTCAGTCCTAAATGTAAGAAATATATAAACTAGTTTACATGAATATCTTTTTTAAAAAGGAAATATTTAGTACATAAAATTTATAAAATATCACATTTGCGTTGAAATATCTTCATATAACATTGAGTATAATTGAGGGTCGCAGAAAACATATGGGGTGTTATTGCAACAGTCAGCTGAGATTGGATTATAGATCAGACAATAAATGGATTGTAAGGAGTGGTCGGCAGAGGTTGGTGCAGATGGGACTCAGATGAGGACGATAATTGGAAGCGGTAGATAGTGGTACACGCGTGCTCCGAGATGGGATCTCACCGGAGCAAGGCAAAGGCCATCTAAATTAATTATCTTATTATAGGATACCGTGTAAGCCGTGTCCTCCCACGGTGCCCTAATTGAGACCAGAATCCTTTCCGCCGGTCGCAAATTCGAAGCAGAGTCTATTGCAGGGAAACTGCGTCTTAGAGAAGGAAGCTTCTTGACTAAATGAAATTACCTACCAAGAGTAGCATGAATAGATCATAGGTATTGGAATGCACAGATATGCCAACCATTAAATTAATTGTAACATTCGCATACATTACTAAAGACTTATTTACATGACAGTGATTGGACCTATTTTCATGTATGGAGTTGAGCATTGGGGCTCCACTAAATCTTCCAATCCTTTTAGTATCCACACCATACAATCCAAAATCCTTCGTAAAATACCCAATTCTCCTTATTTTGTCACAAGCACACTTATACATAAAGATCTTAATGTTCCATATGTTGCTAATTTGGCCGAATCCAGATATCTATCCTTTCATAGTAAGCTCCATAACCACTCAAATCCCCTAATTTCACAACTTGCTTCCCCTACCATTCCTGATAATCCTCCGAGGCGTCTGAAAAGAAGATGGCCCAGAGACCTCCTAAAGCAGAACTTTTTTTGAAGTGATACTGATGAGTAGTTTTCTTTCAGTTTTGACATGTCACTGCAATCATTATCAACACATTCACCTGATGTATATATTTTGTAAAGTTGTAAATTTTAATTTTTTTTTTAAGAAATGAATAAATAAAAAATATCATGTTCACATACCAGACTTGAAAGACAACTGCCCGTCGTTTCCGACTACTCCAACATTTACTAGACAAGCGTTCAAAGCTCCAAATAAATTACAAAAGACTTATTTACATGACAGTAACTATTTAGACAGACGGAGTTTGTGGCTCCACTAAACCTTCCAATTCTTCTCATATCCAATCCTCATAAGCCAAAATCCTCAATGCTCCTTACTTTGTCACAAACAAACTTATCCAAAAAGATATTAGTGTTCCCTATGTTGCTGACTAGGCCCAAACCTGATACCTACCCTTTCATAGTATTCTCCATACCCACTCGAATCTACTAGTTTCCCTACTTGCCTCCCAATAATCCTCCGAGTTGTCTGTAAAGAAGATGGCCAAGAGACCTTCTAATATAGTATTTTTATTGAAGTGTTACTACTGAGTAGTTCTTTTCATATTATTGACATGTCAGTGTAATCGTTTTGCTCAAAATAAATTGTTGCACATAATGTATACTGTTGTACATAATGTATAGTGTTGTAAATATCAATAAATGTTTGTAAAAAAAAACACAATAACACATGGTAATCTGACTACGTGTGTTCCTTGCTCGTTTGTACACATCCTAAGAGTATTAAATGACATAAATAAATTAATACTCTTGTACAATAGCTAGTCTCTAGCGAAAAAAAAACGTGAAATGTAAACTATGGAAAGTTGACGAAACGTTTACGTGATCATCATCGTCATTATTATCATAGCATCACTTCTTCTGCCGATATGTGGGAACAAAAAACTATGACATTTATAAAATCTAAACATAGTGTCTTGTTCCTCCATCAACTCTATACTGCTCACGTCAATGCCTCATTTCCTGAATCCTTCCCTCACACCTTTCTTCCCGGAGATGCGGAGCCTTTCCCTGTGTTTTTCTCCTTCCGCTTGGATATTGTAACTCTACCTTGCGTTTCTATCTCGATCTATTCTTCTAAATTTGAGGGTATTATAATATTAAGTAAATACATAGTAGCAGTTGCTTGCCTTTTCAGCTGGTTAATAAAGATTGTTATGAAGATGACATCGTTCGATTAACATTGATCTTAATTAGTTAGCCGAGCAATATTAAATGATGTAGTTATATCGGAAAAATCTTTAGTTCTAACATACTATTCATGGATGGAACTCTGTCTCTTACAGTCAGAATAATTTTGATGTATGCCCATAATATTTTGGATTATTTGACCCATTGTCTTTATAAAATATGGGAAATTACTAATTATTTAAATACCCAACTTAAGATTTTAGCTGAAAATGATAATATCTTACAGAATAATAATTTATAAATATGGAGAGAATGAAAATCCATACTATTATATAAGAGGAAAAGCCATTTTTGTTTGTGATCAATAACCCTGAATACTACAGAACCAAATAGATAAATAGTAAAATTTACTGACTTTCGATTAAATTGTTTTTAATAATGTGCGATAAATAGTTGGTTCAAAAATAAAGCAGGTTTTCACATGTGACAAAAATATTTATTATAATTTTGTGTGGTTTATAATGTTGAGTGTTCAACACCAACTTCCCTCTCAATGCCCCAAGTAGTTTTGCGAGGGTTTTCTTCAACCAAAGCCCTCGGATGGTTGTGATCAACAACAGAAGGCCTACCATCTAATGCGCGACTTAGTATTCGAGATCTAAATCTCCTAGACCATGGGTCTCCAAACTTTTCACCCTTCGGGCCTTACTGATAAGTTCCAAGGGTTCTAAGAGCCAATACCGTTATAATTTTCCTGACAGTATCTATAATTTATAGACTAGTCGCCGATTACACGCACTATTGTGTTGCTCTGTATTTTTAAGAAACTTGACGACATCCTGTAGTTCACACGCGGAAATAGGTAATGTACCCTCTCTATCCATTGCTAACAGATGGCGCTCAAATCATGTTGAACGTCATTGATTCGAGAAAGTTCAGGTGTATTCCACTCACTTATAGATGGCAGTAATTCGGCTTGACCGTACACATCTGAACAAAATAAGGGCAAATGGGTGCTCATTCGGAGTAAATGCTCAAATGTATCGCGGGCCGTAGTTTGGAGACCCCTGTCCTAGAAGAAAATTTGGAACCATTGCTGCACTGTACATTAATTGAATTTGACGAAAATCTTGTTTTGACATGGTGAATTTCAGAGATCCTTAATCATAGAAATCGTATCAGAAATTAACTAATCTTTGAGGCAAAACATTATTAACAATTGATCATAATCCATTTATTTTCTGTCATTTTAGCTGTGGATCGACTTCGAGGTCGGGAGACCTTCCTGGAGTACACCTACCCTAAAAATGGGGTACCCTTAATTGGGAAAAAACCTGGCTGTTGAGCGTGTGTTCTGGCCAGATCTCCTTCTTTCACAACCGTTTGACTAGTAACAGTAGATCCTTACCAAGGTACAGAACCCAATACCATTCATGGGTCATAGTGTTTTTTTATGATTCATAAACTAGACTGAAGGATTATCTCTCAGCAAACACTAGCCGAAGCGAAATGAATATTTATAATACGCATTATTTTTGCTTTCAATTCAATATATTCATTGGATATCTGTAATCAAGCTTGATTTTTCTTTCTTAATGCTATATCTTCAGAAAAATTGTTTACTAATCTTAGATTCAAATAAATATTCTATATCATTCAGTATTTATGCGTTAACTCCTGCAATAGTGACTAAATCCTCACTACATTTTATTGCTACTTACTACAGCTATCTACAGGCCTGTCCATAAATTATCATTCCCATTTTTATTCAGGTACTAACTTTACCAAGTTATCAAGGTCATAAAATTCACGTTCGTGTCTTTTCTACACTAAAACACTTATATTTCGCTCAAGGGTCCCCTTATCCTTAAGTAGCCGTTGAATTGACACTGAGGCATAAATATATGATAAGATACATAGAAATATACCGCCTCGAGTGTAAGGACGCTGATAGTGGTGTAGGTGAAGGGTGTCGAGATCCAACTGATTCCAGATGCGTGACATACTAGAGTAAATAATCTCTGGATTACAGAAGCTGGATTAGGACTGATCACGCTGCGCGTGCTACCGCTTAAGATTAAACATGCTGCAATCTATTACCAACCCAACCGCATATTTGGTAATTGTGCTATGTCTAAATACTCATACGATTTTAGACTTCACGTATGAAAGATAACAATAGTAGACCTACTTCACTGAGTATGTGAACCATTTTATTTTGGGTAAATTTATAATGCGAATGTGCATATAACACTGCCGAAGCGTTTCAAATACTGGATCAGCGTTCTAACTTTTTTATAGTCAAGTAGCAAGAAGGTTGTATTGAAATGAGAATAGTGGTTCAACAGTTACTTTTGGTTAAATTTATCCATAAGAAATTGAGGAACTGACAATCGACAGGGAATAAATCATTATTTAGGCACAATGCTGGTCGCAAACCCTTCCCAAAATAAGGTTATGTCAAGAATGTAAGTTCCATTACCATTGTCTGAAGCATAGACAGGTATTGTGGTGATTTATCTATTTATTATTCATGCGAAATAACCTTCTAAATAATAAAAAAATTTAATATTTTTTTATATATATATATTCATTCATAGACACGATATGTGGCTGCGAACATGTTTAACACTACCAGAGGAATGTTAAGTGAATTATAAATTAATTATGTATTATTAGACTCAAGTTGGTTGACGTTCAGTTTAATTATTTATTTTATGTTATTTATGTTCTTCTATCTTCTGCTGATCTTGCCTTTGCTGAAAGGATACGAGTTTCTTTAAAAAGGTTGTTTATCCGGAAAATATAGATGATTCATTTAATTTCCAGAAATAATAAGGCTGCAATAGTTGAATTCCAAAAAGAAAAAACAACACAACAAAATATACTATTTTTTACTGAATGTTTAACAATATTTAACTTTTATAAAATCCTCTTTCCATATTATTGGAAAATAGAGCACCGTTAATATAGAGTATATTTATTTATTTAAACTAAACAAACTTTTTTTTTTTTTTAAATAAGGATATATCAAATGGATATACTGATTTAAAAAATATCGAAATATCGTACAACATTAATAAACTATAATTTTTAATTATAGAAAAAATGAAATTTGTAACTGACTAAAACGTCGAATATTCTTAATATAATTTTATTTTTATACATTTATACATTTTATAAGTATTACAATCTTATTTAAACAAGAAAATCAGGAAGTATGCAAAATGCATGGAACCTGAAGTATTATTTATCAAATACACGCCTCTTCCTTAGGGTTACTATAGAAGAGAAAATAATTTTTAAAAAACAAAACAATAAATGTTCAGATATTAATAAAAGGACTTAATTCTCTTGTTTAAATATAAATAAAATTGAATGAAAACAATATCTAATAATTCCCGATTATGTACCCCCATTTTTCCCCCAGGGCACAATGCATATTTATTCGAAATATGTTAACAATTACAGACATGAAAATTCAAATGTATATCAGTGATCATCGTGTAAGTGAGTAATTGCTAATTTAATTATTCTGATTAAAAGTTAACAGCCCTGCCTGATGGTTTCAATAGAATTTTATTCAAATGGGATTTGTGAACACGCATTCAAATTGTACAAAATAAAATAAATTCCATAATCAAACTAATGACAAATGTTAATTTTTGACAGCGTGTTAATTTTGTTGAGCGTTCAATATAAGAGGGAAAAGAAGGGACTGAGTGAAAATAATTAATGTTTAATTAATTTAATGAATAATGCATTTTAAACCGATCGGTATTGTGTAAACCAGTGATTCACATGCTACTTTTTGAGCATAAAAGGGTGGGGAATTTTACCACTTAGGACCGTATTGGGAAATTGTTCAGATTTAGGGGAAAATAGAAGCCTTAGGAAACGAAGTAAAAAAACAAATAAATACTTTAGTTAAAAGGTTTAGTTAATTTGCAATAATAAAAAGTTATGTGAAAACAACACAGAAACCTCATCACAAACAAAACACCTATTAGAAACATTTAATATTAGACAAAGTGTAAGTGTAAAATGTTCAGAGTAGTTAGAAAGTAAACATACTAAAAGTCCTGGAGTTTTCGGGCCTGGCAACAGGAAGGGGGGGGGGCGCGAAAGATCTTTTTTTTTTTTATTTTGCTCTCATATCTCGAAAATGGTGCGTCGTTTGCAAAATTTGACTATTTACTAAATTAATTTTAATTAAATTCTCTACAACTTATATTATATACACATTTTTAATATTCTGTACCCTTTTCGAGTTATACGTCCTTCGCATTTGCCAAGCGTATATCTCGGAAACGGTACAGAATAAGGAAAAATGTGTAATAAATAAAAGTTGTAGACAATTTAATTAGCTTCAATTTAGTAAATTTCATATTTTGCATACGACGCACTGTTTTCGAGATATGAGCGCAAAACCAAAAAAAGGGAGCTCCCGCGCTCCGCGCCCCCCTCTTCCTGTTCCCAGGCCCGAAAACTCCAGGGCTTTTGTATGTTTACTTTCTAACCACCCTAAACATGTTTCCGAAGATAAACCTTGAATTACAGAAAACGCACTCTACAATCCTTTATTGACTGGACTATATTGGCAAATTTTCGATCCGAGAACACCAACAGAGCTAGAGCGATTCAAAATTTTTTAGGGTGAAAAAATGGTTACACCAACAAAGTATCGATCCCCTAGCAAAAAGACATATTCATGTCAGATATTCAGAATTTTCGTTATTGCATAAAAGTACCTATTTCAGCAACCGTTCTGATATAAATTTTAGAATAATTTAGCTCATTTTACAGGTACTACAGGAACCTATACTTCTAAGTAGATATATACTGGACTTAATTGTACCTAAGAACTGACTTGGAGGGAGAGGAGCTGGCGACCAATGCAGAGCCCCGCTGGCCCAGGTCCAAACTATCCCAGCTGCTTGGTCAACCAGAACCCGCTAATTACCAGTCTTGAGAAAAACTCGAGGAGTGGAGGGAAAAAAGAGTTGGATGTCACATCCGCTTTATTGTTCCTCCAGCCTTATCGCGGGGGCTCTCCCTCCCGAGCGGCAATTTTTACGCATGAAACACACTTAATTACTGAGCCTTCCAAACTGAGGGCATCCATGCAAACAGGGATAGGTATCTCCTTCTCTTCTGGCCTCATTGATGTCAATGCTGTTCCTGTTTTGAAAACTCCATGGTATTTCATGCCTCGGTGGGTTGTTAATAGAATTCATTGAAATTTATTTATTACATTAACTTTATACTTTTTTTTTTCTTTTTTTTTAAAATATAAAAATCCCATTCTCAATCAGATAATCCAACCTAAACCTATTATAACCAAAACTATAATAAAAGTTATATGTCTTACTACTCGGAATAAGTGACCTACATATTTTTGGTAGTCTTATTCATATAAATTTGCTAATGAGCCCATTTGTACTACACATAGTACTCAAAAGGCATGCTTTTCCTTTCTTCGTGCCTACACTTCAATCTTCTTCTATGGGCTTTATTTCTCTCTTGAAACCATGTTGTTCCAGTCTTCTTCTTAGGTTTTCTTCTCCGGGTCAGCTTGCCACTTATAAATTTTAGACCTGAAAGGCCTGCTTGATTTAATTACCTTTATTTCACCAATCCACTTCATTGGGTCTGTAGAATTCAACTATTTGTCTAGTAAGTCTCGTTTGGTTCATTCTCTTGATGTATCCATAGAATTTTAATCTGCGATTTCCAATGTCACTGTGAATATCGGAGTATTGTTTGATTTCTAGTTTACTTCTGAGCCGATATTGTTTATCTTTTGTTTTGTTTTCAGTTTTGGGCCTAAAATTTACTTTATAATTCTGTGTTCCTTTTTCTGAATTTTTTCTTTATTTATTAATTTATATATATTTCTAAATAATAATAATACTTTATTTACATATTTACATCAAATTAAAATTTATTTAATAAAACATCAAATCAATATAGTTTGGCATGAAAGATGGCTTAGAACCGACAACAATAACAAACTTAAAAAAAAATTAGACCAATTCCAGGAACATGGAAAGAAGAACCAGCTACAAGAAAAGAACAAGTCATCTTTACAAGACTATGAATTGGACATTCAAAATTAACCCACCGTTACTTATTGGAAGACATTCTATTTGAATGCCAAAAATACCAAAAGCAAAGAAAAAATAACGGTCTGATGAATAAAGACATTTCAACATTGTTTGAAAACAACTCGCATCTCCACAACGACATTATTCAATTTTTAAAACAAACAAATATACAAGGAATTATAGTTCTCAACTTTAGTATGGTGCCTCTAACCAAATGTGGTGGTACATGGTACTAGTCAGTAATTAAATAAATAGATTTGCAATTAAAAATTTCATTTAAGTAAACATTTTCTGGCATCTACATGATTAATTCAGTTTTATTCAATAATGAATAAGTTTCTCAAAACAGCAGGAATAATTAGAAAAACCCACATAACAGAAAATAAAAATAACTAATATGTATATATTATAACAAATATTATACATGAGTAACATGAGACGTTTATACTGTTATAAGTACATGTTTTGTTCTTTTGAGAGTGTATCTTTTTATGGATGTTTTATTGTAATTATCGATTTCTCAGGTAAGCTAATTTTCTGACTTACTTGTTATTTAAAAGTATGTTTCGGTTTGATCATAGACGTGAAGTTGGATAGAGATTAGATTGAGATCGTGCAGCATCCTTTCGAGTTTACTATAGTTAGTAACCAAGTTGAGCTTTATACAGGTGAGGCATACATAATCTGAGATCAAATAACTGTTTCGTATAATATAAGTTCGTCTTGGAACATAATTTAGATTTTTGTTGAAATAAGAACACTTTTTTTTTTTCTTTGTCTATTTTATTGTTTCAGTGTTTAGTTAGTGAGTTAGTAGTAGAAGTTAGTGATCAGTCAAGCTTTGAACCCAGGTATGTTATTTATTTTGGCCAAGGTATGTCTTCTCCGATTAAAAGTAAGATAAATGGATAAGCCATTTTTCGTTTGTGATCAATAACCAAGAATACTACTGAATCAATCAGTACCACATTTTAACCATATCTCTATATTTCCAGTAAGATTTAGCAATAATAAAATCTACTGATTTTTAATTAATTTGTTAATAAAAAAAGAGGATAATATGTGGATAAACAGAATAGTTTGAAAGTATACTGATAGGAGGCGAGCGCCATTCTACATAGGAGAATACAAAGATACTTATATAGAGCTTGAAATTGATAATAAAATTTATTTATATTCAATTAAACTATTTAAACAAAATTAAATATTTGGTGCGACATGTGGATCCCGGTGAAGATTGAAAATCGACCGATATGTGGTCAGCACCATTCTGCAATAGAGTTTGGTCAAACTACTGAATTCATCTGAGGCAAATTTTAACAACGTAATCTTCATAGTTCTGGTAAGGTTTAGTAATAATACTTTTTTAAAAAGTACAAATTTAAATGAACAATTTTGACTGACAGAAACGAGGTTAGTCGTACTGCCATGGATTTTTACAGTTAGAAATTAATATGATAAATATGATGTATGTAAAAATATGATCTATGGGCCTATAGTTGTGAGCATATTGCAGTCTATAATCACAAAAGTTTCCGAATAGGCACTTTCCATCTGGATCACCAACTTGTACATTAAAATTAAAACTATGTGCTCAATTAAGCTTTTACGTAATCTTCAAACATCTAATCAGTGGAATTTTAAACAGGTTAAAAAATATAATTGAAGAAATAACGTTCAATTTTATACTTCAAAAAGAAGGTTTTCATTGATAAACAAATAAAGCATATTATTAGTTAAAATTATGTTAGTTCTTCACTTATGAGAGCGGGCGAAGCCGAACTTGGGATGCTAGTGTGTAATAATAATCGATTAAATATTTTTAAATATCATGCGATCAAATGACTGTAAATTTTTGTCATTTGTTAGAACTTAAGACAAATTTTTAGCATTTGAAACTAGTCTTTTAACAAACTTAATATCACAGCTAAACGTAAATTTCTTAATATCTAGAGGCTATCATTTATCCTCCACTGCCTCAATTATTAGTTATCTAAATATTATAATCGGCCAAAGAATATGATAAAGGTACTTTAAAATCCTAAAGCTTACTGAGATTATTTTGCATATTTTTCACATTACCCATTATCAGCCTGAGGGAACAAGATATTAATAGTGAGTGTGAACTTTATATATTCAAAAACAAGAGTCCAGTAAGGCAATATACTTGCAAGGAGGCAATAAACGTTCTCACGCACTAGCTGGATTTAATTGCATGAGAGAAGTGCAGATGCAAATCTAAGTCCTTGGCTCCAGCTCCTTTCATAATTGCTTCTGATTTCATGGCGAAGGACTGCTTCGTATGGTAAACCTAAGGCGCACATTTTGTTAAAACCTTATTTACCTCTCCTAATGTTTATTAATAAACGTTGTATGGAACGGACAAACAGGGCGGGGAAGGATATTGCGTAAAGATGTAAATCGTATAATCAAGCGTTCACGTGAAAAAAAACAACAGAAAAATATATGATGCATAAAAAAAATTTCTAGCTAAGAAGAGTTGGAGATGATTTATTATTATTATTATTATTTTATTTTATTTTTTTTTTGTCAAATAGCTTTTGTTCAGCAATATTACAATCTGCCTAACTTTAGGGCAATCCTTAATATGGATGGCTATGAATCTCATCATACAATGCATTCATCAAAAGATGGATGAGATAGAAAAAAATACTCCTTTAACTATACAATATATAAAGTAAAATAAAATAATAAAAAACAAAAATATACCAGACTTAAAAGACAATAAACTGCTAGCCGTTTTTGACAACTCAAAACATTTACATGACAAGTTTTCAAGCTCCCAATAAATTACAAAAGAGTTATTTACATGGCAATAATCAGACCTATGGACATAAAGAGTTGAGATTTGGGGCCCCACTAAACCTTCCAATTCTCTTTTTATCAAATACTTACAATCCAAAATCCTTCGTAAAATCCTCGATGCTCCTTATTATGTCACAAATAAACTTATCTTAATGTTCCATGTGTTGCTGATTTGGCCCAAACCTATCTTTTTATAGTAAACTCCATACCCACTCGAATCCACTATCTTCCAACTTGCTCACACTCAATTCCCGATAATCCTCCACGTCGTTTGGAAATAAGATGACCAAGAGACGTTCTAAACTAGAACTATTGAAGTGCTGTTCGTAAGTTGTTCTTTACATGTTGATGACACGTCATTGTAATCATGTTCCTCATATTTACTTGTTATATATAATGTTTACAGTAGTAGTATCAGTAGTTATGAAAAAAAAATTAAAAGTTTACAAATCATTATATATAATAAACAATTTGTAACGTTAGTCAATTCCAATTTTTGTTGAAATGGGCATATAAATATTAAAAATAGTATAATCTAAATTACAACGCATTTGATTACATTTGAACATTAACATAACAAATATAGCCAAATAATAAAAATAAATAATAATATACATACTAACAATACAGATGAAAATAAGTGAAAATGACATTAAGGACCGTACAAAATTCAAGATTTCTATAGCAAAAATAAAATTTGAATGTCACCCACAGAGAACCACGGGAAGAACATGGACAACAGAGCGCAAACAAAAGCATAGTGAATTGATGAAGAGAATTTGAGAAGAACGAAGGAAAAATAGGGAAAAGTAACCATCATAGATTTCAAGTTCCAACGCTCTCTCAACAGGGATGTAACGATAATAATAATAATACATACAAAGAATCTTATCACCAGATTGTAGAGATGACGAGAGACAAAATTTTATTTGAAGATAATCGTACACCAATATTCTTCTCACCAAAAAATTTACGAAGTAAGTTAAATAACAAAGACCTAAGAAAATGTTTCAGACCCGAGCTTTACTGTTAAGAAATTCAAAAGAAGTTTAGGCTACAAATGGTCAAGGAATTTTTAAGAAAAATATAAAGAAAAAAAAAAGGGTACAGCACAGGAAGACGTTTGAAGATAAACCTAAGTTTGGAGTTAATGTTAGCCATTTGGTGATAAATAGTCGTCAATATTCAGCGTAGTCTTCCGAAAGGCACTTACAGGTTTATCGTAATTGTCTTTCAAAATCTGCTTGCAAGAAATAATAAACACATAAATAAAATTATTTCTTTGAAAAAGGCTTTATCTAGCCAATGAGGATACGAATATTTTTCCGCGACGGTCACTGTAAAAGAATGGCTAATTTTTTTTAGTACATAATAAATGTATTTAACGCGAAAAATATGTGTCGACCTTAGCTGATCGAACTTCTCAGATACCTCAAAGGGAAGCCGATAGAATGCAAGTTAAGAAACTGATATTCAGTTGGGTATGGAGTTCGTCATTAAAAGATAGAAAATGATACTTTATGATCATAAAGAGTGAATTTATTTCAGAGATTTTAAATTTTTAGGAATGGAATTCGAGATTAATCGGATGGTTTAATGATGTTTTAGTTTCAAAACATGTCTCACTGCATCGTAAATGATTTTTTTGTAATGATTCAGGTTATAGCAATAGTCAAATAAACGTTGTAATAGCCGGCAATCGTGATTTCAACTCTTTTTTTATTTATGTGATAACACCTCTAGTCCCTTTAAACAATGACATGCTCTTTTTTTTTCTTTTCTTTCTTTTTTTTTTTGCTGTGACTGCTCTGACCATCAACCATGAATGTAGTGGCATAAACTTTGGCATTCATTAAAAATTTGTTAATTGAGCATCTATTATTTGAGAACTAGCCAAGTCCACTTTCAGTAATTTTTTTTTTTTTAAATCGATTATTTTTAGGTGGAAGATTTTCTCGAAAAAGTAGTTAAATCACATTGAAAATGGCCATACAAAAAATAAGGCCTCATCCTAATCCGATCGGATTTTACCTTTATCGACCAATAGTGAACATTTTCATAATAGACTTAACTGGTCTTAAAATTCTATGCCTCATTCCTTCTAACCTGATTGAACCATTGTAACCATTCAATAAATAACAATCAATAAATCCGCCTCTTATTTTTTTTTATTTATCACTTCTTCGGACAACTAACAGGCATTACATTTGCGGTAAAGGTGGTTAAAATATATTTATGATTTATGAATGATCATACATGATTTTCCTAACATTCTATGATTTTACTAATCATATTTAATGTTTCTCTGAAATTTGAATAATATATATAAATATAATTCGTTGGATTTCAGAATAAATATTTTTGAAAAGTCTGCTATTACATAGCGGTTCTAATTCAATACTTATTAGCTAAAATGCTAGACTATTATCAGAACAGAAAATTATAAATGCATATATATTTATTAATATGTTTCATTATGCATTAAGTGTCGGCAGTTAATAATATCATTTATATAATTTGAACAATGTCAGTTACAAATTAGTGTTAGTCACAGAAAATACATCATTTTCAACTTAACAAATTAAATTATTAATAGCTGAACTGATATAATTTAAAGTAATTCGTATACTACAATATATGACAATCAAATTTGGAACCCGTTAAGTAAAATAAGACTATTATTAGAGATGGGACGAATATTCGCAAGCCGACCAGTTGGCCAAGCCTATAATTATTTTAGTTGGAATTTATCCAAATTAATTACAAAAGACTTATTAACTTTAAAGTAATTAGACTTATTTGGACATACGATGTTGAACTTCAATAAACCTCTCAATCTACACTGCTTTGTAAAGTCCTACATAATACTTATATCACGTGTAAACTTATCCATAAAGATCCTAATGTTCCAAATGTTCACACCCAATCCACGATAATCCTCTGAAACGTCTGAAAAGAAGATGGCCGAGAGACCTTTTAATGTAGAACTTAAATAGGAATTTAGGAGTCATCGCCGATGCTCGTGGTACTTTGTTTAGCTTTATAGCTACATGCGACTAGTCTATTTTTCAGTGAGCAACAGTTCTCCGAAGCTAGAAATATTCATATAAGAAATTGGATGCAATGAGAAAGAGCAGGATTTCAATGAAAGAGTTCCTACTCTCATGTTACATTAAAATAAAGAATTATTATTTTTTACTGACAGAATACCGAAACCGTGATTCTAAAAACGCAAGTAAGGTTACCATTGACGCAATGGTCATCAACCATATAATTTCATTTATCTATATTTTACAATATAGTTTTTCTCTGTAAAGGAGGGGTATCGCTTTTTCAATCATTTTTTCGTCGTTTCCCAGCGCTTTTGAGATATCTTGATCCTGATTCAGTCAACGTTTTGGTGTACTAAGGGCACTCGGTAAACATATGGTATATTGAAAAACCATTGCCACACACTTCACATTTGAGAGAAGTCTCTCTTGGTTATAAAGTGAAGATGTGTAGTTATTGAATGGCCAATTCTTAATCGCGTTAGATCACTTCTGCGATTAGTACGGCAGGAACTGCTCCGTGGTTTTACGTCTTTCTTAATTAACTTGAATTTACTTGGTGGGCTGTGATCCCACAGTGTCTGCCACTCTTGGGATATCGTCTCTCTAAGTGGGCGTGCAAGTTCTGATGCCGTTAGAAAGGTTTTTCCATTTCCTGGGAGGACTAGAGCTTATTTTGCTGCTACATCAACCATATCGTTACCGCTAATACCGATATGATTCGGTGACCATATGAAGTACACCGATTTTCCTCCTTTATACAGCTTCTTTACCAGATCTAGAATGCAATGTATTCCTAAGTGATCTGAATACATGTTCTTCATGGAACTTAAAGCGCAAAGTGAGTCTGACACCAGGACAACTTATTCAATGGCCGAGCTCAAGTTTGTGTAATTTGCACTCATGTGTTGTTTGAGGAGTGACAGAAGCAGATGCTGATGATGTGTTCGACTTGGATACGTCTGTGAATCTTAATAAATGTTAAGGGAAGGAGGAGATGATCTTGTCATAGTGTCTTCTGTATTCTTCAGGTTTTGTAATTTCTTTAGGATATTTTGATAGACGCAGGTTACTATGTAAGTTCTTTATTTAATATTGTATAATTTATTAAATTTATTTTTGATAATATCATAATCTTTCTTTTTTTTCCCTTTAGATCAATATTTAATTTCCAAAAAAATAGTTTCTATTCTAGGATTAAATAACAAACTGTTAAGATGAATCTAAAATAATAATTATTATCAATTAAGGGTATGATTTTATTTAAAGTATCCTATTGTTAAGCATAGAAATATGAATGTACAAAGGCCGACTAGGCACTTTTTACCGAATAGTCGGTCCATCTCAAACAATTATTAATGTTTATATGTAAATGCTTAAACAATATTGACTTTTTTTTCAGCTTCTTAAATATCGTTTAGGCATTTAATATTCAGAAGTTTGCCTAATAAACCCTCAACGTTTCACCATTTACTAGTTGAGGCCCGTGAGATTCGTGAAGAGATTATACCCCGGGCTCCGGATACTGGAGTGGACGGGGAAGCTGCCCGGCCTTGGACAGGATAACAAGAGCAAGAGACAAATGAAAGTCCAGTCTTCTTAAATATCCTTCTTATCAGATCAAGGCTACCTCCTCTTGGGCAAACAGATATGATTAATATCCCCAGCTAGGAATTATATAGGACCACTGGCAATATTGTCTCCGTCCTTCCTTCCCGGCCACTGGAGGTATCCTCTATTTTTTAGTATTATTGAGGAGAGTCATCTAAAACTGTTAATACCGTTACAATACTACACAATGTATCACGTTCTCTTAAACGGTAAAAGTATGAAGATTTATTAGTCGACGATGGTTGGTATTAAGATCGGATAGATTCTTAAGATCGATTCTCGAACCACTGATCCTGGAAAAAAAAGTGTCGGTATCGAGAACCTAAGATACAATATCGATTATACCAGACTAAAACAACCAAAAACTGCCGAGTTCTTAAACATTTACTAGACAAACATTCAAACTAAATTTGTCGATTCTTGGGAAAATAATCGATATTGAGAATCGATGATCCAAAGTCGATTCCAAGGAACCGATTAATAACGCTGACGTCGGCAATAGTTTTTTTGTATCTAATTATTTAATTATTATACATCTATTCTTCTGCCTCCTTATTATCCAATGTACAAGCCTCCTTTATACGAAATTAAAAACAAATCCGTTGCTACCGCGAATTAACTTCAGTTTATTGAATAAATGTATTTGCTTTTTGAAAATGAAGATATAAGATTATAATGTTAATACAAACAAACAAATTCAGCCACCCTATGTCACAATTTGACTATACTTTTTTTTTATTCTCTGAGGCTTTTTGTTATGTCGGAATATAGATTATTTTCCATTTTCTTGCGTCTACATACTGATTTTTAATACTAATACTTAATTAAACAACTCAAATAAATCCAGAAAACCTAAATTCATCTATAGTTTTTATTGAAAGGGTTTAATAACATTCTATATTCCTTAATCAATAATCGAAACCTTAGGATGTTTATCTTCTTAAATAAGAATTTGTGAATCGAATTATATTTTTGTACATTGAATTAGACATAATTGATATTATCCGCTGTAGAAAATAAATGCTAATAGCTATTTACTAATTTGTTACTTGAATTATTATTTTTTTTTATTTATTGGTTTTGCTTTTAGCGTACTTTTGAATAATTACAAATATCAATAATAAAACGAAAATTTTAAATTAATAATCATTTACTAGAGTGAAATTAGATATGTATAATCTTAGAATAAACTTTTGTGGTTCTTGTTTTGTTATAAATAAATAGATCTTAATATTACTTATGTTGATTTTGCACAAACACGATACCAATCCTTTTATAGTAACCTCGATACTCGCCAAAACATGAGTTTTTAACTTGCCTTTCACTGGATTCTTGATATGCATCTGATTAAAAAAAAAAAAATAATAAAAAAAATAAAAGACCTCATTACTTTCTAATATAAAACGTCTATTGAAGTTAGATGCTTAACAAGAAATTAAAGTGTAATTATCTTCCTCTCCCCTCATATTCATCTTATTTATTTTTTTCAGTTGTAAATAAAAATAAAATAAAATATCTTTTAGATAATCAGGAAAAATAAATAAATAAATCTCATTCACGATAATATAATTATTGTATCTCGAAAGCATCCTTTTCTATATTTTCAAAATAAATTCCATACCCACCCAATGTATGTTTCTTAATTTGCTTTCTAATGAATTCATGATAACCCTTCAATGCATCTGAAAAGATCATGGCCTCAGTTGCTTCTGATATAGAACTTAGTAATGTGAAGACCTGGTTACTTTGTAAGAAATCGACATGTCATTTTGTTTATTAGCCCTAAGAAAATATTTTTAATGATTAATAATTTTAAAACTATGTTAAGAGTTTCCACAACTACATAACAATATAAATCATAAAATCATCATTTAAATAATATTATATTTAAAACTCTATAGAGTAGTTATAACTTTTATCAATCTTATGTAGTGCACCTTAAGGTCAACAATATTAATAAGGTATCTCTTTAACGTTACGACCGAAAACTTCCCATTTTATAGAAATACTATGGAAAAGAGAAAATAACAATGAAAAAACTGTTTTTTAATTGTCAAACATATACTTTTGAAGTGACTGAAATAGCACCAGATGACAAAGCCGAAACTGCGTTTTCAAATAAGGCCCTTTTTATTATTATGATAAATGGATATATTAATATTTAGTTTATTGAAATTGTTCCATTTTTAATTAAAGGCTGATATTCTATTTCTATTAAAATTGTAGAAGGTTAAGCGGAATGGTGTTATTTTAGAAATAGTGGAGTTCATTAGCGGTCCACATAGACATATATATATATATATATATATATATATATATATATATATATATATATATATATATATATATATATATATATATATATATATATATATATATATATATGTAACCTCATAGTCTAGATAAAATCTCTGTTACAGCAATGGTTTTATTTATTTATTTTTATTTTATTTTATTTGTTTATGTTAGGTCTTAAAATACAATAAAATCACAATAAACCTGAAAAAGTCCTACAAAAGAATTTCCGCAGAATATTTACGACAATTTATTACCAAATGGAAAACATTAACTCTGAATTTGGCTTTATGGTCAAATGAATCTGATGTACCTTTTTTCCCACCTCCATTTATTTTTTTAATATAAACAATCCTTGGCCATCTTAGCCTAAACGTCTCTGGAATTTTAAACTCTAAAACACCGGTCCTAAAAATTTCCTTTGATCTTTATTATTGCACATATTTGGCAAACGTCTGAATTATAAAAAGATAAAAATTTACACCTAAATTTTATTTTGATAATCTAAGAGATAAGATTTGTCAATGTAATGTATTTTACATTACTTTTAATTTATGATATGATATTCTTCTTTGAAAAGAAAACTCATCTTCAAGTTTAATAATAACATATAATCTGGTTATACCCGTTCTTAAGTTTATATTTTTGGGTCCACCTTTATAAATATAATTGTTGTAACATAGTAACATTTATACTTAACTGTTCAAGATTTCATTCAGTTTTTTTTCAATTAGATTATTGTATATAATTTTAAACTTCACATTCGCTGATGGCACACCTGTGTAATCAGTAAATAATTATTTATTTATTTTATCTTAATTATTCCAAAATCCAATAACAAACCTTCAAGAATGGTGTCGAAATCGGTTCATTGAATAAATCTAAACAAATCTCATCAAATAATCTTTAGGACTATTTATTACGAAATGGCAAACATCTAAATGTATATTTCTGAATAATCAATTATTTTACCGCATTATCATTTTTTTAGAAGTTGATTCATAAACTCAAACATTTATACTAAAACAAATAAAATTTTGTTTGACTCTTATTCAGAGAAGGGGTAAGAATATGAGGACAAATGTTTTGTTGAATAGCATTTATCCTAAAAGAACCTTTGGGGTTTGTTCATCTCTTGTGGGAGGTTAGCCATAGGAAGTCGACATCTGTGATCTGCTAATGCACTTAGTTCATTGCAGAATTTAAATAAACGTATCAGTAAAACCATATAAATGAAAACAAAACATTTGTAAAAGGGTGAAAACAAAATTATTGAAGTCTTCCAAGCTATTACCGAAAAATATGGCTAACAATAAGTTGAATAGAGATATGTGTTATGCGGGTCTGGGTTTTGGCTGCAGTGAAAATAGATGAGTGGTATGGTAGGCGCGCTTGAGAAGGCGATGTGGTGAGCCGATACGCTACTACCATTTTACGAAAGTTGACTTGAAACGCCATTCTAAAAACATTTATGCAAAGCTTTATTTAACACCTCACCAAATTTTTATTATTTGCTGAATTTTTTCTCAAAATATAGGTTTAGTACAAAGTGAGTAGTGCACCCTCTCGCTTTCTGAAGGCACGTCTATTCTACTCAAGTTATATTTAAACATTGTTTATGATCACAGGTCCTGTGCCATACATGCTGGACCATATAAGCCACAGTTGGGAAAAATTTATTTCGAGCAACGAATAAATCTCTTTAATCCATTTTTTAAAGATTGCCCTCAAATAATCTTATTTTTCAGTTTCAACTAAAACATAACTTTTTCATTCGTTATTTTAATATCATTTCCCGTGAACAAGTAATGAATAAAAAATGTATTGATCTAATTTACTACGAATAATAATTATTCAAAATCAAACTTCTTATTGTTTCCATACATTTTATAGTAATCCAAGTATTACTTTAATAAAACTATTTTTTTTTTGTACAGTAGAATAACTGTACTATCCAAAATTTTCATAAGATTTTATGTCGTATGATTTATTGTTGCAAGTAGGCCAATGATCATTAAACATAAATTTCACATGATTTACATCAATACAAATCAATTACTCCACATCGTCAATGACACTGATGTAGATGTCTCCGTCTTTAATCCTAGAACTAAGTATTCGTTTAAGGGAAAGTGTTGTCGAAAGACGTTCTGTATTAATGAGCGAGCGAAGTTCTGTTTTTAAGGAACTTCCAACATTGCAGTAGCAGAGAGATAACAGTTTGCTTTCGAATCGTGATCGTCTCCGCCGTTCGTGACTGGATCTTTCGGCACTGGGAACAGTTTTTTCTTACAAATTTTTGTATTTGACAACGATTGCATAAGATTGCTTTCTCTACTACCGTTATATTTTATGGGATATTGCTCTCATTTTGTGGAAATAGTTTTGGTCATAAATCTCATATTTTCTACTTTTAAAGTTTAATAAAACAAGGATAAGGCGTTTCTTCTTTCTTTCAGTTTAATGTCACTAATAGAAGATTAGTTAAGATTTAATAAAAAAAAAAAATCTATTCCTTGAATTTAAGAATTAAAGAATTAACATACTACTTATGCTACAACTACAGGGCAAATATCCATTTTAATACGAGTGTAAAGTAAACTATTTTTAGATTTTCTAAATATCGGTTTAGTAATGTTCCATTAATCCCTGTTGAACACATCAGCTACCTCGGACTACCAGGTATGCAAGTTTAAAATGTCGTTTTAATTCCAATAGAATGCGCTCTTAGCCTATTGAAGGATTTGCTTATCTCTAAACGCTATTTTGTTTGTTAGTCATTTGTTTACAAAAGTCAGTTGTTTTTCAGTCGTTTACGTGGACGTATCATACCTTTCTTTGGTGTTAAAAATGTCTCATTTTAAGCCAAATAAAGAGCATTTGCGGCATGTCATGATTTTCTTATTTAATCAAAAGAAAAAGGCATCTGAATGTCATCGAATTCTTGTTGAGACTTATGGCGATGTTGCTCCGACCGTCAGGACATGTGAACGTTGGTTTCAAAGTTTCAAACGTGGTGATTTTGGGAAGAAGACAATGCTGTGTGTGTGGTGGGATCAGAAGGGAGTAGTCTACTACGAGCTTCTCAAACCCGGCGAAACAGTCAATACCCAGCGCTACCGACAACAAATGATCAATTTGAGTCACGCATTGATCGAAAAACGCCCAGAATGGGCTTACAGGCCCGCCAAAGTCATTCTTCAGCATGATAACGCTCCTGCACATTCAGCCAGATTGACTAAGGAAACGATTTCTTCGCTTGGTTGGGAACTCCTACCCCACCCGCCGTATTCACCTGACCTGGCGCCTTCTGATTATCACCTCTTCTCATCGATGGGACACTCATTGGCGGAGCAACACTTCAACAATTTCGAAAACGTACGAAAATGGCTCGATGAATAGATTTCAAATAAAGATGAAGCATTCTTTTGGAATGGTATCCATATATTGCCCGAGAGATGGACAAAATGTGTAGAAAGCGAGGGTCAGTACTTTAATTAAAATATATTATACTTTTTTTTAAATTACTGTGTATATATTTTAAGAAATAAACGACATTTTAAACTTGCATACCTGGTACATCTGAACAAACGTCTTACTTGGAATCCACATACAAGACTGAAACCATAAGAAACAGCTCATTGTTATAGACTACTTCAACATTTACTAAACAAACATTCAAAGCTTCCAATAAACAACAAAAGACTAATCTATATGATAATTATTATATACGAAGGTGAGCTTTGGGGCTTCACTAAACGTTCCAAATCTTCTCTTACCCTTTACCCTCCTTACTATCCAAAATCCTTCGTAATATTCTTCATTCTCTTTATTATGTCACAAAAAACCTATCCATAAGAATCTTAATTTTCCATATGTTCCTGATTTAACCCAAACCAGATACCAATAACTTCATTGTAAACTCCATTCCCATCCGAGTCCTAGTCTACTATACTAGTCTCCCAAGTTGTTTTACTCTCTATTCCTAATAACCCTCCAAGGCGTCAGAAAGGAAGATAGCCAGCGATCTTCTAATCAAGTACTTTTATTGATGTGCTATTAGTAAGTTATTCTTCACAAGTTATTTACATATCATTGTAATCATTTTCTCCAAATTTACTTGGTTTCTATTGTATACAGTAATAAATAAATCAAATAACTTAAAAATAAACCTAGGATTTTTTGTCCCTACAGTACCCTTTAAAAATATTCCACAGATCCGCTATCTAGGACTCCATCCGGAGAAACTCTTACTTTGAATCGACATACGAGACTTAAACGACAAGAAACTGCTCGTTGTTCCAAAATTATCACAAAATACTCATATACATGTCAGAAATAAGTCCTTCTTGGGCTCACGGAGGTAGGCTTTGGAGCTCCACAAAACCATCCAATTCAACTAATATCCATTCAATATAATCTAAAATATAAGTAAAATCCTAAATGTTCCTATATCTGTCACAAGCAGACTTATCCACAAAGATCTAAATGGACCAGAAGTCCTTCCATGATAAGTATCGCACCCACAAAAACCGTTACTCTCTTAACTTGCTTCCTACTCGATTCCTGATGACGTTTACTATAATGTAACATTAAATATAATTAGTGTCTGTACTTGTAATACGCAAGCATAAAATAAAATTATGATCTGAAGATACCAGAGCATTACAAAAAGCAGAAACGTTAAAGATGAACTTCAATTTCCTTCTACGTTTAAGAATTAATTCTTGATATTTCATACCCAATTCACATGTTTGATGTATTCAGTTGAATTATAATTACTAATTTCACTGTTTAAGAGATTAGCCGAGTACTGATGTAATGCAAGATAATATGATAATTGTTTTGAAATTCATATTCAAGTAAAATGCCATGTAATTCTAGCCGACTCCACCTGTTCTAGAAGAAATCTCATTCCGATCTTAGTGTGAATATTACAGGGCAGTTAATGAGAAAAAGGAAAAGAAAACGAAAAACATTTTTCTTGCATCTTAAAAAGGTGTTGTCTAATTATTTCTTATTTATTATCCATTGAGGTTCGTGATGTATTTCATAAGTTCTCACAATTTTTCTTCTATATTTGAAGTATGGAAAAATAAAATAAAATTTTCAAGGATGAATTCAACCTTCAGTTAAAAGGAATTATCATCCAATTAACGAATGGCGTATTCCAAGAAAGAAAAAAAAATTCTTAATCCATACTACTTATCTAATAGAGAACCATGGTAGCTTGTGACCACTAACCACGAAAACTACTGTACCAATCCTAATCAAATTTTAACCCACATCATCTTGTATGGTGGCAGGAAGGTTTATCATTCAATAAAATATCTTCTGACCTTTTATTAATTGTTGAAGGAAAAAACGCGTGGCGGGTATAAAAAAATTATTTTAAAACGTTTTTTTTTAATTGAACGTTTTTTAAATTGTTTTTTTTTATATAAATAAAAAATACTTTTATAACAATCATAAAGGTTTTTTTTTTTTTTTTACCATTTTTCGTTTGTGACCACTAACCACGAAAACTACTGTACCAATCCTAATCAAATTTTAACCACATCATGTTCAACGTTTATAGTGGCAGGAAGGTTTATCATTCAATAAAAGCTTTTCAAGGATTTTGCCCTCATGATCTTCTGACCTTTTATTAATTGTTGAGGGGTAAAATGTCCAGGAGTTTTAATGGAGGGCAATCTATGGATTCTGGATATGGTATATCTGAAGGGTGGAAGGCTTTAGGAGGAAAAAGGGTCATTTGGAGAGGAATATCAGTTCTGCTTCAATAAAAATTCTATGTGGTAAGGATTTAGGATGTCGAATGAGGCTGATATAAATGCATTATGTAATTGTTCACCAAATACCTCAGATATTCCAAGAAAGAAAAAAAAAAATTTCTTAATCCATACTATTATATAATAGGACAAACCATTTTTCGTTTGTGACCACTAACCACGAAAACTACTGTACCAATCCTAATCAAATTTTAACCACATCATTTTTATAGTGGCAGGAAGGTTTATCATTCAATAAAATCTTCTGACCTTTTATTAATTGTTGAGGGAAAAAGCGATAATTTATGTATAATATAGAAGTTTGAAAATTAACCAATAAATGCGAGCGGCATTTTACATGAGGATCCTTCGACTGATATAACAAAACTGGGTGATCTAAGTTACAAAAGTTACTAAAATATATTTATTTAACACTAAAATAATCTACGTCTCTTTTCTAATACCAAATTTGAATTAAATTGATTTTGATATCTTCTCATTTATTTTACTTGTTCAAGAAATTATTACATTTAATAATCAATCAGCTATATTTTTTTCAGATCTTCGCATTGAAGAATAATTAATTATCATACGAATAAGAAATTTACTGTTGAATATTAAAAATAAAATACACTTATTGCGTGTGAAATATGTAGAAAACAGTGTTATGTTTTGATGGCAATGAGGCAAATAAATAATGCGTGTTTATCACTTTCTTTTATTGTAACCAAGTTCAGACATAAACAAACAAAATAATAACTTAAATGATATCTTGATAAAAAAATAATAATAATAAAAGTTTGAGAAACACTATAAAACAGTAAACAAACAACTTTAAGTTCACATGTCTCACGTGTTAGACAATGCAGGTTATGTTTTGGGTACTCAAGTGTTGCCGCTACATTAGTAGATAATGTAAACTAATTTCAGTGCGAAAAAAACAACAACAAAAAAAACATAAAGTTAACAAAACCAAACATAGTTAACTTCAAAAAAAACCTCTATTAAGTTCATATAATTAGTTAGATGTCGATGAGCACTTCTGCCCGTTCCGTCTGAAGAATTTATTTATTTTTTTTTATAAAGCAATCGCAACTCATTTTCGCAAGCAATCACAATTATCACAATTTTCTTCTGCCCACACGAGAAATTTTCAAAGATATTCAATATTCAAAGAAGTAACTGTTGAAAGGCCGGATCATAAAGAGTGTATTAGTTTAATTTAGAAAAATTGACAACTCCTTCCAAATACAAAGATACTCTGATGAAAGTTCATAACTAATTTGTATTATTTTTTTTATTTTATTTTTTTTTTGCTTTGGGTCCTTGCTTCCCCTCTCATAAGATGGGGGACAGGCTCGGTTCGGGGTTTCTCTGGGGAGTTTGTATATTGTGTTTTTTTTAATTTTTAATTTTTATTCTGATTATTAATTTTTTATTTCTTAATACTATTTTTATTACTTTATACGAGCTAACATTTTCTATAATCACTTATTAACTAATAGCATATTCTTCTAATTTTGTTTTTATTACTAGATGTTTTAGTGCTCACAAAGTGTTTTGTTTCTTAATGTTTAAAAAAATTACAGATTAATCCTGTTAATATTATTTCCCTAAGTTTCCGTCTTTTAATAAATTAATTTTAAATTTTATAAACCTACTTATGAAAGCTTAAAGCAATAAAGTAAAAAAATAAATAAATATATATATATAAATTTCTTGAATGTTACTATTAAATGTTTAGTAAGGTTTTTGAGGTTCAGTCAATAAATAAAAACAACTATTTTGGCGACGTTTCGAGACTATATTGTTCTCATAATCATGCCCTACAGTAAAAAAACAGGTTACAATAAAATTATATAAGTTATACGAGTTATTTCAAAACATAATGTTAGCTACAGTACAAGTATATAACAGCATGTGTTTAGAATAATAAAAATATATATAATTACAGAATATAGAGGAGTATGAAGCTACTTACAATGTTACTAGTGGATATGAATAGACTAACAATTCTAGTACACAACTAACCTAGGAGAATTTTGGACAGACAGTTACAAAGGTTGTGGGGAAAACCCTATTTCTTAAAATCTAAGTTAAAAGGACTGTGTGGTAATTCCCAGAGATGGAGGTAAAAAATTATTTCAGTGTAATATACTAATACGAGTAAATGGAAGAATGATTTATATGATGTAGATAAATGTAAATGTATATTATTGGTCTGAATGTATTAAGTTGGAATAACAGGTGTTAAGATTTAGAACGTCTTATTATTTGTTTATTTTTCTATGGTTATCATTTCTTTAATATTTTAAAATTATTTTGTTCATGGTGAATAATTTTGGGGGAATCAAATTTAAAAGAATTTTTGTTTGCCTGTAATGTGTGGTGAGAGCTGTTTGGTCAGGTTTGTTCGAGTTTTTATTTATAGACGTGCAACTGTATTTATGTTGATACACTCGTCGTTTAAGATATTGTTCCGATGTACCAAAATAAGACTTGCCACAACTATCTTCACACGGAATTTCATAAACAATACTAGAATGTTACTCTAACTTATCCGTATCTTTGGTTTTGGTGAATAATTTATCAATGGTGGAGGTATTTTTGAATGTGACTGTGTAGTGAGTTTCATGGTTATTTGTGAGTGTTTTCCTGAGCCTTTCTGTTAGTGTTTGTATATATGGAATAGTGTAATATCTTTTATTATTATTTTCTTGTTGTTTCTGTTGAGTATTTGTTTGTTTTAGTAAGTTATAAATGAGTCTATGTGGATATCTATTTGTTAAAAGAAGGTCTACTACTTTATTTTCCGCGGTTTGTTTATATTTTTCTGTTTTTTTGTTTATTGCACGATTTATTAAATATTTTGCGGTGTTGATTTTATAACTTTTGGGGCATTGACTAGTATAATGTAAATATCTTCCGGAATGTATTGGTTTTTTCCACCACTCTGTATCTATTATTCTATTAGGGTTTCGAATTAAAAGTAAGGCTAAAAACGGTATTTTACTATCGTATTCAAATTCCATAGTAAAATTTAGTCTATTTGAAAATTTATTAAATTCGGCTAAAATTATTTCTTGTTTATTGTCTTCTGTAGGAGTAGCAGTAAGGATATCATCTACATATTTGAATAGAAATGTAATGTTGAAGGGGATTTTGGGTATAACTGAATCTAGGAGATCCTCCAAGTATATGACTGCTAAAATTGGAGCGATTGGAGATCCCATAGGGCACCCATACATTTGAATGTAAAATTTTTCATTAAATTGTAAATAACCTCTATCGGTACACAGAGCTAATAATTTGAGAAATTGGTCTTTAGGAATTGGTGTGTGTGTGTTTGAAGTTTATGCCAATGTTTTTTGATTATTGTTTTTACTTTAGTGGTACAAATATTAGTAAATAACGAGGATGCGTCTAATGAAACTATTTTGTAGCCTTGTGGAATCCGGATATTAGTTATTTTATTATGGAACTCAAATAAATCTTTGACATTATATTTATCTGTGGCCAAGTGTTTTAAGATATTGGTTAGGTATTTAGATAATTCATATGTGGGAGAGTTTATAAATGAAACAATAGGTCTCACTGGGTTGTCAGTTTTATGATTTTTAATTAGTGAATACAGTTTAGGAGATGTTGGGGAATTTTATTGTAACCTTTTTTTTCACTGTAGGGCATGATTATGAGAACAATATAGTCTCGAAACGTCGCCAAAATAGTTGTTTTTATTTATTGACTGAACCTCAAGAACCTGCTAAACCTATATATATATATATATATATATATATATATATATATATATATATATATATATATATATATATATATATATATATATATATTTTATATATAAAAAAAGTGGATTCATTTAACTTTTTTTATTTTCATTAATTAAACAAATTATTTTTTGTTCATCGAAAACACTAAACCTAAGTGAAAAGAAATTACAAACGTTAAAAAATCATGAATGACAATTTACAGTTTACAAGAAAAACTTTAAAATTTCTACACTTTATCCTACCTTATTTTATATTAATATTTACTATATTTGTATGCTATATATTTATTGTATTTACTATATTTTGTATCTTGTGTAGTTGAGAGGCAGCTTGTAATATTTATACAATAAAACTATCTTTAGATTTATTTCAGTTCAGTTTTCAAAGATTTAACTTGTGTTTAAAATTATTGCTATTTATACCCCCAATGAATCCTTAAATAATAAGGCATAACTTTTTTTTTAATTGACAGCACTGCATTTGCATCAATAAAAATCCCTCATAAATTGCTTGGAATATAATTTTCTAAATTAGGTAACTAAGCCGTTATCTCATGACTAGAAAATAGCAAATGAAATATTTGATTTGAGTATATGAGTTTAGTGCCACTTAAGAAGTAACTGTTTTACTAACAGTGAGTACAACCATCCATTAATGCCCTGTTGCAACAGACAGCAGCAATAATAGTTAAGGTTTTATAACGTATTGGTCTTGATATGCCGTTTTACTAGTCCTTATAGCTTTTATGATCTGTATGCACTATTACAACTAATTATTGAAGCAACTTACACTATAATATAACTGCCTCATTAAGAAAAGAAAGTTATGCTACCCTCAACTATATCTCAGTCGATCTATCATTTTAAAAATTAAGTTTGTATTAATCAACAAAAGGTGTAAAACTAAAATAAAAGATAATTATTATAATTAGTATATTTTCAGAATATCCAGAAATAAAACCCTTAAATCTTCTCTTTTTGTTATCCCCTGCATTCTGTGCTAATGGATATATAAATACACCATGCATATTGAAATAAAAATGTTTTCATAATGTTGTAGACAAAACGCCATTCCCGGATAACCGCATTAAGCCTCCACCACTCGCGTGGAGTACACCCGTACACAAGACACTTTTGAAAGTACATACTTCTGATTAGAAGGATCAAAAGTGGCTGAAGTTTCGTGAGCCTTAGTTTCAAGGATTAATATTAGCATAGGAAAAAATGTATTTCGTTTTAAATATTTCTCCAACAAAATAGTATTTTCATAAAATATATTATTACTTTATTTAATTTTTAAACCTTATTAAAACAACAATTTATAAATAAAAAGCCAGTAATCATTTCATATCAACACATCATAAATATAAAAAAAAAAATGTCAATATAGGTATGTACATTTACATATGAGTTTATTCATATACATAGATATATACAATTTGTGTATATATAACCATAAGTACCTGAATACTGAACATTTACAGTATTAGTAAGACGTTAATTTTTTTTTATTTATTTGTATATAATATGATAAGAGTTTTTAATTTTTTTTTTTGTATGCATTAATACTTATTTTTTTTCTCTTTATTTATACTATTTTTTATAATCTTAACACTTTTTATTCTGATTTATTTTATATTAATATTTACTGTATTTTGTATTTTGTATAGCTAGAGGATTTTGTTTTCTTTTTATTAAATTATACATCTTGTATGAATGGTTTTTTGTCATCCATATTATTTATTGCCCTTATAAACTGTATAATCTCTCTCTCTCTCTCTCTCTCTCTCTCTCTCTCTCTCTCTCTCTCTCTCTCTCTCTCTCTCTCTCTCTCTCTCTCTCTCTCTCTCTCTCTCTCTCTCTCTCTCTCTCTCTCTCTCTCTCTCTCTCTCTCTCTCTCTCTCTCTCTCTCTCTCTCTCTCTCTCTCTCTCTCTCTCTCTCTCTCTCTCTCTCTCTCTCTCTCTCTCTCTCTCCCATTCTCTTTATGGGCATGGGTACTATAAACAAATTATTTTTTTTATCTTTTCTGTATCCTCTTTTAATCAACCATATGAATGGTTTTGTTTTTCTGTTATCTCTTCTTTTCTTTTCTTTCCCTATGTTTGTTTATGTATTTTTTTTTCTTGTATATTTAATTATAGTTTAGTTTTTGTATATAAACAAAGATTATAGCTTTGCTAGTTTCAAGTTGTAGATATATTTTTGTTAGTAAGATGGGGTCCCAAGACATTCTTCTCTCTTTGTCCGCTTCAAAGGGCCTTAAACCAATAAAAATCAATCATTCTTTTTCTCTCGATATAAATAATTAAGAAATTACTTATAGTTCTTAAATTTAAAAGATATACTTCCTTAGATTTAAAACATATCGTTATGAAATGAAAAGTTTAATCACTTAGCCTGGGGGTATAGGGGTAATGCAGCCGGACATTAATACGATTAAATAAATTTGAATAATTTAAATTTTCACTGGTCTGCCGCCAGACGCTCTAATTTCTACGGTAGAAATTCTTAGGCCAACGGCTGGACACAAGCACAGCTATAATGAGTTTCTTATCTAGGGAAATATAATAATACTCCCTCCAAACATAATTATTGCCGCCGGCTTGCATACGCTTAGCATGACAAACACGGGGAGCGACCCAGTAACACAAGATAAAAACCATCTTATAATTATATATTATAATCATTAGACTGTAATACCCGGCCTTCTTCGGATCTAGATCCAGGTTTTGGAGGGATTTTTTTTTTTTTTCCT
The DNA here is from genome assembly GCA_003667255.2 of Euschistus heros. Taxonomy (NCBI): domain Eukaryota; kingdom Metazoa; phylum Arthropoda; class Insecta; order Hemiptera; family Pentatomidae; genus Euschistus; species Euschistus heros. Next base: position 1,129,880 of record RCWM02000022.1, on the reverse strand, counting down.
TGTGGCCAGAGATATATTAATGTATTCAGCGTGGCCCCTGTAGCCCTGTAGCTGAGTAGACTTCCTCGATAAGAAGTGTTAATTAAGGCGATTATCTATCCTTACATCTTGCGTCACATTTCTAAACTTATAGCTCCTCACTTCCTCTTCCAATGCTGGAGACTATTAGATCCGGCGATAATGCCTCGCGTTCTCTGTAACCGAACCTACACTTAACTGTCAGAGGACTATATTTTCAATTTAGGACCGTGTCATTCACATCATAATATACGACCCCATTAAGAGACCAAATACTCTTCGCTGACTAATTCAACTATAAATGCCACCTATCGTTGTTTAATGTTTAGATAAAGAGAGTAAACAATTTAAATGTATTAGATTTTAATGCATCAGCCAATGGCTAATCTAGAATTATTGGTCTCGTTGTAGGATTAAAAGTCCATCATGATATTTCAGGACTCCCATTTAAGGGAGGTGGTAAAATATTCAACGCTATTCAAAGTTAAAATTATTTGGTAGTTAATTTTTATTACTTTCTTAACTAGTCAGCCATAGCGATTGTAATTTGTAGCGACAGCCAGGAACTGAAGAAGAACGGTAGCACTATTATATAGTAGGTCCAGTTTAACAGATAGCTAAAGTACATCAGTTAGTCCTGTAGCAAGATAATTTTTTTTTTTTTATTTATTTTTTTTTTTTTTTTTGGAATTTCAACTTGTCCTATATATCAAATATATATATATATATATATATATGGGAAATTTCAACTTTGTCCTAACTATCAAAAATAAATATAATATTTGTTTTTGTTAACAAAATTGTATACATTAAATTAAACTTTAAAAAATCCAACAATGTCATCGTGCGGTGGACGGTGTCTCCTCTGCATTGGAGAGCGGAATGTACCATATTGTACGGGAGCCTTTCTCGACGTGGAACAAGCTTTTGACCGAGTCTGGCACCCAGGACTACTTTACAAACTCCGTAGATTCCTTCCTTTAACATACTTCCTAATTATTCGTCCCTATCTTAGCGATAGAATCTTCAAAGTTAATCATAACTTTACCTATTCTTCTCTCTTTACCCAATCTTGCCAAAATAAATCCAAACAAATCTCACCAAATAACGTTTACCCTACGTCGTAAACCTACGACTTCCTGTCATACAGTATCCTTTAAAGATATTCCACTAATCCCTGTTGAACAGATACGCTACTTAGGACTCCACTTGGACAAACGACTAACTTGGAATCCACATACAAGACTAGAACGACAAGAAACTGCCCGTCGTTTCAGATTACTTCAACATTTACTAGACAAACGTTCAAAGCTCCCAATGAATTACAAAAGGCATGACTGTGATTAGACTGTGACATGCATGACTGTGATTAGACCTATTTAGACGTACGGAGTTGAGCTTTGGGACTCCACTAAACCATTGAATTCATCTCGTATTCAATCCTTACAATCCAAAATACTTCGTAAAATCCTCAATGCTCCTTAGTTTGTCATTAATAAACTTATCCATAAAGATCTTAATGTTCCATATGTTGCTAATTTAGCCCACTCCAGATACCTATCCTTTCATAGTAAGCTCCATAATCAATCAAATCACCATCCCTGATAATCCTCCGAGGCGTCTGAAACGAAGATGGCCTAGAGATCTTCTAGTGTAGAATTTTTAATGTAGTACTACTGATAGGTAGTTCTTTTCAAGTTTTAACATTTTATTATAATCGTTTTCAATACATTTACTTGATATATATATTCTGGACAGTTGTAAATTTTAATGAATGTATATTAAAAAAAAAAAACTTAAAAAAAAACCATAAAAAAAGTAAGTGAGTCAACAACAGCAGTTGAGTTACAAGTCCTTTGAAAGTTGTATATAAAGATACATACACTTCAAACCTGTGAATCTGATTTTTTTTTTCATTAACAAAGTAAATTTCATTTTTACAATAGCAATTTAAATTCATGAGGAACTTTTCAAATTTTATATTCAGTGATAGTCACTAGATATCATTTAAAAATTATTGTCAAAACGTTTATAGTCTCAAAATAATTATATTTTTCAAGGGAAACTTATTTAATCTACCGTCCCATGCTGTAAATCATCAGACTTGCTGGTGATAATTTTTTTTTTTTTTTTTGAAAATGAAGTAAGTCAAACTAAAATATATACACATAAATTTTATCATAGAGTATATTAGTATTTAAAAAAAGAAAAGAAAACAGATTGAACTAATAATTTTATCATTCAGTAATTATTTGCAATACTCTTTATCCAGATTATTAGTAGATCCAATTCGAATCTTGAACTATTGATGCTAAAATGTTTCTTATTAAATGTTTCTCTTGTTTGATCTATTTAAACATTATTTTTTATTATTTTTTTTTTTTTTTTTTTTTGTCTTCTTATTCTACGAAAAAAAAGACCCATAATACGAACCTTCCCTACATTGTAAATGGATAAGATATCCTACATGAAGGTACAAGATACCTATCAGAAAGGTGGTCTAGGCCTACCTGATGCCCAATAAATCCAGTGGTGACTATGATGCGGGTAACATGATGCTATTAATTTGTCGCAGATAGGGGCTACCGTATGAGGGCACAGCTGCCAGTTTGTTAGACAACTTCCGAATTTAGATTAACCACCTTTCGGGGAACCTTTACAGGTGTTGCAGGCAAAATACAATCGATTTTTTATCATGTTTAAAGTTAATTAAATTTTTATTTTCCGATGATTTATTATCCATCAATAAAAGTTAATAATTCGCATACTAATATCTATTTCTTAAAGATAAAACTTCTTTAAAAAGATCAGTAAATACTATAATACTGAATATTTTTTAAATCAATAAACCACTAACTTAGTTTCGTATTTTTCTTTTAGATTTTTTTTTTTTTTAATTTATAAATATGAGATTTTTAAAAAAAAACCTCTCTTGTAAATTTTTTTTATCAGCGATTTCGTGTTATTATTTAGTAACATTTATAAATAAGTTATGTGTATAAAAAGGCGAAGCTTGTATTATATATTAAATTTAATTAATTTTTCATTTTTTTTTAATAAATGCGGGGGGGGGGGGGGGGGGGGAGTAGCTCAGTGAGTGACTGAACCAACACCTACTGAGTAATTGGGCAACTATTCCACGGACCCAGATTTGAATCTGGGACAAATAATAATAATATCGAGCAGATAATTATTTATTTTGTAATATTCACAGATTGAGGAAAAACTTAGTTGAATGTGATTCGGGCTAAATCACATCCTAGCACAACCGTTGACCAGGAGACTGTACAACCTATGCCTGTACTGAGCATTCTAAACTATTTTTTAAAACTATTTATTGATATTTACAACTTTACACAACATACAACAAGTAAATTTGATCTTAATGATAACAATGACTTGTATATAACCTGTGAAGAACTACTCACTAGTAACACTTCAATAAAAATTTTATATCAAAAGGTCCCTGGATCATCTTCTGGTTTATCAGGAAGGAGTGTGACGCAAGTGGATTTGGTTTGGGCTAAATCTGCAACATACGAAGCATTTAGGTCTTTATGGATAAGTTTGTTTGAGACAAAATAAGGAGCATTAAGGATTTTTCGCAGGATTTTGGATTGCAAGGATTGGATACGGGATAAATTAGATGTTTTAGTAGGACCCCAAAGTTCAACTCCATATGTCCAAATAGGTCTGATAACTGTCCTGTAAATGAGTCGTTTGTAGTATATAAGAAGCTTTGAACGTTTGTCTAGTAAATGTTGAAGAAGTAGAAAACGACGAGCAGATTCCTGTCGTTTTAGTCTTATTTGTGAATATTCTATAAGTAAATATTGACATTAGTATTAAAACAATTAGAAGATAGCAAGACTAGCTGCGACTAAAAACACTGATCCTACGTCACATAAGAAAAAATTGGATGTATTAGTGAAAGTTTTCTTATTAACGTATTGTAGTACAAGCTTTCTGTTTATTTTCAGTTTATTTTTATTTATTTGGAAATGGAAGATCGAAGAAGGGAGACAGAAAATTTTACTGACCCCTCAAAATAAATCTACACGATATAAAAACAAAGATTTTCGATTAATTATTTAATATACACTCGGGATACGTTTAACTGTGTCTTGATCAACCTGCCCTTCGATATTTTCATTTAATTCCACTATGCTTTTTTTTTTTTTTTTTTTTTTTTTTTTTTTTTTTTTTTTTTTTTTTTTTTTTTTTTTTTTTTTTTATTTTTTTTTTATTTTTTTATTTTTTTTTTTTTTTTTTATAGAAAACGTTCAATTTCAACGGCAACAGTTAACTAAGGAACAAATCGTCACTAAGAATTTCTCATGAAGAAGATTGGTTGTTTTGTAAAGTTAATAGGCGTAAACCCGTTGGTTACAGTGGGACGAATGGCACAAATGAAATTTAAACAATAATTATCGAATAAATTTATAAGCTAATTAATTAATAGAATAAAGATTGAAAAAAAAATGACGTAACGGAGCCTATCAACGTTCACGGTTTACCCTGCTGGGATCGAGACACCCCCATCTACTCAGCGCAACTCCCCCCCGGAGATGTCCGAGTGTATAGAATCAGAAGACCGATTGGGAACAGAGCATCCGGCACATTAGACAGTCGCTGGGCGATGAGACCAATGCTGAACAGGGGGCTCACATGGACAAACGCATACTTAGGTACCGAATCCTCTGAAGAGCCTACTTGGTGGACGGTACCGGCCTAGCGCGTCGAATTGTATTAGCTGGAAGGACCGACAATGGAGCTGGACGCTTTCTCCGAATCATTGTATCGATTCCATCATGGAGAGAGGAAGGAAGGACTGCAGCCTTAGTTCAGGAGGCGCTGATTTGAAAGAGGCGATACGTGAGACCTGTGTTGGGGGGGAACAATATTGATTAACAAAGGGTTGAGCTGTTGGGCTCCCGGACTTGAGCAAACTGGACGCTACTACTTTGTCCCAAATTACCATTGATCTTTGTTACCGAACGTCCTCGTTAAATATTAGCTCCCCCGATAATGTGCATCCCAAGAGAACTTCACAGTTTTCTTCGGCTTATTCGTTCCGGATTTCGCACTTTCCATGCTCAAGGGAGAGCATCGCTGATTGCAGCGCTCCTTTTGATTTAATATTATTGCACCACGACTTTTCTGTGGGAGTTATGAATGCCCAGACCTAGTTCATCAAGTACTATTTTTGATTGATGTTGAATCGCACTCTCCCGCGTGAACCGCCCTCCGCAGGCCACCGCTTGTCACGCGCGCCAGCCACAACTTGGTCAAGCAGCACAGCATGGGAGGAACACACTCTCTTGGTCACTCTTCATGTTGTTACCAGTAGTTGAGCGTGTGAGAGGAAAATTCTGGATCGCGACAGTTCCACGGGTAAAAACCTGAATGGTCCACGATTGGCGCAAGTTGAAAAGAGAGAATGATGACACAGGGGACACGCCTGTGGGGTACTCCGCCATTGGCACCGCTGATCTGGCTTGTGGATGAGCAACAACATTGATCCTAATCTTTGTTGCGAGCCTAGGAGAGCAGACAATTACATCAGCTGAGAGCGGTGAACACACCTCTACGGCAGACCAGTGAGCGGCAAACTATGTGCGTCGATGCCCAACATTGTGCAAAAGCCCCAATCACTGTCGAAGAAAGGCCGACAGCGCAAGCCTTCTGTAGTAGTGGGCCTTATGATTGCAGGCCAGCAATCCTGGCATTGACATGAGTGTCACCGGGAGAGACCTTTAAAAAACCTCTCCTGATTTTTGTTGAAGGCGACCTGATTTCCTAAGCCGCCAAGCCACAAAAGCCTTTTCTATTATTCGCGCCGCTGACAATTGAGTAAGAATGGTGCCGATAGGCACTAGCAGGAATGACATTTAGCCTGTAAGAACACGCTGCTACCTTGTGAAGAATTAGAGTTGTTAAACGGGCCCCTGGCTTGCAGGAGATTTCCAAGGAGGAGTTACATAGGCCTCCTTCGAAACTATTGTATCTCCGTCTCCTCATCGGGGCGTGGATGATGTGCGAAGAGTACATCAAAATCATTTTAACCGTGAGGGACACGTACTAGCGTGACGCCATGCAAGGGCACCCCCACCGCCGCAGTATCGTATATCCAAACGATGGGTAGCTTTTAATTTATAGCTCTTTCTTTAATTGCCGTTGGATAGCCGTATAGCGGATAGACCTCAATTTAGGGCCTGCGGGAGCACTAGTCCATAATCACACGACGTTTGGGCGCGGAGTTGCGTATATTCTCAAAGAGAGGTTTTTAAGTTGGGTCACTCAAGCAGTACGCCACGTTCAAAGGGACATTGCTTGGGAGCCGTCCGGCATTCATGAATAGGTTAGTGACGTACCCTAGCGACCTTTTTTCTCACTATGGCTATAGCTAACTGATAACTGTGCTAGTTCATTAGTTAGGTATTGTTCCTGCGAACGATCTCATGGACTTTTATTGCGCACTCTCGGGGAGATTCGTCACTTTCACAACAACCCTTATCTGCCATAAGTTGATTTATTTGTTAGGGACTCATTTTGTCAAATCTGTCACCAACGGTAAGGGTGGCTGTGCCGGCCAGCAATTCGAGCATTTACATTTCTTTGAAATTGAGGGAAAGCTGAATAACGCGCCATTACCGTCGAAAAATCCCCTTTTTCAATTATCGCCCTTTTTTGTAAATTCTTAAAAGTGGCCGACCATTTATTCAATCTCTGCTTTAGTGCCACAAGCCTCCCCCTCTTCATTGATAGGATCAGTCCTTTTTTTAATATATCCCCTGACCGTTCTACAATTTGGCCTACCCTGGGATGTTTTTTTGCGATATGGAGTTCCCAGGAACCCTTTTTCCCTCCTTTTCTAAAACTTCATCCACATATGGGACATACCCTACTTTCGGACGCGGACCTGCAACGCAATTCCAGCCTGAAGCTCGGGAGGACGAAGGCAGCCACATCGTCAACAGATACAGTCTTGCCTAAAACTCGGCCGTCCTCACCCTCCCATTCACCTTAATAATCTTTTTCCTCGCCTTCTGTGATAGCCCCCTGCATACTGCGATGCCACCCACAGCCTCTTGGACCAGTCCCCGCCGTTCTTGGCACCCATAATCGTCTCATCACCAATTTGAAATTCTTTGCTCTCTCGCCGAGTCGCGTAAAAAAAAATAGAAGAAAAAGAATTGTATACAATTAGAAGTAGGTAAAATTACATAGACTGTTTATACGTTGCGCTCTATGTAATCAACGTGAGAAAAATGGAAATGAAAAGAAAAAAAAAGTGTTCAGTTTCAGTTTCTTAATAAAATGAATTTTATATTGTAATAAGTTACTGTTTCTTTAGTATCACCATTCATATAAAAAAAAATACTTCATCATTAAATTCTATATAAACAAATACAAAGAACATGATCTAAATTTCAAATTCTTGAAAAATAAATCTTTGTTATAATGCCATGTCCAAATAATTACTGGTTTCGTCCCACTGTGCGCCTTTCAACAAATTCTATGAATCATAATAAATAATAATTGATGATTAAATTAACTATTGTTTTAGTATCAAATACAGATATATATTACGTCAACTAGTCTACCAATTTTTTTAATGTATATCTGTTTTTTGGGAGTCTCGATTAACCAAGGATCTGGTTATTCGGGCCTATATCTGTCCCAACCACGCCGGTTAATTGTTTATGTGATTTTAACGGAAGTAATCACTCAGATATTTTATCTTTCAACCTTTGAGTAATATAACAACAAAACATATTATTCAAACCGACCTATTATACTTAAGTATATTCAAAGTTTTCCGAAGAGATCAATCTTGTTTTTTAAGTCCTGATAGGAATATTTTTTTTTTTTAAATATTATTGTTTTCCATAGAAGATAACTCCGTTATACCAATCAATTAACAAGATTTATAAATGTCATTCAGTAATCAAGTTTCAGTATCATTCTTATATGCATTTAAAACTATAAGATATTGTTCTGAGAATGTCAGCTATAATGGGTTTCGCAACTACATTATGAATTCATAGAAATACCATATAAATGAAAACTATTAGGCCTTCTAGGAAGGGGTCGGTATATCATTATGGTTTCAATCACTATTCTTGAATATGATTAATAAGACATAAGATCTATTATGTTAGATCCTATTTAAATTTATAAACATTTGGCTTTAGAATAAAGGTTTGATTCAATCCACATGCGTTAAATTTCGGTTTATTCAAGGTTATAACTTAATTGCGAACCTAACGTGATTGAAGCAGAGCATGTTGCCACAACACTCCAGAAGCGGCATTGTTTGCCGGTTGATGGAATTATGTTTGTCCCTACTGGTACTAGTCAAAGGATCTCGGGCGATATTATTGTCTAATTAACTCATATCTTAATTAACGGAAGGATCCATTCCATTAATTGATACTCAGTCCTCCTTTGTCAGCCGGGGAAGTGAAATAAAAACGAAAAAAAGCACACAAGAAAAAAACAATGGTTCTCGCTTCGATGGATTTTTTCCCGTTCGTTCTGCCCTCCTTCCTTATCTCTTCTTCCTCTTCTGTTGATTTTTTTCCTGACCTTTTTTTTTTTTTCACCTGCTACGCTTCCACCTTATCCTATTCCCATCGTTCATTGAGTCAGGCAAACACAGAATGGAACGGCAACACACCCATATCGACAATTATCTTTCAAGTGACCAGCTCCTTTTAAAATACCTACTACCCTATCCCAAGTAAAAAAAATCATTCTAATAGTAGTAGAATTTAAAGCATCAATGCACCAATGATTTCGGCAATGAACAGGTACATAAAAGATATCGGGATAATTGGTATTGACCCTTTTATAACATTATAAGTATACATGATACTATCTGGGTAAGTTTTGTAAATTAATTTACTTTTAAAAAAAAAGTTGTATTGAAATTAAATTAAATTTAAAATATCAGTTGTTAAAATGCTTATATGATGGATGTAATGCCAGAAGGGGTATGTTCCGTAATCGTAGTTTCGAATAAATCGCGAATGAAAATTACAAAGTTTATATTCTTCCTCATTTGTGAATGTTTTTTTAAGTACCAAATATGTAAAAATCCTCTTTCTAGTCTCCGTGAAACCAACGTAAGTGAATTTCATGGGATTTTTTTTAGGAAATTCCCTCTTTCTAGACTAACACCATTAATATATTGCAAATATCAGATATTGTAAAATTAATATATTTGTTTTTTTAATGTGAAAAAACATATAATTCAAACCATATAACAAGTTTCTTATCAAAGCGAATATTGTAATAACATTAAAATGGTAATTTTTAAGATATGGATCATTCACCCATTACATACAAATGTCTGTCCCGAAGCGATTGTGGTTTCTACATGAAGTTTCTTGTAGCCTAACTGTAACAAATAGCTGCTAGGGTACTTTCATCTTAAACGTAAAGTAGTTTCCCATCGTTATCGATTTGTTTTCATGGTTAAATTTAAATTCAAAACGTCAAAATCTATTTCCCTCATTTGTCTCATAACATGATTTGTTAACTACAAAGCGAATAAGTTCTCCATTTCTGTTATTGTTAACTTACTTTTTTTTTCTAGTAACTCTAGTAAGTTGCAAAATATTGAATTTTAGAATTGAAACTGAGACTAAATGCTAAAGATAATAAGAATGACTTCAAATACCTGTGTCCCAGAGGCTTAATCTATTTTCCTAAATGCTTATTTAGTGTTAACTAATATCTTTTAATCGACTAGTTGATCTCATAGTCATTAACAAATCTTTAGTACTATTAATATTTTATTAATTGAATTGTGAGTATTTCCCATTTCACGATTTCTATCTTGATCATAAATGTGCATATAGAATACATTCTATGATCGGATTTTTCGCTAGTACCATTATTAGATTATTATAAAGATGTTTACGAAGAAACCATTTTTTTATACATAACTATTTTCTGATGGAATCACAATGTCGAAATTCCGACAAAATGATAGAATGACCTATTTACACTATTTTTATAATATTTAGGTAAATGCTGTTTTATTAAATAAATATTACAAGCTGCCTCTTTAAATGGCAATAAGTAATATGGATGACAATGAATCCATTTATGTAATATGTACAAAGGAATTAAATAAAAAAGGAAAAAAAAATCTGTAGTAAATATTAACATAAAAGAAATCAGAAAATAATTGAATAAAAAAAATTTTAAAAAAATCCTTCACACTATATTTACAATATATACGAACATTCCAGGAAAACCCTGAGCTGAGCTTGTTCCCACACTTGTGAGAGGGCCCAGTTGCCAGCCGGGCCTAAGTAATAATATTTAAAGAAAATTTGATATTTAATAAGACATTTAAATATTATTCTTCCTAATATTAAAAAAAAAAATGTTATAATAACAGTTTCATTAAACATATTTATATACATAAGTTATGTGATATCGATTAACGGAGTGGATTATTTTTTTGTCTGTTTTATTTATTAATTTTTTAAATCCTGACATATTCGTATACTTACAAAATACAATTTTTAAGCTGTTATAACAGTATAGAATATCTATGGTTAAAATAAAATCCATCATGCAAATTTAAAAACATTTATTTATAAATCACTGTTTTTTCCTCTCCCCTTTGTTTATAATCAAAGAATAAAAAATACACTAAAAATAAAAGGAAGCGTTAACCTGACTACTCAGAAGATAAACAAAAAATAATAAATTATATTCTTTTGAGATATATTGTCAAAAATTAACAAATATAACATTTCGGCGCATGCCAAAAATGTGTGGCAACAATCAGTGATTTCGTTTGTTTCATAAATAAATTGAAGTAAAATATAGTCAAATATCTTGTTCTTTTATCACTATATTATTATTATAAAATGTTTAAATTATATAATACATTGATTTTTTTTTTTTTTTTTTTTTTTTTTGCATCAGACGGGATTTGAATTAAATGGAAAATATGTATTTAATGTTTGAGCCCATATACTCAATATTCTATATCTTTATTAAAATATTTCATAATTTTAATTAATTTTATTGTAAAATATATATTTAATGTGTCGTTATTGGCTTATGTAAATATTTATTTTTTTATTTAGATTGTTAATGTAATTTTGATTAGCATTACTAATACCAGTCTGTGTTATTATTTAATTTAGTAGAAGAATGTCACAAATTTTTGGATTTCCTATATCAATAAATTAAACATCGAATAAGAAAAAAATGCTAAATATAAAGGATATAATGGCCATTTTACTTTTTAAAAAATACAAACTAATTATCTACTCATGTAAAGCAGTTGCAATGAAAATTTACAAAACAAATTGAGATATAACCTTTACGAAACTTAATAAAAAAATAAAATGGTAACAACACGTCTGTGCGCGGTTCATTTAATTAAAACTGCTGAATCATTTTTGATCGAACCCTCTAGAGAGTTTAAATACCACACATTTCCCACGAAATATGAACATTTAATATGGTTTAATATACAAAACAATTTATTTCATATACAACGAACAATTTTCTGAAATTAACTCAAACCGTACAAAAATAAACCGGCACGGTTGTGAAGTAGAATTACCACAGCAGTTCTTACACATATTTAGCCCAATTGCGATGCCTACGCCTATCTACAGTAAATGTTTTAATTATAAAGTTGAATGTTTACTTTTAAAAAAATATGGCTGTCATTATAAAGTTAATGATAGCAAACAGCTTAAACATAACATAGAATTTATTAATATTTAGCGGCTGGATTGTTTAAAATCCAACATTTAATTACTGAGCTTCAATAATTATATTGTTAAAATAATTATATAAACTTAATTCAATTATAAATCAAATTGAATTTTTGTATGATGGAACGGTTAATACTATCGCCTTTTCTAAATAGTACATTTAGTTTAATTTTTTTTTTTATGCATGAATTTATTATTATATACAACAAGTAAATTTGTGAAAAATGACTACATTGACTTGCGAATAACATGTAAAGAACTACTCACTAGTAGCACTTTAATAAACGTTCTACATTAGAACGTATGTTGGCCATCTTCTTTTCAGACGCCTCGGAGGATCATCGGAATGAAGTATGAGATAAGTTGGGAGATCAGTGGATTCGAGTGGGTATGGAGCTTACTATGGAAGGATAGGCATCTGGTCTGGGCTAAATCAGTAACATATGGGTCATTGAGATCTTTATGGATAAGTTTATTTGTAACAATGTAAGGAGCATTAAGGATTTTTTGAAGGATTTTTTATTGGAAGGAAAGGTATATGGTTTCGGCCAAATGAGCAAAATATGGAACATTAAAATCTTCAATGGTAAGTTTGTTTGTGACATAATAATGATCATTGAATATTTTACGAAGGATTTCGGATTGTAAGGATTGGATACGAGAAGAATTAGGATAGGATAGGATAGGATAGGAGCCCGAAAGCTCAACTTTGTCTAATTACTGTCAAGTAAATAAACCATGCAATAAATCGGAATCTTTTCCAAAAACGGTGAGCGTTGAAGTAATATAAGACATTGTAACTTCCCTAAGTAAGGTGAAGATCATGCTGATCTTTAGGTCACAAGTTTGTAAAATTCAAGAATACATGTATTCTTATAGGAAATTTAATGCTAAATACGAAATTACCGAATATTACCGCTCTTATGGTAAAAATGTGGCTTCCTCAAAAAGTCTTTGATTTATCGTATATCTGAAACGGATTGGAATAGAAAGGTTAGATCTGCGGTGTTTTTCTGCATTTTTGATCTTATTTGCATTTTTTTTTTTTTTTTTTTATTTTTTTTTTTTTTTTTTTTTTTTTTTTTTTTTTTTTTTTTTTTTTACACTAAGAGATACTCACCCTGTATACTATAGTTTAAAAATTAATACATTAACCCATTACCGCCCATTGAAGCCATACGGCATCACTAAAAATGCTTCTTTACTGTGGAGGCTGGCGTCATTACTACAAAACCAAACGAATCACTGCATGTCAGAACATGTTACTGCAAGGCTTGAACACGTCCAGAAAAATCCACAGCTTCTTATATTCTATTCTAAATGTTCCTACTGTTTTTAAAATGTGAAATTGCCATGCATTTTAAAACTTTTTTTCATCATTTCTATTTATAATATTATTGAAGTATTCAATCTAAGATTTTTGGACTGTTATATCTTTTGTATTATTCATTTATTCTTAGGACTTAACTGTATTTTGTTTCTAATATAATTAAGTAATGGAATTTATTGTACTACCTTAAAAATCTAAAAAAAGAAAACAAAAAAAGTAAGTGAAACCTCCCATTGATGCCATATCACCCATTTTCACTATAAAGAAAATATTGGGTATTCTTTTATTATTTTCACTGAATTTAGACGGTCAATATTACGCTGAAATCAAATGATTTTTTTTAAATTTCGAAAAAAAAAATAGTTCTGGGCGGTAATGGGTTAAGGATACCATTGTGGTTAGGTGTGTTGGAGATTCAAGAATTTTAGTATTTTCGTTGGCTTTGCGTTGACGGTTCGAATCCGGCCTAGGTAGGTTAAAATTTATTTCGCAACTGCCCATGGTATTTATCTCGCCCTTCCCACTTTGGCTAGAATAGGTTGTAGGATAACAGTTGCTTACTTGTCAATTGGTGTACATAAGGACGTTAAACCTTAACAAATATACAAACAAATGAAATAAAAATTTGCGAAAGGTGAAAAACATTATGGATATTATTTTTTTTAGCGATTCTTCGCCAAATGAATAACGTGTAAAAAATAAATAAACATGAAATGTTTCTTTTCATTTTATTTTAAAATCAATTGTATTATATTGCAGATAACAGCTTGTAAGCCTTGTATTTCGGAACTAGTTTTACATCAGTATGAGAATCAATAAAGAGAACGGGAATAAATCGCTACAGGATCAAGATAAGCCAAGACAGGCATCGCTGCTTTGAGGACAAATGGTGCCGTGGGCTTTCGAGAAGTCATAATGCCTCGTAGGTAATGCATTATGATAGCTACGACACACTCTCCAATATACAAATTAATGGAGCGTGACTAATCATAATGTGAAGCATTTTTTATTGTCTATCAAATATTGGACAGCTCGTCCTGGGAGGTCCCGGCTCCAAGACAGATCACATCACTCCTTCGGACTACTTGATAATGATGGATAGTCCCTCAGAGGGTTTTCCTTTTTGCACGACGCTATCTAGTGAGTCATAAAACAAATACGAGTCCAAACAACATAATTAATTACCGATGGTCTTCCTAGTGACTGGTAATAAACGGATTGCCAGCCAATTATGGTGGTAATATAAATTATATTGCCTTCAAGCCCACGTTTTGAAAGGCAAACATTATCCAATGTTATAGGCCGTTAATGATCTCATATTGTTAATGTTAATATATTAGCAAAGCATATATTAGTAAAGCATCAAAACAAATTACAGTCAGGATTATTTCACTTAAAACAGTTAGACTTGGAACTCCATTAACCTACGTGGTTGGGACCGAAACAGGTCCCTATAACAAAATCCTTAGTCAATCGAAGCCCTAAGAGAGTAAAGAAAATACATAATAAAAAATGAAGAACAATTGACTTATAGTCCAGTAAAATAAGGGTTTGGCTGAATCCGAATCTGAAGTTTGCTACCACGACAGCCGTTGCCTTCATACCCAAAATCGCAAAATATGGCTTATTTTCGACTTTTACCTATACGGCAACAAAGCTTTTTTCGAAGAAAGGTTCTATTTATTAATTGTAGCTGGACACAGTACCTGCGAAATGAAAAAAACTACTCCGTAACTACTCATTTTTTACGACGTTATAATATTGGGAAAAATTGTAGAGATTGGCCAACGTTTGTCGTACGCTTTTGACTATAACTCCGAAACTATTTGTCCGATCCAAAATTACTTTATTTAATCTAAAAGCTGGTTAAATTTGCTATTAGAATCAATATGTATATCAAATTTAGATCTAAATCCGCAGAGTACCCTTACCATAACGCTAAAAATCCCATACTGTTGTGAAATCCAAGGTTTTTGTGACACATTTTTCGCTCTAATCCAAAACTTAGTTCGATCCACAATTTTTTTTTTTTTTTTTTTAACCTCAAAGCTGGTTAAATCTTATATTAGACCCTGTATATTTAATTTATATTTAACATCGAGAAACACCCTCGCTAGCACGCTAAATGTATATGTTTTAGACTGTAAGGGATCTAACAGTAAATTTAACTGAATTGGGGATCGAACTAATAGTTTTGGAGTTAAAGCCAAAAGTGTGCCAAAAAATCTTGGATTTCACAACAGTACGGGATATTTAGCGTGTTGGTGTTTATATGTTATATGTTAAGGGGCTTGATTAATATATATAGTCTTAACGTATATATATAAATATATACATAGTAAATTTAATTCAGTTTTAGGATGAAATAATGTAATTTTGTATCTGAATAATGGTTTCAAAGTTTTAGCCGAATGATTACGATAAACGTGTTATCGCGGAGAAGTGGGCCCATTTCTTCAATTTTTCTCAAGCCCATAACATAGCGGAAAATGGTCCGATTTCGGAGTTGTTTTTTTCATTTCTTATGTGCTGAATTCAGCTACAATTAACATATAAAATTCTTCGACAGAAGCTTCGTTTATAGGTAAAAAGCAGAAAATAACCAGTATTTTTGACGGGTTTTTTTCGATTTTTGGTGCCATGGTAGGAAACTGCAGATTCGGATTCAGCAACCCATAAAATATACATATGCGTTGAGAGTTAAAGTTCAGCAGTTTTTTCTTGAAAACGGCCTTTTGAAGTCTTAGTTTACTGGACTATTAATACTTATCATAGTTTTGGAAGAAGACCGTCAAAAGTCAGAAATAGATTCAAATTCTAGGTTATTGCATTAAGCATCAATATAATGTATGTATACATACAATATATGTATAATGTATACACCGACAAAACAAAATTGTTAAATACTTAAACATACCTAACTTTGTGGTCACAACCTTACAGAGTAGAGTTGCTTCGAATTTAGTAATATTTTATATTACATTACTTGTCTTAAATACAAGAGATTCAAAGCAATATAGCTCAGAAACAGTTTTTTTGTATCTTTCATTTCAATTATCAATTAACAGTCTAAAAGCACACACAAACATACATGTATGTATACATGTGTGTGTTTACTGAGGTTGTTGAGGTTCAGTCAATAAATAAAAACAACTGTTTTGGCAACGTTTCGAGACTATATTGTTCTCGTAATCATGCCCTACAGTGAAAAAAACCGGTTACAATAAAATTACATAAGTTATACAAGTTATTTCAAGACATAAAGTTAGCTACAATATAAGTATATAACAACATGTGTTAGAATAATAAAAATATAAATAATTACAGAATATAGAGGAGTATGAAACTACTTACAATGTTACTAGTGGATATGGTATCGACATTGTAAGTAGTGTGGACACCTAATGGAGGCTGGACACCTAGCGAGAGTCAAGGATGAAAGATGGTCGAAAAGCAGCACCGAGTGGACACCGATCGGCTAAGTGAGAAGCAGGGGAAGGCAGTACAGAGGTGGAGGGATGAAATTACCCGAAGAGTAGGAACCAATTGAATGAAAGTGGCCAGGGACAGAGACTGTTGGTTGAAAATTATAAATAATCTATAGGAACAAAAGAAAAGAAAAAAAAAAAAGTTTTGTTTTGTTTGTAGTTTTGTTTTAGGTTTAGTGCTAACAAAGAATATTGTATATTTTATTTTGTATTTTTACTAGCCAGTTTCTATTCTGTAAAATTATTTTGGATCTGAACTCCATTTTACCTCCTAAGGGAAAGGCTTTTGTCATAAATATGATGTCAATAAAGCTTTATTATTATTATTATTAAACACAACATGAACTAGAATTCTTTATTTACAGGATGAGCACCTCTTAGTGTAAAAAAAAAATGGGTGAAATTAGATCAAAAATGTAGCAAAATGCCGTATACCTCAATTTGCTATTCCAATTCGTTGCAGATATAAGATAAATTAAAGTTTTTTTGAGGAAACCACGGTTTTTCCATAAAAGCTGTAATATCTCAATTTTGTTTAAATATTTCTCAGATTTTGACCACATTTCCGGATTTAGCATTAAATTTCCTATAAGAACCGAGTACATGTAACCTTGATTTTACAAACTTATAACCGAAAGAACATCATGGTCATCACCTTATTTAGGGAAGTTACAATATCTTATATTACTTCAACGCTCACCTTTTTTGGAAAAAAAAACTATCCACAAAACTGCTAATCTCACAAAAACTTGCAAACTTAATCAGATTTGAATGATATGTAAAAAGTATTGGTTCTGTTTCGATTTTATGGAGAAATTTACTTTTAAAACCGAAAAAACCTGGAGTTCTCATTTGGCATACAAATCAGTTACTTGCGTAAATAAAACATTATGGCAGTCCCTTAATGGAAATGTGCATTTTAAACATAATAAACTATTCATTGGAATAAAAAGCAAAGAAAAATATGATTGTTTAACAGAAAATAAAAAATGAAAACTTTCAATAAATCGACACCAGATCACATTATCTTATGTCATTGCATTTATTTACATATTAGTATTATTTAGGATTAATTTGATTAGATTTTCAATTTAAGATTTAAAACACAATGATAATGAACATAGACCTCAATTTTGCCGTTAGCTTCTGAATTCAGATTGTGTTGAAGAATACCACTTTTTGAGGTGAAT
Organism: Euschistus heros; assembly: GCA_003667255.2. Taxonomy (NCBI): domain Eukaryota; kingdom Metazoa; phylum Arthropoda; class Insecta; order Hemiptera; family Pentatomidae; genus Euschistus; species Euschistus heros. Next base: position 1,112,095 of record RCWM02000022.1, on the reverse strand, counting down.
TTTATGGGCAGAAGAGTCTGTTTTTACAGGGGAAGGCATTTTACCTACCCATGGATATTGTTGGTTTATATTTGTATTGCTTTCGCATAATGTGGAGGAGCACCATGGTGTTGGAAAATCATATTTTGCCAAACTTCAGATGGAATATCGTGATGAAGTTGTGGTAGAATATTTTGTAACAAATCTTAGTAATTCTCATCATCTGTTGGGCAAACTATGATTTTTCAACACTATTCGGCAGCAAAACAAATATGAACAAACCAAAGATATACATGGGTAGGTAAATTGCCTTCCCCTGTAAAAACAGACTCCTCTGCCCATAAAATTCACCTCATCAGTGCATCAAAAGGCCGATAAATAACATATTAAAGTTGAAACAAAAAAACTTCAGTTATCAAAACTGAAACTTACTGAAAGAGTAAAAAAAGAAATAGACACTTAAAGACGAAACATATCAGGTTTTTAAATTGAAATCTTGTTAAATTGAAAGACACTTGCCATATCATATTCTTAGCTAAATGAAATATAATTGGCTTTTCTAAAGTGTGGATTGCAAAATTACTCTTTACGCTAATTTATTAATATATTTTATATAAAGTAATTTTTTATCTATTGCTCCTCATTTTATTTTTTTTTAATGATTCAATAAATCTGAAAATCCTCCCGTTTCCGTAGCTTTCCATAATAAGAAATAATACTTTATATTTTGACAACGCATATTTGGTTCAGAAATATTGAATAAATAAATTTTAAAAAGGAGTTAATTTTAGAAACGATTTTTACCATTCGATTAGGTTCTCAATAGGTTTAGGCCGTTTCCACAAAGCAGTTTTTTAAAATACTCAAATAATATAAACGTTTCTTCTCTTTTCGTCTCTATATCATATTTTTTTTTTTTTTTTTTTTTTTTTTCCATTTCTTTCAATCGTCATTTCTTCTTTAATAGTCAGTTGTTAGCGTTTTTGAAATCAGTACAATGCTGGTAAACTGTGACATAGTATTTTAATTCATTTTCTTGGAAAAATATTTGATATATGACCTTTATATATATATATATATATATATATATATATATATATATATATATATATATATATATATATAGATAGATAGATGGATAGATATATATATACACTATTATACAAAAGGACAAGCCTTTATTTCGTTTGTGATCACTAACCGCGAAAACTACTGAACCAATCCTTACCAAATTTTAAACACGCCATCTTAATAGTTCAAGGAAGGTTTAGTTATAATAAAATTTAAATATTTTCAATTTTATTGTCATAAAAAAGTGATAAATATGTGGTGCGCCGTGAACTTTGATAATCGACCGAAACGTGGAGCGACATATGGATCCCAATGGAGTTTAAAAATTGACCGATATATCGCCACTCTGCAATGGTAATACAATTAAACCCAACTGTAACGAATTTTAACTACATCTTCAGAGTTCTAGGAAGGTTTATAATAATATTTTTTTTTACAATACTATTGGAAATGTATAGTCTTGAGAGCTAGAAACAAGGTTTGCCAAACTGTCATATACTTTTATGGTTAGAAATTAAAAACCAACCAGATGGATCGATAAAATTATTTCTGCCAAATTGGATGTCTAATTATACATTTACCTACTCTTCAACTCCTAATCAATGCAATTTTAACCGGGTTAAAATTTTTTGTCATGTGTGAAAATATCATTGAAGAAATAAAGCTGAATTCCATACTTCAATACAATATTTTATAGATAAACAAATGAAATTCAATTATTAGTAAAAATAAGTTCTTTATTAATGAGAGCGGACACAGCTGCAACGGGGTATGATATATATACATAACGAAATCAAAAACTTTTTTTTTTTCCAGAATGCTTCTGTCTTTAGTTAAAAAAACAAAGGTTTAGATTAATGGTCAAGAAATATCTCACTTTCAGTTGGAATGAGAGAATAAATATCCTATTGTGCATCCTACTCTAATACAAACGATGCATTTGAATTAGATTTTATCTTAACGAGATGGAAATATCATCAGAAACAATCAGCCTGCATTGGAAACGATAACAATAATAGCCTATATACAAAGATAAAAATATGTTATTGAACCGATAAATCGCCAGCTGATAAAACATGAGATTGGTTTTTCAGAATTTCAACTCTTTTAATTAATTTTAATTGTATCCATTAGGCGAATCAAATTTTTGACGCTGAACCATGAATGATGAAAAGATTGAATTAAAAAAAATAATCTAGTACATCAAACTCTAGGTTTATATCGAACCGGATTAATAAAACAAGATGAGTTAAGGAGTTATATAATTTACAGAATGGATGTAAATATATATACCATTATTTTTCTTAAATCTAAACTAAAATAGTTTTTTAGATTGAAGTACTATCTTTTAGTTCATGGTAATCGTTAAAATTAAGAACATTTTAATATAAACTACATTAAAGAGCGTAATTAATTAAAGAACGTTTAAACAGGATTCAATGGTTCATTGGTATCTACATGAATTCCTTCATTGGTATTTTTGAAAGTGTGGAGTCATTCATCAAAGAATAGAATAGGTTCAAATTCCTTAAACCTAAAATAGATAAATTTAAAAGTTTAATATTTAATATATATATATATATATATATATATATATATATATATATATATATATATATATATATATTGTTATTTATAAGTAAAAACACCTTCTTTTTCTTCTTAGTTCTTCTCCACTAAAATAATTTTATTGATCGAAGTATAAAGTCCTTTAGCTCATAACCCGTGCTATGCTGACCATTGCAACGCAGTACTTATTAATACAGTAGAACCTTATCCGACTCCCGTTAGTACTACTCTTGGGATAATCCGATCCTCCCACGGGTTTCAAGAGGGCGTTTAGTGTGCAAAAGGTCGGATAGTTTTGATTTATTTATATACTGTTAGTGTTGTGCCTGTCTGCTAAAATTCAAGTTCTGGATCTTGAAGAGCCACCTCTCGCAAATAGGTATAATTAAAGCGTCAAAACTTTCTATATTTCTACGTTTCACCAAAATATCTGTTGCACGGTTGGATCAAAAAAAAAGATTTTTATATACCAAATGAAACTAAACTTCTGTAATTTATGTAACTTTCCAAAATTCTCTCAAAAATTGGCGGAAATTGTCTTTATACCGCGTTAAGAGGATAATTATGAAAGTAAGTTAGTTTGCAACAAATCTAACAAAATAGTTTTACAACGAACAAATAAACGAACTGAATTGTAAACACAAAACTAAATTCATAAAATATTCGTTTCAAATTCCTTTTTTTTTTTTCTTTTTTTTAATGTCAATAGATAACTGTTAATATAATTATAATACACTTTTAACTATGAAAAACATGTTTCATTTAGATCTACGAGTAATACGAAATTCTGGTCATTCCGCACTACCCTTGGCCCCGTAGGGGTCGGATTAGTGAGGTTCTAGTGTATAACCTTTGGAACGATAGATAAAAAGAGTTTTAAACAGGATTCATTGGTTTATTATAGACTCATTATTGGTATTTGTTGAAAATTTAAAGCCATTAATTGAAGAATAAAAGAGTTTAAAATTAAAAATTAAAATAAATAAATTATTATTGGACATGTTTTCTAGAAGCGCAGCTGATATGATATATATTAACTATATAATAATAATAAAGTTATTTATTTATTTTGGGGCCTTAAGTCCCTTAAGAATAAAAAATTATGTACAACCAAGGCCTTCAGAGCCATAAAATGAAATAATATTTTTATAACAAAATAACAGATAATCGTAATAAAAATAAATAAATAAAAGAATATTTATAAAAAGTAACAGAAAATTTTAAATATTTGTTTTTACAAAAACAAAAAGATTTCTTGAATATAAATTGTTCATATTTTAAACAACTAAAAAGTGGCTATAGGCATTTTTGGAGGACAGGATCTGGGTGGTTAAAGAAGTGGTATTTGAAAGTGGAAAGGGTAATTGAATGAAGAATATTGAGGGAAATGGAGTTCCAGAGAGAAGAGAAAGATCTGTCCATCGAATTTATATAAAGATCTGTCCAAATATATATTTATATTATATATATGAATATATATATCTATATATGTTATATATATATATAATATACAATAACTATTGCCCTTTCACAGAGAGTTTTTTTGGTGAGATTTAAATAATCTTAAGACGCTCAACTCTTCAAGCATTAAATGGAAAACTATCTCGTAAAAGAAAATATATGGTCCATAAATCATATTTGTAGAAACTCGGAGCAATTTTCGGAATTGATTATACCGCCTCTCAACCTTGTTTGTATAACTGTATCAGGCCGTACGTTTTCAAATAGAGATATTAGAATGGCGGAATAGCTACAGCTGTAATTAATTAAACTGGTTGCCATTGTTGTTGTAACAAGTAGCGGGGAGATAATATCTCAAATAGAATCATGAGATTGGATAAAATCGGGAATCGTAGATACGAGGGAGTGGGAGGTGAACACGACGAAGTGGAGTTCCTTTTAGATAAATTTATTTCCAATATAAACCATAGCCTACAGCCGGGATCTCGTCCTCACAAGCCGTATCCTCTCTACGTGACCTTTTTCGAAATACAGTTTGAGACATCCATTCCCCGTCCACATTGCTTCATACAGACAGCGCTCCGTGGTAATGATAAATCCTTATTGATAAAATTTGCATAGTTTTATTCCCCTTATGTATTATGCGCATGATGCAGCCCTCCTGTCCAATATAATATATAGTAACGGCCTATAATTGGAAAATATCACTGCACTTGTACCTTTCATCATATTGCATATTTCATTGTAACCTGTTGAAGATCTTAAACCGTCATTTAATCTTGTCTAGTGCTGCAGCAATGATAAAAAATAATAAACAAAACTGGTTACCTTGTTCGTAGATACTTGTTGTATGAATTATTTTCTTGTAAGCAGTGCCTGATAATTTATAGTGACAATAAATTCAAATTCAGCTATAAAATCGTTGGAATAACAATAAAGTCACCGTTCAACGATCATTTATATCAATAAATTTTACTATAACGTTTGAAACATATATAAAAAGCTGAAGTTAATTTAATCTGTAATCTACACTATTATATGAAAAGACAATCCATTTTTCGTTTGTGATAATTAAACGCGAAAACTACTGAACAAATCTATTCCAAATTTTGACCACGTCATGTTTGTAGTTCTAGGATTATTCAGCAATAATAAAATCTACTGTTTTTCGATTAGTTTGTGATAATAAGTAAACAACAGTAAAGTTTGAAATTTGATCGATAGGTGGCAATCGCTATGCCAGATTACAAAGGAACAGTGTTATATAGATCTTGACAATGATAATAAAATATACTTATTTTCAATTATATTATATTTAAAAAAATATATAAATATTTTGTGTTACATGAAGTTATCCTAAAGAAGTTTAAAAATCGTCTGATATGTGGTTGTCACCATTCTGTAACGTTGTTTGCTATAGTAAAACTATTGGGCCTATCATCAATAAATTTTAACTACATCTTCATAGGTTTATGAAAGTTTAGCAATAAAATACTCTGTCATATACTTTGCAGGGTAGAAATTTCAACCTGCATGAAATCAATAAAATTATTTCTGCCGAATAAAAATATTACCAATATTATCAAAATGTCTATCCTTTGCTTTTTGATAGTGAAAAAAAAAATTAATTCATGGGCATTTTGTGGTAATCACTCATAATGTAGTCCATTATCCACAAGAGTTTCTTGATAGTTCATGTCTAGCTGGATTACCAACTCATACATTGAAGTTAAAAATAGTCCAATTTTGCTTTTAGGTAATCTCAAATCACCTAATCAGTACAATTTTAAGGAGCTTAAAAATTACTGCTCTGTGCGAATATAAGAAATAATGCTCAATCGCATACTTCAATACAAGACTTTTATCGATAAAAAAATAAAACTTCAGTTATTAGTTCAAATTATCTAAGTTCTTTACTTAGGAGAGCGATCAAAACCGCGAAAATGCTAGTATTATATAAAAGGACAAGCAAGCTATATTTCGTTCGTGATCACAAATGATGAAAACTACTGAGCCAATCTGTACCAAATTTTAACTTAATCACCTTCATAGTTCTAGGAAGGTTTAGCAATAATAAAATTTTAAGTAAGAAAAATTTAAATAAACAATATTGAGTAAAGAGCAGAAACAAGGTTTGCTACACTGTTATATACTTTTATGGTTAGATATCAAAATGCAACCAGATGGAATCTATAAAATAATTTCTACCAAAAAAAATATCGATCATTTGTTTTTTGATATTGCGAGTAAAAATATTATTCGTGGGTCTTTGACAATAGCCTCTGTTCTTCTGGATTACCAACTAATAGATTAAAATTAAAAATTAGATGCATAATTATGCTTTCAGGTTATCTTCAACCACCTAATCAGTTCAATTTTAGCAGTTTAGAAATAACTGCAATGCGTGAGAATGTCATTGAGGAAATAATGCTTATTAATTGCGTGCTGCAATACAAGTTTTTTATTATAGCAGGCGAAGCCGCGACGGAAGATGCTAGTTTTATAATAATTAGTAAGCTTCTCTTAAAATAATCATGCCTTATCGAAATTAATTCTATTCAGGTGATATTTTGTCTACAAAGAAAAATAAATTGTTTGTTTTATTCGAAAAATAACAAATTGCTGAAAATATCTCAATGAAAGTATCAAATAAAAGCAATGTCTAAATAATATTAATAATTTAACCGGGACCGATTTCAATGTTTGTTTTTTTTTTCAAATTTCTAACTTACCGTCAAAGGAAAATATTTTGATGCTTTTGTAAATCAGGTAGACTACTTATAGCTTGATAACAGAACAGCTTGTCATAATTCTACCATTCTAACATATTCTACCATAGTTTTATTATTTTTATAAAGATTTAAAAATTAAATGTACTAAAAAACTTGTTTATTATTCTTATGAGAATATTTATTATATGATTTGTTTTTTTGTTTTTTTTCTGTTTTTTTTTCATTTTTTCGTTTATCTTTTCATCATTCTCCAATAGTTATTAATTAACTTCAGTATTAGTTTTTATTTCTTAATAACTAAATGCTCATTCCAATTCTACTTACTCTGAAAAATATTATTTACATTCTTAATTTCAAAGCATTTAGTGTCGAGAGATAAGATATTTGCTCCCATTGTAGAGTAACGGCAATGATGAAAACTCAGAATTTACTGCAATTTTTAATATGGTATCCATTATAGAATTTTTTTTTAGTTTTATATATTTTTTAGTAATTCAATAAAAGACAAGTTTCTCATAACTATATAAATTTCTCTTCACTTATTCCCAATCAAACGCCGAAAATAATAAAATATAAAGTACCATTTAGCCCTAATAAGATGAAGGGAAAAACTTAATTTTAATATATAATCAAATTGTGTAATTTTGGTTTATAATTAGATTATTGACCAGTTCATAAAAGCTAAAAGTTTGGAAATAAATGTTTCTTTAAGAGATTCGTGTCGGATAAAAGATTTTAAAAATTTAGCGTTTTGGAAAATTGCACTAGTACCGGAAAGTATCAAAGGTGTTGAATATATCAAATTCCGAACATTGGAAGTTTTTAAAAGTAAGATATAAATAATCATTTCATTTCATAAATATTGTTATTTTTTTATTTCAGATAAATTTTTTTTCCTATGTTTTCTTAATGTCACAACCAAAATTTTATATTTCTTGTTACATTACGAGGTAGAATGGGATTGGAGCTTGTTAAGTCTTCATTAAAATTATCAAACATAAATGTTCTCAATTGTAATAATAGCTCTTAACATTTCAACAATTGTAATACATAGGTAAAACATAGGTAAAAAAATTAAATATTATTACATTTTGAATTAGATATAAAGAATTTTCCTTCTAATTTTATACCAAAAAGTGTCATATACTCCATCAGTGTTTAAATTAGTCTTTATCGTTTCATGAATGGTAGATAACATTTTTGTTAGTAGAATCGATCTGTTTCGCCAACGAACATCAATGAAGTAAAAACAAATGGTTCCATAAGAATACGAATCAAACTGTTTTCTTTGTAAACCTAAACATTTAATTAGTAGTCTTTTTATTGCAATATAAATGTTATATTTAAAATTACGTTAACATTGATTCTAAGAATTCATTCATTCCAATAGATATAATAGCTTTCGCAAAAAAAGATCCTCAGTAGAAACAAGGATTAAAGAAATGGTGAAAAATAAATAAAATAAAACCATTAATGTAAAAATTTCTTCTGTGAAAAATAATCTAAATAATTATTGTAAAATTGAAAAATGTTTAAAATGAATTTTAAAGTTGATATTGTTGTGTTATTCCTATGACAATTTTAGTAATTTAATGTTTGAGTAAAAAAATATAGGTATATTTAAATTTTAACAATTTTCATTTAAAAAATGCAAGAAATAATTATTATAAATCACTAACTTAAATAAAAATATGATTGTAAAAAAAACATGAGCACAAAAAAAAAATAAAAAAGGAGGTTTTTCATAAATAAAATAAATACTAAGAGATAAGAAATAGACGTTTTTGATTTATTTTTGTTTTAGTGGATTTTAGCAGAGAATGATGCTAATAATTCAGTCGAATAAACACATACTAGAGTAAAACTGAAAAAAAATATGTATAAACACATTTACACCTTAAAAATATTTTTAAAACCGAACATTTTATGAGGTCATTGTTTTTTATAGTATCTAGTTTTAAAACATTAGTTTTTTATCATTTCGGACTTTTAAAACAAGCTGAAATACTTTGATATAATGGTTTAATAATAGCTTATGTTAAATAATTTCACCAAAACTTCTATCCTAGGAGTTTTATTGTACGCCGAAAAAACACTTTAGCAATCCAGTTGAACCTTCATTAAAAATAATTATGGATTTTAATTAATCAGCAATGATTTTTTATCAATAATCAATGATGAGTTATAATCTTAAATATATATAAAATAAATAATCCAAAGTATCAGAACAAATAGAAAAATATATAGATATAACTTTTAAGCTTGATGTTTATCTAACGTAGGAATGTCGTATAAAAAAATAGATCATAATGTTTTAAATTATATACATTTTGTTATAGGATATATTCGGTATTCGTTTTCATGCACAACACAACCATTAATATTAAAAAAAAAAAACAATAAACAGAATAAAGATATTTAATCAATGAAAACTGTGATTTTTATCAGTTTCGGTTCCAGACTGGGTGTGATAAATTCCACCTCCCTGAAATAATGAAAGATTTTAGAAATAATTTTTTTTGGAAACATTGTTTCTCCTTTTTTTTTTTTTTCTCGCGCCACATTTGATTATTATATAGTATACAATATAAATGATATAACGTAAAGTCTAAAATATTACGTATCAATTTTTAGAAACCAAAATTATTGATTTGAAATTTATCCTACTGTCTTTTGACTAATCGTGTAATATTAACAATATCAGCTTACATTATATGAACTAAATTAATTTCATGATTTAAAAGTTTATTAAATTTAAAAATTATAATTTTTTTTTCTAGTTCTGGTAAAGGCTGGAAATGGTTAATTGATTTGATTAAGTTTCAACAATTTTCCTATATCATGTTATTGAATATTTATATCAGTAAAATGAGACCACCAAATATATGATTTTTTTTTTTTTTTTTTTAAAAAAACAAATATTTTATAAATTCATTTTAATTAAAACCTAAAGATTTGTAGTATAGTTAACCGCTATGATATTTTTCAAGTTATTAATCAAATAATTATTCTTTAATATAAAAATCACCATGTTTTTATCCGATCATCCGTGTTTTTTTGCCATCACATGTCAGCTGATCAATTTGTAATGCAATAATTTTTTTCTCATACACTTGTCATCCGATTTCAGTTTAAACGGTCCTACAATCTGGTACAAATATATTAAAATCCTATGAAAATATATTTCACTCTAAAAATACATCATGATCGTTATTAAAAAAGAAAATGCTAAATAACAATGAAACATTTGTATTTCTCATCTTTTTTAATTGTTATTAATTATTTTAATTTTTGGTTCATCATGCGATAAAGGAACAAATTTAATGCTAGTACATTATATATTACAAAAATGTAAACTTCTATGAAGAAAGTCATACAATGAAATTATATAGTTAAAATTTATGAAAAATATAATCTTCCATTCCGCTCTTTATCTATTTTTGAAATCATATTTTGATTTATCCTATGGTTAGACAATAATTCTAATACTACTATTAATAAGGATAGCTCCAAATTTTTTTTCAATTTGCTTATTGAGATTTCAATTTGAAATTATTGAGTGAATATTTTGTGAATTTTCAAGCTGAAATAATGCCGATTAATAAGAATAGTTTGTTAGATTTATAATATATAAATTAGTTAATATCTTAAGTCCTATTGTAACAGATGAAGTTGAGAACAATCTAATCAGTAAATGTTAAATAACAATGAAACTTTTTTATTTCTGATAATTTTAATTGTTATTAGTTATTTTAATTTTTGGTTCATCTTGCAATACAAAAAAAAAAAAGTAAATATTAGTACATTAAATATTACAAAAATTTCAACTTTTATAAAGAAAGTATTATCATAAAATGATTAAGTTAACGTTTATGAACAAATACATAAATTATTTTTAATTTTTTTTTTTTTTAATTCTGGACAGACATTTAATATATAATATTTAAAATATATGTGAATATTTAAGCTGAAATAATTCCGATTAATAAGAATAGCTTTTTAGTGTAAAATATATAAAATTAGTTAATATCTTAAGTCCTATTGTAATACACGAAGTTAAGGACAATCTAATCAGTAAATACACTAAGGCAGTAATTTACGACCACTCGTTTAAACTGAGGCTGACAGCTAAATGGTAACTGTTAATCACTTAATACAAACCCCATTAAATAATCTGATCCGATAAAATTAATCAGTCTGGGGTACGGGCCGAACAACATAAGAAGTAAATGACAGGACACCTTTCTGTTCCAGACGGAACTAGCCACACACGCTGGAGCACTGGAAGAGCCTGGAGACGGGCGCCTCCAGGTAATCAGATCAGACCTATGATATCTTAGCAGGAAGGTTTCTTTTTGTCTGTTCCTTATCTATTGTTTTTCCTTCATTCTCCGGAAGGCTACGGTTCATTCAGATCCTAGGAGTCGCTGGTGTGTGAAACTTTCATAACTACTATCAGGAAAAATTTTCTTTTGCTTTCAGATTTCGAAAATAAAACATGTATCTATAATATCCCCGACTAGAGAAAACATTAGATGATGGATATGACTATCAAAAATCAACTACTTTTCCCAATATACATTTTAAAATAAAAAGGATCAAATTACTTAAACTAATAATGAAATGAAATTAACAATCAATGATTATTCAAAATAAACAAAGCTAAAGAGAAAATGGCGGTTTCAAACGGACTTTTTTTCATTTAAACCAACATAACTCCTCAACGGTAGGTCCTAGCGACAAATGTTATATAACAAAAAATATTATCTATCATATTTCTGATAAGAAACTTTCGTATAATTTTCGATCCGACCAGCACCAACAGAGCTGGAACGTGTCAAAAAAAATGTGAAAGAAACGTTACACCAAGAAAGTATAGAACCCCAGCCAAAAGACCCATCCATTTCAAAGTAAATAATTAATTAATTATTTGAATCAGATTTAAAATCTAAGTAATGATTAATTCCTATTAGATCCATTGTGCTGATCGTGTAGCTTTTTAATTTTTCCATAACATACATTTATATTAAATATTATAGGAAAAGTGATACTTTATTGTTTAAATATTGTATTATTGTTTATTACACTTTTAGAATATCTTTAATCCCATTACAAAAACTTGTTACCCTAAAAAATCAAATTTTAAAGGAGAATCAAAAGCTGAGTTTTTTTTTGTTTTTTTTTTTAAATTTAAGCTAGTTTTATTTATTTTGTTTTGTTTAAAATCTTTTTTATATCGAGCTGCACTTTAATAAAAAAATAGTCATTATGGAACGAAACTGATTCTTATATAATTACCTGGTGTCAAAATGGTTTTGGTAAAACCTTCATTTATTGGGAGTTACAAGGTTTCCTAATTAGGATAATTAGGATATTCGTTGTCATAAATATTTATATTAATTTCCCTGTACTTTTTAAAAAATTGAAAATTTATATATATATATATATATATATATATATATATATATATATATATATATATATATATATATATATATATATTGCATTGGCCGGATTTTTATATGTTAAAATCATATATTGTTATTCGGTAATATAAATTCGATTTTAGTTTTATTAAAACCCGTCGGAATCAAATGGTTAAAATAATGAGTCTTTTTTTTTTTTTTTTTTATCTTATTTTTTTTCTTTACCTTTTATTTCAATTCATCTGATATTTGTTAAGAAATTAGGGAAGTCAAAATGAAATGAAATTGATTTTTATCTGAATACTTGGTATGAAATTGGAATCGGTTAAACTTTCCTATATTTATTTTATTAATTGTCTAGTATTTGCAAAATATTAAAGAATTTCCAAATATATATTTTCTTTTTTACTTAACAGCTTTCGGAATGAAGTGTTTTAAGTACTGAGTTCTTTTTTAAAGTTCCAATTTTTTATCTTATTTTAGTTACCTTTTTTCTATTCGTCTATTCATCTACTCTTTTTTAAGAAAGTAGGTATATCAAAATGGAATGAAATTGATTTTTATATCAATAATTGGAGTGAAATTGGTTTCAGTAAAAGCTACGAGGTTTTCTAATTATGTCCTATAATTTCTTCGGACTTTTTGGCAGACGTTTTCGGAAACATTACTTTGCTTTTTGACTTTACTACTTTTATTAAAAAATATAACAAAAGTGTTTTTTTTTTTTTTTTTTTTTTTTTCAATATCCACTCCTCTCTTATTATTGTTTTTACCGAGTAAAAAAGGATACATGAAATGTCGGTAGGATTGGTGTAAATTGTAAAATATACTTTCATTAATTTACCTATATTTACAAATAAATGCATTATTTCAATGCCCCGATTATTATTATTATTATTATATTTTAAAATTATATTCTGCTGTTCGGTAATATAAATTCGAATTTCATTTTATTAAACACCTGTCAGAATCAACGGGTATTTGTTGCGTCATTTTCGCATGGTAATTAATAAATTACAGATTTAAATCTAAAAAGAAATCACCATACTTCTGATGGCATTCCTCGGTACTCCATAAATTTATTTATAAATTGAAACGAAATAGAATAAAATGTGTAATATTATTATTTCTATAGAATTAATAAATATAAATTGCTAAGACCAACTACATTGCTCAGATTTGGTGATTCAGCTAATGAATTATATATATTTTTTTTTTTTTTTTTTAATTATCTTTTAGGCCCTTATATAATCCAATCTTTGCTTTATCTTTATTTAATCTGTTTTTTATAAAATAATAATAATTATTTGCGTATTTAATAAAAAAAGCCAATTTTCCTCGACAGTCGATTAGATAATTATGATAATTATTTTATTATTAAATTTATGATTTCCGGCTCTTATTTATGATACCTTTACTGTTTTTGAATTGAGTCTTTTGGAAGTAATATTTTCTATTCTCTTAGATCTCTTTGAAAATACAACTCAATAATTAATTAAGAAGCTGAAACCTTTCTAATAAGTATATTACATCTGAAGTTTTTTAAAGACATTCGTTAAATATTAAAAGAAAGTTAAATGGTTTATTGACAGTTTTATTATTTTTTTTTTAGTTAATTGAATCCTGCCACTATTTATTTTTTAAATTTTAACGGATATTTCTTTAAACCTAATTTATTTATTTTTTCAGTATACTATATATATAAAACAAACATCAATTTATTCATATCCTCATATTCCGCGTTTTACTAAAATTAGGAGGGGAATAGTAATCTATCTAATTCTGGCGGTTTATAAATGTTTATTATCTTGAAATTTTATTTTTTAGCATTAGCTCTTATTCGTGTTATTGGTATCAAATGTTTAAAACTTTTTTTTTGTATTTTACAAAAAATAATTATAATTATACAATATAATATTTTCGTTTCATTATATTTTATCAATTTTATTCAAGTCTATAATCGGAATTATTTAGATTATTTTTTGTTTTATGGAATATATTTTTAATCTACAAAATATATTTGCGTCAAACATTTTTTTTTAGATTTTGACATTACAGTCCGAAATACTAAATAATTTAAACTAAGTTTTATTTATACGACGTACAATCAAAACGTCTTTCTTATCTATTAAGCATAACAAAAGGTACGATACCGATCTGATACTTAATATCGTCAATTAATTTTTAATTAACGAATTATTTGTTAAATCATTAATTAGCTTTTACTGAAATGTACTAACAATGATGTCTCTATTATTCAGCGTTGTATCATTTTCACCTATTAATACATTTTGAGATAACTTCTAATTAACATTTTAAATTATAGACTTAACGTATATTTTAATTATAAAAATCCACAATTTTAAATATACTTCTCTATTTCGTGTTGTTTTAGTCAGCAATTCATAGCACATTTGCCGAAAGCGGTAATACTATAATAAATAAAAATAAGCGGATAATACTGGAACTAGATTTTTGACAAATTTATATAAATTTATGGCCATCAGCACATCATATCAGAAATAATTTAATGAAGATATTAAAAAAAAAAAAATCATTTAAAATTAAACAAATATTATTTTTTTACAAGTATAAATTAACGAATTTACAATATTAATATTCTTCTCATTCCTTTAAACTGTTGAAGTCTTGCGATTAGTTGCTTTGCCGGAAATCTGTTTTCGAAGTTTCTATTTATTTTTTGCTCAAAATTACTTGAAAATAATGATTCCTTGCAATTGAAAAATACTGGATACTACTACGGCATGTGATCTCCGTAGTTTGCAATAATCACAAACTATAAAGAATATATTTCTAAAAATACATCGTAAAAAAACAAAAAAAACAGATTATTTCTTCATTTATCAATCAGCAATAAATATTTAGTTGCTATTTGATGAGCACTTTCATTTTATTAAAAAAAAATAAGGAAAATTAATGGAAGGTGTATAGGAAATTAAAATAATAAAATTCAATATATATTTTTAATTTCTGGATAAATAATAAATAAAACTGTGATCACTTTTTCATTTTCTTTTTAATAGACCATCATCAGTTATAGCAGGAACAATGGGGAGGTAAGAACTGAACAGAAAAAAACTGTAAATGAACAGAAGGTAACAGGCAATAAACATCTAGTTCCGACCGGCAAACTTTGACAGCAAGTGCTCCGTCAATGTCGTCCGTCCAACCCAACACGAAACCATAACAGTCATTTTGGCTGAAGAATCGTATATTAGAATAACTATTGAGACATTTTAATACGGTACAAACAATGAAACATTTCGCAGAATGTATGGTGACATTGAAGTAGTGTCCTGTCATTTGATAAATTAATTAAAATGAAATGGTAATCAATCAAAAACTCTTTTAAAATTTAAGTCTGAGATAATAGAAATTTTTGACTACTGTTTACATCAGCCGGGCGTGATATGACAGTAAGTATCTTTTAAAATTAATTAAAAAAAATGAAGAGTATTTACCCTAATATTTTTTTTTTTTTTTTTTTTTTTTTTATCAATTTAAGTAATAAATTGTTTTATTATTTAATTTAAACCCGAAGGGAATAATTAAAGCATTGTAGGTTTATTAAAAGAGAGTGTGACAATGACAGAAGTATTTCATAAAACGATTTGATAATGCTTATCATAAAATAAAAATAAATAAAAAACAAAAAGATAGCTATAGGAAGGTTACGACATGATCCTCGTTCCGATTGAGCAAGGAAGATGGACTATAAGGGTTGGAGCCAATAAAAAAGATTCCTGGAGGGGATACCTTGGGGTAGATGTCCTGCTGGCACATGATGGCGGGTACATCCTGCTCCCAGCAGTTCTCCTCCATGTCGAAGAGTTGGTCCTCTGGTACCTCGCCTCAGCCTCGTGTACCCATCCGGCTCGGGTACCGCACTGCCTCTAGTCCCATCCCCTCCACCTAACCGCCCTTGTATAATTAACGTGGGGGGCCGGTATTGCGCTCTCTCGGTGCCCCCTCCCGTGCCCCGCGCATTTGCGCCCTCGGACCTCCGGACCCCCCATTAAAACACCTGCAACGGACCGCCCCCGCCCCCGAGTCGGGAATTGGGTGAAAACGCTGCCGTGGCCATCCTAAGGCTTCCTCTGAGTCTAAAGAGTTTGATGACTCAGGATTGGGTAGAGGGTGAAGGGCCGGTTCAGCTGCTGTGAAAAAATTCTTACTTTCATTCTACCATAAAGTAGCAACTTATATCAGTTAATGATAAAAAAAAAAAAAAAATTTCTTTTGAAAAATGTTAAGTAATTTTCTATTTAAAAATGTTAGCTAACAATCTCCATAACTGATTTTTTTTTTTTTTACAAACAATTATTTTTCTTAAAAATATCACAAATTCGCATTCCCCGTCGTGGCTTCACCGGGTCTCATTAATAAAGAACTTAGATAATTTTAAATATTAATTGAAGCATTATTTTTTGTCGATAAAAAACTTGTATTGAAGTATGCAATTAAGTATTATTTCTTCAATGATATTTTCATGAATAGCAGTCATTTTTAACTTGGTTAAAACTGCACTGTTTAGGTGTTTGATGATTATGCGACAGAAAATTAGACATTTTATAGTAATAATAATAATAAGATTATTATTTATTGACATATTTACAATTACAAAATATTTATTATACATGTGCCGGTCTAAAGTCCTGATTTTAATTTCTAACCATAAAAGTATACGACAGTTTGACAAACCTTGTTTCCGCAACTCAAGACTATAAACTATTATAGACAGCTTCATTATTGTAAACCTTCCTAGAACTATGAAGATGTTTAAAATTTGGTACAGTTGGGTTTAATAGTTTTACCATTGCAAACTCTGTTACAGAATGGTGCTACATATTTGTAGCTTTTTTTATTTGAAAATAAATAAATTTTATCATACATTTGTAGATCTATATAACACCGCATCTTTATAACCTCTCTCGAATGGTGCTCGCCCCTGTTCGGTGCATCAGGCTGGATTTTAATTTCTAACCATAACAGTATATGATTGTGTGGCAATCATTTCTGCCACTCAATATTATGCATTTAAATCTTTAATATTGTAAATTTCACTATTGCTAAACCTTTCTGAAACTCTAAAAATGATTCAGTGAATAGTTGGTTACAGATGGTTTAGTAGTTTTACCATTTTAAACTCTATTATGGAATGGTGCTGACTACATATCAGTTAATGTTAAGATTTTATGATTTTAAAAATTTAACTATAGATCTCTAGGATACTGTCATTTCAATCTGTGAAAAGTTTCATTGGGATGTATATAACTGTATAAAGATTGAGTCAAAATTACATGAAGTTCAAAATAGCATTGTTAGCAATAGTCTTTATTATCATTAAAATTAAGTTGCTTCTTTAAGAGCAACTTTTACAGCTCTTTAAATTTAAACAGAAGTTAGATTTAAAAGTCAAAATTGTGTGATGAAAATAGAAAACAACTAATTCATTCTATTGAAAAAAAAGGGTAGTGAAGAAGAGTTATATTATGAAGAGATAAATTATAGATTTAAGTAAGTGTATGGCCATTATATTTATTAATCTTTGTTAAGCCAATATCCGCTTAATATATTTGACAAGGATGCAATTTGAAATGTCACATGGAATTGGGAGAGAATATTATAAGTATCAACTTCAATTCTCAATCAATCAAAACCTAAAAATTTAGTTACTCACATATACTTTTTATTTTTATTTTTTTAATTTGAAATTCTTCTATTGAGAAAGTATTACAACTCGCCTCAAAGAGGGCAATAATTAATATGGATGGCTTTATAGATTCGTTTACACAAAATGTACAATAAGATATGACTGAAAAGAAGTGAAAAAATAAATAAATAAAGAACTTCATAATCTATAATAAAAAAAAAAAAATAAAAAATAAATTAAGAACCTCAAACTGTACAATAAATAAAGCAAAGACACGAAAATAAAATAAAGCTCATTAAATAAAAAAAATTGAAATTGTAGGAAACGAAAATTAAAAGGTAATAATTTAGTCATAGTCCATTTATGAAGGGACAAACCAGGTCCGTAGAGATCCCAGTGCTTCCCCTCTTTAGCTACGTTACAGTTGTGAGAGGATGAGGCTGAGTGAGTTCCCTTTAGCACAGTCACTAAGGATATGAGTTAAGGAGCTGGCCATTGCCAGGACTCTATGTCTAATTTTTTTAATATATCACGAGAGCATTGTCTTTTTAACCTGCAAGTAGGATTATAGCGGTGAATGGAATAGGATAGGGATTGCGCTAGTTTATTTGGATCGCATATATTTAATGTATTTTTAATTTTAGAAAATATTTTATACTAACATTGAATTAATGAATGATTTTTAAAATAAGGTCAGACCTGCAGGCTGATATCAGTATTAACTACCAGAGGCCTATTGGTGTAGAGGCTTTACCATTTTAATTTTTCGCATATGCTCAATGTACTTATTTTATACAGTTATAGAAAGCAATAAATAAATAAAAAAGAAATTATATATTTTTCCTACTAACATAGAATAAATGACTGATTTTTAAAATAATGTGAGAATTGAAGAGCTATGAGTAATAACTATCAGAGGTCCTATTGATATAGTGGCTTCACCATTAGTTCCGCGTCAATTCTTGGCAGGATCAATACCTGCCTGTCTTGCTTTGATAACCGAGATAGCACTTGGACAGATAGCAATCGACACCTTCCTTATCGAAAACACCCTCCCTCGCTTTCCCGATCGGCTTTGTGGGTGTATCGCATTATGTAGTAGACATACTTGATTTTAACCGAAAACTTATAATTCAAATCATCTTTTGTCCCTAATATAAACTAAATGCTAAAGTAAAACAATATTCCAATAAGTCCATAATCCAAAAAAACAGATCCAAAATTCTAAAAAAAAAAAAAACAACAACACCGAGACAAGCCATACAATTATATTTTACTAGAGCATTCCTCGTTGCGGCTTCGTCCGCTCTCATACGTTAAGAACTTAGATAATTTTAACTAATTGAGGTTTTATGTGTGTGTGTATATATATATATATATATATATATATATATATATATATATATATATATATATATATATATATATATATTTACCATATTATTTTTAGGTGAAATTATAGCTCTTTCGCACAATCAATGTATGGTTTATTTAATAAATCTGAAATAAAATTCAAAAAATCAAATCGTTGACCATAGCCACTATCTCACTTGCTTCTTCATTTACAGTTATATCTCCTGCTTAGTTTCCAATTTTTTGTAAATTAATTAGAAATTTAGAATCTTCTCCACCAAGATGAACTCCCACATTTTTTTTTTTGTAATTATAGTCGTTCAACGTTATTCCAAACATGTAAAGGCTTTAAAAATGGTTTTATTGTATCGGCTTTAGAACCATTTTGAGTCGAATAAAGTCTACTGAAATCTCCTACGAAAATAAAGGTTATGCCGCCTACTAACTTAATGTTTGAGGATATTTTTTTAACACTTACCGTAGTTTATGCAAGGAGGGGAATAAATTGAATTATCTGCGAGGTACATAAATCATATTTTTACATACAAATACAAAAAAGCAATGGATCGATATTTTGATTTAGCAGAAATAATTCTATCGATTTCATCTGGTTGGATTTTAATTTCTAACTATAAAAGTATATGGCAGTTTGGCAAACCTTGGATTCAGGAGAAACTTCTTAATTCCTTTATACCACTTTCGAGTGCTTATATAAAAACTAACTTGCAGGCAAATGTCATCAACTTATTACGGTGTATAGTAACAGAATGTTTAATACTAGAAGTAACATTTGTGGTATCTAAAGAAATAGATTAGATTGAAGAAGCGTGTTTGTAAGACACAATTTGTAAAGATTTTCATTCATTATCTGCTACAAACATTTTTCTAACCTACAAGTACCTTTATTCATAATTTATTTTTCTAAAGTATTCTCTGTCCTTACAATCTCTAATACTAATTTTCAGTATTAACTTTTCAGTATGATTTTAACTTTTTTAAATTTTCAATTTGACCTCGATGGCATTCTGTTTCGGTAATTTTTTGTTTACTGTACCTTCAATATCATTTTTAAGACCATTACAAGATTGGAGCTGGCTGTTAGTTACATACATAACTAACAACACACACTATAGATTATTAACAGTAAATGCTACTTGATGTTTATAATTTAATTATAAATTAAATAATAATATATGTATACTATATATTTTTATATACATGTATGTATAAAAAAATATATAGATATTTAAGAATGTATAGTTACAATTTCGTTAATTTTATTACTAGGATGTTATATTTTTTTCTTTTTATTCTTTGAAAGTTTTTTTTTTGGTATAATTTTCTTTCATTATAAATTATGATTATATCAGCATTGTTTAATTGTTGTTTTATTGTATAATTTATTTTATAATAAATTTATTTTATTTGTATAATTTATTGTTTAATTTTTGTTCAATTCTATTTTATTTAAGTTTGAGACTGGTTTATTTTTTGGTACAGCATTTAAATTTGTGAATTGTAAAAAACAAACTATGTTTTTGTTAATTTTATACAATTTTATTACTACTCTAATATATACTATTTTATGTGATTGCAATTTCTCTACAAAATAATTTTAGAATTGGAGGAATCGGAAATACAATTCCTGGCTTCGTTACCGGGACATTACGTTTGAATTTTAATAGTTAGCTCGTCGTTTTCGACTTCTTCAACATTTACTAGACAAACGCTCTAACCTTCCGCTTTACTACAAAATACTAATTTACATGGCAGTTATCAGACCTATTTGGACATATGGAGTTGAGCTTTGGGGCTCAACTAAACCTTTTAATTCTTCCTGTATACAATCCTTACAATCAACAAATCCTTAATGCTCCTTACTTTGTTACAAATAAACTTAACCATAAAGATCTCGATGTCCCATATGTTACTGATTTAGCCATTCTAATCCACTAGTCTCCCAACTTACTTGGCACTCCATTATTGATAATACTCCGAGGCGTCTGAAAAGAAGATGGCCTATAGAGACCTTATAGTGTAGAATTTATTGAAGTGCTACTAGTGAGTAGTTCGTCACAAGTTATTTAAATGCCATTGTATTCACTATCACTACATTTAATTGATGTATATATTTTGTACAGTTGTAAATTTCAATAAATTTTTATATATATAAATTTAATAGTAATATTCATGCAGTTGAAGTATAGTTTAAAATAAAGCTAAACTACTATTCTATAAAAATACACTAATTAGTAGAGCAATGTCTATGACATTTATTTTACCAATCCAAATTTTTTAAATTCAATTTGGCAATTATTGTCGGTAAACTTTTTTAACTAAATATTAGCAAAATTGTATCGATTCTTAAATTTGTATTTCCCAATTATATGGGATTTCAGATTATTGGGGGATGACATACTCTCACCTCCTCCCTCCCTATATAGTGAGATACTTGGTTACAATCATCTAATCAGGTCAAATATATGTACTGTTATTGAAAATAAAAAAAGACCTTTAAATATATTTAGAAAAAGAAAAATCATATCAGCCGGTAATATCATAACCCCGACCCTTTTCAGTAGGAGACTGGCCGTATCTCACTTATTGTAAGATTTCTCGTTCATTGTAACTTTTAGCATAATTTATAAAATTTTCCATTCTTAAGTTTGTAAAATAATTAACTCTTGAACCACAAGAGACGATGAAAGAACCATTTAAATGTGGAGACAGTTTGTAACTCCGAAATTACTTAAAGACATTTGTCGGGTCAATAAGAATTATGTATGTTTCTATACCTACATAAATAAAAGTATATCATTTTTTTCAGCTAAACGAATCTTTGCTATCCTAATAAAATACAGAATAATTTTAACTTAATGATCTACTTTGTTTGGTCAAAAACGGTTCGAAAGTACCAGAAAGAAAGCAATTTCAAAATAATTAATTAAGAGGTAAACTAATTAAACAGCGAGGAGAAGCGGAAGCTGGCTGTTGGTATAGTATGAGCTGAATGAGAATGTAAACGATTATCCCGAACGACTAAAAACCTGCTTGCAACCGTGCACCGAACACAGATTACATCAATAATCATATCTGCGAGGCTGTTATTAAACCCAAGTCAATAATAATTTGTACGTTGTTTGCTGAGGAATTCTCTTTTAATTAATTTTCCTTATATGGTTTCGAATTAACTTTTGTCCAACGTGAGCAACGTGTAATGTTGAAGACTTTAAAGCAAATACATATTATAACCTAAATTATAGGTTTGTAAGCGAAAACGGCAGCAACTGGTAGATTATAACCTACAGCATAAGACAAGACACCTTTTACTAGGGTATGCTGTTGCAAAAATAATCCTATTTCAGGGTGGTATTTAGCAATTACTATATCTCCCTTAATATATAGTTTCTAAAAATAACGAACATCTAGACTTTTGAAGTTCAGAAGCACTAGAACACATAACATAAAGAATATTTAGACGGCATTTAACAGAAGGGAACCCAAAATTGAAAATCTTAAATAGTTTGGTTCTTTTTCTTGAAATGGAAACGTCGTATTCTATTTGAAATAGTTTTTCCGACTTCGATTTTTTTTAATTAAAATGCCTGAACCAAGAGATGGTCTTTTTCTGTTGAAAATAGTAAGCACTAATCCTATCCAAAACAACCTAACCCATTTTTGCATATTTTGTGGATTGGTTCCCGTCTGCTAAATGCCGTCCATTTGTAGTTGTCTTTATTTACATCTCCACAATCATAATACTTTGCTACTACATTCATACTATTTTCCTCTATATCAGCTTAAATTAATGTAGCTCGTTAAAAATTAAATAATAAAATATAGAAAATAATATCTAGAGACTGATATGAATATATTGAATGAAAAGTCTTAGAAACAATTCTGAAGATTCAACCTCATTCTAAACATAATAGTTCGCAAGTTTAAAATTATTAACTGAATTCGATATTTTTTTACTATTTATTTTATTTTTTATTTTTTTTTTTTTGTATTTTAGAAAAACACAGTTATAATATTAATTGATTATTTTCAATTGAATCTTCTTTTGAAATAAAATAAATATCATGTTATCGCAATGGACTGGTTCGTGAAAAAGACATTTTTCTTTTTTCCGAAACTCTTTTCAATCATTGTAGGAGCTCTAAAATATTTTAAAACGAGATTATTTTTATTTTTAAATAATCTTTATTTTACAGAATAAAATGTTATGAGTGTCAAACTAAAAAACGTACTAAAATAGTAGGGTGGCACGAAATCTTGAGACCATTCATAAATTGTTATAAAAAGTAACAAGGAATTCAATTGGTTTCAATTTTAAATAACTGTTTCCATGTATCAAGTTCACCTCTAATCAACTTACCAATTTAAGAAAGTCCAATGTATTATGATTTGATTTATTTTCTTTTACTGATTTCTTAGCCTAAGACAGAGCTCCCTACTCGTGGGGCATGCCCCATTGAAGTGGAGCATTAAAAAAAAGCATAATCAAACGCAAAAAACATCAAAGGTCGTTTGAGTTGGATACGAAGCTTAAAACCATAGAAAATGGATCTTGTCAGAAAGAGAAACCAACAACAAGTCTCGATTTCACGTTCGGACCTGATTGTTTTGGCTATGCGAGAGAAAGGTTCATGAAAGGAAGGAATCATGATGATTTCCTTAGACAGAAAGGGGACTAGGCAATTATATACATATATAAAGAGGCAGATATATTAAAAGTATGGAAAATATATTCTGCAGACTTAAGAGTAATCATTCCTGCTAGAAATTTTCCGTCAGTTCTATGAAGTCGAGGTGAATATCTCTGTTACAAGTGCAGCATGAATATGGTAATTTAAAATAAATTTATTTAAATAGCTTTTTTTGATGTAACCAAATTATTTATCAGATTTTTAGCAGTTACGGAATTACCTCTGAATACGTGACCTATTTTTAAATTTCAAGAGATCACAGGAGTTCAAATTCTAAAACGTTCTCAATATAATACGAAACATATGACTGGACGTACAACCATTCCGTGTTCCGAACGATACCTGTACGTTCAGTTTAATATTTGGTCAGATTTCAGTTGTGCTAAACACTCTACTAACTGACGTTGTACATCAAATCGTTAATTTCATACGTAATTTCTATTCCAGTGAACAATTTGGAGTGAATTAAACGTTCTGAATAATATACTCTTCCCATGATGAATTGTCATGTCCCTATCGTATCAGTGAGGTTGGCATTCCCTACGCCCTGCCATATCTCTTCTGTTAAAGCTATTATTGGTGTTTGGAAATAGATGTGTCGAAAATAGTAGGTGCTATTCTATTAATTTACTACTAATTTATTAGTTTCCTATTTCTGTGACGGCTAGATTTAATTGATTGTCCATTATATGAAAACAAAAATATAAATATTCTTTTAAATAACCAGTTAGTTTAATACATCCAAAACAATCTTTTATAATTTCTGAAGCAGTCAGTGTGCAAGATAGTATACTTATTTCTCCATCCTTCTTTTTTTTATTTTTTTTTTCTCATGAATAATCGAAATTTTAGTAACTAACTTTGTAATTTTCAATATTTTACCTGTTCTAAATAATCGACTCCACATTACTCCAATACCTTTGTGTAATGGCCGGAATTAAAACTATTATAAGGAATCAAGTATTCACGTCAAAATACATTATTCAATACATAAATAAAAAATGAGACTGATTCAGTTTACCCTTTGTTTCCGGATCTCTTTTTATTTTGAACCCCTTTTCCCTAACACTGAGTGGATTTAATTTTTCAAATACATTGCATGCACTGATCGATTTTCGATTTTTTTTTTTTTTTTTTTTTTTTTGTAATGAAATTCTATTAAGGATTGAAAAAGCCAAGATCATTTATAAAGTAAATTTATAAAGTAAATACCGCGAAGATAGGAACTCCTCAAAATAGGAACTGCATTTAATTTGCTATAATCGTATATAGTGTATCAAAGTGTAATAAATAACAGTGTAATATAACTTGTGTTAATTTTTTTAATATTTGAACCATATAAATGTACCTATTATAAGAAAAACTGATGACTTTACCATTTTTCAAATAGTTGTTTTACAGGGACATAGATATGCTTTAAAATAAAAAAAAGTGCTAATGGAGCTGTAGCGGGTTGGATTTGAAGCTATTTCTGTACTTTTCTAAATTCTATTTTGAATTTAATTATTTTAATTCTATATGTAATATGAAAAGAACCTTGAGCTATACAATGTATAAAATGAAATTTAAAAAAAAAAAAAAAAAAATTAAATAAAAAAAAAAAAATATATATATATATATATATATATATATATATATATATAAGATGCCCCAAAGTTTAACTATCTTTACTTTACTTAGCGTTTTCCTACCTTGGGAGCTTTAAGTGTAATAATAATAATAATAATAGTTAAATTTAAAATTAAATTGAAATTAAAAATTCAATTATACAAAATATAGGCTCTGGGATAACCTTCATTTTTCCTCCACTTATGAACGGACATGCAAGGCTAAAAGATATCCCAGCGTTGCGCTCTCAGCAGCGTCACTGGTATCAAGTAGAGACTGAGTGAGAGCTCTATAGTACAGTCTTTCAGAGTATGAGTAAAGAAGCTGGCTATTAACAGTACTCCACCATAAAAGGTTTCTGAGCTTCTGCCCATTTAATCTGTGAGGTGTGTGAAAGTAGATAATAACTAAGCCAAAGGTTTGGGGTTGTAGGGAATGATGGAATTTTAGAAATCTACAATTGTATATAAGGTTGAGAACGCAAATTATATTGAGATCATTGTGTAGGATTTTGAAACTTTAGAAATACATACGCCATATGTGTTCTGGTGGGAAAAAACAGTTCGTTTTTTTTGGTATGCTGAAGAAATCAGACCAATAGTGGGGCATTTCTTGATTTGTAAAAATAAAACAACTAACTTAAGTAATAATATCATCAATAAGATTTGATGTAAAACTTGTCATGTGCATAAAAGAGCATTTCATAATAATACGCAGAATTCCTTCTTCTCAGTACATCTAAATGAAAATAGCCATAAATTCAATACACGAGAATAAATTCAGTAGCTCGTAGAACAATTGAAACTAATGCAGCAACCAAGGCAATTATGGATATGCCTGAGTCGACCCGAAGATGGCTGAATAGGAGATAAACATATTGATTCAAATAATTTTATTGATCCTTCTATACCATCATGGACACATTAACTGACTTTTTTCTTTTTTTTTTTTTTTACATGGATGTTTTTTGGCTGGAGGTCTATAATTTTCTTTTGAAGCGATTTTTTATCCTCAATTTGTGTAACGTTTTGGCACGCTCTAACTCGGTGTTACTAGAATCAAAAATTTAATTACAGTTTCTTCATCAGAAATTTAACGGAGAATATTTTTGTTATATAACATTTGTCGCAAGGACCAACCGATTAGTATCTTTATTGGTTTAAATGTGGGGTCTATAACTTTTTTTTTTTTCAGGCTCATTTTGGCAAGCTCTATTGGTGTTATATCGGATTGAAAATTTGACAAGTTTTCTGATCAGAAATTCAATAGAGAATAATACAGAAATACAATATCTTTTGTTATATAACATTAGTCGCTAGGACCAACCAGTTAGGTCACGTTTGAAACTGCTATTTCGCTCCTAACAAACTCCCAACTAATTACCATGAGGTGATCCTGACGCACCTGCGGATAGGCCACACAAGACTAACTCACCAACATCTGATTAAAAGAGAACCACCACCTAGATGTCCAAGATGCAACGGAGAATTGTCAAATAAACATATATTTGAAGACTGTCCTGTTTACGGAAACATCCTCCGTCGCAACAATGTCCCCACAGACTTGGCACAGGCATTAGGGATGACAAACAAATGATCAAGCGCCTCCTCAAATCCCTAAATGAAGCGAATATAGATTACCTAATTTAATTCTTTTTTTCTTAATATATACCAAAATAATAGTAATTAGAGGGCGTTGATGACCACCCATGTTTTTACGCCCTTAAACAACACCAACCAACCAACAAAATCCCAACTTTGTTTATTTTGAATAATCATTTATTGCTAATTTAATTAATAATTTAAAAAATTTGCTACTTTTAATTCTAAAATGTAATTTGGGAAAAGCAGTAGATTATAGGTAGACATACTCATGGATCTACTGTTTTTCGTGTCAAGGAGAAATTCATTAGGATTGATTAATTAAGTGCCACTTCTATTGAGATTATTTTATTTGAAAACTAGTTTCGAATGCTAAACATTCATCTTCAGTTCTAAAACATACAAAATTTTTTCAACACATCAGTACTATGTTACATAGATTATATATACTAAAGTTTTTTAAAAAAGATAAGACAAGAAATCAAGCATAGGCACTCACCTTCGAGGTAACTAAAACACTGAATTTGTGAGAAGTAAAAGGGGGAGGCAGGTAGGTTAAGTTTTACATTTACAATGGGGTTTCCCTTATGACTCATTGGGTTTTTCCGTTCCTATGGGAAACAAATTTAAAATGGGGCTATTGGATATGTTAATCTGATCATTTAAACAAAAATCTGGATCGGTTTTAAACGATTTTATTATTTCTAGTGATTCAAAAGTATTTAATTTTAGGCTATTTTCAACTTGATGTAATATTTTTACTCCCAAGTCTTAAATTTGTGGTTATTTTTATTTAGATGGATAGCGAAATTTTTGGGTCTTATTAGTGTATGCTCTTATATGTTCATTTACTCTTTGATTTAAACAAAATATTAAAAAGTAAGATAAAGATCCGGAAAAACCGGACGATCGGTAAATAAAAGAGTAAATGATAAATAAACCGCACAGCATTACTCAGAAGCTCTCAAGCAAATTAGTGTTAATGAAAACAGATTTTTTTTTTTTTAAGATCATGGATGATGATAGGGATACTGGGGGATGTTGACAAATATGTTATTAACTGGGGTTAGGCTAATGTTGAACAATGAGGGGATATAAGATAAAGGCTAAAGGAGCTGAGATAATTAAGCAGACTAGAGAGAATGCTGGTTAGGCAGTATATATTCAGGCTCTGTGTGTTTGAGCTGATTGGGGCCGTGTCGGGGGTGTGGCCTGTCTTCGGCTGAATTGGTTCCCCTGCTCTTGGCTTCGTTCCACCACCGCCGCTCGAGCGGGAATAAATTCTCCCTTTAGAGACTGTTTGTAAACACAGGGGCGAGGATTTTATTGCCGCCTTTGTCTCTCTGTCGACTGACAGATGTGTCTCTTCTACTCATGAATCTAGATCAGCCTCTTTTTAAAAACGTCCTTAGCCAATCGCTGAATTGACACTTTCCCTACTCTTCGACTTCGGGCGTTAAATGCACAGCTTGGAGATGAGACCATTGAAGTAATCGATTTACGAAACTAAAAAAAAAAAGAAAAAAGTTAACAGTACCCTGTGTTTGACAACCTGAAAATATATCAACATTCCTATTTCACCTTAGATTGTTGAACAATTATTCTTAAGGTCAATCAAATAAACTCAATAGAATTCCTATAAAAAGGCATACATACGTAGATGACTAAATAAAATTGTTATAAATTAAATCATCAGGAAAAACCGATCGATTTATTACATGTACCTCTCCAAATGAGGGCCATTTGGAAGCCACTGCTCAAAATAGACAAGGAGACTTAAAAATTTCTAAGCAAATAGAGGAACGAAGATCTTCCACGAAATGAATCTCGACCTTCCCACGATGGCTATAATAGGTTGGTAACCTGTAGGATAACCCGTGCTTCTCTCACTAGCTGGAGTAAATTAGGACGTTAAGCCTGAATAAAAAATAAAATAAAAAAAGGAGATAATTTAAAAATGAGAAAGAATAATATTTGATCAAAAATAAATTTAGTACACACACACACACACACACACACATACACACACACACACACACACACACATACACAAACACACACACAAATTCATTCATCATATTTTCTTCTTACCATGCTAAAATATTGGAATATATTTTTTAAAAACTATGTTCAAATCGTTCTTGAGCTAATTTGTTAGTATTAAAATTAACTGAATTACTCCGAATAGAAACGATTTATTGCAAAACAGTTCCCCCTTTAGTAAGTGCGTAGGTGTTGGAATAAGATAATTTTTAATAAGTTTAGGATTGTTGTATGTCTGATTTCAGGACGGACGGAATTCTCATGTATCAATCCTTTAAAGAATTTCTTTACTTTTACTTTTTCGATCCTTATATAATATGAAACCATATATAAATAGATGTGTAAAAAAGAATAAAATTATAAAACTCTTGGTTTTTAAGATACTTTGGGTTCTATATTGCACACCGGTAATATTTAAATTAAAGGATATGAATGCTTGGAAAGGCTTTAATGATTTTTTTTATAAAAACGTAAGAATTAGATAGGTTAGGCGTCATGATGTAGGATGTAGAATTGAAATATCTAACACGAGCCTTCTAGGTGATATTTATTTTAAAAGATTTTATTAACTAACCTTCTTGGGCTGAGTACTTGGTAAGGAACTACTTTTCCGGGAAAAAAAAAATAGTTAAACAAGGAGATAGTGTGGTCAGCATCCACGCTATACTACAAGGTTTTCCTCCAATTAAGAGTGCCCACTTTATTGAGGGTATTCCCAGGAGTCGAACCACGACAGTCTACTGAGCTATCCCTCTTCTATTTCAGAGAGTAAGTTTTAGATTTGCAGAAACAGAAGTAGTATTTGGTATAGAGTAAATAGGACGCTAAATGTAACAATTAATTATTTTTAACAAAAGGAAGCACCATATATATTTTTTATTTTCTTAGTACATTGTTACAATGTTATTTGGAAGCTATTTAAGATAAGCTAATGGCATTGTTATCTTCACAATGTAAATATGTTGTCATTGTTTGCATAATACTTATCGGAGGGGCTACAAAAATGTTTTAATGGGAAATAGCTAAAAAAAAAAGAATTGGGATCTGATAATCCAGATTTCTCTTAATCCTCCCGAAATGGAAATGGGAGGAGTGAAGATCACCCCTCTTCAGTGTATTAATTTTCTAAACACCCCGGCACCAGTATCCGCACCCAGCGCTTCCCCTCCAACTGCAATCACAGGTTCCTTGTTGGTAAACTTGCTGAAGCGATTTCCACTAAAATTATTTTGATCGTGATTTTGCTTAGTTAATTATTCAGTTTAAACGTTCTTAAAATAAAGCTAATTGCAAAAAAAAATAGATTATGAGAGTCTCGAAAACAAATAATCGGTTCTTAAATGATCTACTGAATAATGGAAATGTTAGAAGTTTATACACACTAACATAAACTATAAAAAATGTTGTTGTTTTAAATAGATAATATAAAAAAAAATTCCTATAATGCAATCAAAAGTACTTATGCAGTTAAATTTGCGCTGCAAATAAAGCTACTTTATCCTGAATCATTTAAAATTTCCACTGAACATAATCATTTCAAAACCATTTAACAAAACAGTTAGTGTAAAAACATGATCCGATATACTGAGTGGTTCTTTTAGAATAATTTTCTATTGACCAGGGCGAAAAATTCGATAGTAAATTAAAGTACTTATTAACCATAGCAGGCTTATTTGGGCACAGATAATTAACAGTAACGAAAACGTTGATCAATTACTACTCCAAGGATATGTACACTTATTATGACCTCTTAATGTAATGTTACAATAAAATACAATTAGAATTGACGAATTATTTGGCAGTTCTATTGGAATTATTTTATTTGAAAACTAGTTTCGAATGTTTAAAATTCATCATCAGTTCTGAGGAGAAAGAAATTCTGAAAAAGAACTTCTGAATATCACTGCCTAAAACGGATTATCTGCTCTAGGCACTGAAATTTTTAAAAATATTAAAATGTAAAAATTTCACTTAGGGCCATTCTTCCTATGATTTACGTGTAGAAAATATATTTTTTTAAATGACGCGATAGCTCCTAGTTGTAAAGTATTACTAGCAAATCTGACAATATGGATGTATATTTATATTACAACTCACATTAATAAATTCTATAAATTCATTGAATTTATTTCTATGCCCTCAAACTTTTACTTTTTTACTCAACTCATAAAAAAAATAAAAGGTTTATAAATTTATTATTTACATTTACGGTTTTGCTACTAAGTTTTAAAAAATGTACTCTTGAATGGTTCGAGCAACTAGATCGAATTTAATAGAGCAGGACAAGACGTCTATAAAAATTGAGTATTAGTTTTAAAATTATAAAAGTTGATAACCTAATGTAAAAAAAAAAATCAAAATAAATTATAAACAAAAGTAATATTTGTAAATTCCTTATATACTTATAAGGATAAAAAAAGCATAAAAAAAATGTAAACTAGATTTTTAAAGTACGGAAAAAATATATAGACCATGCATTTTTATTTCTGTTTCAATTTTGTCAGAAATAGGGGGATTGCGCAAGGTCGTTAAACACTTGTATTTTGAAATAAACTTGAGAAACATATTCCTAAGTATTATTATTTTGAAAATCAAGTATTGCTACTGCAAGCCAGAAGTCAAATTATTGAAGATATGTATTCCCTAGTTGAAAACGAAGAAATAGGATTAATATTTGTAACTGCCAAAGCTGAATCACTAAATATGTAAACTAATGCGGCCAGACAATAGCACCATTTAATTATATTTTTTTGCTATACATAAAGGAATTTTATAAACTAAACTAAAGATTAGTTTTCTTGCATTAAATGAATTATTTTTTGTATATTATTTGAACTGCAATTAACTTATATATTGTTCTTTCTGGATAATAAATGCTATTTGCATATTTTTTTAATATCATTTTATTTAATTTCCTTAATGTCATAGTTTTTTTTAATGACTTGGTATATTTTTTTAGCCCTCATATCTATTATTTTATGTGATAACAATTTATTTTTAACTGAGGTACCGGAACCGAGAATCGAAAAATCTTGTACCGACACATCACTGTTCGAAATAAATTATAACGATTGTAGACCATGCTAATAAATTAATTCCTAGTAAACTTTTCCAACAAAGTTGAAAAATATTTATAAAGATGCCATAATTATAATTTGATCATTATCCCTTTATAATATAGCAATTGTTTGTTTAGATCTTATGTAATATTCTATGTGATAATATCGGACAGCGTGTTGTCGGCAGCCCAATTATAAAATTTAAATTGAAGAAGATAAATCGACTAATCATGACTGATATTATTATAAATATTTTATATTTGAAAATGTTAATTCAATGGTGAGTACAGAAAATAAAATAAGGAGCTAACTGCGGGAGACCCAACAAAAAAAAAAGGAATATAAGAAGTTAGTGGTACAATTAACAAAATGGTGTCATTTTACAGAAGTTCAAGCTTCCACTTCCCACAACCAGTTTCTCTACTTAAGGCTTGAAGACAATTTGACCCTTCTTTTTCTTTTTAACTGTTTTAATGCAAACGGAGCGTTTAGTATTTGTCTCTTCCTGTTTTCCTTCGGACCAAGTAATACTTTCCATTAAATATTCATGGTGATACAAAGCCAGGTGCCTGTTCCGGTCAAGACTCCTCGTTTTATTCAATGATTGATCTTTTATTCACACGTTCAACTGCCTTGGAGATAAACAAAGGCTATAATTATAATAAAGGTGTTCGGAGCTAAGCTGAACTCGAAACTTCAAAACTTTTAAAATAAATAATAAGTACCTAATTTCAAATCAAGAGGAATCTAAACTAATTATGCAAGTCAAGAGAATCTAAACCCGGCGTTATTTGGCATTATGAATAGAAATTTACAACTGTATTAGAAAAACACATTAAATAGGCGGTATATGTGAGATTAATGAATACAGAGCTACCCATTTAGTACTCTAATGAAAATTTACAAAAGTAGATCACGAGGCCATCTTCTTTTCAGACGCCTCGGAGGATTGCCAGGGATGGAATGGGAAGCTAGCGGGTCCAGGGGAATGAAAGTTTATTATGAAAGGAGAGGTATCTGGTTCAGAAAAAACTTTTCTGTCCATTTTTTGTTGGATTTGAATCAACGGTGGCAATCCACTTCTGGCTAAACTTTAGATCGCATATTCGTTTCAGCGGAAGAAATGTTTAGATAACACAAATAATGATGATTGAAGTTTTCATGTCCCGGTGAAGAAACGTTTAGGTCCGGGAGCGTATGGGTAAGAAACCTCAATGTCCACGATGGGTTCTCCCTAAATGGTACACAGAATTGACGTTCAAAGTCCAAACGAAGGTTGTTATGTTCGACACGAAACATCTACTTGTTTTGTTCCGTTCGTCAATTAGTAAAGTTTATTTCATATGATCAGTGCAAAATGGAAAGTAGATGTAATTAAAAAGTCGAGCATAAAAAAAAAAAAAAAAAAAAAAGAATGAAAACAGGTCGTTTGAGGGAAGTCTTGGAGAAGAAAGAGGATGAGAGTTACCACTTACGAACCTGGAGAACATTGTCACTGCAAACGTTTTCGTTGTTTTTAGGTCATATCCAAAGACGAGCGAATATTTATTTTAAAGGAATTTTAATGAGATTTGTTCACAAGTTGAACAAAGAAAGTACCTATCTGCTTTCATAACTGTTTTACCCGTTAATCGCAGGCACCTCTAGCAGTTTTTACAAAAAACAGAATAAAAAAATTTCTACTCCAACTTAGGAGCAGACATAGATGATCAGGAAGGAAATGAAAATGAATACAAGGGCAACTTGCCAAGAGACGCTGATGACCCAAACTGCCAGGAAAGAAAATTGGTTGTCCAGAGAATAACTGAGAATACACTACTAATAAACAATATTTTTTAAGAATTTCAATTTTTCTCCTAACATTCTATGCAATAAAAAGTTTTTGAACAAAGTTACTCAATGGTAAACTTAATTTTTCTGTTTTCACAAAATACATATAAATACAGAATACAGCCTAGGAATTATTATTTTGGTTTACAACACTGTACAGACCGAGCCATCTTCCTAGAATATCATGAGGTCGAGACGGCTCCCCTACCAAATTCGACCCCTTAGCCCCAACGGGCGGCCGTGAATCGATTTGCATATATTAAAGTTTATTTTCAAAAATAGAAATGGATAGAGCGGAAATATTTCAGTAAATAAACATACAAACATTTTTATTCACAGCTTAAAAATCCTAACATTGATGTTTGCTATCACACGTTTACATTTTTATGTAGTGTTATCCGATTACAGAAAATACTTATTGTTAAATTAGAGGGCTTGTAAACCAGATTGGAAAATATCATTGAAAATTTTAGACTGGAAATGTTTGGTTTGGTGTTTAGAATCAGAGTTCCAGAATACTTATTTCTGAAGAAAAATTAAATAAAATATATTTCAGGTTTTTTTTATTTTACACTTCTTATTGTACCGAAAGTGCTTTCTTAAAAAACATCAGTTGCCTTCCAGATTGAATTTTACCCTCCGGCTGGTAAAATAAAAAATGTTTATGCAAATGTTCATCTCTGACATGGCCTTGTATGATTTTTATTCGAATAATTATTTCAGTCAAATAAACAAATTATTTCACTGAACGTTATACTTTACTATAAAAATTACAAAATAAATTATCAGCCCACGGTAAACCTCTATCAACATTTGAAAAATATATTTGAACCATATTTGTATCCTAATTGAAAATTGGTAAAAAGGTATTTTTTTTTAATGAGTCGTAAGAATATAATTCCTATCCCCCCTCCAAAAACTATTCCTGTTTTTCAACATCTCAGTATCTGTTTGTTTTCACAAATATTTTAAGATCGATTGTCATACTCTAGTATGATGATCGTTCTTAAACTATCTATTTTCTAAATATAGAAAATAATCTACAGATAATTATTATTAATAGATCTATAATCTATCTATTATTATCTATATAATAGTATATGTATGAAAGATGAAATATGTTAGTACAATTGAAAATAGAACTTTTGGTATAAATACAAATATAAGAAAAAAAAAAATATTAATACTTACAATATGCTAATAATTGCTTATATATAATACAATAATTGCAATATGTTCAGGAAAAAGAAAGAAATATAGAAAATAAAAAATAAAATAAAAATAATGAATAAAAAGCAAATATATAGAGAAAAGAATTTATAAATACTTGAATGTTGATAAGACACAATATTTACAAATACATATACCTACATAGGTGTTCATACATATCTGGGCACACATATCAATATGTAAAATGACATATATACACACTAATATAAAAAAATGAGTAAATGAAGTAATTATTTTGGTTAATATAGAAACAAACGATTAAAACAGAAGAAATTTATAATTAAATGATAAAACAGTTAATGAAATAATACATTGGTATCGGATTTACTTTGTTGGATTAAATTGATTTTTAATTATTACTAATAATTCGTAGGCATCTGGCTGAGATGTAAGGAGGTATTGGACTAGGAGAGTTTTGAAGAAGTTTAAGGAAGGATCATTTATTATTTCAGGAGGAATAGAGTTCCATACTATATATTATATAATAGTCTATTCCACAGACTATTTATAATGTCGTATAAATACCATTTATATACATTATAAAATAATTTATGTATATGGTAGAAATATAGTAGATATATATTTTAATTCGGAAGAGGCCTCAGAAAACAAGAACTCAAAGACAGAAAGATCTTGAGGAGGATCCTGGGAGCCATAAGAGAGGAAGGAGGCACATACAGAATCAAGAACAACAATGAGCTCTATGAACATCTGGAGGACAAAGTTACATCTGTAAGAAAAACGCGATTGGCCTTCTACAGACATTCATCTGGTATGAGCCTGTATGAGCTAACTTCTCATAGAGGCTCATATTCTCACTGTGACAGTTAGAGGGAAAGCCTCCTATAATAAGTGGAACTTAGAACAACTGCAGATCCCGAAAGAGTCCATACAAGACCGATCAAGGTTCCGACAGGAATTTTTTTCAACATCTCTCACATGTAAGAAGAGCTCAGGGACCATCAGACCCACGCGGACAGAGGAAAGAAAGCTGTCTCAGCCATAAATGAAGGAGTTTTGGTATAAAAAGAAGTAAAGATCCTAGCCAAGAGAAAATACGAGACCCGTGGTCATCAGTAGGTCCAAACTACAATAAAAAAAACAACATATTTCAATAAAAATAAATGTAATAGTTATAACATATAAGGATTACAATAGGCCAATAATACCTAACATGTACTGCAAATGCAACACAATGCTTAAAGTAGCTTCACGTTAAATACTGATCTTGAAATGGTCTTTTATTAGCTTTTATGAGCCATCAATTCATAAAGACAAACAATTAAGTTTTTACGGCGGGTTAACAGAAAAGCATTTGCTGTTTTTTTTTTTAAGTACATCATTAGCATGAATTATAAACAACATTAAAAATGACAGTGAAAACGGGAAAAAGAATAATACATTATAAAATGTTAAAAGGATCTCGGAATCATGTGGTTAATGACTTATTAAGTCAGTTTATTGCCCCTTCTTATAAACCATCATCTGCCACACAATGGAACATCTGCTCGCCCTTATAGGTTAATATTTTTCATAGGAATAAATTTTTCGCATAAACTGCGGGCACCATGTGTTGACCTGTCCGGAATGTGTCCAAGCATTGACCCTAAATAATATTTTATTGAGCCCACATCCTCCATTATGTTATTTCTAATGTATGATTAGTTACTTGATAATAATAATATTAAAATTGATGGAATATTAGTAATGAAAAAGGAGCATACGTTAAAAATGCATTCATATAGCTTTCTGATTTTTAAAATTTTTACATCAAAACTTATCTTTGATAGTATACTACAATTTGCCACAGCTAAGGGTAATAAGCAATATTGCTATAAGTTCATATTCATGCCTTATTTGCCTTTAAAAAAACTAACTCCAATCTTCAAAATTTACACATATAACAAAATACTCATTGACTGCATAAGAAAACCAAAGTCACAACACCCACTGGTTAATATCAGAAAAACATATCAAACTTATTATACGAAGACACAAATGTTAAATTAACATAGTTAAAGGGTCACTCTGGCATAAGTGGTAGTGAACTACCAGATGCATTCGCGAAATCAGCATCACAAAATAATTCGTTACATTTGAATATTCTTTGACACCTTTGAATCACATAAAAAATTATGTTAAAACCGAAATAATTAAGAATTGAAATAAAGCTTGGCATATTACGACAAAAGTTTGAACTTTGAAGATTTATACCACATATTACATTAACCAATTCTGAGAAACTCAGAAGCATACATTACAAACTAACACAATTACTTACAGAACATGGGCAAACTAAACAATATTTCAAACATTTTCACCTCACTCAACACTAAGTATCTTGCTTTTTCTAAGACAGACAAACAACACAAACGTTTAACCACATACTATACAGAACCCCCCAGTCGAATAGGACAGACAGAGTTTGATCAGTGAAATGTTCACTTCAAGAAAATGAAAAATACAGAAAATGCTGAAAGGAATTAAACAAAAATCGTAGGACACTTTGATTTCCAGAACTGAAGAATAAGAAAAAGGATTAACAAGTAAAAGAATTTAGGATGTAACCACTAGTTGTGTTTTAAAGACAATTGTCTTTCAAATTATTTAGGGTTTTTTTTCATTTGATACATTTATTTTTATTTTATTTATTTATTGTTTTTGTTTTTTTTATATTTTTACCTTATATCTTTTATTTTATATCCTCCTCCATAAACAATACAATATTAAGCTTAAACTCAAAAACAAATCACGTTATATGCAGAATCCATTGAGCGTGGTGTATTTAACGGAAGGCAAGCAATGGAATACAAAATAAAATACCTAATTTGCAAAAAAAATCAAAGAAACAATAGAATTATGATACAACTACGTAAATAACTAAATAGATACAATGCAAAAATAATATAAAAAATTAAATAATCATGAGGAAATAAAATAAATAATTTAACATGAGTAAAAAAGCTCAATCGTTCATACATATTTATATTCAAGAGATGGATCCCCTTTTTAACTTATATCACTACTATGGAAGATGTAAAACAGGATTAAAAAAATCCTGAAGACTTTGGAGTGAGAGCTATTTTACAATAGATACCGAGGATTATAGGGATGCCAGAAACTATATAAGGATTGAACAACGGGATCTGGATGGCTAAAAAGATTGAAATTAAAGTTAGAGAAAACTAAATAAGTAAATGTACTTATTACGCCGTTAACTGTTAAAGTTAATAAGTAAATTGCCATTTAAACTGAAAATGAAAACTGATGTAACAAAATATTTATAAGATTTCATTTATGTCTATACTAATAGTTCAAATACAATAGATTACTTACAAAAATAGAACCAGTTCACCCTTCTATGTCATTCAACTGTAAATAAAAACATAAAGTATAAGTTATTCTTCCTAATCATTTGTTATGATTTATCTATATTATTCAATTGTGATCTAATAATAGCATTCTTTGTAATTACAAGGAGAAACTTGGGCTGTTTGTGACCTTTGTTATACAATCAAACAATGACATTATTTAAATAATAAACAAACGGAATTTTGGAAAGAACAATCCCATTATCTTTCCTTGATTTGAATAAAAACAAAACATTAAAATGCCAAAAATTACAAATCAGTCTTTTGCAACATCAAAATAAAAAAAAAATTATAATTCCTAACTTTTAGCGAAATTATACCTTATTCATAGGCAAAATATAGAAATATGATTTTTGGTCTTCCTGGTAGTTTCATTTTTCATTTTAGTCATTTTATATTTAATATTTACTAGTTTATTTGTTTTCTGGTTCAGTTTGATTCAATATCTAAGTTGTTTCCTTGGGTCTTGTGCCGAATCCGGTCACACGCAATAATCGAAAACCTAATCGACTAAACTCAATACCATAACGACTCTAATTATATAGCATTTATGTTTTATTATTATAGATTAAATAAACTTCCTTTTTTTTTATTAGTCTATGGTTATTACAAGTTCTTTTAAAACAAAATATGGGGTTATTACAACATGTAAAAGATATTCCTGATAAAAAACGTGCTGTTGATTTTTTACAGAAGAAGGGAATTTTGCACGAATGTAGGTGTAACGGACACGAAATGACATTTATTTGAACAGACATTAAAAGACATTGTAGCTTTCTATCCTCCTAAATAAATTAAAAATTAAAACGTTTTGTTAAAAATAAATATTATTATGTTTTATTTACTTCTTTTTACAGTGCACAATAGATTATTAGTGTTAAGAAATTAGAAAAACATATGTTTTAATTACAAAGCAGGTTACTTACAAGACCCGTTTCGTTTTTCGCAACATCGAAATAATAAAAAAAAAAAAAATCAAAACATGGTAATCCTAAACATTTAATGAAATCATACTCTCAATTTGTTTTTGCCTTCTAATTTATTTTTCATCCATAACTTGGATAACCTAGTTTATATCTAATTAGTTAAGTAAGTCATTAAAGCCCACTTTATGTGTTAAGTTTGTTTGCGAATTTCGGGTTATGGTTATGACCAGAAAGCTTTCTTTTTTTTCTCTTTATTTGTGTCTAATGGACTTAAGGCGGGTACACAACTTGTAGTTTTTGCAAAAACCTGACAGTTAATCTTCATCTACACACTCACCTGTTAGACCTTACAGGTTACCTGTGACGGATAGGCCTGTCATTACTTCACTTTAAAAAAATATATATTATATTGAATTATATATAGTCATACTACCAGCCTGTTTTTTTTTTTTTTTTTTTTTTTTTTTTTTTTTTTTTTTTTTTTTTTTTTTTTTTTTTTTTTTTTTTTTTTTTTTTGGGGGGGGGGGGGTTAGAATCGGGGACTCATGAGTACCGCTTCTCTACACTTTCGGCTCTATCTTTTCCCAAGTATTTCAACTGGAACAATATGAGTATCTCTGTTTGGTTTAGTTTTCGAGAGCGAAATGGACATACTAGTTTATTGATTAACTATTGGGGCAGAAATAATAGAATGTAAACAGCAGTAAAAGGAGCTTCTTTTGCCTTAAAACCATTACAGAATTCTTGAGGTGAGTTGTTTTATCTGTTTGACTAATGAGGTCTGTACAAGGTACGTGCCGATACCAGCTGGAAACAAGTTTATTTACTTATCTTTATTGAGCGATTGCTCAGCTCCGTCTGTTGCCGGCAGTTTTAGTGTTGCCGCATGGGCCGGAAACTGTTAGCTAGGAATCCCGTTCGAGGAGGGTACGGAAAAATCTTTACGACTCTTTCTCTTCTACCAATTAAGTGACTTCTCCCTTGATAAGGAGTGTTTGCAATTACACCATTTAGAATGAATTGATTAATGATGTTTCGGAAATTGAATGTTATAGGAACGTCATACAAATATTACTAATCGGTGAAATATAATGCACTTATAAATTTCACATTATTTGTTACTATTGACTCAATAGCTAAGGCTACTACAAATAAGAAGCTAACTAATATAATTATAAATTAAAAATAAATATGAAAAATATATTATAAATATATTATAAAAACGCAAAAATATATACCTTGCAAACATTGTGCAGAGTATTCAAATACAAGTTTAATATTTTAAAAACAGAAAAAACTGAATGGTTTTCCTCTGGAGTATGTCTTTTCAAATATTAAACTGAGGCAACCATTTGTTTTTTTTTTTTCTTCCGTATCATAATAAGATGTATGTAGATGTAGAAACCCCTTTTATAAAAATTCTTTATTTCCCGCAGATGTTTTGTTACTCTCTTCAGTTTTGGTTCCTATTGTTTCCTTATGGTTCCTTCTTAAAAACACTCGTTAGTTCTTTTGAATATGACTATGACTGTCATATTAAAATATTTAATTAACAATTACATCATATTAATGTCCCTAGAGACCATCATCTAACCAGTTTTCAGGCTGATTAAATTATTCGCGATCTCATGCTTTTGTCTTACAGCTTCATATAAATTCACATTATCTATATACTCTAAAAACTCCAGAACTAGTCCTTTCTGATCTAAAATCATTTTCCAACAGAACTGCAGTTTCTGATAAATCCATCCTAGCCCACTGCTGCATCCTGTAGAATTCTATGGTTCCCAACATTCCTCAAGATAAAGAAGTAGACATTTCAACTCATGTTTTTAATTATTACCTCTTTTTTA
The DNA here is from genome assembly GCA_003667255.2 of Euschistus heros. Taxonomy (NCBI): domain Eukaryota; kingdom Metazoa; phylum Arthropoda; class Insecta; order Hemiptera; family Pentatomidae; genus Euschistus; species Euschistus heros. The sequence goes on along the minus strand of RCWM02000022.1, from coordinate 1,070,600 downwards.
AAATTTTCTCCTCATTTTTCTTTCCCTTTCTCCGATTGCCGCTATCCAGTTATACTGGCATGACTATAAGTTTGTTTCAAATATTCATTCCCTGCGTGGTTTCCCTTATATCCATCTGATAAACTTATTTCCACAATCATCACCTTGCTGGTATACTTATCCAGGATTGTCCAGCTTTCTTCACTCTAGTATAACACCGGTAAGTTTTATTTAGCATTGTACAGCTTACTTTCTTACTTCCTATAACTGTGGAGCATACTAGAAAGTAGATTGCATTTGTTTCTTTACCCTATTTAGTATGTGCTTGTGTACTTCCTCGTCCTTGCTTCAATATTGTACCTAGATATAGAGTCAAAGGCAGCTTTTAAATCAATAAATTCTGAATATGTAAAAAACATAAAAGTAAATGAGTCATTTCATATTTTTATTGTGTAATCTACTCTATGGAATATATTTCTGCAAAACAGTAACTTATCAGTGCTCTTCCAACTATCAATGAAGTCAATCCCATTCATATCTCTATTAGAGTTTATTCAAACAAAAGCTAGTAAATAAGATAAATCATTTTCTTATCTCTTATCGCATTCACTATCAGTTCATTACCAAGAAAACGCAACAATAACTTTTTTTTTTTTTTCATTGGAATCACAGCACAAAATAATATTACAAAATATTTATTTCCCTAAATTTTGTATATTTATTAGTATTTGAGTTCAGTATTTTTTATGTTTGTCATAACTGAAGTTAATTCATTTATGTAAAACAAAATAAAACCAAACCAATATTTATTTTTTTAAACTATTTATTAATGTGATGTAATTTGAACAGACAGAAAAATGTTTCATTAATTCTAAGTTATTTTATATATTTATTGAAATTTAAAACTATATAACACAGACACATCACACATATAAATATATATAAAATATCACAACAACTAGTGAAGTAACTTCAATTTCAAGCCCATTGGTCACTTTAATTTTTAATTAATTAAAACAATAAAAAAATAAAAGATCAAAATGTCGTTAACGCAATCAGTGGCGTGTTATCTATTTGGAATCATTCATACCTTTATGAAATGGCACCCCATTTAATACCAATGCATTTCAATGCTCAGTTCAGAATCTGAATCGGAAAAAAGATTGCAAGAAAGAATATTTGGAGAAAAGAAAAAGTCATGAGGAATTTTCCCTAACTAAAGGATTGAATAACAACAAATCAACAAACTATTTTTAGTTATCCCGTTCCTAAAAAAAGTATTGGGTTTTAACAAATATAATGCAGGTTTCTATAAATGACAAAAAGAATTTCTTATAATTTTGTGTTGTTAATAATGTTGAGTGGTCAACACTAACTTTTCTTGCAATGACTCTAATTTCTCGCAAATGCCGAGTAGTTTAGCGAGGGTTTTGTCTACCAAAGCCCTCAGAAGGCCCTGACCAGCAACAGAAGCCCTACTGCGACCTTCCTTGTCTTCCAGATCAAAATCTCAACGACAAAATTTTTGGAACCATCGCTGCATTGTACATTCACTGATGATTCCTTCATCCGAAACAACATTGGCCTTACTCGCGGTTTGGGCCCCACGTCGACCAAGTTTGAACTAGTAAAAATAAATTAGACGGATATCTGGTTTTGACATGGTGAATTACAGAGGTCCTTACTCATAGAAAATGTAACACTAATCCTTGAGGAAAAACAACATTACAACCATCGTTTCAATCCAATAACTAGACTGGAGGATTACCTTTGTTTACTTAAGAAGCACTTGCCTTAAAAAAATGAACATTGAAAATCTTTATTATTTTTGCGCCATCCCCATACATAGAGCTGATGCTAGCAACCTTTATTTTTTACTCATACTCTAACATGACTAATACTGATGATTGATCAGGTTAATGCTACAGAAATACTGACTAGAGAGAGGCTAGAATGTTTCTTAAGACTATTTACAATTCTATACATAGGACTACCAAATGTATAATTAAATGAAAGTATTAATACCTAACAACGATTAACCCCAATAAAAAAGAAAACACAACTCAAATCATTCATCGACCGATTTTCTTAGTTCTCGATTTTTCTGATATACCGTATTTGAAAAAAAAAAGAATACTACTTAACACACTAACAGATAAAAAAGAACTGAGTCACAGGCTACATTGAGCAGAAGCTGTATACCACCGGTGCTTTTCTAGATTCCACAAAGGCCTTTGAGAAGGTCTTCTCTTTAAACTCAAGACTGTACTTCCATATACACACCTCTTTATCCTAAAACCTTTTCTATCTACAAGTTTTTTCTCCGTCCAAAAGGATCAAGCAATATGTACCATTCGACCATCCTTTGCAGGAGTACCAGGTGGCCAATGCTCACTTTACTAATTTACATCATCTACACTCATGACATATCTGAAAGTCCCAAATGCAAATGATACTACAATCATAGCTGGACATAAAAATCCTGCATAGCTTCTCTTACATTACACCGCCTATAGAAACTACAAGATTAGTGCAAACCATGGAACACTAGGTTTCCCTGGCCGGGTTGGTGGAGATTTACTTTAAGTAAATGAATGCTAAGAAAGAGTTGGGATAGACGCGCTTTCAGAAGGCGAGAGGATGTACTACTCATTTCTTACTAAATTTTTATTAGGAGAAACAATTCTGTAAATTTTGAAAAAATTTACTGTGGGGTTAAATAAAGTGTTGCCTGAATGTTTTTAGAACGGCGTTTCAGGTCAACTTTTGTAAGATGGTAGTGTAACGGCTCACATTTTCAAATTGCACCTTTTCTCCCGTTAAGTGTTATTCTTCCTCATGCCTGACCATTTACTTTATACACCTTTTTCCTATGTTTCAGTAATTACCGATTTGTATTTTGATAAGTGTGGATAAATAAATATATGAAAAAAAAAAACCTTAGCTATTGGGAACTTGAACCCTCGATCTTTTCTGAGCCGTGCATTCTGGGACCATCTCCTTCGTTTAACCTAACTAATGGCTGTTTATTGTTCAAGGAGGAAAACTAAATAATTTATCTGGCTTTATTCTCCGCCATAATTACGGAAGGTCTGTTCTGCAGCTTTTTAACAGTATCTTTTTCATCGGGTATAGACACCACAAACTGTTGATGCTGTTCATTATCTCAGGTTTTTCGTACATTCCTTACACGATATTCACTTTTTGCAACTTCTCTATTAGACTATTTTAGTTGTAATAAATATAAAATGCAACAAAAATTGATATATATATATATATATATATATATATATATATATATATATATATTTTTTTTTTTTTTTTTAATTTAGTGACCAAAAAAAATAAAAATTTTACATGGTAGTAAATTTAAAAAAAAAATGAGAATAAAAATACAAAGAGCCTGAAATGGCGTTTGATGGCACGTGCAGTCTGCGAGTGAAGGTAAATGCATTGTCACCACACAGAGGCCCTGAATCAAAAATTCACCCCTTTTTATCAACAGTTCCACCCCTTTTCTGCCGGAGCCCCTACAAATAAAAACAAACTCCTCATTTGTATTAGAGTTTCGGCTGAAACATTGATGGAGGTTAAAAAGCGGAGCGTGGAATCGAGGAAAAAGTTTCGCTTTTAAAGAGTGATAATTGCAAAAACACGGAAGGACAGCTGATCCCAGCGAAAAAACAACTGGCGGCGATAAATATTACCGCGGCCCCCTCCAATACTGCCTTCAGTGCACGTTTAATTTGAGCCCTGGGGTAGCCTATGCATAGATAATGGAGCCGTTTCCGATGCAGTTTCAATGTTTTTATTGATATACATTATACGTTTTTGCAGGTGTAAAACTCATTGTTTACAGAATAGAAATAATTCAAAGCGTTTTTTCATTTTATTTTACTTTAAGCAAATGGATGATTCGAGTTTGGCATGTTATAAATATGTGAAAAATTGCTAGAGCTTTCCTACGTACAGCATTTAATTAGTTCACCTTTATTTGCTCTCTAAATATAGCCGAGGCATATTCTATGTTAAAAAAAAAAAAATCCTAATTTAACTTTTGGAACGTTTGTTATTTTAGTATTTGCGAACCTTTCACCCCTGAGTTATTATAAATGATTAGTATTAATTATACATTAATATAAATAAGTTACTATACATACCAATTACCCTATACATATGACTATAAAGTTTTTTTTATTATCACTAAGCGGTTGATGGAAAGTTGGTAAGCTACTGCATTTCATTTTATAAATTTATTTTGGCATTAATATTATCTATTTCTTCTATAGTATATAAGAATATCACTAATCCGAGGTGTTCAATTCGGGGGACCAAGGGGTTAAATTCGTTTTTTACTTACAGTTACACCTTGATTATTAACTGCGTTCATCCTCATTTCATACATTTGTTAATTAAGTCCTTAAATTTTTTACCCTTATTAATGGTTTCGTTATGGCGAGGAAATAAATTAATTTGACAGACACTAATATTGTTTTCAATAATGGATGGCCTATGTTTCTAATCTAATTGTAAGTTACCTAAATCTAAGTTATTAGATTGTTGAGGTAAAGTTATCATATTTTTATTTTCTGTTGGTAAACGATGTCAGGTATCGGTAAACTACTTGGTTATAACTACAGTGCTGCCAGCTGAGAGCTACTTTTTTGCCTCTAAATAATTGAGGCATGTAAATGGAAAAGGCTGTAAGTGCCAAAAATAAAATATAAAAAATTTGTAATTGGTAAATGAATAAGTTCCATCGCCAATGTAATGGAAATAGTGGTACGTACCTATCATAAGGTACGTACCACTATTTCCATTACATTGGCGATGGAACTTATTCATTTACCAATTACTAATTTTTTATATTTTATTTTTGTCACTTACAGCCTTTTCCATTTACATGCCTCAATTACAGGTTAATAACAATAGTAGTAATAGTTTAAGTGAGTGCAATCGGTTGTATAACATCTGAGGTGTTTTGAGACCGAATGTTCAATGTTGGGGCCGATCAGTTGGTTTTCCTACGGGCTTCATATATCAATCTATGGTGTAGCATTAAATTTAAATACCATAGTATCAAATTTAACAATCTATTTCTTATTTTCCATTCCTTCTACTTTTGGTATAACCAACTAACAAAAGGTAAAGCCATATTATAGTAACATAGAACGGTTCTAGCCTCTGGACCCTCAGCAATGCCATCGCCAAGGGTCAATTAGCACATACCAGGACGGACGATAAGAGAATTATTTTAACGAACCAGGTACTTAATGGATAATTAAAACCTACGGCCTTTAAGAGATGACGGAGGTGGCTGGGGGCGGAACAAAGAACCCTGCCTGATGGATGAGCCACCCGGCCTAATCGAAATACCCTGTTCTTACGGCCGCCCGCTAAACCGGCGTCTTAAAAGCTTCCACGGTACCTTTTGTCACTGGCCCGAGCACCGTTTTGTTTCTAACGTGTCGTCGTTTCTTTTTTCTCATTCTCTCTCTTTTTTTCCTCTCTGCTTCGTTTTGTTGTCCCTCCTCCGAGGCGGCATAAATAATCCTACAGATCCTGTGGGCGATAGCGTAGACAAAGGGTTGCTTCACTTGTGGGGTGCAGAAAAAGTTTGTTGGATCATACTTCAACTTATGAACAAACATCATTTGCTAAAGTAAAACATCTTTTTTACCTTCCGTACTTCTTTAATTTACCAACCGCTTTACACGGAGGAAGGGACAATAAAAAAGAGAATACATACAAGAAAAATTCCATTACCCCAAATATTCTATGACTTTCCCCCAATTTTTACTTACAAGGGGACGTTTTTAGTTGACTCACAGATATGAATGGGTAGTAGGGGCCTATAATGGTGCATAACTATAGCCGCTAATGAGCATTAGGAGCCAAGAAAAAAATGAAATATTAAAATCACGTTTTATTTTTTTTCTCAGCTCGCAGTCAAGATAGAGAAATGATTCGTTCACGTTTAATTGCAGTTATGCATGCTATTTGATATAAAAAATACTTCCGTTATGCTCAAGACACCACCCGGCTTTAGGGTGCTCAAATACTCTATAAAAAATGACGAAACTACAAGGAAATCCACTGTAAAGCAGTGGAAATTATTTTTCATGGACAACTGACCTCAAATCTCGAATTGACGCACCATAAAACCCCTTATATGTGAAATTTTATCAAAATCAAAAAATATTGATTTTTTGACCCTTTAAATTTTTGAGTTGAGATTTCATCAACATTTTCTAACGGCCATAACAACTGCTGCGTTCAGCCGATTACAATAGTAATAACATCACTATTCTGCTTTTTATCCATGCATATAACATTGGGATTACTCCATATTTTAATGAACAAAAACTGATGTGAATGAAAAAATCCGAGATCAGCTATAACTTGAGATATTTCAAAATGGGGAAATCCTACAACCTCCGGATTTGGGCTAAACTATACAGTTTTACGGTTTCTAGATGACCTTAAAATTTGGTTTTAATCGGTGACGAAATGTGTAAGATAGCGCAAATTATTTACATTTTTTCAGGAATTGACAGTACTTTCTAAAATCATACAAAATTTTAAAGATAAAAAAATTATTTTTGATTTCGACAAAATTTAGTTTCTACATGTTTTTTGAGATGAGGAATCTGAAAATAATATCAGTTTTTAGTTTAAAAATTGTCCTCACCTATATTATATAGGTGCTGCGTTCAACCGATTACAATAGTAATAGCATCACTAGAATCAGCATACGTTCTGCTTTTTATCAATGCATATAACATTGGGAATACTCCAGATTTTAGTGGACAAAACCTGATGTGAATGAAAAAATTCTGAAGGAATTTCTTACATGGAATATTTATTTTCAGGAAGCACGATTGGAAAGAAACCTTCTAACAATTTTTGGTGATAATAATAATAACAATACCGAAATAATTATCAAGTTCCTAAAATAATGTAACCTGTTCAAAAATATGATAATCCTAAAAATAATAAAAATCTAAAAAGAAATAAGACCAAAACTAAAAAATAATGGAAAATAGATTCAAGGAGAACAATAAAAACTCTCGATGTTCTTAAGAAATTTAAGCTTACCTAACCAATTCTCCCGGTTATCCGGAGGAACAACATTCTAACTGCGAAATTGGATAAAAAAAATAATTAAGATTAATAAGTCAGAAGAGCTCCTAAAATCTTAATTTATCGACTGAATTGTAGTCTAGCCATTCCAAGAGTATATGTGAATATTATTTATACCCCTAATGTTGGTTGAAAGTATTTTATTTCAGTTTTTCGCTTTTCCTGTAAAATTTGATTTTTTACAGTAGCATCTTTGTTCCACCGGCTGAACGATATGTTCTTCAATGTCATTATCTCCAGATTTTTGTCACCTCACCTTTTTGTACAACCTACACAGTTCGGTAGTTTTTGATAAATATCTAAAACTATTTTGGCGTTTTTACTCTTACAAGATGTCTTCTATAGCTCTTATTTTTCTCTAATTACTTTACTTATTTATATCTCTTATTCTAAATGCTCCTGTCGCATGTCTTCAGTATTCAAATGGCCAAAAATCTTCCTTAGATTTCACTTATAAACTAAAAAAAAAAAAGTACTGAGCTAAAAAGTTTTCCCCTAAAATTTAATTGATTACTTTTAATAAATTAACTTTAAGGTATCTAACAGACCATAAAAGTATAATATTTTGAGTTCTTATCAAATAAAAACTATAAAAATTTAATATTCAACTATTTATGATTCCCAAACTATTAAGTCTGTATAAAAATTTTGCCTTAGTCAAATTCGTCACACTTTCGATATTTTATTCTCAGGACCCATCTGGACCATACTGTATCTTAAAACCTACAAATCCACTTTTTGAAAGGCAGACCCCCTTTTAAAGGTATTTCGACTGGACTAAGTAAGAATTTTCAAGATAACCAGATAGCTAGAAATTGGTGAAAATTAAGATGCAAGATTCCGTTAAATACAGGTGAAGTTAGTAAAAGCGTATTGATAACTGATATGTAGTATTATGAATAAAAGCACAAAAATAATAATTAATTATAATAGTATTAGTTAAAATGTTCATTAATCAATAAAAGGCAGAACTCCTTCTATTAAAATGAATATCTATGACGTACCATCTTTAGGATTTTTTAATGGCAGCATCATTTTTTCAAAAGTTCCTGATTTTACTTTTATTAAATAAACTAAAAATATTTTTTATGTCTTTAAGACAATGGGTGAACGAAGCCTCAGGGATTATTTCATCTTTCTGAGAGATATTTTGAGGCGATTGAGATTTTGGGGTAAGTAGAGATGGAAATGCTTGGTTTGTTGGCTTGAAAGTATTTCTAGGTATTGCTTTTTGAGCAGGTTTTTCTTCCTTCATTTTAATTCAACATTTTTGAAATGAGTTTGCGAAGTATTCACAGGAGCAATTACTACATTGAGGAATGTAACTACCTATTAATACTTTTGGGCAATCCTTTGACGGCTGATTTTCTGAACCCATAAGGCATTTTGGATCTTTATAACAATTTCGTAGCACGTGATTTAATTCTTGACAGATTGTCTTATTACTTTCTTAGATTTATAATTATCCCACTTTATCACAACATAAATCAATGTAATTCGTGTCACTTATATCATTCCGTATACAAAACACCATCCCTAATACTAAGAAATATTATTCGACATTTTAAAATTATTTAAGTATATTATTAACTATAGCCTTGCTAATGATATCCTAGGTTTATACAATGTTATATATAATTCCTCAATAGATTAAGAAATACTTTTTTGATTGTTCGTTCTCATTCTTCATTTTCAAAAAATAATAATCAATTAATAAAACCAGTGGTTTAGGGATATATACAACTACTGTAACGAACTCCGTGTTGATTTACTAGTACCACTTATCTCTATCGAATACAATCACAGCAATCCGGATCAGGTTTCAAAATTTCAATCAAATACATACTAACAAAATGGAAACGGTAGGCGCGGCTCGGCTGATCCACTAAGCGGATAGAGGTATTAATTCAATAAATAATGAAGGGGTCCAAGCCCCTTCCACATTTCATAATTCAATCCGCGTCATAACGTGACTGGGGTCCCAAAAAGCAGATGCAACAGATAGCCCAACTCACACCAGCAATCACTGCCTCTGTTATTATATACCTAGTCTCTTCGCCGTTCTATGATCCTGATCATGCCTTTCAAAAGTGTCATGGTTCTAGATTTAAGGAAGAGTAGAATGTTTCAGTACTAATATATGCCTTTATTTTGCAATAAATTACTTCTGTAGAAATTAGAGGTATAAGTAAAGACGTAATAAGTGTTTATTTTGTATGAATGAACTAGACCAGCATTTTTGACCTTTCCCAACAACGAGATAATTTTTCACATATCAATAATAATTAATTAATAATAACAGCAAGTTAAAGCTAGAAAAGTTAAAGTTGCTTGAATACCGAAAGTTCAATTAATCCTACTAGTTTTTAGAACTTTACTCATATCCGTTTCCTCTTAATATTTTCTTGGAGTCGCAGAAGTATCTACTGATTATATCGCTCATCCGGTGGAACAAGATAACTGTGAAATAAGGAAAACAGGACAGAAGTGCTCCCAAAAGCTTAATGCATCGGTAGGAACATCGACTGAATCGCTCACTTGCTGTAGTCCGTGAGGGGCAGTTACGTTGTTGTTGAAATGTTAGGTGATTTTAATTTTTTTTAAACAATCCAATATAGAATGCAATTAATTTATAAATCCTAATTATATTAATCCTTCTATACCAATCATGCGTATCTCATGTGACAATTTAATTAATTTCCGATTATATATTGACAACAATGGAGGAATATCTTGCGACGGTTTAAAGTCGTTAGATTCTGGCAGATCTCAGAATAGTATTTTATGTTGGACAATGAGCAAAAGGACCAAAATCTAATAATTTAAACGGGATAAAAACGAAATAATTAACTCAATTTTCAAAAGGACGAACATTTAATTTGTCGGGGAGTGGCCAGAGATATCTTTCGGAGGTCAAAAATCATCATATTCTGGCAGATCAATATACTTTAGTGCAGAACGAAGACGATTATATTGTGATAGAAAAAGCATTGGCAAAGTCAAAGGAAAGTCAAGACCATTTATAAGACAAAACAATACGTTTCTTTAATAAGGAATCCAATGAAAAGGAGGGTTTCAGTGGTTTCATGGGTTTGAAACTTTTTATGAAGAAATGTTTCTTAATATTTCCAAATATGTTTGTGGAGAGTCATTATTTATTTTTTATCCAAAATAAAGAAATAGAAGTTTTCAAATAAACATAAATAGTATTCAAACTTTTCTTATGTGTTCTGATTAATTTTGCCAAATTTGTGTGGCTAATATATCCCTAATAATCAGTAGACTATTAATTAATCATATTAATCAAATTTATTTGGATTTATTGCAATAAAATAGGATAAATCAGAATTTAAAGTCATAGTTAAGGAAGATGAACCACGGAAAATGGGGTTTCGTCAATACAGTTACAGAAATATTTTCCACTTCTATTGGAATTATTTTATTTGAAAATTATTTTTGAATGTTAAATATCCATCATGAGGTTTAAAACATACATTTTCAAAACATCACATTTTTAAATAGAAAATTTAAAAATGAATAACATATATTATATATTATATTTTTATTTAATTTTTTTTTTATATTATATTGTATATATACATAATCTATGTAAAAAAGGGCCGATGTTCTGAAAAGTTCTGTATGTTTTAGAACTGATGACGAATGTTTACAATTTGAGAATAATTCTTAAATAAAATAATCCCGATATAAGTGACAATTAATTCAGCAATCCTAATTGTATTGACCCTCCTATAACATCATGCGTACCTCCAGTCACAATTATTTTATCCTATCTAGTGTAAAATTGACAAATCTGCAGCAGTTTCCTTTATTTTTATGAATATCAAAAATTCATTCTTGTCATAAATGAATGAGCATGGTGTTCCAGTTATGGTCATTGTGAAATCTTCGTTTATTATTCTTAAAATTACTATTAATTAATGAACTATTAAAACTAGCACTATAACCAAATAGGACTATGATAATACTATAAATATAATCTAACAGCATATACTTAAAATAAATAACTTATTTACATTTTTCTTTAAAATTAGAGGTTCAGAAAACTTTTTTTTAAAAAAACAACTATTTCTTCGGGTCTACTTAACATCCGAACACCTCGTCACTTTCACTATATGAAGAATCTACAATATGAAAACAGTTAGAACGTATGTACAAAATGCTGTGCATTCTCGCAATAATTGTCATATTATAGGAATTCGGTTTAATTTATTTTTTCTACATGGATATGATTTTTATCCATATAAAATATAATATTTTTGGCAGTCTATAGTTTCTTTGTAACGTAAATCGTTGTCATAGCAACTTTTTCTCCCTCAAAAAAGTAAACTTTTGAAACCCACCAGCTCAGTTGATGTTGCTCGGATCGAAAATTTGGCGACAGGCAATTTAATGGAGAATATTTTTGTTTCATAACGTTTGTAATTAGGACCTACTATTTAGGATGTGAATTGTTTTGAAGGAAAAAAGTCACATTTCATCAACATTTTTAAGACTTATTTGTTACTCTTTATGTTGGTATTGCTCGGATTGAAAATTTGCCAACAGTTTCCTTATCAGAATCTATAGATATAAAATCAGTAGATTATAGAGAGACTTATCCATATTCTACTATTTTTCCCAGTCAGGGAGAGATTGATGTTTAAATATTTTTTGACAAATACAATAATGGATAAGCGGTCACAATAGAAGAACAGACTAGTGTGTGAACTTGATTAATTGATAAATAAACTACCTGATTTTTATTTACTTCTTTTGTTTTCAGCCATGGCCAAAACTAGAGACAAATAAGTGTTAAGTACTTAGGTAGTACTTTTTACGATTGCATAAGGATAGAATGTAAAAGATATTTATGTATTTAGTAGGATTATTTTCCGATTAAATGTTATCTCGGCTGATTGTTTTAGTTAATTGGTTGGTTTATAATGATTAATTGTTTTGGTTAATTGGTTGGTTTATAATGAAAACTGAATAACAAACAGTAGTCCAATTAACATTTAGATGAACGATACACACAAAATAATATGATATTCTAGTAGGATAGAACTCCAATAAATCAGTTACTTTCTAAACCTTAACAAGCTTACAATGATGATTAAATTAGGATATCTTAAATAATAAAACATTTTCGTTCATTGCTAATGGGAAATAAATGTTCCTGAAACCTTTATTTGGTTTAATAAGATCGTAATATCAGACAAGTAAAATAAATTTTAAGAAAGAACGAATAACCATGCCATTTCAGAATTTTATTATAAAATTCAGTTTTCAGTTTAATTTTATTAAAGTAGTGTTGAACTATTAAAGTAATATAAATAGACTAAATAAGTGTAATAAAATTTACAGGTAAAATAACTACACAGTTAATTAAGCCTAAAAAAAAACAACAAAAAATGTAATAAGAATTGATGGTTTTGTTTTTTAAATGAGCTAACATTAATAATCTCATAATTCATAAGACACATTGACATACGCCATATTGAAAACGAAGTTTGTTTTTATCTAACAGTGGGTAACTATATCCCACCATGGATAAGTCGGGTTATGTAAAGCTATTATTGACTAAAAAAATTCTTGTTCCAACTATTTTTCTTCAAATCGAAAACGTTTATTTGGACAAATATTACAATTTATGTAATATTGACATAAATAATTGTACATAAAATAAATCTAATTTAGTAAAAAAAAAAGTATGAGATAATTTTTGTTATTGTTACATATATACATACTAACATATACTTAAAATGTTATCCCTTGATTTAAAAATTGACCGCATTAATTTACACAACTGGACCAATCTCATAACACTCCATCCACTTGCCAATATCACATATTGTCAGCACTGTTGAATGTTGTAATTGTTTTCAACAAGTTAGAGTTAAAAAAACAACAACAGTAATTTAGATAGAATATATTGAATCTTTGTTATACGTATTAGAAACTGAGAAACGTGTATGTTTGCTCTATTTTTAGTTTTAGTTTTAATAAAAAAAAAAAAAAAAAAAAAATCACACTATTTACTTTCAAACACCTGAACTTTCAAAAACTGGTTTAAAATTAGCAAAACAAAATTCTATAAAGGTGGGGATGTATATAGAAGTATCAAGTATATAGAATATTGTCTAGGTCCTAGACATTTTTCTATTTTATAAATCGTTTATCCTAGACTCTAGGATAAACGATTTATAAAATAGAAAAATTATAATTGTACTTTATATAATATCTATGCATCTTACCAAACTCCAATTCTAGATCAATCAATTGTTATGTTCTAGCGATGAAATAATCACTCAAAATCTGAAGAGAAAAACATTGCAATCTAATCACACCAAAAACTTCCCATTCTGTGATTGGACAAAAAAAAGAAGAAAAAAAAATTGGCTCCAATACAAACAAGTTGCCAACCTAAAAGTAATTAGCTAAAAATTAATTTTTAACTGATTGTCCTAAATCAATTTTGTGTAAGTTACTAGAAATATTTTATTGTAAAAACAATTGTTTTCAAGAGGTCGATCACATTTCAAGCCCAGATAAATATATCATCATAAAGATGTTCATTAGTCTGGCATTAAAGATTGTTAAATGATACATTTAAAAATTCATGAATGGATAGAGCGGGGCTTATGTGTCAAGAGCGCTACAGGTGAGTAATGCTGCAAAGAAACGTGACAGTTTTTGAGCCATGTCCGATCTCAACAGTTTAAGTGTGGATGCTGTTAAGTCTTTTATGCTTTCTAAAGGTGGTAAAGTGACAAATCATGAGCTAGTGAAACATTTCAAAACTGTTTTAACAAATCCTGAAACAAGAGGTAAGAATAATCTTTTAGTAAAGGTTTTCAAACGAAGATAACAGCAATATAACCTACCTATTGTTTGTTTATATCATAAAAATTCCATTAACTTCCTGAAAAATATTGAAAATAGATATTACACAGTAAAAATCTTGTTTCTGTTCACTAAGATTATATGAAAAATGATACCATCAAAGTTATTTAAAAAATTTGAGTTTGACAAAGGTTGTTTTCCATACAATAATGACAAGTGCTTTCCTGTTATTCAAAATTTTATTCATTAGAAAATAAAGATAAATTAGATCTCATTGGCTTCTGTGATTGTTGATTATTTTAGTTTTAATCAGATAATCTTTTGTGCTTTATGTTTCGGTTCCCTTTCACTGGTTTCGGTATAATGATAGTTAATGTTCTATAACTATAACTGTTAAAAGCACATTAACTGTAATTTTTTTCTATGTTGTTGTAATCTTATTTATTGATTTTTCATTACATGCAATGTAAACTAATGTTTTATTTATGTTTTTACAATCTTTCAAGAAATTTAACAATTAGTTGTGCTGTGACTGTGCAACTCATTATTCTATTTTTATAAGAAAAAATGACTCATAATAAGTCATCTTTACTCTTAGGTATTACAACAGTTCATTTTTATTATATGATTGTTCTGTGAGTACAAAAACATATAAAATTGTAATAACTTTCTATATGTATTTTTAAAAGAAAGCATTTTAATGTATTAATTTCTAAATTTTTCATTATGGTAAATTTTATCATTCTGAATCATTTGGATTTCTAATTAGAAGCAGAGATCACATATTGGTTGTAAAATCTTTTTTTATTAAAAGTGAGATTTTGTTCCATAATAATTTTATTTAGATTAAAGACCTAAAAGTCTATTGTGGTGTTTTATCGGTAAATATAAAATGTTGAGAATAAGTAACATTTAATGTAATTATTGTTTTTTGTAAATGTTTTGTTTTGTTTTTTATAGTTTAATAATGTCCCCTAATTTACTTACTATTTGTTAGATGAAGCTCGAATCAAGTTCAAAGAAATTGTTAATACCCTGGCAACAATCACAAAAGATTCGGAGGTGAGTTGTTTAATTTTAGCTAATTGCATGCTATCTGACATTCAGAGTAAACACAATAAGGTACGCTTAACAGTTCAAACTCTGTAATCTAATCAATGGAATTAGAAAAAATATAGATACCGAGTAAATATTGGTATTACCCAATATGGGTGCTGCAGAAAGCAAACCTGTCGATGTGAGTAATTTCCTTTAATTAGTATTTTGTTCTGGGTTACTATTTCGATTTCTGTTATTGTTTGTGCCTCATTTTAATAATCACAATTGATTATTTTTTCTATATGAATGTAAAATTTTAATAAAAGTTAATATTCTATTGTTATTGAGAATACGGCCAAATAATTTAAGTGGCGTATGATTTCTAACCATTTTTATAAGATGTTGAGTAAAGTTTTTTAAATATAATTTATATTTATAAGAAAAAAATGAATAAAAAACATTCAGCTGCCTATGTTAAGACAATCTTTAATCTAGTCACAATAAAGAATTCATCTTCTTGTTTATGGTTATTTATACATTTAACAGATACTACAAAGATCATTCTGAATTGTCACTTTGGCTCCAAGCTACTAGACTTCATTACTGGTTTTTTTAAGAACTTCTAGCTGCCTCAAATAATCTGATTTATTACCTTTTTTACTCAAAAATGTCTAAATTAACTAACTGCATACATTTTTTTTTTGTATTAAATGTTGATATGTGAATGTATTTTCAATGCAGTTTGTGACTAACTTTTGTTTTTAATGGATTTCAAATTTGAATAAGTTGACTTTTATTCAAACAAAAATATTTTTATGATTTGTGAAGACATGCCCTTTATATTAATACGTATTTCAATTTTAATTTCAACACATTAAACTAATGGGGATTAAAACAATTTTTCTATGTTGTAGTTTGGATATAGTGCTTTAATATGTTAATTCTTAATAATTATTAAGTGTAATTTCACAATTGTTCGGAAACAATGACTGGTAACAAATATATTAATTATAATAAACATATATGAAGGTAATAATATAATTAAATATAATATTATTATTATTAATATGATTCAAAAAGTGAAGTGTAGTAATTGGTTAAATTTGAAGTGAATATAGAAGGTTTTTGATGGTTAATCAGAATCTGCATTGAAAGATTACATATTATAATCTTTTGACGAAATCTGAATTTTCTACTTGGAGATTTATGGACCGAAGATGACTTATTCCTTCGATGCGACAGCCAGCTTTTAATTACTGTTATTGATAGGTTTATAAGTTTTTTCTCCGCATTGAGCTAGTGCATAGAAATACAGGATTCCTTACTTTTTCCACCTTCTCAAGACTAATCTTTATACACATCTTATATACTACTGGAATATCAGAATTTCAATTTTTACTTTTCTTCTGCATTTGAGTTCTTTATTTTTGAATATATATATTTTTCTCATTAATATGGTTTAGACACTAAAGGGTTTAATGTTTATTAGTACTTTACCCATTAGGTGACGATGATATCCAGGTACTTGATATTAAATGATCATGAAAGATTAAATTTTTATTTTTTTTACTGTATCTTTATAATTTATTCATTGACTAGAGAGGGTAATGTTTTTAATATCTTCATCATACACCATTAATTAGATTTGAGATTGGTTTAAACTAATTTTTTTATTATTGTTATTCTAAATCATTCTCTTTTTCGTCCGCTGAAGTTTGATAGAAATGGTGGAGTTCTATCTCTTTTTAATATCAAGATAAAATAGATCTGTGTAAAACAGTTCACCATGCATTTATAAACAAGTGTTGCTAATCAGTCTGGCAGTGTGGAAATGTTAGATTGATTAACAAGCATAATGAATTTGTTTTACCAGGCAAATGATATATACCTCTAAACACCAAGTGTTATTAAACTTTTGAATCAGATAAATGCTTTTGAAAAGATGTGATAATAAACTGATAGTTTCTGACAGTGACATTAAATAAATTTGTTAATATTTTATATATGGCTATGACTCATTTCTTTTGATCGGAAGTGGTTTGTAATCATAAGTGTTCAATGATTTTAAAGAGATAATTAATGTTTTATGGTTAAATCATTTTTTCATTGAGTGATTTTTAATTTATTCAAATATGTTTCCAAGTATGTGTTCATTTTAAAATCCTTCTCTATTGTAAAATACTATTCCTTCATTTATATATACAAATACATTTATTTTGTCATTTTTAGGGTTAAAACATACTATTAAGTTTAAATTAATTAGATTGAGTCAAAATTAAACTTTAATAATTACCATAATCAGCTAATGTGAAATAATTTTTATATTAATATTAAGTTGTATTATAACTTGTGTTTTAATTCGAAATATAAAATTAAAATGATTAAGCAATGTCTTAACTGTTTGGTGAATCTTTTGTTTATTAGTATTATCTACTTCATAAATGAATCAATCTTATAAAATAATTTTATAAAAAATTAGTTCATAGTTTACATAATTAAAAAGTGGTGTCCTGGGAAAAACATTTTGATTAATCAAATTACTTATTTAGTTTCACCATATGTACAGTACAGACTCCTGCTAATACAGATAAAACAGTATTTCTTTTCACCAATTATTTTTTTTTTTTTATATATATATATATATATATATATATATATATATATATATATATAAATACAGTTTTTAAATGAGCTTAATTTAATTAACATATTTTATACTGGATAGGTAGTTGTTTTGGGTCAACAAACTGAGATTGGATTGCCAAATAAAATATCTTTGTGATTAACACTCAAAATTTATTAAGCACAAAATTTGTAAACTGTCTTTTAAATTTTTAAAGCAGAATTTTTGCTCTTAATAAAATCCAAAAGTCTCGAAAAGTGTCTCAATCCGAAATAATCGCTGTATGCAAAACAGGAATAAGACCGGTTGTGACATATGGAAGTGGGTGTTGGGTTTTGACTCCAGTGAATGAGAGGGTTTGGGAAAGGGAGATCTTCGCCCGGTGAATAACAAAAATGGGACTGGTATAGCTGTTTGGTGAACCAAACATCGTTTCTATAATCTAAGTAGAAAGATTGCGGAGGCTTGTACACCGGAAGACAGATTCCCAAAGAAGATGATGTTCGGCCTACCGAGAGGAAAAATATTGGGAGGTAGACCTAGGCTTAGGTGGCTGGACAACGTCCAGGGCGACCTAAGAAGACTGGAAATGAGAGTTTGGAAAAGGAAGGCAGAAGATAGACAGGAATTGCTGTCCCTCGTACCTATGCCAGACTTGGGCTGTAGCAATCGATAGGAATTTTCATCACATTAACACCTTAATCTCTTGGTTACTAATGAGGGAAAAATAATTTTTTTTTTTTGCTGATTGTTTTTTATTAGTAAGCCAACGGCGATCCTCCTTTTCTATATACTACTGGGAATATGAATATAACCCTGATGAATTTGTGCTATGTAAGTTTCAACAGTTATTACATATACAGTCAGAGTCAAAAGTATTCGTACATCTGCTATAAATCATTAGAGATTACAAATAGTAGCATTATTTAATAGGATTTATTAAAAACAATAAATCCATTTGATGTAGACATCAACACGTTTATTAATAAATATATTTTTGTATTTATATAACATTTCACAAAATAATACATAAGAATAACTGAAAAACAACAATAACATCACAAGTCAAAAGTATTCGTACACTTG
Organism: Euschistus heros; assembly: GCA_003667255.2. NCBI lineage: Eukaryota > Metazoa > Arthropoda > Insecta > Hemiptera > Pentatomidae > Euschistus > Euschistus heros. The sequence continues at coordinate 1,051,885 of RCWM02000022.1, read as the reverse complement.
ATAAAATTTCTATTTAATATTGACATTCGAGAACAATTAACATTTAGTAGGGCCAACTTTTGCTTTTAATATGTTCTATATGCTTTTTGGCATTGAATTCACTAATTTTTGTGTCAAAGTAAACTATAATCAAACTATAATTTTGTAATAATAGCGCCGCTTAAATTTTGATTGTTAGAAACACACCTTTTCCGTACTCAATCCTTTAGATATTTCCACAAATGCGCTATAGGGTTAATACCCCGTGATTTTCAGACAAATGTTCATCCACTAATTTAGGATAAATTTTCTCATGAAAAAATTTAAACTCTATTCTATAATGATGAACGCATTATTATATTTGCTTAAATTAAATAAATATATAATAAATACAGAATTAAACAAAAGAAAATAATACTTATACTAGTATACGAATACTTTTTACTCTGACTGTATTTAGAATTTAGTCTGGAAAACGCGTGCAGAACGTCAGTTTGAAAACATCTCTGAGAGCTTTGTTATAATAGATCTTATATGGCTTAGTCTATTACATAAATATATTAGCTATTTTGGTAAATGTAGCCCATGTTTTGGCAAAAAAATCTAGATCTTCTAAGATCTACTGTCCCTATATATTAAAGATCTATCTACTCCTAAACTAAGGAGAAGGTTAGAACTTTATTTCGTGGTGGTCCCACAAAATGACCCTCGAACTTTTCGTATATATGTGCTTGTTGAAATACTCGAATTATTTAGCCCTAACGAACAAAACGAACAAATTTTATTCAAGGAGAAATTGATGATTAAATCAACAAAAAAAAGTATAGATATACTACCACTACAACCTATGAAGGGTATTGGGTTCATTATTTTGGTAAGGGATGTACTGTTACTGGGCCAATGGATTTTAAGAAGGAGATTTGCCCGAAATCACGCTCAGCCGCCAGGATTTTTCCTCAATTAAGGGTATCCTTTTAGTAGAGATTATTACCGGCCGTAATAACAGAGATTTATTTTTCTGCCTTCAGTAGGACTCGAACACGGGCTTGATAGCTTTTCAGTCTTGTGTCATATATATACACAGTGGTGGCAAAAAGTATTTGCACACCTAGTTTTCTTAATTTGTGAATTCAATAAAAATACTAAATTCAGTCAGTATACAAAAATTAAATAGTAAAAGTTTATTAAATAGTCCTGAATAACACAAGCTAAATTGCGTCATTATAAAACAGTTGTTCGACCTGAAAGCTTATATGCATCTGAATGTTTGTTTCTCATCAAAAAAAGAGAAATTGAAAATATGGAAAAGAAGGAAAGAAAGATATTTAGGAAAATATTAGGACCAAGAAAGACTGAAGAAGGTTTTAAACTAAAAAGTAATACAGAAACCTGTCATGATATTGAAAAATTAATTGATGCAATGAGGAAATGTAGATTGACGTTCTATGGACATTTAATGAGAATGGATGAGAGAAGACTAACAAAGATAATTTTCTAACGCAGCCTCCGAAAACAGAAAACGAATACATGGGTACGGATGGTAAAAGAAGATATGATGATGGCAAATATACAATTCAATGTAGGACAGAGACAAATTTCAGACAGCAGTCAACAAGATCAAATTTCTAGTAGTTAAAACATTAATTAATAGACAGTAATCAGATGAAAAGGGGAAGCAAAAGGCAGAGGTGATGAAGAAGTATTGGAAGGAACGGAAGAGTAAGAAATAAATTGTTGAGCGTGGGTCCACAGATGGCCGAATTCGATAGAAGAAGTGAAATACATATGTTCAAAAATATACATTTCTGAAATGTTAAAAATAAATTAAAATAATATAACTGCTTGGAAAAAAAATATTTGAATCCTTGTTATTAATATTCTTTTATGGCCCAGCACTACTATACTTTAGTACTTGGTATAAAGCCCATTTGCATCAATTAGCTTGAAAATATCTGGGCATTGAATGGACCACGTTTCTAACGAAATAGGTTTATAGGTTCCCATTCTATACATTTTTTTTTATTAACGGGAACATAGCTCCATTTTTGAAAATGAAATGTTAATAATAAATTACAAATTGTATATCACTGGTGCTAGGGCAAAAAAGCTTAAGTTGTCATTTTTATGACTACAAAAATTAATAAATAAATCATATTTTATTTAAGTTTGTATTTTACTATAATGAATAGTCCCTTATGATATAATATAGTATTCTTTATTCATGAATAAAGAAATACTTAGGTAGGATTTTAAATGTGTTTTTCTTTGGAAATCGTCTTGTAAACTTCACATTCCAAGACTTAAGCCCTTTTGATTTATATGGTCTCAATAAAGAATTGCAACGGATATAAAATTTACTGGACGCAATTCTATGAATATTATTTAATAAATTTTATTTATTTATTTTTTTTTTTTAAGTGTTGTTCTATTATTATTAATTTCGTTTAATTATATCCATTTGAGGACATCTGGAAACACCTGTGTTGTCTTTGGGATTGAAAAGGCAAATTATTACTGTATTCAAATGATTACTCCCTTATCATTTTTAAATTTTCTAAAAAATCCTTATGTAATACTTTTATTATTTCAATTTTAATCACAATATTATTTATTTTAAGTTTTTATTAATTAGTTTCTGAAGTTGATCCCTTACCATCAATATTAGCAACATTTTCTATTAAAATAAAGTATAAATAAATCGAAAAAAAAAAAAATGCTACGTGGGTATTAAGTTTTGGTAAGTAGTAAAAAGTCAAAAGCTATCTTAAATTCATTAATATTATATCGTTTACTGATAAAAAAATAACTGAGTTTTTCATCTAAAAAAACAAAACAAAAACATGATTTTTAAATGTGCATTTTATTTTCTGCATATTTATGTTATTGTCTAATCTAAATCTTGGAATTATAAAGCCGACTTTTCAAAAAGTTTTAGCTTGATAAAAGTTTGCGCGCTCTTGGGCTTGAGAAATTAGCATATTGAGTCTAATCGTCTATTGCAGGTTAGATACACTGACTGTTTTGCATTATATCTCCTTGATGTGAAATCAAAAGAAAGTAACTTCGTTTTATAAAGGGAAGTAGAAAAAAAAAGAGAACACCGTTAAAAAGAATCCTATGGTTTTCAAAGTAAAATCGTCGAATGGCAAGAATCTCCCGAAGGCAATGAAACCATAAACCAATAAATTTAAGACAAAGTATGTATTAAAAATAACTGGAAGATATCGAGAAAAAATGTCTAAATAAAGTAGGACATTGAAAAAGAATACTAGGTGAAATTTTACTTAGTAAATAATATATTTTTTTTTTTCCATTTATTGATATTTACAACTGTACAAAATAATATACAACAAGTAAATGTGTTGACAGTGAATACAATGGCATGTAATTAACTTGTGAAGAACTACTCACTAGTAGCACTTCAATAAAATCTACACTAAAAGGTCTCTAGGCCATCTTCTTTTCAGACGCCTCGGAGGATTATCAGGGATGGAGGAGGAAGCAAGTTGGGAGACTAGTGGATTGGAGTGGTTATGGAACTTACTATGGAAGGATAGGTATCTGGTTTGGGCTAAATCAGAAACATATGGAACATTAAGATCTTTATGGATAAGTTTATTGGTCACATAGTAAGGAGCATTGAGGATTTTTCGAAGGATTTTGGATTGCAAGGATTGAATACGAGATGGATTTGATGGTCTAGTGGAGCCCTAAAGCTCAACTCCGTACGTCCAAATAGGTCTAATCACTGTCATGTAAATGAGTCTTTTGTAATTAATTGGGAGCTTTGAACGTTTGTCTAGTAAATGTTGAAGTAGTCTGTAACGACGGGCAGTTTCTTGTCGTTTTAGTCTTGTATGTGGATTCCAAGTAAGACGTTGGACGTCCAAGTGGAGTCCTAGGTAGCTGATCTGTTCAACAGGGATTAGTGGAATATCATTAAAGGATACTGTTGGGCAGGATGTCGTTGGTTTACGACGAAGGGTAAAGGTTATTTGATGGGATTTGTTTGGATTTATTTTGATTCTCCATTTTTGACACCATTCTTGAAGGTTTAGGATATGGGATTGGAGTGTTTGAGAGGCGATAAAGGGATCATTGTTTACTGATAACACACATGTGTCATCAGCGTAAGTGGTGAGGATAGTGGTAGGATGAGTTGGGATGTCAGCTGTGTACACTGTGTAGAGGATAGGACCTAGGATACTACCTTGAGGAACTCCGGCAGACTGGGTAAAGAGGGGAGAATAAGAAAATTTATGGTTTACTTTGAAGGTTCGGTCACTGAGATAGGATCTAATAATAAGGAAATGTGTAGAAGGTAGGAACTGACGGAGTTTATGCAGCAGTCCCGGGTGCCAGACTCGGTCAAACGCTTGTTCTACATCAAGAAAGGCTCCCGTGCAGTATATTCCGCGCTCCAATGCAGAGGAGACAACGTCCACCACACGATGACATTGCTGGATTGTTGAGTGTGATGTTCGGAATCCAAACTGGTGATCTGGGATTACATGATAGGATTCTAGGATAGGATACAAACGTTTTAAAATGAGTTTTTCTAGGATTTTACCCATGATTGGCAAGAGAAATAATATATTTAAGAAAAATAAAAGAGAGGCCAAAAAAGATGGGATAAAGAAATGGAAGAATGTATGAATAATATTGTTATACGTTAGCTACGGATGCTCTGGATACGGACGAAGAATCTAAATTCATACGTTTAAACATAAATATTTTCAAAAATTATTCAGTAGGTAGACGATCATTCCTACTGTCGTATTTAAAAGAAAAAAAAATTGACTGCGGGATATTTAAGTTTAAGAAAATTCTGTAGTTTGTTTTTCTTAGCTACTCCTTTGTACCATAAGGCGTGGAGTGGCCTCACACCACCTCTTAAATTCTTCTCGATCTCTGGTAATTCTCTCATAAAATAAAATGCATAAAAAATTAAGAATACTTGTGCAACACATGAGTATAGTGTTCAGTACTTGATACTGTTTTGTGACCCTCTGATCATCATTATCGGCAGCTACCCCTCTCCTCTTGACGAAAAGAAATATAATAAAATGGAGAGAAAAAAGATTGTTTTCCATAATATTCTTATTAATTTTATTTTGTAAAATATATTTAAATTTTATTGACCTGTTTCTACTTTTTCATATAATCAGATGGATAAATATCTAAAAAAAAAAATAAATTAAATACTTGAAATTGAAAACGTTTATAATATTTTATCATTCATCACATTTAAAAATTTTAAATATTCTGATTATACCACAAAATATAATGTTATTTAACTCAAATATTCACGTAAGTATTTATATTTTTTTTATTTTACTAATTGACGATGTAAATTTTTTCGCTATTCCTTCTAATTTACTGTTTAACTGAAGATTAACATATATTTTTAAAGACTATATCTTCTTATATAAGTACAAATATTTGAGGACATACAACTTTCAAAAAAAAAAAGGAATGAAATTTGAAAGGAACTAACATCATAATCATGATGAAAGGAAATCGTTCACGTGTCCGAGAAATATAATAAACTTGTATTTATTTTTATTTTGTTTTTTAATGAATTACGTAGTCAGGAATAAATATAGTATAATTAATTATTTTAAAAAAATACCCATTATCAAATAAAAATTATTTTAAAAAATATAGGTTATAAATAATAAATATTTTGTATAACGAATAAAAAATGACTTGTCCATCTTTAAATATTTTTTATTTGAATTATGCCCAGGTCTTTTCAGTCTTATTATTTTTTTTTTTTTTTTTTTTTTTGAATAATTCTAATGCAACATGAAATTATACTATTTTTGAACTGCCATTGTTCCTCATAATGTCAAACAACATATGTCAACATATCAGTCCAAAAAGTAATTCCCTAAGCTTTCGACTAAGACGAATTCGGTAAATTTGATGCTACACCGTCCTTCTAAATTACCACTTAGACAGAAACTCAACGTATACGCTTGTTTACAAAAAAAAAAAATATGGACTTTTAGGCATGCCAAATTTAAGGACTCGCCAAAAAGGCACATATTCATAAAATCCAAACATTTCAATCAAAATTGTTAGGACTAAAATTAATAACGGACTCCCCTCTCTACGTTTCTTAATTACTTACAGACTTGCGTATCCTGATTGTCACGAATCACATTCAAAAGAACTTATTAATTGGACAAATTAAATTTCATTTAATGGAAGACAAATTAGATGGACACGTAAACAGAATAGTAAAAAATATGGTTGCAACAGAAGTCCATAATGTAACATGGCGTCGGCTAAAGAGGAGCTGGATGAGAGATCTCCTTGAGTAACATATTAAATTAGTTGAAGGTCAGGAGTATGCACCATTGAGTGTTGTATCCCTCACGCCAACCCATGTCATGATTATCGTATATTATATTACGTTTGCTGATTGTGATATTGTATTACAGGTGCTAGTAAAAGTTTTTAAGTAAAAAAACAAAAAAAAAGCTATATATATATATATATATATAAAACAAAAAATATATATATATATATATATATATTGTCAAGTTAAAACCGTATAAACTGTTGAGTATTGTTCCCGGAAATTATATTTTTTTAGGTCTTGATGTCGTCGCCATTCTGGAATTGATTTCTGACTCTAATAAAATACATATGGGTAAATACGATTATTGTTGATAGTGATCAATCTATGCATCATTCATAGTGATTAAGCTATGCCGTATTGGTTCATGTAATATTGAATAGATATAATTCTATTTTTAATATTTTTTAAAAATTATTTAATTTATTAATAGTTGTTTGTTTTATATGCCTCATCACCTAAATATTTACTATGAATATCCTATATATAAGTTTTGTGCGGGAAGACCTTTTTTGTAATTAAATTATCATTATTGATATTTTATTTAAATCATAATTTTATTTTTTAATAGATCGTTACTCCTGAGATTACAGCTTCCGTGTGTTAAATGGTAACAGTGGAATGAATTCAATTCTCGTAACTGGCAAAAGATGTTGGTTCATAGTTTTAAAGTCGCGCGATAATTTTACCTTTATTGTTGCATTAAAAGAGGGCCAAGTTCCTACTACTTTTAACAAATGAACAAGGTTTGTTAAAGAGTTTTGAGGTAATTTAAGTTTCCCACCGAGAGAAGGCAGTTCGGTTTCATTTAATAAAGGTTGAAAAGTGTGAAGGAAGAAGAGAGCAACTAATTGCCCCGAGTGAGAATTGTTGTTTGCGAGTTTGTGTTCTGTTCTCCCTTGGGAAGACACACGTGGCCGGGCGACTAGGAACAGGGATTGGGCTGCGCAATCTGTAGCCGAGGCTAATGCAGTTGGTCTCTTGCTTATACGGACGAAACAAACAATGTAATTAATGTACATTTACATACAATACAGCTTAATGTATTCCCGTCTATATCCCGGAGGGCTGAGTTAGTGGCCGTTTTGTATTCCGTCCTTTCTTGTGTTTTTTGCCGGGTCCTTCCAGTTTGCCTCCGTTCCAGCAAGTTCCCATTTGCATAGTGTAATTACCAATTACTAGGATGGCAGAGGTCGGATGGGCGACAGACAGACGAACCGTCTAATCACTACCGTCCCAAGATATATGGAGTGTTGGGCAGAGATGAATTAACCATCCCTGTCTTATTAAGATAGTTTATAAGTTGTGTTATCTAATTAGTGAGGTCGCTGCGGGACTACTCCCTCGAGGTCCCAGGTCCGATGGTACCTATCCTCATGCTAGGGAGCAGTTATTAATGATCTTTGTATTTGTATCTCATCGGCATGACATTGGCTACAAATAAACAACTTTTGACGACTTAATTAAAACAATAATTTTTTATGAGTCTGTCATGGTCAAGCTTGTACATCCTATCAAGTTACCTGTCAAAGATTCTTACATCGTTACTACGTCTACTTACGATACGAACTCCTCTCATGATGTACTAATTACATGTTCTCTGATTTAAGCATTTCTAGATCTTAAAATATAACGGTCTGTATCATAAGGAACTCTTTTGATTTAAAAATCTTTGGAAAAGAAAAAAAAATCAGAAATTTACGCGCATATGTATCCATGTTTAACTTGTGTGCTAGTTAGAAATTTTATTTCCATAAAAAAAACTAATATATAAACAACTACCTATTTCTGTAAAATAATAAATTGAAGCATCGTTTTAATTTAATATAAAGTTAACGCTGGTTAATGTTCTTTCTTACGTATTTTATTATTATATATAGACCATACGATCCGCTGATTGTTAATTTATTGTTTGACAGGCGTGGATTAATAAAAAAAGTTAAAAAACACTCCATCTGGACAAACTACTTATTTGGAATCCACATAGACTAGACTTAAAAAACGAGAAACCACTCGTCGTTTCCGACTACTCCTCCAACATTTACTAGACAAGCCTTCAAAGCTCCCAATCGATTACAAAAGACTTATTTACCTGACAATAATTAGACATTTTTGGATTTACGGAGTTGAGCTTTGCGGAATTGGAAGAAACCTTCCAATTCTTCCTTAAAATCCAAAATTCTTCGTAAATTCCTCAATGCTCCTTATTATGTCAAAAACGAACTTATTCATAAAGATCTTAATGTTTCATATATTGCTTATTTAGCCCAAACCAGATACCTTTCCTTTCATAGTAAACTCCATATCCCCTCGAATCTAGTGTCCCGGAAGTACCATACGAAATTCGCCAACGGGTTTTTAATAATATGGTGTCTATAGCAGATTCGCCTGAAATATTAGTGCGATTCGACATTATCCAACTCGTTTTTTTAATGATTAGAGTATAGTGTTTATTTCAATCAAAGAATACATCGGTTCGACTCTGCCTAGCTTGCTTGATGAACTTGTCAGTATGCTTATTGCTTTAAAATGTTCCTTGAAACAATTCTCTCATGTATAGCTTTGAATAAATCGAAGATAGTACTATTTCTTCCGCAATATCTGGATAGCTGTTAAGCATGCAAGCTCATGGCATGTTGCCAACGGCGGTGATATATGGTTAAGTACATTACTACGGACAATGCATTACGGCAATCGCATAATGTGAAAACCTATAACAACCTCTTCAGTTAAAATTTGAATAAGCTATTTCTAGTTTTTGTTCTATTTTCTCAGTTAAAACAGGACATAAAGTGTTTCTTCACAGTGATCTAAATACCTGCACAAAAACAGCGTACTTGATCTAAGTTCACTATTTGCTCTTTACAATCTTTACTTGTGTGGTCGCGTGATTTGCAAGTAGAAATTCATTTTCTTTTTGAAGTTACTCAAAGATGTGAAACGTGAAATTAATGTTCTTATAAGCTTAATAATTTAACTGGGCTGCTTTGTGTTGATTTCTCTTGATGAATAAATGTGATATTTATTTTACTTAATATTGATTAAATTTTAAATTTTGCTACGGATATCCATTCGCATTGAATTCATTTCTACAATATATATGGTACAAGTGGTATCTACATTAAAATATTATTTAAACTGTTCAATTTTGATTAAGTATTTCAAAGTAGTTATAAACTGTTAGTTTCGTATAATAATTTTAGTCACGGACATTAACTTAAAAAAAAAAAAAAATTAAAAAGATTTGTATCGTTTCACGTTTTCTGTTTCTGGCTAATTGAGAAATATCTCCAAAACATAGAAAGCATATTTAAAACATTAATTGATAGTTGATTTCTATTTTGAGTTTGAATATATTTGTTGAAATGCAGTTACTAAAGCTAAAAGAAAATTAAGGCGCTTCAGATATACCCTGCTGCTCAACATATTCTTGTCTGAAGTTGTGGACAGATATTTTTATGTCTCTTACCTGTCTTAAAAATAATAAATAATTTACAAAATGAAAAAAAAGAAGTGTACCAAGCACTAGTAGCTTGGCATATCTTGTGGTATCAATCGATGACCTGGGTTTAGTTTATAATACACATTTAACAATTTTCATTCATTTATTTTTCACGGAACGGGCTTAGAGACCACGCGCTTATCATTATTTTCACTTCTTTTCATACCCCTTCTCTCCTTACTTCTTTCCCCGGTCCACCCTATTTCTTTTCTCACACCTCTCTTTCCCACAAGGACCTTAATTTCTTTTAGTCTTTTTTTATAGCCATCCCTATCGCAACAGTCTTGGTCTGTTATTTTCAGTCTCAGTATCTTCCTTCATCTGTTTGATATACCCCCAGCACTCTTGTATGCTTTCATTTTATACAAGATTTCTCTATTTAATCTCATTAGGTGCATCCCCACCATAGGAATTAACCTGTGAATATCATTGGATTTAGTTAACATCCTGTTCTTCGTTTCAATGTTAGTTGTAAGAAATTGTAGTTGATGTCTATTTTATGATGAGATTCTAACTTTTATTTAATTATATATTTACTAATCAACTTTCTTTGTTATATGAATATATCCTAGTATAAGAGTATTTTTTTTCGAATAAATATTAACGTTTTTAGGATTGATGAATTAATTGCCACTTCTATTTGGATTATTTTATTAGAATACTAATAAAATAAATAATAGAAGTTCTAATAAAATAGTCCCAATAGAAGTGGCAATTAATTCATCAATCCTAATTTTTTTGATCCTTCTATACCATCATGCGCATCTCCAGTGATTAACGTTTTTATACTTTTTTTTTAGGGAGGCAAACAATTGGTTCTTCGCAAAAAATACCGCAATGGTGATGAAACTAGACTCAACTTACCCACCGATCTTAACCTTCAATATACCCCGGTCTACCAGTCACCTACTACGGAATACCCAGAGATGAGCAGAAGAGCTTCCCAGGATTCACTTTTCGCTTCAATAACATTTAGGTGAGTGCAATCCTGTTATGTAGTTGAGTTTGGGTTGATATTTTCTTAGGTTATAGGAAGAAAGGAATTTAATTTATCAATATTAGGTTAGGGCTGCAAATTTAAATTAATAGCTTATTGATTTTGAGATACATTTGAAGTTGGGTCGTGAAACATATGTATTTGCATATTTTTCCTAGCCATCTAAAATAAAAAAAACATCAAAATGTACATGTTTTGAGGCATTTGGAATCAATTTGAGTTAATTTTATTTGCTATATTTGTGCACATTTTGCATAAATACACTTTTTGAAATGTAATTGCATATTTATCCAGGTATTCGGCATATCTGCATTTGGCTTTTAAATTTGTTTATATTTTATGAGGAGACAAAAAAAAAAATATAAATAAAAATCGAAAAATAATTAACATAACTCCTGCAATTCCTTTATTTCCCACCTAATGAATAAGCTCGTGTTTGTCCATGTACCGATTCTTCCCTTCGCATTAACTTACAATCTCATTTGTTTCTCTTGGAATTATTTAATCGGATTAATATATCTTTTTCGCTCCGCTCAAATACTTGGAATATTATTTCACTTTTCTTTTTTCCCTTTTTCTTACCATCATTAAATTATTTAGCCCATCAAGCAGTATCTTCCAAAACACATCATTTGCTAACTGCTTATTTGTGTACTCCTAAATCGCCGAAAATCACTCTTGTAAAGACGAAAGATATTATTGGAAAGGAGTACTTTTGTTACCAATTGATACTTCTAACGGTGATGGAGGAGTTTAAAATTGTGTTTGTTTAGATAAAGTTGTATCAACTACTGTACGGTTTTCAGTAACACAGCATATAAAACAAAAAAGCATAAATGAAAAGGTAAGAATCAAACTGCCACTGGATCAGAAAAGTCTGGTTTCGATACCGATCTATGTTGTATTTTAGTTCAAGTTCACATACTTTCCATAAATTAAGCCATTTTAAGTTTTATAACGTGTTTTCTTTTTTAATATTCGCCTTGTCTTTTTGTTATTTAATAGTCTTCTTCCTATTGTTTACCTTTTCAACACATGTTTTTTTTTTTTTTTTTTTTTTTTTTTTTTTTTTTTTTTTTTTTTTTTTTTTTTTTTTTTTTTTTTTTTTTTTTTTTTCCAAGCCCCTATGGCTAACAAAAGTTTCGATTCATTCTTCATTATGATGATTCTGCTTCTTTTACTGCACCAAGGTGCATTTTAAGAGGGTTCAGAAGAGAGCAGTGGTTTGGAGAAAATAGTATTATGAGTCACTATCTAGTGATGGGGCTCACTAGGGTTTTTGGCAACACATGTAGTTTCATAACCTTCAGGTTATACTTAAGTATGTAGTATAAGTATGTGAGAAGCAATTTTTATTTTCCTAAATAATAGATAGTTGCATATTTTACCCTATTTGTAGGAATATATGTGAATATTTTTTAGTTTATATTGAATATAATTCACAGCCCTAGTTTTAAGCATCAAGCCGTATAATATAAATACCCCGATGGCCAAGTAGATCGGGTAAGTTGATGAGCTGCTCTATTTCGTCGGTTTTCGCTGGCCATTTCCAATGAGCTTCATAGGACTGATAAATATTACATCAATGCTTTTCATCTTAATTATCAATCAGGAATCAGGTTTACTCACATAATTAAAAAGAATGGACTGCCCCAGAGTCAGATTTTGGAGGTAACTCATTTAAGCTCATAATGTCATCAATGTCCTGAAGCAAATAAGCCACCGTACTCGCTTTCGTGCCTTAGATCGATGAGTTCTGTTTGCAGCTGGAGTGCAAACGGAATTCATCGATGTTGCTGGGTATCCTATTTCTTAACTTTGACTCTCAAGAAAGCATTTTATCGTAATTATTTTTAGTAGAGTTATAATCTTGCTACTTTGCCCAAAGGAATTTAATGCATATGGTATATTTCGAAGCTTTGGCAACCACATGCTACAAGTCAGGTTTTGCCCAAAATTAGGCCTTATCTTTTATGCATAATTTGGCGCTGGATCCATTTCCTATGCCAGGTTAAAAAATAAATAAACAAATGCAACACTGCTGCTGCTTGTTTTGTTCACACGCCACTGATAGTATCCTTTGTCCACAATATACAACTTAGCTGTACATTACACATGCTACACTTGCGAAAAGGAGGCACATGTAAGTTTCTCATTTTTTTCGCGTATAAATTAAGCCAGTAATCGAGTATTTTTGTTTTATTTTGATATTAATAATATGAAAAAAACAAAAACAGTTTTATATAGCTTTTGTAAATTTGGGAAAATTACTAATGGCATGTGGTTGCTTAAGTAACGATTTGTAAGTTTTTTATTTTTTTAATTTAATTTATTTTTTATTTTTTTATGTTTAGGTCTCCTCTTGCGTCTCCAATGACACCGTCTCTCCCAGGCACTCCTTTGTCGGATGTCTTCTTGCCGTCTCCTGTCATTTCGGGAGTGCCATTAACTCCCATCAGTAACTCAGCTCCTTCTGTTCCTCCAACTACGCCTGTCGATATTCCTCCAATGCAGTCAGCACTTTTCCGTACTCCAACAAGTTCTAGAGAAACCCCTGCTCCTGTTCCCAGTCCTCAAGAAACGTCTACAGCTGATCCGCCCCCTGTGCCGCCTCGCAGGAGGAGTTCAGAACTCAAGTTACAGCTGCAAATGGAAGAATGTAATTCAGAAAACAAGGTAATAACTGACATGCTAATTTATTTGTTTGTCCTGAGAAGTTTATGTACCAACCAAAGTTAGTGTTTTAAATATTTATAATCAATGTACACTTAACTCCGAAGTAAAAACCAAATTCTTTTATTTGTCTTGTTTGTCAGGCTCATATTTTTTTAAAATCTTTTTTGAAATCTGTACAAATAGTAGTAATATCTTGATTATATCGTACGTTGCCGTGGTTAGAACAATAAAAAAGTAAAATATATCTGTGATATGATTGCATTCATACGTTGAGTGCTCTGGAAATAAAAACATGCTAGTAATAAAGTGGTCGTTTAGTAATAAAATACACTGCTTTATCTCTGTTTAGTAGCGTTTTCATGTTTTAGAGATTCTAATCAGATGTTTCCATTTTACGTCTGTATTTAACATTCTCAGTATTTTGTATTTTTTTAATTATTTCTTAATATAAATAAATTAACTTATCAATGTTTTCTAACCGACTTCAAAAAAGAGGAGGTTCTGAATTCGATTGTTTTTTTTTTGTTATCGATAATTTCGTTGATTGTCCTTTAATGATCTTTGTTTATGCATATAGGTTTAGTCTTGAAGCCGGTTTATTTCATTTTATTTTTTTGAAAAATTAACTTTATTTTTAAAAAAATGGTATCACTTTTATGTAAAATATAAAATAATCCTTAGTGATTCTTCTCTCATTATATTTTCCTTGAACCCTCTATGAATTATCAGAAGGGTCTTAAGTCTTCATCTTATAAATATTCTTGTGCATTTAAACCCATTGAGGACCATCTTGGCCTAAGTTAGTAATACTAAACATACTTTTATGCTATCTAGACTTTCTTACACTAGTATGGAAAGATTTTCGTGAGTAAAGTTAAAGAGTTAATTTCCATGAAACTTTTTTCTCATTACACAAATCCTAGACTGTATGTTATATTTTTGTATTGCGATGTGAATGTTACCTTGCCCTCCTTGTTTGTGTAATCCTTCAATTCACACCTATTTGTGTTTAAATGCTGTCCTCATTCATGGATATATAAAAACCTAGAGGTAAGTTTAAGTTGCATGTGGATTTAGTTATTTTTGGTTTTAAATCTGCATGTTTTTGTTTTGAGTCTTTCTCTATTTTATTTTAATTCATATTTTTCATATCATTCTAGAAATCTCCAAGTCAAAGTTAGTAATAATTAACTTTTAGATATACGCAAAACTATATATTTTTACTCTTTTTATCCACTTGTATAAGGAGACTATAATGGAATGTATAACTAGAAATATTAGTTCTTTGCTATAAAATTTCATTTATGTATTAAAAAAAAGTAATTACTTCAAACTTTTGTTAAAAACTATGAAGTTGAATTTTATTGGTCTTGGGATTTTTTTTGTTTAATCCAAATTTCACTTTCAAATTAATGTTGAGAAAAATATTGATTTAGTTTGTTGTTTTTTCTGACTATGCTGCCTCCGTACTTTAAACCCATTAGTATGTTGCATGCAATGGCTTATATGTATTTGAATAATAGTTACCTCTATTTAAATGCAAATGTAAACATTAATGAATATTAAATTCAGTTAATTATAATAATTAACATTTAAATCAGCAAACCGACGATTGGTTTCATGATACGATTAAAAAAAAATAAAATAAAGTTAACTAATGTACAATACTGTAAAAAATAGTAATAAAATATCTGAGGCTTTTTGCAAATTAATTGGTTAGTTATAATTGCAGTTTTTATTATTCACTGGAGGTAATAATTTTTTTATTTTTTCATACTGAGTAATATTTCGTTTAATTTTTCATAACCTTTTATAATAATTTTTTAGCACTCCTTGTTTTATTTAAAAATGCATTTGAATGTATACGGTTAATTATATTTTACCGTTTTTTTTTTTGTTTGTTTTTTTGGCCAAAGGCTTCCATTGAAATGCTATACTGGCCTGGGTGGAAAGGTCAAGATTCATCTCGTGGGTCCACCACGAAATAAATTTTAACCTGCCCAGGTGGGATTCGAACCCCCGACCTTCTGGTTACGAGCGCTCTGAGAACCTCGGCCCAACTCATTCGGCCATTAAGTTCCAAATTTCACGAACGCTTAAAATTAATTTTTTTTTTATTTAGTTGTTATTTGTCTATAAATTGTTCATTTGTATTTTTTCATGTAATATTTTTTTTCTTTTTTTGTTTTTGACAAAAAACAAATCTGCTTTATAGTCCAGTAAAATGAGGCTCCAAAAGGCCGTTTTCAAGAAAAAACTGCGGAACTTTTATTCTCAACGGATCTTTATGTTTTTTGGGGTGCTGAATCCGAATCTGAAGTTTGCTACCACGGCAACCATCGGCTCCATATTCGAAATCGCAAAAAAGCACGTTATTTTTGTTTTCTTATCTATAACACGATAGCGAAGCTTTTTTGGAAGAACTTCAAATATTAATTGTAGCTGGAACTAGTACCTACATAATGAAAAAAAGAAATCCGATATCGGGCCATTTTTCACAAAGTTACGTTATTGGGAAAAAATGGAGTTTTAATCAAACCCCGTAAACTGTACATGCCAGCCCGCTAATAATAACGTACTGTTGTAAAATCTAAGTGTTTTTTGGCACATTTGTTGCTCTAACTCCTCAGATATTTGTTCAATCCCAAATTTCTTTTTTCTATCTCAAAGCTAATTAAATTCGCTATCAGATGCTATATATATATAAATTATATTAAATCCTGTAAACCACCCAAGCTAGCACGCTAAATGTGTATCTTTTGGCAAAATATGTAAATTATGACATGTTAAGTAGACTGGTGTGGGTATTTCACGGTGTTAATTTTAAGTTACATATATAGGACCTAATAGTACATTTAACCAGCTTTTAGATAAAAATATTAAATTTTGGATCGGGCAAATGGTTTTGGAGTTATAGCGAATAATGTGCTAAAAAAACACGTATTTTACAAAAGTAAGTGACTTTTAGCGTTATAGCTTGTGTATTTCAAGAATTTTGATACCAATTTCATATATAGGATCTAATTGTAAATTTAACCACCTTTCCGATTGAAAAAAAAAACATTTTGAATCGGACAAATACTTTCGGAGTTATAATGATAAATGTGCCGAAAACCATGGATTTAACAACAGTACGGGTTTTTAGGCGTCTAAGATGTTATAACTTCGGAAGTGCATCCCAGACGCTCCAGTTACATATCACTTCCCTTGAAGATTGGTGTCAAAACTGGAGAGTTAAGATTAATACCAGCAAATAACCTTTACCTTGCGTCGAAAACCTCCCTCCTCCCATCCTCCTGTATCCTTTAATGGAGTTCCATTAAATAATGTGGAACAAGTACAATACCTTGGATTTTATCTGTACAGGAGACTTATCTGGAACCCTCATACAAGATTGAAAAGACAAGAAGTTGCACGTCGATTTCGACTCTTACAAAACGTACTTGACAATTGTTCCAATCTCCCGATTCACGACAAAAAACTTCTCTATATGACGATTATCAGGCCTATTCTGACTTACGGTATAGAGTTATGGGGATCCACCAAACCATCTAATTCTTCCCGTATCCAATCACTCCAATCCAAAATCCTTCGAAAAATTCTCGATGCTCCTTACTTTGTCACAAATGAACTGATCCATAATGACCTTAGTATTTTAGTTTAGTTAGTTGACCTTAGTTTACTCCTTGCAGTTCCCATAATTTTTCATTGATCAAACGAGAATCTTGTGGTGGCATTGTTAAATGATTTGGTTCCGGTTGACCGAAGCGGAGTACTATGCTCTCAAAATTGCAGAAACTTTGTAAAGCTATTCACAGCGATGGTTTGATTTAACTGTCCGATCATGATGAACAAGCTCAAAGTGCAAAACACCTACGAAATTGTACGACACCTACGATACGAAACGAATCAAAATGCGGCAGTATTTCAATGGATAACTACTTCTCCTTCGATTGCACAAATTTCTCCTCTTTTTTTTCTGCTACTGCATTACGGAATACTACAATAAGCATGTTCAATAAGTTTAGTAGCTAGTTCTTTCACTGAAAATACTTTCATATGTTTCATTTTCAATCTGGCTTATCATACTCGCCTACATCTCCTAATCTGTAACTCACGTCATTTGTGAGTTATACGTAATACGCAGAAAGTTATGAGTTGTATTCATAAAATCGCATGTATAGTTTGAAATAAATAATAAGGTTAAGTGGTAGTAAATAAAATAATGGACTTGTATTTGGTGAGATAAATAAATTTTGAGATAAATAAATTAATTTAAAAAAAAAAATTAATAATACGAATCCAGGATTCATTGAGTAAAATTTCACTTATGATTACCTTTTAAATAAAAATGTTGGCAATGGTCTGTTGTCGTTGTATATTGTCTTGATTAGAATTATTCACGCATTTATAAACTCTGTTCAAGAAACCAGTTGACTAATATACTTATTTATATACTTTTTATGTAGTTCTAAATATTCCAAATAATTCTTCCCACATTCCTATATTTCTCCGTAATCAAGCATGATATCTATATCATACTGATGCACGCTATCTTTTTTTTTTTTTAATGAGTAATATATTATCGTTGTTTCGTCTGTGGCATTATCGCATTTTTATTAGCTGATTCTGTTATCAAATTTAGTTTTGTTTCTGTCGAATGGCTACCGTAAACAAGGTGAAACACCAGGAAGCTGATAGAAAACTTTTCGTCCATTTTTGACGACCTATTTTTAGATAAGATTGTCCAATGGGTTTTTAATTTTACCCAAGGCCGTCCAAGCTGTTAAATCATTCGGTCATGGTTTTCCTATTATGAAACATAAACAAACGCATAAAGATAAAATCCTTGTAAATTCCGTATCTCAATCTAAATACGAATGCCCAGATCTGAAAGCTGTTATCGAACGGAAGCAGCTATCGAGGCGTTAGTTGATTACGAAGCAGTTTGCTTCGCTCGGGCAAGAGTGACACTCTCGGTTTGTTTGCTGACTCTGTTGGGCCTACACAGAAAACTCACATGCCGAGGAAATCAACTTCCGATGTACTCTCGAATTTTGAAATCCCCGTAGGAAAAAAAAATTTTGGAACTTTAATCAAGGCTTAAGAGGAGCAAACTGAATGTTTTAAAATGAAAGCGTTTGTGTGTTGGGTGCCTTTTTAGCGGGTTCAGATATATTTGGATTGCGTTTTTTTATTTTTGTCTTTTTACACTCTCCCCACATCAGTTAACTGTTTTGTTTAATGGATTGATAGTGAAAGTGTCTTATTTGATTGACAGGAAAACGTGGAAGACGGTAAGATCAGTGTGAAAGAAAGGAGTCAGAAGTTTGATCGCATGGCATCTGAGGGAGCACTACATAAGACAGCATTTCATAACAAGAAAAGACAGGAAAAGGTTTTCTATTTTATTTATTCATTCTTTTAAAGTAATTTTTATTTCATTTATAATATTTATTTAATATATAAATAAAATAATATTTCTATTAAATTATTATTACTATTAATATTATTTTTTTGCATGCATTTATTAATATTATTTTTTTCATTTATGTTGATTTTAGATCCTAAAAGTTCTAATATGCATACTACCTAATTTTTAGAATTCATTTGGATCTTCTATATTTATAGAGTTTCGTTTTAAAACTCTATTAGAAATGACTTTTAACTGAATCTGCTTTTCTATTTTAAACGTTTATACGAAAATTTCAAGCACATCAATTATTTTTCAGTATTTTATTAGGATTGCTATAATTGTTTTATTTAGCATTACATTATACAGCGTTGCTTATCAACCAGTGGATTTTATACACACAGGTACTAATGTTTTAACAAAACCTAAAAAACTTCAAAACGTTATTGTTAACATTATAATTTTTATCATTATATTAATTGATCGATGAGAACATCTTAAATTTTAAAAAATAAAGTTAAAAGTTAAAAACTGCGCTGATAAGATTCGACCTTCACTGGAAAGGATCCTTTGGGGGTGTGTTTATCTTTTGACCGATATTGAAGACGATATATGTGAGATGCCTAAAGTAGTAATTGGTCCATTATATATATACTGTTACTGTTAGATGTTTTATAAGGTTCTTGAGGTTCAGTCAATAAATAAAAACAACTTATTTTGGCGACGTTTCGAGACTATATTGTTCCCATAATCATGCCCTACAATGAAAAAACAGGTTACAATAAAATTATATAAGTTATACTGGTTATTTCAATGCATAATGTTAGCTAAAATATAAATATATAAAAACATTCCTTAGAATAATTAACTACATATAATTACAAAATAAAGGAGTATAAACATACTTACTATGTTACTGGTGGATATGCTATTGTTACCTATTACTAAATTATAGCAATTCTTGTACACAACTGAGCTGGGAATTTTTGAAAAAAGATAAGGGTTGAGAGGGTTGGTGTTTTCAAAACTGCTTGTATTCTCAGGTACAGGTAGAAGGGATTTCCGTATTTCTGTGTGATGTATATAAATGTATATTATTAATCTGACTGTGGAATAACATGTATTTAGATTCAGGACGTCTTATTTTTTGTTTATTGAGCAATTTTAAATTTGTCTGATTATCATTTCTTTAATATTTTGTTTAAAATTATTTTTTTCATGGTGAATGATTTTGGGGGAATAAAATTTAGAAGAGTGTTTTGTTTGCCTCTAATCTTACATTCTCGGAATATAATCTCGAAACGTCGCCAAAATAAGTTGTTTCTGTTTGTCGACTGAACCTCAAGAAGCTTATAAACACGTATATATTTGCTAAATTATTTTTTATTACTTGTACAATTGAGTAAGACCTGGGTTTATATGTTCAATGTGTTCAAAATTATGAGCTGATGTCTGTAGAAAACAATTTGTTCTTAATAACTAAAATTTGAAAATTGGAATATTTTTATGTAGCTTATTTCCGCATATCTGGCCAAAATGTTACTATTGTGCACATCTATGTTTAAATTCATTTTTTGAATTACTTAATTTTTAATAAATTTAAATAATTAAAAAAAATCCTGTAGGTACTTATTGTTTTCATAATCCAAGTAACTAAGAGTATAAGTCGACCCACGATTTTTAAGTTACAGTGTCTTTGTCCTTTAAGTCTATATTCTTAATACTTAGTTTAGTATTTTTCATTCTATGATGATCTACCAAGTGCTGACTTCTTTTATTGAAT
This sequence comes from Euschistus heros, assembly GCA_003667255.2. NCBI lineage: Eukaryota > Metazoa > Arthropoda > Insecta > Hemiptera > Pentatomidae > Euschistus > Euschistus heros. Next base: position 1,031,168 of record RCWM02000022.1, on the reverse strand, counting down.
ATTCAGCACTTTTGAAAAAAAAAGAAGGAAGTTAATCAAAAACCTAGACACCTTATCCCGAAAAATTACCATTTTTGACTTACACTCTTAATGACTATTAATCAAGAGCTTCTATGAAAATCCCCTAGAGCCAGGAACACACCAAGAAACAGTCTCTGGACTAACAAGGGGAGGACACACTCAGTCTCTCACGGATCTTGTTGGCAATTTTTTTGGAGGTTCCTGGTCGAAAAATATTATACACGTATTTTGCCGTTCCGACCAATGGCATCAAACTAATTTATTTTTTATCTCGAGTTTAAAAAATGATATCGACATGATTCTTGCACCAAGATTTTTAGTTTTAAATGCGGACTTAAGGAAAATACAGTCGCTCCATGGATTTTGGTTTAGGTTAATTAAATTCTAAAAAAATGATAAGTTTTTCAAGTAAACTACCTCTATAGATTTTTTGACACAAATATTTGTTTAATTGGTATATATATATACAGGGTGTCCCAGACATAGTGTAAAAGAAAAAAATGGGTAATACTGCAAACTAAACGGGGTAGAATGGCGCAAAAACGAGTGTCCTATCTCAATTTTTTGAGGAGATAGAATTTTTTTCGTTTTTATTTTTAAAATCTTACTTTTTTTTCTGAAAAATTACAGTTTTCTCTACTTTGTTTTAGCGTAGAAACTAAAACGATATTTTCTTAATCAGCATTAAATTTTCTAAAAGTTGAAATAGGTCTAGTTTATTAAACTTAATTTAAATTCACTTTTAAGGGGCCTTTTAACGCGCAAAAAAACACGCTAGAGAATAACATTTATTAAAACTTAAATTTTTAATAAAGTTTTTTTATAATTACAAACAGAAAACATCCTTGAAAATTCTTCACTCCTCACTGGAGAAGAGCCCTAGAAGCCGTCAAATTTCTCAAAAACGTTGTTAGCGTCCGCAGAATTTAGTTAGCTTTTTTATATTGGTGTAACTCACAGCTTCAGATACAAAGTGCCACTTCACCTTTTGAGTCTAACAGACGTTTTTGATTAAGCGTCTGGAGGGTACCTGGGCTCCATTATGTTTTGGGCAGGAGTAATTGAAAAACACGCTAGAGAATAAACGAGGTACTTGATTGCTTCATCGCCACTGAGTGCCTTAGGACCTGAAATTCAAATAGGAATGACCTGCATGTTACCATAAAAGATGTCTGGGACATGTACCGAGCGGTTAGTTATTTGGCGGAGTTTTCGATAGACCACTCCAGTTGGGAGGAAACCATATGCATGATTTTCCTCTTTTCTGGGTATTTTATTAATTATTGTAAAGAGTTTTCTGTTTTGTAATTATAAGGTGCACTTTCACTAACTAAAAATATTTCTCCAAAATATTCAAGTGAAATAAGAAAATTAGGGTGATGAAAAACTTTTTTTGATGTGTGTATTTGATTGCTCCACATACCTACTAGATTGAATAAATGTATTAGTTTTTTATCACTTGTCCATATGCATGATGGATAAAGAGTTGTGAAGGTGGCAAGCCCTCCCTCCCCCCCCCCCCCCCCCAAAATAAAAAACAACTTATTTATAGGGAGTTAAGGAGGGGTTAATTAAATACCTATTGGGCCTTAGATGTAATTAGGGCTTGCCAATATTTACCCCTCATGTGTCAAAATAAAATACATTTATTCAATCTATAGAGCAATCAAGTATTTTTCTTAGCGTGAAAAAACGTCTGTTAACTCAAAAGGTGAAGTGCAATTGTATCATGAGTTACACCAATATCATTTTTTTAGAAAAAATTTAATTAATTTAAATTAACTAAAAATTTAATGCTATTAAGAAAATATATTTATACGAAAAAAAAATTCTATCTCCTCAAAAAATTGAGATAGGACACTCGTTTTTTGCGCCATTCTACCCCGTTTAGTATATATATACCAATTAAACAAATATTTGTGTCAAAAAATCTATAGAGGTATATAAAAACTATATTTTTTTGGAATTTAATTAACTAAATATATATTTATACGTAAATATATATATATACGTTTCCTGAGTTTTGAGGGTGCTGAAATGGAATTTTAGGGCTAAAAAATTTTCTACCACATTTTACAATGTAAAAGCTAAAATTTTTTAAGTGAATTACGTTCAATATATTTTTTTCACAAGAACCGACATCGGATTCGAATTCATCAATTAAAAGAACCCTTAAATACGAAATTTCATCCGAATAGAAAAATAAAAATATTTAAGCTTCAAAATTTGCCTGACCAAGTGGTAGGCAACTTTTATTTTTTTTTAATTTTTTTTTTTTTTCTCTTTATTTGCTTAATCCACACCTGTCACTTAACATGTGACAACAAGCAGATGTGATAAATTGTTGTATAAAAGATAATTGGCATGTCAGGCATGAGGGAGGACAGCACCCAGCGGTACTTACTCCTAACATGAACATGATATTTAATCAGTTTTAACGGAGTAGATCCCTCAACCAACTCCTTTTTAGTCTCCTTTGGGTATTATCTGGCAAGCTTATGGAGGCCATACTTTGTATTAAATTATTGATATGTCCGTGAAGTTTGTCGTGAAGTCTTTTATATAAAGTCTGGATGTGATCTTGTACCATGGGTATGTGTAAGTCTGTGTGTAAAGTTTTGTTATTGACATACCAGGGTGATTGTGTAATGAGTCTTAAAGTTTTTGACTGGAAAGTCTGTATTTTTTGGATGTGTGTTTTTTTAGCAGTTCCGTAAATTTGTGAGGCGTACGTCCATAGAGGTTTTAATAAGTAAGTATATGTATTTAGTCTTTGCGTAATTTTCAATTTAGATCGTTTATGTAGAATTGGATATAATAGTCTCAGTCTTTTGTTAAGGCTTAGGCGTTTCTGTTTCACATGTGGGCCCCATGTCATCCTTCTGTCGAACATTAGTCCTAGGTATTGAACAGTGTCAGTCTGTTTAATTGGAACATTGTTAATGTAAACGTTGGGGCAGGTGTTATGTCGAAGTGCAAAAGTTATGTGCTGTGATTTGTCGTTATTTAGTTTAATTTTCCATTTGTTGAACCAGTCTTGTAACTGTTGTAAATAGTGTTGGAGAGTCAGTGAAGCCTCATTTATGTCTGAGTGTCTAGTCAGAATTGCAGTATCATCTGCGTATGTTGCTATTATAGTGTTAGGGTAAGTGGGTATGTCGTGTGTGTAAACAATGTATAGAAGAGGTGCAAGAATCAATCCCTGCGGTACTCCAGCCCTAATTGGTCGAACAGAAGAGATATACAAACCTTGTCGAACAGAGAAAAATCTGTCAGAAAGGAAAGAGAGGAGGATAAGATAGTAAGTGGAAGGAAGGAATGATTTAAGTTTAAATAGTAGTCCATTGTGCCAAACTCTGTCGAATGCTTGAGCTACATCCAGGAATACCCCAGTAGCATATAATTTTTTCTCCAATGCAACTGAAATGTAGTCTGTGACTCTGTGAAACTGGTGTATGGTTGAGTGTTGTGAACGAAATCCAAACTGGTGTTCAGGTAGTATGTCTTTGTTCGTTAGTATGTCTAGAATTCGTCTATACAGTAATTTTTCAAAAAATTTTGAGCAAATTGGAAGTAAACTGATGGGTCTGTACGAAGAAGGAGAGTTGGGGTCTTTATTTGGTTTTTGTATCATTAATACGTGTGAATATTTCCATTGCAATGGGAATTTAGTTGTCCTGAGTATTGCATTAAAGAGTGTTGCAAGAAAGACTGTAGCTTTTCTGGGCATATGCTGGAGTAGCTCAGCAGTAATCAAGTCATGTCCTGGGGCTTTTTTTTTTTTGATAATTTTTGAATTTCTAGAATTACTTCAGATGGCTTAAAGGCTGGTGGAGGCAACGTTAGTAGTAAGGGGTTGTCAAGGGTATCTTGTACGTTAATTTCGTGTTCATTGTCAGTGAGGTCTGTATGAGGTATGAAAACAGTCGATAGATGATCAGCGAAGAGTTCAGACATTTCGCTTTCCGACTCGGCCCAAGTGCCATCTTCTTTTCGGAGTGGTGCTGACACCTCACGATGCTTTAAAAGCTTTTTTGTATGCCTCCATAAGCTTCCATCGTCAGTATTGAGATTTGTTAAGAATGTATCATAGTTGGTCTGTTTGAATTTTTGGATTTGTCGTTTTAATTCGTTATTTATTTGGTTGTATGTATGTTTGTCCGATGGTAGTCTGTTAGTCTGCCATACCTTACGAGCTCTTCTCTTGATTCTGATCAAATCCCTTATATACTGTGGATAGTTTGGCTGGTAACTTTTCTTGGTTTTGGGAACTGATGAGGACCACGCAGATTCCTGAATGCATTTTGTGAAAACGTCAACAGCGTCCTCTATTTCTTTTCCTGTTTTCAATAAAAGTGAAACTGAGAGTTTTTTTATTTAAAATTGTTTCGTAGCAGTCCCAATTAATGTTTCCTTGGATGAGTGTGGGGCGTTCTTCTTTCATACATGGCTCTTCAAACAAGATTAGTTGAATAAGGGAATGATCAGAACAGAGGTCAGAACTAGTTCTAACTGTGTAAGGTACGGACTGTAGTCCTTTAGTGATAAAGAAGTCTAGTAAGTCTGGTGTCTTACGTCTCGATGTAGGCCAGTATGTCGGAGAATTTGGAGTTATAGTGTTTAAAGAAAGCTTATGGAGAGCAGAATGAAGGTTTCTACCTCTTGGAGTAGTTAACCGTGACCCCCATAGTTGATTTTTTGCATTATAGTCACCTCCTGCTCTGAAACATCTTCCAAGCTTTTTAAAAAAGCTACAAAACATGTCAGAGGTCAGCGCATACCGAGGAGGACAGTACACCGCTGCTAATGTTAGTGTTATTTGTGCTGTGTAAAGAGTTATGGCTGTTGCTTGGATGTCTGGTGTAATTGGAATATGTTTAGAGTGGTGTTTGAGACATGTTTTGATGATGATGGCAGTCCCACCGTGCGAAGTATTGTCTGGGTGATCGGTCCTGTAGATAGTATAGTCCGGTATGCTTATTTTATGACGTGAAGTGAGGTGGGTTTCTGTAATAAAAGCGATGTCGGTACGTTTTTCGTGTAAGTAAATGTCGAGTTCTGTTTTATGTTGAAGAAGTCCGTTCGTATTCCAAAGAAGGATGGACAAGGAACCCACATTTAAATAATTAGGGTCCATAAGCGGGGTTGAAGGCTTGTCTGATTTGTGTAAGTTGTTGGAGGAAACCAAAAAGGGGTTCGATGAGGTTATCTAAACCATTTAACAAATTTAATATTTGGGGAGGATAATTATCAGCTGGGGCTACCGGCTGAGCAATGTTCTGCCTCATACCTGACATGAACGCATTCTGTTGCTGTCTTCCTTCAGGAGCTGGACAAGTGTGTGGAGGTCCTTGCTGCTGCATTCTTGAAACTAGTTGAGTGGGCTGAGGTTGCTGTGGGTCCTGCTGCATTCTTGGATCTAGTTGAGTGAGCTGAGGTTGCTGTGAGTGCTGCTGCAATGGAGGAGGAGAGTCTTGTGGGCCCATTGAGATAGAGGTAGTAGATTGAGAGGGTGCAGACCTTCGATGATGAAGAGCTCGTGAATTTCTCATGTTTCTTACCTCCTTCAAGATTTGACATCCTCTGTAGTTCGCAGGATGTGCGCCCTGGCAATTAGCACATGTAGCTGGGGTATCACGCGTTTTCTGGCATGAGGAACTTGCGTGTGTTTGGCCGCATCTTACACATTTGGGTGTGAAATTGCAGTAGGTCTAAGTATGACCGTACTGTTGGCACCGATTGCATTGAGGTATCATCCTCTTCTTTCGTGGCTCTTCAATTATTACTCGAGTGTAGAAAATGCTTTTAATTTGGTAGATATTATCATTGTATGTTTCTTTGGTAATATCAACGAAAAACATTGGTAAAGGTAGTTTTAACCTTGATATCACATTAGTAACATTAGTTGCCTCATAACCTTTACTTTTTAAGGCATCAATGATAATTGATTTTGGGGTTGAATGATGTAGGTTTTTTATTACTACTCTTGGACATCTATCTTGGGGTAGCTGGAACGTGTGAAATTCGGCATTTTGTGTTCTAAGTGAATTCACTATAGCACGATATGATTCCGGAGTCTCTGGGTTGATGCAAATATTTTTTGGTGTGGTTTTTAACTGAAATGTAGATGGGCCACTTACCTGTTCTAAAAACCCAACAAACGCTGGGTAGTTTTCTACTCCTTTTACGAAAAATTGAAGCAGTTTGTTCTGACCGGTTGGATATATTTTGTGAGTTATCACTTAAAATACTGAATTTATTGTGAACAGGGGTGATAGATGGGAGGTTATTTGGCTTCTTTTGCTTCCTGGTATCTCTTTCTATTTCTGAGAGACGTTTACGACCTGTAACGATTTCCCAGACACCTTGTTCATTTTGAGAATTGTTTTCCGCTATACTATCGTAGCATCCATATTAGAAATGTTTGTTGATGATGACGCTGCTTCGGTCATTTTTTTTAAGTGTCCTATCACACAATAAAAAAGGAAAAAAAAAAAAAAAAAACTTATTCAGAAGGTCACTAGTATCTTCTACAATTCATTTTTCACAAATAAAAGATCATTTTCAAAGTTATTACCAGTAAAAAAAGTAATTTTAGGAAAATATAACCTTTAACAACTTTTATCACTTTAATCACCATATGATATCGGTTCAGCTTTTATATAAATTGATAAAAACATTAATTACGCTTAGACGGGTTAACGTATCAACTTTATTTTTTTACACAAAATCTAGGGTTTTAATACGCATGAAATGCAAAAATTTGAGGGTGCTGAATTAGAATCTTACGTCAATTTTTGTGCAAGAATCATGTCGATATCATTTTTTAAACTCGAGATAAAAAATAAATTAGTTTAATGCTATTTTATTTTTTTCTCGGCTCCTAGGGCCCATTGGTCGGAACGGCAAAATACGTGTCTAATATTTTTTGACCAGGAACCTCCAAAAAAATTGTCAACAAGATCCGTGAGAGACTGAGTGTGTCCTCCCCTTGTAAGTATCTCGTTAATTTTGTTTCTTTCTCAATGGATTTCATAATATTATTCAGTGGAATACGAAAAAAAGAAATAAATTTTAACATATTGTATGGGCTGAGCAACAGACTATGCACCCAGTATTCACTGTATAAACGTTATCTTACAAGCAGATTGAGTTAGATCCGAAAAAATATTCGCTGACCCAGGGGAGAAATAAACCCACACTGCCCTGAACCCAAAGCTCTGTGACTTTACCGACCTTAAGAATTATGTTCATATGGCTTATTTGTTATTGAGTTTAAATTGAAAAATTGTGTAAGATTTGGGGTCTGGATTTCGGCCATTTTTATTACTTTGTTGCTTCAATAACCCCATGATTTCTTAAAAATTGGAGTACTGAGATCTATTAGATTTATGGTTAGTATAAGGTTATTTATAGCTGCACAAAATTGGAAAGATACAGATACAAACTGATAGCTTGTCCTACTGAGTCATATGGTCTCCTTCAAAGAAGGAAAAATACTTCGAGTAGTTGCATTTCTGTATCAGGTAGACTACTTAGAGCTCAACAACTGAACAGTCTATCTATAATTCTACCTCCTTCTATTATCGATTATATAGTTTTTCAATACAATTTGCATTTCAAATGTAATAAAAAATTTTTTTTGTTCCATTAATTTAATTTTTTTTTTATATTTATTAATTAACTTATAAACGTTTTTGATTAATTATCGATTTACATTTCACTTCTTCTTAGACCATTGTTTATTCCTATATTTTTCTAAAAACAGTGTGCACTATATAAGATCAAGCATGTTTATATTATAAATATTTATTTGAATACGCATTATGTCGAGAGATGGAACGCTTAGGAATATATGTACCCATTGCTGGGTTTACACAGTGACGTCAAAGGCGAGATTCTTTATAAATGATTTATTTACTAACCTCAGTCATATGTTTTTATCTGTTATTTTTTTTTTAAATGTGTAATATCTGCCATATTGTGAAATATTTTTTTTATGTAACAGTGTTCCATGACAGCAATGTTTCCAAGCTGTTTCTTGTGACATTTCAGGATCGGACTTATTTTCAACTACAATTAATTACAAAATTTATTGAATAATATGCTTAGTTAAACTTGTAATGAATATGATGTAGCCTGAGCAGACAGTTTTATTAGATTCTTCTAAGTAAAAGAATGCTTTTCGCCGCTATTGATGTTTTGTTCTTATTTCTTCTTATTATAAATAAAGAGAAGTCCGACACTTCTCCATAAAGGATTTTTCTCCTAAAATGGATAAAGATATCGTCAAGAAGAACAATCCGCAACCCAGTGAAACAGAATATTTTATAGGAAAGCTTGAGGAACTCGAAAAACCATTAATTATTAATCGTATTCCTATTTTGCGGGAGGATTCCAAGATCAATAATTCAACTATTGTACTCATGCCTGACCCGCCGATGGAACTCGAGGATCCACTTGAACCTGAAGAACTGTTCACTGAACCAGAATGTTGTGAATCGACGATTAATACCTGGCGGGAAGTATGGATACTGTTGGACGGACCTAAGAATATGATTCCTAGGTTGTGCAGAATAAGGTGACATAATACTAGAATAAAGGCAGCTAGGAAACATACTCTTTCTATTTAGCTGTTGTTTAATAGTGCTGTGAGCATAGTTTTTAGAACTATTTTAACTTACAATTTTGTATAACTTTTTTTTATCTATGGTTTATCATATGGCTTATTTTAAAAATAAAATTTCATTCTTTTCTATCGTATACCATGGATTTATTTATGCTGATAACAAAATAGCATTATAATTTATTAATTTAAAGTCATTTAGGTCTCTTCAAAATTTAGCTAATGATTTTAGTGTGCGAAAGTTTTCCAGAGGTGATTTCCGACTCCGTATTAAAATACTTTAAACTGCAAATGTGCTAGATCTGTACTATGTTTGAACGAAATTTAGCAGGGTTCTTCCTGTTCAAAACGGTATGCCTATAACAATCGAAACTTGCTCCGTCAAAGCTTATAAGGAAAAGAATTATTATTGCTTATTACTAAAGTATCATAAGATATGATATAACAAATAACATATGTTCCAAGTTTCAAGTCTCGAGCTCATCGGCAAAATAGTGATCAGATCTAAACCTGGACAGTAAATCTAAATTACGTGGCGCGTTTGCTTTTTTTACCCCATCCCAAAAGTTCCGAGCTGGTTAAATGAAGTTTATTCAAACATTTTAAACAACTGAGAGGGATTAAGCTAGATCCGTCAAATCCGGGTTAAAATTTTTTATTTCTTTTTAGGAGAAACAGAGAAAAGGAGCTCACTCATTAGATTCTGCCTCCTGGTCAACATAGTAATTAGTTCAGGAAGAGCTCCTTACTGCTCCTACTCTTCTAATATTTTTTAAATAGTGTTCTCCTAATATAACAATACTACACTGAAGTAGGCCAAAATTACTAGCGCAGGAGCCAGTTGAAGAAGACAAACCAGCGACCATTACATCAATAACATGACCAACAAGAACACACGAACACACTAGTGCCCTTGCCTCACTCATTATTGATTCTTCGTTGGGCCAGATATCACCTTACTGGATCACAATCCTAGTAACATTTAGTAACATCACCTAGAATGGTCGCACGATCCTAACGAAAGTCATTACTATTTTGATACCAAACCTGTATACAGCAAAAGTTGTAGCATCGACATCAGGCAGATGATGTTGGATGTTGGAGCCGCTGCCTCTATGAGGTAGGAGCTGGGTTGTGGATTACCCGTATGGTATACTCAAGCACAGCTCTTCATGCCTACTTTTTTTTTTTACAGTTAGATTCAAGGCTTGTTTTTTGATAATTAATTCAGAATAAGATAGTTTGTTATGTGTTTTATCATTTCAAATACAGTTTGTCTCTGTTTATTGTTCTATCGCTCATATTTTTTGCAATCTCCTTTTTTTGATATTGTTTGTAAAAGCCCCTGTTGTTTAACGGGAATTTTCGTTTGTTAAAACATCAAAAGAGATTTTTAAATGCTTCCAGAAATAGCAGATTTCTTTTTAGCATAGGGAAGTTATAGGGAAGCATCCAATTTCAGCTTTTTTGAATTATGAAAAAACTTTGATTTACCGAAAGCTACATTATTATTACCTTTTTATATCCCATACATTATCTGATAGACGTAACTCCAGCTCATAAAATCTAACGTACCCATTATTCACTATAGGGTAACCATAAATAAGTACTTTTTCGAAATTTAGGTTGATTCTCAACTATTTATTTTTATTTTGTTTGCAACTGTACATAAATATTTGCAATGAGTGAATGTCATGAATACCCAATTATACTTCATCAGAATCTAGTAAATGAAGTCAGATCTCTGTCCCACACCCTTTTAAACTTTTTCTGGTATTTGAGAATTCTATTATTGTCAATATGTTTGTTTATTAAGTTAGTTCTGGAAATCAGTATGATAATTGGGCACAGAAAGTTTTCTAAATTTATTATAAGCTACTAGGGAACTTAGAGATAATCTGGATTGGTTTGGCGATGTTCGAAATGATTTTTTATTTAACCTTTCAATCTTATTACCATACTTATATCGAAGTATGCTTACTGATACTCATCACTCTTACATAAGATGGTTGTTTATGTTTGGCTAGAACACCACGGTTATGAACGTGCAATATTACCGTGAAAATATAATCATTTGAAAACATTGAAGTGTAAATGATGTACAACACTGGAGCAAGAATGGACCCCCGTCTAAATCCTTCTTTTATTCAATGTTATGAGGAAAGCGAGGGAGCTACCGAAATTATATTGTATTATCTATATTAATGCGATTTAAATATTAGATAATCACTGTTATGGATTATAGATAATCAGTGAAATATATTACTTAACTATTAGATCATAGTTTTGTAATATGTATATGTATGCACTTTTCCAGAATATCTGCTAAATCGATGTGAAAAAAAAAAAAAAAAAAAAAAAAAAAAAAAAAAACTATCAATTTGGTGTTTTGTAATTTGTGAATAGTTGATTAATTTTCATTGGCTGAAAGATTTTTTTTTCTGTTACGATAATCTTTCTAAAATACTGTCTGATCATTTTATAACGATAAAGTAAATCGTCTTAGCTTGTGGAGTTAACCAATAATTATGAAAATAAATCTTTACATTGTATTGGGAAGTTTGTTGTTTGAAGAACTCAATAATAGAGTAGGATGAGTATATCCAGTGTCTTTGAGGAATGTAATGGAAGATTAAGTGATACGATTAGCAGAAGCAGTCAGTTGCATAAATGATTAAATCTATTTTCGGTGTTGAATATAAAATGCGAATGGTAATTTTAAAAATGAATTAAATGTGAATCATCTGCTCTAAAATGTGTTTTAATGTTGAGGGAGCGGTAGACCGTGGACGCGACCATAGTCGGTTTTAGACTCGGCAGGGCTTTAAAATATTCGACAGGCGGAGGGTAACTTGATTAGCGGCAAAGTGAGAAGAGCGGGCCGTGGATCAGCTAAAGCACTCCACGGCTTACTGAATATTTGCTGCCGTTTTACTCGCCCTGATCTACTTAGTGCTTCGGGATCGGAAGTGATGCGGTGCTCTGAGCTGACTCTGTTCTCACAAAGGTATCCATAAATAATTTTTTTTTAACACTGCTAGTTAGCTTGTTTATAATGCTAGTGAACTTACATATGATTACATAATGGGGGAATTAGATGATCTGTGGAAAGATAGATGGGCAAATACCATAAGCTGAGGAGCTTTATCGACCAAAACCCATAAGGTTTTTTTATCTTTTATTGGTTAACGTTCTGATTTACACCAACTGGGGTAGGAAGGACGGGTTATCCTACAGTTTACCTACCTATTCTAGCTAAGTTGAGAAAGGCAAGATTCATTCTGTGGTCTTGCCACGAAATACTCGTAAATGTCATCCTCCAACACCCTTATTCATCGATGCGCTATGGAGTTTTGGTTTAAATGTGGATGAATTAATGATATCGTATGCTTTTGAGTTTACTTATTGTAAATAATTGCTCTGCCAAATCATCTGGATTATCAAAGTGTAAAGGAAGGACTGCTTCAGAAGCTGGTTGTTACAGTGGATTAATAAGTTCTTTAGTCTGCCCTTTTTTTAAGCGATGGGTGTATAAAAAACCGTTGAAGTTTCTTTTGAGTATTAATAAGTTGTTAGGTTAGGTTCCTTACTCTTTCCACTAGCTAACAAGACTTGTTATTATAAATTACTTAGTGTGTAGTAGGTATATGCTTCCATATCTTCTTATTCAGTGTTGCTGAGTTTTGACGCCATTTAACCTATGTTTGCGGAATCTCTTCTACTGCGATAAACTTTTTTTTCAAACTGTTTTATTGAATAAATATTCTAAGCTTTCTAACTCAAGGGCAGTGGGTTATATGGATGGCAATGAATCCATTCATACAAAATATACAATGAAAAAATATAATATATATAGAAAAAATAAATAAAGTAAAAAAATTCAATCACAAACCTCTAACTTATTAAGGATATAAGGAACCGAGCCCGTTTCCCTGCTATTGGAGGGTTGCAGGTTTTAAGAGTTCATAGCGCTGCTCTCTCGGCTGCTTCACTACCATAATCCAGTGGAGGTCTTGACTCTTAAAACTATAAACGTCTCGAAATCAGTTTTATTTAAAAAATTTATACAGTTTCAGTACGGTGCTAATAGTGGAATTCATAATTAGTTTGAAGTGCCGAAATAGTGCACCAGATAGTATACAGTCTTTTTGCTTTGTATACCATTTCAATACACTATAACACCCAGAGCATTATCCATTTTTGAAAAAAATCAGAATTCGTAAAAAGCAGCGCATTCTATTCCTGTTTCTCTACAGGGAAGGGGAGGGTGGACCCCGCGTGGGGTAAATAGGCCCTCCCCGCAGCCAACTAATAAATCTAACGGAAGCCACCAACCGGTAATTGTGCCATATCAATCATAGCTCCCAGGAAGTGGCTGGGCATGATTTAGTTCTTCTGCTTTTTGCTCTCTTCATCTTGTCTTGCTTCCTCCTCTTTTTTGACTTATGTCTACTTTTACGCACCTTTGTCGTTATGTTTGGCTCTCTTAATTATTTTTTTTTTCTTCCAGCTCAGTGATGAACTTCTGCTTGTAGAAATTTTAGTTATTTTATTCATCCTGTTTTCGTCAGATTCATATTAGGTAAGAGTTAAATCCAGTTGCCGTTATTGTTCCATGAGCGATCATACAGTGACTAGCTAGCAATTATTTCCACATAAAGTATTTTCGTTTTGAAAGGATATAGTTTTTATGGCTACTAACTTCGAAGTAGCTTGTATAAGAAAATGCGCTCCGCTCTGTGATGACGTAGTGTGCGTTGTCCCTACCTAACGAACTTAACCTATCATGTCTGCAAATCCGCGTGGATGCGCTACGCTACGATCCCTCAACATTGTACGCTAGCCCTTGGATTTTTGCGTAGCTGGTGATTCGTCTTTTCATGATGCTGTGAAGAAGAATGCTCTGTTCGGTGCTATGATGCGATTCTTAATTTCTTCACCATCATAACGATGTCCATCAATCCTGGTGCCAAAATATCAGAAACTTTTTTTCTGAGGCGATTGTGACTACAGGGCGTATTAAAGCCGCTTTCGAACGTGTGGCTTTCTATACATCAGTACAGTCGCCGTAGACGAGCAGGTTTCTTCCTTCCCAATACCATAATTTTGGAGTTGTCTTTGTTTATATGCAGCCCCATTTTTCTTAGTTTCCTTTCTATTTTGCAGTCCTTCCTTCAGCCATCGCATAGAGCGGCCTGTAGTGTGTAACTATATGATGTTATTATACAAAGAGCAGTTATTTCTTTATCAGCTGTTATTGTAATACAGTTAGTACGCCTAATGTTTGCTCTATGTTAGGTATGCTCTCGCAGTTTACCTCCACGTATGTGTTTCCTGTCGTTACTCATTTTTCTTGATCAGTGCATTGGTATAAGTTTATTTCTTGATTGTTTTAAAGGTAATAATTCTGTTAAAAAAACAAAACAAAAAAGACAGTTTTAAATAGGATTTTTTTTTTAATGTTATGGGCATGTTGTCGATGAATTCGAACAACACCTATCTGTTTTATATACTTGTTTTCCATTAAATTCCCTATAATCCTTCATCTGTTTCTGCAAGAGGTTTACTTCGGGACCTTCTTATGATCAGTGTTACAAATCTATAGCTAGTCTTTATGTTCATTATACTTCACATTTACCTAACGATGTTCTTTATACTGCAGTCAATTAAAAAAAAAAAATTATTTAACCATTATCCATATATATATATATATATATATATATATATATATATATATATATATATATATATATATATTATTTTTTTTTTTTTTTTAATTTTGTATTGATTGAAAGAAAATTACACTAATATTTTTTAAAATAATTTTATCACCTTCTATTCAACTTCATACCTATTGAGTGTGCAACTAAAGAGACATCAGACTGGAATGAGAAGCTATCATTTTTTTTATTTGAGTGATTTATCATTACGTTTCTGCCCATCAATTATTCTATCAAGCACCTTCATCACCTTATTTTGAGGGATGTTAAAAAAAAAAAAATAAAAATAAAAAGTAATCCATTGTCCATAGGCGTGATAAATAACTGCAAGAGTGATTGTGTATCGGTGGATGGACGGTGGTATATAAAAAAGGGACGCTGGAGGGGGTTGAGTGGCGCCCCGTGGTGTAAACTGCCTGATTTATAGCTGCGGGTAACACGGTGCCCCCCTAGGAATACATAAATATATCTGCTTCCTTGTATGTTTATTCTTTTATTTGTTCCTTATCAAGAGACACATACCAGGAGGATGTACTGTTGTTCGCGGCTTGCCCTCGTTCCATGAGAAATCGTCTCGAGGTTCCACAAGTCTGCCTAAAAGGATTTTCTGGAAGTTGTTCCATAGGCAAGGGGATTTATTGCAGCCCGATTAGGGGAGCAGTTGTGCAACTTGGCATCTGTCCCTTCCATTAACCATTCATTGTGATTCCTTTATTTCGTCCTTTTCCATTTTCGGTAAGCGCTTTGGTCGACTTGTTTGTTGGAAAATGAGGGAGATAGGGTTTGTAAATGGATTACAATTCAGATTTTGTGTTTTATGGTAAAACTTTCCACTGAGCATAGTTTATTTTGGACGTATCTGCTAAAAAAAATATTACTTGGATAGTGAGTTACCGAATGCACCTCACAATCGTTTATGCCACAGTTTTGTAATTTGCAAGTCGACTTATTTTACGTTTAATTTTTAAATTCACTGTTCGTGAAAACGAAAACCTCTTATTTTTATTAGCTTTAAATTCTGTACCATTTGGGAAAACTAGATAAGTTCATTTTTGTCCACAGTAAGATAAATATTTTGAGCAGCCCATGTTGAAGTCCTACACATTTTGAAAAAATAGCCAAGTTGTAATGTTAATGGTATAAAAGGATACCATTGCCATTACAACTTGCCTATTTATACATGAGGAGTAGGACTCAAATATGGGTTGCTCAAAATATTTATCTTACTGAGGACAAAAATGAAGTTATTTAGTTTTTCCCAAATGGTAAAGAATTCTGGTAATAAAAAATGTTTATAAATTATGGGATATAGATAAAAATAAAATGAGAAATAATTAAACTGAAACATATTACTATATCATTAAAATAGAGGGTATGTTTATACTATAAACAATAATGATAATAATATGAGCAGAATAATAATAATAAAAACCATAAACTGATACCACCACTAAAAGGCTACCTTTAATGACCTCAATCTTGGTACACCCCTCCTACGGTTACTAATTGACTGAGCAACGATTGTCATTTTAGAG
Source organism: Euschistus heros (assembly GCA_003667255.2). Lineage (NCBI taxonomy): Eukaryota > Metazoa > Arthropoda > Insecta > Hemiptera > Pentatomidae > Euschistus > Euschistus heros. The sequence goes on along the minus strand of RCWM02000022.1, from coordinate 1,015,266 downwards.
ATTCGTTCATTTTGCATTCCAATAATCTTCGATACCTTTTTAATCTTTGTGATTTTGATACTCAGTTAGGTTCAGTTAACACGTGATGTTCAATTTTTAAAGAATAACTCCAATACAAACCATTTTTTAAAAGGGTAATGATGTTTTTAATCTATTTAATTCAGCTCGCAATTAATAAATTTAATGTTATGGTTAAAAGAAAATTGCGCGCTGCGAACTGTTGATTAAAAAAAAAATAGCAGGACGACTTCTATTGAAGTACACCGAGAATAGTACGACGAAATAAAAAATTGGAAATGGATTCTCTTAGGAATAAAAGTGGTTAAAAGTTGAAAATTGCAGTAGTAAGTTGAAACTTCCATGATGATGTAGTTAGTGTCTTAGATGTTTTAATAAAATAAATCCAAATAAGTAGAAATAAAGAAGTGACAAAAATTATTATTTTCAATCCTTTTTATTTGATATAACTAACTGTTAAGACGTCATCTGGACCGAAGAACTCAGAATTTAAACAAAATTAAAATTTGATGTCTGTTCTGGCTCTCTTATTGACGAAATCATCTTAACCATCCGTTAATATTACATGCTTAATGATAAACCTGTTTTATTTGAGTTTAGTAATTTTAATTTGTTACTCCTTATTGAAATATTCCTTCACCATTTGAACAAATGCAGACATGTTTGGGCAACCAACCTATTCGTTTGTTCCACCTGATTTGCATTCCATACCTCCCGAGTATGTGAATGAATCGATTCGCTGCAGGTTATGTTTACTAATTTCATATGCTGTAACAACCTCGTTGTTGATTCTAATCTCCTTTGTGTTTGCAACGTTATTTTAATAACCGTCCCCTTTACAGGCTCTATATTGCTCACTCTGTTATAGAAGCTACTCCATCCACTTATTCAATTTTCTTTGATTATCTAGATCTAGATCCTTGAAAGTTATCATTCGCATAATTTTACTAAATCAGTTTAATATAGTATTAAGTTATCGGAAATATTAGAATAAATATATTTAATATACATAACCAATTACACATTTCCTAGGATGTGATTGTGCTGGAAATTCGACTTGAAAATATAGGACCTCATTTCGTTTAGTTTCATGTTGCACTTTGTTATTTGGATTGGAAAAGAATGACGGAAGAAGAAATTCCTAGGCAGCTGCTCGCCAGAATGCTCTTGAGGACTAGAAGTTAAGGCAGACCACGTCTTCGATGGGAGGACATCGTCATTCGGGACGCCCAGGATTTGCGTACTGCACCAATCGGCTAACAACTGCACAAGATAGTAGGCTCATTTGACCGACCCAACGACCCCATCGGTCTGTAACGCCACGGAGTAGTAGAATAGTACCTACCTAATAGAATGTGTCAGGATTAATGGCTTTAACTCAGATAATTAAGAGGAGTGAATGGCCTAGACAAAAAAACAAAAAAAAAATCGAATACGGAAGACCGAATCGGTTCTCAGCAGATTAAATACAATTTAAAAAAATAAATAAATAAAATTAAAAAAAATTATTTTGGGACAAATGTCGGTTTGGGAAAATTTAAAATACAGATATAAACCTTACAATCATATTCAAAGCGGAAAAAATCAGCAAAGCGACTAGGAGTTAGCGTGTATTTACCGGAAAAAGATGACTGAAATACTAGAACTGCCCTAGGATGGAGATTTAACGACGCGATATTTGAGATAGTGGTCGTTGCAGGATATTATTCGATCTAGTATGATGGCGAGATTTTTAATAGAAGAATTGAATTCTTTTATATTGCTGTTTAGAAAAGGGAAATCGGTAACGATAACTTTAGAATTGTTGGATTTAAAGAAAGTAGGTTTTTGGTGATCTAATTGCTGGACCTATTTAGGTCGTCTTAAAGCTTGCCAATTACTGAAAGAAGTTTGAATTTTTATTAAAGGTGCATTAATTAACCTTCAATCATCGATCAAGCCAAGAAGAAGATACACATTGGAATCAGTTTGTTCTTAAAAACCATGTATCATATATTACACAGCTTAGTTATTTGATAAATAGTTTTATAGAAAAGATTGATTCCAATTGATAGTGAATGATAACAATCCAGTGATTTGTGGCGTAACTTGCTTAAATGTTGATCGTTCCTTTTCTTGAACAGTTTATAGGCAGTGTTTGGTATTCACAGATTCTAGCACCTACATACTTAATATGTTCGTACCTCCAAGGAAATAATTAGATTGAAATGTTAAGACAATCCAAAAAGATTCTGTATTTACTTTTAGTATTTATAAATAGTATTATTTTTATATGATATATGTTGTTGCTGCTTGAACAACACATCTGGTGTTGTGGTGCGTAACATATGTTACGCATTATATCAGTCCAATGTTTACCGTATTTATTTGAATCGATAATTTTGATGCTTCGTATTTCTTTTGAATGCACTTTGGTTTATGGGATTTAGACTTATTTTTCCCTAGGTTCATATTTTACCACTAGAAAAGTATTATATCCCTAAAAAATCTCATAACTCGTCATTATATTTTTAAAGATCTATTAAGCACATAACAAAGTCATTATTAATTCAAGCATGAGTCTATTTTGAAGTGTGGCGCAATAAATTCTTTTGAATTTTAAAAAACTTTTAGGATGGAGAATTTCAATATTTCCACTGTATTTCCATTTATATTTACTGCACCCGACTTTTTAAAACCGTCACCGCTTCATTGCTATTTCATCTTGTTGCAACGAAGGGGAGCTTTTGATATAGTGTTTTTGAAATGACACTCATGAAGTTTGAACAAAGCTGCGGCTATAAAAACCATACTCGTGGAAAACGGTGAGTGAGAGCTCGCTCGCTCGAAGAAAAAACGAAAAAGCTGGCCTAAAAACAAGGTCTACTTCAATTATACAAGGGAGTGTAGTTTGCATATCCGGGTTTTTTTTCGGATCCGGCTTGGACGTGTCAATTCGACCGCAGCCTGGCTTTGCCGCTCCCGACCTCATCAGTTATTCTCTTTCCTGGATTTTGGGGCTTTTTCATTTGGATCGGTCATCCAATCATTATATCGTCTATTCTCGGATTGCTTGTTTATTTGTGATCAGCTTATACCATTGCTTTCTGTGGGTTTGTTTTGTGAATGGTTGACAGATGAGGTGAACAGCTGATATTCAGTAAAAGCTGACATTGTAATATCATTTAGATTGGTATCAAATATCCTATGTCTGTGTTTTCATATCGCTGCTTTGTTCTGAATTTTATTGATTTTTTTTTTTTTTCAATTATATTTGGGGCTTTCCTTATGTTCCTCAACCCTTCCAGAAAGAACGGGTTGGTATTTCGTTTAAGTTTTTTTTAAGCTACTCTACGAATAGCTTAAATCGAACTTAGTTTAGACCCCTCTAGAAAATAGGGTTCAAAAGGATTGGATATACTCTCCTGCATAGAGGAGAGAAAAAGGCGGCTTTTCTCTGTGTCGTTTCGAAATACTTTTGAGGATTTGTTGCTCATTTGTTAACGAATCAGTTTAATAAAATAATTCTTTATCATTTGGGTTAAACTAGGTAAGTCCAATATCACAGGTTTTCAAGGTAGCTCTTTTGAAGTTTCTGTTTTAGGTGTTAATCGAATTTTTTGAAAAATCATTTTTTTAACCGCCGTCATTTTACAAATTCCCTATATTTTATTATGGAATGCGTATCTGCGTTTAAAGATACACAATACGTTTTAATGGATACCATTGACATTACGGATTGCTTAATTTTACACGATTTGTAGGATACTAATGTGGTTTATACCATAGTGTGTCATTTTGGACTGAAATTGAGTTACCTAGTTATTCCTATATTGGTACAGAATTTTTCTAGCTTCGGTGAAGATAACAGTCTTAACCTAATACAAAAACTAAAGAGATTCTACGTTAAATTAAATTTTAGATTTTCTTGTTATTATAGGATATTATCGCGTTTCTGTGAATGGTTCGATTATTACTCATACAACCAACGCGACTTAAACTCTCGGAAACCGTTTTCTTAGATGTTTTGTTTTTTATTATAATTTTTAAACTATGATCGTTTCAATATTTTTTATAATTTTTTGTTTTAAAGACATACCAGACTTAAAAGAAAAGAAACGTTTCATCGTTTCCGACTATTCTTACATTTACCATTTAATCGTTCAAAGCTCCCATTAAATTTCGGACGACTTATTTACATGACAGTAATTAAACTTATTCAGACATACAGAGTGGAGCTTTAGGGCTCCACTAAAGCTTCTCCACAATTCTCGTATGCAATCCTTACAATCCAAAATCCTTCGTAAAATCCTCAACGCTCCTCATTTTGTCACAAACAAACTTATCTATAAAGATCTTAATGTTCCATATGTTTCTGATTTGGCCCAAACCAGATTCCTATCCTTTCATAGTAAACTCCATACCCTACTCCCACCAATTTGCCCCACTCTCAATTCCCGATAATCTTCCGAGGCATCTGAAAAGAAGACCGCGAGAGCTACTAGTGTGTAGCTCTTTACAAGTTATTGACATGTCACTGTAATCATTATCCTCAAATTTACTTGTTGCATATATATTTACAGTTGTATGTAAGTTTGATTGTTATAAAATAAAAAGTACATCATGTTCATGATTTTTAAAATAAATTTTAAGTATGTATATATTATACATGTATTATCGATGTTGAAAAATGAAAAAAAAATAATATGTTTATCCTTCTTGAATACGAAGTTCCCATCTTATGCAGATTCCAAAATCTTGCGTTTTTAATAAAGGAAGATGAATAAACTTGCTTCTTCCAAATTATAATGTCAAATATAAATGGAACCTGCAGATGTAAAGAACTTGGTCACGATCGACCTAAGAAGATCGAAGCTACTAAGGGTGTATTCCATCTTTCAGCTGAGATTCTTGCTTGTGAAAAAGGATCATTCTTGTCTTTAGCGGTCTTATGGAATTGATCTATGTTTTTTCACTTATGGCTGAATCAACTTTCAACGATACTATTTTTAGAGAAGTTTTATTTATTCTATTCTGTTTGCTAACCATCGCCGAGTTTATTACCCCTCCCTGGTATCAACATGATGATTGGACTAACGAAGCCAGCTGTACGCCGCACAAACACAAAGGGCACAGGACCTGTTGAGGAGCCTTTGTGTGATTAATGCCTGACTCTGCTACAGTTTCCTTACTCGTGCCTACTCGAGGACCCTATTTGAGCCTTTGTTCTGGCATCATGTGGCAGTGAGTAATTGAGTCCCTAGCAACGCTCCGCACGGGGGAATTTCGGATCCCTGAACCCTTCTTTGAGAACCTTTTTACCCCATTGTCTGTACTCCCTTCTGAAGAGTCATCGTTCTTTTCTACTCTACGAATTAATATATGTGCTGATTTCAACTTTCTATAATCTTGCATGTCATACTATTTATAAGAGAGCTGCACTATTTGAAATGCAGCTCTTGAAAGAAGATAGAAGACATCTACGAAATTATTTATGTACAGTAATTTTTTTTCTATTCTGCCTATATTTATATATAAGTAGTCACGAAAATAATATATGCTACATTATTAATTTTTTTTAGCTTTTTATTGAGATTTATAACTGCATACAATACATCAAGTAAATATGATGATAATATTAAATTGCTTGTAAAGAATCTTCCTATTGGTAGCAATTATAAAGTTCTATATTAGAAGGTCTCGAGGCCATCTTCTTTTCAGACGCCTCGGAGGGTTATCTGGAATAGAATGTGAAGCAAGCTGTGATACTAATGGATTTGTATGGTTATGAAGTTTGCTATGAAAGGATAGTTATCTGATTGGTGCTAGATCAACAATATATAGAACAGCATTAAGATCGATCCATATGGATAAATTTGTTTGGCCCGTTTCTAGCCATGATAATCGAACCTTTTCATCTTTATATCATTTACTAGCGTCAGCGAACATTTTGTATCTCGTTGAGGTGTTCTAAATAGTTTACTGTAACCATTCTACATTTCTATAACTTATTAAGAATATTTTGAGTAATGAATTCATTTGGAATAAAAAAATTAATTTCTCTAAACATTTACTACTGGGTTTTAAATTCAGTGCTTTATTTTGCGATTGATAGGATAGTTATAATATTCATTATGAATAATCAAAATATTCTAGTGATATATTTGTTATCAAAAAACTTTATTTTGATATTTGCTGGTTTACAGAATAACCGATCAATCAGCGATCCAAATGAAAGATTCTTTTGCAAGAATATTTTATGAATATCGTGATAGTCTAATAAAACATTGGTTACATTAACTAATCTCACCGAGGATCTTGCAGGTGAAAATTTTCTATATAACAACAAACAGAATTTGGGTAACAACCGAAAAATCAAAAGAAACCGGATGGGAGTCTCTTTTCTGTTTCTCACAAAATGTATCATTTACCTGATTATGCTCAAAAACTTTCTGTCTTGCCTTTTGCCTACATTTTTACATATCTTGTTTATTAGTTTAACTGATTAGCTTAAATAGTATTGAGAAATGGAAGGATTGAATACGATTTCATTTTATTATTGTATTTTCTTTTATTGTTCTTCGCTCTTACTTTTAAAGGCTGTTTGCCCCTACAAAATACTCAACATTTTTACATGATTAAATTAATGAATTAACTTTTAACAATAAGAAGTAATAAAAAATCAACTTGGACCCTTTTGAAAATAGTTTTGCTTATTTAGAGACCCCTGATATAAATTCTTATTTTCCATATTGGAGTTGAATAGAGTAGTATTATTTTGTTTGAAGAAAATATAAATTATTGAGGAAGGAGCCAAAGGCTAAAATATAGCAGTGAATGAAGTTTGATAATGGCGTCCATCCCAGAGGAACATGGTAATTGTTGACTGACCCGAGGCTATCCTCTAATATAATTACTAATTAACTTAGCGATCCCTTTGTCTCGGCCCTACTGCCCTTTCATACAACAATTTGTCTTCCTCAACCCGCATCTATTCACCCTCTTGTACTTTCCCTCGTCCACCCACAAGTTAAATCATAGCAATTGTTTAAAATTCATATTCCTTTTAGGAGTTATATTATGTACCACCAGTTACAAAATTTGCTAGTCATGTACTGACTGATATACTTTCTTTTCTCTCAAATTTTATTGCTGGTATCAATTAAGTTATTAGTTGTAACGTGGGTTGGTGTATTGTCATGAATATGCCTTTTGACTAGGGATCTATGGTTTTCTTGTATAAAGTTTTTTTCTCCCTCAAAATGTGATCTTTTTTTTAAGACACAAAACGTATCATTTTGACTCACTCTTCCTCTGTTGGTGTTGTTTGGATCGAAAATTTGCCGACAGTTTCCCGATCAGAAATTTAATGGAGAATAATTTTTGCTATATAGCATTTCACGCTAGGATCTACTGTTTAGGAGCTATATCAATTCGAATGTAAAGAGTAACGTTTTGCCTACATTTTTTTAAGTGTTGGCCTTTTTTGACATGCTCTAGCTCTTCTGTTGGTGTTGTTCTGATAAACAAATTGCCGACAGTTTCCTTATCAGAAGCAGTAGATATAAAATTAGTAGATTACAGGTAGACATATCCATAATCTATCGTTTTTCAGTCTGGGAGAAATTAATGTATTTTTTTCTTTTGCTGCTACATTGTTTTTCAATCTATATTGCTTCAAATATCTTACTTGTGAGAATTTAGTGCAAATTTATTTACTATGCTTCTATTTTTTATTTACAGTTTTTCTCTGTAATCATTTTGTCCGTGATGTTGAAATTAGTACATTTCTTTCGCTGTTATATAGTTATATATATGGAGGCTGAATGCTTTCCGAAAAAAAAATCCATATTCTGCAGCGTAGCCTACAGGCCCAGGCTGGAGAGAAAACTAGAACTGAATTAAAGATTTTGATTCTCAAGTATTTGCTCTTTTTCCTGATCGGTGATTTGGGGTAGTTCGTTCAGTAGATCAGTGGACATTGGTTTTATTACTTTTGATTCAATTTGTCCTCATATTTCCAAGCTTTCTCCCTCACAATTCACTCTTTTTCACTCTATTCAACCATTTCATTGAGTTTTAAGCTTTAGGAGTCAACTATTTTTCATGATCACTCACTTGTGTCTACTTTTCGCAGGATTATAAAACAATATATATGTATAATAGTAATAATCAGCTTTGCTCATGTCTAATTTCTATTCGTTTTCTTTTATTCAGTTTTGAAGGAAGATAATTTAGCTTTATCGTGAAATTAATATAAGGAATAGATGGACTACCAGAGGGATGTTTGTATTGCTAATTGTTTGTATTAGCTTTCTACATATAATATTCCTTGTTAACAGGTTTTCTTCATACTTTTAACACTCAACTTCGGGCCCCTTTAGATCTGATTTCTGTTATGTAAATAAGTCTTTTGTAATTTATTTGGAGCTTTGAACGCTGGTCTAGTAAATGCTAGAGTAGTCGGAAACGACGAGCAGTCTCTTTTCTTTGGTTGTTTGGTATATTGTTATATGAACCTTATGTTATTATATCATTGGAACTGACTTCGTTCAGCTCAGGAAACTATTTGTTACCTACTTCTGTGCCCTTATGCCTACCATATTTTTTGAGATTTTTTAAAGCATTGCGGAAGACGAATACTTTATTATTACCATTGCTCAATACCTATTACCAGATTCTATAGGTTTTCATGTTGGTTTATCTCCATTCTTTGAAGGAGGAAAAAAATAATAAATAAAAAATACTAATCGAAGGCTGTGGAAGAATTGAATATAAAATAGAGGTGGTTTGATTTATGAGAAGATAAGACAGTTGTGATTGAAAAAGGAGCCGAGTATATGACTAATGGAGGCTTTTCTAATCTGGTACGTCTCACTCAGAGCAGACGTTTAGAGAGCTAGATTAATATTGCCTTGGTAAGATGCGCAACAAGGGGTCCGAGTCCGATCGGGGTAACGTCACTCATCTCTTGTAACGTCAGTCTGTCTCCAAGGATTTTAAGCGTCACGCGTCATATTCATTCGGTAGTCAGATGTTCCGGTCTGATACGTCCTGGAAAGAGCCATTTTGAAATAGGGAGAGCTGCGTATTGTAGTATATAGAAATATATGAAGTTATGTGTGGCTGATATTTATTATCCTGTGGGTTTCCATCTCCAAAGTTTTATTTATTTATTTTTTTCACTAAATAAAGTAAGAAAAATATTTTACAAATACTGTTATATATCACATAACTGGAGTTTTTTGTTTCTTCATTACGAATGTGTCTGATTCCACGCTGTTTTTATGTATTCTCTTTCAGTTGTATGCAGATATATTTTTTTTTCTTAGACTCCTTACTTATTATCTATAATCATAAATGCGCCCCCCCCCCCTATATGACCTCCTAAGCACTTGTTCACATATATATGCTCGCTGGCTTTGGTTAGTTCATTATTTGCTGGTGGCCAATGATCTGCATGGTCCGCCGAGCTGGGATGTTCCCTACAAGCTGGAGCTGCTGGCAGCTGTGACTTCGGCCGGTTGTGGAACCATACCCAGACCGTCAGTCTTGGTGATAACATTTTATGGTTGACATTCTTAACAACTATTCGCTAAACGTGTTAGTTTTGTTTCAAGTCGAATGAACTGATTTAGTATCTATTGCGGCAAGTGCTGAAACAGCTGCACTGATTGCACCATCGCTATGAATAATTTATAATTTGGCAAAGAGAAAAGAAACATGTTTAATCACTCTTTATGTAAACTTATTCTGTTCTTGGGCATATGCTGATGATTTATTGTACTTATTTTTCGCTTTGAACGCAGTTTATTTTTGAGCTGTGAAGGTGTTAGTTTATTTTGATATATTGCTATTATTTCTTTTCTGGATTTAGGATGAACTGTCCTGTAAGTTTTATTTTGTCGACTATTCTGTTTTAAGTTTTATTTAATTGAATGTTCTAATCTGCGTTTCATTTTTTTTAAAAACTATTTATTGATATTTACAGTTGTATACATATATGTACAATAAGTAAATTTGAGGAAATTATTACAATGACTTGTCAATAATATGTGAAGAACCACTCACTAGTAGCTCTTCAATAAAAAGAAAGAAAATCCTAAATAAGAAGGTCTCTTGGCCATCTTATTTTCAGACCCTTTGGTGGATTATTGGGAACAAAATGAGAAGCAAGTTGAGAGACTAGTGGATTAGATGGTTATGGATTTTACAATGAAAGGATATATATTTGGTTCGGGCTAAATCAGTAACATATGAAACATTAAGGTCTTTATGGATAAATTTATTTGTGACAAAGTAAGAAGCATTAAGAATTATGGACAGCAAGGATTGGAAACGAGATGAATTAAATGGTTTGGTGGAGCCCCAAACGTTTAAAATATTTAAATTTTCATTTTACAAACTCAGGGAAATGGAACATATATTCCTTTTATGAAATCAGATATAAATTTTTAATTTCAATATTGTAGTTTACAAAAAAGGATCATGTAAAAAAATAGAAACAAAATAAGAAAGCTAAAATTATTATTATTTTTTTAAAAGAATAATTCTACTTAAATATTAAAACTGCCACAATTAATCACGCTAAGAAAAAATTAGCGAAATAAATTAATATTTTTTAAAATATTTATTTGTTGAGATTTACAACTGTGGAAATTTATTACAGTAACTTGTAAACTACCCGTTGCTTCATTAAAAGTTCTATGTAAAAAAAGATCCTTGAGCCATCTTTTCATACTACTCAGAAGTTTATCGGAAATCGAGTGGGATGCAAGTCAGTGCACTGAGTGGAATGGGTATGGTTAGGTATGGTCATAAATAACGAAATTATAAATGTTGAAGAGAAGATATAAATTTAAAAATCTACAAAAATAAAATACAGATTTTGATTTTAGGCATCTAAATTTTTTTTTTCTAAGGTAGTATGATTTTAAATTTGATTTGCAGAGTTATGATACTCCCTAGAACATATTATCAATTTAATTAAATACATCTTTTAATGAGTTTCTACACATTTACTTGATTCATCGATTGACATTTACAGTTGTAAAAGCGGCCATTTTCCAATTTTAACAACAAATGTTTAAGCTTGTTATTTGTTTGTTATGTTTTGGTTCATTAGTGATATGTTAGGTGTTATTAGATATGTTTGGTGTATCAAAATTATATGTAAAGGTATCACGAATACATTTATGCCATATTGTAGCCGGCCAATGTTTGACACAAGTTTACTTGTTCTTAGTTTATTTCTGTGAAGATTGAGCTAAAGAAGTCATCTTGACACATCCATTATTGCTTTAATAGGAAAACTTTTTAAATGATGGGCTCCCTTAAATTATATTTATCACTTGATATTTTTTTTTTTAAATATTTTAATTGAATAGCAGTCAAAATGATGTATTGCGCTTAGATTACTGGCCTTCATAATTACAGAGTAGCATACACTAGTAATTAGCTATTTGCACTCTGAGTGCTGGGACCAATACCCATTAAATTTGTCTTTCCTTTACTTTTTATTATTTATGTAAAAGATTGAAAATTTACTTGAAGGACAAAATCACGCATCCGTTAGAAAATTCAATTTCGTAATCAAAATTTACCGTATGAAAACATGGTATTTATTAATATTTATTAGTTTAGTCGCTTCTACCTTTTATTTATTATTTCATTTTTATTAATTCTTTAATTATATTCTGAATTATTTTTTTTAATGATTCCAGGCGGACAAAGATGAAGAAGATGGGGTCACATTGGTATGTATTACAAATTATCATATGTACTTAACTGTTTATTATCTTTCGTTGTACTATAAATTATATTTAATGTTTTTAGTTTGACACCAAGTCGAGAGAGTGGATTGTTAGATGTGCACAAGGAGATTACCAGGCTATTGCAAAACTTGCTGCCGATAACCCGAAGCTGGTTAAATTCAAGGTTAGAATTATTAATTTTATTTATAGAATTTGATTAATTGATTTTTTTAAATATAATTTATAGATACAGATTTTAATATATATTCTGTAGAATATGATGTGGTCAAGTTTCTTTAATGTCGATGATCAAAATTAATTTTTTTTTCTATTTAAATAGTTAGTTTTAATTATTATTTTTCATTAGGATTGCTAAAAAATCGATTTCTTTGAAAAAACATGCAATAAAATCGACTTGAAAAAGCGCCCGTTTTACAGCTATAAACAATTGAAGCTAGAGCGTCTGGTATTGAACCGATTTTGTTATAAATATAATAAATTAAAAGCTTACCTCTCAACGATTGATTTGAGCTATTCAAAGTGTATCTACCAAATAACAGCCGAGTTTACGATTTTTTTTTTAAAAAAATCCGTTTTATATTATTTTAATGAAAAACATTTTTGATTGTTTTTTAAAATCCTTTAATCAGTTTAAAATACCATTTGTAATTAGGAGACTATTCCCATTTTATTGATACCCGCTGTGTACCCTCAGGAAATTTATCTTTTTAAAGGAAATTATGTTATATTTATTTTAAAAAAATGGGTAAATACAATATTTTTGTTGGTGTTCCAGTTCTATTTACATGGAGCTGTATATATAATTTAAAATTTGATCTCCAAGAAAAAAAAAAAATAATTATAATGCACTACTGGTATAACCTTAGAAGACATTAATAGGCAAGTGGGGCACTGGATGATCTGAACGATTGATGAAGCTTTTTGAACATTTAAAATAAATTAAGACGGTTCATTAATAAATAAAAAAATGTAATTCGATGTGTTTAAACTTTACTTAAATGTTAGGAATGATTGTGAATATATGTTATTTAACTTATTAAACATATTATAATAATTTAAGTGAATTGGAAAATTGTAAATATCATTAGATGGATTTAATATAGATTCACATTTAAATTTTTTTTTTTCCTAATTCGCCCATTATTGGACCACGTTCAACAATTTATCCTTCACACTTCCGTTATTTTCAATATTTCTTCACCACCTCTGCCTGATGTTTCTTCCTTTCATCTGACCACTGTCTATTAATTTGTGTTTTAACTGCTTCTGGTAATTTTATCTTGTTGACTGCTGTCTTAATTTTTTTTCTGTTCTAAATTGAATCCTGTTGTATATTTGCAGCTTCATATCTTCTTTCACCATCCTTATCCATGTATTCGTTTTCTGTTTTTTGTGTTGGAAAATTTTCTTTGTTGGTATTCTCTTATCCATTCTCATTAAATGTCCATAGAATGTCGATCTACTTTCCCTCACTGAATTACTTAAATTTGTCAATATTTCTGCATAACGTTTTAGTTTAAAACCTTCTTCAGTCTTTCTTGCTCCCAATATTTTCCTTAATATTTTTCTCTCCTTCTTTTCCATATTTTCAATTTCTCTTTTTTTGTTAAGAAACATTCATAGGCATATAAGCTTTCAGGGCGAACAACTATTTTATAATGATGCAATTTATCTTTAACAGAAAGATTTTTTTTTAATTTTATATATTTTTAGTTTTATAGAAGGCAACATCTAATTTATTGGGTCTTTTGAGATTTGCTGCTTTTAAACCATCACATTGAATTATTTCACCTTGATATTTAAACTTGTCTACTCTTTTAATGTTACCATGTTTAGTTTTATGTTTGTATTCATATGAGTCTATTAAATATACTGTATTTTCGAAAGAAATATGTAAACCTGTTTTAGACGCAATTTCTTGTAATTTTTCACCGTTTGATATTATTTGAAAGAAAAACTTTTTTGACCGTTTATAAAAATCCTTTGTTTACTTTAAAATACCATATGTAATCTGGAGTGTATTACCATTTTATTGATACATGCTGTGCACCCTCTTGAAATGTATCTTTTTTTTTTTTTAGGAAATTATGTTATATTTATTAAAAAATGGGTAAATACAATGTTTTTGTCGGTGTTCCAATACTTTTTACACTAGCTGTATATAATTTGAAAAAATGCACTATTGGCGTTATAACCTTAGATGTTATTAGGCAAATGATAGGAACGATTGATAAAGTTTTTTTTTTAACATTTAGAAAAAAAATAAGAGGGTTTAATTAAGCCATTTATAAATAACGTAACAAAATAAAAATAGTAATTCAAGTATTAAACATTACTTAAATGTTAGTAATGATTGTAATTGTATTTCGTTTAACTTATTAAACATATTATAATAATTTAAGTGAATTATAAAATTGGAAATATCATTAGATAGATTTAATAAAGATTCCATTTAGATTTGTTTTTTTTTCCGAATTCGACTATCTGTGGACCACGTTCAACAATTTACTACTCTTCCGTTCTTTACAATACTTCTTCATCACCTCTGCTTGGTGTTTGTTCCATTCATCTAACCAGTGTCTATTAATTTGTGTTTTAACTACTTCTGGAAATTTGTCCCTTTACCAAATTGAATCCTGTTGTATATTTGCCACCATCATATCTTCTTTCAACATTCGTATCCATGTATTCGTTTCCTGTTTTTGTTGAAAACTTTTCTTTGTTAGTATCCTTTTATCCATTCTCATTAAATGTCCATTGAATGTCGTTTTCTACGTTTCCTCACTGCATCACTTATTTTTTGAATATTTTGATGTATTTCTGTATTACTGTTCAGTTTGAAACCTTCAGTCTTTCTTGGTCCAAATATTTTCCTAAAAATCTTTCTTTCTTTCTCTTCCAATATTTTCAATTTCTCCCTTTTTGTCTTGAAACAACAATTCAGAGGCATTCTATGTACAATACTATTATTAATTTTATTTAGATGTATAATTTTTTTTTTTGTTTAATTCTTGAATTTTGCATTCACCTGCGCATTAAAATGCGCTATTATCAAAAAACGTATTATTTTATTTTCCGTTCCATTTTTGAATAACTTAAAATTGTATGGGTTCAATGGGACTTTTTCACAGTCGCGTAGTCTTATGCAAATTTGAGCAGTACTCTTTTGTTTATTTTTCGTTCCCCACCCCATTGGAAAATTTAGATTTTGCCAACTGGGGATGTTAGATTGGGTCCAAGAGAGAGAGAGAGAGAGAGAGAGAGAGAGAGAGAGGGAGAGAGAGAGGAGAGAGAGAGAGAGAGAGAGAGAGAGAGAGAGAGAGAGAGAGAGAGAGAGAGAGAGAGAGAGAGAGAGAGAGAGAGAGAGAGAGAGAGAGAGAGAGGGAGAGGTTATAGTATTAATTAAAATGGCTAGAGACGGACTGATTAGGACCGGGGAGAGAGTGTTGATTTCATTAGAGGCCAGTGGCCAATTGGCAGCGGACCTGCATATTCATCACCACCCGCCGACCATTACCGACTGCCCGCCCCTGAATTCAAATTCCCGCCCCCAATCAGTCATTCGTTATTGCCGCCCCCGGCACATATACACACCAGAGGAAAATTGTTACAATTCAGCCAATCTCCCGCCACAGTCAATAACACCCCTTGCCTCTCTATCCGACGCATCTATTTTAATCCCTTCCTATTTCGGAAATATTTAATTTAATCTATCAGATCAGTGATAGGTTAAATTTTTTGGAGCAAATAGAAAAAGGGACAGTTTTGGAGGTATAAAATAATTTGATATATTTTTGTTATACGTTTTCTTCCATTTGAAATTTTCTTAAATTAGGATTTTAATTAATTAATTAATTGCCACTTCTATTGGAATTATTTTTATTTTTAAACTAGTTTTGGATGTTAAACATTAATCACCTAAAATAATAAGGAATAATGTAACATTTTCGAAAAATTCGATTTTGAGTTTTTTACACAAGATCATTAAAAATCACGTTACCTTTATACGGTATAAACTGTAAGTTTAGTTATCATTTGGCCAAGGAGAGGCGGAAGTTACATTTCAAAAATAGTGGAATTAACGTAAGTCTGACAAATTTTGGTATTCGTTATGGTAAACTAAATCGTGCACTCTTTAAACCAATAAAATATATTGTACCTTCCGTGGAATACTGTGATTGCGTTTAAACTTTAAACGACATTTCCCAAAAGTCATGATTTTCGAAATTTTACAGAATTCCAGATATGTTAATTTTTTTTTAAAAACGACAAGAAATAAAATATTTGTACGCAACTTAGGAATCAATTTTCCTTCTTAGGTGAGTACCAATATATTTGAACTCTTGTCAAACATTTTTAAAAATTTAATATGTATATATATTATTCTATACAACTTATGTTTTGAAATTTTTTATATTCTTTTAAAACTGATGATGATTATTATTCGAATTTTCTATGTATGTTTTTTTTTAATATATATTTAAAATTTGACACATTAATATGCAATCTCGAGCAAATAAAATTCACGATGTCAGAGAATTCGACGCTTAAGCAAACTCATAATATGAGTTTAGCCAAAATAGTTAGACGAATTTTGGGGGGGGGGAAATCCTTTTTCTACATGCTACAACTTCCATGTACTTTCCATGTGACACCAGCGAAATAGAGTAACTCATAAGTTTCTCATTTTTTTCTTGTATAATTTAAAGCAATTAATCCGCTTTTTAGTTTTATTCTGGTAATAATAATATAAATCAATCTGTTTATGCATCTCCTGTAAATTTGGGCAAAATGCTTTGGCATGTGTTTTAAATAAACGACTAATTATTTTTCTGATAGAAGTAATTATTTTTCTAAAACAAGAAATAGTAAAAATAATAATTATTTTATTTTATTTTTAATTAAATTATGAATTTGGTGAAATACTTATCAATTAGATCCTTCTTTAAAGAGAACCACTTTTCACCATTCCGTTCAACAGTTGAGACAAGTTTATGCTTTCATTCGTTTCGTGTTAGTCTACAATTATTCGAAGATGAGATAGCCACTGGTTGGTTCAGTTTGTAAACAGCATTTTTATCTTTTTAAAGTCTTTTTTTTCCCCCTCAAAAAAAGTAATGCTTATTAATATTTATTTTTGTTAGACGAAAAAATGTTAGTCCTAACTTAGATCTATCTTACACTTTTATTATATGTATTTTTAAAAATTTAGTTATAGGTGACCTATAACCAGTCTATGCTGTCCGCAATTGATTTATAACGTATTAGATAAAACTTTTCTTACTCGCCGAATTTTCAATATTTTAATTTAAAAACTTTACATGCCCTTGATTTATATGTTTTAGTTATCGTATGAATTCGTGGGAAATGCTTTATTCTTGAAATACTCCTGAGATTTCATTGCAGATTAAACAATATTATTTTAATAAAATCTGAAAAAGAATAACAAAAGCCCCATTCTACTTTAAAAAACCAATAATGTGAATTAATTTAATTTTAATATTTGTTATTTTATGTTAACAATACTTAGTTATTTTACTTTAAGTACTTACATAGTACTTTAGACTACTTTGTAGCTAAAATTCAATATTTGCTAAGTTAAAAGGAATGTTTGTTTGTCACCGTTCTTTCGCGGCATGACCAACGTCTGCTTTTATGGTAGTTAAGAATGGCTACAGATGGATTTCATTTCAGTCTTATTCCCTTCGAATTCACACCATCGAATATTGGCTCGTTCCTATTCGAACTTGTATATTTCATGCTGATGGACAGTTAGAAGCTTTCCAAACCAAAAGCGTTTCCGAACCAACTGGACTCCAGCGTATTCACCGGAACACAGAAACTTGTAGTAATTTCAGGCCACTTTAACTCCACCACTGCGACATGTCTGTCACCCTTGGATTTGCAATTGAAAATCAACCAAACCTCTGTTAAATGTGACAATTAATTTAAATGTTATTTGAGAAGTAATTCAAACATATATTAAATTTAATTAATTCATTTCGAATTCCATAAAATCGAATATGGAAATATACTTAACTGAATATAATTTTATATTAACGTATATTTTAAAAAAAAATTATTTACAACACTATTTTTTTCATTACATATATATTATAATTATAATTAAAATATACATAATTATATTAATATATAATTTTAATGAAATTTAAATGAGTTTTTACTGGTTAAACTGTATGATTTTATGTCTTCTACCTATCGCAATATGTACGAATATTTGTTGTTATATTAATTCTTTGTCGAAGAAGAATATTCTACTGACGTATCGGAACGGAGCGCATCGCCTCAATTTTGTAACAATTTTGGTTTGCTAGGAAAAGGCGCTCCGCGCTGATTCACCATTAGGATGCATTTGTTTTAACCCATGTAAAACACGCCAAATTATACTTGCTGTCATTAGCTTTCATACAGTTGTTGTATACAGTTTTGCGAGTTTAATTTATATTAAGTGGTTTTCGTAAAGTCGATAAGTTTAGTTATCCTGAAAACTAATTAACTGCGGCTTGACAGACCGATTTTAGTACATATTTGTATTGTGGAAAATTGGTCAACTTAAGCTTCGTAATAAGGTATTAAACTATCTATTTTGGCAGAAATTGTGTTTTTAGAGTAAGTACACGATTTCGGAAAACGATGAAAAAAAAAATTGCTTACTTGAAAGTGCACAATTTTGAGTTATCGACTTCTGCATGACAGTTATGCATCTTTATACTTATATATTATTCATTCAACCGGACGTTCTAAATTAAATAAATAATTGTTCGTATTAATGTTATTATGAGCGAGTTATGAAATCCAAAATGTTCATAATTATTTCTCTATTCCTTTATTCAATTTAATATGAAATTATTCGTGTGTATAGTTAACACTTAATCAAAATTATATCTAGATGTTACCGAAATTAGCATTTACACATGTAATTGTTTTAGTGAAATACAATTAGTTCTTATTAATGTCAACAAGAAATGAAAAATAACAGAAGTTATTTTAATTAGAGCTAGTTTTAGCGAAACGAATTAAAAATAATTTAGTCAGATTATAGGTTACCATAGGTTATTTACATAAACTGAAACAAGTGCTGTTCATATTTCCGTGTTTTATTTGATATACTGTTCGTATAGTATATAATCGTTTTCTATCATACGTTATATGCTAATGTTTATTTCATTATCATAACTAAGAACTGTTAATTTCATTATCATTGTGAACTAATTGGGTTCTAAGTTAATAGTAGGTTGCTTTTTCCTATTCCCAAATGAATAATCTAGAATTATTATCTTACATGATTGTATTTATAGGATAATTTTTATTTTAGTTTGTGTTTAATTGAAGTTGTTTGTCCTTTTTTTTCTTAATTTGTTTCTTATCTTAGCCTGTCGTGAGTTTAATTATTAGGTTCGTGAAAATCTCAACTTCCTGTTGTTATCTGACATTAGCATAACTGATATCTTTTAGATGATTCAAGAGACTACAACTTAAAAATTATAAAGTACGAAATTTTGTTACTTAAGTTCAGGAATTTTATTCTATCTATTGGTTATATGAAATTAAAAAAAAAAAAAGTTTTAACATCAGTATTGAAAATAGTTAAGTTAAAAGGAAATAGCTTAAGGACGACATAAAAATTTCAATGAATTGCTACTAGAAACGCCTTTTTCATCCTTGTTACAGTAAGTCTCAATGAATATATTTTTTACTTATAATAAAATTTGGTTTCATGGTGAGATGTATATTTTGTAATCGATTTATAAATGTTGGTATTGCACGTTGAAATTTCCCCTTCGTATATAACCCACACTTTTGAAATTTAAGGAAAACTATTCCGCCTGAAACATTTATTTGAGTTATTAATTCGAAACTATGGCGCTTCGAAGACATGCGCTCCGCCCCGCACCAACGTAGCCTATCGCTATCGGCTACTCCGCCCCAATCTATAATTTATTTGAATAGTTTCATTCTTGTCGTATTTATTTATTTATTTTTATAGTTAAGTTATTCTTAATTACTCATACATATGTAGTGATGTGTTATTAAAAATAGCTAGGGAGTATGATTTAGGATTAAGGATTGAATAAGGCTTAAACACCCCATCTAAAACACTGAAATATTTGAATTTTATAAAAACGTATTTTTTTTTCATAATAAGGAAAGGTTCTGGAGTCTATAAGAAACATCCCTAAACTAGACATAAACGATTTTTGAACCGACTTAAAAAAAAGAGAGGTTCTCAAGTCATCTGTTTTTTTTTTTGTTGTTTTTTTGTATATTAAAATAAAATACAACATTTCTTCCAATAAACTAGATTTATTTTCGGGATCCCCAGACGTTCTCACATATCTCACAGGTATTCTGAAATCGGGTGGCTGTACCCCGGTTTTCGACGTCAATACTTCCTGGGTGCTCTCATATTTCAAACCTTGAAAACCAAAAAACCCACCTATATCCATGACCTCCTTACTCTGCGCTCCTCCATTCACCTCTTAAACTAGAACCCAACCCATCAACCTATACACTCCGGCGCATCGAACTGCATCCTTCGAGAAATCCTTTATTATCCGTGCTTCCTCGTTATGGAATTCATTGCCCATCACAATTCGAAAAAGATCCACTCTTACTTCCTTTAAACATCATTTATTCCTTTACCTCCTGGATCTTCAATCTTCCGAGCTAATGTAAAACGTGAACATTTATGTAATATACATTATAATAGTATACATAAGATGTATCATTTTACAAGATGTCACAGTTATCTTGTAACATATAATTTAATTATTTATCAATTTTTATTATTATCTATTGTTACTATTTATTATAATTAATTATCAAAGCCAGACGATTGTCCTATGTATTGTAATCATATGTTATTCTTAGGGGACAAGTAGTCCCAGAATAAAGTTCATTGTCTTCTTCTTCTTCTTCTTCTTAAACAAAAAAAATTAGAAAAATTACTTTTTAAAATTTTCATTTTTTACAATTTTAACTTTTGAATTTTGAATTTATATTTAATTAGACATATTTCCCCCTCTGGCTTGAATGACTGCTTCCACTAGGCTTGGTATACTGAAACGAATGATAAACATGGACTGAAGGAAAAAACTTCATAAAAAATAATCTATAATTCAATCGTTTGTTATTAACAGGAAAAAACATTGATCTGTCTAATACTTAATGTCTCACGTTTAATAAAAAATATTTATATGAATAAACTAAGTATGGATTAAGGTAAAAACCAGAAATATCTCGATAATTAATCTCGAGAATTATGGGTGTTTGAATACTTTTAGCGGGGCGTTTATATTTCTTTGGTTATGAAAAATACCGTCTAGTTGTATTTAGTTCTGCGTATAATAGTTAACGATGTTTCTTTCTAGCTGGTATTGCTTTAAAAACAAAGAAAAAGACGACGAAAAGATTGGGCACCAAGACAAGAATGGGGGAGTCGAGTGTAATGACAATCTCGTTAAAGAAAGGATAAATGAGGGTAGTGGAAGAGGTGGAGGAGTGTAGGCGAGCCACTTTTTGTCCCCCGCTACATCCATTGAACCCTCCTATTTGTTGAGCAGTAAATATCCTCCGAGGTCCTCGGCCTTGTGCATTCATTAAAATAGGTCTTTAATTGTCTCAGAGATAAGGGTTCGAACCTGAGCTGCTTGTATATAAATCAAGCCATCTTTAGCTCCACTATCTCCTTATATATTTAGTTAGGCGAAATATTTTATTCAGCTTGTTATTCGATAATAGTTGGGTCTACTAATGGCTCAGCTTTGGTCCAGTTGTATGAATAGAATAATGGGCAGTGGTCCGGAATAAATCTGGCCTTAGTTATGTCTCCGATAAATATTAACTGACTACTTGAGCTTCTGCATTCTACGTTTCAGTTATCTGCTCGTTTTTTTAAAAGGAATTCCCAAGTTTTCTGTACGAAAGTAATTTTTAAAAAAACGATTTATTACGTTTGTTTTAGAAGTTTAGTTGACCCCCAGAATTAAATTATCATAATGATATTTATTGGGTTCCTGTTTTAAATCCACTAAAAAAAGAAAATCGTTGTTGTTGATAGATGTTATATTTTTTTTTCTTGTTTCAAATTGTTTCCTTATATTTAAAACTGTGTATATTCATATACACCACGTAAATAGAAAAATGATAACAATGACATGTGTCTTGTAAAATAACTGTTCATTAGTAGCAATTCCATAAAAGTTTAATATTAGAAGGTCTTTTTAGGCCATCTTCTTTTTATACGCCTCGGAGTGTTTTTGAGAATATCGAGTAAGAAGTTGGGAGTCTCGAGAATTAGGTAGGTGTGTAGTGTATATCATAAAAATATAAGTAACTGATTTGAGCCAATTCAGCGACATACGGAAAATTTATATCATTAGTGATAAGTTTATCTGTGACATACTAAGGAGCTTTAGGGTTGGATACGAGTAGAATTGAAAGGTTGTTCTAATATTGAATAAAATTCTTCATTTTTTTGGTGTTCAGAAAAAATCAGCATTGAGGCTAGCAGACGATTCTGCATATCGGAGTGGATTTTCCGGTCGTCATCGTTTTCGTTATAAGGATAGTTATCGTTAAGTTTTAAGAATATAACAAATAAATTCCATTGATCACAAGTTCATAAAGTTGAAAAAAAAAAAAAAAAATTTGGATTCATCGAAATACTGTTCTTAGAGATATCCATCACTGTGAATAGTCTTTCAGGAATCAATCCTTTTAGCATGTCAGATGTGGCTCTGAATACCCATTATTCAAAACACGATTTTTAAAGAGAAATTAGACTGAAGACTAATAACTTAAAAGAAAAAAAGTAATGAAAGTAAAAAATGTTGGCTGCAGCTGATGGGCTATTATTTGGCGGAAGCTTTCATTGGGAAACTAGATAAAAATATATTAGATACTTGCTAGGAGCCAGGATATAACAATTGTTTTTTCCTAACAAAACATTTCGATTGTTCAGATTCAATAAAATGTTTAAGTTGTGGTAAGACTTAATGTGGTAAGACATGTGTTTTTTAGTTATTATAAAATAAAAATGTTATAGTGTTAAACTTGGAGATAAATACCATTTTATTTTTTATTAATAACAGTGGTTACTTGATGCAAACTTCTCACTCCATGGAAAGAGTGTACTTACTATAAATGTTTTGCTTGCTTTTAATAAATGTTCATGCCAGTTGGCAGATTTTTTTAAAAATGCAATTCTTATGAAGTCAATAGAAATATAATTTCATGGAAATCAAGTCACTATAAGCACAAAAATTAATTTTAAATGTAGATTTCTTTTGTTTTATATCATTTTGTATTCTTTGTTCATGTTTTAATGAACAAGATATGTTGGTCAAAATGAATGATTTAAAATGCATGTTCAACCGCTTTGTCTGATCAGACATACAATTGATCTTCAAGTTGGTTATGGATATTCTTGAATCGGTTTACGTATTTTATTTGACAGTTTCTTTAGGAAAATTAGCTTTAATGGTGTTAGGAAGGGCTTTTCATCAGTATTATTAAGATGAATGTGTAATATAATGATTGTTAATCTCATGAACAAATAAGTGTGGCTTGTTTTCCTTTTTTTATAAATATTAAAATAAATTATCGTGCCTAGTAAGGATTAAAATTTTTCTTTTAGGTACCTGACTATGTACTAAATGATGTTACCTTCCTTTTTTTGTTATGAAATAAGCATTAAATATGTAGCCAGTGCATTCACGATCATTACAAGACATCCCAAGTTAAAACGGCGCAGTTACAAATCCTTGCCTACTTTTCCCTGTCAGTAACCCTTTACTAACGACCTCAGTGTCAATTTATTTGTAATCAGTGGGCTGCCAAAAGGAAATCTGAAACCGGTTGGTACTGTAAATTATCTTGCCTTTAGGGCCAACGTTCATGACGGCGAGGCAATAATATATAAGAAATAGTCCCAATTTCCATAATCCTTGTCCCAACATCATTCTACGTCGCAACTCTATTCTAGATATCTCATATTTGTAATCGCATCTTGGCGATTAGGCATGTCTAAAATGTCAGCGTTGAATGTATGGTCCGTTATTAAAAAAATCTTCACCGCATTTGTTCTTTAAATAAATTGATTGGCCAATGAACTTTTGCTGTTTAAAAAAGATAAAAATATATTAAGATGGTGATTTTTTTTTTTTTTTTATGCTTTTAGAAATGTAATGAAAAAAATATATTATCTTTAAGTATAACAAAAATGTGCAATAAGATAATTCAATAGCTTGGCTTATTTAATTTCAGACAAAGACATTTATATATGCAGAACATGAGACATTTAATTACAGTAAATAGTAGATACAATTGCATATAGAACTTACGTGTATATACAAACATAAAAAGAAGAAATACAATAAACATAATGTTAAGAAAAAAATATATATAATGAAAAGAAACTGTAGCGATCTATAGATGAGGCGTTGAGAACCAAATAGGGCGATTCCACATAATCGACTAAATCATATGATGCCATGATTTCTCAACGTAAAACAGGCTTTTGGCGAATCCTAGCTCCTAAGTATGCTTTACAAATTCCGTAAATTCCTACCTTCTACATACTCCTTAATTTATTATCCATTACTATCTCAATGATATAATATTCAGTCAGTCATAATTTTGACTATTCATAACTCCTCACTCAATACGCTGGTGTTCCTCAAGATAGTATCATAGATTCCATCCTCACCACTTATGCCTATCAGTAAATAACGATATGCATCCCTATCTCTTCAGTCTCATATCATAAATAGTCAAGAATGATTTCAGTTTTTGAGGATTACAATAGTTCTTATCAAGTAACGTTTAATGTTTGTTATAAAAATACGGCATTCGGTTCTCATACCTAACTCCGTGGGATTCTTCAAACATTTTCACTAATCCCGGTTAAATAGATCTAGAGCCCCATCTGGACAAACTTAGTATCTACATACCAGACTATAACGATAAGAAACTAATCCCTTTTTAGAAATTTCAACATTTACTAGACAAACGTTCAAAGCTTCCTGTTAATTTCCAAAGACCCATTTACATTAAAATAGTATAACCTGCTTGAACATAAGGGATTGTTTTTTGGGTTTCCACCAAACTATCCAATCCATCTCGCACAATCCAAAATCCTCAATGTTTCTTATTACAGTACCGAGAAATTAATCCGTAATAATCTTAATGTTCAATATAATGTTGGTGTAGCTACCAGCTACCATACGGCAAGGATGACTTACGATATGGCCGGCCCCTAAGAAACTCTTTGCAAGCATCATGCATAGGACCCGAAGGATCAAAAGACCGAAGCTGCGATGGAGAGACAACGTTGTGAGGGAACTCTGGAGTGAGGAACTGGAAGACAGCATCACAAGACGGGCGTATGGTGAAACCATGATACGCTAGCGGATCGTAACGCCTGACTAGATAGATAAGCTTTCAATAAAATATTTATTTCGAGGGTTCCTGTTTCATCTATTAACAGTTCTGAATATGTATTAAAAAATTGATGCTGCGAAGAAGGTGCTAAACATCTTACTTTTGTCTGATAAAAAGCTGTTATTTAATTATTCGGACTTAATAAGATTGGGCCTGCTACTTTATAGCAGTTATTTTTTAAAAAATTACTGCCTGTAGCTCTAATTGGAAGTATCAATTAAAAATAAACTGATTGCTAATTAAAGAACGCTCTCTAAAATTCTTTTTCTAATCTGATATCATGAATTAAGTCCATCATGTTAATCAATTTTCTTTGTTTCTTTTTTTAGACGTTCTAATAAGATCGTAAAGTACCGTTTTTGGAAGATTCTTATGAATGCGTTAATCATTGCCTTCTGAAGTTACACCCGGACCTGTTCGGATACTGTTATATATGCCAGCGGAACAGATGATCTGGCTATGAATGATTAAATGTTTTAAGGTTTGGACACTCGTAACTTATACATATATAGCTATAGCCAGTAGCCTAACGAACTACAGACTAGGTTAATTGGGTGGATGCGTGGAGAGTATGAGTTAGTGCAGGGGCCCCTGAATTTATGATGACTACCGCCTCTGATTGGGATGGTGTAATCAGTAGCTGTGTTTGTATTCCGGCGGTAATAGGTTCGTTTAATCGACTCGCTTTATCAATTTGTGTCTTGTAGGCCGTTTACCATTCCTAATCTCTCAGCGGGTGATTAACAAGGATTGATAAAAATGAATTAAAATTCTTGACCCCAAGTTCTATTTCTGACAATGATAAATAATCTTGGGAAAGTATAGAATGAAATTTTTACGTTCAGGAGTTATAGCTCTTGTCGCTTGGAATTAAAAAGTTATGGGTCAAATGTTAAATAATTCAAAAATTTTTTTGCTAAGTGTATTAGGTGTGGTTGGTTTTTATTAGCTAACTGTGACTTTGGCCGACTTGTCGGTTACCAAAACAGATGATTAGTTGGGCAAGCCGATTTTGGATTTTGTTCGAATTCGGGTGACATCGGAACTAAGTTTATAGCTTTATAGTTGTCTGTGCATAAAGGTTGTTAATTATGAAATTAAGAATTCAATCTTACCGAAAAAGATATCTGTAATACATAGAAGATATTTCTATATAACATCTAAATAACATACATGTAATTGTTATTAAACCAGTATGGAAACTTCTAAAATAGTAGTTTCCTATTCGTGTTTCTGCCTTTATTAACATTTCAATTGAAAATTTTTATTTTTTATTTATGACACAAAAGGAAAACTGCGATTCGAAAAAAAATAGTATGTTCTTTACGTATCCTAGAAGTTATAGAATTTATTATTTGTTATTATCATTATTCATTATAAAAGTTCTATCTAGTCTAAGTTGTTGTACACGGCACTTAAAATAGTAATCAAATAAATAAATAAAAGTTAAACAATTTATTATAAATAAGTTATTATTCTTGAATTTTTTTTTTCATTTATTGGCATTTACAACTGTTCAATAACATTTACTTTAAGTGAATGTGTTAATAATGTATTTAAAAGCATGAAAATAACTTGTGAACAACTACTTACTAGTAGCGCTTCAATAAAATCTACACTAAAAGGTCTCTAGGCCATCTCCTTTTCGGACGCCTCGGAGGATTATCGGGAATGGAGTGGGAAGCAAGTTGGGAGACTAGTGGATTGGAGTGGTTATGGAGCTTGCTATGGAAGGATAGGTATCTGGTCTGGGCTAAATCAGTAACATAAGGAACATTAAGGTCTTTATGGATAAGTTTATTCGTCACATAGTAAGGAGCATTAAGGATTTTTCGAAGGATTTTGGATTGCAAGGATTGGATATGAGATGAATTGGATGGTTTAGTGGAGCCCCAAACCTCAACTCCGTATGTCCAAATAGGTCTAATCACAGTCATGTAAATGAGTCTTTTATAATTAATTGGGAGCTGTGATCGTTTGTCTAGTAAATGTTGAAGTAGTCTGTAATTCATGGATTAAAAAAAAAACTGTAAATATAACTCTAAAATAAAAAAATAATCGGTAAAGGCCACATTTTCGTTTGTTTTGAAGTGTAGTACATAATACTTAATAAAATGGCCAAATAAATAAATAAGGCAGCTGATTCGTTGGCTTTCCCGACTCTAGTTTTTATTGTTTAAACGTGTAAAATACTGCCTATTAGAAAAACGCTGTAATATGATGAATTATAATCAACCACAGAACTTAAAGACATACAAAACAATAAAAATATGATATACATCATAATGGTGTGGTTTATTTGACTGAAGAAATGTAGGTCAACGAAAGGTGAATAAATGACCTCATGCTGAGGGCCTCACATAATAAAGGCCCTATGAAGCCAATCTTCGGTACTATAAATCAAATAACTATTTAACAGTGTTTACATGACTGAATACCCCCAATAATCTCCAATCCAATCCAATCGGCGCAACAACAACTAGGTCCTGGCCTCCTCAAGCAGCTTCCGCCAGTTTATTCGGTTAAGTTCGGCTGCTCTCCAATTCCGTACTCCGAGCAGGGTTCTAGTATCCTCTTCCACACCATCCGTCCATCGAAGCTTAGGGCGACCTCTCGGCCGTGTTCCATGTGGGCGCTCATTCAAAAGTTTATTTGGGATCTCATCTATCCCCATCCTCGCTACATGGCCTGCACAGCGGAGCCTACCAATCCTCACAATTTTGCCAACATCAGGCTCACCAATCAGCGAGTACACTTCCCTCTTTGTGCGTCTTCTCCAAGCTGTATAACAATCCAATAATCTACTCATTCTAAAAAAAAAAAATGATAATTTAAGTAATATTTAAATATAAAATCCTGATTGTTTATTAGTAAATTATTTTCTAGTCATAACTTAAAAATCTTTGGAACTGACTTTCACTGAAGGGGAGAAATAACCATGTCTAAGTGATTTTCAATGAACCCGGAAACAGTTTTTCTCACTCTCTACGAAAGTGATGATTTTCACATTCGGTACCTAACATTGGTTTAGACGATCTTTATGATAACAATCTTTCCTAATATTTCCTTTTAAATTTGTCTAAAATTAAATGTTGTTCATAACATTGTTCGACTAGGTTGAGGAAAACTTATAGCAAAAAAGTTATCTGATCTGATCGATTCACTTTCGCTGAATCGTGCATATTACACCTTGCAGTTCAGGGATCTCAGCCGATCTTATTACTATTATTTCCGCTTCTAAGGATTATTACCCTCTAGTTGTAAATGTGTGCGTGTGTGTACCTTTTTTTTAGTATTGATATATTTTGTATGCTTTTATTTATTTATTTATTTTTTTTTTTAACCATTTTCTTGGCAAGATAATTTTTAACAGAAAAAAAATTTATCCCTGTAAAATCTCTTTAAAAGAGATCAAATAAGACACTGATATAAAAACATTTGGGTTGGTATCTCAAGAGATACAATGCCAAGAAAATGGTTGATTATACTTAACTAAATCGTTTTAAGAAAAATGGCATTCTTATTAGAATTTAGTTTTTCAATTTAATTTTATATTTAATGAGCATCTTCTTACTATCTTATATTTTTATTTCACTCAACAGCGGTTCGTGGTCCCAGTTTTTCTTATTACTTATAGATACATCAAGAAGGCAAATTGATCAATTGATGACCGGTCTATTGGTATTCAAACATGAACTGAATGAGGAACTTCCTTTTATATATGTCTTAAAATTCTCTGAAGTTCGATATTCCTCTTCAAGAGCGTGGTAGCTCAGTGGGTGGTTCGAGTCTTGCTGAAGACAGAAAATTTAATTTCTGTTTCTTCGTCCTCGGATCGACTTCGGAATCAGTAGACCCTCCTAGGGCACACCAAGCCTCATGAAAATAGGTACCCTAAATTGGGGGGGGGATCTGGCAGTTGAGCGTCATTTCTAAACACCTCACCTCCTTGTATAACCGTTGGTCACGAAACAAAACTTCCTTACCAAGTACTGAACCCATGCAGGGTTTTTTTTGGATATTCCTTTAGTTTTTATCTTTTACATCTACCTTTATCGATCTTCTAACTCATAAGATTACAAGATAAAAAAAAGTATAGGTATATTATTTTTTTATTTTCAATATATAATTTCGATAGTTTCAAATGTGGATCAGAAGTACTGTAAGTAAGTCCTCTCCGGTGGTGTTCGCAAGTAAAGGAAATTCATGCCGTACATAATTTTTAATTACATATGACTGATCGTTTTGTAATACATACTGCAATAAATAATACAGTAATACAATATTTTATTACATACATACCATATGCACTTCATAATATCCAGGCAATAATTTATAATTAACTGTAATTTGATTATAAGGCCTAAAGTCAATTTATAACAATATTTTACAGAAAGGAATATGGATTTAGAATGGTGCTGTGCAATTTCGTTTTACTATTCATACTGTACACGTTATATTTTTACCCGATATCCTTCTAACCTGAAAACAATTTTATTAATCGATATTTTTCTTATAATAATTGATGATGTCCCTTATCTGACGATTCTTATCCGTCACGGTGTCGGCCCCGGTAAAGTAAGTAGGAGTCTACTGTATAAAAAAATTAATCTAACCTTTTATCTGATGATTTAATTTACTTTCGCTTGGTTAAAGATCATGCACGAAAGGAAAAAAATAACATTCATTAACGACCAGTATTAGTAATGTTTTTCCTAGATTCTTGTTTACCCAACACTCCACCCCGGAAATTCCAATTTCTGTGAGAATTTAATCTAAGAAAGATGGTATTATGTATAAACCGGTTTGGGTACTAATAATATTGTGGATGAAGGGGGTGGGGTTACCTACAGTAATAGGTGAGCGCTTGCTTTAATATTCATCAAGGCACCTGATCCCAGTGGCCATATAGCCGCCAGCTTGTCCGCCTTAACCTTGTACACACAACACTCTTGTCATCCTTCGGCTATCTCTCGATTAGATCCCTTGATGAAATAATATCAAACTTAGCAAGGTTCTCCTCCCGTTTCTATTAGGAATTATATTGAAGGCTTGGATGGTATAGTTAACCTGGTTGATGAGTGTAGATCAGCTTTCGTAGGGCAGCAACAATTTTCCACAACAAGTCGATAAATATAATTTTCCCATCTGCATATTTCAATAGAATTTGTAGTTTCGTCGTACTACAAGTCGTAGTTGGCGAAGGCCTAATTCCAGCATAATTATGTAGATTGTTTATAGACACTCAACATCTAAGGTCCTCAGTGTCCAGTTTACACCTTATAGTTTTATAGCTTGTTTTATATTTTTGAAGAAATTGTATTTTTTTTATGAACATAATTTTGTCTTTATTGATTTTACTGATATTGATTGATGTTTCTGGTGAAAATAGGTTTCGTATAGTGCGCATTCTTCGAGAATATGATTGATAGTGTCCAAGATATACACTTTAGTGGGGTTTCCCTCGTTGCAGAACGAATATGTTCTATCCTCAGCCATGTTATTACCTTTTCTCTTTTGTTTATTCAATGAGATGTATTCTGTTTGATATCATTTTTCATATATTTCAGTTTATTATGTATCTTAGTTTCTTTCCGTTATTTGAGCTGTGTTCTTTGCATGACACTCTAATGTACAGATATTTGGGAGATGTGAAGGTTTTTGAATTCTAGTTAGGAAAAGGCTGCCTTCTTTGCACCTTTATACCCATTTTAGAAAAAGAGACATTCTAAAAAAAAGATTCTAATACAATCTAGTTCATCGGATTAATAATTTACGTGCAGAATTGTTAGATAGCGAAATCTGAGTATTTGAAAAGAACTAGAAAAAGAGACATGAAGAATGTAAGGGGGATATGTAAGATTTTTCTGCTTAAGAAAAATATAAAAATTAAAAACAAAAACCTTGAACATAAATTACTCAAAATTGTGTTTTGTTACATAGCCCCTTCTGGTGCATGACCTTTCAATTAGCAGTTTTCGTTTCAAGCGTTTTGTGCATAGAATAATTTCTTTCTTTTTTTTACTTTAATATTAAAAACGAATAATTCTTTAGCCATTTCGCCACAGATGACTCTGAGCACCCAGTTATATGCCCCTGGAAGAGATGCGGGGGACTTATTTATTGGGCCCTTGCGTAAGTGTTGCGTAACCGAGGGTCAGTTTATGTATGTTGAAACAGCTTTATTATACACGTAAACAGCACATTTGTAATCATAACGTATCAAGGTTCTATTACGCTGATAGTAGGCTCCCCTGGACGAGCCATAAACATAGAATTTCCGATGTCTCTATCATTATGTCGCTTAGCATACATTGCCCAGCAGAGCAATAGTTGTGATTCCGAAATTCATGTAATGGTTAAATATTTTTCACATTTGCCATTTTTATTGATTTATTTTTACTCTTTTAATTTAAATTTTTTTGTCTAATCATTCTTCAAAACACGGTTGTTTGGTTATAAAATTATGAAGAAAGAAAGTCCTGGATAGTTTAACTATTGAAAATGAAATATTTGCTTTGTGTAAGTCGGATCTGCAATTTATTTTTATGACACATTTTATTCCCACATATTTTCTTTCAAATTTATTCTGCCCCATGGTGGTCATACATAGGGATCGTATAGTCCTGCAAGGAAAGGGTTTCAAGGAAGAATGATTGTTAACCATTTTTTGGACTTGAGGTATAACCCTTCTCATCGAGTAATCTTTTATTATTAGTGCAACATTACTTTTGGAATTCCTTACCAATTTCAATTCTCAATTCTTCCTCTCTCGCTTTCTTTGAACATAGTTTAATAAATACTGAACCCATCTTTACCAAAGTTTAATTACATCATTTTCATTGTTCTTGGAAGGTTTAAAATAATAAAATTTACAATAAAAATTTAAATGTACAATGTTGCGTGGCAGTAAGGAGGTTTGACACACAGTCATATCTTTAAATAAAATAAATTAAAATCCAACAAGATGAAATTAACATAATTATTTTTGCCGAATAAAAATTATTACTTAACTATTTTTTTGATATGTGTGTAAAAATATGATTATTGGGCCGTTTGTTAAAATTACTGATAATGCAGTTCTTTATCCGCCAGAGTTTCTTAATTAACTTGGTCCATCAGGATTAGCAACCAACTCGTAAATTAAAATTAAAAATCGGATGTCAAATTATGCTTTTAGGTACACTTAACCCACTTAATCAGTGCAATTTTCGCCAGGTTAAAAGATTTCTGCTCTGCGTGTAAATGTTGAGAAAATAATGCTCATTAATTGAATGGATCCGCCGAAAAACGTTCTAAGCGACAAACATAAAATTTTGAGTAATCAGTGAAAGAAAATCATAATCTAAAGTTATTGTTAGTTTTGTAAGTAAGATTTTTTTTTTTCACCTTGTAATATGTTATATTTACACGTATAATAACATAATGGATTACTATATCATGCGACGTACTAGTATACATTTTAAAATCGCCACTTTGGAAATTTTGTCATTTAGAACGTTTTTCGGCGGACCCATTCAATTGCATTCTACAATACAAAATTTTTATCGATATTCAAATAAAACTTCAATTATTAGTTAATATTATTTTAAGTTCTTTACTTACGAGATTGGGCGATGCCGTGACTGAGGATACTAATTTTTACGTGTATATACACATAAGCTAATATTATTTTAATTATATTTTTTACTAGTGTTTAACTTGTGGTATGTACTGGCAATTTTGATAACTAGCAATGACTGAATGGAATACTGACTACTTCAACCGACATTGGTAGGCATTTCGAAGGAGGGCAATGATGAGGTTCCTGGGATAGCCCGGCTATTACCGAAGGAGGTGTCCAAGTTTTTCCCGCCATTACCGCTGGAGAAGAAGACATTATCCTGGGAAAGTCGAGTAATGCCCCTGTTTTTACGATCGGTAATGAAACAGCGGCCTATAGCTGATGAGCTGCCGTTAGGACAAATCATCTTCTTTAAACAAGCTCTCCTTAACGACACTTAATCAAACATCAGTTGAACACACTCAGTAACACATTAGAGCACAGCGCCCCTCTCCCACGGCCTGCCTTTTCTCATCCTGGATTCCGGACCCTATACTCCTCTAGCGATGCAAATAGCCCTAGTACAGTTTCTCTCTTCTTCTTTTTTTTTTTTTTGCTTGAATTGCTCTCCGTTCGTTTTTCTTTGGATTCCTTTATTGCAATATTTCTTTGCACGAAACCGTTTGAGCTTTCTTTAAAATGGCTGTCATTATCTGTAATTTTCCCCTATACTGAATGGTTTTTATTCTTATTATTTATAATATTGTTTCTTGTTGAGATTAATATGGCAATATTTAAGTATTGTGTTTGAACGGATGCATTTTCATCCGTATTACCCAATGTATGTAATGATATAAAATATATGTAGTAATAGTTACCTAATATACAGGTTGTTCGGAAGATCGTTGGCCAAAGAGGTATCTCGGATAGGGACCTATTTAAGGTCACTTACTTATATACAAAGTCTCATGGGTTTTTTTTTATAATTTTTTTTTTTTAAACCGCCAAATCCAAGGATTTATACCTTCGTTGTTTACTGATGTATCAACGCCATTTTTTTTTTTTTTTTTTTTGCTGTAATTACTAATACATCGTCTATGTAAAATAAAAACGATTTGATGCAAAATAGGCAAAAAAAACTTCTTTTTTTTAAACTGAGATTGATAAAGTATGCTGTGTATTTAACAACCCATTTAAAATGGGCAGCAACGCTTAATAAAGTGTTTCTCTCTCTAATTTTCGTAAATATTAGTCATAAATGTTTTCGTAACAACCTCTGATCATTTTTTATAGTCAAAACGGAACCAATCATTTATATTTAGTTATAAGTAATTTTCATATATGTTATGCAAAAATAAATCCTGTTTATGGATCTATTTAAATAATGATGCATATAAATCAAAGCGATGAAGAGGGGGGGGGGTGCCATCAGGTAGGTAAACCTCTTTTCTTTTTCTATTAATCCCTATTTGTATGATGTATTATGTTCCTCTGTTGATTGTTTGTTTATTATATAATTGGCATGTGAAGCCCTTTTTATTAGGGGGTGCACGCTGAGGATGTTACCACCCCACCAAAATGATACCAAGCACACATTAAAATGGATAACTAAGTTTAATTTATTTCAGAATAGTTTGAATGTTTTAAATACTTTGTAGGTAAATTAAATTTTGTTCAATATTAGCAAAATAATTGGGGCCCAGAAGAAAGTTTGCTATTGTTTTGATTTTCTTACCTTGCTATAGTTTTGTTTTTTGGGTCGCCGAACACGAATTTAAAGTTTGCAGGTAAAGTTTTGCCTGAAGCTTAGTTTTTTTGTTGTTTTTTTTGGCACTTTTTGACTAAATTTTACCACTTTATCTGTTTGTTCGACTATATCTCAAAAAGTAATTTATTTTTTTTATTTGCAAAAGTTCTTCATATTTCCTTATTATCCGCTCCTATCTCAGTGATAGAACTTTTAAAGTTAATCATAACTTTTCCTATTCCTCTCTCTTTAACCAAGCAGCAGGTGTTCCTCAAGGAAGTATCCTAGGTCCAATCCTCTACACGGTGTATACAGCTGACATCCCTACGCATCCTAGCACCATCCTCACCACGTATGCTGATGACACTTGTGTGTTATCAGTAAACAATGATCCATTTATTGCCTCCCAGACACTCCAATCCCATATCATAAACCTTCAAGAATGGTGTCGAAAATGGAGAATCAAAATAAATCCAAATAAATCCCATCAAATAACCTTTACCCTTCGTCGTAAACCTATGACTTCCTGTCCTACAGTATCCTTTAATGATGTCCCATTAATCCCCGTTGAACAGATCCGCTACCTAGGACTCCATCTGGACAAACGTCTTACTTGGAATCCACACACAAGACTAAAAAGACAAGAAACTGCCCGTCGTTTTCGACTACTTCAGCATTTACTCGACAAACGTTCAAAGCTCTCAATTAATTACAAAAGACTAATATACATAACTGTGATTAGACCTATCTGGACGTACGGAGTTGAGCTTTGGGGCTCCACTAAACCATCCAATTCTCTCGTATCCAATCCTTACAATCCAAAATCCTTAGAAAAATCCTAAATGCTCCTTACTTCGTCACAAACAAACTTATCCACAAAGATCTTAATATACCTTACGTTTCTGACTTAGCTCATACCAGATATCTATCCTTTCATAGCAAACTCCACAATCATTCAAACCCATTAGTATCACAGCTTGCTTCTCACTCCATTCCAGATAACCCTCCGAGGCGTCTGAAAAGAAGATGGCCTCGAGACCTTCTAGTATAATGCTTCATTATATAAAACCTTTAGAAGTGCTACCAATGGGTAGTTGCTTTAAAAACAAGTGACAAGTCATTTTTATCATTATCATCGTATTTACTTAATGTATAATATATTGTATATACAGTTGTAAATTTCTATTAAATAAATAAATAAATAAAAGTTCTTATTTACACAATTAAATTAGAACATTGTTTCTACATTTTTGATTTGTAACAGTTTTTTGTAGAACCATCATTTTGCCGCTAGAGGTCATGTATATATGTTTATATAGCTCGTGTATACGTAGTCCGGCAATTTCACCCATATTTTGATTGAAGCCCTCTCGCGGCAAAACGGTTGGTTCTACAAAAACCTTTACAAATGAAGAATGTAGGGAATTTAGTCTTTTTTAATTGTGTGTATAGTAAATTTAGCAAACAACGCTTAGTTTTAGAAATATGCTTAAACAACCATAAAATTCAAAAAGTGCGAAAAAAAAAAACAAACTAGTTCCGGTCATAACTGTTTTCCGGCAAAATTCAGATATCTGTTCCGTGACCCAAAAAACATAGAGCGTGCTGTTGTTAGATTGCATCCTAAAAATGGGTGACAGCCGTTTATTCGTTTTCAAGTTCTCAGACGTAAATGGGCAATGGGGCTAAGAAAAAAGCTGTTATCAGTGTCTTATTCCTTACCTGCTGATTTTATGTAGTTTGAATGAAGTTAGGAAAGTGTGCTGTTGATAATGTTTGACTTTGTGATTCCGAAGGTTCAATGGTGACCGATTCGTGACGCGGAGGTATTAAGGAGCAAACGGTGAAGGGACAAAGGCGGGGCCGGTATCCATGGTTGCCGGGAAATATGGTAGCTCGGTTACCTTGGCAGCCCTCCTCGTTAGATAAGATAGCCAGGAGGCCAATTAGGGCTTTGGTTTAATGAAATGGCTAATTAATTAATTAGTAACTTCTAGTACTTAGTCCTAGCTATAATTTAATTTAATAGCCAATTTAATTTTATAGTGGATACCGTCATTTATTCGTGTTTTTCTCTTTACATGCTTTGTTTAGTGTAACTGTTTTTGGTTTTTTTTAGTTTTTTTTTAAACCAGGTACATTAATTGTTTAATTATTGCATTCTTGCATTAATAATTTGGTAAGTTAGTAATTCTTTATTATCTTGGGTAACTTTTCGTACTTCTGTGTCTCTGTCAGATCGTTAGTCACAATGCAAAACTCGCCCTCCTGGACTATCCGTCATTAATTACGTTTATTTTAGTTTTATTTCAATAACATTTAATTTGTTTTTTATTATTATATTTTAGCTATTAATACTGTAATACTCATCATTGTGGCCCGTCCGTAATTAAGTTTTCAAAGGATGAGTGTAGCTGTGAATTTTCATTAATTTTTTTAATTTTAAGAATTTAAATAAATTCTGCCTCATTTAAAGACAGTAGGTAATATGGATTATAAATATGGTAATGAATCCATTTAAGATTTTTGAAAATAATGAAAATAAAATAAAACATTATCTGTTCAAGACATTCGACCTTTTCAATGTTTCACTATATCTGCTGCACGGGTGGTTCTTAACAAAACTTTTATATATTTAAAATTAAACTAAACTAATTTTTTTTTGTAATTTTAGCAGAAAATAAGCTTTGTATCTTTAACGTGGACTTAGATACAAGTTTTCAAATTTTCGGAATTCTGTCAAAAAGTGGTAGGAATTCTGATTTTTTTTTTTTGCCTTATACGTCCATAAAACAACGTTTTGAGCATATTTCATTATGAATGTTAAAATTAAGCTGTTTTGCTACAAATCTAACAAAATATAGTATTAGTACGGTCAATGCTTCTGTAAGTAGATAGCTAGCTGGCTATAACGTATCTGTGCAAATATATTATTATACTGGTGTATGTAACGTACGATTCTGTTTCCTTTATTTTTAAAAATGTTATTATATAACTTTTGATATAATTATGATACACTTTTATCTATGAAAAACATGTTTCATTAATATCTCCGGCTAATCCGCCCATTCAGACCTTTCCCTTGGTCTATTAAGGATCGGATTAGTGAGGTTCTATTGCGTCCCCCAAGTTTTTCTCCAATTAATTTATTCACTGACTTACCCATAATTGTGATTTTATCATAATAGCATCAAGAGGAATTTTCTAATTACCCTTCTTGTTAAAAGTTTGCAACCCTAGTGTGATTAAACCATGAATTTCATGGATTAAGAAATGCAGTATGTGCCGATAGCCTAGTGGAGAACTCCAAAAAACCGTATTAATATGTTTATATATCTTATTTTCGTTGTTCTTTTGATCATATTTTTGTATGAATAATAATGTATTATTGAAATGAGAACGAATACAAACTCAGTTAAATCTAAATCAAAGTTATTAGATTGGTTTTGTAATTTTTGCTAGAGAAGGGTAAAAATTTATCTCATAGTCATGGTCACCTACGGATCGTAACACTTGTTTGAGAATCACCCATATTTTTAGTTCATTAAATATATAAATAATATGAACGCATTTACGTACTGATATCAATTCATTCCTAAATCCGTTTGCTATTGATAAAATTAACATGTCAGTTGATCTATTTATGTATGAATGGTATGAATTCCTATTTTTTATGTTCGTAGTTATGTTCATTCAGGTTTTGTTTTATTGTTTTTTTTCCCAATGAAGGTTACGGTTGATAATTAATTTATTTCAACGAAGTTTTCTTTCTTAAACTCTAGAGATATGTAACCATTGGTTGTCTGATAAAATTGAAAAAAATTGCCAAACGAATTCATATAGATTCCATCAGCACACTTGCCCGCTTTTTAAGTATGACCTCTAATAAACTTCTTCTAATTTCTTAAAGAGACTTAGGAAATTATTTGAATTTAAAGTATAATATGAAGTGTTAAATTATATTCCTTGTTCGTTACATATGATCAATATGTCCTTACAACGTCTACTATCCACTTTTTAGGACTCAACATAACTTGCTCATCCTAAATTCCTTGTTGTCGTTTTATTTTCAGCAGATTTACCTAAACCTATTGAATATCCTGGATAGAGGATTTGATCGCGTGGTGCTGTAGAAGACGGCGCCATCGGGTGATGTATCCTCGCAGTTCTGCCTCCTCCAGTAATTGGTGCCATTCGTTAGACCCGTGTCAGGTTCGCCACTCCCACATCCTCTGCCTTATCCGTTGCCATCTGACCACAGTTCCAATGTTTATGCATATTTTGTATAATCCTTTAACTAAGGCACCTCTCGTCTTTCAGTAAGGTATTCGATGGATTATAGAAGCAATGGATTGAGGATGGAATGCAGCGACTCTTTGAGAAGTAGACACTACATCATTAAAGTAAAAAAAAAAAAAAAGAAAGAAAATGTTTGATGTGGTTTATTTTGTTATGATTTACTTCTAGCATATTTTGTTTGTTTGTCAGACCTAATTTTTATTCCAACGCGTCAACCTTTATCCGCTCTCCATGCTATATATTTAATAGGATCTATATGATGAAAATAGAATTATTGACTGTTTAATATAATGGTTGAGGAAATGGTCAGGGATTCAGTCTGGTTGATAAATTACATATCCAAGTTTGTTTTTTTTTAAATCCTTATATACAGAGTACCGTCGTTGACTATGAATAAATTGTTTACCTGAACATCCGTCTATTTAACTCACTTATTGATTCGTGTATTGTTATAAATTATTTTTTACGTAAATAAAACTAACCATTTGCAGAGAAAAAACACAACACTGATAAACGTTCTGTAATATGCCTGACATATGGTTTCCTTTGGTTTCTGAGTAAGGTTTCAACTAATTTAAAAAAATGGCTATGTTTGTGATTCATTTGTTTTCATTTTCGTTTCCATTTCAGATATAAATCCTTACTCCTTGTCAAATAATTACCTTCTTATCTCTGTCCCAGATAGATCTGGTAACTGATATCATGAATATTTAAAAAAGTTGTCTTCCTTTCCGTAGTTGACACCGTGACAAATTTTTCGTTAGAGCTCAGCTAATTTCAATTCCGATTAGTGGAAACACACCTTTTTTGGCTCCAGGACCAGGTATCATTGGTGTTTTTCCTTTCACTCTGTAATCAAGGATTCTTTTTGCAGCACTTTTATGGATAATGGATCTTAGGTTATATTTAAGCCTCAATAATAGTATATAATAACGATTTAAGTATAAATAATTTACTTATTAAGTTAAATAACATCTGAATATTATCAATGGGTGATATCTATGTTAGATTGTCTCCAATGACTCTTGTCAGACCTGCCCTCACCTATGGATGTGTATGCTAAATATTTACTAAAAACGAAGAGTTGTTTTTAATAAGGTTTGAATGGAAAGTTCTTTGGTCTGAGAATATCGGCCCATTCATCACGCTCTCCCTGCTACGATGGGCAGGTCATTTCACAGTACTGAGTTCGTAGAAAATACCATTCAAGGCCTTAGTCTTGCAGATCTATGATACCAGAGTTGTCGAAAGAAGGCCCAACATAGTATGGTGCTACTGACTCAAAAATCCTGCTGGTTGTCAACTACTGGAGGCGTTTTAACCGAATATACAAGTATGTCTTATAATAGACACGCTGTATTCATACTTTCATTTATAGTCACTATAATACTTTAAGAACCATGGCTCCTGATCTTTTTTCCACTTTCCTCTGTTTGCCGCAAGGCGCCTCCAGCGCTTAGTTCCCATGTTCTTCTGTTCATCTTTCACGTCTTCCAGCCATCTGAACGGGATTTTCCACTCCCTTTCTCATCCAGAGGTCTCCCATAAAATAATCTCCATGGTTTGCTTATCTGGTCAATTCTTTTTACATGACTAGTATATTAGGCTGAATATCACTTTTATAATGTCCATCTCGCCATATAAGTTGATCAATTCCAGTTTAGTCCTAATCATCTACATATCCTTCATACGCGCTATATACTTAATAATAATAATAGCTTAACAGATATATGAGATAAATAGCTCGTGTGATTCACTTTTTTTTTTTTTTTTTTCAAAAATATAACTAATATTGATGCTTCTCCTACTTTAGGACTAGAACCAAGAATAGTTATGATCGCATGGAAAATTGAATTATTTAATATAGATGAAAACATTACTAAAATAAAAAAAAAACTTGTAATAAATATTTTAAACGATTTTCAAATATTTCCATCAAATAATCAAGTGATTTTTCTGTACTCAGGAATGATTTATAAATGTCATCACTTATTAGTATTTACCAGTCGGAGTTCAGCGGATGACATTTATACCTAACTACGCTTCGATAGTTAAAAAATATATGTCCCCTAATTGATCAAATAGTAGGAGGGGAAAAACTCTCCGAATGAATAATACATTTTAAATCAACTTTCCGTTCCACCTACGCTCTAATTAGCGCGATTCAATTTAAATTTTATATTAGTATATTTTTAGTCGATGGATTTTTATTATTAAAGCAATTATCTCTCTATTGACTTTTGTTATTCCCCTGTTGTCGGAATAATTTAAATGACGTAAACGGGAGGCTTACACATAAATGAAATTAGTGAAGTGATTTCCAATATTTTATTCAGATCAGATAAACTTAACTGAACAGCCTCCTGTTAAATACGCTATCACAAAAATAATTGAATTCGGTTCAAAAATTTATTCTTATCACACAGGCTCCATTTATTATTGTTGTAAAAAAACATTTATAATTTATACTCGTGGATAATTATGTATGATTACTGGATGTTTGTTTTTAAGTTTCTCTGTGCTTACAGCTTTTTCTCTGGTTTTAATATGTAAATAATTATTTATTGATATTGTTTTTAAACGAGCATGTAATCCATCATTAAGTAGATCTCAATGGAACTGATACATCACGTGGGATCTGTCTGTATCTCTCCAATACTCTGCTTCCAAAAAGACCTTGCTTTTAATTGCAGGTTATAAACTCTACTAATTCACTTAACATCTCTTTTTAACTTGATAATTCGGAAAAATTGAAGAATAACAACAATATTCTAAAAACATTTTCTTTTTTTTAATAATATAATATTGATATTGGTTCAAAGAAGTCAAAGCAGACTTAGTGGAGATGGGTATTGGAGAGGGAGATGTAACAAAGATGAGAGAAAAAATTCAACACTTTCAGGTATTTGAAATGAAGAAGAGAAGTACTGGAGGAGCAGCGTGGACAGAGGACCGAAGGGAACATCATAGACAGAGGATGAAGACATATTAGTCCAGTCAATAGGGAAAATTCTCTCCTAATAATAAGGGCTGGTAGCAACCCGCACAGAGTTGTTGAGGGCGATGAAAGAAGTATTTCTGTCAAAAGTGCCCCAAAGATTTGGTGAGTTTTTTAGAGTTAGGGGCACGAGAACATGGCCAAAAGCAGTTTTTTTTTTTTTTCAATTTATAAGCAAATATAACGCGGCTTTTCATAAAATGTTGTATATAAAAGTTGTAGATAATAAAAATATCTACAATTTAAGCCATTGATCGTTCGATTCTGATGATTGGTTGTCGTAAAAAGTGCAAAAAACCCTCTAAAATGTCCCTTTTTTGCATAAGAATTATTATAAACAAAAAGGGCCTTTTCAGTACTTTTTATTGATGAAAAAGGAAGCTCTTTAAACCCAAAGAAAAATAGGATTCACCCCGTCCTCCTATCTTTATTATTTACTGAGATATACCTTTTGTTTATCTCGATATCGATATTTTCAATGCAAAACGGGCCGTTCGTGATTCACATTTTGAACTTCGGATGACCGGGATATTATTCTTAAGGGCTTATATTTTCATTATGAATTGCTAAAAAATCGATTTCTTTGAAAAAACATGCAATAAAATCGACTTGAAAAAGCGCCCGTTTTACAGCTATAAACAATTGAAGCTAGAGCGTCCGGTATTGAACCTATTTTGTTATAAATATAATAAATTAAAAGCTTACCTTCAACGATTGATTTGAGCTATTCAAAGTGTAGCTACCATAAATAACAGCCGAGTTACGGTTTTTTTTTTTTTTTTAAAATCACTACGTCATTTCTTTTTGCAATCTCCAGATCTCTCCGCGTGATAGAAATTTAAGACAATGAAAATGCAATGTAGATACTGGAGAAACAACTGAGCAGTAGGTCCATTCGATTTGAATGTTGTAAACTGACTTTGAAATTTAGAAGAAATTAACATCGTTATTGATATCTTCTTCATTGAATTCATCTGAGTTCATCAAATTATCCAGATAACT
This sequence comes from Euschistus heros, assembly GCA_003667255.2. Lineage (NCBI taxonomy): Eukaryota > Metazoa > Arthropoda > Insecta > Hemiptera > Pentatomidae > Euschistus > Euschistus heros. The sequence goes on along the minus strand of RCWM02000022.1, from coordinate 972,442 downwards.
TTGTTCATCGTCGGTAAAAGAACATTTTTCTAATATTCGTTTGCATATAGCAACAAAATTTAAAATATGTCCTCGAATCGCACGTCAAAATGCATGGCCAGAAAGAATTTTTCGACAGAGTTTGCTGCAAATATAGTTGTGAAAGCTTCTGTTAAGCCACTGCCATTCATCAAATATGAAATACTAGAAAGAAATGACATCAAAGTGTGAAATCCTCCTAACCGTACAATTACAGATTGAAGCCCGTGTGGATCATTCAATGGATCAATCGACGCTATCAATTCACGTGCTTTCCAGTAAAGAGGCTGATCAAAGGTCACGAAAGCAGTAGATTGTTTAAGAGCTCGGGCTCGTGCTGACGCTTCAATCAACACTGTGAAAATTGTATCGTACTGGCTAGGAGGATTATTCGCAAATTTTAAAGGAATAATTTTGGACACATGATACTGAAAACTTGTCGAGTAAGTTTCCCGAAAGCCCATCCACCCTTTTGTACTATTTGGAGATTGATTTTTTTTAATTAGCCATAACAATGACGTAGTGATTTAAAAAAAAAAAAAAATCGTAACTCGGCTGTTATTTATGGTAGCTACACTTTGAATAGCTCAAATCAATCGTTGAGAGGTAAGCTTTTAATTTATTATATTTATAACAAAATAGGTTCAATACCGGACGCTCTAGCTTCAATTGTTTATAGCTGTAAAACGGGCGCTTTTTCAAGTCGATTTTATTGCATGTTTTTTCAAAGCAATCGATTTTTTAGCAATTCATAATGAAAATATAAGCCCTTAAGAATAATATCCCGGTCATCCGAAGTTCAAAATGTGAATCACGAACGGCCCGTTTTGCATTGAAAATATCGATATCGAGATAAACAAAAGGTATATCTTAGTAAATAATAAAGATAGGAGGACGGGGTGAATCCTATTTTTCTTTGGGTTTAAAGAGCTTCCTTTTTCATCAATAAAAAGTACTGAAAAGGCCCTTTTTGTTTATAATAATTCTTATGCAAAAAAGGGACATTTTAGAGGGTTTTTTGCACTTTTTACGACAACCAATCATCAGAATCGAACGATCAATGGCTTAAATTGTAGATATTTTTATTATCTACAACTTTTATATACAACATTTTATGAAAAGCCGCGTTATATTTGCTTATAAATTGAAAAAAAAAAAACTGCTTTTGGCCATGTTCTCGTGCCCCTAACTCTAAAAAACTCACCAAATCTTTGGGGCACTTTTGACAGAAATACTTCTTTCATCGCCCTCAACAACTCTGTGCGGGTTGCTACCAGCCCTTATTATTAGTTTTCCCTATTGACTGGACTAATATGTCTTCATCCTCTGTCTATGATGTTCCCTTCGGTCCTCTGTCCACGCTGCTCCTCCAGTACTTCTCTTCTTCATTTCAAATACCTGAAAGTGTTGAATTTTTTCTCTCATCTTTGTTACATCTCCCTCTCCAATACCCATCTCCACTAAGTTCTTTGAACCAATATCAATATTATATTATTAAAAAAAAGAAAATGTTTTTAGAATATTTATTTGTTATTCTTCAATTTTTCCGAATTATCAAGTTAAAAAGAGATGTTAAGTGAATTAGTAGAGTTTATAACCTGCAATTAATACCAGCCCTTATTATTAGTAAATTTAACATGGGAGTGATTCCCTATTGACTGGACTATATTGGAAGAAGAGGAAGGAGGGTGAACGCAATAGAAAACATGTACATTGTACAGTAGTTGTTTAACGCGGTGCCTAGACGGCCAAAATCGAAGGGAAAAAAAATCTGTATACATAATATTTAACTAGTAAATTTGAGAAAAATGATTAAAATGACATGTCGATAACATGTTGAGAACTACTCTCTAGTAGCACTTCAATAAAAGTTCTATATTAGAAGGTCTCTTAGTCATCTTTTTTTCAGACGCCTCGGGGATTTTCTGTAATTGATGCGGTGATGCTAGTTAGGAGGCTAGTGGATTCGAGTTAATATGGATTTACTCTGGAAGGATAGATATCTTGTTTAGGCCAAATTAGCAACATATGAAAGATGAACTATATGGTTTATTTGTGACATAATAAGGAGCATTGAAGATTTTAAATGGTAAGGATTGGATGAGAGAAGAATTAGAAGGTTTATTGGAGCCCCAAAGCTCAACTCCGTATGTCCAAATTGATCTAATTACTGTCATTTAAATAAGTCTTTAGTAAATTATTAAGAGCTTTGAACGATTGTAAAGTAAATGTTAGAGTTGTCGGAAACGACGAGCAGTTTCTTATCCTAAGTCTCGTATGTGGATTCCAAAACAGTGGTTTGTCCTCATGTAGTCCTAGGTAGCAGTGAAATTTTATTATTTTTTTCTAATTTTAAATTTATATGAAAATTAGTAAGTAATTTAATGATGAACTGGAAGCGTAATTTTATTTTTGAAACAAAAAAGTATTTACAATGGAATAACTATTAAGACATCGAACGTTGTAACCAGAAATTATGGTGATCCTAATCTTTCAGAAATTATTTATCTATTAGACTGGTTGACTGTTACATTGGTCCTGACATATTTCTACATTTTAAAGGTTTCAACTTGTTATCTAATTACTTCGTAATCTAGTCCTCTTGGTCTGCAAATCCTAAAATCCTGAATGTTACGTATTTCGCTAAACATGCTATTCAAAAAAGCAAATGCTTGTATCATGTTTCTATGTCCTTAAATATTGTGCTGCGAAAATTAATCTGGTTGGACGTTCTGTAATTCGAAACAAATTCTGTACTGACTAGAAGATAATATATATTTTATGAGGTATTATATTACGATTTTTAAGGCGATAAAAAAGTTGAGGAATCCATCGTTAAATAGCAAGTATCCCTTCATTATTTTAATAAATTTAATCATATTAAAAAATAATGAAGTATGATTTAAATGTCCACAACTTTAACAAAAGCTAAAGAAACTTCATCATATATCAAAATTAAAATGACAAAATGACAGTACTATTTCATCACCATGTACTATTTATTTATATTTTGGTTATTTTATTATTTTTTATTTATTTAATTTTGTTTTTGACATCCTTGTGTCAATTCTATTCGGGAAAAATGTCGTTATGATAAATACTATAATATTTCGCTGCCATTTTTCCCTATTCAATGCTCTAACTAATTGTCTTTCAGAGCTTGTTAATTGTATTGTTTTTATAGAAAAATCGTGTTAATAGAATTGAAGAATAACTGTTAACATATAAAATGTTACGGTTAAATTTTCAACTATTAAAAATTTTTAACCTCACACAGTTGCCTCAAGCCCAGTGGAGACGGTTAGATTCGACGTGTAATAACAAACAACAGTCTCGGAGGCCACGCTAATTTTTTAAGGAAAATAGCGAAAACTTAATCAGAACATAAAAAAAAGACACTTACCAGGCAGCTTCATTCACTTTTTACTCTTAATAACACAAAATTATTTGTTGTTTTTTTCTCATATAAGTATATATACATGCCATTTCATAGATTAATAGGTGTGCACAGATATATGTGAACACCTATATCTACGTAAGTTGGAAGCAGATGTGTTAATAAATGTTTTTGTGTATCTGTTAATTGATTTATTTTAGATTTTTCTTTGTTTTTCTCTAACACATTGTAATTATATAAGCATATAATATTTTAATATCATCATATTGCTATTATTATTATTATTATTCCTTTTCTATTTCTTCTAATGTCAATCGTATATACATTTATTGCCTTTTAGGTATTTGTAAATATTTTGTCGTATTAACGTTCAAATAGGTCTTAATATTTTTCTTCTCTATATATCTTTCCCTTTCTATTCACTATATTTATTTTATTTTATTGATTTCTTTTTTATATTTCTTTATTTTTCTGAACGCATTGTAATTATTATATTAGCTTATTGTTATTATTATTTTTGTCCTATTTTTTTTTTCTCTCTTCTTTTCTCATGTATATATTTATCCCAAAGTGCTATTTTCAATTGTACATACATATATTACCTTGTATACATATTTTTATCTCTGTTCGAAATTAAGATAGCCAGGCTATTGTACAACTTATTATACATGTCAGTTATTCTTAAGGGACAATGTGTCCCAGAATAAAGATTATTTTTCAACTAAACACCTCCTCTTAATCAAACGCATGCTACCTTTCTTTCTTTTAGATTATATGTTTTATATGTTATAAAAATTATTAATCGATTTTACAACAGTAAATTGATTAGATAAATAATAAAAATGTCTATACAATTGAAACTTAGCCGTTATTGAAGTTCTCCTGCCAGATACCTTTTTCTTAGCAATCCAGAAAAATAATTCTACATATTTTATCTAATAGTTGAATTAATTAGTTACTATATCGTAATACATATTACGCTCGTGGGGTATGTTAAGGTCGTGGGTTCGGACCCACCTGGGAGGGGGGTTAAAATTTGTTTTGTGGCGGACCCATGAAATAAATCTTGACCTTTCCACCCTGGATAGAATAGGTTGGTAGCCTGTAGGATAACCCGTCCTTCCTGCCCTAGTTGGAATACATATGGACGTTAACCCCCAATAAATCTTAAACAACGCTTTGTTTCAAATTCTAAGTATAAAAGTAGAAATATCATTCGTACCTGACTTAATCCTGTTTACACCTAAGCCGTATTACCTGGATAATGGGGATTTACGTACAGACTTTGCGGCTCGGTTCCAGCTTATTACGGTTAGGTTTTTTTTTCCTTGAACCCCCTTACGAAATTTGTGAGCTTGCCGGACCGTCTCATATACCTGGGCCAATTGTGTCACAACAAGGCACCACCCACTCCTCTTGACCGTATCTTTTCGCTGGGGTGTGGTCTCTTTTATAGCCTCCTTCTAATTATTTCGTTTTCAGTCTTCCTGTCCGTCTGTGAGGGGTGGAATCGAGGAAGATCTGGCGCCGTAGCATCCGCTGGTCCATCCATGTGTAGGATATTTGACACTTGTTTAGCTAAATGTTTTTTTGATAGGTTTAGAACGGCCCTACATAAATATCTTGTGATTTATAGATTCAGAATGGAATTTTATGCTTTTTTCCTTTTTTTTTCTTTTGACCTTCTTCACCTATGGGTTTCTTAATATTGAACATAGGAAAAAATATTTAATATGCCAAACATTTTAATTTACCGAAATCTAATCTTAATTTATTTTTTTTATTTATATATTTTATGGTGATGTGTACCACTGTACTATGATTGCAGAAATTTACAAATCTTATCGTATCATTATTATTATTTCATCACCTGACTATAATTATGTATGCTGCTTTTAGCATAATTTTTTAGATCTTGTTTTTAAATCCGTATCTTTTTTCTTTCTTTATTTTTTTTTTTTAAATCTATGTGTGTTTCGAGTTTCCTAAAAGTTATCGACACTTCTTTCCTCAGTCTCGATTGTTGTAGATGATGATTGTTTTTAGCTTGTTACTGTTTTCATTTCGCCATCTTCTTTATCTTGCTTTTTTAAATTTATTTTGTATTAAGGATTTACAATTCAAAATAACTGAACAGGAATTCCCTATAATTTAATGAGATTAAAGCTTGCGGAGGAAAAAATAAACTATAAAATTTAATATAAAAAGAAAAAATCGTTTTCGGAAAAAAAAAATTAAAAAACTGTTGATATGCAAAAATTAATTAATAATGAAATAATTTAAAAAAATCGAGTTATTAAAATTTCATTTTCATTTAGCGTATAAATTTGTGAATTTATATCCTCGTCCTTTGTGATGAATATCCTCCCTTAAGGTGAGTAACTTACCCTTTTATAAAATAATTAATTATAAAATTTAATCGCTATTTTTGTTATAAAAAAAAAAAAAAAATCAGCTTGAAAATAGCTTACCACTTGGATTATTTTGACTATTATTTATTATTATTCATAAATTGTTAATTTAACTAGTAATTGTTAATTTAACTAATATTGTTTTTATTTTGTTTTTTGCTGTGTAGGTTTTTTTACAGTTTTCATACTGTTTTATCTCGGTTGCATTATTCATTTGTTTATAGATTCCTTTATTATTACTTATTGTTTCATGTGAGATGGATGTGTATCCAAACATGTACCTATGTTTTTATTAGCCTAGTTTGGCTTTATGTAATTTACTTTCAATAAAGAATAAAAAACAAAACAAAATCATCTTGAAAATAGCTGAGCAATTAACTAAATTTAATCTTGAAACACTTACATATACTACAGTAGTACGTGAACTATAAAGAGAGTTTTTATATTTATTTTTAAAGATGTCATTATTTTTGTTCAACTGGCTATTTTACTTTTTTTTTAAAAATGTTAAGGCCCAAACCATTTAATTGGTAATTTTACATTTACAAAAATTTTAAAACTCATCATTGTCGACTTAAATCTTGAATATTTCATAATAACATCAATTCCTTGTATTGTCTGAAATATTGTTTGTTTTTTTAAATAATAATTTTAAAACCTAAAAACAAATTCTTTGTTTTGAAACCACTGTCGCAGTGTTTATCAAGTGAAACAGTTATAATACAATGTTTTAACAAGAAATAGTTTGTTTGAGAAAAAAACAAAACAATTAGCCCAATGAGATATAGCGGTTCTATAAATGTTGAAAATATTCCAGACTTTTAAGTAGTTATTTGGATTTCTTTTTATTCGAATGGAATCTGATTTGAATAAAGCAGTGCTTCAGCGGTTTCTAGTTATATGGCATAATGAAGCAGTCCTTAGGTTTATAAACCTGTTCCTCATAACGTAAAACGATAAAAAACAAATTACAGAATACCAAAACCATTAAGGGTTATCTTCACTTTCCTATTAACTGAGAGTATATAATATTTTAAATCCTAATGACTAAAATTATACTGTTTGTTATATTATTAGATAGTAGTGTAGAATGAAAAATTGATACTAGACAGATATATTGATATAGATACTAGATACTAGATAGTAGTATAGAATGAAACTCCTAGATTGTAGTATAGAATGAAACTTTCTTTTGGGATATAGTGACGTATAAGAAGCCAGTGTTGAAGAGGAGAATGTTTAAATCTGACCATGTATTCCGGTTCATATTGTGTCAGCAATATTTAAGTATAAAAACATAAATTATAAGTATACTATCACTTGTTAAATTTTTTAATTTATAGATATTTATTGAAATTTGCAACTGTATATACAATATAAAAATATAATACATCAAGTAAATATGCTGATAATGATAAAAATGATGCGTCATTGGTAGCACTTAATAAGGTTCTATATAATCAAGTACTATATTAGAAGGTCCCGAGGCCATCTTCTTTTCAGGCGCTTCGGAGGGTTATCTGGAATGGAATGAGCAGCAAGTTGTGATGATAATGGATTTGAATGGTTGTGGAGTTTGTTATGAAAGGATAGATATCTGGTTTGAGCTAAGTCAGAAACGTTGGATATATTAAAATCTTTATGGATAGGTTTGTTTGTGACGAAGTATGAAGCATTTAGGATTTTTCTAAGGATTTTGGATTGTAAGGATTGGGTACGAGATGAATTAGATTTGTTAAAAATAAAGAAAAAGAATTAAATAAAATTTTTTTCAGTTACCTGATTTTCACCTGGCGTAACTAATTTATTTCTCACTTACCATAGGAAGAATGATTTTTATCATGTTTAAGTTGGTACCATTTTCTTAGTGTTTATTCTTTTACAAAGATCTTTCAAATGTAGGTCTGAAGAAAATGTTGGTAGCTGTAGAAAATCAGCTAGTCACTAGAAAATTATTAAAAAATAAAATAATTTAAAAAAATAAAAAGGATCTATTTTTTTTTGTACCATTTAACTTTTTACATTTCATTTTTTCTAGAACGTTGGTATGGTTCTAGAACGTATATCCTCTTCGACTTTCGTTAATCCAGAAATAAGTAGGTCTAAATTAGTAGGTTAGTTTACTAACTTATTCACAGAGTGCAAAAGACTTAGGAGAGGATCACAGTGCACTAAATTAATTTTGGTCATCATTCGACTTACCAACTTATTCCCTGTGACCTTCAATATAAAGATACATAATTCTTATTATACAATAGAGCCTCGCTTATCCGAGTCTCTTGGGATGCACAATATTTTTTTCGGATTCACCAATAGTCCAGTAATATTGTACATTTTGTCGTTCAAAAGATTCGGTAGTTTTGATTTATTTATGTAATATTAGTGGTTGTGTACTAAAATTCAAATTTTAGACCTTGAAGAGCCTCCGCTTGCTAATTGGTAGCATAAAACCTATTCTACGTTTCACCAATATCCATTATATCTGCTGCACAGTTGGTTCTAAACAATACCTTTTAATATTTAATTAAACAAAACTAAAATAAATTTTCTGCAATTCGGATAAACTTCAGAAAATAAGTCACAAATTTTTGGAATTCTCTTAAAAATGAAAAGGAATTTGTGACTTTTTTTCCCAGTTTCGTTCTATGCATTCTTAAAACGACGTTCAGAGCATACTTCAATATAAACAAGTTTATAGGTGAGGTAATTTACTGCAAATCTAACAAAATATAGTGTTACTATGGCCATTGCATCTATATATAAATAGCTGGCTAAAAAATATATATCTATGCAAACATATTATAAGTATTTGAGTATATAACTTACGTTTTTATCTCCTGTATTCTTTAAAAATGTTAAATTGTTTATAACTTTTAATATAATTATAACACACTTTTAACTATGAACAATATGTTTCATTGAAATCTACGGTTAATCTGACCCTTTGGCCTTTCTGCCCTGTCTTTTGGTTCGTTAGTTGGCGGATCAACGAAGTTCTATTGTATATTTTTTTGTATGTTAGATAAATATGTTAGAAGGTTTATTTAAAGTCTTCTGCAGGATTATATTACAATTGATGTTTTTTTAAAAATGCAAAAATATCTTTTTCGATTTTGAACAAATTTTTTTGAGGAGAATAAGAGATATAAATTATTAGCGATACATGGCCTAATCACGGTTTTTTTTTTATTGTTAAACATTGCATTTTAAGTCCTCTAAAGACATAGATTAAAGTTGATGTTTTTTAAAAAACAGAAATATCTTTTTCGATTTTAAAATTTTTTTCTGAGGAGAATAAGAAATATAAAATAACAAGCGATATATGGTCTAATCACGGCTTTTGTTTTTTTATTAAAGATTTGGTTTTTAATCATTTGACTTTTTTTTTTTTTACAAAATATAACATAATTTTTGTTAATTTCCTGAACAACGCATGTTTTTATTGATTGTGGTCAGTTGGATCCGAGGATAATCGAGAATCTAATAACATGGTCAAATATACCTTTACTGAATTCCCTTCATTTCTGAGGGAAAAAATAGAAGACGCCCTTGTTCCTGGCCTGTAGGCAATGAATCGTCTGGTCAAGGGCCGAGACGACATAAAACCCTCGAGTGACGTTTCCATTACATGTTGGACGTCATCAGGTATCGAGAGGGATCATGGACTAGTTGGCTGCCATTAGTTAAGTAGGAGTCGTGTTAGTTTTGCCAAGTAATAAGGCCCTGCCAGGCCTGATAATTTGTTTTCCTTGTTAGCGTGTGGAGACCACGTGGGCCAGCTCTGTGACATCTTTACATCCCCGGAGCAGTCTGGAGCCGTTCTGGCTCCTCGTTCCAGGAACCATTTCCTCCTTAGTTAGATTTTTATGTTATTATATTTAGGTATAATATGTAATTTACTTCTTTTTAACTATTATAGTAATATAAACCAAAAATAATTTATTTTTATGTTGAAATCAGGCTAACAAATGAATATTCTGCCTATATACTATCATGTAAAAGGACAAGCCATTTTTCGTTTGTGATCACTAATCGCGAAAACTACTGAACCAATCTGTACTAAATTTTAACCACGCCATCTTCGTAGTCCAAGGAAGGTTTAACAATCATACAATTTACAGATTTTTAATTAAATTGTCATAAAAAAGCGATAAATATGTGAGGTTTGATAATCGACCGATAGGAGGCGAGCACCATTCCAGAGAGGTTATAAAGGTTAAATATTATATATAGCTAGAGATTTACGATAAAATTTACTTATTTTCGATTCAATTGTTTTTAAAAAAATTATAAATATATGGACGGACATGTGGATCCCAGTGCAGTTTACGAATCGACCGATATGTGGCCATTCTGCAACAGAGTTTGTAATGGTAAAACTATTAAACCCAGCTGTACCAAATTTTAACTACATATTCATAGTTCTAGGAAGGTTTATAACAATAAATTTTACTATAAAAATAATTAAAATGTAAAGTCTTGAGTGCCAGAAACCAGGTTTGCCAAACTATCATACACTTTTATGGTTAGAAATTAAAACCTAATCAGATGGATCGATACATTTATGTCTGCCAAATTGGTTGTCTAATCATGCTTTTACTTAATCTTCAAACTCCTAATCAATGCAATTTAAAAATTAAACCAGGTTAAAAATTACTGTCATGCGTGAAAATATCATTAAAGAAATAATACTATATAGTGTCATGTGCTATTTGTATAGCATATAGTGCAATTGCAATCATTAGAATTTAAAATATTATATGCCTACTCCCTGTTAATAGGAATATGAAGATTAGCCTTATAGTTTTAGTATTCTGTAATTTGTTTTTTCTTTTCTTCTTGTTTCCTATAGGGCAGCTAAGGACCACGACATTCAACTATTGCGTTTGAGTCGGACTTTTTAATTAGTTTTTTATTAATATTTAAACTAATATCACAAATTAGTACTGTAACCCATAGGTTAGCCTGAAATAACTGATATAAATATAGAATAAAAAAAAAATTATTAAAAAAGAATAAATAAAAAAAAAAGTGTTGATATTTCTTTAATATACAAATAGCTGGCTAAAACATATCTATACTAATATATTATTAAATTAGTGTATATAACATACGTTTCTATTTCCTTTAAATGTTAATATATTAATTTGAATATAATAATAATAATAATAATCAACTTTTAATTATGAAAAGCCTGTTTCATTGAAATCTCCGGTTAATCCGACCTTTTGTAGGTTCCGCTATACTCTTTGGTCGGATTAGAAAGATTTTAGTGAAATTTTTTATGTTAGAAGAAATATAAAGATCCTTGATGTGATGTAATTATAAAGAATCACGGCTTATTATTGTGATTAAATTGAATTTTTAATCATTAAACATTTTTTTTTTTTTTGTGTTTTTTTTTTAAATTTCAAAAAAAAGTAATAAGAAATATAAGATCCTTGAATTTTTTATTGTGATTAAATTGAATTTTTAATCATTCATTTTCAGAAAGCATGTTTCTATATTCCTGATGTGGTCAATTAGCTCCGAGGATATAGGAGAATCGAATAACATGTTTAAGTTTTCCATTGGAGAAGTGGCAGAAGCACGACAAATAGAGTTAAGATATAAAAACAGAATTAACTCGGCTGCCAACTACGAGATAAGTCGTAGATTGCGTTCTTTTCTAGGACGCCAGCTACAAGTTATTTCGTCCTATATTTACTTGCCATTTCTGTGCAGCTACGATTCAACTCGAAATATATCAGTGCTAATATCGATAGGTGGCTTCTGGGAAAGGAACTAATAATCAATGCTGGTTTCCATGGACAAGAAATTTATCAAAAAAAAAAAAAAAAAAAAAAATTCGTAAGACCTTTTTCTATGCTTTTTGGTGATAACTAGGCACTAGAATTGGAATTTTTAATAATATAATGTGATTAAATGAAATTGTCTTTTTAGCCCAGATTTCTAAAAATTGCCGTGGCAATCAACATGTTAAAAAGATAAAGAAATGAATAAAAAAACTTCTTCCTAAAAACATAAAGCAACACTGAAAAAAAACAACAAAAAAACAAAACATGTAGATCTCTCTTGGTCTCTATGAATTTAAAAGTTGAATCATGGAATGCTTTTGACTATCGTTTACCTATCTTTGCGATTAAAAATCTTACAGAATCTACATTTTAAATTCAAATTCAAGACGAATACACAGCTCTGTTTCACATACATGATTTGCAATAAAAATTGTAAGAGATGACAAACATTGAGAAGTATGTTGGGGTAGAGGAGAGGAGCTAGCTACTAAGAGAGCGGAAGAATATATATCTGCTAGGATGAGTTATACACCGCCCGCTCCGCTGCCTGCCCTTTCACGCTGCCCTCTGTCGTCGTAATTAATGGTGTCTCTTCCTCAAGGAAAATCTACAATTTTGATCTTCCCTCATAGCTCCTTTGCATCCCAGGGCTCGTTATTATTATTTATATATATCTAACCCGCCGTTGCAATTTAAATTATCCTTGTTGGGTAAAATAGCTACACGATGAGTTATTTACCGTTTTAAATCTTATTTTGTTTGGTCATTAAGGTCTGTTTCTATATTTCAGTTGTCAAACCTTTTTTTTTTTATTTATATATTTAACTTTAAATAAGGGTTTACTTGACTTTCCGCTTTATATTACTAATATTCCTTACTTCTGAGTCAAATAACTATTTTGATAAATGTTCCAAGAATCGATTATTTTTAAAGTTTATTTTTATTCATCTTCTTCGTTTCTAATCTCTTTGCTTATTACAGGTTTTCGTGTTTATGTTCCTGTATTTTATAATCGCATAAAAATAAGATACCCTTTTTATTTATTAATTTTTTTAATTCATCTTTGATTATGGTCGTGGTACCTTCTAATGAAGAACTTTATTGGTGGTGCATCCAATGAGGTCTTATAAAATGTCAATAACATTACATTTTATTCTTAATTCCTCACATTTACTTAATCAATTTGTTTTTATAGTCATAAATTTAATTTATCAATATGCTGTTGCGTGAAAAAAAAAAAATTGTTATAATCCCAATCCCCCCTTAAAAAAATATACATACACATAATTATAAATTACAATACATTATACCGATTGGAGATAAAGTTGAGGTACCCTGTTATAGAAGAAATCGTACAATTAAAAATTAATGAATTGTTTCCACTTCTATTGGATTTTTTTATTTGAACAAGAATTATAAGAAATATTAGGAACTAAACAAAAAATAGTTCAAAGTGGTGTGTATATAAAATAATTAAACATTTATTATTGTAGCATACCAATTAATTTTAGTTTTTGTTATTTGATACCTATATTTTATATGTAAATAATAATAATACGTTTATTTTATTATTTATTTATTTATTATTACAATTTTTATTTTATTTTGAAAGTTTTTTGTACTGTATTTTATTTGAACAAGACAAATACTCAAGGAGTGAAACAAATTCATCACAATCGCTAAAATTAAGTATTTTTGAATCACCGGAAATAATAAAATCGTTTTAAAAACCAATCCAAGTTTTTGTTGGACTGTCCAAATTAAGTTTGTCTCTCGTGGGAAGGTAAAAGCGACCATGCATTGGGAAAAGCCTAGGAATTGTCTATTTACCTGACAACCCCTCATCCCTTTTTTCTATTACCCCATAGTTTAGTCTGTAAACCATTAGCTTCAAGAAGCCTTACCGCTTTGCTTCCTGGTATAGGTGATAATCAGTATGTTTGATTTCTTTTCTTATATTATTAAAATTAATATTTATAATATGTCTGTAAGTTTCTGATGTTTGGATTTTTTGTATGTTTTAAAGAGTGACGACGATTCAAATAATTAACATTTGGGACTAGATTTTTAATAAAAAATAGCAATTAAAGTATCAAGTAATAATTTATGAATTTCTAATTTTAATGGTAATAGTTTATTTCTTATTTTTAGACAAAAAAAGTTTCTAATTTTAGTTAATGTTTATGATCAATAATTATTAAATTTGTTTATCTTATTTTAAAATTGGAAGGGTATTTCGGAAAAAAGTTATTTCCAAAATGATCTCCTTACTTTTATGTTGTAATTATTGCAAACTTTTATAAAAATTATAAATCAATTTTTCCTATTATTTAATTGTTATATAATTATTATTTCATTTGCCTAGTAATAATAATCAGGAAGTATTTTCATTCTTAGATAATTGCGTTTCTACATTATAATGTGCCATTTTATGACTTGATATACCCACCTCACTGAAATAATTCTGTTCTGTATACTCCTAGCTCAAAATAAAGTAGCTTATTCATGATGTATAAATGAATTTACCAAAGCGATAGAAGAACTAAATATCAGTATATGAGATTATTTTATTTTGCAGTAAAATATTGAGATAACAGCTTTACACTAGCAAAGAGAATTTTAAAGAAATGTAAACTAAAATCATTCAATTAGAAATACTCTATTAACAGCTTGGTGTAGGGGTCTTGCCTCAACTGAAATGTACATTCGAACAAGTCAGCCAATAACTCTTTAGCGATAAGGCCAATATATGCAAATTTAATTCAACACCGGCTAAGTGTGCCTTTATGCTTTCTTACCCTTCGTTTCCTTAAATATGGCACGGAAGCGACTTTCTGAACCCTTTCCCTCGCTTTTATTATAAACATGTGATATACAGATTTTTGTAAATGTTATTGCTTTATAGTTCACGATGTTGAATATTAAACGATATATGATGAAATTATATATCCACTTCATTTCCAATAATGAATCTAACTTCATAAAGATCAGCGTAAACCTAGCTTGAAAATAGATACTAAGTAAACAAAATGAACACTGTAAAGAAAGAATTTAAAGATTTATATTTACATGCATGTGTGTTATAAAGTACCTGACCATAATAGATGAAATCCAAAAAACCTTCGATCCTTTTTGTTTTTAAAATAAAGTCAGATATGTACAGTTCTTCACTATCCGCTGCATACCTTTACATATGTTAAACTTTAGCGTTTGAATAATTGGTTGGCCTTCTGTGTATAATTAGTTGTTGTAGTTTGTAGTGTTCTGTTTAAAAAACAAAATACTGCATCTGTCATCTAGAAATGCCATAATTCAAACCCTTTTCGTACTATTACCTGTTAAAAGATAACCTATTAATTTATTTTTTATTTAGTAGCTTGGTATTTAGGAGGTATTACAAGCTACATTTTATACATAATCTGAAAATACAATATCTGTTTTAATGTGCCACTGGTATGTAAGTGGTGTGTACTGGTAGGTAACACGAACCTTTCGAAAGAATAAAATTTTAAATACATTTTCAAGAGATTAATAAATTTATTTTTTCATAAACAGTAGAGTAAGCGATTATTTATTTAAAATAATTTAACGGTCCCTAGGAACGATGAATCATTTGCCACATTTATTTATTTTAATATTTTTTTTATTTGAAAATTGGTTCAAAATGTTTATTCTTCATCAGTTCTAAAAGTGAACAAAAAATTTAAAACACTAGCCCGTTGTTACACATATTATATAAAATTTTAAATGTATAAAACAAGAAATAAAACAAATTAGAAAATGAAGGAGCTTCTAGAAAATGTTAGGACCCAGAGTAGACTGCAATGAAACGAAGAGGTGGTTGGGTAATTACGTAAATACATTTTGATCCCTACATTTTCATTAGTTATTTTTTTTATTATTTATAAATTTGTGGTTGCAAATAATTTATGCATCCTAATGGTTTTAATAGCTCCCAGGTCTGAGTTCGAATCCGGCAGAAGACAGAAAATTTATTTTCTGTTAATCGGGTGTGGCTCGGCTTCGAGGTCGGGAGACCCTCCTGGGGCACTCTGCAAAATAGATACTCTAAAATGGGGAAAAACCTGGCGGATGAGCGTGATTTAGGCCAAATCGCCAAATACAGTTTTTATTTTTTATTTTTTTATCGTTTTAATACCGATCTGACGTTTTTTATTTTGACCTGAAAACTTTTTATTGATTCTTATCCATTGAAAATTTTATTAAAGTTCAACGTTTGTTTTAAAGTTAAAATAATAATAGTTAGTGACAAAATGTATTTTTGTATATTGAAGTGTACCTATACTTAAATAACTTATATTAAATAATCGCTATATAACGGTCAGTTAGTATGTACTATTTTTCTCCCTTGAAGTTTTTTAACTTACCCAAAAAGAACTGTAATTATTTTCATTAACACTGCTATTTTAAAATGTATTTTATGAAAAAGATTGTCAAGGATGCAGTCAGGAGTAATAAAATACTCGCATAAGTTACAAACTTATTTTATATGGACTACCGACTTTTCGACCTTGCAAAATAATTCAATTTTTAATACTGATTTTTTTTTAATATAAAAAGATTTATAAATAAATGCACTGATAATATAAGATAAGGAAAAGATTAAGATAGAAAGACAAGAGAGAAAATTAAGTTTCGCATAAGAAAGGAAAAGTTATATGATGAGATATGAGAAATTATAATAAATCAACTTAGACATTGTTGCCAGGCTGATGACAAGACAAACAATGACTGTTAAAAAGATTAGATCAAGGGAAGGGTGTACTGACTTGAGTAAAGTAAGAACTCTTTTTTTTGTTACTATTTTTAAATGTTTTACAAATTTATGATCAGTTTAACATTGACGACTTTACAAGGGAGAAAATGCCTATTTTTGCTATACTGCCAGGATTTTGTGACATATATTGGCAATAAAAGCTCTTTGATGATTCGTTGACGACCTTAGGTCTATATAGAGGATGTCGCTGAGAGAGCGGTCCAAGGGAGACCGACTGGGAACAAGGGACAGACCAGCCGACCAGATATTATGAGGAGATGTTCTATGTAAATCGGCGAGGTGTTAACAGGTAATAAGTCCTTTGTGGGAGACAGATAGGCAATGAGGGAGCCATATAGTTAGTGGCAGCTTCTTGATGAGCTCCGTGTTAGCCCCCAGTGACAAGCTCTCCCGCTCCGTCTATTAAACTGCTCCTCTACACTTGTAACATGGCCTTTGACACCTCACTTCCTCGCCATTATATTGCTTCTAATGACACCCTCACACCTCTCCTACTGTTTGTTTTCTTGTTCGGGTAGCAACTGAATGATAATACTCTCGGGTAATTGGGGTGATATACATCCATCTAGTGTGGTATGCTGTGAACTAGACATCAAAAAGCTGTTTTACTAACATAACATAACCGTACTGGAAAATCTCTTATTTCTAGTTGGAGCTTAGTTGTTAGCATTCAAGGGTAACAACAAATGCTAAAGTTTATAGTTGCCTTTGAAACTAGACGAAATGATTTTATTTATTTTTCCTTTAGTATATAGTTTTTGTGCTTTGTTTTTTCCTTTTTAACTATTTATTGATATTTACAACTGTATACATATATACATCAAGTAAATTTGAGGAAAATGAATACAATGGCATGTAAATAACTTGTGACGAACAACTCACTAGTAGAACTTTAAGAACTTTCTAGGTCTCTTGGCCATCTTCTTTTCAGGCGCCTCGATAGGTTATCTGGAGTCGAACGTGTAAAGCAAGTTAAAATACTTATGGATTCGAGTGGGAGTAGAGTTTACTTTGAAAGAATTTGTATTTGGTATGGGCTAAATCAGCAACATTTGAAACATTAATGTCTTTAGGGATTTAACGAAGGATTTTTTATTGTAAGGATTGCATAGGAGGAGAATTGGAAGGCTTAGTGGAGCCCCAAAGCTTAACTCCGTATGTCCAAGTAGTTCTAATTACTGTCATGTAAATGAGTCTTTTTTAATAAATCGGAAGGTTTAAACGTTTGTCTGGTAAATGTTGAAGTCAAACCGACGAGCAGTTTCCTGTATATGATCCTGGATCCCCAGTTAAATGTTTGTCCAAATGGTGTCCTAGGTTGCGGATCTGTTCACTAGGGATTAACGGTTGATTATTTAAGGATAATATAGGACATATTGTCGTGAGTGTACGACGAAGGGTAAAAGTTATTTGATGAGATTTGTTGTGATATGATATGATCCTCCAATTTTCGCACCATTCTTGCAGGTTTGTAATTTGAGATTTTAGTATTTGGAATGCAATGAAGGGATCATTATTTACTGATAGCGAACATGTTTCATTACCTTAAGAGGTGAGGACTGTGGTAGGATGATTCGGGATGTAAGTTGTAAACACCGTTTAGAAGATGAAACCTTGGATACTTTCTTGCGGAACCCCGGCGGACTCAGTAAAGATGGATGAATGGTCGAAATTGTGACCCTTAATGTTCTATCATTGAGATTGGAACGCACAAAAAGGAAGTATATAAGAGGAAGTTCACGGAGTGTGTAAAACAGTCCCTGGTGTCAGACTCAATCAATAGCTTATTCTACGTTGAGAAAGGCTCCAGGGCTGAGGAGATCGCGTCCACCACACGATGCCATTGCTGGATAGTGGAGTGTTACGTTCGGAAACCAAACCGGTAATCTGGGATATTGTAATTGGATTCTATAATAGGATTTCGGCTTTTCAGAATTAGTTTTTTTTTCAGGATTTTGCCTATTATATAAAAATAAACAGAAATAATCGTAGGTAATAAAAATAAATTAAAATATGACAAATATATAACACTCAAGGCACGCATGATGGTATAGAAGGATCAATACAATTAGGATTGATAAATTATTTGCCACTTCTGTTATAATTTTTTTATTCAAAAACTAGGTTTGATTTGGTTTGTCTCCCTTCCGAAATCTCCAAACTTTGACAACACACCTACCCCTATCCCACTCTATCAAAACCCAAATCCTCCAATCAGCTGTGACACAATCCTCCCATTTACATCTTGGTCCACCCCTTGAACGTTTACGGTCAAACACTGATTATCTTTGTTGGAATTAGGTTATTGTGAAATCCTACGACTTTACTTTCCGATTTTACGCTGATATTTCTTGAACTGCACTTATAAAATAAATTTCCCCCAAGACGGATTTATTTCGGACGGACGAAAAACAATTTTTGAATAAAGTGAGCTTCCCTCAAAGCAGATTGGAATTTATTCTTTATGAAATCCCAGATAGTACACTTTCTCAATTCAGCAAGTCCTCGTTACAATAAAAAAGTTAACAGCTAGGAAAGAACGGTTAAAGTTCGTTTATTTGTTGTTGTTTTAAGTGAAAAACTTAGATTAGGCCCATCTCTTCATTGTCAGTTTTTGATTTGATATCATTGCTACCATGTAAAACTAACGAATGTGCATAAGCACATTTTTTTTATTTCGTTCCTTTGACGTTGTAATCTACAAGGCCTACCTAGCGATAAGATGCTAGAAATTCGTAATAATTACGTTACCGATTTCGGTATTCTAATTGCCGATCAGATTCGAAGTTTAACCACAAGGCCTTGTTGAATAGATCGGTAAACGATCGAAATAACGAAAAGTTATTTTTCTCATTCGTTGGTTTTACATAGTGGCGACGATATATCTTATGGGATTTCTGCTCTTCTACTCATTTTTATTTTACTTGGTGTGTTTACCGTCGATCTTCCATTCTTTGGGTAGTATTTATTTTGTTTACCATTAGTTGCTTTGACCATATGGTAGGAGGGTAATATAGAAAGTACTCATTTTGAGTGGTTGAGTTAAACCTCAATCGAAATGTTACGCATTTGCTGAGGAATGATGTTAAAATTAATAAATATAAATTATAGAAATAAATATAAATTATAGAAATAAATATAAATTAGAAGGAGAGACAGATTTAGTTCGTAAACCTCAGGTTCGGAAGCAATAATCTTTGGATGCAATGTGAAATAGCTGTATAATTGGACGCTGATTGGCTGTATAATTTTAATCATTTTGAATTGGACAAAGTCGGAGTATCTTTAATAGTATAAACACTTTTTTATTTATAATTGGAGCAAGATTAATAAGAAATAAAAGCGAATCCATGGTGAAAAGTACTACTGAGTTCATACAAATATCCTAAAACTGCTTCATTGTTACACCTGAACCTATCGACATTAGAATTTCTGAAATCAAGGACGCTTAAATAATTATTTATATATATATATATATATATATATATATATATATATATATATATATATATATATATATATATATATATCACTATGGATTCGCTTTTATATCTTATCAATCTTGCTCCAATTATAAATAAAAAAGTGTTTATACTATTAAAGATACTCCGACTTTGTCCAATTCAAAATGATTAAAATTATACAGCCAATCAGCGCCATAGGTTTGCTATTTCTCATTGCATCCAAAGGTTATTTTAAACTCATTATTGCTTCCGAACCTGAGGTTTACGAACTAAATTTGTCTCTCCTTCTAATTTATATTTACTTCTGTTTCATGTCGGTTCGAAATATTGGAAGGTATCAGATTTAGAACGGAATTAGAATGTAAAAGGCCTGGTATCAGTAAATCTAGGCTGGGATGTTTATTAGCCGAGGAACTGTTATTAGGGGCGGTGAACATGTTTATTAGGGACACCGTTGGAGACGCAATGCGAGACACATGTTGCCCTACTATTTCTGTGTCCAACCTCAGAGTATTATCCGGGATACATGGACCGCTTTTCTGATTTAGCCTGCCTAGGAATTCTTGTAAATAGGCTACAATTGTTTTATTTCTAACTATACAATGGTTCATACCTTGGATGCTAGAAAGTGTTGTCCTCGTAATGTGTAGCCGCAGCCCTTTTATTAAGCTTTTATTTTTTTTGTTTGTTACTTTTATACCAAAATGTAGATGGATTCAGATCAGACCACTATTTGATTATAAATTAATAGCAACTTCAAAAAAAGGTTGCTCGACTCGACAGGAAAAAGATCCTGTACTATTATTTTTAATTTTAGTTACCAATGGATGATATGAATGAAAAAATAATCTGTATTCTGGGAAGTATTGTCCCCTAAGAATAACAATAATGAGTTATAAGGCAACACAATTGCCTGGCTTATAATTTCATACAAAGCTATTTATATATTTAGAACATGAGATTGCAACAAGTGGAGAATAAAAGTTAATGAAGCCAAATGCAATCATATAACTTTTACTCTTCGCCGCAAATCCTGTCCGCCCATCCACTTCAATAATATCCCTATACCTATATCCGACACAGTGCGTTACCTTGGCTTTCATCTTGACAAAAGACTGACTTGGAACCCTCACACTAGACTAAAAAGACAAGAACTAAACAGGAGATTCAGCCAACTTTACAGACTACTAGGCAGGAATTCTCATCTCTCAGTTGATAACAAACTCCTCATATATAAAACAATATTAAAACCTATTTGGACCTACGGACTTGAACTATGGGGAACAGCAAGACAATCCAATATTAAACGTATTCAATCCTTCCAATCCAAAGTCCTCCGAACAATTGTCAATGCTCCTTATTATGTTACCAATAAAACCCTACATAATGACCTAAAAATTCCTTTTGTCCTTGATCTCATTCCTTCAAAATTCTCGAAATTTCATCAAAATCTATCGAATCATCCTAATCCTCTGGCTCAATCCCTATCCAGTCATAACCATCCTTATAACCCTCCAAGAAGGTTAAAACGGCAATGGCCCCGAGAACTTTTGTAATGTATAAAGTTACGTCGGAGTCCTGGTAATGACCAGCTTCTCCGCTTAAGTCCTGAGTATGTGTGGCCATAGCGCTCCCACTCAGCCTCCACTGGATATTACCAGTGATGCAGCTGGAGAACAGCGCTAGGATCTCTAAGCGTCTGGCCTTGACTCCCAATAGGTGGGCGAATAGGCTCGATTTGGGGTTCCCCAGGCTGAGTGTATTTGTATTGTACATAAAGTATGAATGTAAAATAATTTTTGTATTCTAGTTTTAATTTAATTTTGTTTTATTTTTGATTATTGTAAATAGTTATTAGTTTTATTTTTATGAAGATCATTTATTTTATTTTTTTATTATTATTAGTTGTGTGTGTGTGTGTGTGTGTGTGTGTGTGTGTGTGTGTGTGTGTGTGTGTGTGTGTGTGTGTGTGTGTGTGTGTGTGTGTGTGTGTGTGTGTGTGTGTGTGTGTGTGTGTGTGTTGTGTGAGTGCATTTGTATATATGGTATGAATGAATACATTTATCTCTGTACCCATTGCCCTTTACTGAGGCAGATTGTACACTTATACCAATAAAAAAAAAAAAAAAAAAAAAAAAAAAAAAAATATATCCATGGTAAAAAAAAAAAGAACATGGGACATCTAAATACGGTTAATAGAAACTAAAATTGTGTAAGGAGCTTTCAGTAAATATACTAACATAAGACTAACATGAGAAATTATACATTCAGAAAAGAAACTATATCTATATATACATTGGAGTATATATTTACAGATACCACGATATATGTTTATACACACTGCATATATTCATTTCTATACATATACACACAAATATATACATATGAATTGTGAAGTGAAGTAATTATTTCTTCGTATATTAAAAATAACGAGTAAAGTAAGAACAAATTTGAATTTATATAAAAGATATGTTTTTGTACCATTATGCAGAAATAAAGTTATATTATACCAATATTCTAGATAAAATGATTGAAAACGGCATGATTCCAAAAAATGTTGGCAGCTGTCAAATCGTCAATCCAGTAATTCGAAAAGATTATGGTGATCTCTCAATTGTATCAACTTGTTTTTTCTATACACATTTCATTTCTGATAAATTATTATAGATTAATTATGATAAAAATAAATTAGAAGTTATTAATATATTTATTATATTTTCCTATGAACTTTTTAAATAATATAAGTTTTGTCAGATTCGATTCAGGTGTGAATAAAACCAACCAAATGTTCTCAAATGAATTTGATTTGTAACTTTTTTTTTTTTTAATTTGAAATTAAAAATAGACTTTTCTCTTAGGAGAAATGTGCTAAATAAAAGCATAAGCTGAAATGTTACTATTTGTATGTTGATTTATAGATTACATATTTAATCTAACAATTGATGTTATTTTAAATACTACCTTAGAGATGATTTAGCGGCTGTACCATGAAAAATTTACACTATGAAAAAATGTATTTATTTATTTTTTATATTGTCGGTGAAAAATCATCTATTTTTAACTAACTTTCTAATAAGAAACTTTCTTCTTAACATTTTTCAGAAAAAAACTGTGTGAAAAAAAACTATTCGCATTACTCAATCTGTGTGAATTGAAAATATATAACTTTTTTTTTTATAGAGAAAAAAACTAAAAATTGTCCCATATCAAAACAAAATCTGTCGTCTCTTACTGTTTGCTCCTTTTCTCATTTAATACTAAACCAAAATATGATTTTAAAAATTATTTGTAGTGTATTTTTGACACAGGCTTCTATTTTACGATATCTTCCCATTATAAAAAGGCTTGGCCCAAAACAATTTTCATTTATAGCACTTCTCTCCGGTAAATATGTTTCCAAATCAGGGAAGTGTTCCGTACGCTCGTGTCTTGGTACTTCAGACTTCAGAACAGCCTTCATTTGTCCATATTTAAAATAAAACGTTCAGTGAAAAATTGTCCCCATATTAATAACCATAATATACTGAACACGTGTCCGCTATGTTATTCGAGTGGTATTCCTTTTAAGGAACGGAGTTTGCGTTTCGCTGATCCTACGGCCACTTTTTCTATGTCCCTTATTCCTTGCGGCTGCGTAGTGACTGTTGGAGTTGTAAATGACTCAGGAGACCTATGCTAATTTAGGTAATTTCTTGTGTATATTTCTCGAAATCTTACGTTTTCTGACGCTATTAAATTTATCTTTTCATATATTTAATACATTACTTATTTTTTTAATTTGAAAAAGCCATGGACGTCTCTTTTTACTATTGATTGTATGATAAAAAAAAAAAAAAAAAAAAAAAAAAAAAAGAACTGTTATCATTTTTTCATTCATGTGAAAATATCTTTTTCACGTTAACGAAATGTTTTATTGCAATGTTTAAGTTCCATATTCAAACTTAAACCCTTGCCATATATGATTATAACAAAATATGTTATTCGCTGAATCGAAGAATGAATGGCCTAGGAACAACCCGTGACTTATTTGAGAACATTTTGTTCATTTAGTTATTTTTTATTTAAGGTGTAAAGTTTTAACACAGGTCTGTGAAGGGTACCATTGCAAGTAATAAACTAAAATAGAGAAAGAAAACAAAATTTAATACAACTAGATTATTTATACAATGCATACAAGCTCCTCGGGGAACCCCCAGGTTTTTGCCCCCCCCCCCCCTTACGGAAGGTAAGATATTCCAGCGCTGCTATCTAGGGGGGGGGGATTATTGTGAAAAAATATATCATAAATGATTAATGAAAACATTAGATTTTTTCGTTTATAAGCCCCCTCGTCGGTGATATTCTTATTTGTTTTAAAGATGTACTTCTTTAATATTATTTTAGTTCTGAATAATAATTTTAAAAAACATGAACCTGTACAACCTATAAAGGGTCTTGGATTCATTGCTATGTATCCTTACGTATGTAAGGATGTTCTGTTACTAGACCAACGGTTGTGAAAGGAGGCGATTAGACCTAAATCACACTCAACCGGCTGGTTTTTTCCTAATTTGGGATACCGACATATCAAGCCTGGGTCGACGCCTAAATAAATAATCAATAAAATAAGACATTGCCAGAATTATTTTATTAACCACAGATACAATATCTTCTTAATATTCCGGATGATGGGCCCAGATGAGCCGTGATTTAGTCCCTCAGCGTTGTTTCCGTTCCATGCTCCACGTTCTTATTTATTGGTCAAATTCCTTTTCTCGTTTATTGAATATTTGGGTTAGATTAATGTCCGTTCAAAGATTTAGTAGGAGACGCTTCATAGTGTCTGGCGTGGGAGTTTATGTTTCAGCTCTGTCAGCTATTTCTTTTTAATGCCCTAGATTTGTTTTAAACATTCTAAAATTCGAACGTTCTGTTATTTATTTCTTTTTTCACAGCGTCGTCTTAACTTTCTATTCATGTCTTTCGGTTTTTGTTTTTGTTATCGTTCTTGTATAACCAGATACATTCATGGAAAAGATAAATACATTGAGGCTCTCTTCGGAGTATTTATGATATATATTTTTATACTTTATTTATTTTTTCTTTAAAAAAATGATTTTAACATAAATTACGAATCCTGTTGTACGCTGTGTGGATCTATTTATTGAAATTTTCCTTAAAATTAATAATCTATTAATAGTTACATGAATTAATTACTGTAACACCTCTCTAATCCGATATATACGCCACCAAGGAATATGGGGAGACGGCCAAATGGTTGGATTTACCGGAGATTTCAATGAATTATGTTTTTCATAGTTAAAAGTCTGTTATAATTATATTAAAAATTATATATTAACATTTTTAAAAATTAAAAGGAAATAAGAACTATGTAATATATACATATATGATCAATAATAAGTTTGTATTGATATGTTTTAACCAGCTACTTATTCGTAAATAGAAGCTTTGGCTGTAGTAACACTATATTGTTTTTAGATTTGTAGCTAACTAACTCATCTTTGAAATCATTCATAATGGAAGTATGCTCCAAAGCATCTTCCAGAGCAAAACCGGAAAATAAATCAAAATTTCCGCAACTTTTTGAGAGAATTCCGAAAATTTAAAAAGCTTGTATCTTAGTCCCCGTTTCAGCTACAGAGCTTATTTTCTGCTCGAATTTAGTTTAACTTTGCCAATTAAAAGGATTTATTTATAACTAGCTGTGTTGCAGATATTTTGGTGAAATGTAGAAGAGATCGAAAGTTTTGACTTTGACGCTGCCAATCAGCGAGCCGTGGCGCTCGAGGGCCAAAATTTGGATTTTAGCACACAAGCACAGCACTAAAACTGTATAAATAAATCTAAACTACCAGAATAATTTTATACTTTAAACTTTACAATAATGTGGACCCCGCGGGACTCCTCTGCAATACCCGTAAAATTGGACTTGCGGGAGACGGATTAGCGAGGTTCTACAGTAAATAAATATAATTTTAGTCTATATTTTGCTCCAATACTTAAGGACGTTATTGGTGACTTATTTCCAATTGTATTCTGTTAAGACCAGGAGGCTACCCCTAATTTTATTTCTTTTAATGATTCCGTTTTTTCTAATTTTATTGTTCCAAATTTTGAAATGCTTCTGTAAGACTAATTTGATTGCATTTTTCCAATAAAGCAAATTACTTCACAGTATACTCATATAATCACAATATTTATTTATTTTACATATTCTATGTGAATGGATTTTCTGTCTATTATTTATTCCCCATGGATGTTGCGGATTGTAGTAATATTTATTCAATAACAGCGGTTTTCTAAACAAAATTAAAAATATATTTATATTAAGTCTTTGATTCCTTTTTTTTATCTAGACCTCGTTTGTTATTCCTTTCCAATAAAATTATTCGACCATTTCTTTTGAATATGGTTATATTCTTCAATCTTTCCATTTTTATATATTAGCGGTGGCTTTTGGGGGTAGCGAAAAGTCTATAACTCGAGTCTTACAGCGTTCTCCTGCAACAACCAGAATGGAAAAATAAAACGTTAATAGATTTCTTGAATTATCTTTAGTTATTAGTTAAAATTAAGAGTTATAAATTTCATCTCTCCTAAATCATCAAAAATAGTTATTTTTAATTCAAGAACATTGCTTAAAGAAAATCAGCCTCTCAAAGATCTCACTTGGCATAAAAAGGAAAGGCAATAAGTCAACTGAGGCACAAGGTTCAGGAGAGAAACCAATCTTAAAATGCCGAGAAGGTAAAACAAGATCCCTTCCTCAATATTATTATTTTGTTTTTGTTTTATTTCTGTAAAAGTCAATTTTGATGATTTGGAAAAATAAATAAATAATTTTTTAAAAAAATGGAATATTATAACTTATTTTAAATTTATTTATTTCAAAATCCTGTAAAAACCGTATATTGCATTGATCCATTACTAGTCGAAATAAAGTGGTTTTTTTTCTCTTCCTTTCTCATCACTAATAAAATTTATAGAACAAAAAAAAAAATCTTGTTTGTGAAGTTTTTATTTTTTATTTATTTAGCACCTCCTTAACTCTTAATATATTAATTTGAGTTGTCAACTACTTAAGAAATATTGAACTTTCAGGGCTCATTACGTTGCTTTCTAGCGCTGAGCTTCTGTTCGACTATTTTTCGATAGCAGAAATCTGTTTTTTTTTTATTTTTTTAATTCAAGCTTTCAATTGGTTGATGGAGTCATCAAGAGTTATAGAGAGGCTGTAATTCAAGGCAATCTTTTCCTCATCAATCAGAAATCACCATGTCATTTTTCTGCTCTGGTACTTCGAAAGCAGTTTTGCGATTATTTCAAGCTTATCTACCTTATTGCCGCTATTATTAGTTTTTCTACATTCGAGTAAGACATTATTTTTTTTTATACGTAAGTATGCATTTCTAGCTGGGCGAAAATTGGAGCACTTGCAATTTTTTAAATAATATTCATTAGTTGGTAATAATGCATTATATTAAAATGCAAACGAGTTGTTCATACACTCATCTCATGAAAATTACACGGAAATTCATTAATTTACATGCACAGCTTCGCTTGTTCCATGTGGCTTATTTTACTCCGCTCGATCCATGCTGAAGAACCATTTCGATCTTGAAAATAAGTACTCGATATTAGACCATGAATAAATTGTAATTGTTGAATGAAATATTGGTCGCATTCCTTCTCATGAAAATTGTAAGTTGCCATTCAGAACACTCCGAAGTGTGCATTTGTATATTTTATGTGCTCGATAAACATCAAAATTATTGTTAAAGTTATAAATTTTTATACACAATTGACGTTTATTGTAATGACCTAACCGTTAACGGTTTTCTTGTTCTGATGAAAGCTTACGCCCTCCCAAATGTCATCTAATTTTTTTACTATTTTTTTTTCTTCAGGTGTTTATAAAAAGAGAATTGAGTGTTATGATTCGAGTCTTCACTCAAAACCTACTCTTACTTATTGAAACCTATTTGAAATCATCACATATGATTCACAAAGTTACCGAACTGTTAAAACGACATGTATACAGAAGCTGCACACTTTTAAGACAAAACCTTTTAGGACATTCACCCAAGCACCTTGGTACGTAAGAAACAACTCTTTGCAAGGACTTTAATATGCCTACCATTAAATAACAGATGCATACTGTCTACAAAAGATTTCACAATAGATTTTAAAGTCTTCCTAATAAACTCATGACATGCCTTGTCTACTACAGTTATACCCAAAAGTATAACTGGGAAGGTTAAAAAAGACCTGGATTAGGGATTTTCTAGAATAAAATTAAATATGATTAACAATAGATACGCAGGTATCGTTGGGTAATACTCCTCATCAAGTGCTCTCATGTCAGAACCTTTTAATTTTTTATAGCAATAACTTTCCCTAGTTTTAATATTATATATCTGTCAGTTTTAAATTTAATTAATTATGAAAAAAAGATGTGATAAGATAGATCATTTTTTTGATTCTTAAAGTATAATTAATTGTTCATAGAATCTAATCTAAACAACCAGTAATATTTATTTATTACATGAGCCAATTCTATATGTTCTGTACAAGTTGTGCAGGACCACCGTTATTTTTTATCTTATATTAACATTTCTTGGATGAGATAAGACCAGAATAACGTTTCATTCCAATTCTTCGAAGATTTCATGTTCTTCAGTATTCTTTAAGAATGTGAAATTATTCTAATTATTTTTTTTTTAACGAAAATAATTATTCGAGATAAAAATATTTTGAAATATTTAATGTTGTTATATTATACAATATTATATTTGTTTATTTTTTAAACTATGTAAATAGCTCACATTCTGAATGAAAGAGCCAGTCAAAAAACCTCAATTTCTCCCTGCTGAGAAAAACAATAGACCATGGATATATCTATCTATATTAAT
The DNA here is from genome assembly GCA_003667255.2 of Euschistus heros. Classification (NCBI taxonomy): domain Eukaryota; kingdom Metazoa; phylum Arthropoda; class Insecta; order Hemiptera; family Pentatomidae; genus Euschistus; species Euschistus heros. The sequence continues at coordinate 943,644 of RCWM02000022.1, read as the reverse complement.
CTACTTTTCTATGTTTATCTTTAATACTGCTTTTCCCGATTAACATTTTAGAATTATAAGGATCACATTATTTTAATTAATCATTTAATTAAATTAACAATCAATGATTATTCGAAATAAACGATGTCGAGAGAAAACAGCGGTTTCAAATGCGACTTTACAAACGTTTGGTCCTTGCGAAAAGTGTTATACACCATAAAATATCCTCTATTTAATTTCTGACGAGGAAACTGTCGTCATGTTTTCGATCCCAGCAACGCCTAAAGGACTACAGCGTGGCAAAAAAAAAGTCCCAAAAACTTAAAAAATTTAGGCAAAACTTGACTTTTTTCATACAAACCCAAATAGCTTCCAAACAGTAGCTCCTAGCTACAAATCTTATATACCAAAAAATATTTCCTTTAAATTTCTGATGAGAAGGCTATGAAGTAATTTTTGATCCGAGCTAGAGCTTTTCAAAATGTTACATTTTTGAATGTGAAAAAATGTTACAGCAAAATAGTATAGACCCTTATTCCAAGGACATGTCAAAATTTCTTTTACTACTCACATCGCCCATCCAATGGAAACAATAAGTAGCTGTGATAATTATTATTTTTTTTATTATTCTGTTGTCCTTTTTCAGAAACCCTTCTGGTGTATTAAAACGCCTTTGATGAAAAATACTATCCATGAATTTTGAATTGTGTTTTTAGTCATCAAGCGTTTAGCAGTTATGTTTTGTTAACTATAGTTATCATACGTTCATCGCTTCCTCATATCTTTAAATCAAAGGAACTGGTTTGTTTAATCTCGCTTTATTATTTTTTTTTTTTTTTTTTTTTTTTTGTTCAAAATCGTTTTAGAGTATAACATTTTTTATTGGTGGTAATGAGGATAGATTTTGATCCATTTGCAGAAAATGATTCGATAAACTATTATATTAGATTGGTTTGAGGGGATTACACCCTGCATATGGGACCTATCCACAAAGGTGTGAGCAATAGGGCTGTTATAAGGAACAGATAAATTATACCTTTCGTCTGGGCAATTTCTGGTAGCTCTGCTCTCTTCTAACACGATTTTAATGGCCCCTTGTTAAGAACGTCCAGTCAGTCTCTGAGTGTATCCATGTTATAATTGGAGTTGTTTCAGTATATTAATAATAGTTGAGTAGTATTTTGTTCCTGTGAATTAGTTGTTAACATCGCGAAATACGGAACATGAAGATCCAAAATTGATGTAGGATCTGAAAGCCAGTTATGTTAAAGTGTTTGTGTTTCTTATTGTGTAAAATCCCTATAGATTTTCTTTTAATTATTCTGTCTATAAATGAATAAATATAAAAGAGTTTATACTAGAATTTTTTTTTTTATCTAGTTCAGTAATGTATGTTATTTATTCTGATCAATAAAAATCTGATCCGCACTACTCATTTTGATTATTTAAAATTTGTGTTTATTTTTACAATATGGATTTTTTCAATTGGATATTTGAATAGCAATTATATATTTATTTATTTATTTTTTACATTGATATGTCTTTCGGCTGGCGGTCTGTATGTAGTATTCTTGTGTAACGTTATTTTTACCTATAAAATGTGACACGTTTTTTTCACACTAAAAAATGTAACCTTTTGTGTCGCTATAGCTATGTTGGTATTGCTCGGATCGAAGAATTGTTTCCTATTCAGGAATTTAGTGGAGGATATTTTATGTTATATAAGATTTTTCTCTAGGAACTACCGACTTGGAGCTATGTTGGTGTAAATGAAAAAAATAATGTTTTGCCTATATTTTTTAAGTAAGTCTAGGGCATTTTTGGCACGATATAGCTCTGTTGGTGCTGCTCGGACCCAAAATTTGCCGATAGGTTTTTTTTTCAGAAGCAGTAGATTACAGTTAGAAATAAGTATCCATTCTCTATAGTTTATCCCAGTCTGGAAATCGATTTTTTTTTTTTTTTTTTTTTTATTTTGATTTTTAATACTAAATTACTTTATTTATACAATTTGAATTTACGCTACTGAAAACATATAAAAAGGCATTAAAAGTTAAAAGTTCGAGCTCTTGAATAAGATGTGCGTTTCAACTCCCAAAACGTGTAATGTAATTACTATATTATTTTCGTTATCAATTTGTCTTGTTATTTAATTTTGCCCAACGCTCTTAGGAAGATCGCGATAGGCCTGTTTTTGGTAAAAGAAATCCCTTGCGAAACTAGTCGGGACATGGCGGGAGAAGTTATTGTTGACCACTTAACATTATAAACAATACAGAATAACATTTTTTTTTTTTTTGTCACATATAAATAGCTGCATTATCTTTGCACCAACCCAATACGGAACTAGAAAACTCGTTTTCGATGTTTTATTTCCTTTTTTAAAACCCTTTGCATTTCTATATGTAAATTAAACGAAATATACCTTCTGGTTCTTCCAAATCGAATGAACAAATCTTCAGAAATCAACAAATATATTCCTTTTTTACGCACGTTTATTGCATTTTATAGGTGAAATAATGAAACTAATAATGCTAATTATTTGATGTCTCGTTTCTCTAGTTATTTAGAATTTCATATATATATATATATATATATATATATATATATATATATATATATATATATATATATATATATACCCCTATCTTTAAATTTCAATTTTACATACTAAACCACAATTATTACTTTTTTCTATAATGTATTTAATATTTAGGTATATTACAGGTTAAAATAAAATAAAAACGAATATAAAAATAATTTTTATTTATTAATAAATTGTTAAATAAATTTGTACATTTTCATCATAAAAATAATTGATTTACAAAAAAATAAATAAAAATTAATAGTAATAAAATAAATTTACTTTTATTATTATAAAAAACCTAAAAGCAAAACAATATTTAAAAAATAAATAAAACAAAATAAAAAAATTATTAGTTTTCAGCATTTATACAATTTATACACACAGGATTATTTTTTGTATGTTTTGGACATATTAATTGTCCACAGTTATTACACGAAATTTTTACTTTGGAATCGATTTTTCGAGGACTTAAGCAGCATCTTCCCCTACTTTTGGGCCTAGTTACTGTAGCAGTCGATGTTAAAGACTTGGGTTCTTGATTTTCTTCAATGTCGATGCACTTTTCCATCGTTCTTATTGTGTCTTTTTTCAGCCTTCTGCATAAATTTGGATTATTCAATCTTTCTCTAATAAGCAGTTCTGTTAATTTTTTTCCCAACTCAAGAAAAATCCGCCTTCTGTCAAGTAAAGAAATTTTCCAGTCAGGATGGGGTTTCGTCCACACAATATATGCATTTAGCCCTGCAATATCTAACGAATTCATAAAAATCTTCATTGGTCATCTTTTAGTTTGCCGTTTTGTGGAATATTCTGCTACCATTTTGTCGAGAGTGTCTACAGCACCTTTGGTAGCATTATATGTACTGATAATTTCTGTTTTTTTTTTTTTTTTTTTTTTTGTCTCATCATTTATAATATTGTTTGTGTGGTGTTCGCTTGATAATAGTATTAAACATTTATTTGGTTTGGGTACATATGGTACTAATGTTATTTCACGTTATACCAGTTATTTATACTAAACTACATTAGGTCACACTAAGGGCTACGTGGGATGCCAGCGCACCACAGGCCTGTTTCTGGTCATACTTGTTTAAATAACATGAAGTTCATTTAGTTTTTTTTATTTATTTTTTGATCCTTTGAATCAAGACACTTGCAGAAAAAAACTCCTTTAAGGACTAATGGTTATCTATAAATTTATAAAAATGGCAAGCGAAAAACCCGTGGGGTGCGGGAACACCCCACCCAGTCCTAGGAAGGTTAACTAGGCATCCGCTTTAAGTAGAAATGGCTATCAGCACTATTCAGTTATGTTATTTTTCAATATCCTCGGTGATTAAATGGTCTTTTGGAATTAGTTAACTACTAAAAGCATGTTAATTTGATTTTTCGAATAATATGGTTTAAATCTGCTTTTAAATTATATGGAGATTGGAGTATATTATTTTCTAAGAAACGGGATTGTGGCAATAAATAGGAAAGAACGACAAAGAAATAAATTATCGTAATTTATTATCCAAGCCTGCCAAGTTATTCATTCATAACCACCGGATGTTCTTGCGTAATTATTAAGATAACTATCATATCAATCATTTATGCCTTTGCAGTATTATCATGTTTATTTTTTTATTTTATTTCTATGATATTATTTATTTTATTAATCATATGTTACATGCCTTTGGTGCAATGTTGTCGACTTTCGAGGTTTTTGTGCATTTAGGAGATGTTTGTTAGTTTCTTTTTGTAGATAAATTTATTGAAATTAACAACTGTATAATTCGAAAACATATAATGTAAATAAGAAGAATTACGAATCACGAGAATGGGTTTCAAAGAAACTATAAAGAGCTTAATATTGCTGACCATCTAAGCCCTTATTTTTTTAGTTCTTTATTTTTTTTTTCTGCTTACCTGTATGATTGTGTTGTTTATTTCTAAAGGAGAGTAATTTCTTATACACAACAGCCAAGAGGGATCGAACAAGATAAGTCAAATCCAGGTTAAATTTTTTTATTTCGTATAAGGAGAAGCAGAGTCAAAAGTAGCTCACTCGTTAGTGTAATTTGATATAACGAGAGTTGAGCTCTTAACTGTTTCTACTAAAACTGCGCGTAAGGCCCTAGCGTTCCCCAAAAACGTATCGCTTTTGACCAATTAAATCATCGGTCAAACATATTCCATGTTAAAAAATAAATATGAATTAAATATATGAATTATGTTTTAGGTATAATAAAGATCTGTTGCGATTCACCAGTAAAATAATCTTTTTGTTGTCAAAAAAAAAAAAAAAATCTGAAAATAGTAATTTCAACTTCGTATGTTTTATTTAAACCCTTCGTAGTATTTCTACTTCACTGTTAATTATGGTTGTTAAAAGTAAATTTATCTGTTGTTATTGTAGCACGGAATGAAATTTTCCATGAGTCTTTAAATAAATGAAGCACGTGGTACAATTTAAAAAAATAAAGTAACAAAAAAACAAAACAAAAAAAACAAACAAAACCTAATGATTCAAATTGAACTTCCATGTCGTACATTAAGTAAAACGGTTCCATTACCGTGATACCCTTTGAGCAGGAAACAAGAAAAGAGGAGTATTAATACTGGACGAAAAGGTGAGGAACTGAAAATGGCGCCCGGACACTGACAAATAAGCCCTAGACAGAGATATCACTTTGGACGTAAACAGCTGAATCAGCCCGGAGGGTCTTGTCCTCTCTCTGTCAGGGTGCCGTAGTAATGGATATGGGAGTACTCCGAACCAACTTGGTCCCGGCCTCGATCCACTGATTGTAAGCTATTTTCGGCTGTAGCGGCTGTCAAGCTCAATCAGGAGCCTCAGCGAAATCTAACGCTAGGTTCAGCTTTAACAAGTCCCTTTTGTTTTCTACCTGTAGTGTTAGTTTTGTTAATGATTTTAGTCCTTGTTTGATTGAAACTTTCCATGCTTCAGTTAATGCATCAGTTGCAGTAGTGACTCCTCGATTCCATAAATCTTATACCAAATTTTCATTATATTTTTTAATTTTCTTTACTATTATGGGTATTTTTCACGAACAAGCTCTCCTATATTGTAAAAATACGGGAATAAATTAAATATAATATACTACGTTTTTATCACACCCCTAGTTGATTTTGTCACTTCCCTATATAAATTTATAGGAATAGATACATTAAAACGTTAATATTATATATAAACGTTTTATTTTATGTAAATAATAGTTCTTCCTAAAATTTAAATACCCATTTTATACAATACTAGTTTGGATTTAAACAAAAATAAGCCTTTTTAACCAAAAGCCAAGTTCTCGATAGTTCCAGTGAAACACGGTCCTGTTTACCTAGATAAGGAGATATTTGACCTCATTACTGTTCCACAAGGTTTAGGTGAGCCCCATCACCTAAACATTATCTTTCTGAACGACAACACATTATGATTTCACAAAACTTTCTGTAGGTCTTAGAATGTACCTAGTACAGCAAAAGACCAGACAACAAGAAATCAATCAATAAATACATTAGGTTCATATCCATTAGGGGCTTGGAAAAAAAAAAAAAAAAAAAAATAAATAAAAAAAATAATAAAATAAAATAAATAAATAAAAAAAAAAAAAAATTACTGTTCCATTTATCGTTTTAGGCCAATGAAATAACCTATAAAAAGGTGCATTTCGATATATTTTTTAAAAATTTTATATATAGTTCATTAGCTAACAGGTTATGAGATGATTTTATCACTGCTGACAATGGAAATAATCGATTTATGCTAGAAACAATATTCCCATTTTAACCTGTACCACTTACAACCCATGAAGGGCCTTGGGTTCAGTACTTAGTAGGTACTGAGTATACTACTATAAGTAGGTTGTACTGTTTCTAAGGTTGTGAAAGGAGGTGATTTGGCCAGAATTTACGCTCAACCGCCAGGTTTTTCCCCAATTAAGAGTACCCACTTTTTAAGAGGCTGAGTGTGCCCCAGGAGGTTCTCTCGAGCTCGGATTCGAATCACGGCCGAAATGACAGAATATAAATTTTCTACCTTCAGTCGGACTCGAACTCGGACCCGGGAGCATGGTAGTCAAACGCCTTAACCACTGAGCTACCGCGCATCCCATTCCCATTTTAGAACAATAATTTTTAGGAATCATTGGAAAATTATTTATTATGTTTGTTTTTTTAATATATATTTCTAGGAAGTTAATATTTATAAATGTTTCATATCTTCACCGATCCTTCAAATATAGCTGCTATAAACATCGATTCACCGCCCAATATAAAAATACCCTAAAAAACATCTTACACAATTAAAAGAGTTCAAATGTCGAATAGCAAAATAAATTATCGTTTTGAATGGTTTTCAAAATCATGAAGTTTTTGAAGGACCTGGGCCACTTCAAAATATCAAATATAAGTCGATAGAAATCAGAAATGGTTGATAATAGGGATTCAATAAGACATTACGATAATACAGTGAAAACAGCGGTTTCAAATGCGACTTTTTTTCATTCAAAGCAGCTTACTAGAACTAGTCTATACAAAAAACTAGTAGTAGACCCCCAGGCAAAAGACATATCCATGTCAAAATTATATTCAATGGATCCAACACGTTGGCTCAAAATTAATTGAGACAAATTAAGCGTTTTTTGATCAATAAAAATGTTATCTAATTATTTATTTTATTATTTTATTCAAAAAACAAAAACCTGTGTTAATATTCGGACAGTCGGATTTCTACTGTACATTAATAGCCAATCAAAAATCGCCATAAAATTAGTGTCTCCTAATTTCGGTGGTTTTCTGCCCCCCGGCTAATTTAAGGAGTTCTGTACTTCAGAAATTCAAGATGACGGATCTTACATAGTGATAGATTGCGAATGCATTCCCTCTTAAGGCATCGAAAAATTTGTGATCCAGATTAGGTATAAGTAGCGGTGGGCATTAGAGCTAACAGAATATGGTGGACAATACCAGAGAAGCCTAGACAATGGAGGAGCCTATTGAGATAATAAAGTGGTGCTCCCCTGAGGGAGATAGCATCTACCGGAATCCAAGGAGTCCCTAATACAAACATATATCAACTGCATCGGCTCGCGCAAAAACGGCATCTCTTATAATAACCCGGAGGCTACAATGATATCTTGATCTCACTGTATTTGTTTTTTCTTTTATTCATTTTATTTAGAATATCTTCCTTCTTTTATGCCACGCATTCCCTTATCCTATCTCAGAGAATTCAATTAATTCTTTGCTGTAACAACATAGTTTCTTATGTACTATTATTACTGATTTAAGTTTTCTAATGTGATAATTTTGTATTCCAAATCTCTTCTAAATAGAATACGTACCTTTTAATTCTTGAGTTAACAGCTGTGTTCTTATTTATTACTGTTCTTATTTTATTCAGTAAAACCTCTATTAAGCAACCATGGATCAATCGCTCTTCAGACTAACCAATTTGTCCTGTGCAAAGTTAATTTTTTTTTTCCTTGTTTTTATTTCATAATAAAAATACATACCAGACTTAAAAGACAATTAACTGCTTGTTGTTTCCAAAATACTTATTTACGTACCTGTAATTAGACCGTTTGGACGTAGAGCTTTGATGCTCCACTAAACCTTCTAATTCTTCTTTTATTCAATCTTTACAATCCAAAATCCTTTGTAAAATCCTCAATACTCCTTATTACGTCACAAATAAACTTATCTATTATTATCTTCATATTCTATTTGTTGCTGATTTGGCCTAGATATTCTATCCTTTCATAGTAAATTCCACACCCATTTGAATCCCCTAGTCTCCCAACTTTCCTCACACTCAATTCCCGATAATCCTCCGAGGCGTCTTAAAAGGAGATGGCCAAGAGGCTCTTCTAATTTTGAGCTTTTATCGAAGTGGTACTAGTGAGTAATATTTACATGTTATGGAAATCATTTTCCTCGAATTAACTTTTATATAATGTATGCAGTTGTAAATATCAAATAATAGTTAAGGAAAAAAAAAAATGGAATGATATTAGGCTTGCAATTTGTGCTATGGCGGGCAGAAGAGCTTAAATGGAATAGAGTTGAGAAGTTTCATTCTCCTCTTAAGTTTTACTTAAGTGCGAGAATGAATTCTTTGCTGTGCTTAAAAATGCTAAAAGGATAAATTTTAGGGATGTCATTTTTATATCGGGCCATAATTTCCAGCCAAAGTCTTCTTCTACCTGAAACCGTTAAGTAAATTTAGCCTGATTCAAGAGGTGAAGAAATAAAAACATCAAGTTCTTTTTTTACGATCATCGTAAGTTACCTATTGGTAACCAAATGCAGTTTTATTTATTTTTCATAGCAGTTCTGGAGAAATACTGAATTCTCATTTTTCATCTGCAGTATTGAAAGTTTGATATTCGTGTTAATATTTTCATCTTGAATTACGTCTGTTGGTTATTATATATTTTTTTTAATTGGTCAACTTATTCAAGTTTCGTAAACTTAACAATTACTGTGTTTTAAATTTTTTTATAGAAATTCAGTTTGTGCGATTTAATTGTTTTTAGTTATTAATACAATGATCTACAATTTTATTCAGACCCATATGTTGTATAAAAGTGTTTTAGTGTTTTGAAATAAGAACTGTGGTGACATTTGTTTATTAATTAGGAAATATCCACCAAAAACGAAAATTCACTTGAGTTTCGGTTGTCTTCGTCCTGCGATGTTTATATCGTAGCCTTTCATAAATTTCCTTCTTTATTACAGTTCACATTCCATCGGAACATATTTTATAATAATGTGCTGGTTTTCTTATTTTGTTAAAACTTAAACAAGTTTCTGGCATTGGAAGTGTTATAAACGAAATATAATTTATGTAGTTAGTTAACGATATACTAAAGTCATTTAAACGCCAGACATTTTTTTTTTAAATCAATTTCTCTATTTCCTATTAGATAGTATTTATCTGTATGTTTTTTTAAGTTCAATATAAATGCACGGTTAAGAAATCTGTGTTTCTGCAAAAGAATAAAATCACTTTTTATTGTGTTTTTATTTTTAATCATTCTGTTTCTGTTCCCTGCATCTTAGCAGCTCTAACGTTTGCTTAATTATTTGAATGTATTCGATAACGTTAATTGATTGTTAATAGTATCTTTATATCACCACGTCTTTACTTAAGATTAAACCATGGGACCATCAATTTTGAGATTAAAAAAATTCTTTGATGAAATAGAAATTTAATAGATAGTATTTCTCCAGGTAGTATCCTAGGTCCCATTCTCAACACGTTTAATACATCTGACACCCAGCCTGTACTGGGCGTTATCCTCTCTTCTTTACAACAAATGATGAGTTATCAATCACTTACGGCAGTTATCAAATATGTCAAAACTTAATGATTAAATTAATTCCTGAATAATTCCATCAAATCACTTTTATAGTCTACTTCATTTTATAGTATTGCGTTCTTTATAATAATAGTGGTGTGTCGATACCAAAATGTTTTGTTTCTCGATGCCCATGCCTTGGTTTGAAAATAAATTGCTATTACAAAAAAAAAAGAAAAAAAAGAATAGTCTAATGATGGCTAAAAAAAAAATAAAATTCAAGAAATATAGTAGTAAATTGAAAATAGATTTATTAGCTACAAAATATAATATATGAGGTAAATTTATATTTGTGCTATGTACTAAAATATAATTCATTTCACAGATTCTTCATTCCAAAGCTTTCGGTTATTGATTCAGAAATCAAAATTATTTAAAAACAAAACCTATTGTTTTCAATAGTGCGTCAGGGCTTGAAGACAACTATGAACATAGTTTTTAAAACTAAAAATAATTTTTATTCTGAGATTTATAAATCCTAAGAATAATAAATTTGTATAATAAAATGGTATAATGGCACAATTTATTTGTTTCGTTTGAAATTTTGATCTTATTTCATAATTTATTATGAAATTCATTAATCATTCTCATTCTCATTAATTAGTTAATTGTAATTTATTATAGATATCTTCAACTAACTGACGTTTGGCTTGTCATAGTCGTAGTAGAAAGATTTGTAATTGCAATCGTAGAAAGGGAGTTATTCTTGGTGCGATGTTAATGAGGATATAATACATTAAATAAAATAATATATATAATGTTTTATGTATATATTACATGAATTATCACTCACACACACACACACATACTTGTATTATAGTAATACGTATTATTGTCATATATTAGTATACATAATGTGATATATATGTATATAACGTGTTGACATATAATTTGCAAAAAAAGCCACTGGAGGATACTGGTTTCAGATCTGCCAGAATCTAGCGATTTTCGACGGCTAAAGGACATACTTGGCCACTCCGTAGCGATAAATTAGTTTCCGTCCTTTTGAAAATTGGCTTCATTGTTTTAATTTTTACAAAGGACACCCTTTTTTCTCGTTTGATATTTTTTCCAGGAAATTTTAGGATATTATCAACCAGGATCTAACGATTTTTAACGATCGCAGGGTATTCCGCACTGTTTGTCCTTTTTGAAAATTGAATTGATTCCGTTTTTTTACAAAGGATATATATTATATATGTACATATTTTTTGAAATCAACAGATTCTAATAATAATAATGTTCTATGTCGTTGCCTATTGGTAGGTGACTAACGTTATATCTTTATTACGATGTTATTACAGAATACTTAATTATTGATGTTCAATTAAAAAAATAAAATTGCATTATCATTTTAAAAATAGTTTTTGCTTAAAAACCCAATCAGTTTATTATTCTTTAATTTATTCGTCCATGATTTAACAATACGATTTTATCACTGAGTGCTTTGAAGGAATTATGATGGATGAATAATAAGCATAAAGAACGATCGTAAAGAGAGGTGAAAAGTGGCCCAGATGTAGATATGATTAAGAATAAAACATGAAGGAGGAGAATTTGACGGACATTAATGTTTTCGGTGGATATGTTGTTTTGTGCCGGTGGCGTGCCCTTTAGAAGAGGTAATAGATTCAGGAAAAAGGGTTATTGATGGCCTGGCCGCCGGGTTTTTGTCCGCTCTCGGTCCTCAAAGAAGATTTGTACCTCTCGTGTTTTCATTCATGCTCTTTGTCCCCCTATTGTAGGCATTGCTCTTCTGTCATACACTGTCCGCTGGTAGCTAATGGTACCTGCCTTCCTTCTATTACTTAATCTTGTCTAGGAATCTAGGAGTCTAGGAGTTTTTTATTCAAATTGTATAATTTCAATTCTGAATTCGAACTAAAATATTGAAATACTCTTTTGCGGTACAATGCTAAGCAAAATTTTCTCTGTACTTGATCCAGAGGAACGTATTATGTACGAACAATATAGCATTATAAGAGAATGAACCTTTTGGAAGATTTTACTTGCAGTATGTCTTAGGATATATATATATATTTTTTTTTTTTTTTTTTCCTTTCAAAGTAACCCTTTGAAAGGACCGTTTATTTAGGTTGTACGTTCCATACAAATGTATACTACGTACCTTAATTGTCATAATTACATTTACATTGAAACTTTTACAATAATATTATTAAAATAATTCAGATCATTGAACAATTGAACATAATATAAAAGAAACAAATAAAACATTACAAATTGAATACGAAAATTAGAAATAAAAAAGAAAGCTGTAGATAAATTTTGTAAATTCAGCTCTGTATTTGTTGTACAAGTCATATTCTGTCACAGGCCAATTTTCACCTTTGAAAAACAGCGTCATAATTAGTTTGGATCTTTGTCTGTCATTTAATAAGCAGTCGTAAATTATGTGTTTAAATGTATGTTCTCGTCCGTCATAAGTACATATGTTGCTGTTTATTAAATTAAACCTTTTTAGATATGCTTTAGTTTGTCCATGTTCTGTTAAGACCTGTGTCAGTTTGTAATGTGTGGATTTGAGTATGTTGAAATTATTTTTTGTTATTCTTGGAATGAATTTATGCAGGCTTGGGGATTTTTTCAGATTTAAACCAGCGATCATTCCAGATTGATATTATGTTTTGTTTAATATCATGTTTGAGAAATGATAGTGGTGTTTTCTTGTATGACGGAAATAGTTGACTTTTGGCTGCACTGTATAATATATATATATATATATATTATTTATTTATTTATTTATTTATTGTATATTTCTTGAATTTTATTTTTATTTTTTTTATTTACCATAATACTGTTTTCTTTTTGTAATAACACTTTGTTTGTAAACCAAGGCATTGGGATTCAAGTATCAATTTCTTGGTGACAGTAACGGTATTGAAAACCCAAAAATTTTGTTACCGGCACATTACTGATTACTATTATATAGGACGCAATGGTACAAAATGAAACTGACTAATAATTAAATATAAAAGTGATAAAAGTTATTTTTTTTTTCTCGAAAATTATCGATTTTCAATAACGTATATCTCGGACACCATTGGAAGTTCGATAATTATTTATGGAGTCAATTTTATAGGAAATATAATTTGCTTAATTTTGATGCAAAACATGTCTTTTTAGAATCCACCGTTTTCGAGATGTAATCGAAACCTAAAAACCCAGAGATGGGACCGACCTTCTTCTCTCTCCTCCCACCGTTAACTCACTCCCCAGGGGCAGAGACTTTTAGTATGTTTACCTTTTATCTACTCCTAACGAAGCTATGAAGTAAAAAAAACATTGCATATTTCATGCACTCTACAACAATATTGGCTGGACTATCATGCCTATTTTAGCCGCGCTTGTTTTGTAACTCCAAACAGTCATGGACTTTTTTGGGGGAGGACGTTCTCTATAACATAAATGACAAAACATTTTTTAATTATTGTGTAGGTATTTATCTCCCTATATTTTGATAGATATTTTGCATTGTTTTTTTTTGTTTTTTTCTAATTTTCATTTTTTTTATTATTTATTTGTACCATGTTGATAATTTTATAGGAATATACATTTCTCAAAATTTTAATTCCATATTCGTTGCTTCGTTTGTCAGTGTAGGTGAAGTGGTGGTTTTGTACTCATTCTCGCTGTTTTACGTGAAATTTAGGCTGTCATTCCGTGTTTTTAAGAGATTAGGAATCTTATTTTTTAATTCTCCCAAGAAAAAAAAAATATAGGCATAAGTGCTAACACATGGCCTGCTAATCGTTCTTAACAGTCGTTCTGCGAGCCTGAGTGGAATGCGTTATCGGCTATCTCCCACCTGTTCCTCTTTCCACATTTTATTGACCCACTTTTTTATCTGTCAATAGATAAGCTATACTTAATATTATTATTGTATTTCATTGTCTTCCTGTTAAACATTGTGCTATCCTTCTATGATCTTCACCTGTTACTTAATTTATTCTTCTAAATGTATTTACATATTTTAACACCTCATGCTGTTATATAAACAATATAAATATGTATGTACATATATGTTATAAAATATTTATGTATGAGAGTAATAAACCTAATCATTGCAGCGTTTTTGTGTTTAATTTTCTCATTTTTTTTTAAATGTTATGTACTTCTAAAATCATTTATAAGAAACATATGTATTAATTAAGACATTATGTATAATATATTATCAATGGAGAAAAAAAAGAAACTGCGGAACTTTATGAATAAACAATATTAAAGTCTACATTGTATCTATGAAAAATATGTATTAAACTGAACCAAATGATTTCCACAAGCCTCTTCTGTATCTAGTGTTGCAATACTAAGACAGTTCTGCAATGACCTGTCATTAGTAGTTGGGCGGGGCATGGTGGCCAATTAAGTAGTTGGCATGTTCGAGTTATGTGGCAGATGTATCAAAACTTCCCAGCCAAGCTTTCGAATAATATTGGTGGGGTCTTTGTACATATACTCCAACTAGGACAGGAAGAACGGATTACCCTTAGGGTAGTAGGGGTAGTCATTAGGGTGGGGTAGTCAAACTTCATTTCTGGGTCCCCACGAAATAAATTTTAACCCGCCCAGGTGGATTCGAACCCAATACCTTCAGTGCCGAACGCAGTATCAAGAGTATATAAGGTAAGTCATCAAAATTCAAAAAAAGATTTTTTGTTTTTTTAGGTTACTAAACAACACAAATATGACAGATAATATAATTTATTATAGCATAAACTTACATAAAATGTATATAGAGACTCACATATGACGTTGACGAACTCACAAAACATATATACTGAAAATTACTATTAATAAAACTTATTTCCCTTCAGTATCTTTAGAATGTAAACTAATACTATCATATTCTCTTAAATTATGTATGTTAAAGCATTTCCGTCAATTGTATGTTTTTTCGGAGCCAACCTCTCTTAAAGTTGAGAAATATGGATCCAATGAAGGTTTTACTTAAAATGCTGCTTTTAATAAAAATCATATTTGAAATCAACTTCCTGTCTTGTAGTTATTTTTCGCGCCATAGATATAATGTTGCCCCACAGGATTCTTATCTCCCTATTCAGAAGCTCGTCAACTTCGGGAGATTTTAAAATCTGATTTAATTTTTAGTAGGTCGAGTTAAACACTTAACTGCCGTAAACATCTTCTGAATAGCAATAATAAATTAAGACATGAATAAAAAAAGATAAAAAAAAAAAATACAGTGGAATGTGTTAGCTGCAGTCTATCTTTCCTTGTATCTCGGCTGTAATTCGCGGTTCCTATTAGATCTGGAGGCTGCTGGATCCTATCTTGCCTCTGTTCTTCCTGTCTTCTGCTTAATCTTCGGTTGGCATACTAAAATTTTATAGAATTTGTCTCTTTTATCTTTTGATATATTGCTTAAGATACCTTTTTTTATCGACGAATTACCGTTGTAAACTAAATATAAAGTTTTGAAGCATCATTACTATTTAAATATCTTTATTCTTACTTTTGACTGGATTCTATATTAAAATTTTATCCCCCAATGGCCCATTCCAATCCAATGGGGACCCAATGGCCGAGTGAGTTGGGGCAAGGGTCGCAGCGCGTTTGTAGCCAGAAGGTTGTGGGTTCAAATCCCATCTGGGCGGGTTTATACAATTTATTTAGTGGTTGACATTTTTAATTTTTCATTTTTTAAGTATAACTAATCTATTTTTTTTTTAATTTTATTATTTATTTATTTTGATTTATATTTCAACGTCGTCATGGTCCTATGGCGCTACCTAGAAATAAATTTTATCGAATTCACGACGTTCAATTTCGAGCGCACCGAGACCCTCATCACAACTCTCTCAGCCATCGATTCCCCCCTAAATACAATTAAAATGTATAAAGTAAATTTTCTATTTGACTTTTGTTTAAAAAAAATTTAATTTTGATGGTGTCGGGAATTGCTTGGTTATTATACTTTGTTTTGATGTTTATTTGATAGTGTTAATGCTGATCGATTTATCAGTCTTTTGCTATTCGTTTATTCTTATTTTTTAAAGATTGCTCATTATTCAATCTATTTATTTCTGCTCTTTGGTCTTAGTTTTTATTCAGTAACAGTAGTGGGGTTATTGTCACAAAATAGATAAAATTTAGAAATAAAAATATATATACAAAGAGGAATACGATGATAGTTGATTATAATTGTTTAATGTAATAAGAATCTAAGAGTAAACTGGAATAAAATATTTTTTTATATATTTTTATTTATTGAAATTTACAACTTCGTTTAGAAATATATCAAGAAAATGTGAAATATAATTTTTAGACTTGTTAATAATTGAAGATAATCCATTGGTAGTACTTCAATAAAAGATCAATATTAGAAGGTATTGAAACTACATAGAAAGTTGAAATAAGTTAAGAAACTACGGGTTTGAGGGTGTGAGGAATATCTTATAAAATGATGGATCTAGGTTCTAGGGGAAAAAAAATGATAATTTAAAAAAAAAATACTCTATAACCAAAGGGTACTTAAGTGAGTAAGGACTCACTGTTTCCAGGCTAACGTTTGTGAAAGGATAAAAAATCAGCTAAACCGGCACTTTTCCGGATAATATTTTCCTTTATCAAGGGTTCCCTCTTTATTGGGATCTGTCTGGGGAGGGGGGGTGAACTCCGGAGCCCGAAATCGGTCAACCGCTGAAATAACAGAAAATAAATATTCTGCCTCTAACTGGACTCGGACTCGGAGTGGGAGGAGTCCCACTTAGCTACCACATTTTCTAGATAAAATGCCAGAAATTAAATATTCTATGAAGAACTAGACAGTATTCAATTGAGCGGAACATATCTGAAGATTAGTTCAAATGAGTCCAACCAGCTTAGTCTTATTGGGTCCAGCTACCATTGATGATGCATCGTTCTGATTGATGTTTTGATGTTTTTATTCCGACATCTCCTTTTTAGTCCATTGAGGAATTATCGTTGGTGTAGACTATTACACAAGACACAAGTAATAATTTATCCAAATATTCAGATATTAACCAACACATTGCTAATGCACTGTCAGAATTGCCCTCATCATGAATCATCATTGTCAACCCGTGTTCACTTTGATGAACACGGATCCACTGTATATTTGTCTATAGTACTGGTTAAAATTTGTCAGCTAGCCCATGGATCCGGAATATAATGGGTACTAATGTCGAATTCAGGGAACTGCGGGGACACATGTTGGGGAAGACAGACGAGAAACTGGCTGACGGATTGGTCCTTGAGGGCATGTTGGCTAATAGCTAACCTGGTTGTGCCGTTCGTAAGTCGTCATGTTCACAGCTATTAACTGTCTGTAATTAAGATTGAAGGGACCCATTGAGCGATGGGACGTCTGCTTAAAATAACGCTACCGCGGCCATGTCTATCGCAGTTATCTATCACAGTTGCGCGTCTTCAATAATTGTCAAACATTGTCCGATCGGTTCGACATTACCGACAAATTGTTGTCCATTTTCGGGTTGTTCCTCTTGACCGTTTGTGTTTGTTATTTATCAACAATTTGCTGTTTCTCCATTCTGTATCAACACATCATTCTCGATCACCGCTTCTGTAAAACAATAAAACTAAAACCAATACCTATTTCTGATTCCGATGTATGTATTTAACTCTGTTTTCATTAGTAATCATTTTAGGTTATCATAATAGAATAGAAAAGAATAATTTCTTCTATAAAAAATAAATAAATAGTTCCTGCCTACCTTGTTTTACTTTGGACTCTATTTTGTCTCGTATCTAAGTTAAACTGATTGAGGCAAAACAAAAAATGAGCGAAAAACTGGAATGTTTTGAGGGGGGGAAAAAAAAAAATTCAAAACGAAATAAATCTACCGCCGGCAGGGTGTTTCCTCCACATTCTTCATGAAGAAGATGATGAGTTAAATCCTTCAGGAATGTAGATGATGACAGAAATTTAAATGCCGAAAGGTGAAACAAGACGCTTATCTCTTTATCATTGTTTACTGTTTAATTTTAAATAAAATTGGAGGTTTTAAAAAATAAATATAAATTTATTGTGGAAAATGAAGAAAAACGTAAGGTCTAAGTAAAAGAAGGAAAGGCAAACAGAAATGAAGAGAAAATAACGGGAGAAAAGAAGGGCGAGAGGGATTTTCAAATTTTTAAATAGCCTTTGAAAAAATAAAGAAATTTTACCCCTCATTTGTGTGGGTTGTTTTATTGGTTGCTAGGGCCTTTTTTAAATCCTTGGTAGTTCTCATCAAGTTTTTCTTGTCCTTATGTCCGATGTTATTATTATAAACTCACTATATTGGATATTATTTATTAATTATTTTTCGCAAGTATAAATGTTTATTGTTTGGTGAACCAGATATAGTCGCCCAAATAAAAAAAGCAAGATTAAGGTGGCTGGGACACGTGGAAAGGATGCCTACAGATAGATTTCGTAGAAAACTGCTTAATGAAAAGCCAGACGGTTTAAGAATGCGAGAGCGGCCTCGATTGAGATGGTTAGATGACGTGGAGGAAGACCTCCGTCAGGCAGGAGTTAGAGGATGGTGCCGCAAGGCCGCGGATCGAGAAGGTTGAGGGAGGCTAATTGAGGAGGTCCTGGTCCTGCTCTAAGGACTTTCGCACCGATAAAAAAAAAATAAATAAAAAAGAAATAAATGTTTATTTATTAAATAAATAGCAGTTTTTTTTTTTTTCCTGGTTACTAACTTTCCACCTTATATTTTAGTATTTTTTACATATTTGGCTCTATAAATAGCAACGATGAACCTTATATTGATTATCACTTGTCTTAAAAACTTATAGCATATCGTTCCGGTTACATCAGCCCCTTTAATATTACATTTCATAGTCTGTAGAGCGGTTCCTCTAATTCGCGAGAGTGAGAAAACCATCTCATATTTATTCATAGATTTTTTTGATTTTTTTTTTATTCCTTTATTTTTTTGCTTAGGTAGCGCCTAAGCGATTTGCATATCCGGGAAATTAGAGCAGACGGACTGGTAAATTAACGGGAGGGACCTCTCGGTATTAAAAGAGACCCCCTGGGAGGCGATGGGGGGTTTTTGCCCCAATTTAATTGTCAATTGCGGCCGACGGTGGAGGGAGTAGAGACCGCAGTAACCATGGCGACTTCATGGACCACCTGTTTTATTTACTTAGCGTGGCCAACAGGCGTATCCAATTGTCTACTCCTTCCTCACTGGTATTGTTTTTCTTCCTTGTTACTTACTGTGCACCTTCTTTTTTTTTAGTATTTTTACACAAAAGTGGCATTTTCAAGTCTGTCAATTTTTTTTTTACTTATGCATGATGGATTAAATTTTTTGGTTATTCTCATATTAGTGTATGGATAGTTCTCTCTTGCAGCTGTCAAATTGTCCGTTTTAATATTTTTAGATAACAGAGAAGGAAAAAAGTTATTGAATGTATAACATGATATTTATTTCATACTTACTATTAGAAATGAAATTGAAATATTTAGAATGTGTGAATGGCTTTATGGATCCATACACGCAATATGTACAATAATAAGAAGTAAATGAAATGAACAGGGGGGGGGGCGTAAATAAAGAACCTCAAACTATACCATATATAAAAAAAAAAAACAACCAATAAAGTGAATTATATTACAAAAAATAAATAAATAAAAACAATAACAAAAACAAAAACAAAATGAATAAATCAAAATTTAGAAATAGAGTCTAATTTTTTTTTTTTATATACATTTATTGAAATTTACAACTGTATAGAATATATACATCAAGTAAATGTATTGACAGCGATTATAATAACATGTTAAAACTTGAAAAGAACTACTCATCAGAAGCACTTTATTAAAACTTCTGCACTAGAAGGTCTCTAGGCCATCTTCGTTTCAGACGCCTCGGAGGATTATGAGGAATTGAGAGGGAAGCAAGTTGAGAAACTAACGGATCTGAGTAATAATGGAGCTTACTATGAAAGGATAGGTATCTAGTGTGGACCAGCAACATATGGAACATTAAGATCTTCATGGATAAGTTTTTTGGTGACAAAGTAAGGAGCTTTGAGGATTTTACGAAGGATTTTGGATTGTAAGGTTTATATACGAGATGATTTGGATGGTTTAGTGGAATCCCAAAGCTCAACTCCGTACGTCCAAATAGGTCTAATCTCAGTCATGAATATGATTCTTTTGTAATTAATTGGGAGCTTTGAACGTTTGTCTAGTAAATGTTGAAGTAGTCTGAAATGACGGGCAGTTTCTTGTCGTTTTAGACTTGTATGTGGATTCCAAGTTAGTCGTTTGTCCAAGTGGAGTCCTAGGTAGCGTATCTGTTGAACAGGGATTAGTGAAATATCATTAAAGGATACTGTAGGACAGGAAGTCGTGGGTTTACGACGTAGGGTAAACGTTATTTGGTGGAATTTGTTTGGATTTATTTTGGTTCTCCATTTTTGACACCATTCTTGAAGGTTTAGGATATGGCATTGGAGTGTTTGAGAGTGTTGATCGCAATGAAGGGAT
Source organism: Euschistus heros (assembly GCA_003667255.2). Lineage (NCBI taxonomy): Eukaryota > Metazoa > Arthropoda > Insecta > Hemiptera > Pentatomidae > Euschistus > Euschistus heros. Next base: position 923,201 of record RCWM02000022.1, on the reverse strand, counting down.
CATTGTTTACTGATAACACACATGTGTCATCAGCGTAAGTGGTGAGGACAGTGGTAGGATGAGTTGGGATGTCAGCTGTATACACTGCGTAGAGGATAGGACCTAGAATACTACCTTGAGGAACACCGGAAGATTGGGTAAAGAGAGAAGAATAGGAAAAGTTATGATGTAACTTTGAAAGTTCCATCTCTTAGATAGGAACGGATGATTAGGAAGTATGTTGAAGGAAGAAATCTACGGAGTTTGTATAGTAGTCCTGGGTGCCAGACTCGGTCAGAGTCTAACTTAAAATGAAGAAAATTACAATATTTATTTTTATTGAATACATTTTGATATATAAAGTATTATATATCTTATTTGATTAAATAATTAGTTTATGAAATTTGGTCATGGATCGAATCTGAGGTCGGGAGACCCTGGGGACACTCAGTATTTTAAAAAATGAGTACCTTTAATTGAGGAAAATCCTGGCAGTTAGGCGTGAATTATAGCCAAATCACAACCGTTGGCTCTGTAAAAGTACACCCAAGACTCTTCATGGTTCAGGTAATAATTGCTAGGTGTAAGTAATGTTTTGTTTTTTTTTCTCTAACCTTTGATGTACATGGTACCTAACATCGTAATTAAATTTAATTAAAGAAATATTTATTAACATTTTTTCGATGTAAAATCTTAGTGCTCTTGTAAGTACAATAGAACCATACTAATCCTGAGGGACCAAGTAGTACGGAACGCCCAAAAGGTCGGATCAACCGGAGATTTCAATAAAACATGTTTGTCATTTTTATAAGTGTATTGTAATTATATTAAAAGTTATATATTAATATTTAAAAAAAATAAAGGGAATAGAAACGTATGTTATATACATAAATTTTACAATATGTTTGCTTAGATATATTTTAGAGAACTATTTATGCATAGAAGCATTAGCGGTAGCAATACTCTATTTTGTTAGATTTCTAACAACCTAACTTACCTTTCACAATTTCCGCCACGTTTTGAGAGGATTCCAAAAATTATCTTAGCTTGTATCTGATATAGTTCCTGTGTAAGCTACAGAGTTAATTTCTTGCTCTAATTACAGAAAATTTAGTTTCATTTAATTTTGAATATAAACAGGTTTTTTTTTTTTTATAATTTATCGTGCAGCAGTTGTTTTGATAAAACTTAAAAATTAAATGATTTCAAACGTAGAAAAAGTGGAAAGTTTATGGACGCTAAACTATTAAACTTCTCCACCTATGGCACATAAAAATTTACAAATTTTCTAGAGATTCGATGAATTAATGTACAATTAATAGGGATTTCGAATAAATATAAAATTTATCGGTTCTCTTCATTCTCCAAGCTTCTACTAGTTTCTTTCAGTAAAAAGCCTTAGAAATTCACTACACTATCAATATACAACAAAATAAAATTTCATTACCATTTTTTTAGGTAATAGTACTTTGAAGATAACGTAAGTTACTTGTGTTTTCCTTGGTTAATTCTTTATGTATTTTATTTTGTTTATTAATTTTTCTTTTCACTATGTTATTACATTTTACTAATGTGTTATATAAAATGTTCGTTTATTCAGTTCGTAAATAATTAAGCATGGTATGGCATAGGGTATGTTAAATGTAGATGAAAGATTATCAAATGAGATTACCATCTTGAGGGAAAGAAAATGAGATGGTTGTTATAATATATTTATTAATACAATTGAAACGAATTATTAATTTATTTTAAAGGATAGTGTCTTAACTCTGGACGTTTATTCTATTAAGTTCACAATTAATTATAATTTTCTTATCTCCTATATGTCGGATGTATGATACATTAATGAAAATATATAAATGACCCAACTGATTACCATATGCTGTGAACAAGGCGTCATCTATAATTAACGTACTGTAATGCAAATAAATTCTACTTTTATCTCTGAATAGAAAGGAAATGCCTTAGGAAATAAATAAAAGAACAAGCCGAACCACCTCTCGTACAAAAAATTAAACTAAACCCTCAAAAAAAGGACTAAAATGGTAAATAGCTAAGTGGCTCCTAGAGTGAAAAAAATAAAAGACTGACGAAGCCGGCGTTAAAACGAGGATATATCGGGCCATTAACATAGAAGAGGGAGCAAAGTGTTGCATTAATCCATGGAATGCAAGCAGAGTATTAATCGTCCTTATCTTGTCGGGACCGGTTCTCGAGGCACCATCCTCTCCCCAACTACGCCAAACTATATGGTTTTCTTTCATATTGGAACTATCCGTGTCCGTATCTATCGATATTGTTGCTATTCAAAGTTATATTCTAACTATATTAATAAAAATATTTGTTTATGTCGTCAAAAGAGGCATGATCAACAGATAAATGTGTGAAGGGGACTGGGAAAACAGAAGATTGCACAAACTTAGGATTTGTTGTCGATTTCCTGCAGAAATAAAATGTCCAAAGCTTTTAATTTGAAATAGTAAGTTCTACTTTAAAATAAATCTGATTTTTTATGTTTTTATTTACAAATTTGAAATTTTCATTCACTTCTTCCTTCTTATTTGTTTAGGAATAATACTAAACTAAAAGAATGACATTTTATTTTTAAATCAAATCCATGAATTTCTGTAGTTTATTAATAGTGAGAAAACCTTAAGATATCTTATGTTTTTTTTTGTTTTTTTTACATGAATATTTCTTTTGGCTAGGCGTTTACAATTTTTTTTTATGTAACCTTTAGTTCGCATTCAGAAATGTAACATTTTGACGCATTCTAGATTAGGTGTTCCTCGGATCGAAAATTCGCCGGCAGTTTCCTGATCAGAAATTTAATGGAGAATATTTTCTGTTGTATAAAATTTGTCGTCAGGAACCGCTAAGGTAACCTAAAAATAAATTAAACTAATAAGCAGCTGTTAAATTATTGTTTTTTTTTTAACCATTTAATCCATCTTTTTTTTTTTTCACGGATTGGCCTTAGAGACCATGCAAATATCATTATTTTCACACCTCTCCTTCCTTCTCTCTCCCACCTTTTTCTCATTCTTTTCGATTGCTCCTTCCTTCTTTCCTCGGTCCACGCTATTCTTTTTCTCTTATCTCTCTTTCCCACAAGAACCTTAATTTCTTTTAGTCTTTTCCTATTGTCATCCCTATCGAAACAGTCTTGGTCTGTTATTTTCAGTCTCTCAGTCTCCTCCTTCATTTGTTTGATATACCCCTAGCGCTCTTGTATCCTCTAATTTTATAGATTTCTCTATTTAATCTCTCTAGGTGCATCCTCACTATAGAATATTTTCTGTTGTATAACATTTGTCGTCAGGAACCGCTAAGTTATATATATGCCTAAGTTAATATGCTAAGTTAATTATATGCCCATAGAACCTTAATCTTCTTATTCTTATATATACCATTCATTTCTTTGTATATTTCCTTATTTGGCCTCTTCCTATAGTATTCTTGTGTCTTCTTTGGGCCATAAATTCTTCTTTTTATCCCTAACATTTTCCTTCGGCTGGAGGGGGAAGCGGTTTCCGTACAGTACACCGGTTTGACGACCGTATTGTAGTTTTACTCCTATATTATGCCTTAATTCGTTTAAGCGTTCTTCAATTCACTTAAACAAAAGGTCCTAACCTTTTAACCTGTATACTCCCTCACTTAAAACTGTTCCTTTGAAAAATCCTGTATCATTCGTGCAACCTCCTTCTGGAATCCTCACCCATACCAATTCCTAAAGCTTCTTCCCTTACTTCTTTTGAACATCATTTATTTTTACTCCTTCTAGACAATCAATCTGCAGGAAATATGTTAATAGTTAAGTAAATAATGAGATTTGTTTTATCATTTTATATAAGACTAGCATCTCCCGTCGCGGCTTCGACCGCTCTCATAAGTTTTATTTCATACTTGAAGTTTTATTTGTTTATCGATAGAAATTTCTTATTGAAGTATGCAATTGAGCCTCATTTCTTCAATGATCTTATCACGCATAGCTGTAATTTTTGATCTGCCACCACCGCACAGATGAGGTGGTTGAGGTCCACGTGAAACCATAATTAGACTTCCAATTTTCATCTTAAACGTATGAGTTGTTTAACCTGAGGGACACAAACTATTAAGAAACTCTTACGGATAATGGACTGCATCATCAGTGCTTGAAGACCCAGGATTCATATTTTTACAAACAAAATAAAAAAGCAAAGGGTTGACATTTTGAATTGGTAATAATTTTGGTTCTGTAGAAATAATTTCATTGATTCCATCTGGTTGGATTTAAATTTCTAACTATAAAAGTAAATGAAAGTTTGGCAGACCTTGTTTCTGCCACTCAAGAGTGTTTATAGTTTAGAGGAACGGTTGATGGTTAATTTTCAAATTTCACTTGTATCCACCAATCACACCAAAAATTTATAGATTTATTAATAACAATTTAATTTAAACTAAGTATATTTTATCATAAATTAATAGCTCTATATTTTTTTCTTTGATTTTTATTCCAATGAAAAGTTTATTATGTTTAAAATGCACATTTCCATTAAGGGATTGTCATAATGTTTTGTTTACACAAGTAACTGATTTGCATGCCAAATGAGAACACCATGTTTTTTCGGTTTCAAAAGTGAATTTCTCCATGAAATTGAAATAAAATCATTACGGTTTAACATATCATTCGAAAGCTGATTATTTTGCAAGTTATTGTGAGATTTGACGTTTTGTGGATAGTTTTTTCGAAAAACGGTGAGCGTTGAAGTAATATAAGATATTGTGACTTCCCCAAATAAAGTGAAGATCAAGCTGTTCTTTAGATACCAATCTTGTGAAATTCAAGGTTACAGGTACTCAGCTATTATAGAAAATTTAATGCTAAATCCGAAATTTTAAACAAAATAGAGATATTACAGCTTTTATGAAAAAAAAAAAAGGTGGTTTCCTCAAAAAAAGTCTTTGATTTATCGTATATCTGCAACGGATTGGAATAGAAATGTTAGGTATGCGGCATTTTGCTGCATTTTTGATCTAGTTTCACCCAATTTTTTTTTTTTTTTACACTAACAGATACTCACCCCGTATAGTACCTTTGTAACCTCTCTCAAAGGGTGCGCGCCACCTATCGGTCGATTATCAAACTTCACTTCGCACCACATTTTTATCGCTTTTTTATGACAATTAAATAAAAGATCTGTAAATTTTATTTTTTCTAAACCTTTAGAGAAATATGAAGATGATTTAGTTAAAATTTGGTACAGATTGGTTCAGTAGTTTTCGCGGTTAGTGATCACAAACGAAAAATGGCTTGTACTTTTATATAATAGTATAGATTGCATTTTATTTAATTTAAATTTTTCCTGTTTACATATGCCATACTTACTGATGCATTTGACTGTAAATAATAATGCCAGAAATTTGTTCCAGTAATTGTGCATTATTAGAGGACAGTTAGTCCTAGAATAAAGTTAATTTTTCATTTCATTTCAGAAGTCGACTTCCGCCAATTTACCATATGACTTGCTTGAATTTTTTAAATCTAGAGTAATATATCTAAATTAATTAACATTTCTAATTAAAGAAATCAATAATATCTGGTTTCTTTCGATCAATAAGTATAATTATACTTTAGCAAATAATGTATGGACAAATGTATGGATTTGTAAATACTTATGGGTCATTTTCACCTGACTTGCCAATTGGTGTCTCTGAAATTTTTATCTGATTTTCCATTGCACTCTGTTGGCTGGCATATGTTCCTGTTAAATACTACGCAATAACTGTTTTTCAGAGTTTATTTGAGATATAAAACCCATTATGGTTAATTAATTAAAAATTAATGAAAAAAAAAATTATTTTATTTTATTTTTGTCTTTATTTATCTTAATTCACAACTGTTAAATACATAAATAAAATGACAACCAGAGAATGAGATGACTGTAAAACAATGAGAAGGTTCTGGCATGATGAGAAGCATTGCCCAGTGGCACCTCAATATCTCTTGTATGCTCATAAACCTGAATACATTTTGTGCGTTACGGCTCGGCTTTTAACTATTGTACAAGAAAAGAATTATCTACTAATCTATGAAATTGAACTTAGAGCAAACTACAAGTTTTCTTTCTTAAAAATGTAAGAAAACTATTCACCCAGTGACAGTGAAAGAGGTGGATAATTAGCTGAGTGTGCGAAAACCTTAGCTCACTCGTGTCATTTTAGTGTTTGTGTGTGTTGCTCTCGCGTGTGTGTATAAAAATATTTAACATAAGAAAAAAAAAACTTGATTATTCAGGTTTAATAAATCTTGGAACATAAGCTAATACATTAATTCCTGTTTCATGATAAATTAATTTTAATTCATTATATTTATCGCTCACACATAAATGGCCGTTTCAAAACAGGTTTCTACTTGGGTGAAGACAATGTTAATGATTGAGTGATGTAAGTATGAATGATATGAATGATTCTAATAATATTGTTGAAAAATTATGAGATTATGTAAAAAAAAAAAGAAGCGGTGTGGTGGGCGCTAAAGTTAAAATTAATTGATGTAATCAGTATGCGCCTGAAAACATTAATCTGAAAGTTGTAACTGTGCATTATTCTTAAGCAGTCTGACTAGGCTTCAGTCAATCCGTTACAAAATACTAATATCGTGTCAGTGTCATTAGTAATCAATATTAGGTTTTTATTATTATGTTTCTTTAAATTTTTAAAATATTATGGAAAACATCGCAACAGATAATGTAGACAGTAGTCCACTACGTTCTTTCAATTCAAATTCTGTTTACTAAAAAGCATTTCCGCTAATATATCTTTGAGTGCGCGAGAAGGCATTTATTACCTTGCTAATCCCCTACATCTTTAATGGACTAGGGTTTCATTTAGCCATAAATCTCATAATAATGAGCATTGAAGATTTCACGGAAAGGTTTTGGATTTTAATCATTGGATACGAGATGAATTGAAAGGTTTAGTGGAGCCCAAAAGCTGAACTCCGTATGTCATATGGGTCAAATTATTGTCATGTAAATGAGTTTGTTTTTTTTTGTTTTTTTTATTAATTGGAAGCTTTGAACGCTCGTTTAGCAGATATTAGAGTTTCTTATCCTTTGCCTTTTATGTGCCCTTTGTCCAGATGGAAGCCATTTTGTATTCAAAACTAATTATTTAAATGGTACTAGTGGTCGGTCATAGGTTCTAGTACTTAAGAAAGAAGGGCTGTTTCGTGAATAGCTGTTCACGTCACATCTACGCTCTACTTAAAGTTTTTTTCCCGCTTCTTACTGGAAATATTTTTCTATTGAATCTAGAGCGTAGGAATAAAAAAAAGTTTTATTTTTTTTTTCATTTCATTATGAGACCATCTCCTAAACATTTTTATTTGGAAAGTTTTAAGTTTTAAACTATATGCTTTTTATCTTAAAATTAGGAGAGACTAAACCGTACATTTAGGAAACATAACTTTTCTTTATTTAAAAGAAAACCACTTTCAATGCTTGATTCATGATTGTGTATAGAACACTAAATATTAGTTCAGTATTTTTAAATTGAAAAAAAAACAAAAACAAAAAACATGGATATTACTGTCTGTTACTATATTTTTCATGCTATTTTTTTCACGTTTTTTTGCTTGTTTTTAAATTTGAAATGAAAAAAATCTTGTTGCCTTTATTTAACGCCTCTAGACGATTTTCATTTTTCGCTTTTTAACTCGAATTAAAAAAAAAAATTTTAATGTGTTTTTTTCTGTTGGCAAATGTAATAGTTGGTATAAATATTAAAAAAAAAATTAATTATTTAATTAAAACATAACTTTAATTTTGTTTTTTCCTTAAAGGCAGATGAACTTGTAAGACATTGGTCTAAACTATATATCTGTGTTGAATTTTATTTAAATCTGCTTATTTTTTACTGAATATCAAACTTTTAAATTTATTGATATCGTTTCAGGGTGGTCTCAAACATTATATTATATATTCATATAATACTAATCAGTTTATTTTCTTCATCTTCAAGTGATCATTAATATTTGTTTTTCAAAGAATGCTTAGTTCTCAAGATGGCTGTAGTTTCATAGAGATGTTTTTTCTAAATGATTATGGTAAATATTCATAAAAAAAAAAAAAAAAAAAAAAAAAAAAAAAAAAAAAAAAAAAAAAAAAGTATGATGAAACAGTTATAAATGAAGGGTTCAATAACACCTCCATATATAACTATTTATCACCCACTCAGCATTTTTTCTTCACTTTATTACCATTGAAGATATTTTTATCCGTTTTATGCCACTCTTTAAAAAAGCGTCCTACAAGTGAAATATAACCGTAATAAGAATTTTTTATAGCCTTTACACATGGCAGACGAGAGGACTCCTTTACACAACGGATTATGTATACTATGTCACAATTCTTTTTCCACTCAAGAGAACGTTTGGGTCCGTCAGCGGTATTGTCCATTATTCTTTCGAGATCCTACTTAGGGTGGTTGTCCCGTCAGCTGCAGAGAGGGACATGAATCAGAGGACAACAAGGCCCACTAAGTTGTGGAGATGTTTTAGGCTGGGAGTATCCCTTGTCCAGCCCGGAGCCAGTATCCCCAGAACGAGGGCAGGCAGAAAGAGGGACGATCCCTAGAGAGATGGTACTGGCACGACCCCATGGTTTTATTGTCATGGTAATTACCGGAGCCGGAGTGAATTGATAATTAATTATTGGCGAACAAGAGGTAATAAATAAGGGGGTCGATTAGCATAGCCCATGGATGACCATTGTTGTGAGCTCAGCTCAGCCGCGCCAGTCGGGCTCCGCTATATCCCCACCATTCCTCTCTCTTTCTCTCTTTCCCTCTCTCTTTCTCTCTCTCACTCTCATACACACACATACACACTATTTCAGATTCACTCACTCACTCACTCTCTTTCTCTCCCTCTCACCCACACACACTACACTCGATTCTCCCACCCATCGCTCCCTCTCTCTCTGTTTTTGTCTCTTGTTAACTTCCCAATGGACTTATGCCAGTATTTTCGGAACTTCTTATGCTTAGATTGGGATTTGTAATTTAGGTGTATGTATCGACTAGGCGCTCCAGTCTCTCAAAGAATACCGTTCTATCGATTCTAACCATGTTCCGATTAATTTCGATGTTTTAATTGCTACTTTTCGATGGTCGCTACTTACACAAACTCTAAATCCATTTCAGACTAATATTAACAGTTTTTGTAACTTCTCATGTTGAAATGAGAAATAAGAAGGTAATGATGTGGAAAAAAGTGATGTTAACTTTTGGTAAACGTTCTTATGTAATATAAATACATAAAACATACATACATGTTATAACTTATGATGTTAATTTCTGCTCTATTTTCTCACTCTCTCTCTCTCTCTCTCTCTCTCTCTCTCTCTCTCTCTCTCTCTCTCTCTCTCTCTCTCTCTCTCTCTCTCTCTCTCTCTCTCTCTCTCTCTCTCTCTCTCTCTCTCTCTCTCTCTCTCTCTCTCTCTCTCTCTCTCTCTCTCTCTCTCTTTAGGTCGATGTTTTTTATTTAATTAATATTAAAATCTGTCTCACCTTAGGGCAATAAGTAATATGGATGCAAACAAATCTATTCATTCAATATGTAAAAGAATGTTGTTTACTTGTATTACAGTATCACACATTAGAGAAGAGGAAATAAGAAAACATCAGTATATAAAAAACTAAATCCCTGTTGAAACTCATTTTCTTAACTTCTGTTTGACTTTTTTTTTTTTTTTTTTTTTTTTTTTTTTTTTTTTTTTTTTTTTTTTTTTTTTTTTTTTTTTTTTTTTTTTTTTTTTTTTTTTTTTTTTTTTTTTTTTTGCATTTAAGATGACAATATATCATTATGGCACACTAAACAAAACTATCCCAGTTGAAACTATAAAAATAGATATTTACATGTGAGGTTATAGGAAAGAGCTATCGATAAATGTGAAACTGGAAGTGAAGCGTCGGAATCGATCTTGTAGTGCATTGCTGGCCGGACCAATCGGTGGAGCGCCTCGTCGATACAGATACTGTAATTTTATTTTTTTTTAATTTTATCTAAAGAAAAAAATCGGAAAAGAGACACTATTATTTTTTTTAAATATATTTTCTAGTTTATATTATACATCTATATTTAAATAAAATATAATTTTATACATTTTGTTTTCCAAAATTTTTGTGTTTTATTGTATAAATATTACAAGCTACCTCTTTAATGGCAATGAATAATGTAGATGACTAAGAATTTTTATACATTTAATAAAATTTTATATATTATATATTTTTTTCGACCTGTGTCTAAAGTTCTACTTTTACTCACACGGGGCGGGGTTTGCACGCACGAACTAGCGAAGCGAAGCCATTTATACTATGTATTACTTTTATATTGTATAAATACTTTTAAAAAAATTATATATATATTATATGAATCCGTGAATTTTCACTGATAATCTTTTTTCTTTTTTGTTCAGTTTTAAAAATAATATTTATAAAATAAAAAAACTATTCTTCAAATTGTCTATTGGGAATCAATAGAAATCAATCATTAGTTGAAAAAGTAGCTTTTAAGATTGTGGGCTCAGAAACACAAATAATAGAAAAAGTATTTGTTTTATACTTCTTTCTTATAATTTTTAATTGTAATTTTGAATACTGTAACTGTTCACTCTGTACTCCGAATTTTTCCCCTATCGAATGTATTCCCCTACTACTGTAGAGCTAAGCAGTCTTTGTTATGCTTTCGGCTTTCTTTTAAATTATGAACGAAGAATTCAAGTGCCCTTTTGTGATACTGATTCAATAATCTGATGGAAAAAACTTCTATTGTGCTCAATAGACTAAAAAATATTTATTATTTAGTTAAAGTTATGTATTTATTCATATTCATGTGCATATGTATTTATTGATGCTCTTTTGTGTGTAGTAATTAAAAAATTCTAGACACTTAGTCAATTAATTTTAATCCTATTTTTTATTTAAATTTACACTGTTTTTATTTTATTTTTTTTCAGGTGAGCAAATTATGTTTCTCCCTCATAAAGTAGCATAAATAATTGGTAAGTAGAATTCTTTAGTGAAATAAGTAGTATTTAATTTTAAAATGTCGCACAAGTAGGGTGATTGTTACAATTTTGCTTGTATCTTTATATGAATAATCAATAATTTTATTGAGGGCCAATATTGGTTAAATGGTTGTGTTAGGTTAGTTTTCCTAAAATACCGTCACTGATTCAGTATTTTCATCGAGAGGTGGATTTTGACACACACGACAACGTAGATAGTAGAAGAATCAGTCAATAGGAACGAATAAGATTTGTTGTATTAACTGATCCTTATATTTATTCTGATGCCGATGTCATAATAAGTGTGGTCATCATCTGAGCCAAAAAAAAAAAATATATATATATAAATATATATATAAACTCGATAAAATACTAATAACTACTGAAAATGAAGAATAAATGATACATTCTTTCAAACGTCCTAATGCAAAACTATTGCATTATTTCAGATTTTGTTTTTTTAATTTTTACTTCCTCTTGATTATCAAAGATACCTCTTTTTGAGCGATATATGACATTGATCTAAACAAACTATAATCTGATGGTGGAATACCTGGACTATATTTAGGAAAAGACAAAACATTCACTCCTTTCAGTTCCAAAACTTCAATCACTTTTTTTTTCTCAAACCGATCCAAGCGAACCAAACTACTCCAGTATTTTGATCAGAACTGATTCTCCTTCTATGTCACAATTTTTTTTCGGCTAACTTCTTTTCGCCCTCATTTTTCTTCTCACATTGCGCTTGCGTTTTAAAAATGTAAATGACCCAGTGTAAATACAAATGAAGTCACAAGGAAGCAAAGGTTTAGCCAGATTAAGCATTGGCGTAAATAATAGGAACAAAAGCATTCTTATAGGATTAATTATGAAAGTTAAAATTAAGGATTGTGTCCATGCATAAGGACAACCTAGGTCACAGCCTAGTTGAAAAAAACAACATAAAAAATAAGTGGTAATAAATGGAATACAGGCTGAACGAAAATACTGGTTAGTAAAAAAATAGAGTTAATGAAAATGGAAACATAAAAAGTTATCATTTGTAATTATGTTATAATTTGAATAATAAATAGAAGTGAACTACATCTGAAATATTTAGCCATGTTATTTTCGAAACTCCTTTGAATTATTTCCCATTATTTTAATTGAAGTTTTATAGAATTGACGTTATTTCTTGTACAAATATTTTTTTTGTGCTGAACTTAAAACCTAGCTGACCCACCACCTTAAAGATTAATAAAGATATTCTGAATAGGTCAACCCTAAATCTCCTTGAACTTTTGGCCCTGTCAAACCAGTTTAAAGTTTGTTATTTGTTTATTTAATGCATTTTGTTCTGTCATTAATTGATTACATAAATTTATTTAATCTAGTCTCTCATTTGGTTAGTGTTTTATATCTCATGTCGAAATATTATAAATATAGCTTGTAAATTTATTATTATATGTATGAACTTTCCAGAGGTAACTAATTAAAAACTATTTTTTAGATTAATTGATGTTATAATTATTTTTCAACTACGAAGCAATCCTTGTTCTATTTTTTCTCTTTACTTCTTTTTTATCCATTTTAAATTTATCAGAACAGCTTTTCCTATAATGTCCTATAATTAAGTAGGTGTTAAATGATTTATCAAAACGTTCATCTAAAATTAAACTACTTATTTATCTGCATATTAAATCGTTCTATAGTCTGTTACAATTAATTTATTTATATTCGATTTTTTTTTAATAGGTTTTTCTTTTGAAGGTACATTTTCTTTAGTTTATAATTTTATTATTGCGTGTTATGAAACACCATATTTAATGGTTATAAGTAACATTCATATAAATTCAAGGAAAAAATCTATAAACCTGTGAAATCCAACAAACCTTGGATGTCTTTCCAACAAAGCAACATTATAAAAATTTATCTACAAAAAAGAAACAAAATAATTATAGTTATTTAAATGGTTTAAAGCATAACAATGCTGTAGAGCTTCACTAATCCGACCCCTAAGAGATCAAGGGATACGAAGGAACGGTCTAATCGTCGGATTAGCCGGAGATTACAACGAAACATGGTTTTCATAGTTATAAATGTATTATAATTATATTAAAAGTTTTATATTAACATTAATAAGGAAATAGAACGTAGTTTATATTCACTATCAGACTGATACGCTTGCGTGGATATGTTTTAGCCAGCTATTTATATAGAGAAGCATTGGTTACAGTAACACTATGTTGTGTTTTTTATGTAGCAAACGCACTAACCTTTAAAATCGTTCATAACGAAGTTTTCTCTAAACGTCGTTTTTAAGGATGTATAGAGCAAAACCGTAAAACAATTTCTACCCTTTTGCGAGAGAATTCAGAAATTTTTAAAGCTTGTATCTTAATCCCAGTTTAAGCTGCGGAGCTTATGTTCTGCTCAAATTTTAGAAAATTTAGTTTAATTTAAGTTTTAATAGAATACTCAATTTGACACATATTTTGTAAATATGACAACAATGTTTCTCTAACAGCTTTGGTTTTTGTGTTATAGCTTACCAATCTTATTTAGTATTTTTACTTAGGTTTTAAATTTTTTTTGGGCAGTAAAACATATTCTGTTGTTTTCGATATGCATTCGTCCAGGCGGTGCACAGCAGGACGAATGGCCTATCTAGGAGGAAAAAAGTCATAATGAAAATTAATAAAACTGTCGTGATAAGTGTATAGTTAAGTAGTTTATGGAACATTATCAAAGGTTGTTTCGTTTTTTGGAGGTGGATTTCAAGGTAAAAACAACGATCAAAGTAGTACCAAACTCGACAGGTCAAATTTTGTTAAAACTATTGATTCTTTTAATCTAAATTTGTGTATCATCCTATTGATATTTTTTGATTATTCTTTTATAATTAGTGAATACAGACGGTCGTTATACCAGGAAGCCATACTCAAAATTAGTTTTTTATAATTTGATTAAAAGTGCCGTAAACTAAAGCATTTTTTAAACTAAAAAGATCTATTACTAAAAAGTACCCTAAAGTACCTCTCTGAAATTCATGGTACAGGTGCCTTAAAAGGTATATGAAATAATTATGAAACATTTAGCTGCTTTTATCTGCTTTCTTGTCTGAAAACGAATTTTTAATTTCGCAAAGAGAGTTATTTCGTATTTGGCAAAACTGTAAGGGCATTGATTTAATATGTATTACTATATTTAAAATACTTAAATTAGAGGATATTATACCAACATCTATAACTTCACTGAAGAGATATTTAAAATTGGTAGTTACGAAAATTAAAACTAAATAATAAGAGGCTGGAAAACCCCGGAAAGTTGTTAGGAGAATGAGAAAATCTCTTTTACTAGAAAAAATCATTTTACATACGTTTATAAAGTTACAATACATACAAATACATAAGAATGGATGTATACATGCATGTTTTTACTGTATATATTGAATTTTCATTTAGATAAAAAATCAGTTATGTGAGTTTGTTTTTTACTAAGGAGAAAAAAAGGGTAATCGAAATTAATGACACTGTTGTAATAGGTGTAAACGGAAGAAGTTTATAGAGCAGTATTAGATTTTTTTCGGTTCCATCTGTGGGATTACTAACAAGGGGACGTTTGCAGTTGTAACTCACAGATTTGAATGCCGATTTTTGTGTGGGTATTAGGGACCTATAATAGTGCAAAACTAGAGTTATAGCCGCCAATGGCCATTGGGAGCCGAGAAAAAAAAATAAAATATGAAAATCACGTTTTATTTTTTTTTCTCAGCTCTCAGTCAAGATAGAGAAATGATTCTTTCTTGTTTGATCGCAGCTATGTATGCTATTAGATATAAAAATAATTTTGTTATGCTCAAGACACTATCCGGCTTTAGGGTACTAAAAAATGTCAAAAACATGACAAAATTTCAAGGAAATCCGTTATAAATCAGTAGAAACTTTTTTTCATGAACAACTGACCTCAAATCTCGATTTAGCGCACCATAAAACCCTTACATGTAAAATTTGATCAAAATAAAAAAATATTGATTTTTTACCCTTTTCGAGGCAGGTTAAAATTTTGAAGATTTCATCAACAATTTCTAACGGCCATAACAACTGCTGTGTTCAACCGATTACAACAGTAATAGCATCACTAGAATCAGCATACATTCTGCTTTTTATCCATGCGTATAACATTGGATTTACTCCAGATTTTAGTGGACAAAAATTAATGTGAATGAAAAAATCCAAGGTCAGATATAACTTGAGATATTTCAAAAAGGGGAAATCCTGTGACCTCCGGATTTGAGCTAAACTATGCAGTTTTACGGCTTCTAGATGACCTTAAAATTTGGTCTTAATCGGTGGCGAAATATGTGACATAGCGCAAATTATTTACATTTTTTCAGAAATTGGACAGCCCCTTGCCTCCTAAAATCCTACAAAATTTTAAAGCTAAAAAAAAATATTTCTGATGTCGACAAAATTAAGTTCCTACATGTTTTTTGAGATAAGGAATCTCGAAATAATATCAGTTTTTAGTTTAAAAAATTTCCTCACCTATATTATATAAATAAGACGTTTTAAAATGATATATTTAAATGACATATTTTTATTTCAAATTTTATAGAAATCCTAAGATTGATGAATAATCTAAAATTAATATCAGGGTTTGGTTGAAAATATGTATATTATTTTTAAATGGTCTTATTTAAAATTTATTGTGAAAAAACTGAAATAATAATAGAAATAGATCATTTTAAAACGTCTTATTTATATAATATAGGTGAGGAAGTTTTTTAAACTAAAAACTGATATTATTTCGAGATTCCTCATCTCAAAAAACATGTAGGAACTTAATTTTGTCGACATCAGAAATATTTTTTTTTAACTTTAAAATTTTGTAGGATTTTAGGAGGTAAGGTTATGGCCGTTAGAAATTGTTGATGAAATCTCAACTTCAAAATTTTAACCTCCTCGAAAAGGGTAAAAAATCAATATTTTTTTATTTTGATCAAATTTTACATGTAAGGGTTTCATGGTGCGCTAAATCGAGATTTGAGGTCAGTTGTTTATGAAAAAAAGTTTCCACTGATTTATAACGGATTTCCTTGAAATTTTGTCATGTTTTTGACATTTTTTAGTACCCTAAAGCCGGATAGTGTCTTGAGCATAACAAATTATTTTTTATATCTAATAGCATACATAGCTGCGATCAAACAAGAAAGAATCATTTCTCTATCTTGACTGAGAGCTGAGAAAAAAAATAAAACGTGATTTTCATATTTTATTTTTTTTCTCGGCTCCCAATGGCTATTGGCGGCTATAACTCTAGTTTTGCACTATTATAGGTCCCTAATACCCACACAAAAATCGCCATTCAAATCTGTGAGTTACAACTGCAAACGTCCCCTTGTAAGTAAAATCAAGGATGTAAGTAGTATCTAACTCGACAGGACACATTTAGTTAAAATTATTGATTCTGTCAATTGGACACTCTGTATAATCCTGTTAATATTTTTTCATCGCTAGTTTATAGCAAAAACCAAGAAAAAATAAGAAAACATTACCCATTACAGACATTATCGCAGCAGACCTTTTTAAAAGTCCAGATAGTAATTATTCTTGCTCCTCATCCACCGATGATTCCTCTGGGGAAGATTTGGACTCTTCAGAAGATGACAACATGGAGTGATAGTGAATGTAGCACGAATATGTCAACTGCAATGTCAAATGTTTTCAGATTTAAGGTTTACAAAAAATAGTTATAGTGTTTCAAGTTTTGTTTAATATATTATATTTTTGAATGTTGTTACTTATGCGCTTTGATTTCACCTTATTTTAACTCCATTGTTTATGTAAATCAGGTTGCTGTGTCTACGATACAAAGTCGGAAATATCTTTCATCTTTTTTAAAATATCATGAACACTTTGATCATCAATTCTTAATTCAGTGGACGACACTTAAACACTTTCACTTTTTTCTATTCAGATTTTATGGGTTGATTTTTGTTTAAGCATGAAAATATTTTGTATTTATTTTTTTTATTATTATTATTTTTTTTTGTGACATTTCCATAGTTCCTATTTAAATAGAGACTAAAGCATAACTGAGTAAATAGTTTGGCTTAGACAGAAATATTTGAAAACAGTATCGCATCATAATATGAATTGGATCATCTCATTTATATGATACCTGGTTGACGTTTTTTTTTTCATTCGTTAATTTTTTAAGATAATTAAAAATAATTACCGTATAATAACTAATAAAAGTAATAAGTTCCGAAAATGGACGGAGAGAAATAACTATAAATAATTACCCATTATGTAATCGTTAGAAACGATCTAACTAATTTTTATTAATTTAATATGATACAAATAAAATGAATGGTGAAAAATTAGGGCCGACTGTATAGTATTTTCCTTATGGTTGTGACTTGGGTTTTTTTATTTTACCTTATTTAAACTATATTGTTTATGTAAATCAGGTTGCCAGGTCTGTTTAAGTGATTCAGCCTTTTTTCCTCCTAGATTGGTAAAACATTCGATCCATCTCAATTTGGGTTCGTTGCATGGTCTCTTTGTCTTTTTCCTGCTAAATTAGCCCACTGTGCGGTGTTGTGTTCTTAATCCAGATTGTTTTCGCTATATTTGTGGCGAATCATATAATTTGAAAAATATCGAAAACCTCGAAAACCTATATCAGACTTTGTAAAAACTGCGTATCATCAATACTTCAAAATAGATTTGTACAATTAAGAAAAGCCATGAGTTCCTCATGTTGTTTGCCAAAAATGTGTTGTGTGTCTACGGTTATGGTCCAGCTGGAAAAGAGATGCAGTGAAGTTCGCAACTCCAATGATTTGGCGAGAACCTCAAAATCATCGTGACGTCTGCTACTTCTGCGTTGTGAAAATAAACGGAATTAACCCTGGAAATCGAAGTAAGCTGTCATATCCTAACTTATCTTCTGCTCAACGATCTCAATTAAAATCGCAATAGGTACAACTCAGGACATCTAAATCCTCTGATGATCCAAATCTCTGTGAACGCGAATAAAATATATCAACTGATGACTCTGATCAAAATTACAAATGTAGCCTTTCAGAACCTCAACCATTTAATCACAAATAACTAAATGACTTAGTGATGGATCTGAACTTACCGAAAGAATCTTTAAACTTTTTTGCATCTTGTTTAAAAGAAAAAAATTTGCTTAGTCCCGAAACCAACATTACTTATTATCTTACCCGAGAAAAGAATCATTTACTCTATTTTTCTCAAGAGAAAGATTTAGTCTTTTGTAACGATGTTGGTGGTATTTTGCAAAAGATAGGTTTAATAAACTAAAATCATAAGGATTGGTGTATTTTTATGGACAGTAGCGAAAGAAGTTTAAAGTGTGTTTTGCTCCACAGCAGTAACAAGTACGGATCCATAGTTATTGCACATTCGACGAATTTGAAAGAAGAATACACAAATATTTTATGCAAAGAGATCTACCTAAGTCGTTTATTAAAGGAAATCTTATAAAAGATTATTTGATAATAATGCTCAATAAGATTTTGTTAACATTATGTATTAATTTCCTTACATTTTTTAATCAAAACAGTAAAACTTTATATTTCATAAAATATATGCTGTTAGCAATCTCCCAGTAATTTTTTCATAATCATGGCCTTTGAAATACCCAATAACAATAAAAAAAAAATGAAGGAAACAAACATTTGTGTTGACCAGTGTTGACAGCTGTTTGGACATCTAAAAAATAGGGATTTACTTATTTTCCTAAAAAAACGATGATAGTTATGTCAGATGATAGTTACTGCATGCTTCATTCTATTTACTACTGTGGATGCGTTAATGAATGAACATGTACTTGAATAACAGTAATAACTGTATGAACATTAAAATAATAATTAAATAAAATAACAAATGGTTATAATTATAGTAACAGTAAAAAGTCATATTATTTTTTTCTCTTTTCTTTCATCTTCAGTTTATAACTTTATCTATTTATATAAGCTTATCAAAATACAGATCGACAATTGAAAAATTATTTTTTAAATTTCATTTTTTTAATCTTAAATCAGTCTTATAATTTGTTCAGATTGTTATTACTTTAATATTTTTTTTATTTTTACTTTTTTGCCACAATCTTAATAAGTTTCTACCTTTTCTATCATATTCAACAATAAAATGATAAATTGTTACTTATGCGATTGAATGAAAATTTGTTACTCCCACTATAATTTATAGTAGATACTGAGAATGAGATTTATAGTCGTGACGACAGGACCCTCGAAACGTTTCTCTATGATAAATAGATAAAAATATTATTGGGATTAGAAAGATTTTTCAGATGTCTTCGGACATTAATCGTCGGGAATTCTTCTCCGACCGGGTGGAACCTAATTGCTTTGAGTTGATGACAGGGCATGGCCGGTTGCCAGTCAGAAGTGAAAATAAATTGTCAGCCAGGGGCAGGACATATTTAATATTATGGTAAATCACCTCGACCTTATTGTAAATTATTAGAACATGCTATTGGCAATGATTTAAAAATAAATAGATAAATTTCTTTGTTTACTCAAAGATTATCGGTGTCCGCTTGTGTTGTTAAAGGTTCTTGCAGATGCTTGTTTTATTGTAGAATGACTAAAACGTTTCCGTAGTGTTTTCAATAACTTTCTATGTATATATTTTTTCTATTGTTTAAATTATTCTTTTGAGAAAATATTACAATCTGCCTCAAAGTGGGCTATAAGTAATATGGCATTCATGGATCCATTCTCACAATATGTACAATCAGAAATAAGAATAGAACAAATGAATAAATAACCTCACAATAAAGAACCTCGTATATAATATATATGTATATAGCAATACAATAAATCAAGTGAAAAAAAATAAACAAAACAACCTCAAACTATACTATGTTTAAAGTGATAAATAACAACAATTAAATAGATCAAATTAAAAAAATAAATATTATAAAAACAACAATAATAGTAAAAGCAAAAATAGGATGAAATAATTTTTTTATTTTACAATTTATTGAAATTTACTACTGTACAATACACATTAAGTAAATGTGTTAAAAATTTTACAATAACATGGTAAAACTTGAGAAGAACTACTCATCAGTAGCACTCTAATAAAAATCTACACAAGAAAATCTCTAGGCCATCTTCTTTTCAGACGCCTCGGAGGATTATCGGGAATTGAGAAGGAAGAAAGTTGAGAAACTAGTGGATTTGAGTAGTTATGGAGCTTACTATGAAAGGATTGGTATCTGGTTTGGGCTAAATCAGCAACATATGGAACATTAAGATCTTTATGGATAAGTTTATTGGTGACAAAGTAAGGAGCATTGAGGATTTTTCGAAGGATTTTGGATTGTAAGGATTGGATACGGGATGAATTGGATGGTTTAGTAGAGCCCCAAAGCTCAACTCCGTAAGTCCATATTGGTCTAATCAGCGTCATGTAAATGATCTTTTGTAATTAATTGGGAGCTTTTGAACGTTTGTCCAGTAAATGTTGAAGTACCTAGTCTATAACGACGAGCTGTTTCTTGGTCGTTTTTGTCTTGTATGTGGATTCCAAGTAAGACGTTTGTCCAAGTGGAGTCCTAGGTAGCGGATCTGTTCAACTGGGATTAGTGGAATATCATTAAAGGATACTGTAGGACAGGAGGTCGTAGGTTTACGACGAAGGGGATTAAATTAAGGAATATCATTAAAGGATACTGTAGGACAGGAGGTCGTAGGTTTACGACGAAGGGGATTAAATTAAAAGTTAAAAATACAGCCATACTTTTTTTTTACAATATACACTGTTTTAAGGATCCTGCAACCAGACAATCGAGATCTCAGCTCTTCTCTCTCAGCTGCGTCACTGGTGTAAAAAAAAAACAGTGGAGGCTGAGTGAGGGTGCTATAGTACAGTCACTCTATCCAATAGTTGAGAAGCTGGCCATAGCCAGAACTCTACGTTGATTTTAATGAATTGAACACGAGAGAAATGATTGGTGAATAGATCACGAGGTTACTGACTTTTTAACCTGGAGGATTTTAGGGGTGGGTGGAACTGGATAGGGATTGGACTAGTGGATTTTGAAAATTTGACGGTTATGGATTCTAGGACAAAAGGTGTATTAAGGTTATTATGTAAGGTTTTGTTGAAGACATTGTAAGGGGTGTTGGTTATGGCTCTTAGGAATTTAGATTTGGTGCGTTTTATGTTTGAATATTTTGCTGTTCCCCAAAGTTGAAGTCCCTTGGTCCATGTACACATTATGGGACTCCGCGGGAGGGTCAGATTACCCAGAGAGTCGAACTAGCGAAGGGTAGATTAGCGAGGTTCTTCTGTAGTTCTATTCTTTTCAAATCTTAAAGGATTTAGTACACTGTTGTTAAATTTATGATTTATAGTTTCATTTTCTTGAAAAAATGTCTTAACTTGCTTGTCCCTGTTCAAGGTAGCTATCAAAATATGAATTTTTTTTTTTTATACTATAACAAAATTGCCTATATTTTGGAACTAAATAGAAATGTCTACGTTTGATGTTTTCTATGCTTGGATTCTTTTCCTTTTCTTCTTCATCTTTATCATATCCTTCTTTAATTCTTCTTTATCGTTGTGCCGTGTGAGGAGCGTCCACGTAGAGTCTTTAATCCATTGATTTCGATCCTGTATCATCTTGGCCGCGTCTGCATTATTCTGCACCTAATATCTCTCATCTATCCATTCGCTTTATATAATTTAAAAAGAATTTAAAATCACTGGCATGTTCCAGATGTACTTCGTTCAGTCGAATTTCTACGCGTACTTCTTTTCTTCAATATTTTAGTTGTGCTGCTATTTGTTTCCATGTTTAACAGCCTCAATTCCTCCTGTAGATTTCGGAGGTTAAATCGGAAATATTTACTATTCCCGAAAACGAAGTCTTTTGCATTAAATGGTGTTAGATAAACCGACCTCAAGTCTTGATGGCCCAAACCCAAAACGTTTTTTTTTTCTGAGTTATAACTCAACACATTTGTTAAAGCTGAGGAAAAAACTAATCTTGCTACATTAACCCCAAAAACAGATGCTTGACTACTCCATAATTTTGTGAATAAGAACTAAAATGCATTGGATGATTGCATAATTTTTCCATTTTAGAATACATCCTTACCGCCTAAATTTAGTTCATATATCAATGTAGTTGATAAGTTTCCAGTTGACTCGGCTGAAAATTCTATCGCTCAGCTTCTGCCTTTCTTTCCTGGCACCTGTCCAAGTTACATTTTTCTCTATTATTTTATGGGTTATTTTTGAAAATTTTCTTTGGAGAGTTAATCTGTTTGTTTTGGGTGCATTTATCGAATAGAACTGTTGAAAATTTGTTATTTAATCATCGTAATTATTCTTGAATATGTTTATGAAAGATTTTGCAGTTATTAGATTAAAAAATATATTTAAAAGTATAGTACTACCCTTGAAATAAAACTAATTCATTAAATTAGTGATTGTTGTAATATAATTTAAATTGGTCCCACAGCATTCTTTCTGTAAACTGTACAAAGTTTTCTCTCACGAGTTAGCTGATAATTGTGGGTCAAACTGCAGTGTCCAGTTTAATGTTTCTGATGACTGTAAGATTGGTTCCAGCTATTGACGGTCGATTTGATGAGGTGTTTTGTTATTGTTTATTTCAAGTACTTTACCCAACATTGAGGTCTTCAATTGAATTAATCTGAAAAATTACAGCACGGACAAATAACTGGAAGTCATTGGAATAAAGAAAGAATTTGGAATACATACATCCAGGGCTACAGTGATTATCAAAGCGAAGCAGCCTTAATTGTGCATTATCTGATAAAACCCACATAGACTTGAGTTTGCCAAATTTAAGAACGTGCCAATAAAAATACGTAAACATATCAATATATAGTGATCAGATCTACGGTGAATGCTGCATCTTAATCTAACGATATATTTCATACAGTGTACTTGTAGGAACTGTACCAAATATAATTAGCCTATATTATTTAAATACACTTAGGACTCGATTAACCGAGCCTCGATCAACAAAGTCTTCTATATTTTTATTTCATTTTATTATATATTATTATTCAATTTCTCATGAATAAAGGTTAGCTGGATTGGAGGAGGCACTTCAATATCTCGAAGGCAGAGCTGATACAACTTCACTCGATTTGATAACTTTTAGACAATAGAGGGATCGTGTGGCGGCAGATAGAAACCCGTTTCTTTATAAGATAAATAATTAGCTTAATTCTTTTAATAACTTAAAACTCTTGAAATGTGTTTTATATAATTTATTTACTCGCCAAGGAGCGCATAAGCACTTATTTTCACCTCTACTTTTGCTGATCTTTTTTGAGCATCTATATATGCGCATATGGAATTAATCTTGAATTAGTCATTAAATTTTTTTAATGGACTCCGTGAGTTCTGCTTTTTTAGCGGCCAAATGATTCTGATATTAGGGAATTCATTTTTTTTTCACTATATTTTTCAACCCACACTGTCGCTCAAACCTTGACAATAACCGAATATGACATGAAACTGTATAAAATTGGCATGTCAGCCATGTGGGAGTTCAGCACCCATCGGTACCTAATTCAGTCTTGCATTTTTTAGATTCATCAAAGGAGATCCAGACAGTCCTCGGGTTGATTTAGGCATGTCTAAAGTCGCCATGTTTTGATTTAGTTTGTTGTGTCCTTGATTTCTGTCATAAAATTTCTTGTATGAACTGTGAACATGGTCCTGTACAGTGGGTGTGTTGAGGCCTGTATGCAATGTTCTATCACTGACTCACCAGGGTAAGAGTGTTATGATTCTTAATAACTTTGACTGTAAAGCTTGTAATTTTTGAATGCGAGTATTTTTTGCTGTCCTGATAATTAGCGATACGTAGGTCCATGATGGTTTCAGTAAGCGTTAGTATTTAATCGTTGTCTGATTTTTAGTTTCGATTTTTTGTGAAATATAGAGAATAATAGTCTTAGTCCATTTTTAAGGCAGAGACGTTCCATTTCCGAGTCAGCCTTCTGCCAAAAGTAAGCCCTAAGTACTGAACTATACTTTTTTTTTGTTGAATATGTAGAAATATTATATCTATTAAATGTGAATTGGTAATGAATACAAATCTAGAAGCAAAAGCATCTTTCCCAAGGCTGACCCTAATCAACATTATATGTAATTTTTCTTGATATAAATCAATATTATTAAATAATTATTTTATTTTTGAAGAGAAAAGATTTGACCCGGTCGGGATTCAAACCCAAGTTTCCACGCTAGAGAGGTGGAAACTTGGGTTCGAATCCCGACCGGGTCAAATCTTTTTTCTTCAAAAATAAAATAATATATCTAATCAACATTAATTCGGAAAAAAATAAGATCAAGATATTAAAACAACTTTTTAATATAAAAAAGACCAATTATAATCCCGTTAAAATTTATAAAGGTTAGTAGAAAATAAAACAAAATTTTAAGAGAAAAAACAATTCTAGACCCCATTTTTGGGGAAAAGGGAATAAGACAAATAAAATCTCAAATCTCTATTTTGGTAATATTAGTTTTCACTATCATTGCATAATTTGATGTTTTTTAAAAGATGATGTCGTTTAATTAATTGTATTACTTTTTCAAACGTGGATCGGAAAACTGATCAAAGATACTAAGGACGGCTGAGAGGGCTAAGTAACCGAAGAGTCAAGTGCATTACCGTCGGAGGTGGTCAGAGCCTTGCGGTTAATTTACTCAGGGCGGAGGAGTATGATTTACCGTTAGCATTAGGAGCCTACTAAACGCCGCTATAAGATCTACCCTTATCTCGTAATGATATATTCCTGATTTTACTCCTTCCTACCCTACTGATTTATATAGTCTTACTGCTTCTTGTACCTAGATGTTGTTAAAAATCCTCGTTAAGTGCTGCGATTCCTCCCGAGCCTTCTATGGTTTCTTTTTTATTTCCTTCTACGGGGGTCTCTGATCCTACGGCTGACTAGCTTGATATAAACCAGGACTGCGAAATGGTACTAAAATCAATCATACTTAAAATAGTGGATTTCGATAGCCCTATAGTTGTCATACCTTTTTTGGGTTAGTGAATTAATTGCCACTTCCAATGAATTATTTTATTTGCAAACTAGTATCGAATGGTAAACAACTTAGTTTTAAAATATACAACATTTTCAAATCATAAGCACTTTGTTACATAGATTATGTTTATACGTTTTTAAAAAATGAAAGACAAAAAATCAAATATATTGGTACTCACTTAAGTAGGCAAAAAAGGTCTCTGGAAGAAACATATATTTCTGGAATCTGTAATGGGTATATGTATTTTGATCCTATATTAATTAATTAGGAATTTAAAAAAATCCTGCATTTGAAATAAATAAATCATTCCCCTCCACCTGTAGACAAAATAGACCTGTTCCAAAAAAGCGGCGTTTAAAAACTAAAATGTAATTACTGTTAAGCTAAATACACAGAAAAAACTGGATGACCAGTAAATCAAATATTGAAAGAACATATAAGAGCATACAATAATACTAATAATAATAATTATTATTAACTGAATTCTACAACCCGGGCACGAGTCCTGATTTTCTCCAACAAAAAGAAAAAAAAGCGCTATGCGTCCCTGTCCTATACAACACCATCCAATTCCTGACGCCGAGGAATCCTGAAACGCCAGCCACGCAGTCCGTCCATCGCAGTCTGGGCCTTCCAATTTTACTCTTTCCATGTATTTGCTCGGTTAGTACACTCGTGGGAATGCCTCCTTCAGACATACGCGCCACATGCGCAGCCCGTCGGAGTCTTCCGACCATAAGGACCGAGACCACATCAAGATGACCATAGAGTGTAAACCTCCGCATTTGTGCGCCGTCTCCATTCATTCCCGACAAATACCGCTCCAAGGATTTGCCGAAGAACTTCCCTTTCAAAAATCCTTAGTGTCTTATCATTGGATCTTGTTGTTGTCCATGTCTCTAGTCATATGTGGGGACAGGCCTGATCAAAGTCTTAAATAGTGTGAACTTTTCCTGGATACTAGCCTACTGGCCAGCTGTTTTTTGAGGGCATACAATACAAAGCCCCAGAATTGCAACTTCTAAATGAAAATATCCATAAATTCAATAAATATTCAGGAATGGAACTAATACATCAAGTAGAAGCTAAAAAAAAAAAATATTTATCATTAGAAATAATAAAATCCAATTCAAAACTGATCCAGATTTTTGTTTAAATGACCAGATAAATATTTCCCATTGTTCCATTTTAAATATGTTTCCAATGGGAATGGAAAAAAACCAACCAGTTACAAGAAAAATCCTAAGTTTCAACCTACCTGTCCCTTTACACCTCCCTTTCTACTCTTGGTATCTTTCAGAAGTCCGTTTTGCCTCCTTAGGTGAGTACCAATATATTTGATTTTTGTCTTATATTTTTAAAAACATTAATATACATAATCAATGTAACAAAGTGCTGATATTTTGAAAATTTTGTATGTTTTGGAACTGATAATGAATTTTCACCAGTGAAAATAACGAATTCATTTGTACCATACATAAAAAAAAAGTAAAGAAATCATCTTGAAATATCTTATCATTATTTAAAAAGATCAAATAAACATGGGAAATACAAACTTACAGAATATACTCATACTAAGGCTTAAATAAAGAACTTAATTATAATTGTTTAAGATAATTTAATCAAATAATTCTAACTGATTGAGGTTTTGTTCATTTATCGATAAAAATCTTGTATTGAAGTATGCGATTGAGAATTATTTTTTCAGTGATATTTTTCCTCATGCTGCCATTTTTAACCTAGTACTATTACACTGGTTAGGCAGTTCAAGATTACGTAACAGGATAATTCGACATGCAATTTTAATGTATGAGTTGCTAATCCAGATGGATAGAGACTGTGTGGCAAACATCGTTTCATCCATTCAGCATTGTACATTTATATTATTATTATTGTAAGATATTTTATTATTGCTAAACCTTCCTAGAACTATGAAGATGACGTAGTTAAAATTTAGTACTGGTAGGTTCGGTAGTTTTAGCATTGTAAAATGTATTGCAGAATAGCGGTAGCCATAACGGTACATTTTCAAAATTCACTGAGATCAACATGTCACATTATAGCTTTTTAATAATTTGATTGAATTTAAGTAAATGTTATTATCAATTTCAAACTCTATATAACACCGTGCTATCGTAACCTCTCTTACAAAATGACATTCCCCACTTATCGGTCGTTTATCAAACTTGTTTGTTAGTTTATTTCGTTTAACGTCACTTTATGCTGTTATGGCTAATCGGACGATGCTACGGTGGGAGTCCTAAATTTTGCCTATCCTGGTATAATTAGGATAGGTATCTTTAACGAGTACCTGACATCCCACAGGCTCGGGACCCCCATTTCACGTCCCTTCCAAAGGACGGCATAGCTAAGGATTTTTTACTCCCTTTCAAAAATCCTAAGGTCATCTGCTGGGCTGCGAACCCGCGATCTTGGGTTTAGCTATCCATACCACTGCACCACAGGTGAACCATATTTTATCAAACCTTACTGCGCACACGCATCAATTTTTTAATGACAATTTAATTGAAAATCTTTAAATTTTATTATTGCTTAACAATCCTTGAACTATGAAGATGATGTTAAAATTTGGTACAGATTGGTTCAGTAGTTTTAGTAGCTGATCACAAACGAAAAATGACTTGTACTTTTATATAATTGTATAGATTATTTAACACTAGTTCCTTTTCTGGTGTTGTGGACCTATTTTAACAATAGTTATAATTATGACTCTATTCCATAGTAAAGATTAAACTTTATATATGCACAGTATCCTCAATGAGCTAAAAGCATTACAAACCCCTCGGCAGGAGAGCCTCCATCTCTGTGTGAACGCTTCCAACCCCCCCCCCCCCCATCCAACCCCTCCGGAGCACGCTTTAAAAAGGCGAGGAGGGTACCTAAGCCATAAGTTATTAAAAGAGCGGAGAGACAGAAGAACTGAGAGGATGCCATTAGATGTGACAGGAAGAAGTAAACACGTCTTATTTCAGAGGATCCCCCCTAAATCCGAAAGGGGACTGCATAACTCACCCACCTCCGCTTTATTTATTGGACCTTTGATTCATAGTATAACTCTTTTACAGGAGCCCTCGGTCTACTTAATAGCAACATATGTCAACATAAAACACCTCTCTTATATATATGTACTTTCCAGGAATCTCCGTCTTTTTTTCTGTATTTTTTTTTTTTTTTTTTTCTAACCCTGTTTTACTCACAAGAACCTTTTTAGATTCTACTAATTAATAATTCGGTTTAAGGTTTCAGTTTATTTGTAACTATACTTCAATCTTTGGCATACGTCAATTAGTACAAATAAGTCGTATGATATTCTTCGGAAATATTTATGCAACTTTAAAGTAATTCATCATAATATATATTCTGAATTTTTTTATTAAGTATTAAACATCCTGAAAACTGTACTAAATCACTATCTTTAATGTAATATACAATCAAGTCAGTTGACTAGTTGACGTGTATCTATTTTTTTTTTTTTCATCTATTTACTAGAATATTTCATTTCGCTGCTTTAGGAATGTTTACTGAATAGTAGTCCAATCACTGTAAAAAAAATATTAAATCCAGTAAAAAGATAAAGCAGTTTCTATTTATTCTCATATTTTTGGAGTGCTAAAGTCGGGACTTAATTAATAATGCAAAAAAACATCCAAACAAAATATTTTTGTATAATATTTTTTTCTTCCAAATCTGGAACTATAATAAAAATATACCTTAAGTTTTTATCTAATTTATTTTTAGATACCTGAGCGCATTCAAGTTTTAGTGCAGTAAATTGTTTGTTAAACGAAGAAAAATCTAGAATAAAATGAAGATTTTTTTCTCCATTGATTAATTTTTTTTTTTTTTTTTAAACTTTTTGATCCAAAATTTGACATTTCTTGAAAAAGGGAACCGATATAAAAACAATTTAATTAAAATAAAATTTATCGTCAGTTTTTTGTCTATAAATGTAAAATATTTCTTTTTTTTATTTTTTATTATTATGAAACGAAACATTTTGGCACTAGAGCGCATTGAAGTCATAGTGTAGTAGCTTGTTAGCCGAACTAAAAATATCTATTTTTCAGTTTATAACTTCCATATAGAAATAAAGTGCGAATTAAAGTTATAAAACAATATATCAAAATATAATAAGTTTCACAAAAGATGTTTCGTTTAGGTTTTATTTGACTTGTAGCATGTGGGTTCGAATGTCGCAGCTAAAAACGTGTGTTGATTTCTTTTTACTGAATTTTGTTCGAAATAAAAATAATTTTTAGAGAAAAAAACAAAACCGACTTCAAGATTAAACCTACTTACACGAACTTAACTAAAAAATAAAAAAAAAAATTTTAATTGCTTCAAAACAAAACCCGTTAAATAGAAAATCAATGAAATTATCGATACTTATATACCTATTCACAATTTATGATCAGTTATATAGGAGTCGGTGCCAGCCAAGAATGGCAGTTTGATCCTGCCTCTGCAATACACTTTCGAATGGCCCGAGACAGCGGTGTGGCGGTGATGAAACAGTGGGAGGATCTTTACAATTAACATTTCTTTTGAAATTCTGTTAGTTTTGGTTGGCACCGTCTCCAAAAATAACTGATCATAAATTGTGAATAGGTATATAAGTATCGATAACTTCATTGATTTTCATTTAACGGGTTTTGTTTTGAAGCAATTAAAATATTATTTTTTATTTTTTAGTTAAGTTCGTGTAAGTAGGTTTAATCTTGAAGTCGGTTTTGTTTTTTTCTCTAAAATTTGTTTTTATTTTTCACTTTTTAGTGGTGAGTGTATTTTTGTTTATATAGTCAATTCTCGATCTTCAAGCTACCCTGAAAAATAGTTCGAGTTACTGAACAAAGACTTATCGAGGTTATCATTCCACTTACCTTCATGTGATTGGGAAAATTAAACACAAAATGGGAGTTGAAATTATTACGTATATTTTTATTAATGCGTATGTGTATGTTGTTTGTACATACATATAAAATCATTGATAAAGAAAATTAAATACCTGGTACCAATTTATCATATAACTTTCAACTGAATTGAGCTTTTTTCTGAGGGTGCCTAAAAGTAGACACCGCCTTCCACCAGTGGCGATATTTCTTTATTCTTTAGGACGGAGATTTAGTTACTTAGAGATTTTAAATAATCATAATCATAAATATGTATTTAAAATATAAATATATATTTATAAAACAGTGATTTTTATTAACTGGTTTTTGATTTTTCTTAAAAAATGCTGCATTGATTTCAAAATATTTTTTATTGGACTACCTCTGAAGTATGTCCTACCGGTCTAAAATAGAATCATCAAAATTGATTAAGAATTGACGGAGGTTCTCAACTCATCTGTATTTGTTTTTTTGTATTTTACGCGATTACTCTGTCAATTCTGATGATTCGTTTTTAGATCGGTAGGGCATACTTCAGAGGTGGTCCCATAAAAAATATTTTGAAATCAATGCAGCACTTCTTAAGAAAAATCAAAAAAACCGTTAATCAGTGATTTTTTAAACGGTTTTTTTTTTTTTTTTTTTTCTTAAAAAGTGCTGCGTTGATTTCAAAATAATTTTAATGGGACCACCTCTGAAGTATGCCCTACCGATCTAAAAAAGAATCATCAAAATGATGATTTCGGCTTGATGTAATTAAAATTCTTTAAAATCTTTAACATTATATGTGAAACATTTTGTGAACAATTAATCGATCGTATTCATATTTTTCGAGGACTATTAAATGTTTTATTCCCCTGTCTTACAGTCCGAGAGACATTTTTTCCGTGTTTTTGTTTACAAGGGTTATAGTTTCTGGTGAGTGAACGGCGAATCTATAGCCTAAGAATTATTGATAAGATTCTGTTTTCACTGTAAAATAAAAAAAATCAGAGTCAACTTATTTTTTTTAATAAATTGATTAAGGCTGCGTCTTGACTTTTGTGGAAAATAATCCGAAATCTATTTTCATTACGTGGGCATCAATCAGCCAATTATATTCGTATCAATCAAGGTTAGAAGCGGACTGCATTGTATGCAGTGGCCAATGTTGGCAAAGGGGAGGTTAACAACGTAATACACTCCACTAGAGGGTGGGGTCTCCTGTGACACTACCGCTCCATCTCTTCCCTCCAAATAGCTATTGATAGTCCACCTGTGTGCGTGACATTTACATGATCTGTGTGCACCTGGAAAATACAATGCAAAAAAAAAAAATTAAACGTATGACATGTGTTATTTTAATAGAATTAGCCATTTACTAGAATACAGGCACATTTCATTGTGGATAACCTCTGAAAAACAATCGTTCAGCTTAAAAGCAACATCGAATTCCTTGTTAACATTTTTTAAAATCCTTTCTCTCTGAGAAATATTATATTTCTTAATATTATAGCCATATAGCAACATTAATAAACATAAACAAATCAATTACTGCATTCCAAATAGCATTAAACTCTAAAAAATTTAAACTATAAAACGTTTTTCTGTATTTAAAGTTCTGTATTGGGAAAAAAAGTTTTAAAAATTATTGTAAGTTTGGAAACAGGAAATCTTCCTAACTACAGTGAATGTTCCTTACCTTGTCATCAACAAAGCCCTACATAATGATCTCAATATGCCATACGTCCTCGACCTCATACCCCTTCAATTTTTTAAATTCCATCGCAACCTTTCCTTCCATCATAATCCTCTGGATAAATCATTATCTAGTTCTACACATCCCGCTAACCCCCCATCTAAGATTAAAATGACAGTTTAATTTATTTATGTTGGAGTTCTGGCAATAGCCAGCTTATCTCTCATGCCCTGAATGACTACTATAGAGCTCTCACTCAGCCTCCACTGGTTTTTTTCACACTAGTGACGCAGCTGAGAGAGAAGAGCTCGGATCTATGTGTGCCTTGCTTGTCCCTTTATAAGTAGAGGTACAGGCCTGGTTGGGGGATACCTATGATAAGTGTATATTGTAAATAGTGTGAGTTTGTATTTTTAACTTTTTATATAATTTTGTTTTATTTCTACTATTACTATTATTTATTTTTAAAATTTTATTTTATATGTATATTTTTTATTTTAATTCTTCACTTATATTGTATATTTTATATTATTTATCTGTAGCATAATTCTTTTGTGTTCTGTTTCTTTTTTTTTCTTTTCTTTTTTGGTATAGATTGTGTAAATGAAATTATACAGCCATCTATATTATTAATTCCTCACATTTGTGGCAGATTGTAATAATTACCCAATAAAAGGTTTAATTAAAAAAATAAATAAGTTTGGAAAAATGTTTAATTAAAGCTGATTGGGGTGATTTGGTGATTTTATGGAAATTAAATAGAAATATTTAGTAGGTAATAAGTATATCTTTTACCTTACAATTAACAAACCTAAAATTTAAAAATAGGGAAACTTTAATCTTTACTAATTTTGTTTATTTCATCAGCAATATGCAATTATGAAAAAAGGAATCAATTATTCAAAACTATTAATTATCCGTCTTTTATATTTTCAAATTTGATTGTTACGTATGTTATTCTAACTTTGATTCCTCTTTATTACATCTGTCCTCCTTTTCCTTTTCACTAACTATATACTTTTAAGTTTATAATTCTGTTCATGCCTCAATCTTAATCATTCCGTTATTGCGCTGTACCATCATATTGTATAACTATATGTATTTATTTACCAACTATATTGTTCAACTGCCTACTGTTATACTTTGTCTTTATATTAACTCATCAACTATGTCTTTTTAACATCTTTTTTATCCTTCAGAATATTTAATTTATTTATTTATATTATGTATATTTTTTCTTTTCTTATCTTTTTAACATTCACTCCCTCTCTTATTCATATATTTTTGTTTGTTTCTTCTAACCCTAACGAAGGCTTACATTGTAACGTAGTCACTATTAATTAAAAATTCATTTTTTCATTGTTTATGACTGCATACTCTAACAACTTACATCTTCGTAATCTTCGTTTTATGGTTGATGGTTATAGCCTTGATTTTTTTTTCTTGCGACTAGTTTTGAATTTTTTTACTCTATAAACACATACTTCATATAAATCTATTTATTGTTGGTTGAATAACCCGATGGGTTTGTACGGGTGAAGTAGCTATTAGTGGGTTAGGAATCTAAAGAGACCGTGTAGCAGGAGATAAGCCTGTGGGGGGAGGGAGGGGCATGTAGCGGTGAGCCAAGGAACTGAGCGGATTCCTCAAGATTTATGGGATAATTAGTGACACCAACCAGCTAGGCAATTAGCCATCTCCTCAACTGGTGAGAATAAAAACCTTTTTTTAAATACATTTTTTTAATTTTTTATATCTTTTTGGGTCCCGTTCCGATCTTTTTTCCCTGTCTCGTAGCAGTAAATAACCGTGACAGGACGGGAACTTATTGTTTCCTCCCCGGGAGTATGTGATTTAGCGCCCTATTGGGAGTATTTGTTTAGCCACCGCTGGTTATTATAATAATTTATGGCTCCTCGCCTCAATGTATCGTTTAATACCTGAAAATCCAGAAGTATATTCAGAATGGAAGAACTGTTTTGTGATTTGTTTGAAATTATAATCATAATTTTGTTATCATTTTTAATATTGTTCAGCAATCCTTATTAGTGGAAATACGGAGCGCCCCTGGATCATGAAAATACTCCATGTCGTCTATAAGACAAGCGCTACAAATTGAAATTCTCCTTATGATATATTTTTCATAAACCACATCCGGGAAGAAACCTTCCAATCTTCTGATTCACACTAAAACAGAACATTTTATATAAATACATATTACAACTTATTACATACATAAATTCAAATTAACAATTAAATCATTAAAATTATTACCTATTTTTCTGTGTAAATCACAATGTCAATGTATAAATTGCTACTATGACTCATACTGCATTATAGTATAGTGTCCACATTTGTTTACTCTGATTGGCACAATTTTCCTATTTCGTTGGACATATCTAAGTATTTAAATTATTTCTTTACTACAATTAATTCAACTTTTTTTTTTTTTTTTTCAAATATTATTCTTAGTATTTATTTTATTTTATTTTTTTAATTTCCTTAGTTAATTCATATTAAGTAATTTTAATATATTTATTATATTTGCATTATTCGTTCCAATCGTTTCTATATCTGTATTGTAGTAAACCTAAGAACGGGAAGAATTCTTCCTGAAACATTTAGTTTATGAAAAATACATCATAATATGCTTAACAATGTTTATAATAATAACGAAGCTCCTTAAACATTATTGTTAATAACTTTGTTAAAAGTAAATTCAGAAATAAGGTTATTTATTCAATTTTATACCTACTTATTTTCTTTCCTACTCCCCATTAGATTCCTAAAATATACATGTGTTTCTTAACCATTTTAATCGACTTCAAAAAGAAGGAGGTTATCGATTCGACTTTTTAAAAAAATATATTTTCTGTATTAACAGCTATGATTCTAGCATTCTTTTTTTTTAACATTTTGCAGTTTACTATTGAAGCTTACGTTTTAGAAAAAAATACTTTTTTGTTTTTGTTTTTGGCAAAAAAGGACGGGTTATTCTATAGATTACCTACTTTTTTTTTTTTTCTTCTTTTTTATTCAAAAGTATTTGTCAATGTAAAGGGAAAAGAACACCGTCATTTCAGAAAAACCTATTTTATGCCAAATATCAATAGATTTATAGTGATGATTGCACTTTCATAAAATATAATCAGTCCACTCATCGCAACACCTCACTTTATGATATGTAGTTCGTTATCAAAACAAAAACAAACAAACAAATAAACACTGATTTCAGATCTGCCAGGATCTGACATTTCTGACATCCTTGGCCACTCCCAGACAAATTTGTTAATCTGGGAACAAATACTCTCTCTTCCATTTTTTTATTTGTTTTCACAAGACCCTTAGGGAAACTGTTTTTAAAAAAATTCAGAAAAAAAATCTTAATATTGAATGATAAAATTACTGTGCGAAGGATTAAACCGGAAGAAGTGTCCTGTTGATTGTGATCAATATATCACTTGATTTTTGTTGCTTAAATTTTTGCCCTCGAAGTTTTTCCTTTTTCTACAACTTATTCCATCTACCCGTTTATCTGATATGTGTGCGCGACCAACATGTTTGGATTTCCAATGCTACTATCGAATTGGATATCTATTCTAAAAAGTTCAGAGTGATCGGTACTAAAAGTAGAGATTTAATTTTCATTAACTTGAACGTTATATAATTCAATTTAACGACATAAAATTACAAAAGCAAATCTTTTGCGGAAATATATTTATTATTGCCTGATTGCGCTGGTCAAATAACGCTAAACATCTTTCTCTCATTTTCATCTCTATGAGTTGCACTATATTGTCCACGATATGATCGTATGACATTGGAAACTTCGACACGAAGATATGAACAAAGCTGAGCCATGGCATAGTTATATATTCAGTAACTACGCGGAACGGAAGCCTGATCGTTCCTACGCTACAATTAATTGAAAAAATATTCTCATGGTAGGTTAGTAGGAGCGGTTAACAAGAACCGTTTCGTCAGTCATTATCTAATTTGCTAATTATCATGTTAACATGAATAAAATTAATGGAATCAAAAAAGGAGCCAAAAATAAATTGAGGTAGGAAGCATTAATAATGGGAACAGATGATATTTTACAACATAAACGACTGTTAATTATAAATAATTTCTACCGAAATTAGGAGGCTGAGGGACAAATACATTGAATGATTAATTAAGTGTATAACAAAATAGGCGAGGTGCAGAGAGGATCGAGCAGGTGAAGCGACACGACAGAGTTCCTCATGAGGCTATTAAACAGTCATTTTCTTCTACTTATGCAACCGGATTCTACATACCGAGGAGCCGTTAATTTCGACCTAGCCACATACGACAGTGGATAATTACATATCAGTAACCATATCATTTCCATACCTTGATATAGTTTACAAATATTATTCTGCCAACATTCTTTATCTCCCATCTTCCCATTTGCATTGCATTAGGTGCGAAACGAGAAGTTGATCAGTAATAATTTTTAACCAGCTGGTAACGGATATTCCTTTTGGAGTAATCTACAGGACGTATCAGGGTTAAGCAACCAAACTGAAAATTGTAACTAAACAGTTTTAAACAAGAAAAAAAATGTCAGCAAACGCTTTGTTTTAGAGATATTCAAACCTAAAGATTTTCATTTCTATTAAGATTGAGTGTTGTTTAAAGTGGTTTCCTTGAGCATTAAGACAGGCTCTGCACCTTCAAGATCAGCAGAGACTAAACTAAAAATATAATCTAAGGACTTCAAAACAAGAATAAAATATTTCCTATGAAAGTGCGTCTGTTAGCGTTTTATTTAGGAGATGTATTTAGATAGAATACTAATATGACCTTGTTTTATTGAACCTTTTTAAACAATAACACATATCCAGTGCCGTTCTGCCACTGATGCTGTTGAAGAAAGACGACGAGCTTGTTTTAATGGCCAAGGAAATCATTTTAAACAACATTAAATATGAATATGAATTGAAAGAATAAAGTAATTGTAACAAATTAAAAAAGTTTCATTTATTTGGTATAACTAAATACCTAATTCATAAAAATGAAAATCTCTAGGTGTAAATTTCTTCCAAACAAAGCCTTTGTGGACATGGCTACTTAGGGGTTTTTTTTTCTCTTGTTTTGAGGTCTTTAGTTCAACTTTTCAGTTCGACTATTTAACCCTGAAACACTATATATAAATGAAGCGTAAATTTCCAAAACCAGCTAAGTCCAATTTCCAGATTTCATTTTTTTTTTTTTTTTTTTTTTTTTTTCTACAAGATTATTTTTAACTGAAAGGTTTTCTTCCATGGAAAAGCCAGCCCTTTTCCTTTATCGAACAGCTGTTAAAAAGTTTGAAAAATGGACTTGGCTGAATTTGGAATTATAAATCTCATATGCACAGGATTAAAAATTCTCATAATTATTTTTAAAAAATATGAATTGCCTCTCTTCGATATTTTCACAGAAGCCGTGATATCACTTTTTTTTTCTCATTAGAAATTAAGCATTGCTGGATGAAATCTAGGAATCAATAAATTTATTCGGTATCTCTTATAATGTTGTTTACAACTAATAGAATCTTGACTATCTATAGTAAACTAGTTGTTATAAAATTGGTGTGTTCATGTTTACGGGACTCCAGGAATACTGAAGGTAGCATATTTTGCAAAAGCTTTAGTGGTCCCTCCAACCTCATGTGAGCATATTAGTCATCTGCATCTTTACGAAGACTATTAAGTGTATTGCTGAAACTGGATTAATGGTTATTCGGGTTAAGGATGGAGACGAATCTTTTTGGTGTTATACTTTTTTGTATGTTAATGTATATAAATGAAAATGAGTTTTCAGCTGTATGTCTATGTCTACTTTAACCGTTCATCCGGTTGCTATGAAACTTTGAGGAATGGTTGGATTCATACCCCCGAAGGTTTCTAAGTTATATATGTCACGACATTAATTGACTTTCAATTTCTATCCTGATTTCTCTTATACTGATAATGTCTTAGTACCGGGCTCAAATTCTATTAAAATAATTTGCTATTATCTATTATTGTTTATTATAAATTAAGATTTTAAAAAATTGCTTGATTACTTGTAGACAAATAGATATGAATGAAAACTATTATTTAACATAGCATAAAAGTTTTCTAGATATACCTGCTTCGAACTAAAGTTTAAATTCAATAAATTTTATACATATATTCTTCTCTTAACAACGGTTTACATGAAGCTTGGTCATTAGCCTAATACTATTAGAGGCAAATTGTATTAGTGAATGTAAAAGGGTATCGGGAAGCATTTGCTATAAAAAAAATTGTAAAATAAAAAAAATAGCTATTGGAGCAATAAAACGAAATTTAGTTAATTTGAAAGACTGGGTGCACTATTCTAAAATGCAACAATGGAGTGTTGCGAAAAAGAATTATTCAGTGATATTCAAAAATAATATCGTGCAATACGGAGAAATAAATAAAATAAAAAAACCCGTAAAATGTAGATCAAAACCAAATTATATAATTAAGTTTCACCACTGAATTTTATAACGAAAAATTATATAACCTACTTAACCTTTGAGGTTTTTAGATGAGAAAATTCATATTTAAAAAAAGTTTCCAAATTAT
Organism: Euschistus heros; assembly: GCA_003667255.2. Lineage (NCBI taxonomy): Eukaryota > Metazoa > Arthropoda > Insecta > Hemiptera > Pentatomidae > Euschistus > Euschistus heros. The sequence continues at coordinate 884,885 of RCWM02000022.1, read as the reverse complement.
GTAACTAAATATTTTGATGTTTACAGAATTTTGAGAGATATCCTTATTGTATTCTGAATACATCCGGGTATCTTCCTTCATCTGTTTTGTAATAAAACGATCCCTAGCAGCTGCTTAACCGAGCATAATTTAACATTTAAATTTACTCTCCTAGTTCACCTGTTTGATTGGTGTTGAAATCTATTAGTGCCAGTTGAAGTATTCATCGATTCATTTGATCATTCTTGTAAACCAGCTGTTGCATTAACGTAGTGAATACATATTCTATTAGTAAATACGATTCAAGCTGGTTCTTTTAGGAAAATTATTTTATTACTGATTGTCATAAAATTTTAGTTAGAATGGAATAGTTTTATTACTTATAAACGAAATCCCTGAAAAAGTTTTATAGGTTCTTGTTCTTAACATAAAATACTTACAATATATGTTATCTAAATAGGTACTGTGCAAAGTGCGGTGTAAACGTAATTTCTTCTTGATTTTTATTTTTATAATAGAATATGATTCTATCTTAATGTTGTTTCTTTTGACATAAATATGTATTTTGGGTCTTTTTTGCTGTAACTTTTTTTCACATTCAAAAATGTAATATTTTGACACCCTCTAGCTCTGTTGGTGTAGCTCGGATTAGATAGACACGTCCATGATCTATTGTTTTTCCAGACGGGGAGAAATTGAGTTTATATAGATATATTTGTTAATATCTCGCCTTATATATTTAAAGATTACTTGTATCAATGGATTTATCACTTGAAGCTGCTTTCAAAATATTATGAAATTTTATTTAGAGGGGTTGGTCAAATTTTGAAAAGGAGAAGGTTTGCTTATTTATGTATAAAAAAAAAAAAAAATGTAAACAATCTTTATTTAACACACTTTGTATTACAACTTCATTGATTGCTCCAGATACTATTCCAAACCATTTATTATTGCGGTTATTATAATATATCTTTCTTGGAAAAGTGTGGTTTAAGATTTTTTTTTCTGCATTTTTTGATATTTACAACTGTACAAAATAATATACATTTCAAGAATTTCTTTATTCAAAGACAATGTAAACTCCCCGTCAAAAGTATCGCAACACTTTAAAATATTTGAATTTTACAAAAACCTCTATTATTAAATAAGAAAGAAAGGTTCTGAAGTCTATAATAAACATTCCTAAACTAGACATAAACAATTTTTATTAACATTAAGTACAATATTTCTATCAATAAACTAAAAAAGTTAGTAAACTTACTTTTTTAAATTTTCATTTTTTTCAATTTTAACCTATAAATTTTTAATTTGTATTTTAATAAGACATATTGCCTCCTCTGGCTTGAATGACTGCTTCTACTAGTCTTGGCATACTTTTAAATAACGAAACGAATGATAAACGTAGACTGAAGGAAATTTGAAAAAAAATAATCTAAAATTCCATCGTTTGTTATTAACAAGGAACAACATGATGTGTTTAATCCTTAATGTCTCACGTTCAATAAATAATATTAATATGAATATAGACCAAGTATGGATTAAGGTAAAAACCAGGAAAATCTAGAGCATTATGAGTGTTGCAATACTTTCTTAGCGAAAAATGTTATATGAGAAAAATATTTTCTTTTAAATTTCTGATCAGGAAAATGACGTCAGATTTTTTATTCCAGCGACACCAACAGAGTCTGTCAAAATTAATGTAAAAAAAAAAAAAAAAAAAAAAAAAAAAAAAAAAAAAAAAAGTTACACTGCAAAAGTATTAACTCCCAGCCAAAAGATGTTTTTTGGTTGAGGGTCTATAAATTTCAATTAAAGTAAGTCAAAATACATATCCAGTCGAGCTTTGGTATTGGTGTTAAATACATTATTATTTATAATGTTTCTTATATATTCAATTTTACATTATTTCCTAGGTGTTGTATTAGTTTCACTCTCGAGTCTTTGTTGAATATCTTTAAATTGTTGTTTTCATAAAGAATTATAAATTTCAATATAAGTAGCAAATGATTCACCTCACGTGACATATTTATTGACTTTTTATTTTTTACAAACATCATTAGGGGAAAAGTGATCTATAATAACCACTACAGCCGCATTATGAACCATCTGTTTACTATGACTACTCCCTTCTTCAGGCTTACCCTCTTGGCTAAATAAATCTTCCCCTCCCTGGCGGTGCACTGCTGGAGACAGGAGACCCAGGGGGTGTGGTGAGAACTGCATCAGAATGGAGGATGACGTCCTAAGGAGAAAGAGCGGTCGAAAATCACGTCTAGAGCGGTACACGGCCCTATGGGAGTCGTAACTTGACGACATGTTCTATTGTAGAGAGCTATATTATGATAGTAATGTTCCAGATAAGAGCAGATGTCCATTGTACATCCGAGCCCTAAACCGGAACCAGTATCTGGACCAGGGACCTTTTTTAGTTGCTCGTTTATTTTCCTCCCACGCGGGCAACTGAAACAGAAATATTATCTCCGCCCATCTCCTTCCCCTCTAAACGTTATCCTACGTCGTTTGAAGGATTGTGGCCTGTGTTCAATTTGTCTAACCGTTTCGGCTATTCGGTTGGCTTTGAAAATATTTATTGTGCAATATTTGTGTTTTATAATCTTTATCTGTGATATACTGAAGCTTTACATTTATTCCAGTGTGCCATCTATGTTCGCCACACTTATTGAATATTTATTTGTTCAGTGCGTATTCTTACAATATTTTATTTACTGTCAAATGATAGTTTTACCCATGAACGTAGTATAAAACAAATGATTAACCCATTGAAAACTCTTGTTACATTGAAGTGCTGTATTAAAAGAAAAAATCAATTACTAACTGTTTTTTAGATCTTTATTGATCTCATAACTAAAGCGTCCTGAAAATTAAAAGAGCTGTAATATACCACGTCTTACTTTATTTATTTTAGTATAAAGTTTTATAAATTTGTATACTTTTTTTTTTTTTAATGGAAACTACTGTGCCTTCCTAATTGACTGTGATTTTTTTTTTTTTTTTGTTTTTTTTTTTTTTTTTTTTTTTTTTTTTTTTTTTTTTTTTTTTTTTTTTTTTTTTTTTTTTTTTTTTTTTTTTTTTTTTTTTTTTTTTTACCTGCAATTCGCGAAAAATAAAAATATGTTTTGTATAGGTTTATGTCTCTAAATACAGAATAATAACATAAAAATAGCGCAAACTGAGGCTTGTGGCATTACGTCCTTATGTACTCTAATTAGGGTAGGAAGGACGGCTTATTCCTACAGGTTACCTTCCTATTCTAGTCGGAGTGGGAAGGTCTATTGCTGAGTCTACCACAAAATAAATTTCAACTCCCCTAGGCCGGAGTTGAACCGTTGCCGCAGAGGCAAATAGCTTACGTACTTGACAAACTCGGCCTAAGGTACACTGGAGCAGCGACTGAAGAACAAGAATTTACTCCTATAATCCCAATAATTCCCTACTAATCTACCATAACCATTTCTTAGAATTGAAGTTTATTTTGCTATTATAATTGAATGGAACCTCCGAAAAACGTTCTAATGACAAACATACAATTTTGAGTAATCAGTGAAAGAAAATCATAATCTAAAGTTTTTGTTAGTGTTGTAGCTTAGACTTTTTTTTCATCTGTAATTTGTTATAATTACATGTATAATGACATAATGAAGTTCTATATCATACTGTGACGTACTTTTATACATTTTAAAACCTTTAAAATCGCCACTTTGGAAATTTTGTCGATTAGAACATTTTTCGGCGGATCCATTGCATTAATAAATCGCAAGACCAGACTTGCAAAAACATTGTAGTAGGTTTTCCGACTGATTGTTTTTCTCATGGCCAACTATAAGCAACTATGTAGGATTTTCTAGAACTGGAAACCCCAATAATCAAATCATTCTTATCAAATCGGAAGATAAAACTCAAAATTTACTCTATTCGGATGTCTTACGAAATTTCTTTTTCCTTTCGCTTTCTTCAATACAAAATTATCTCAGTTCTTTATCTTTAGAGCCGGCGAAGGGAAATCCAAAATAAAGTATATTTAAAACTATTATAAATTATGGTTTTCCTAACCCTCATGATGCACCTACAAATGGGTAAGATGAATAATAATCCTCACAATATGGGTTTGGATTTTACATTCTTGATACTTTAGATTAAAATACGAAAAGTCAGCATTTCAATACTATTTAAATTACTTAAGTTAAATTACAAATAAGGATTCCATCTTGAAAAGCAGGCAATTAGCAACATGATCATAAACTTTCATGTTTCTTATGCGGTGTTGATAAGGTAAATCAATTCTAGAATAAATGATTTTCAATGCATTGATGACATAAAAGTCATATAATCAAAATAAACATATGATTCATTCCTTAGGCCATATCCGTTTGAAATTCCAATAAGCCTCAGTACATCACTTCTCGGCAGTAACTGATGACAGGAAGGTACCCCTCCCACGGTACAGCAATAACAGTACTTACCCGCTAGTGGAATATCCCCAGGCACTAAGTCAGGAAATATGAGTACAAGGAGCCTGAAAGGCTGAGATCTTTATTCCTTAAGTCTCTTGGCGACGGTAGTTAATCCTACCGGGGAAGAGGGACAAAAAAAAAAAACATTCTACCCCCTGCACGGTCAATAAATACCCACCTTCACAGCTAAATCAAATCATTTTTAATATTTTATTTCCACTAACAGATTTTAGGAGGTGTTTTTCTTCCTTTTTTTTACAGTCTGTCCACCGAGGAAATTGATATTTCGAGTCACGCGGGACCAGTCGTAAATAACGTCTGGAATGAATTCCATTTTCTTCCAGCTGCCACGGCTTATGAATATGAACTTTACAAAACCTCTTCGTAATAATCTCCATAAAGTTTAGGGTCTTGGAATGATCGGGTTATTTAATAAATGAGATGTTTTATTTATTGATCTTAATAAAAAATATTAAAAGCGATTTTCAGTATAATTTCGATAATTCGGCAAATGGTTGTCCTATTTATATTAACATTGCATATTTATTATATTTATATTGCATTGCATTTTTGGGATAATACAGTTTTGTATAATACAATAAGCTGTTTTTAAATTTTATTCAGATGAAAAAGAAATCGTATATAATCTCTTAAAATTAACGTTTTTGTTTGAAGTGTTCACTAACATTTAAATTTACACATACCAGACTTAAAAAACAAGAAAATGTTCCCTCCTCCTTATCGACTACTCCAACATTTAGATACTAGAAATGTAATATTTTTCACCAAGGCTGTACACCATCGAACTATCCTCCACTTCTTTTTTGGGTTAGATAAATTTACTTCTTACATGGCTACAACTCTGGCTTCAAAATATTCAGTTTTCGACCCGTCTCTCAAAGATGTAAATTTTAAGCTTCCTCTTGAACCTGTAATGATGTCTGTACATGCAGTTATTTTCGCAGAAAACTTTTAATTTCACCACATCACATGTGTTAAACACATAACTATCTGGTCAGCTAGCCAAAGGACATTGCTCTGTTTAAAACATTTAGTTCATCCTCAATAAATCTGTGTAGTTTGTGTGTCTTGGAACGGACAAATGTAAAACTTGTATGATGCCAACTGCCCTTGTTAATGCCGCCTAGAGATTGTGCTTATTCAAACTGGGTGTCAACTTTTTTTTTTTATTCTTAACATTTCCTCGACATTCCATTATTTTTAGCCATTCCCCTCCTTTAATAACAGCTATTCGGGGCATCTTGATGACTGGTCGGTCTCCACCATATTTCAGTCTATCTGTCCTATGGTGCTGAAAATAATTCCGATTTTCTACTGTCTCAACTGTCAGATAGTTTTATAAATTTACGATATTGATCGTAAAGAGTATTAAAATATGATGTTTTTATAGTAAGTATACAAAATTATAGTGGGTTAACCTGTATCGATTTTGTATTAAATTTTCTCTAAATAAATATTTACAGAATGAGGGAATGTAAAAGATTTTTTTTTTTTGTGTGTGTGTGTGTTCGAAATATTTTATTTATTAAGACTTAAATTTATAAAATACTAGATTTTATAAAGTAGATGGCTCTCTATTACTAAACATGACTAATATTGGTATTAATATATATTTTTGTAATGAGGTGTTCAGTCATTTTATTTCTTACAACCTATTTTGAGGTAGAAGAAATAGTTTATCCAAATAATTCGTCCTTATACCCTATACTATAAAAATATGATTATTTTCAATAATTATACATACATGTACATTTTGTTTTTATTTGTATTATCATAAAAAATGTTTGAACATTTTAAAGTTAAATGAACATTTTAATGAACTTTAGTTCTGGGTGTTGTAATTTAAAAAAAAAATAAATGAATAAAACTAAATAAAACCTGCATAATTTTTTTATTTTGTTGATCTCTATTATATTTTCCTTTTTCTAGATTCCCTAAAAATCATTATTAGATATTTCAGTTAAGGTTAAAATATTTAATATACGACTAAGCAGTTTTGTATAGAAAAATGTTTTTTCCTCACGATTTTAAACTTTGCGGGAATCCACTTGTCGCACCTCATATTTAAATATTTTTTGGTAATTTAATTGAATATAAGTAAATTTTATTATCAACTTCAAGCTCTTTATAACTCTGTACCTTTGTAACCTCTCATGCAATATGGTGCTCGCCACCTATCGGACAACTTTTAAACTTCACTGTTATCCACATCATATAGCTTTTTTAATGACAAATTAATAGAAAATCAGTAGATTTTATTATTGCTAAACCTTTCTGGAACTATGAAGATAAAGTGATAAAAATTTGGTACAGATTGGTTCAGTATAGATACTTCATTATTGTTTTAGTGGAGTTTTACCAATTACTCAGACAGTATATAAGTTGTAAAGTATTTGTATTTTTTGTTTTGTTTTTGTTCTACATCTCTTCGTAATTTCCTTCGTTTATTCATTTTTTTTCAAAAAAACGTAGCATGTTTTAGTGTTCATAAATAATGTGGATGTTTATTTTGTTTTATGTAGAAAGTTAGCTCGAGCCTAAAACTGAATTTTTTTTTTTTTTTTTCTTTCCACATACTACTGATGAAGGCAAACAATTTGTGAGAAACAAATTTTAATTTGTAAAAAATTTTAGCTACTGATTTCGATTAATTTATTTTAAATTCGTTGATTTTTCTTGATAAACTGTAATCATCTGTTTGTTTTATATTTTAATAATTAATGCGATTATTTAGCTTTTTTTAATTTAATCGTTGTTTATTAAATTTTAGTTTATAATCGAACAAAATTTAATTAAATAATGTTATAAATGCAGTGACATTTAATTTAATATCTTAAATTTAACAGTTACAGCTGAGTATTATTTATTAACATTTTCAACCCTGTTCTGTATGTTACGTATTGAATAATTCATAACACGAGGTCGCCCCAAACCCTCCCTTTAATGAAATATCCTTAATTAGTTTGTACCTGTCTTGTTCGCTTAGCCTGCAAATGATATGAGTTGAGTTGGCTCCAGTCTGATAGTCGCAATCACATTTGACATCCACTGATGAATTCTTTTGAGTAATGCCTTATTTTTTCTTGTCCATTTAGAACTTATTATTAACTAATAATTCAAGAACTCTGTTTCTCTCGATCAGAGTTATAAACATATATCCTCTCTCAGTTGATTCACAGGTGTTATTACTCAGTGGACTCCAATTGATAGTACAATTACTCAGAGCATAAGTGCAGAAGCTAGACATTGTCAAGACTCCATGTCGAATATTATACTAGATCTCGAGGCCATTGCCTTTTCAACCTGCGAGGAGGATTATGTATGTGGAACTGGATATGGATCGCGCTTGTTTCTAGGAGCTGTCAATAATTCTAATGCTAAGACTCTAATGCTTATGAAGGCTGTGTAATCAGCTCTAGTACAAGTTTTCTCTTTAGAAATTATAAAGATTTCTCCCTCTAATGTCCTTTTCAATCATCATAAAATTAAATAAAAAATTTTTTTTTAGTATAGTCCAATAATCTGGCAGTCGAACACAAAAATATCTCGATTTCTTTTTCTTGATTGATTTTGATGAAACAGGGAAGCATTTTAAAGTTATTTTGTTTGAAATCAACACAACCTCAACGAGATTCAAACTTTGTGTAAGAAATGGAAAATAAAACTTATTTATGACAAATCACTTCATATAACATTTACACTACGACGCAAGACCTGCCCGCCTGTTTAGATTGACAACCAACCTTTACATCAAACTGAAAAAGTGACATACTTAGGACTTACATTTGATAGAAGACTGACATAGGGCCCACTTTTCAAGACCAAAAACCAGAAACAGCTAAGACTGCGACTTCTTTACTCCATACTTCAAAGATGCTGATAACTACCTTTAAAAGAGAAACTTAACATTTACAATTACTTGTTAAAGCCCATCTGGACGTATGCATCCCAAATTTAAGGAACGCATTTTTAAAAGATACAAACATTTCAATCCAAATTCCTAAGATTAATAACAGACTCCCCTCCTTATGTGTCAAACGGTACGCTACATACAGACTTACGTATTCCGACATTTTCATGAAAAACTACTAGGACACTCTAATAAATAGGTACAGAATATGTCAACAATACAAATTTCTGACATAACTCAAAGGTGGCTAAAAAAGAAGTGGATGAGGGATGTCCTAGTCGAATCCCTGATAATTTAGTATCACGCCTGGAGATTGTACCACTGGGTGCTGACTCCCTCATGTCTAATCATGTCTGTTGTTTTAACGTAACTTCGCATTCACTGAAGTTTATGAATATATTTTTTTAGATAAGTAGAAATTCATGTTATAATCACCTAACATTTAAAAGAACTGCATCATAATTGACTCCCATAGTTCATTGATTATAGTATGGTCAGCCTCCTCAACGATTGGCCAGGCATTGGTAATATTACACCTAAAATCTAAAAACACCCGAGTAAATTAATAAGACAATAAATCGGACAGGAGAGACGTTTCCTGGACAGACAGAACCTCCCGCGGGAGACAGGCCCGGTAACTAACAGCCCGGGGGTGTAAATATAGACGCGGCAACGGAGACGGATGAAGACAGCAATCTGAGGCGTCATTAAATGTGAAATTAGGCGTAGGCTGGCTGACAACTGCATATATATCTCTCTTACTCCCTTCTTTCTTTATTTATTCCTATCTCTTGTAAAAAAAAAAAATGCATGTCTATAATTGCATTTGCACTTTTATTAGGACCCCGGTTTGTTTTGCTTGTTTTACACCTATCTACTATTTGAATTTTAATTGTTATTGTATTTATTATCCGTTGAGAATTAGTTGAGAGTTTTGATTTTTTCTCCTAAGAAATATTTTTTGGGTTGTTTAATTTCTAGAAAAATGTTCTGTTTTTTTTCAGCCATAATGCCCTCACCCAGCATTGGCCTGTAGAATATACATATACATATAAGTTAAGGTATAGGGAATAAGAATAATATACTTAATACCTAACTTAATCCTCCTTAAAGATGTAAATAAAGTAGACAAATGCAGTAGATTTCAACTATCCAGGCGTTCATATATCAATACTTTTTCTTTTTTTTTTATTTTTATCTATCATCTGAAATCTCATAACTGGTGCCGAAACCCGGGAGTTAGCGTGTGTGGGAGGAACCGGAAGGTCAGTGAAATTTTTAATTTAAAAAAAAAAAAAAAAATCTTTATAAAAAAAAAATCATTCTTAAAAAAAAAAAACTTTTTTTTTTTTCTTTTCGTGTTTAATCTTCTGTGATTGAAAAAAAAAAAATGCCAGAGGGATCAGAAGGAGTATTAAGACAGCCGTTCTAGCTGAAGCACATGCGAAAAGTTAGCCTGGATGAAAGTAAGGGTGGCCACTGCGCAGGAGCTGCGGAGGGCAATATCGGACTTGGAGAAGTTCACTGGAGAGATAGGTTGAACTGAATCACTTTATTTAAGGGTGGACATAGGCTGTTTCTTTTAGCCCGAATTGAGATTTGGTGGATTCACGAGACGCTTGAGTCTTTAAAGGCGGACTTGATCCTGTCGAGTTGAAAAGAAACATTTTGAACCAGATTCAAGCGGATGAGGGTCTCATGGGAGGTCGTGAAAAGTCGCTTGAAGAAGGCATTTGGTGGAGGAAAAAATGGACCATTGAAGAAGATATATATCAGTTGTTTCGGGGAGAGAAAGCAACAGCATCAATCTCCGGGTCAATACTCGGCAGGGATGTTGGCTCGCTACAATAAACTTATGGAGAAGAGCGAGAGACCGTATCTGAACAGGAAACAGCGGCTCGAATGGCATTTTTGGGTACGGTCTGGAAGGTGCAGTTAGCCAGAGAGACTGGAAAAGAAAGAAGGCTTTCAGTCAGACCGAACATTCGTGGAATGTGCCCAGGAGTTAGTAGATTCGGGCGCCCGGGAGGAAAAAAGTACGTATGGAAGGAGCTGACTTTGAGTGCGACAGGGTTCCTTTCAGTTTGACCAAGGATTGCCCCAGCGGTGTGGGGCGAAAGTCTCGTCCAGCAGGGATAGACCAGTTTGGAACGAGCGAAAGTCAGGACCATCCAAACAGAAAGGTGGGGCCAAGAAAGGAAGAGAGAAGATGCCATGGGTGCGGAAAAACCGGGGCATCTCGTAGCACAGTGTCCCCGGACCAAATGCTTTTGAAATTGTGGAATGGAAGGTCACATAGCTCGCCAATGTCCCTACATCTTTCGCCGAAAAGGAGGTTCACACAAGTTGAGCCGATGGAGGTGAACGCTCAGGAGTTACGGAGAAGATTCCCGAGCAATGAGGAGGAGCTCATCATCTGAAGAGGTGTCGGACAAGCGTCTGGAGTTCTGGAACAGAAGAGGAGCCGGGGTGAAGAGCAGTGGTGTGAAGAAGGTGCTTGGAGCAGCCAGCGGCGGAGAACCACGCAGAATAGAGAGCATCGCCAAGCAGCAGCCGAGAGGAGGAAGCGAAACAGGACATGAGGAGGTGCAGGAGGAGAGGCGTCCACGCGTATCTGGTGCAACAATGTAAGGAGTAAACGCGGTAGCTGTTACCAATAATTAAGTTGAAGAGTGAGGTCAGGTGCCTGGTGGACACCGGGAGTTCCAATACTCTGATGTCAAGAGATGCTGTAGAGATGCTATGTGGTAAGGAGAAGGTATCTCAGTTAAGGTATGTGGATTAGATTGGTCACTTGGGGGGGGGGCCTGTAGCGTGCTAGGGAGATAGAGGTTGCCCTAAGGAAATGGTCGAAAACGGGAAACAGCTTGGAGGGTACACGTTGTGGAGCAGATGCCTCGCGAATACCAGGCGATCGTCGGTTGTGACTTGCTGGGACAAGTAGGCGCGAGCGTACGGAATCAAAAAGGGAGGTGGCATATACATTTGGGAAAGAGAGTATATCAATGCCAGCAAGTGGTGAATGGTTCGCGCATTGGAGCGGCGAGTAGGGTGACTGATTGGAGGGAAGAATTGAGGAGAGAATATGATGATATTTTTTTCAAAGAAGGGGGTGTTTTTGAGGCGCGATGGGGAGAAACCGTACATGAAATCCTCTTAACAGCAGGAAAGGATTTTCAAATGTTAAGAGCGCCGGTATCCGCACGCCCTAAGAAAAACATATCCGGGACCGAATTGGAAAACTTTTGAAACAGGGAATAATAGTTAACAGTTCGTCCCCATTCAATAGTTTTTTATGGGCGGTGAGGAAGAAAAATCGCATACACCTGAAAATAAAAACACCTGGGGATAATAGAGAATCATATAGGGTCGTAGTCGACTTCCGGAAGTTGAATGAGAATACCGTGGACGAAGTATGCCTATTCCTCGGGTTGATGATATTATAAGACAGGTTAAGTGGGGGGCTGAGGTATTTTAGTACACTAGATCTCAAAGCTGGTTATCATCAAATTAGATTCATCCAAGGGATCAGGCGAAAACAGCATTCACGTTTGAGAGGGGGCATTATGAGTTCACCCGTATGCGTTCGGATTTAAAGAATGCACCCCTCACATTTCAGCGCCTTATGGACGAATTTTTGATGGGATATAGAGAAGGGATATGCCAAAATCTATATGGACGACTTGCTAGTGTTTAGCAGGTCGGAAGAGGAACATATCAACTCTCAAACAAGGTTTTGAAAACGGGTACGTGAATTTGTGGGTTGCGACTATCACCAGAGAAGTCCGTATTGGGGAAAACCGAAATTAATTTTTTGGCCCATACTGTGTCCAAGGAGGAAGTGAAACCGGATGCATCCAAAGTGAGTTATCCGGTTATCACCTCTCAAAAATTGATCTAATGCATGCATATTTAACTTAACATATTTAGAGCCAAAGCTAGAATTAGTTGAGAGTTTTGATTTTTCTCCTAAGAAATATTTTTTGGGTTGTTTAATTTCTAGAAAAATGTTCTGTTTTTTTTCAGCCATAATGCCCTCACCCAGCATTGGCCTGTAGAATATACATATACATATATATATATATATAGAATATATATATATATATATATATATATATATATATTTATATATATACATATACATATACTTTATTTTCCGCGGTTTGTTTATATTTTTCTGTAGATAACTTTATTGCACGATTTATTAAATTTTTTGCGGTGTTGATTTTATAACTTTTGGGGAATTGACTAGTATAATGTAAATATCTTTCGGAATGTATTGGTTTTTTCCACCATTCTGTATCTATTATTCCATTAGGGTTTCGAATTAAAAGTAAGGCTAAAAACGGTATTTTATTATCGTATTCGAATTCCATTGTAAAATTTAGTCTATTTGAAAATTTATTAAATTCGGCTAAAATTATTTCATGTTTATTGTCTTCTGTAGGGATAGCAGTAAGGATATCATCTACAAATTTGAATAGAAGTGGAATGTTGAAGGGGATTTTGGGAATAACTGAATCTAGGACACCCTCTAAGTATATGTCTGCTGAAATTGGAGCGATTGGAGATCCCATAGGGCACTAATACATTTGAATGTAAAATTTTTCATTAAATTGGAAATAACCCCTATTTAAAAATCGCGCAATAAACAAAAAATCAGTCGTTCTAAATCCTGACACCTGTTATTCCAACTTAGTACATTCAGACCAATAATATACATTTACATTTATATACATCATATAAATAATTCTTCCATTTATTAATATATTACTCTGAAATATTTTTGTACCTCCATCTTTGGGAATACCACCTCAGTCCTTTTACCTTTATTTTTAAGAAATAGGGATTCCCCATAACCTTTGTAACTTTCTGTTCAAAATTCCCCTAGGTTAGTTGTGTACTAGCATTGTTAGCCTATTCCATATCCACTAGTAACATTTTAAGTAGCTTCATACTCCTCTATAATCTGTAATTATATATATTTTTATTATTCTAACACATGTTGTTATATACTTGTACTGTAGCTAACTTTATGTTTTGAAATAACTTGTATAACTTATATAATTTTATTGTAACCTGTTTTTTCACTGTAGGGTATGATTATGAGAACAATATAGTCTCGAAAAGTGGCCAAAATAGTTGTTTTTTATTTATTGACTGAACCTCAAGAACCTTACTAAACATTTATATATATATATATATATATATATATATATATATATATATATATATAGAGAGAGAGAGAGAGAGAGAGAGAGATAGGTATTGTGATATATTTATAAATATTACAATAATACTTTTTCGTGAAAACGTTTGTTACAATTCTTTGAATCATAAAATCCTTTAAAGAAATTACCCTTTTCACACAAAAATTACAATTTTATTTTTTTATTTGTGATGTGCTATAATGTAATCTAGGTGTATTCTAATGTATTAATGAATCATTAGAAATAATAAAATCGTTTAAAACCGATCCAGATTTTTGTTTAAATGAACAGATAAACATATCCGATAGCACTATTTTAAATTTGTTTCCTATAAGAACGGAAAAATCCAATGAGTCATAAGGGAAATCCCATAGTAACCCCCAAACATTTAACCTACCTGCCCCCTTCCCCTTTCCACGATGGATATATTTCTGATATCTGTTAGATCTTCTCAGGTGAGAACCAATGTTTGATTTCTTGTTTTACATTTTTGAAAAATTTAGCATATACAATCTATGTAACATAGTGCTGATTTGTTGAAAATTTTGTATGTTTTAGAACTGAATATGAATGTTTAGCATTTGAAACTAGTATTCTAATAATATAATTCCAATAGAAGTAGCAATTAATTCTTCAATCTTAATCTGGCTTTAATTTAACATTACATTGCTCACAAAATTTAATTGTAGCAACTCTTATTTAGCTGAAATTAACATTTAAGTCCTATTTTTATCCTTCTGCCCAGTTCTTTGCTGTATTGTTTTTCTAAAGAAATTTCCTGTCCTTGATATATGAATTCATTTGAGTATTCTGTTACATGTTCTCCTATTGTTATATGTTGTTATGCCGTATTTGTAATTACTTTCAATTTTTGGTAATTTATTTGTAAACCATATTTTTTACTCTTATCAATCAGATCATTGATCATTTTACGCAGATCAGTTTTTCTAGGAGCTAATAAACAAACATCGTCTGCAAACCTTAAATTATTTAAGCACCTGCCATTTATTTTAATGCCTCTTCCTTCCCATTCAAATTCCTGAAAGAGTTTATCAATGAGGCAGTTGAAGAGAATTGATGATAGAGGGCATCCTTGTTTCACTCCTCTTTTAATACTAAATTTCTTGCCTTATCTCTATCAACAGCTACAAATGCCTTCCCCTTTCTGTATATTTCTTTGATTATTTCTATTTACAGATTTTACCTCCTTAGGGAGAGGCTTTTGTCATAAATATGATGCCAATTAAGCTTTATTATTATTATATCATTTAAGTTTTACTACTTCGCCAGCAGAGTGATTCCTCCTCTCTTGTTCAAAACAACAGGAAGACAACAGTCAACTAAGGCGCCAGGATCTATGATTTAAGTAACCAGTCTTAAAATGCTGGGAAGGCAAAACAAGATCATTCCATTCTTATTATTATTTGTTTGCTTTTATATTATAAAATGAAGGATAAGAAAAAAAAAGTTTTACTACTCATTTACACATAAATTTTACTTAATAACCACGTGTAATATTATTTTTCAATGGATTAAAAAATCCAAAATTTATTTTTTTAAATAGTTTTAATAATTACAAACCGTAAATGTTACTACAAACTTTCAAAAAAATCAATAAATACTGCCAAAGGTGGAAACTGAAGGTAAATACAAGTAAATCAGAAGCCATTATTTTCACTAAACGAAGGCCACTCATAGGCAAACATATTACTGATGTAATAAAAGAGAAAATATTTAACCTTAAAAAAAAAATAATAAAATGTTAACTTAATGTAGCTTATACTCAACAGCGGACGTAAATGGGTTAAATGCGATATTAGAGTTTAAAATTGCTTTAGAGCAACGTCAACAAGAGGTCCCTTATGATTTTAAAGTCTTTAAAATAAGTGATAGATAAGAGATTCTCAGCACGTATTTAATATATTTTATTCAATTTATTTAACATATTTAATATAAAATTAAAACAATCAAAACAAAATGCTACAATCTTTCTATATTTTTTGTTGTCCTAAAATTATTTATTTTTCTGCTCCCTTTTACGCTAGAGCACTGTTTTTCAAAAATATGACAGATTGGTAAGAATTCATTATTATCGAATTACCAATATTTTTAGTTAAATCATTCTAATTTTATTAAATTGTATGTTTAGCCTAACCTACGATTGTACCAGGTACTTTCTTGCGCCTGTCAAAATGGTGGAGATTCTATTTTATTTGATAGGTTCCATTAAGGATTTTTCCAATACAACCTTAAGATAAAATTATGCTCAAAGATGATTTTGGTATGACAAAATAGAATTCTATAATATTTTAGCAATTATTATAGTTTGTGCTGATGTTATGGACTTGGAATGTTATGATGTTAAGGGGTGGTAAAACAAATTAAGATTATAACAAAAAAAAAACTCGTTAAATTTTTCTAAACATTTATAGATTGGTATTGCATTCAGAAATTAATGAAGCTAATTTTTAAAAGAAGAGACAGTGATGATGAAAAACAAAATATTTTTTATAAATCTAAAATAAAAATTAAAGTGTAAGAGTAAAGAAGTGGGGTACGTCCAAGTACCAGGTACTAGGCAGTGGAATTCGATATTCTAGCATCGGGATGAACGGAAGATTGCGAGTTCCGATCCGGCCATAGGAGATTGCCGTTAATTTCTCAAGCATTTTTATTATTAATTTCCTACGTTTTCCCCTCTACCTAAAAATTCCCGTGTTGCCGAAACCTCAAGGAAGGGGAGAAAAAACGACATTATTACATTTTTTATATTCGCATACTTATTCAAATTAAAGAATCATACTGATAATCGTTCAGATTATTTATTTTTTGTGCTGGGGATATAGTTTGACCTTTCCTCTTAAGTACTTCAATCACTTAATAAAATGTGTTATTGTTTCTTTGCTGAAGGATATTGAAACTTGATATATATTTTTTGTAAACTATTGTGCCAAGATAAGGAGATTTATTACATACTATAAAAGACCCGTTAGACATACGATCGATAAAATGTGCTCTAGTGAATCGAATGGTCTTGCCAATCAATGATAAAACTCCTGAAATGTGTTGTTTTATGGGTTAAAAACTAAATATTTCCGTAAAGCTCTGAAACCTTTTATTTTAGAATAAAATAAATGAGATACTGAAATTCAAATCTTATTACATATTCTTGTCATATATATACATTCTCTGTGCTCTTATTTATATATGCAATTTACATTAAAGGAGCAATCCTGCTTTACCATCAATCGCTTTCATTTTTCATCATCCTAGATAACTAGGACTTGATAGACATTGGTGTTAAGTAGATAAGATTACTATCTGTCAAATTATTATATAGGTAACTTATATTTAGTCTATTAAATCGACTTCGATCCTTGAATACCTACACAATTATTTTACATAAATATTTAGTATCTTCAAAAATGTTTTCTCATGAATTTCATTATGGATTAATGTAATACATAAAGGTCGTAAACTATTCTTAAATATATAATGATGGATGATTAAATGAAAAATTCTAACTTGTATATCAATTAATTGAGTGTCTTTAAGTAGCAGCGATTTAAACTGTTTGCCTGGAATAGGCACCGTTTAAAATATTAATCAGGTCTCGTATACAAGTTAAATTACTCGGATTTTTTTTCTTTTTTTCAAATAGTTATAAATATTAATGTCTTGTAGCGTTTAGCCTTGAAGAAATACTTAAATATAGAATAACTCTTCATTTTTTTTCTATTATAAGGGCTTTTAAATGGAAAACCGTTGGATAGTTTATTTCAGTTATCATTTTTTGCTTATATTTATTCAAAAGTCTTGAGAAGATAAATTTATCATTGATAACTAAAGAGATCTTAAGTTAGTCAAATAATAGACGTAACAATCCAATTAGGATTGATGAATTAATTGACACTTCTATTATAATCATTTTATTTGAAAACTAGTTTCGAATGTTAAGCATTCATCTTCAGTTCTAAAACATACAAAATTTTCAAGACATCAGTACTATGTTACATGGATTATATGCACAAAAGTTTTCAAAAATGTAAGACAAGAAATCAAATAAATTGGTGCTCACCTGAGGAGATCAAACGGATTTTTAAAACTTATCAAGTGGAAGTGCCAGGTCGGTTAATTTTTTTGGGGAGTTTCTTTGGGTTTTCCCTATGACTAATTGGATTTCTCTGTTCCTATTGGAAACCAATTTTCTATGAAAATGACCAGTTAAACATTTCCAATAGTCCCATTTTAAATTTGTTTCCAATAGGAACAGAAAAATCCAATTAGCCATAGGAAAACCCCCAAAGAATTTTACCTACCTGGCCCTTCCTCTTCCACTCTTGATGTATTAGAAGTCCGTTTGATATCCTCAGGTGAGCACCAATATTTTTGATTTCTTGTCTTACATTTTTGAAAACTTTACTATATATAATCCATGAAACAAAGTGCTGATATTTTAAAAAAAAATTATGTTCTAGAACTATATTTTTTTGTTACATTTTTATGTGCCGTGTACAGTAGTAGAGGTTTGAGGTAGCAGTTGAAAAATGAATATGTATTTTTTTTTATGGAACTTTTATTGAGTAATTATTACAATCTGCCACAAATATGGGCAATAAGTAATATATATGGCATATGATTACATTCACACATTATGTACAAAGACTGAAGGATTGTGAATTTAGGTTTTGATGGAGTAGATCAGAAGTTGAATGGTGTCGGCATCTTGCTTTTAAATTAGCTGACTATTAATTTATTAATTTCTTTTACTATGATATGTGGATATGTTTTAAAAGTATTTGTTTTCTTAAATTTTGTTATCGATGGGGGGGGGGGAACCTTTAGAATATTCAATTATAATAATATAAATTTACCAAAAAATAAAAAAAAAGCGATTGTAACAATACCCATCTTTCAACCTAAACAATAAAAAAGAGAAACTGACAAATTTTATATTTATAAAACAATAGTTTCATGTTTTTATACTAACGACAACAGTCTGTCAACATTATACAAAAAATATAAAAGCTAACCGTTCTGAATTGTTAAGTCGTTGGAGATTATCTTGTAATATGAAGATGATATCTAACCCACATGACAACCAAGTTCCTGAAATCAACGGAGAGATCAGAAAATATGATTTCGAGATTAAGATCGCAATCCATATGGAAATTACAGTAAGTGAGACGAGGAAGATGAAGGATAGATGACTAAGGCGTGTACAAATTAAAATATATAGTAGCTTTATGTTGCGATAACATATTATTATGTTCGGGGTCCACCATGATGGCTAATTAATTATACAAGCTAAGGCTATTAATTAATTAAGGTAGCTGCACCAAATAACTACCAGGGATTTGATCTATGGCTTCTATACACCAACCGTCCGTTCTAAATAAGACTTGTAATGAGAGCACCTTTTAATAATCATTAAAACGCTCTTTTAGCCCTCGGGATAAAAAAACAAAATTGCGTGCGGCCGAGGAGGGTCCTGTGATGAGTATCGCCTTTAAAATTAAGTCTTTTTACGAAATTAAATTAAATTGAAAGGCTTCGTTCTACTCACTGCCGTCGGATGTAGGGTCTTGTGTGAATTTACAACAAATACTTATTTTTTCAATAAAAAACGTATATTAAACATATGCAGTTAAGATTAATAAGATTCCATATTTAGAAACACATACTAGACTTAAAGGGCAAGAAATTGCTCGTCGACTCCGACTGTAGCATTTACTAGACAAGTGTTTAAAGTTCTCAATAAATTACAAAAGGCTTATTTACATGACAATAATTTAGACCCTTTTTGAAGATACGGCGTTGAACTTTGGGGCTTCACCTTTAGTTCCGTAAAATAAAGCTCCAAAAGTCCGTTTTCAATAAAAACTGCCGAACTTTTTTTCTCAACGGATCTTTATGTTTTTTGGAGTGTTCAATCTGAATCTGATGTTTGCTACCACGGCAGCCGTCGACTTTATACCTAAAATCGCAAAAAAAAAAAAAAAAAAAAAAAAAAAAGAAAAAAAAAAGAATGCCCAAAATACCGGTTCTTTTCGGTTTTAACCTATAATAAGACAACGAAGTGTTTTTCGAAAAATAAATAAATATCAACTATAGCTGGAACCAGCTTCTTACGAAAAGGAAAAAAACAACTCCGAAATCGAACCATTTTCGCGGTTATGAAATTTTATATTTGGGTTCTGATAGTATATGTAACCAGCTTTGAGATGAAGAAAATAAATTTTGAATCGGACATATATTTTCGAAATGATGGTGGAAAATGAGACAACAAACTTGGAATTCACAAAAATCCGGGATGTTAGCACTTGTAAACGGACTTGATTATATGGATTCTAATTATAAATTTAACCAGCTTTAAGTTAAACAAAAATTAATCTTGGATCGGACTAATAGTTTCGTAGTTATAGCCAAAAGAGTATGACAAACGTGTTTTCATTTTCATTGAAATTGTGATCCTTTAAAATAAACAAAGGGATCGGGGTTGCCCAGTGGGTAAGGCTCCAAGCTCAGGATCCTGAGTTAGATTCCGGCTGAAGGCAGAAAATTTAATTTCTGTTTCTTCAGCCGTGGATCGACTTCGGGGTCCGGAGACCTTCCTGGGGGCACACCCAGCATCATAAAATACTAAGTATCCTTAGTTTGGTATATAACCTGATGGTTAAGTGTGATTGCTGACCACAACGGGGATTGTTTTTTCAAGAAATAAATTTTTTAATTCTTCATAAACGGTCGACATTAAAACTCCGACAACGACTGAATACATACACTTTCTTACTTAAACCCATATGGACATACGGATATACGGGACTGCAAGAATGCACACCTTAAAAAAATACAAATATTCCAATCAAAATTACTCAGACTAATCACGAAATCACCTTGGTACGTTTCAAACCACCCACTTTACTCTGATTTAGAAATACCCACAGTAAAGGAACACATACATGACCTGTATAGACGATTTCATGACAGACTTCATGGACATAACAACATACTCATTAACCACATGGCCACGACTGACATACCTGGAAATACGCTCAGAAGGCTTAAAAGAAGTTGGATGAGAGATTTGTTCAAATAAATCTCTTTATTTATTTATTTATTTATTTTACAAGCATCTACCCTAGAGGGTCATTAGCAACAACAAATATATGTGTTTTTTAACATTCAGTTAATTCAAACATTATTGGTATTAAAAGTAAGCATAATTATACAAAGTTATAAACATTGGATATTTTCAAAAATTTAAATAAACTTTGCACAGACGTTTCACTGTCACCAAGAGCGATGTCCATCCGGTTGGCCATTCCGCAATCTTTCCTTACATCCTTGTATTCCTCGCAGTCCATTAAGATGTGCTCCACGGTCATGGGTACATTGCAGATCCTGCAGGTCGGTGGATAGAGTCCCTTTAGAAGATACGTGTGCGTTATGGCTGTGTGTCCCATTCGTATCCTTGCCAAGACAGCTTCTTCGCGGCGATTTCTCCTTTCTGATGTTCTCCATACGTCAGGACTACTTTTAATTTTGCCTAATTTTTCAGCTGTTTTGTTCCACTCTGTAATCCATGATTCATATATTCTTTTTTTTATATGAATACGCCAATCCGATGCAGTCGTTTTATTGATGTATATGACGTCTGAATTGGGTTTCAATCTTGCAGCATTTGCAGCTTGGTCTGCTTCTTCGTTTCTTCCGATGCCCAGATGAGAAGGAACCCAAAGAAATCTTACCACTTTGCCTGAACGTAGACATTCCTTCTCAAGAAGTTGGATTTTCATCACCAAAACGTCTTTTGAGTTTCTGTTTTCCAGTGATTTCAGTGAGCTTAATGAATCGGATACAATCAGATGATATTTGCATTGACTATTCATTATGAATGTCAACGATTTCCAGATTGAATAGAGCTCACCGGTGTATGCACTATTCGATTCTGGTAGAAGAAATTTGTAACAAACAGAGCCCATAATAATGGCACATCCAACTTCAGAGCTGGATTTTGAAGCATCGGTAAACCAAAAACAGTAGTTGAAGTACACTTCTTTTCGTTCATTAAACATTTTTTGGTAAATGTGATGAGGAGTCGTGGGTTTTGAAAAAAATGATAGACTGTAATCAATCGTACTTTCTGTTTGTATCCAGTTAGGTATTGGATTGCCTGGGAATTTAAAATATTTAGGGAAAGATAATTGTAAATCATTTGCCCATATTTTGCATCTACAATGGAAACATTTGCAGGATCGTCTATGCTCTTCATTCAAAATCGTATGTGTTGTAGGATCGTAAGCGAGGAGGTGTTTTTTTGACATAATTTGGCCGAAGTATGCTAAACTCAAATATTTTCTCCTTAATTCTAAAGATGGCTCACCACTCTCTATGTACAAACGTTGGGCAGGTGTGGTTCTGAATGCACCAATACAAAGACGAAGTCCCTGATTATGAATAGTATCTAGTGATTTCAGTGTTGAAACACTAGCAGAACTGTAGGCAACAGCTCCATAATCAATGATAGGCCTGATCAGAGTACGGTACATCATTAATAAAGTTCGTCGATCTGATCCCCACTGAGTGCTGGACAGAACTTTTAATAAATTTAGCCCTTTCTGGCATTTTGCTTTTATTTGACGAATATGTTCAGACCATGTTAGCTTTTTATCGAAGTAGATTCCTAGGAATTTGAAAACTTCTTCAAACATAATAGGTTGTTGAAACAAACTTAATGACGGGTGCGTTTGGCATTTTCTCCTTTTACAAAAATGGATGGCCACCGTTTTGGAACTTGAAAAGTTGAAACCAGTATTTTTAGACCATGATTCGAGATTCCCTAGAGTTGTTCTTAATTTCCACTCGATATATTCTATTGACTTGCTTCTTATATAAATAGCAAAGTCGTCAGCAAACAAAGAACAATTTACTTCTGCAGGCGTTGTATTTACAATGCTATTTATGGCTATTAAAAATAATGTTACGCTTAGCGGAAATCCTTGGGGCGTTCCATTTTCCTGATGGAATGATTGAGAAAGGTTAGATCCAACCTTAACTTGAAACGACCTATCTTTAAGAAAATTGTTAATAAATGTCTATAGCTGCCCTGAGAGACCGAGTTTGGATAGTGTACTGACAACATTATAGCGCCACATCATGTCATATGCTTTTGTGATATCTATGAAGACAGCTACCAGGTGTTCTTTGTTTGAAAAAGCCCTTTGAATTTCGTTTTCAAGCTTCGTAATTTGGTCGATAGCAGAGCGGTGTTTTCTGAATCCACACTGGGAAGTTGAAATGAATTTTTTTGAGTCCAAGAAATAAATTAGTCTATTATTAACCATCTTTTCGAGAAGTTTAGAAACACAAGAAAGTAGTGAAATAGGCCTATAGTTATCGATGTTTATATCTTTTGTAGTTTTCCTGATTGGAATAACGATGGCCTTCCTCCAGGCTTCGGGAAACATCCCTGTCGTCCAGATTTCATTATAAATTGAAAGGAGAAATGAATGTGCAATTGACGGTAGTTTCTTCAAAAAAATATATGGGATCTGATCGGGGCCTGCAGTAGATTTATCTTTGCATGTGTTTAAGATAAAATTCATTTCAGCTAGAGTAAATGGCTGATTAAAAATTTCTGAGCCATGTGTATGAAATTCAATCGAGCTTTTTTCTTGTTCACATTTATGCTGCAGAAAATCGATGTTATAATTATCAGTTTTCGACATAGTAGAAAAGTGATTTCCAAAATGCTCAACTATTTTACCAGGGTCAGTTATGATTTGATTATCTACTGAAACCGAAGAAACAAAGTCAAGTTTTTTGGATCCTTGGATGGCATTAACTTTTTTCCATACTTCTGTTATGGTAGTATTATTGTTGATAGAATTGACGTAAGTCATCCATGAATTTTTTTTGCTGGCCCTCAATATCTTGTTAGCAATTGATCTCATTTTTTTAAATTCAATTAAATCTTCCAGCGATCTTGTTTTTTTGTATCGGTTCAGTGTTTTTTTTTTATTCATAATTGCGATCCGGCAGTCTTCATTCCACCAAGGAACTAGACGTCTGTCATTATAAATTACTTTGTGTGGAATATTCATTTTTGCTGACTCTATGACACTTTGGTTAAAGAAAGTAATTTTGTTCTCCAGATTGATATATGATTCTTTTTTCATTACCATTTCTGATTCTATCAACAATGAAAACTTTTCCCAATTCGCTCTTTTAATTGACCATCTCGGAACTCTATGTAATGTAGCATTTGAAATATCATAAAATTTAACAGTCACAGGAAAATGATCACTTCCATACAAGGTGTCCTTTACGCTCCACTGAACTTTATGTAAAAGTTTAACGTCTATGAATGATAAGTCGATTGCGGAAAAGGATCCATTGGCACAAAAATGAGTAGGGGAACCGTCATTAAGTAGAATTAAAAAACTATTGAGATCTAAAAATTTCTCTATTTCTCTTCCTCTATTCTTGTAGTCTGATAAAGTTGAACCCCACAATTTATTGTGACCATTCATATCTCCGACCATGATTAGAGGTCTTGGGAGTTGGTCAACTAAAGTTTGGAGATCATTGGCAGTGAAGTCTCGGTTTGGAGGTATATAGATATTGCAGACTGTGATAGGTTCAGGTTTGTATAATTTTATTGCAACAACTTCTAAGGATGAGTCAATATTAATCCGTTCAGAATATACTTCTTTTTTTACCATAATCGCTACTCCTCCCCAGGCAGATCTGCAATCATTTCTGTCTTTTCGGTAGATGTTAAATTTTTTTAAATTAACAGCTTGTGATTTTAAAAAATGTGTCTCTTGTAAACAGCAGCATATGGGATTTTCTTCAGCTAAAAGTAATTTGAAGTGCTCGTAATGTTTGTAAAATCCGTTACAATTCCACTGTAATATGATTGGGTTTTTTTTGTTGTAGTCATTTTATTAAAGTAATGAAAAGTTGTTAGTCAGTTCCTAGTTGTCGGTGCTGTCGTCTGTATTTAATGTATTTTCTGTAGAGTCCCACTTTCTTTTTAATATCTTGGATATCCTTAATTTGGATCGTCTGTCAGTTGTGTGTTTCTTTGCTTCGGCAAGCATGTCTTTTAAGCCCTCTTTGTTGTTCGTGAACTCGTGAACTAGTTCGCTGAAGTTTTTAGTTTCAGACGACATTTGAATGAATTTCACCATTTCATCAAAAGAAATGGGATATTTATGTAAATTATCTTCTATTAACTGTCTAGCATTTTCGAAGTTGGTTTCAGTATTGATATTGGTCTTTTTCAGTTTTTTTGACTTATTCCGAGAAGGTTGAGGTGCTGGTATTGGTGGGAAATCTTGTAAATTAATGGTATTTTCAAACTCATCCGGAGAATCTAGAGATAAACTTAATTCTATATTTGATAAAGTAGAAGCAGGAGGACTTGAGTAACATCGTTTAGTGCCAGAAACCGCCACGGGTAACGCTGCTAAATTATTACTCGAATTAACAGCTGATTCGGCACCGGAACTATCTACAGTGATATTGTTTGACTCATCACCATGGCTACGTGATACTTGGTTTAAAGGCTCTATTCCGTTACTGTCTTCTAGTGACTCTATTTTCAAAGGGTCTCCATGACAACCTCCTATGGTCGTTGGAGCCTTATTAACTATATGATTTGGTGTGTCTAATATTGAAGAATTTGTTATTGTTTCACAATTATTTTTAACATCTTGATCAAAATGTATTAATAGGTTTTCTTTCCCGTTAGATGCCTCCTGAATATTGTTATCATTATCGCACTCAGGGCAATCTGTAGATATATGACCCGGTTGTTTACAAATAAAACAAGTGACAATGTCTTCACTGAAAAAAATTCGATATGATACATTGTCATGTTTTATAAGTAAAGACGTTGGAAGTTTATTCAAATCTTCGGGTGGAATATACACTTGCCGTCTAAAACTTAGAACGTGCGCCAGCCTTGGGTCTTGGTAACCAGCTCTTAGAAAATGCATGGGAGAGACTAATTTAATACCTAGGCTTCTGAGTTCATTTTCTATTGCTTCGTGTGGAATTGAAGGGCAAGCATTAGAAATTATTATACGTTTGGCTGGGTTAATTAGACGTTTTATAATTATTTGTTTGTTGTCGATGGTTATCGATTGATGTTTTTTTAGGAGGTTATCGATTGCTTCCTTATTGCTAAAATGGATACAAAATCTTGAATTGGATATTCTAGAGGTGTATCTTATGAATTTTGGGTCTATTAATTCTGCGATTTTGAGAACATATTCTTTTTGTTTTATGCCTGGTAATGTATGTAAAATGATAGCATTTTCTCGTTTTGAAAAACGGTCTGAAGCGGTGGCTTTAGCATATGTGGTTTCAGTTGCGTTGAGGTTAGACTGGGTTTTCGAGTAATTACTGCTTTGGATTAGTTCCATTTCTTTCTGTTTTTGATTTGTTGGTTTCAAAACATTCTGAGACATTTTTGAGGTATTAAGAACTGTTGCCATATTGTTCCAGAGCCAAAGCTCTGTACGCCTGTAAAAGGCGTTAAATAAATTGACTGACTATATATATCACTTTTTTTTTAATAATGGTACACGCGCACTAATATTGTTCAATGTGCACAAAATAAAGTCAATAAATGCATAAATAGCACTCGAAATATATAAATCTTTGGGACTGACCTGAAGCGTGTCTTCTTCACTTGGAGCCCAAACAGCTGATCCAGTATGATATTACTTCTCTGATAAACACCAAATCTCTTTAATCCATGCCAGGAGGAGGTACTATTGAGTACTAGTCTCCCACACGCATACAAGGCCTGTAGTATTCAATTTCATCACATTCACTGATTGTTACCCTAATAACAGGTGTGAATTAAAATCTGAAAGAGAAAAAAAAGTAAAATGAACAGTAACCAGTTTCCAAGTTATTGACGCTTACATGTTGAGGGCTTTTCGAAATGTAAGTGGTCCTCTTTTGTAAAATATTAAAGTGTTGTAATGCCGCTGGCATATTACAGTATTTAAGTCTGCGTAATTTTGGTGTGGCGTAAATTGATATGTCAGAACTTTGACTGAATCTTTTGCATGCTTTGTCGTTAAATAGCATTATTTCCAGTCGGTAAAAGTGCTATGTCTGTATAAGGTAAACCTATTTATTAAAAACGATAAAAATATATAACGTATCAACATGCCAAGAAAAAAATACATTAACATTTCGGATTTACCGCATGTTGTCTCATTATGCCGGGTCCACACCAAACCAACAAAACAAAAACTCCAACAAATCAGCAACACAACAAAACTGCAAGTTTTCGAAAACAGGAACTAATTGTCAACTGCTGTCCACATATGAAAACAAAAATCAGTCAACTTTGTGATCCCGATAGAAAATGTGGCGAGCTCGAAATTTGGAATTACAAAGGAACAATGAATTATTTATTATGGCAGCTGGTTTTCTATTCCTAAACCAAAAAAAGAAAAAAACGTTTTTGGGTTAGGCCGAGCTTGAAGAACCGACAAAAAAACTATGTTGAGGAACTATTGGAAGATTTAAGAAAAGACGATAGAGGTATTAGTGGAGAAATGCGATGCAGCTTCAAAAACTTTTTAAGAATGACCAGTACTGATCTTGAAAATCTAATAGAAATCATTGGACCCTCGATACAGAAGAAAAATACAAATTTTCGAAATGCCATTAGTGTAACAGAACGTTTAGTGATTACTTTAAGATTTTTGGCAACTGGGGAGTATTACCAGAGTCTGATGTATCTTTTCAAAGTATCCAAACAGGCAATATCAGTAATAATTCCAGAAACCTGCGATGCTCTCATAAGTGCCCTAAATACATATGTCAAGGTAAAATTTAACATTATTAATAGGTAGCTGTTAAAAAATAAACTGTAACCAAACCACTTCGAAACGAAAGTACCAGCTCCGGATTTTTTCAATAACTGATAATTTCTGTATTTCTTTGGTACTGACGGCTACACAGATTTATTATCTTTATATTCCTTTTATGGCGATGATTTTTCGATAACATTCATTGATTTTCTGTTTTAAAAAAAAAAAAAAAATTGTTGCGAAAAATGTTGAACACTTTTTGTTTTTTTTTGTTGGTTTGGTGTGGAATGCCGCTGTGAAAAGCCATTGGTGGCGCCAATATACCTGATTGTTACACAGTTCGTAAATTCTTTTTAATTGCTCTAATAAAATATTCTTGGAGAGTTGTTTTACTACTTGATGGAACTTTTATGCGGTCGTAAACCTAAAGTGCATTTTATGATTCTTTTGATGTCTAAACTCGTATTTGAAAGGAGTATAAAGTATATAACTGTTCATTATAAAATT
Organism: Euschistus heros; assembly: GCA_003667255.2. NCBI lineage: Eukaryota > Metazoa > Arthropoda > Insecta > Hemiptera > Pentatomidae > Euschistus > Euschistus heros. The sequence continues at coordinate 856,939 of RCWM02000022.1, read as the reverse complement.
AAACCTCTAAACAATTATTTATTTATATTTTATTCTTTGAATTTTATAGTTAGTAGTAATTTAGTTTTAGTTATGTTGTTTCTCCTTGAAGGAGTTTGTAATGAGCTTATAGGATGTATGCTGTATATGTTCTTATGGTGCACGGAATAGCCCATTCATGTTGCCATAATTGCTTTAAAAATTAGGGCAATATTTTATATGCTTTATATGCTAGTATACTTCGTAAAACTCTAGCCCATCCACACCCACATTTCAGTCTTAGCATAGTTGCAATGCAGGACTGTTTTACTGCATTCTTGTGATGCAGATTTGTGCAAGGACATTAAATACACTGAAGAAGGGACTTTGATGAGCGATAAGCTCTTCTGAAGAGTAAACATATACATTAACCGACACTCTCATCAAATAGAAGTTATGGTATATTTGTTTCTGTATTATTTACATTTTGGTTTATAATATTGTATATGATATGAAATATTAATTTATTTGATAAGAGTGATAAATATGTTGCTTTGACTGTAGATTAACAATTTTTTTTACATAGGTGCATCATTGCTTCTCTAGGAAAAAGCTTTGTATACTTATATTTTTCTTCTTTTTTTTCTGCTCTAAATATGGCAATTAGTTTTATAATCTAAACCTTGTAATTGTATTTTTTTTTTTAATATCTTGTATTTTTTTATTATATTCATTGACGCTTCTTTAATCATGAACTCATTAATTAATTTATAAGTATCGGTATATTTGTATATATTTATTTTTTAAGATTTATTGATTTACGATTAACTTATCTCGACATTTATGATACGCAAATGTATCAATATTTAAATCTATCATTTATTATAATTAGTTTTGTCATTATTCAGTTACGCGTTATCCTAAAAAAAATATTACCTATTTTATTTTAGAGATTGTTAGAATTTACTGTTCCACTTCATTGCAAACTGAGCGACTGTTTAAACTAAGTGGAAAAATGATGGGATAGATCTTTTTCCTACAATCTATTAACGACGATATGTGGTTCTTAAATTGCTAACTTCATAATATTGCTATATGATGAAATGCATTTACCTAGTGCCTACTGTTAAATTTATAATAAACTACTTTTAAATTTTAAACATCTGAAATAATTTGTGTTCTGTGTATTATGTTGTAAAAATAAATTAAGGTAACGACATAGAACTAACCACTGCTCTAGGGTTGGGCGATAGGCGGTAGTTAGTATCGATATATCAATAGGTCATGCCTATCGATGTTCACTATCGATAGCGTCAACTATCTATAGATCTTTTTTACTCTCAAGTTTTGAAACGGAATCATGCTGATCTGTCTCTGTCCAGTGTCGAGTTCTTTTAAATTGAATTCGGAATTCCTAGAGCTCAAGAGTTCTCTCAAAAATTAAGCCAAAGGAAAGCAGAAATACTAGTTTTTCTTTCGGGAAATATGTCGCTTAAGGAGCACACTTGACTGAAGATTTGATTTGTTCATTATTATTGTAACCATGTTAATTGAAAATACTTTTTTAAAATTCAAATAAATTAGTTTTTTTTCTCCCATATTTATGATATAATCTTATAATTTATAACCCTGAAAATTTCAAATAGTAATTATATAATTGAATTCAATTAAATTAGTTGAAATTCTTTGATGAATAGCTTTGGAAAAAAAGGAAGCAGCTATCGAAAAACTATTGATAGCAATCGATAGTTCTCAACCGATAATATCGGCCTATCGATAGTGCTAACTATCGACTATCGCCCAACCCTACACTGCTCCAACCCTCCTCCCTTCCAAATTCCCTTAATATACAAAGATAGAGAACACTAAATCAACGTTGAAAGTTATGTTGTTAAATTCTGATAAACTTTCTCCCGTTAGGAATTGGCTAGAACAAAATATTGAACTTATTTTCACACATTTGTTTTTTAAATATGTTTTATTGAATAATGTTACAATATGTCTTACTTTGGCAGTCAGTAATATTGTTGACAAAAAATGCATTCTCACAATACGTACAATGAAAAATGTCTCACATTAAGGAACTGGAAATAACAATATATAAATATATAAAATACCAAATTCAATTTAGTCTAATTTGGTGTAGCAGTGATTCGATGCCGTTATCTATACGCTTAAGCGATAAAATAAACATTCTAACGTAATTTGAAAACTTTAAATGTCAAATAATAAATAATAAAAAAATAACGATATATCGTATATTCAGAGCACAAAATATCGTCGATATGGAATATCTATATTTATCTTATTTTTATTTATTTATCATTACTTCCATGTAACTGTTACATATAATTTATATAACAGAAATAAATCTCACTATTACTTAAATCTTCATATGAGGTGTCCAATTGCAAAACGTAGCAAAGCCAGATTTCTAAATTTTTCACCAGAAGCCAAAAACCATATCAATATGACGCCCAATTGTTATGGATGTAATTTTTCTTGTATAATTAGCAGAAAAATAGGTGGTTTTAGTTGGGCAAGCGTAATAAGGGCCCCTGTTAACTAGTTATAAAAAATGGGTTTTCTTCTGTACTTAATCCGTTTTGCATCAGTTTTGGGGACTTACTCCGTTTTGCAACAGTTTGGGACTTGCTCCGTTTTGATAATGAAATAAATACATATGCTGAGTTGATTCATGGAATTGAAATAATGGATTAAAAAAATTATTTTACATTACAAAATGTTTCTTATTAGCTTGATAAACTATAAAAACGGATAGTAAAGTAATAAATGTACATACATGGTCTAGTCTATGTAATCACAATACACATTTTCCTAAACAAATTATTATTCTTCCTCATCTTACTTCTAGACAGACTTTTAGTAAAACTTAGAAAATATTTGTATAGATAAATGCGAATATATCTTAATGTATTGAGGAACAAAATAAAAACAATTAAGTATTGAACTACGTACCTAGTAGTATCAAAATATTATTGACTGTGTTTTATAGAAGGTAACTTAAAAATTCAAAACAAATTGCTATCTAAAAACATTTTTATAATGTTTAAAACATTTATTAGTTTAGTTTAACAAAAAAAAAAAAAAAAAAAAAAATGAAATATAGATTAAAAAATTGACTAGTCAACTGTAATTACAGTCGCAATAACAAGTAACTTTTCTAAACAGCTAATTGTGTTTCTTCCACCTCGTTTGTGTCTCCTAAATCTGACAAATAATATGCATAATATGGCAGCCATATTGTGAGATAGTCCCTTTTGGTACTGTGATAGGCATGGTTTTAGTCCCTTTTGCTACAGTACGTGATTTTTAATTGTAAATTTGAACAGCTTTTCCTTCGTTTTTAAACCTAAAACCTAGTCAGTCTTCTGCGTAGCAAGGAGCTGGATCGAACGGTATATAAAACTCAATTTCGATTTTCGGTGGATTTGCTACGTTTTGCAATTAGGTGCCTCATATAGTTGGAGACACTGTATTATCAATACGTTAGAAGAATTTTACTTAAACCACCGAGGAACCATCACAGTAAAAAAATCTCAAAATAGCGTATTTCCATTAGTTGAAAGGGTTAGAAATGGTTATAGACCAAAAGCCCTGGGGGATAAAAACTGGATATACTTTCGCTTTTTCTCCGTTCCCTTTTTTTTTTTTTTTTTTTTTTTTGTACGTGGACAATGTTTTCGTCCCATTACAGGGAGAAATTTCCTTAGAGGAAACAATTTTAATTGGAGTTCATTATTTATAAAAGGTAGACAGGAGAGGAGGAGGATGGAATATTGGAGAAGAGGAGAGAACATGGGACGGTGTTTGATGAGAGCCGTGTAGCTGAGGGTAGTTATAAAGAATGTAGCGGGTTGGCCCGAGGGCTTGTAGCAGAGCGGCGAACACAGCCAGTAATTAGGGAAACCAGGGCGAGCTTTTCCGACCCCACAACTTCCAGTCAATATAGTTCCTCTCCCAACTTGCTTCACCCGTTTCTCATCCCCTTATCCACTCTGTCCGTTACTTTAAACATTATCCTCCTACATTCTTTGATCAATATTCTAGAGAGACCGTCGGAAAATTTCATTCCTTCCATCTTTCAGACCGATGACATTATTTTCATTTCATTGGATTTCTCTTTTGCTATTTTTACTATATTGATAAAACTATTTGCATTTTCTTATTATAAATAAAGCTGATTTCATTAGTGCCATTCCTACTGCATCAAACAATAACCTTTTACGTCTGCTAACTCTTGCGACTCTAATCTTCATTTTTAGCTCTACGCATGGGTATTAAAGGATCAGTACAATTAGGATTGATGAATCATTTGTCACTTTTATTGGAATTATTTTTATTATCTAAATATCTGTATCTATACTATTATAAATGGACTAGCCATTTTTTGTTTGTGATCACTAAACACGAAAACTACTGAACCAATCTGTACCAAATCTTAACCATATCATCCTTATAATTCCAAGAAGGTGTAACAACAATAAAAGAACCCGATTTTCAATTTGTTTCTTATTAAAAATGCCTTAATATGTGGATAACAGTGAAGTTTTAAAATTGATAGACATGTAGCGAGCACCATTCTACATGAGAGGTTACAATGGCACGGTGTTATTGGTGGAGAGCTTGAAATTTATAATAAAATTTACTTATTTACTTATTAAGGCTATAATTCTCACTGAACGATTGACTGGAGAAATCGCATTTATTTCTAGAATTCTAATGATTCCTACTGATCTTCCATTTAAATTCAAATGAGTAAAATTTACAATTGATTAATTATTATTAAATTTGCTATTACAATTCCTAATTCGCAAGGCCAGACATAGAAAAACGTTGTAGTAGATCTTCGACTGCTTTTTTCATGGTCAATTATATGTAGGATTTTCCAGAACTGGAGACACCTGCAATCAAATCGTCGTAAATATCGGGAGACATAACTTGAAATGTAATTTATTAGGATATCTTATAAATTTATTTTCTCTCTTTTGCATGCATTCTATAATACAAGATTTTTATCGATAAATAAATATTAGTTCAAATTATCTAAGTTTTTTACTTATGAGAGCGGGCGAAGTCATGACGTGAGATGTTAGTTATAAATAATGTTGAATTTATTATTGCCATTTCTATTGCATTAGGAAGGATAGTATTTTAAGTCTGCTTACTCTTGACACTGTAATCTTGATTTCTGGTTCCTCATCTTCATCTTCAGCATCCCCAACCAGTTACAAGTATTCTGAATTCGGGTGGGTTTTTATTAATTTCCGATTAAATATTAGCACTTTTTTAAACATAACTATGTCTTATTACCTGATCCTTTTCGTTAATATAAATCTAATAATTATAATATAAATGTTTTCAATAAATAATACAAATAAATATAATGTAAATGTAATATTTCATCGATATGCAACTGTAAGTTCTTGCAACTTTATAAGTATCAGTACTAGAAGCTTTTCATTTTTATAGCAATAAAATTCTCTGATTGTAATTTTATACCTTCGACGGTTGTAAATTCAATCAATAAAGACAAAAATATATAAATAAACTAACGAAATTGGAAGAGGACATTGGGATTGTATAGTTAAAATATGAAGAAACAAATTAATTATTTTTATCTGTGGGAAAATATTGGGGAATGTGAATATCTCTAGAAATCCCACAGTTTTGTATCTGTTTTACAAGGGGTGCCATTGTAAATCGAACAACACAAGTCAAAGTGCGGAAAGCTTAAGAGAATATTATAACTACTTTATCAGTTGGGACATTTGAGATATGTGATCTTTCTATGAGATATTTTTCCGTTAATCTAAATTTAAAGTAAAAGCCCAAAATATGCTGCGATAATCGGTTGTTTATTTTGAAGATTCAGGGATATTACGTAAACCAAGTACATTTAAAAGCGGAAGCTAGCCATCGTTTACTTATCTTCTTGATATGTAATGTACTGCATATCGATTCCAAATAATGAGTACATTTGCAGTTATTGTAAGTAGGACGTTTAATGGTTTATTGGTAAAAGACAAAAAAGAAATAGAAATAAAAACATAACCCGAAGAAGATAAGGAGACGAGGCAGTATAAACTTATGAATAGAGAACGGCGGTTGTTAAAAATGATGGTGTGGAAGTAAGAGCAGGTGTTCGTGGCGTTTACACCGCCGCTCAAATTATACTCTCATTTGGATATAGATTATTCTCTCTCAGCTCTCAAATACACCACTCCGACATGGATCTCAATTACTCATCACACCTTCTGCTCTTAGTTGATTCGCCTTTTCATTTCCTTAGAATTCCATCAGTGTGTTATCTCCCACAGTATTTCTCCGGTTGATTTTGCTTCAGTTCTGTTCTTTCTTTGTACACCAGAAAATAAAAGTAAGAAATTTATTTACTTATATAATTTTTAAAAAAATGATTTAAGATGTGAATTAGTGAGGTAACGTAATGAGAAAAACCCCAACTCTCGATAGCTGGTTAAAAGAAAGTAGTAAACCTATGATTCTTTTCATGGTTTGTTGTTGTAAGGATTGTGTTTTTTTTTTGTTTTTTTTTAGGTATTTGTAATATTATTTTTAAGTGACAGAGTTCTTAGATTTTTAATTTCTACCTCGTCTATGTAGCTCTATAAATTTCTCTCCCAGCGATATTACGGTATGTCCGGTACCACAGTTTTGCACAAATTCGCATTTTTGAGGGGAAAACTTTTTTAAATTTTAACTGTTGCTTTAATTTCAGTTACTGGAAAAACAAATTCTTTGATTACAATTTGTCCCAAGTATCAAGAATATTAGATGCGAGTCTTCACGGGATGCAGAGAGCTTGGGAGACAGAGTAACTGTGACCGCCTGTATAATATTGACCTTTTAAAATTTATATTTTACAATCGTATTTCTTAATCTTCTTTTCTAACCTCACTATTTCAAATAACTAAATAGTAAAGTTTAATTCTCCCTAGAACAGACGTTCGCTACTGATTACATAAGAGATTACATTTCAGATTTTTTTTGTACATTTCAGAATGTTAACTTACCGTCTTGGTGGATCTTTAGCCGTCTCCACCAGCTTCTTCACCTCTGCCAATCCCTCTCCCAATTTCGGCCTTTATCGTAATCTGTTTTTCTAATCTTGCAACCTTCATTTTTCGGAATACAAGACCTCTTTTGTGGGTGGCTTTTTGCCACATGTCACGCCTATTGTAATCTCTTTGGTTTCAAATCCACCGCTATGGACTGATTTTGGAGATTATTTCTTCATTAGCCTTCCTCATCTAAACCTCTAATTCGATGTTCCATTTTGAGCCTACCCTCACCCTGAGAACCTTACTTTCAAAATTTTCAACCTTTTGCTTAAGGGTTCCCGTTATATCACATTCCAAATAACAATACGGGCTGTATAATTGATTTACACATTTACACAGTTTCGATTTCCTTTACTTTCAGAAGCATTTTAGAATATAAATTGAGAGTTTTGTTGTTGTTTTCGTATGGAACATAGTCGGATGAATACGATCGGATGATCGCCTTCAGGCTTTCGGACGAAGAATTCCGAGGCGTAACTATGTACCTAAGATATTTCGACATACATACCACAGAAGTAATTGAGAAGTATATAAACTGCTAGATGAACCAAACATAGTGACACATCAAACTGGGAAGACTGCGGCTATATGTCACGTGTGTCGGAGGATGAAATCCCCAAAAAAATAATGAACGGAGATACACACAGAACCAAAAGTGGAGGAAGATCCCGTCTTGGATAGACTGCGTAGCAGAGGATGCTAGGAGGATCCTGGGAGTCAAGGATTGAAGTAGAGCTGCCCAGTGACGTAAAGAAGAAAATTATGGCAGGGGTCAATTACTGTTGAGTAATTAGAAGAAGAAGAAGTATGAAACATGTTATTTATTCCATTTTTTTTATGAAACTTAAAAATGTCTTGTATAATAAATGAATTGAAGGGCCTGAATAGCTTATAACTTGTAAAAAATGGGCAACCTTGGCAACCTGATGAACCGAAGAATGTACTCGTAAGTTCGAATCTGGTCTGTGGCAGGGTGAAATTAATTCTTATCAACTATTTGTTTTTCAAATTATTATTTATAAAGAGTTGATTAATGTGCATTTGCATATAATAATTTTACGCTCCGCTGATATCAGTTTTAAATGCAGTTTGAATTATCGATCCTTGACGCCGTACATATATTTTGGAAGAAAAACAAAAAAACAATTAAACACGGCTTACTGTGATTATTATACGAACAATTTATCTAATATTTTTCCTCTTCGAGTTCCTTTTAGGTGAAGAAATTAATTGACCCGTTATCCAGTTGGATCATTTGCCTCTAGAACTGAGTGTATCCCAACCTCCAGGATTCAGATGCCTCAGTGGTTTCGATGGGAGAGGGAGGGGATGCGGCATCAAATTGTCGATCATATTAAACTTAAAACGTTAATTGGGCCTGGAAGAAAATTGAAATCAGCGGTACCTCAAACAAGAGTATTATAATGGTATTAGTACCCTTCAGTGAGCGCTGCTATTAGGAACAATCTCCGGCTCATTATGTTTATGAAGAGATAAATCTTCCGAGGCGGTAATAGCTCCATTTCCCCGGAGCAGGTTCTCCTATTAATTGCTGATTGCATCAATTTGTCGCAGGCCGAATTCAATCTATCTCGGCGATTAGGATAACCTTCCCATTATAGGCTCCATCTAGCCTAGGCCTTATCCTTCCCGGCATCTGTGGAAAATATTTGTTCCGGTAGTCTCATCCAAGTTGGGTTCAGCAGTCCGATGTCAGCCACCTGCTGCATGAATATCTGAATTTATTATTTTATTTCCAACTTGTTTTTAAAATTCACCCTTTATTCTGAAAGTGAATTCTACTGTTTTTATGTCTTACACGTCAATTATCCGTTTCCACGGCTTCAGCACCTACTTCAGATTCCTGCTAATGTTCTTTTATCTTTTTTTGAATATTTTTTTCGTGATTTAAGATTTTAGTGACTTTAGTATGAATTCTTTATTTTTACTTTGTTTGAATTAATATCTATATTTATAGCTGGATAAATATTCTTCATATACTTTCTTAGATTGTTAATTTTTAGTCTATATTAATTCTATTCATTATTATATTGTATTTCTTAAGAACCCAATTTTAGTAGGGTTAATTGTGAAATACACTAAGTCAAAAAACATGGTTTTGAGTAAACGCCGTCCAAAGGTTTTTTCGTTTTGTCTACTTCGGTACTGACATTATTTCATCAAATAAGTTAAAGGCCTAACATTGCCAGTGCTTCAACTTTTTGTAAAATAAAATAATGTCAGCACCAAAGTAGACAAAACAAAAAAATTGCACTTGTAACCCAATGATATGCTGGACTATTTATTGTAATATGTTAATTGTTTAAATTTCGTTTGCAGATTATGCATAGTAAAAAAAAAATACCGGCAATTCATCAAAACCTTGTCACCTATTCGTTTAATGCAATGCATACCATTTTTTATATTGTTTATAAATATATAAAAGATTATTTTTTTTTTCATTTTAATCAAAAAATCTAATTATATTTTTGTTTTTTTCATGTTCGTTGGACACAGGACCCTACAAATGTAAGTACAAAGCTTTAAATTATAATTTGTTAACGTTTTCATAATGAGTTTATAAAGTTAAATTATAAAGTTTTTGGTCCACAGTGTATAATTTAAAAATTATGGTATCTTTTAATTTAGTAGAAAAAAATATTAATTATTCATTTTTTTTCACCTTTTTTATAACTGTTTTGGTATTTAAAATTGCTGTGCTGACACTGATTAGAATGTTAAATTTAGTTTTTACTCAGTGTGCTCTGTCTATTTTTTAAATATTATTATTTATTTATTAATGTTCTAACCTATTATCTATTATCATAATCAAGGATTTTAAAAGAAATTTTAATTTTTTGCAATAAAAAAAAAAGTGAAAAATGCACTTCCTTCTTGTAGAAATTAAACAAATAAAATTGCATTAAACTAATCTGATAAATATTTTTTCAAGATTGTAAATCTTGCTCATAATATTATTTTCATTATATTAATGAAAGCAACAACTTTTTTACTAATAATTATTTTCTTATCTTGTTTTTCTTTATCCTTAAATTCTTATACTAAATTATGCGTAGAGTTTTTAGAAAATATAAATGAATTCCAAAACCAGCTAAGTCCATTTTTTTAAATTTTCATAACTGGTCGATAAGGGAAATTTTTATTTTGTTTGCCCTTTTTCAATGTGATTTAACTACTTTTTTGATAAAAGTAAAGATAGTTAAGGAGAAAAACAATTCAATAAAAATAAAAAAAAATAAAAATCTGGACATTGGACTGTTTTTGGAATTCTATGCCTCAAATAATTTAAATTAATATTAATGAATATTTTTATTAATTGAAGGATTTGGTGGATAAATAAAACACAATTTTGAGTCATTTATGTTTAAAGTGTTATTTTTACATTTTACATAAGCAGGAATAGCCTGTTCATATTCTTCATATCTTTAGTTGTTTTGAAATATTCAGATTTTGCTATAACACTTCTGCGCATAACTTCATCATCCAAAGAACTAGATTGTATTTTTTAACAAAATTGACATAACAACCACCGCCCCTTCATCTAATAAACCCTGCAATTAGGGGTATTATAGTTTTTATTTTCAGGGAGAATATTACTTTTAAAAGGTTAGCTTTTTTACTGATGATCACACAACCCAAAAAATAAATTAGATATTAAGTATAATATATTATTACTATTTGAAAGTAAAGTATATGCTGCGTAATTAAGTTATTAATGATTTTTTAAAAAAGGGTAAAAATTCATTATTGCTTTATCAGGTGTGAAGTAGAATATGTTTTATGAACCTAAGATAAATTAACAATAGGTTGATATCAGTTTTATTAACTGATTTATCAATAGTTTATATTGAAGTGGTAAGTTAAATTATGCTATTTTCTAAGTGGATCACGATCTTTTTTCCATGTGCGGTCTTCCCGTTGTGCCGTCGTCTGGTCGTTATCTGCACTCGGAATCGCTGTCTTCTGTTCCCACAGGGCGTAAGTATACCTACCTTCTTATACTCAGCTCCTAGCCCTTAGCTTGAATCCTCCTAAAACACAAATTATGTTAACTTGTAATTGCCATATTAGTAGTATAATTTATGAAAGAAAAGAAAATTATTAGTTGCTCACATCCCCAAGTGTGAATTTCGGCATTCATTGTCTGTGGACATGAGCAAATCTCTCCAAAATAGATTAGAAACTTATCACGCTAGAAACCAAAACTTATTATGCTACACGGATATTTGTTTCTATTAGATTGTCCGGAAATGAATGTAGGTTTATGTTTTTAAAATAAAGCTAAGAAAAAACATTTTTATTAATAAAAATACTCTTCATTCCTCTCAATACATTACTTTCAACGTGTTGGCTCCCCTGAATACAATTTTAATTACTTTATATTATCGATTTCTAATTTCTATCGACTTTTGATCAATATTGTTTTTATTTTTGAAAAGTGATTTAGATCCTTCGAAAAATCGTAGTTGGTTGGCTAGAGGTCCTGAGATAAGGTCAGTTGTTGCAGAGGCTCATAACCATGCTCCAACAATTTGATAATGAAAAAACCTTTTGAAATATTTTTTTTTTTTTTTTAACCGTTCTATGCTTTAGCTATCTTTATTGTCTTCACCGTTCGGTTTTCCAACTTTTATTTTCTCTTCGAGTTTTCCAACAATTCTGGGATTTCCTCCACGAAATTTCGAAGAATATCGTCATCCATGGAAGAAGTCCTGCTATGAACCTCATAGTCTTGAAGGCTGAAGTCTCTCTTTCTAAATTTTTTAAGCCATCATTGAATGGTGCATTAATTTAATTATGTTTCTAGCTCTTTGCGTCCTGTTCTGACCGATTTTAAAGAATGAATTAATTCCTTGTCATGAAATGCCGAAGAGTTAAAAAACGTGTTTATTCAGGGAAGGAATGATAAATATTGATAACTATGTATAAATAACAAGTTATTCAATATAAATAGTGAATTACACAAAAGAATAATTTAAAGAAAAAGAAAATCCTACATTATATCTTTATTTCTCATTACGTGGCAACGCCTTTCGAGAATTTTCAGACAGCCATGATTTTAATATGTTCGTTTAATATACTATGTTTCCATCCTTAAATAGTTGAATTATTAAATTAAACAGTATTTTTTAGAATGGTATTTGTCGTTAAATTTATTACTCATTCCTTCTTTTCAACCAATCCCATACAATCATTGCAACAAGATGATCCAAGTTATAGTTTAAAGACAATTAAGTATATGATAACAAAATAAAAAAATATTGAAATCTGTATATATTAGGATACATTAAATTGAATGTTCAAGGTGGAGCCTGCTAGTGAAGTGATGATTCGCGAAATGCTTCCCGATTAAAAAAAGAAATAACGATATATTGAACAAAATTATTATTAAAAGATTTTTGTAAGTTTGAACTCGTTACACGAAATTGTACAAAAAATCACTTGTGAACTTGTACTGAATAAATTCCAAGTAGTGAAATGTTAATAAAGGAAAACCGTCATTTTTGTCATAATAAATTATGACATCTATACAAAAAATTGAAATATATTTTGTTTAAAATGTTTATTGGACAGAGGAGTAATTTAAATAATATAAGTAATCCTGCATTATTTTCCGGACAAACCACTACTAAATTTAATTCTTGAAATCCATCAGTACAGGTTTTAAATTCATTCTTAAAGTCAATTGAACCTTCTTGTGTTAAAAAATGTGCATTTCACCAAGATCTAATAATTCTTAAAATATTTTTTTTTAATAAAAAAAAACTGTTTTATATCCGAAATTTAACTAAACGGTCTATGTTTAGAAAAAAAGAAACAGACTCGTGGATCCACTCTCTTCCCTTTCCTACGAACTCTGGCCCTTCATCAATTCATCAAGCCCAGAAGAATCCCTATTGGAAGATACCCATCTGTTTAGGTGTTCAATCCAAATTTCTTCTTTGTTTTTCTATCTTTCTACCTATTCTAGCCATTAGATGATTCAGGGGTGAATAAAACAATAGAGAAATGAAATATCGGAATATTATTGAGAACAAACAGTTGGTCTTCGTATTGGAAGAGCAGCTACATTTATGATCATTAATTCAGATACCCAATAAATTTTTTTTATACTGCATTTATTTTTTATTTTATTTTGTGAAATCTATTTTGAAATATTGCACTGCTTTTTAAATTTTACTTAAAAATGAAAGAATATATATTGGTATATATGATACCATTTGGGCTTGTAGGAATGTAGTTTTATAATAGTGGGAAATATTATTTTTACTCTCAGATATCCCGTTCTTTCTCAAGATCTCAATTTCATTATAAAACCTTGTTTTTTTGCCATTCCGAAAATTATCGGGGTTGTACTGTACTTAAGTGCTGCGACAGATATATTTAGTCACTTGATGTACGCATGATGGTATAGAAGGATCAATGCAATTAGGATCGATGAATTAATTGTCACCTGTATTGGAATTATTTTATTAGAATTCTAGTTTCGAATGCTAAACATTCATCTTCAGTTCTAAAACATACTAAATTTTTAATGGATGCACTATGTTTCATGGATTATATATGCTTGTTTTTAAAAATGTAAGACAAGAAATCAAATATTGATACTCACCTGAGGAAATCTAACAGATATCTTAAATATATCCATTGTGGAAAGGAAAGGGCCAGGTAGGTTAAATGTTTTGGGGTTTTACTATGGGTTTCTCCCCTATGACTAATTGGATTTTTCCGTTCCTATTGGAAACAAATTTGAAATGAGGCTATTGGAAATGTTTATCTGGTCATTTAAACAAAAATCTGGGTCGGTTTTAAAAACATCTATATTTTCGTTTAAATCAATCCTAATTACGTATACTTAAATTTGGGAAATGAAACTATATAGACGACCATAGTTTTATGCAGGCATTAATTATTTAACTATTGACTAAACATAGTGGCAATAAAAAAAGAAAAAATTAAAATATAAATGACATACTATAAAGTTTGTAGTGGCCATGACTTTCGGTGTCACATCATGAATTACCTGGAGCAACCAAGGAAATGATTATTAGATCCTAATCTGTAGCTGACTAAGCCTTTGTTATTCTAATTACATGGCTTTTTTAATGTTTTCTTATTCGTTTTGTTTTTCCTTATATTACTCTTTGCCAGGAAATAAGTATTCTGGTCACTATTATAAATGCATGCAACGACTACACAAGTGTTATTCCTTTGTAAGTTGAATAAGTAGCGTATAAATTATAAATGTAACAGGCATTATTCATGTTGATACTCCTCTCTAAGGAGATTCTACTAATCCCTTAATACTTCCTTTTTACTTTTGTAGTTTGCATAATTGCAGGTCCTTGCAACTTGTCCTCGTTAAATTTCAGCAAAAACTCGCACATATTACACCTCTAGTAAAGAGTATGAGAGCTCAATCAATTAAAAATTAAATTAAATGTAAAATGTTTAGGGGAAAAAAAAATGAAAAAGCTAGAGTTGTAACACCTGTTCAGTCGGGTTGAGGGTATCTAGATCTTGTTTATTACTGCGTGGCGATGTCATAGTACGGCTGTTAGTGCAGTCAGTTTGATAATTTTCAGTTGAGATGGTATCAGCAGTTTGGCATCAATTGATTTCAACTGACAGGAAACTATAGTCCAGATGACTTTTTAAAATTCATTTTTAAGAATAAAAACATTCTCATATATTGATTTCCTAGACATACATATTGTGTTCTGACTTTAAAAGCTTGGTGATATTTTGCCTTTTCTCTTTATATTATAGAGAAAAATAAAAATGTGTGTGAATTGACAAAACGTAGGATAGGGTGAGGTGAGAATTCTTTCATAAAATTCAATAATTTTATTATTTATTTTCTATAAATTAATCACAAGGAGGCAATATAGTTTTTTCTCTGTTTATCTGCTTTGTACAATTATATATTTTAAATTACTATTGAAATAGGCAGGGAACTAACGAACCTTTGATTGAGCAATTTTATTTACACACTTCCTGCGAGAGAAATCAGTTTTATTTTTTTATTATTTTTTTCTCTTTATTTCTTACATAATTTTTTACAATTCACAATATTACATGCTGTACCAAAAAAATAAAATAGACCAGTCTCAAAGTTAAAAATAGAATACTATTGAACAACTTAAATATAGAATACTATTGAACAACTTAGATTTTTGTATACGTATTCATAAAATACAGAAAGAAAAAATAAACAAAAACAAAAAAAACTTAAAATATTAAAAAAAAAATGTAATATCCTAGTTTAAAAAAAACTTGTAATTATACATCCTTAAATATCTATATATTTTTATATACATACATACATACATAATCATTTAACCTACATTTACATACATACACAAGTATATTTAAAATAACCGTAAATAAAATAGATTTGTCAGTTTTATTTTAGTGCAAACCTTTACAACATGGAACATTCTCACACTTATTTACATTATTTGGTACTCTTTTATGTTCCTATAATAAAAATTGGTAGCCAAGCACAAATAGTCAGTGCACTATGTGGAAAAGTTCACTGTGTGTCAGACCTCAAAATTTCGTGATGGAAAATTCACTGTGAATGACCTCAAACTTTCCTGGGAGATCAACATAGTCATGAACAAACTTAGTTTCAAAATATATACAAAATTTTAACAAAATATAACGACGTAACTTTTATAATTGATTTTTTATCGCATCGCCTTTTAAAAAATGGTTCTTTATTTTATTCAGAAAGAAATATAGATTAGAAGAATAATGTATATACTAGATTGCTCCTGTGGATTATTCCAATATTATTTCCATTCCATAAAACCATATGTTAATATATGTATTACACAAACTATTATTAATTTTTGGTTTATAATTATAACTTTATGAATATCTGTCATCTATTCGGAAATCCCATCCTTCCGAATTATACTTTTTATTTTTTATCTCAAAATGTTTATATACGTTCTTATTTATTTTATAGATTCAGTGATAAACAAATAAAATTTTTTGTAAGAAATTAATTGGATTTTTTTTTTTTTTGGGTACTAAGGAAGAATATTTATAATCTACTTAAAAATTGTCACCGAAAACAGGTAAACAGGTTAGAGAAAATGAGCGTTGCTTGTAACTTCTTAACATCCTGGTTCTATGGTATTCACTCTCCTATTTTTTGTCATATGCTTTACACTTGTCAATAGAAGTTGTTATATAGTAACTCCCATCAAATGGAGTCATAACACAAAAAAATATTATTCGACAAACCTAACGTATTTCTGACTGTTATATTCCAAATTTTACTTAAGTTCCTACTGCATTAGTGTGTTTATCAAATTTTGGAAGTTGGCCTTTGAATAAGCTCGGTCATTTGTTTTTTAACTAAAATTTTTCAGGAGGGGTAAATGTTGAGCTTTAGTTTACTTTAGTAAATCATCTCTTCTGAACGAATAAAAGCTATAACATTTATAGATATTTTCTTTAAAATTATATGAATGCATTAAATAAATAGGCAAATGAATGCAGATAATAAATAGGCAAAGGTGCACAAAGCAAGGTCTGGGTGTTAAAGCAGTAATCTAGGTAACTAAGACAGTATCAAGCCGGGATATTGTACCTCTAGATGCCGATTCCTTCTTGCCTTTTTTGTCAGTTTTATGTTGTAGATCCAACTCGGTGGTTTTGTATCAAATTAGAGTTGCTAATAAAATTATGATATTAAAATATTCTCTTTTAGACTACATCCTTTACTTTTTCTTTATCTAGATCACAAGTCTAACTGTTGTTAAACTAGGTATAACTTGTGTTTTCAGAAATTGTTTGTCCATAATTTAGCGATCGTATCGATAAAGTTCACTTTACGCTGAGGCGAACACTAATGCCTATAACGCGATGCTGTGTACTGTGCCAGCTGCTGTCGCAAGAGTGCCGCAATTAGTGCTATCTATATCAGAAAAATATGTCTACAGGAAGTAGAGGTTCAGAAACTTTCAAAAGCAGAAGGCTTTCTTGTGTTTCATGGTTAGTTGTTAAGATATGCGCAGGAAGTGTGTTGTAAAACAATAAACCCCCTAGCGGTTTCACTACCTTCCTTATGTCACTATTAATTATTCTAGGCGGGATTTAACTGTCCATCCTGTTGTCCCTGTTTTTAGAGCACTAGAATAGTTTCAGTGTATTCAGATAACAAAATACATCTAGTGTTAGGTTGGGGCAAAAATAATCAGGTTTTTATATGTGACAAAAAAATAAAAATAAAATAATTTTGTGTTGTTTATAATACTGATCGGTCAATTCTAACTCCTCTCGTAATGTCCCGAGCAGTTTTGCGAGAGTTTTCTTCTACCAATGGCCCCAGATGGTCGTGATCAAACACAGAAGGCCTACCACGACCTTCCTTGTCTTCGAGATCAAAATCTCCAAGTCGAAATTTCTGGAACCATCGCTTCACTATACTTACACTGATGCATCCTTCACTCCAAACAACATTGTTTTACGTGTGGTTTGGGTTGCACTTTGACCAAGTTGGAATCGACAAAATAAATTACCCGAAAATCTTGTTTTGACATGGGGAATTTCAGAGGTCATAGGAAATGTAACTCAGACGAAACTAATCTTTAATGGAAAACAGCATTAATTACCACAGTTTATAATCCATTAACTAAACTGGATGGTTATCTTTATTTACTTGGCAAGCCCTTGCCTAAACAAAATGATTTTTTAAAACCTGCATTATTTATCACCAATCCAATAAATAACATGGATTAAGAATAAAATATGGCATAACTTGAAGAGAAGGTCGGAGACATTATAATCATAAGCATAGTAAGGACCCCCAGGCAATCACCTGTCTACGAGTTAAAGCCTCAGACTAATCAAGAATCGAATGTGTACCTGATTTACGTATCAAGCTCTTACCAAATCAGCAACATCTGCGGTTATTGAGGTTAATGGTTAATTCATTGTGACATAGCTAAGATCTTAAAGTATTTATGTCTAGCGGGACTGAATACGTGGAGGATTTGATGATTTACATTATATAAACATAAACTATATAATTGTGCTGAAAAGTTTCTATGTTATATTTGTAACGGTGTTATGTTAGGTTTCTTTTTTATTTCGCAATAAAATATAATCCCAACAACCATTTCTATTGCTTTATGAACTTAGCTTACGAACGTCCGAACTCTTCTGAAAAGAATCTCTTAGAGGTTAGCTGTTCTATTCAACGATTAGATGTCGGCATGCACAGAAAATAGGATTGCTATAATAATGTAACCTGTAAACGAATCTTAAAGTATAACAGCCTTGTTTGTGTAATACTGCGGCTATACCAATAATATTCCAATCACATTAGAAATTGTCTACACAAATCGTTTTAAATTAAAAAAAATTTGTTTAAATCTATGTTAAATATTTTTTGAGGGTTTCTTGCTTCTTACGATCTTGTTGTTTATTAGGGCTTTACGTCCTTATCTACTCCAACTGGGGCAGAAAGAAAAGGACGTGTAATACTACAGGTTACCAACCTATTCTAACTAGGGTGGGAAAGTCTAGATTTAATTTATTTCTTGGGTCCGCCTCGAAATTAATATTAATCGAACCCACAATCTTCAGTACCGAGCGCGCTGAGACCGTCGCCCAACTCGCCATCGAGTCCCCACACCCGATCTTTATTAATCACCTAGATAATTTGTGGATTTTATAGTTATTTTTTACTTAGATCGAGCCATTGTCAAATGTCACCAGCCTGGAACCATTATCCTTACATTGCCTGTCAATGGCGGAATGTGTGGGAGTGTAAGTGGGCGATCCCAATTACCCCCCTCCACCCAATTTGTTAGTTAGCTCCTCTCCCCGCTAATGGGAAAGTGCCCAATTAACCAGTAGCGGTCCTACTCGCCGCCATTATCGGTCCCAGGTAATTAATAGCTGACCGGAAGCGCTGGGACAGGTGGCAGTACGCAGGTGCACCTCACCGATCTGCCCTTCTTATCTCCTTTAGATAGCTCCATAATTTTGAGCGTTCTTAGGAACAGAACATAATATTCATCTATATATCTTATCAGCAGTTCGGGTGGGAACTTCCATGTAATAGTATGTGTTTGGAAGGATATTAGGTAAAAGCATGTTGATGTATAAAGCGTAAAATTTAATTATCTTTATTGATCAAGAAAAACAGTTAAAGGAAGGTGTAATTTAGAGCTCTAACTGGCAAAACCTTAATATTGACATTATATGTCTTCTGAATGGGGATCTTTAGTATTGTTTTTAGAATGTAAAGGTCGTCCAGGTAACCCATAGCTTTGTAACGTTTTTCAACTTCGAAAATAATGGTAATTAAGAAAGTTTCAATTTTCCCGACAGTTCCCTAATCAGAAAGTTAATGGATTTTTTTTTGTTTTATAACATTTGTTATGACATGAAGTCACGTTTCGCCTGCATTTTTTTATTGTTGGGGATTTTCGGACTCTCTGTTGCTCTGTTGTGTGTTGTGGTGTTACTCGGATCGAAAATTTGCCGATTGCTTCCTTATAAGCAGTAGTAAATATAAAAGCAGTATATTATAGAAATAACAAATAAATTAATTTTTAATCAACTAAAAAATAAACAAAACTATTATTTATAATTTTACTAAAATAAGCTGTTTCCACTTTTCATTTAAGTTTAGTTGACCCATATGATCTATGCAGTTGGTCAAACTAAAACTTTACTGATCCATCTAGGAATATATTACGCGTTCGGGTTATGGCATCATACCTTTAATTGAAGTGTCTTATAATCTAGATGAGATCCTAAGGAAACAATTTGATTGCATTTAAAATGCGCCCCATTCTGTTGGATACCGGAGCGCTCCTCCCATATTAAAGGTTAGATTCAGTCCATCGGCATTACTAATTTCACTCAGCTGTTTTGCAATTTAGATGGGACGGTAACGGTTGTAGACACCCCCAAAGCGGACGGTAGCCGAGGGAGTGAATGGATATTAATTCGGGACGCTGATGAGAGGCTATCGAGTAGGGAGCGGAGTGGTGTTAGTGGCCGAATAGATCCTATCGCTCGGTAGCCTACCCCCCGGCCAAATCTTAATAGAGCTCCTCCTCTCAGGAGCCAGATCCACGATAACAGCCGGTAGCCATTTTTACACCTACACGTCCCCGGCTATGATTTAAAGTGGGGGGACACGGGGAGATAACGTCACGGGCCAGTTTTTATATCTCTCCTAGCCCGGCCTGAATATGAAACAGTCAGCCACGCCTTAGCCACAAGATATTACACTAAATCATCTCCTGGGGCTTCTTCGTCTTGGTCTCGCCCATTTTTACCCAAACAGAAAAAAAAAAAAATATGTGCTTCACGAAGCCTTACTGGAGTAGTCTATAATGCGTCAAGGGCTTAATATTATGGAAATATAACACTATATCATCATAGGTATATGACATAATTTTATGAAATCCTCTATCAGTTGTAATAAAGTGTTTATAAAGAATTTAATGAATTGTTCTAAAACAACCGAAAATCCCTCTCAAGTCTTTATTGTAGTGTTTATTGAGTACATCCACGACAGCAACATTTGAACAATGCTTATGAACTTGAATTTATTACATTTAATGTGATACTTCGGATGTAGCTCATTCTTAGAATAAAAGCCTATTTTTATACATTACTAAAAGGTTTTCCTCTTGTCATATAGTCAAAAACAGTTTTACTGGTTAAGTCGAATCCTACTCATATTGCGTTAAATTGATCATTGTTTAATTCTTGGGCTCTTGCACGATTGGTAAGAGTAAATCCATAAAGAATAATTTCTCAAACGAAAACTATTGGGATCTAGGATTACCAAATTCTACCAATGGTGTAAAGGCCCAAGAGTGAAATGATGATCAATTTTACGCAAATTGAGGAAAACGCGACTTAAATGAAAAGATTCTTATTTCTTACTATTTAATATTTTGGCGACGAGAATACGTTAAGAAACCTAAAAGAATCATTAAATGCAGTTCGAAACCGAATTAAAGAAGAAATAGGGGATGAACAATTTGAAACAGAAATTCAATACAGATATGAACTTGGTCAAACATACATCGAACTACTCTCAAAAATGAAACTCTTGTTAAATTGAAGTTGCTCCGACTACGTCTTCATTATACAAGGCACTCCAGAATCCATATCTCATAGTGAGCATCAATCGAAACTAAATTTTCAACTGCTTCAAGACAACTTACCATTCAAAAATTTCACAAATAGATTAAAAATTTATTTGCTACTCAATAATATTATAGGTTCTAAAGTTAAAGTGTATACAGTATTATCTAAAATCTCCTGAGCTTCACGAAGAAAGGAACTGACTGCGGCTCATATGGGTCCGCATCTGGATCAAATACTTTCGGGTCTCTCAATTCCTAGATTCGCGGTGGAGCCATGCCATATATTCAAATAGTGTTTCCCTGATTACCTGTCGTTGTTATGGTATGTATTTTATTGATTAAAATATACTTAAAAGACTATAATATAATATCCTCAAATAATAATATATAATATCCTCAGTGGAGTTCCGAAACTTTTTACTTTAATTGTACGTCCCCACAGAACAAATTGAAACCTTTAGGCTTGGCGTACTACGGTGAAGACCAGACAAGCGTTTTCTAATCATCTTTAGACTAAAATAAATTTAGTCACTCTCTTTTATAGTGCTTCACTCTAATATATCGTTTCATTCAAACACACCATAACCTGAACTAACTGAATATGAATAGTACAGTTACATTTAGTCACTATTGGGCAGCACGTTTTATTACCACAAAGTGTTGCGAATAGCCGAAACAAAACGGTTTTTAACATGGCTATAGGACATGTAAAGCACACGTTTGTTCACAAAACGATATTTTCCTAAAACCCTAAGAGTTTAACGCACCTCAATGTCAGCTCCATTAGATTATTTTTTTTGGATAGTAGATACTAATATGCTATCGGTGTTCATTGAGTAAAATAATGAATTTCCCTTCGTTTTCTACTAGCTACAGAGGAAATATTAAGACTCTAAAGAGTCTTAATATAGTTTTCATTTTGTTATTTCCATTATTGTTTTGATAAAGACAATATATTCTATTACCCCTTCTTCGTCTTCAACGACGAATACATATGCTTCTCATAATAGAGATTTATTTATTTATATATAAGATACAATTACTATTTATATTATTATAAGGCAATGAAGCAGCAAATCGGGCAGCCAAGGAAACCGCATTCTCGTCAATAGATATTAGAAATATCTACTCCTCATATCAGACATTTGCAGCAAATTAAAATATCGAGCCAAATGACATGGGCCAGTTTTTTTTGTGAAACATAGAGGAACGAAAGTAACTGAAAGCTGTTAACAAAGTAATAAAAATATGAAAAGTTCTAACCACAAAAACCAAAAAGAAGAAGTTGTTATAACATTAATAGCAAAGCAATTTTTCATGTTCTATACAGTATTTGAAACAGTTCTCTTTAGGAATGCTTTGGGATCGGCCGTTCACGACTTAATCATTTTTATCTTATAACAAAGGGCACTCATTAGAAGCATCTATGCAATGTAAGGATGAGACTAAAAAACTTCAATATTGAGGGTATATAGGAAATTCTTCTTAAGCTAAAAGCTATCCACTGCGTACTGAATTATTTCTTGATTAATTAATTAATTTTTTATTAGCTCCCATTTGGTTTATTTTTTTGTGGTAGCACTTTGTTTTCAAACCAAGATGTTGGTATGAGGATTTTTTTGGTGTTGGTACCGACACATCACTAGTTGTTATTAATCAATTGTTCATATTTTCTTGTTACAAGTAGTTTTTTTATTTATCTATTTATTTAAATTGATAACTGCTTTAAAATAAAAAATACATATTGTAAACGTCATTACAACGTTCATAATAACATGTCAATTTCTGGTGAAGCAACTACCCATCTTCTTTTCAGACGCCTTAGATGGTTGTCGTAAATAGAATGGAAGGAAGTTGAATTAGTAGTGGATTTGGATGATTACAGAGTTTACTATGAAAGTTGGCGTACCTGATTTGGGTAAAGTAGTTGTACAAGGATTGATTAGAGCGCGTCTATCTTCTCCGTATGAACTGTCCATCTGCCAAAGTAATCTAGTTATTGGCAAAAATTAAAGTAATCCCTCGTTTGAATACAACTTGTGATTATGAGAGGTAGGTGGTAACCTTTAAGCCGCAGAGAGGCACGGGGAGGATGCAAATTGGAGGGGGCAGGGAGAGGCCATTCATCAGAGCGGAGGGCACTATCTCCAGATCTGGCTGTAATAAAGAAGGCTACAATGAAGCTACCGCCGCCCTATCTCCTCATCTCGGTTCGGTATATCACCTCCGTCATAACCGAATATCTCTCTTCTTCCCTATCTGTCTTCCGCATCTTCGTCTTCTCTGCATTCCGATGCGAAAATGATTTAGCCGCGGCTTCGTCAAGGGCCCCTCTTGACGTAATTCCATCATGGGTCAAACAGATGAGAGATAAAATAAAGAACGGAAAACAAATGTTAAAGCGATGGGCGATAAGAGAACAAGATGTAAGGTATCCTAACATACATCTCTACCGGCCGGCGTATTACAACAAGGACAATTTATAAAATTCGTCTTAATCTGGGGGCGTAATGCAAAGGATGGCATAATTTATGCTAAGCGCCCATCCGTATCTACTATCTTTGATTAGATATATTTTCAATTAAAGCGAGCTTCTTTCGTTTTATTATATTTAAAAACTATTTATTTATTGTTTTTATGGGGAGTGACAACGTAAGTAGTTAGCTGTACATTAGGATTCACCTTTGGAAGTAGTATTATTAAAAAATATATCTATATTGTTAAAACAAAACAAGCTACTACCGGAATACTCGGAATACTACGGAAAAATATACATTTAGGTGACGAGACCACAACTGCTATCCAAGTTTAACATGTTAACTTAACAACAGGTTATTTTAATGTTGCAATATAGCCATGCTTAGTGCATATCGACTCTTAAGCAAACACATGCTTAAGTTACTTTTTCCCCAAAATTAGACCTTATCCTTTACGTAAAATTTCGCATTGGATCACATCCGGATGCCAGATTTTGAAAAAAATAAAAACGCTACAGCCATTTTTGTCATCATGCTAGACATGGAATACTTTGTCCACATGCTACAACTATGCTGTTTTCCATGTGGTGCACCGACAAAATAGAGACACTCTTTTAAGTATTGTTTCCTTTCCTTATATGTTCGTAAATTTTATTTCCTCTCACCAATTGGTAACTGCTATTAATTTTAAAAAAAGTCTTGGTCCTCTTAGTCCCTATTCTGGGTGTTGAGATTCCAGTGCATTATGTTAGTTCTTCTAGCTGCTAACCTGAACCGTTTAAATTTCTAAATGGTGTTTGCTTTTAAACAATTAACTTTTTTTCAAGAGGTATTGATTAATTGTATAAAATAAATTATATTTTTGTCTACATTTAAATCCATTTTATAATAATCTTCGTTGTACTACATTCCATATAAGCTTGCTCAGTGTGGGGTTGCCGAGCTTCGAACAAATGTCATTTTCCTGTACCATCTCTCTCCTCCTCTCCTGCCCGAGGTCTTCTTCCCTTTGCTCGCGTTTCCTATATCTTCCTTGAAATTCTATCGTGATTCATTCTAGGTGTCCAAACAGTCATAATATATTTTCTTCTAAAGTGGTTTACACTGGCTGTACGTCGAGGATTAACCTGATTGTGTGTTGCGGATTCTGTCTAGTTTCTTCTTTTCCTGGACCATTCTCAGGTATCTCGTTTCTATGGCTTAGATCTGACTCGTGTATATAGGTTAGTGACTCAGAAGAATTGGGAAGAATGGATAGGAACGTTAACCTGAAGAATGAAAACCTCGTTACTTTTGTCTGCCCTTTTCTCTATTTGTTTATAGATTATTTAAACATGTATTTGTTTTCCTTTAACGTAATGTCGTCATCCCATACTGGAAAAAAAAAAAATTCTTTGATTGGCTTATAGATTTTGGCGGTGTTATTTAAATGTACATACTTACATATCCTCTTCCGTCCCAACTACTACTTGGTCTGGATGTTCACTAAGTCTCTCCAACGGGGACGATCTTTCCATATCTCTTCTTGTTGTACTCGTCTTTCTACATCTCACCTCACATCATCAACCCATCGTTTTCTTGGTCTTCCTCTTGGCCTTCTCCAATTAAAATTAATTCTTCCATTTTCCTAGGTTGCTTATCCTCCTCCATTCTTTTCACATGGCCAACCACCTTAGCCACGCCCATTCTATTGTTTCTGTCTATCAATTCTCAACAAATTCCCTTAATTGCTCTTATAAATCTCGTCTCGCTGGCTTAGACTCTTCTCCATTCTTCTTCCGTAATGTTACATGTTTCTGATTTGTAGGTAACTATTGGGCTAAAATATAATTTAAACGTGGTAACTTTTGCTCTCTTTGGTATGTCTTTGTTCCACAATAAGTGTTTGATACTTTGGAAAAGCACTTAAATGTAATTCTTGTAATTTTAAGTGCTGTTGATTTCTTTAACAGATTTTTTTTTTTAATTTTACTTTCTTCGAACTGTTTATTCACTGTTTACTGAACTGTTTATGCGAACTGTTTACTTTTTGCGAACTGTTTATACTTTTGTCAGTTTTCCATAAGGCCGTTCTCGACGACAAGGCAGTAATGATAGACGAATGAATTAATTCGCCGATGAAATCGTGACTGGCTTGAAAGTTAATTGCGACCATTAGCAGGACCCGTTGAGATTTTTATGAGGCTCGTTTGGGAAATAATTATGGAATTAAAGATCGTAAAATATTGGGAAGTGTAGGGCGGTAGGGCGGTAAGAGCCCGCCAATAATTATAAGCCAGAGGAGGAAGGGGGTGGTATTATCATATCATTAGCTGGTTCCCTAAGGCAGCGCCATTACACACTCGCTCCCTTGCTACCTCCTTACTGCCTCTATTTATTTCAGATAAAATCCTAACTTAATCGATATTATTATAGTAATCTCTTTGGGCCTTTTCATAGATAAAATGTAAACTGTTCCAAGTCATGTAAATCCCACTCTATCATCTCCCGAACCCTCAATCACTGCTTTTCATTTCCTGCACGGGTCATTACATATAACTAATATCTAAATTAATACCGCAGTTATTTTCCACATTTTTTTTTTTCAAATCGGTTTTGATGAAATTGTTGCTATTAACACAGGATCCTTATTAAGTTGTTTTCCCATTAGAGAGAATAGGTAATGCATTGGAGGTAACATCGAAAATTCGTAATTTCGTACACTAGATCTCTCGTTGTCCGATAAATAACACCAACTTAGTATTAGTTATAGAGATGGGCTGACTATGACTTTGGTCGACTAGCCACAAGACGATTAGTCGTCCAGGCCGATCATAGCTTCCATCTGGAATTCGGGTGATATCGACAATGTTCCAGGGGCTTCGTTTATAGCTTTCTAGAGGTCTGTGCATGTAGATGCAGGTTTTAGTTTATCTTACATTTTTTTCTTCTGTTTTTTATAAATCTTACGTTTTAGCAATTTACATACTTGTTAATATACAATTTTATATACAGGGTGTCCCGAATTTAAATGGCAAAACTTCACGAACTTATAGGGGACCGAAAAACTATGACAAAAAATCCTTTAGAGATTTGCTCGTTTTTGCTTAGTTTTAAGAGAAAATCGCAAAAAAGGAAACAAAACAAGTTTTCATTTTTATACTTATTTATTTACATTTATATTTATGTTAGGTTCTTTTTAATGTAAATATTGCTCAAAATGTTTTCCTCTTGCACCAATGCAAGCATTACATCTAGCACTCACTTAATAAATTGCAGCTAAACATTGTTCTGATTATATTTGGTGCACTTTATCTATGATTCGGCCTCTTAATTGCTCTCTTGCGTTGATTGACACTGAATAAACTTTCTGCTTCAAGGTTCCCCATACGAAGAAATCCATGGGTGTCATATCAGGTGATCTGGGTGGCCAAGGTACTACTCCTCCACGTCCAATCAATCGTGGATAATTTATATCCAGCCAAGCTCGAGCAACTCAGCTATAATGAGCTAGACATCCATCGAGTTGGATCCACATTTCAATCCGCTACTGTAAGGGAATGTCATCTAAATAATTAGAAAAGTCGTTCTCTAAAAAATGTGTAAATGTGATACCATTCAATCTTCCAGGTAAAAAATATGGTCCCACCAGTAATCCGTTCCAAATTCCAAGCCAAACGTTAATAACAAATTCATGCTTAAACCTATTTTCTCTAATAGCTCTGGGATTTTCAAGAGCCCAAACAAGATAATTTCTTCTTTACTATTCCTCCTCTTGTAAAGGTAGCTTCATCGGTCCATATAATTTTTAATGGAAATAAATTATCATCGCGAATTTTGTCAAGAATACATTTACTAAAATTCAATCTCTTGATATAATCTTGAGGTAATAAATTCTGAACTTTTTGAACATGGTATTGGTATTGATTATCACCTTTCAAAGTTCGCCTTATTGCTTGCCGCGATATTGCTAATGCAGCAGATGCTCTTCGAATGCTAGCTCAGGATTGTTATCGAAGTGGCGTTGGACACAATTTCTTCTCCGATAATCTGCACTTATTGCTGCCTGGAATTGGTCGCCTTCATTACGTATTAAGAATGACCCAGTCTCTCGTAGTCTATTAATAGTTAACGAAAAGAGTCGTCGATTAGGCGCTCTTCTATTTGGAAATCGGCGCGCATACTTCCGCACCGCTTCTAAAGCATTACCGTCACAGAAACCATACACAAAATCATATCAGCGTATTCAACATTAGAATATGTATGCGGCTGATGCTATTCACACAAAAATATCTGAGTAACTGACTGAGGACTGATTTAGGAATTATAATCCTAAAAGGAAGCCAAAATGTAAACAGATAAAAGAATGTAAAGGATAACATAAAGTTTTTACATATCTCACTGCCTAGCCTGACGAACTTTGAAAGGTGATAATCGCTACCTGTAACTTTTTTTTTTTTTTTTTTTTTTCTTTTTTTTTTTTTTTGCGATTTTCTCTAAAACTAAGCAAAAACGAGCAAATCTCTAAAGGACTTTTTGTCTTAGTTTTTTGGTCCCCTATAAGTTCCTTAAGTTTTGCCATTTAAATTCGGGGCACCCTGTATGTATAGATTCGTCCTAGAAAGTCCATTGACACGACTTTTTTTCAGCATGATTGACCTGTCAGAAATTAGATTGCTAATTGATAAATTTAATTTGAATCATGTTGAAAAAGACGTCGTGTAAATAGGCTTCCTTGGACAAATTTATAATTATATATAACAAAAAAATATCTTACATCTAATTGTAAATAAACACGTAAGTAAATTGCTAAAATAACAGTTTTCTTTTCTTGTTCCTACCTTTATATAACAATTCAATTATAAAGTAATACTATTTAATCATGACAAATACCAAAACTGTAATTTTAAAAAAATATTAGGTTACGTAAGTTCTTTATTCAGTATTGTAGAAGATGTCGGATTTATTTTTGTTAATATCTTTCTGAATTTAGAAAATTAATTACGAAAAACAGTCCCTATATCTGGATTAAAAAACAAACTGTAATGATAAATCTAAAGTAAAAATTATTATCAATAAAGGCAATATCAATAATCGCCGACTAGTTTCATGTGAAACCCTCATTTTCACAGGAAGTGCTACTTATTAGAACAATTTTATGAAATCCAAGTATTGAAACTATGTACCCTTATTTTTTATACGTTTCCCCAGCGTCATCAAATTCTCAATCCCAGAACCGAAACATTCCGGGTTTTATGAAGAAATAAAGCCAGAAAATAAGTTTTTACCTGAGAATAATTTTCAAAAGTGTTACCAATATTTTTAAAAAGATCGAAAGTCTGGCAAAAAAGGATGGTGTAGGATGGCAACACGGAACACTCCATGTTTGGTTCCTTCACAGTCAGTCGTGAGGTCTGGTGTTGTGTATGAGAATTTATTCTAGGGTTTTTATGTACAATGAGTTAATAACGATTTGCCGGGCATTCAAACCGTTCTACACAAAAAATAACAAATCTGTTAGTGAATCTGTAAATCTTACACACACACTTAACCCAATATTATAAAAAATCGTCTGGTTTATTATAAAGTACAGATGAAAGCCCCACATCTTTTGTGATTATAAATTGAAAATGATTATTCTATAAGTATTTTAACAAAATAGTACCTAAAGCATAACTTTAAAAAAATATATAATTTAGGAGGTTCAACTTAGGGTTGTACAATTATCGCATATTATTTGAACAATTACAAACTGCTAATAGTGTGATGTTTTCTTCTGTTCGTTATTTTTCAATTCTATTGTTATTTTTTTTTTTTTTAATACGCTAATCTTGACTTGTTTCTGTTGCATGTGTTCTCCGCCCTGGCCGCCGGTGCTGCAGTACGTAAGTATACCTTCCTATTTACATTATTGATATTAGATAAGGAGAATGTTTTAATCCGGGCCACACGGGAGCTATTGTCTGTTTCCTTTGTTGAGATATGCATCAGTTTGCTTTGTCTCGACGTCACCCCCTAATTGTTTAAGGACTCTTTATTGATAGCCTTCAACTGTCTCTTGGCCTCTCCCTAAATCTTCAAACCGGTCCCACTAACAATACCTTATCTCTTGTAGTCATTGTCTTAACAGTTTGTCATCCCTACCCATTTTGAACACCTCCCAGTTCGCTTAGTTGAAGTCTCGGTATGCTATTTAAGATGCTGATGTTTTGTATTGTTATCTTATGGAGTTAGGCCATCTTGAGGCAGAGTTTGTTTTTTAATCGATCTGGTTGTTTATGCAGGGTCATGTGTCTCGTAAATTTAATAAATTCATCGTTTTTAAACGTATAGTTTACATATAAGAAAAGCATAGAATTATTTACGGAGGAATAGTAGAATTACAATCAAATTAAAATTAAATTTTCGCACTGCTCAAACGCCTCTGAATCTATGATAGGTTGCTAGGTGTATGTTCATCTACGGTTAAAAGACTATTTATTGATATTATCAGTTTTTTTTCAGTTCTAATCTCTCTGTTCACACTGCGGTCTAATGTTGGCAAAAATAATATTTTATCGTTCTTTTTTGAGCATCTTTACAAATATACTGTAAAATTCTACAATTGTTTGCCTGTGCAAAAAGCTTGTACCACTAAAGAAGTGATAAAATGGACTTCCTGTGACTTTTCAGATATATACCCTGAAAAAGTTCGAATAAAAGTATATATATAATTTATACTTTTTTAATGTTCATCAATTTTATATCGGTTCTTTAACTTTAGGGAACAAAGCTAATAGCAAATTATTTATTAATAATTATTATTATTAGGCACGATTTTGTCCTAAGATCACTTGAAACTCTTGTGGTTCTCCTCTCCTTACGAAGCGCCCAAATTATCTTCATTTTCTCTCTATATTCTTTCTTCCTATCTTCCGACCAAGTTTTTCCAGTCTTCTTGATTCCGTTCCCCGGTTGCACTTCCCACGCGTTCACCTTTCCTTCGTATGTATTTCTGTCTAGAGATTCTTCTGTTGTTTTTTTTTGTTTGTTTTTTACATTTTCTGAGTCTTTCTTCACTTGTGTGCTCCATACTATTGTTTTAAGGTTTATAGTTCCATTCAGGATCTGATGGGTCAGTCTGTCTTCGGGTAATCTGCGTATGTGTTCGTAGAATTTCAGTATGCGTTTCCTGATGTTCCCTTCGAATAAATTTCAATCTAATGGTGTACTCTTTTATGCGTATATTCAACATTGAGTTCAATCTTTTGTTTGGCTTCTCACTGAATGAAAACATACTAAATTATGGATAGTAATAAACCAGTCGTTGAGCATCGCTTTGAAGGTCTAAGGTTTAGGCCTACACCTGACAATTAACTTTTTCAAAAACGGTGTACTCAGCAGTGTGCTCTAACTTGATTTCCTTCGTAATCTATTTTCTCACATATTCATTCTTGAGGTGGGCTAAAATTTTCTGAAAAGCTTCTAGTATGTTATTAAATAGATTTAAAATGAGTTAATAGGATTGGAAAGGAATGATTTTAATCTTCCTAGGAGAATGAAATGCTATAGTGGACGAATACACATTCTTATGTTAGATCTGAAATTTAACGTACCAACTAACCTTTCCAAAAACGCCCTTATGTACTCCAACTTGGGCAGCAAGGATGATGGTTTATTCAACAGGTTAACAACCTAACCTATCCTTGCTAAGTTTGGAAGGTCGAGGTTCATTCCTTGTGTTCGACTCGAAATAAATTTAATACCCCCAGATGAAATTCGATCAAATAACTTTCTTTAGCGAGCGTGATGTGGCCCTTGCTTCAAATCTCTCGGCCATAGACGACCCCTACTAACATTATATTATTAACAGACAGTTTTTATTGTTGTTTTCATTTGCAATATGCGCTTCGTTAATTAATTACATTTAAAACGTTTCCATTCAGTTCCTTGACTAACGTATCATGAATGAAGAATCCCAATAAATTATTAGACAAGCGTTCTAAGCTCCCAAAAAGTTATTGAAGACTTAGTTATATATCAGGAAATACGGAGCTCTACTAAACCTTCCAGCTCTTCTCGTATACATTCCTCCCAATCCCAAATCCTTCGCAAAATCCTCAATGCTCCTTATTACATCATAAACAAACTTATCCATAATGTCTTATCCTTAATGCTCCATTTGTTGAATATTTGGCCTTAACCATATACGTATCATTTCATAGTATACTCCGTACCCACTCAAATCCACTACCCTCCCAACTTGCCACTCACTCAATTCCCGATAACCCCCCGAGGTGTCTGAAAAGAAGATGACCAAGTTACCTCCTAATGTAGAACTTTGAGTGAAGTGCTACTAGTGAGTAGTTCTTAACGTTTTATTTTAATCATTTTTCTAAAATTTCCTTGTTGTATATAATTTATACAGTTATAAATATCAATAAATATATATATTTTTTTAAATTAGGTAGACAATTTTGCATTTTTTTTTCAATAAAGTTGGCGGATCAAAAAAAAAATTGTTTGCTTTGGTTCTTCTTAAATTTTTTACTACTAACCTGTAATCATTGACTAATAATTAATTACCTCAATCTCATGCATTTGCAATTATCCACAATTGGTCCCACCCAAGGGATCGCCGATCTGTGGGAGCAGAGAGGGTAAGATGATCCCCTTGGAGTGGGCGGTTATTGATGCAGAGTATAGACAGAGTAGATCTGGTAGGCTAATCTCTAGCGGTAGAGCCTAGGCTTATTTGTTGGCTCGTCCGGATGACTTACTGCCCAGCGAGCACCTGTCCAAGCCCCGACTTATCGCCGCATTCTCCCGCTTCTGTCCCTCCTCGAGACCTTCCTCTGCCTTCGCTTGACCTTTTGCCGCTCCATTGCTTCGCTATGGCACTGCGGACAACCTCTAACGAACTAGGCTCTCATGGCCTCAATTTATCAAGGTTCGTTTCAACCTGTACAAGATATGTTGACGTAAGTTATGAGCAGAAAATAAGGAAAATAAGAATTTTATATTTGTTTATTATAATTAATCATATTACTAAAGGCAGGATTTCGTACAGTAAAAAATAAAATAAAAACGGGCATAAAAATTAGACAAGCATGCAAAATTTGCAATAAAAATAAAATACATTGACAAAGGTGCGATTAGGTTGATCTTGTTAGGAATGTTTTGTTTAGTGTATCTGCAAAAAAGAATTAAAGGTCTTCGACTGCAGTTTATTGAATGAAATATTGGAAGCGTCCATAGAGTAACATAAATCGGTAAAATAAGTTTGTTTGTTGTCTAATGGCGAGCAGCTTTGTGTGAGTAACTGTTACTGGGGCTCCATTGGATTTTTGTGCTGCAGTTAACTGTATGTGCTCACAAATTAAAATAAACAGACATTATGAATAGTTAAATTCTATCGTGTGCTTTCTAATGAAAAGATAGAATGTACCAACTTGAGTTGTATTGAGCATCCACTTGAAATTTTCGATCGGAACTAATTGAATCATTGCAAGAAGAGCAAAAACAGTTTTCCCGCCTGATTTCAATTCTGGGTATGGTATTATCCAAGTGTTAATTAGCTTGCTGTCACCTTAGGTGTTTTCACTATTACTTGTATTTATTTGTTTACCAAACTAAATTTTGCCGTAGAATGAAGTGGAAATAAAATTAGGCTGAAAGGTAGTGTAAAATGCAATTAGAAATTATACGAATGTTGAACCAAAGAAAACTTGGATCAACATTAAACCATTTTTCTGACGAGTTCGAAGAATTTATTGGAAACCATGAATTTTTTCTTTCTTTCTTGGGAAATTATGTAGGTAAATGTCATTTTTGATTACTTTAAAGTAAATCACTTTTCTCAAAATGAAGATTTTTCTGTAAGTGCACTGATGTATAATTAAAACAAAATTTGCGATTCCGTGCAATTGCACGGAAATCTGGTCTTTACATATAACGTTATTCAAGTATGGATTTCGCTCTAAGTCTCACTTTCTATCATCGCAGTCACCTTGTAACACCATAATGCTGCAATTGTTCAAAGCATATTAGCTGTAAAGCTGTTTACTTTAAGAAAACAAAGTTTAGATTTCAGCTGATATTCTCGATTTGTTATAAATTTTATTTGGTTCATTTTCCTGAAATATAAAGGGTTTTCAAGGCTTTCATGTACTCTCGCATTACTGGCAGTAATTCCTATGTGGGTAGTTTTATTTTATTTTTTTTTTATTCTATTATGTTATTATTTTTTAGCGTAGAACCGCACTGGAAAGGCCAAAAGGTCGGATTAACCGGTGCTATCAATGAAGCACATGTTTTTCATTATAAAAATGTATTATAAAAAGTTATATGCATTTATTAATATTTAAAAAAAATAAAGGAAAAAGAAATTGCGTTATATCAATCAAAAGACTATTACGTTTGGTTTCTATTACATAGAAATGTTTTAGCCAGCTATGTATAGAAGCATGTCATAATAATACTGTATTGATTTAGGTTAACAGCAAACTAACTCATTTTTAAATTTTTTATCATGAAGCACGCTTTAAACGTCGTTGTTAATGTTGTATGGAGAAAAAAGTGTTAAAAAAATACGATGTCTGCCACTTCTGGGAGAATTACCCTATTAATTAATTAATTAACTATCTTTGTCCCCGTTTAAGTTGAAGAGCTTATTTTCGGCTCAAATTGCATTAAATTTAGACCGGTTAGGAAACGATAACGCTTCAAGATACGAAACTTGGATTTTCATTCAAGCACAAAACTATAAATATATCGAAAAATCAAAACTATCCAATCCAACAATATGTACAATTTTACTGGACTATTTGGAACTTCACGAAAAAAATGTTCCCTCACTCCCTGGACTCCGCGGGAGGGTCGGATAACCCAGAGAGTCAGACCAGCAGGAATCGGATTAGTGAGGTACTACTTTGTTACTAAACATATTGATCAATCGTATTGAGTTCTTCGTAGATTAATGCAGGATTTCATGTTTTCGTTGTGTTTTCACTATACCTCAAGTCATAGCCTATTATTCACTTTCGCCATAAAATACTTGCCTTGATTTTTTGACTGTTGTGATTCTAGCCATTGAAGACATTCTCACACCCACACTTATTTGAATCATTTTTTATTACGATTATGAGATAAAAATAATTAAACAAAACAATATAAGAGTGTGATTAATTGATTATAACAGGTTCTTCACCCTGATATTTTCGATTAGTTATTCTGAAAGATCTAAGATTCTGATAAAACCTTGTGAAACGTTTCATATATTATTTGATTAGCAGATTATTCAGGTCGTCTATCCAAGACGTCCTATGTCTCGCGTCTTCCTTCATACTAATTAATGAGATGTGTCAAAAAATAGTCTTGATTGCCAAATTCTAACTTTAATTTTATTTTTAGCGTATCAGAATGATCTAACTGAACTTGTTTCACTGTTACGAAATAATGTTAATATTTACACCAGTTACCCATTAGGATTTGTTATTTTATTAAATTATATATACCTACATTATAGATTATAATTTGCATGTTTAATATTATGTACCATATAATGGCCCACTTCCGAGTGTTTTATGAAAATGAAACGGCCCATCTAGAAGTAATAGTAGACTATGGATTACCGTATCCCGATAACCAACCTATACTTAAGATAATTCTTCCTCTATTTACCCTAGAGCCTATAGCACTGCCGGGAGCACCGCCCTAGCTAGGCCAGCTGAACTATTAGCATAACTGGTGAACGGCATGAGCTAAACGAATATGCTTGTTGCCATTGTTCCTAGCACAGGTGCTACCACTTACTTTTTCCTGTAGTTTAAAAGCCTCCACTTGTCCAGGATGACCCCCTCATTTCCATATCACCAATTTAATTGCTCTTTAATAGGTTTCAATTATATTTCAGTTAGCCGGGCTATCGCGTTGTTTTTACCCACAGAGGGATGAAGAACCGACTGCCCTTGACTGGAATACATTACTATCTACAACCTCCCACTGTCACCCTACTTTTCCCTTCCTAGATTAGCCCTGCCAAAATTTATAATAATAATTACGGATTAATTGCTGATAAAAACATGTAACCTTCATTACAATCAATTTACACTATTTAGAGGGCCATTTGGAGGAGAATGGCGAAGTATTAAATTTACGTTAATCAGATGAAATTTAGGTAATGATCATGGAAGTTGCATTTGACCGTTATGATTAGATCTGATTTTGTTAACTGTGATGAGTTAAATTTAGATAATCAGTGCTTAAAATATAAATTACATAATACTTTGTGCTTTATTCCAGAAACTCTAAAGGCAAGATTAAAAGCCGAATATTTTTGTAATTTTTTGGTTGCAAAACTACTCAGTTCAGGCTCACTCTTAAGAAATTTAAAAATTAGGTTATATAAAATTATTATACAGCTTGTGTGAGAAATTTTCAGTTTATATATTTCAGGAATGAATTATTTTAATATTAATTAAGATTGCAATATTAATTCAATAAAACGGTATCGGTAAAAAAAAAATAGATATATAAGAAGTTTCATATATTTTTGTCCAACTTCTCTAATTTCATAGCAGAAATTAAAAACATAACGTTCTACAAATTTTTATTTTATGAATTTATAATTTGTTATTTCCAATACCGCAACGTGAAAAAGTTTATAATATTAATTCTTATTTACAAGAATATTAATTCAACATTGATTTAGTGTTTTATATTTTGATATTTTCTAATTTTTCTAAGGCTACCAATCAGTAACTGAAGGCCTAGGGCAAAAGATTATCCTTCGCTGTGGGGTTTGTGGAGTGGCTATCTTAGGCAATAATGCTATTGTTGTGGCCAGTCCTTCAGGCCTTCCTCTCCCATTGTGTCCTTGTACCCCATAAGACTTCTCTGATCTTCCTCACCCTTGACCTCTAACCCAGGTTCTTTTCCACTTAGCCATACATAATGGGCAGGAAACGACACTAACTTCTTTTTCAAGTTTAAATTTCCATTGGCTCAAAGTATTTTACTGCTAACATTAAGTGTAAATTTAGTTTCGAAACTTTTATAGGATTATTTTTTATTTAGTCTGTGTATATTTAATATATATATTTATATATTTTTAATATAATATTGGATTATTATAAGACTTTATATAAGAATGGCTGAAGCTTTTATTAGTCTTAGGATCTATATCTGCTGTCCATTTTTTTTTTTTTAGGCTACTTTTTATGTTTAAAGCAACTTTCAGTGCTATGGCATATACAGTAGAGCGTCGAAAATCGAAAAATCAAAAATCCGAACGCCTCCTGTGGAATTTTTGAATATTTTTGAATAATTCAACATACTTTTTAATGTAAAAGAGATGCATATATATATATATATATATATATATATATATATATATATATATATATATATATATATATAATATATAGTAATTTTGTACAGTTAGGTTTAGATTGTTTCTTTAGTTAGGTTCTTTTTGTATACTGTAACTATTCAGCGCTCTGTTCGTTTCCATTGTATGTACTCTACATATTTCTTCAAGAAACCAACTACAGTAATATACATAATATACGTATGTAAGTGCATAAAAATTAATGTTTTTATTTCCTGTACTGTATTCCAGAATTGTATTTTTAATTATGGGTCTAAGCGACATTTCTAGGTTATATTCGCAAATCCGAACTACCTATGGTCCCAATTGGTTCGGATTTTCGACGCTATACTGCACCATAAGCCACTAGTATACGACACATTTGGGCAAAATTAGATCATGATTAAATATACTAATTTCTTGAGATCAGTCATCTGATATTATCATGATTAAATCTTTTTTTTTATTTTTTAGTCAATTAATGATTCATTTTACTGAAAAATCAACTGAAACATGTAATTTTTTGCCATAAATATCTTGATTAAATTTCGCCCGACTTTTTGTATGGATAGTATGTTCTTAAAAAACTAAAAACCTAAAGAGGCTTTTTTTCACTGTTCCGTTGATTTTCTGATGAGGACTTTAATAAATGTTTTTGGCTGAAGCTTTTATTAGTCTTCTGCTTTTATCTGCTGTCCATGAATTTTTTTCCGAGACTACTTTTAAGTTTAAAGCAACGTTTAGTGCTACGGTATATATTGGTATATGTTGCTACAGTATATGCCATGTATATGACACCAATATGTCCTAGCGGTTAGCAACTAGTTGTAATCACATTTAGATGTTTAAATATATTATTTGTTGTAATATAAATACCTAAGTTTCAATAAGTATAGGAATATGTTTTTTTTCTTTGCAAGCAAAAATTGCAGTTCTATATATGGCTTGGAATATTAGTTTATATTAAACAAAAAATTTGATATTTGGTATTTTTTATTCTATCTTTTCTCCAAAACTTCTAACATTTACTAGTAAAAGTGTTGTATTACTTTGTATAGGATTCGATAGAAATAGAATGTTTTTGAGTTAAAAAAAAATCTGAGAAAATATATATACATTTTTAATACAATACATTTCATATTCGTTTACTTTAGTTTCTTTCTTGAAATATGTGTATAGTAGTTATTAAAAAAATTATTGTTGAACGTGTTTCAAATTTTTTTTTTTCGGTCGGATACAAAACTTGATCTTCCGATAGGTGGATGATCTAACCTTGGTTGGGAAGTGGACAGCTGCTGGCCGAGCGTACGGTTCGTCTATGTTGTTTTGTTTTTTCCGCGTTTTACTACTCCGTACAGCTGCATCAGTTACAACATATTAATTCCTTCGTTTGTTATTACCGGCAGTTACCTACAGGGATAACAAGGGGTTAAATTAAATGCTGGTTTTTATTGCCATGTTAATGATACATTTAATGACGATGTTATGAACATAAACCGTGTAGTTAATCCAGTATTTTTTTTTGTTATCCTTTCCAGTGTGTCCTGTATAACAAGGATTGTTTATTGAATAATTTGCATAACACTTACCTGATCAGATGGATTTATTGTTTTGCCTAATTTTAATATTTTTATGGCATTGGATCAATATATGCGTTCTTATAATAATCGTTTAATTCTTATACTTAGTGTTATATGTGTATTAATATAGTTGCTAGGGGAGGGTGGTAGTGGATAAGTCTGCTGAACGTACTCTCAGATTGGAATAGGCCCGTTGTAAACTAATTTTGTTAAATCAGGCGTAGGACGACCCTGGGACTTGCTGGAGCCCACCCTACCTCTATAAGGCTTAGCGTTAATGAATAAGATTTAGGCAAGAAAATGGTATTTTCTTAACTGCTGAATGGTGACATTATGTTTTATTTTATTTTATTTTTTGTATGTCAATTTTGCATTATATACGGTGGAATTAAAATAAAAGATTGACATCAAAGAAAATGAAAAAAAAAAAAATTATAAAATAATATAAAAAATTTTTGCTCTAATGCATAAACAAAGTTTTGCTCTTAAGATGTATAAATAAATATTTATATATTTTAAGTTTATACATATATATATATATATATATATATATATATACAGGGTGAGTACATATTTATGTAAACAAAAAAAATGGGTGAAACTAGATCAAAAATTAAGAAAAATGCCGCAGACCTTACCTTTCTATTCCAACTCGTTGTAGATATACGATAATTCGAAGAATGTTTTGAGGAAACCACGTTTTTTACCATAAAAGCTGTAATATCTCCACCTTGTTTAAACTTTTTTCAAATTTTGACCACACTTTCGCAGTTCATGTAACCTTAAATTTTACAAACTTGGGACTAAAAGAACAACTTGATATTCACCTTACCTAGGGAAGTTACTATGTCTTATAATACTTCAACGCTCACCGTTTTTCGAAAAAAAGATCCACAAAGCTGCAAATCTCACAAAAGCTTGAAAATTTAACTAGCTTTCATGTGGTATGATCAAATTAATGATCCGTATGGATTTCATGGAGAATGTTATTGACATGTCATTGTAATTATTTTCCACAAATTAATTGTATACATATAATCTTACATATAATGTAATTATCTATAAATAGTAAATAAAAAGAAAAGTTGACCTTTTTCGCTTTTTTACGCTAGGCCTCCCTAAAATCTGCTGAACTCATCCTACCCAACTAATGGTGACTGTTAATTATTATTTGCAGTTGACCTGAGCCCCTATAAATTACGCTTAATGAATGTCTTTAT
Organism: Euschistus heros; assembly: GCA_003667255.2. Taxonomy (NCBI): domain Eukaryota; kingdom Metazoa; phylum Arthropoda; class Insecta; order Hemiptera; family Pentatomidae; genus Euschistus; species Euschistus heros. The sequence goes on along the minus strand of RCWM02000022.1, from coordinate 817,115 downwards.
TGGGACAAATTACGGTGTTATATATCATAGTGACTAATTCCCCTGGAGGATGGCAGGTGACCGCGATAAGAGCTGGTCCTAGCTGCTTTATGCCTTCCTTCGGTAATTAATACAGTCGGGGCACACAGTCGTCAGTCCTCAGTTCCCTTTTACATTTATGACTGTTGTTGATTTATCCTCTCTTCTCCGTCCTCCCTTATTTATCCTCTTCCCGCCAATCTGAACCTATTTGTAGGCCGCGATGTGCTCTCCACTAAATCACTGTCGGTACCCAAGGCATCGTAAAGTAAGGATAGGCAAAAGACCTGGTTTTACTTGGAAGAGATAAATCATGAAATAGTTACTAAAGGAGTCTATTATTACTGGAAATGAAAGTTAAAAATTAATTTTTTATTGATTTTAAATCTATTTCTGCCTATCTGTTTTGCAATAAACGCATAAACATCAGGCTAATTCATTCGTTGCAATCTTTGTATCAATGTATTTTAGATTTTTTTTTTTTCGTCCAAACACGTTCAACAAGTACAATGTTGACGTGTTAATGTACTGCTCCTCCTAATCCGATTTTCCCGTTTTCAAAATTTTCCCATTTCTGAAAAAACCCTTTGGCTACAGGCACCGTTTAGGTCACCGATTAAATCTTAATAAATTTCTTATGTATTCTTTTCTGAAGATATTTATGGAAAACTCGTCAGTATGCGGCCGAGAACTTGACTGTAACAGAATAATTTCAAATGTTAAAAATCACCATTTTTCGGAGAACTGCATCTATGCATCCGTTTGGCCATTGAAGCTGTGGTTTGACTTAAATTGTTACAAATTAAGTCCTTTTTAATAGCGGGAATGTGGCAGTTCCTAAATCATATAGTTTTACGAATACAAGCGAAAAACAAATAGTGCTATCGTTTCGCGTTTTTTCAAGCACTGCACAAATTGCAACAAAGTGTTTTCAGTGTTGCTAAATTGGATATCAATGTCCCTTATGGGTCCTAACAACATATTAAAAAAATAGTAGATATGTATCTATCGTGACATTGCAATAGTTGCTTTTTTTTTTTTTTTTTTTTTTTTTTTTTTTTTTTTTTTTTTTTTTTTTTTTTTTTTTTTTTTTTTTTTTTTTTTTTTTTTTTTTCCGTTTACATTATTTAGAGTTCTGGATATAATTTTTGATATTTTATTTATAAAAAATCCCAATTGTTTTTTTCTTGATCATCTACCTATTATCAAATGTAGTGTAAAGAAGGCAGTTCGCAAAGTTGATATAATTCCGATTGTGAAAAGGTTTGAACATAGGAAACGGAGAGAAAGGGGGTACTTCATATATCCCCTGCCCCCTTAGTCTTCTGACTTTTATTGGCTTTACAATATCGATATAATAATTTATAGTGGCTCATTATTTCTATAAGAAACTTCATTAGTGCGAACACCTGCACTTATGTGAAAGTTGCATCTGTTATTAGTTTTGTATATGTTTACTATAATGTGTCATGAAATTTTATCTTAGCTCTATTCCATAAAAGTTTTTTTTATATAAAAAAATAGGTATAAATATTTATTTATTGATTTACATTTTATAACTCTTTTCTGTTCAATATATGTAATATATACTTGTATCAAAATGCTGATTATATAAAAAAAAATGTTTGAAACAAGAAATTTTTATATTAATATGATTTTTTTTTAGTTTCAATAGTTGCATCCCTGAATACTATACTTCTATCTAAATCGCTTCTATCGTTCAAATGTGATAAAACAATTTTCGAATTATAAGAAATTAATTCTAATTTATAGGTTATTATTTTTTGAAGGTTGAAAATTTGGGGAATGAATCCTACAGTAGATTCCAGCTATAGAAAAAAAAAACTAAATAATCCAGGGATGGGAAGATACTTTAACAGGTTTTATCCCGTATCGGCTTCGTAAATAAAAACTTTGTGTTAATCACGGAATTATTGATCTCTGTTCTGGAGAAAATGTACAAATTATGGACCATTGGTAATTATAAATAAGTTTAGTGAATAGAGATAATAAATAGTTTTTACATGTTAGCACAGATGTTTGAATGATTTTTCAGATTTTTTTAAGCCCATGTTCGTGGGAAAAGATTAATTTTTTTTCCTTATTTTTATTCTTTTAGGCAACTTTTATTCATCCTTGTCTGCCAGGTAAACAGGCCAAGTACCTATTTATAAAAGTTCTGATGACCGTCTTGAAGAAGTTTGGCTTTTGAATCTTTGTGTGTAGAGTTTTCTTAGACTGCAGTCTCTCTATGGTGCCAAGTATCGATTGAGCATTACTTAACAAACAGAATAAACGGGAATATTACTGTTGTTCTCTTTTTGAATCTAAATAATTTGTTTGTTAAAATAAAGAACTTTTAATCCTTCTTATAAAATAAAAAAATAATATTAAAAAAAAAAAAAAGAAATCACCCAATTTTTATGTTTTCAAGAAGAAAAAAAAAAGGAGAACAACAGTAATATTCTTTATGTTCTTGGCTTGATTGTAATTGTTAACTATGAACCACCGAATCAAACTAAAGAGATTGAGGTTCAGTCCCCCACATCAAGATATTTTATTATACTTTAATTTTTTTTTTCTTGTTACTTTTTAATACTCTATAATACCTTTCCTTCCAAAATAAAAATGTTTCTTCATACATCAAAGCCTGTATTGAATATAGGCCTCAATAAAAAATAACATTATTGAGAAAAATAGTTTTACCATTTAAATCATTCAAAAAACTAAAAATAGTATAATCATTATGTTCATTTAAGTATAAACTAATAACTAATTTAATAAAAATATCTTATTCCAGAAATAAATTTAATGATTTGTTTAATGTTTGTATTGGATGCCTAAATATGCACAGTAGTCAAATTTTGGCCAAATGTGCAAAAATAGGCAACATGAAAATTTTCCGAATTACGAAATACAAAACATTTCGAATTGATATCAATACTTGTTTTCGTTAATAAGAAGCTAAAAAAAATATGCGCTTTTACGTAATCCAATCATCGGCTTATAATTGAAATATTTTGTCCTACATACGCGATAGCCTATGCTAACAACTTCGAAACCGCAAATAATTTTATATTTTAAAATATCTTTCTCCTTATGTTATAAGTCATTTATTTTTAGCAATGATAAATTAAATGACTAAAACAAAATCAATAAATGATTAAAGAATTTTTTGGCATTAACACTACGAATTATTTCAAATTAATTGAGTCCGTTGAACTTATAACTGGATAGTTTATAAGTGAATATCCTCATGAATTTATTTATTCCAATTCCTCCTCTGATTTATTTCCATTCATACATTCTTGGAAGCAGAAGGGAATAAAGACCTATAATGTAAATAATGCCGACAGATTCGGCGCCTATATGGCTATCAGATTTATAATAGCCCCCAATAAAACAAGGATAGGGTAGGAATGCGTAGGTGTAGCTAATGAAAAGCAGATGTAAGCAATAAATGATTAAAAAATAAAAAATCGCTAAGGGATTTACTGTGTTGTAGCTATGTTAAAGCTAGCTAAAGGGGGTGATCAATCCGATCAAACCGGTCCCAGTCCGTTCGCCTCGTCCACACCTCTCTTTCCTCTGTCCCTTTCTCCTTTACTCATGCTTTATCATCATCTTTATGATTTATATTTCCAATCAGATTTGAAGAAAAAATCGAGTATTCTCCATGCCTCTCTCGTTAGCAACATATACATTTCTTGAAAGCATGGAGAATGTTCAAGTTTTATAAGGATTCTTCTAAATCCTGAATGCTTAATATCTGGACTTTACTTTTCTGAATAAAGTCATAATCCACCTCTATTCAACGGTCATTTGCAACTACCGATGTAATATGCCATGAATAAAAGATAAAAAGAAAGTGCATGTATCAGCGTTACCAAACTATATGTCACATATTTTTGGACTGTTTTGGTAAAAAAGAACGATTTACAAATTAGGACAAAATTTACAAAAGATTTACAAATTTTCTCTTTATCTATTGCTATGTCATTGGCAGAATATCTATGTTCGGTGATTTCACAAAAGATATACCGTATAATGAATGGGGTAATTTTGAAGGTCCCCAATTGTACGAAGTGTTTGAATATTCTTTGTAAATAACATTTTGTTAAAAAAATTATCATTTGCAATCATTTTGTCGCATTATTACAGATTTATTGTTCTTATGTGTGCCTAAATAAGGTATTTTCGGATAAATTTAGTTCACACTCTTATGTAAATAATAAACCTATAAAATATTGTGTGGTAACATTGGTGCAGAGTCATGTTTCTAATGGAATAATTCACTGACCCATTTTTACCCCAATTATTGGGGTAAGATTGGGACAAAAAAAAAAATTTATTTAGTAAAATACTGTTGGTTGTAGACTTACTGTTCTGCCAGAGACAGGGAAAGACTGACCTTACAAATTAATAATTTTTTCAGCATTTTAGCATTAAAAAATAAAGATAGAATCAGTTTAAAACTTCGAAAAGTGTCCCAAAGTTACCCCGTTTTACGGTAATTACACCTATAATAAGGTTTATTTATAATATGTTTATAATCAGCGATAGTTTCGTGATGAATAACCGCAAAAATAAATAAATAAATACATTTATAAAATCAAGGATTTAGGTTAATGTTTTACAAGATAAAAATAATTTTTAGAGAAAAAACAAAACCGACTTCAAGATTAAACCTGCTTACACGAACTTAACTAAAAAATAAAAAATAATATTTTAATTGCTTCAAAACAAAACCCGTTAAATGTAAATCAATGAAATTATCGATACTTATATACCTATTCACAATCTATAAGTTCGTGTAAGTAGGTTTAATCTTGAAGTCGGTTTTGTTTTTTTCTCTAAAAATTATTTTTATTTTTCACTTTTTAGTGGTGAGTGTATTTTTGTTTATATAGTCAATTCTCGATCTTCAAGCTACCCTGAAGCTACCCTAGTTCGAGTTACTGAACAAAGACTTATCGAGGTTATCATTCCACTTACCTTCATGTAATTGGGAAAATTAAACACAAAATGGGAGTTGAAATCATTACGTATATTTTTCATTAATGGGTATGTGTATATTGTTTGTACATACATATAAAATCATTGATAAAGAAAATTAAATACCTGGTACCAATTTATCATATAACTTTCAACTGAATTGAGCTTTTTTCTGAGGGTGCCTAAAAGTAGACACCGCCTTCCACCAGTGGCGATATTTCTTTATTCTTTAGGACGGAGATTTAGTTACTTAGAGATTTTAAATAATCATAATCATAAATATGTTTAAAATGTAAGGTTATAAAACAATGATTTTTATTAACTGGTTTTTTTGATTTTTCTTAAAAAGTGCTGCGTTGATTTCAAAATATTTTTTATTGGACTACCTCTGAAGTATGTCCTACCGGTCTAAAAAAGAATCATCAAAATTGATTAAGAATTGACGGAGGTTCTCAACTCATCTGTATTTGTTTTTTTGTATGTTACGCGATTACTCTGTCAATTCTGAATCAATTTTGATGATTTTTTTTAGATCGGCAGGGCATACTTCAGAGGTGGTCCCATAAAAAATATTTTGAAATCAATGCAGCACTTTTTAAGAAAAATAAAAAAAAACCGTTAATAAGTGATTTTTTAAACTGATTTTTGATGTTTCTTAAAAAGTGCTGCGTTGATTTCAAAATAATTTTAATGGGACCACCTCTAAAGTATGCCCTACCGATCTAAAAAAGAATTATCAAAATTGATTCAGAATTGACGGAGTAATCGCGTAACATACACAAAAAAAAAAAAAAAAAAAAAAAAAAATACAGACGAGTTGAGAACCTCCTCTTTTTTGAAGTCGGTTGAAAATAAGATTTAACTGAGAACAAATTATAGTAAAAGGGTTGAAAATTGTAACCATTACAAATTATAACCATTGTTAATTTTTTTCGCTTAAATACGATTCATAGACATCTAAATAAAAACCGCTTATTGAAGTTATCTTTATTTATTTTTAGAATTTTTTCAAATATTTATTTAAACCAAAATAATATATATTTGATACAAAGGAAACGATAATGATTTAACACTTCGGTATATAAGGGTATAGGATAGGTTCATTTATGAACATTATGAAATTAGTAAAAATAAAAATTCCTGTCTCATAATATTTTTTTTTAATCAATTTTTTATCGAGAAATTATTGCAATATGCCTCAAAGAGGGAATTTAGCTATATTCTGTAGAATGTTATTTTATTGAATAAATATTACAAGTAGCCTCTCTAAAGAGTAATGAACAATATGGATGACAAAGATTCCACTCATACTATAATAAGTTATGATTTATGGGTTTTATTCAAACATTGTGTTCAATAAGAAATTAGTGAAAGAAGAGAAAAAATAAATATACAAAGAACCCCAGAATATATATTACAATAAAGTAAAAAAAAATTAATAGAGAACCTCAACCTATACAATACTAGCGTTCCCGTCGCGGCTTCGCCCGCCCTCATAACTAAGATAATTTCAACTAAAAATTAAAGTTTTATTTGTTTATCGATAAGATTCTTGTATTTTAGCATGTGGTTGAGCATTATTTCTTCAATGATTTTTTAGCAGTAATTATGGATAGAGACTATTAAGAAACTCTTGCGGAAAATAAACTGCATTATCAGTGCTTACGACAAAAGGCCCGTGAATCATATTTTTACACACGATATAAAAAAGCAAAGGATCGATATTTTTGATTTAGTAATAATTTGTATTCGGCAGAAATAACTTTATTGATTTGATCTGGTTGGATGTTGATTTCGAATACTATAAAAGTATATGACAGTGTGGCAAACCTCGGTCCTGCCTCTCAAAATTGTACATTTAAATTTTAGCTATTCTAAATTTTACCATTGCAAAACCTTCCTAGAATTATAAAAATTATTTATTTAGATGTCGGTACAGATAGGTTTAGTTTACCATTGTTAACTCTATTGTGGAATGGTGCTTTGCACAATCGGTCGATTTTCAAGCTTCACTGGGATCCACATATCGCACACCATATTTAAATCTTTTTTAATAATTTTCTTTATAGTTTAATAAGTAAATTTTATCATCGATTCCAAGCTGTTTTGTAACCTCTCGTGTAGAATGGCACTCCCCACCTATCGGTCAATTTTCAAACTTCACTGTTGTCCACATATTAACCTTTTTTAATAAAATATAAATTAAAAATCAGTAGATTTTAATATTGCTAAACCTTCTTAGAACTATGAAAATGATGTAGTTAATATTTAGTACAGATTGGTTCAGTAATATTCGCGGTTAGTGATCACAAACGAAAAATGGCTTGTCCTTTTATATAATATTATAAGTTATTATTATAGTAAATTTTCTAATTGTAAATCTTTCAAGAACTATGAAGATGATGTAGTTAAAATTTGGTTCACATAGGTTCATTAGTTTTACTAAAATGCTATTGTCGCTTGCCACATATTCGATTTTTAAAGTTCACTGGAATCCACACGTCTCACCACATATTTATAGCTTTTTGGATAACAAATTAATTTAATTTACTCATTTTATTATCAATTTCTAGCTATAATTAACACTGGATCATTGTAACCTCTCTTGAATGGCGCTCGCTTTACTACCCACTACATATTTATCGCTTTGTAAACAGTAATTTAAGAGAAAATATGTAAATTTTATTATTGCTAAACCTTCCTTGAACTATGAAGATGATGTAGTTATATTTGGTACAGAATAGTTCTATAGTTTTCGCGGTTAGTAATCACGAACGGAAATGGCTTGTCCTTTTATATATAACTTCATCATCCCCCGTCGAGGAATTTTAACTAATAATTGATTTTTTGTTTATCGATAAAAATCTTGTATTAAAGTGAACAATTGAAAATTATATTTTTGATAATTTTTTCATGCATAGCAGCCATTATTAACTTGGTTAAATTTAGATTGATTAGGTATTTGAAGATAACATAAAGCATAATTAGACATCCAATTTTCAATTTTAATATATGAGTTGGTAATCCAGATGGACAGAGACTATTAAGAAACTGCATTATCAGTGCTTACAACTAAAGGTTCACAATTCATATTTTTACACACAATATTAAACAGCTGAGGATCGGCATTTTGATTTTTAATAATTTTCATTCGACAGAAATAATTTTATTTGATTTGATCTGGTTGGATTTTAATTTCTAACCATAAAAGTATGTGGTAGTGTGGCAAAACCCGTTTCTAACACTCAGCATTGTACATTTAAATTTTCATTGTTGCTAAACCTAGAACTATGAACATGATGTAGTTAACTCCATATAGCTGTTTTTATAACAATTTAATTGAAAATAAGTAAATTTTATTATCAATGTTCACCTCTATGTAACACTGTACCTTTTAACCTTTCATGTAGATGGCAATTGCCGCCATTTTTGAACTTCACTGTTATCCACTTATTATTCATTTTTCAATAAAGAATTAGTTGATAATCATTATATTTTACTATTGCTATACCATCCTATAAAGATGATGTAGTCAAAATTTGGTAGAGATTGGTTCAGTAGTTTTTGGCGGTTAGTGAAACACAAACAAAAAATTGCTTGTCCTTTTATATAATAGTATAACCTTATACCGCCATATGTTAGAATCGTATAGAGCTAACAGATAATTGTGACTTACAGATAATATACAAATAATATTGCGACTATAAATTAAGATATAAGGTATCCTATCTTTTTTGTTGGATCAAACTGCACACGGTATGCAAATTTGATTAAAATCGGTTCAGTAGTTTAGGTGTTAGCCGGCCCCTAGGCGGCGACACGTAATTTATATATATTAAGATTTAAAGTGAAAAAAAGACAATAAAAGGAATACAAACTCAAAAAAAAATTATAAATATAAATATAAAAACAATAATTATTGTAAAAATAAAAATTAAATTAAATTACAAGTTAAAAATACAATCATACTTTATTACAATCAATGAGAAAATACTCCATCATCAGGCTTCTAAATTTAAAAAAAAAAAAACATTAATCTATAAAATTACACCAATAGTTATTACAACAGTACACCTCTTATCTATGACTATTTTCACATTGTCTATATTCTCGATGTTATAAGGAAATATATAATGTAAGACAGAATCCATGTTGAAAGTTAGGATGTTAATTTCTGCTATATTATTTTTAGGGGAAGTGAAAATAAAAAATATGAAACCTATGATATACTTTCTCACATTTATTTTTAGATCTTTATGTTTTTTTATTGAATTAATTATACAATCGACTTTAGGTCATTAAGTATTATGGATGACAAAGAATCCATTAAAAAAAAAATATGTATACTGAAATTTTATCACTTAAATTGATACAACAAATCAAATATATAAAACACCAAATCCATGTACAAATTAATGTTCTTAAGTTTTGTAACACTTTTACACATTAGATAAGAGGAAATAAGAAAACATGAATTGATAAAACATCGTTAATCCTTTATGAAAAATCATTTTGTTAACTTCTGTTTCACCTATTTACATTTAAGAAGACTAAATATTATATAACAGACTAAACAACACAATCAAGTTGAACCTGCAGAGGTTTGCTTACATGTGAGGTTATAGGAAAGAACTATCGATAAATTTAAACTCGAAGTGAAGCGTAAGGATCAAACTTGGTGGTGGCTCGTAAGCCCTATTACCTAAAGAATTATTATAGTAAACTTACTATTTAAAATCTTCCTAGAACTATGAAAATTTTGTATTTAAAATTTGGCTCAGATGGGTTTAATAATTTTACCGTTGCAAACTCTGTTGCAGAATGGTGCTAACAACTTATCATTCGATTATTAAACATCCCTAGTATCCACACGTCACACTAAATATTTATAGCTTTTTTTTTATAACAATTTATTTGAATTAAACCAATTTTATTATCAGTTTCTAGCTCTATATAACACTGTACCGCTTATAACCTCTCTTTAATGGCACTCGCCACATATCGGTCAATTTTCAAAATTTACTGCATACCACATTTTTATCTCTTTTTAGCAACAATTAATTGATAAATGTATATTTTCTTATTGCTAAACCTTCTTTCAACTAAGAAGATGATGTAGTTTAGTTTTGGTAAAGATTGGTTCAGTATTTTTTGCGGTTAGTTTTGTTTTAAAAAGTAAATTCTATGAGTAAAAATTTAATTAGTTCAATTTATTCATGGTTAAACTCTTAAGAAATATTACTAATAAATGTTATTTTAATAACATACCTAATAAACCTGAAACATCAAAAGAATTTGAAATCGTTTTACGGAATTTTATTCTTCTTAAAACCTTCCTAAAAAACTAAGGAGATATAGATTAATTTAGAACATATGTTTTATTAGTAATTGTTTAATAACACCTGCACTAAAGTAATATTTATAAACAATAAATATTATTTTGATATTTTTGGGATATTTCTTGAACCCCAACTCTGATTTAAATAAAATTTACAAAAACCTTCCCGGGGATATACTTAATAACTTCCCAAATTTTCACGGCGATTGGATACACAAGCCTTAGGGATCCCCCCCAACCAGGCTTATCCCTCCACTTATGAACCAAAGAGATCCCAGCGCTTTTCTTTCAGCTGCGTCACTGGTGTAGAAAACCCAGTGGAGGCTGAGTGAGGGTGCTATAGAATCAGAATTTTAAGAAGAATTAAAAATAAGATAGTAATAAATAGTTTTGACGTTACTAATGCAATAATTTCTTCACTAATAACCAGAGGCAACCAATTAAATCTTGTTTACTTTTAATGAAAGAAATGTACCACTGACTAAAATATAAAAAATAAAACATAACGACCGAAAGTAAATTGGAAGGATACAACGGATTAATAAACACAGCTCAACCGATTCTTTTTGGAACAGCCCAACGGGTGCCGGTTTCGTGCGTGGGAACACGTGTTTCATTATGATAAAGATTGAGAAAAAAAAATAAAGAATAACCAACTAAATGATAAAGCTGAAGAGTCCTATCGACATAGCTGGGGATGACTTATGGCGAGGTGGAGCTTTACAAAATAATTCCGGTTGTGGTACGGTAGGGAGGTCCGCAGCTAATTGGTGGTATAGCCGTAAATTAAGTGGGAAGATAACAGGTAGCTAGGAGTTTGGATGGTCCAACCTATTGATATTTATTGTGATTGTTTTGTAAACCTAGACCTCATGAGAACATTATTTATTGCTTCATCTATAATTCCCCTCGCATTTGTCTTGTTTTACAGTCAATACGTGTTCAGTCATTAAATTGTATTCTCGATGAGTTGTGTAACATAAACGAGCAATGAAGCTAACAATCTCTTTCTGATCTGTATTTAAATAAAGAAGCATTGTATGCCGTACACCATCGTGTATTTATTGAGTGATTTTTACATGTTGATTTTATTTTATACCAGTTGAGGACAGTTCTTTCAAAACTGAGTCCACTTTCGGTCGATTTTTTATTTCTGATAAATCCTTGCACAGGCTAATATAATTGTGTTGTATATAACAGCAGGGGAAGGACTGGTATTTTGTATTTTGTAGGACTGTATTTTGCTCTTTTTTAAACATTTTCTGAAGTGGACATGTTCAGTTTTGAAAGAACTATCCTCAGTTGAAATTTATTTTAAATATTCATGATAATACTAAGTATTATGACAGATTGACTTAGAGTCATAAAACATTCATTCTAGCTTTTTTTTTTTCCTTTTTCTTTTTTGTTTTATATTATATTATATCCAGTATTGTTACTTCACATTTATGAATTAAAAAAATAAATATTTCGCTGGTAAGCCAAAGAAGCCGACTAGCGCCAATCCTCAGCGATATGTATTGAACAGATAATTATCTCTCTCAGCTAGATTCGAACCTGGATCTGAGAATATGAAGACTAGCTTCTAACCCATTGAGCACTTCACGTCCTCATTTCTAAATATTATTACTAGGACTGTGAACTTGTAAATGCATTTGCATATTTCTCCTAATCTTCAAAATGTGTATGTTTCGAGGCATTTGAAATCTATTTGAGTTATTTTTATTTTGCCATAAATACATATTTTGAACTTTAATTACATTTTTATCTGGATATCCGGCGTATTAGCATTTGGCATTTGAATTTTTTTTTTTGTTTCTGAGCCGAAAAAAAATTAAAATATAAATAAGCCTCTAAAAATAACTATGGACACTCTTGGAATTGTTGAATCGGATTAATTTCTCGTTCTCGCTCGGCTCAAATACTTGGAATATCACTTCACTTTTCTGGTTTCCCTTCTTCCTACCACCTTTCCATTACCCAATCTCTCATGCAGTGTCCACCAAGTCACATAAATCGTTAACTGTTTATTTCTTTATGCGTGAATTACCGAAAATCGCTCTTGTAAAGAGGAAAGATCTTGTTGGAAAGTATGTACACGAGTTCTCAATTGAGACTTCTTAGGATTAAAGATACTTTTTATAATGTTCAAAGTTGTTTGTATGTTTTTTAGTATCACCACGTAAATATAGCAAAGTACGAAGAATCGATTGAATTAAATCAGATATTAATAATTATTAACTTGGAAAATCTGATAGAAAAGCATGTGCTAAATAAAGGAATAAACTAATTTAATTTTTCTGACTGATTTGAGACTTTTTTCTAAATTGATGTAAAATTGTTTTTATACTATAGCCTATAAGGAGGAGTTATGACCCACGTTTAAGATGTTAATTATATTGTTTAAGGATAGAAGTCAAAATTTGAACAAAATTTTGGTACACAAACCTCCACTGGATCAGAAACGTCTGGTTTCGATACCGATTTATGTTGTGTTTTTGTTCGAGTTGACATACCCTCCCATAAATTAAACCACTTTTATAATGTGTTTTCTATATTCGCCCAATCTTTTTGTTTTTTAAGAGTCGTTTTCCTATTGTTTGCCTTCTCAACACAATTAGGTACTTAAACTTGAGTTTGTAATTATGTGCGTAAGTATGTAAGTAGTGCAATTTTATTTTCTAAATAATGTAGATAGTTGCATAACACGCGTTGTATTTATTGAGTGATTTTTAGATGTTGATCACTTAGATTTTATTTTATACCAGTTGAGGACAGTTCTTTCAAAACTGAACATGTCCAATTTCGGTCGATTTTTTTTCTGATAAAGCCTTGCAAGCTGCACTTACAACTATACTTTTTTTTGTAAAATATTTGATTGTATATTTTACCAAATATATATTTGCATATTATTTACGTCCCTAGTTGTTGCAAAAATTGGTGTATTGAAATATTTCGAAGATTATATTATTATGTAGAATCTACTCCGACACTAATACCGTAATCCAAAGGCGGATTGCACCCCCACACTCAAACCGATTATACTTACAGAGTATCCTCAGAGGTAAGGATGATCCCCTAATCGGTGGAGGAGCACGGGCTGTTGGGCAGGCAGTGAGGCGGATGAGAAGAGTTCTGGGGGCAGGAGTTGCTTTAACTCAATTAGCGTTGGCCTCCCTTTGTTGATACCATCGCCGCCTCTTCCATCAAAAGAAACCGACCGTCTCTTGAGGAGGATCAGTTTCCTTCTGCTGGGGCTCTTCACTGCCGAGGATCACCTGGCCCTCGTGGTGTAGCCTTTGTGGCTTGTCCTGCTCCACTAACCCATAAAGAAGATAGTCACAGCAAAGCTCTCTAAGGACTAGTTTTGCTTTGGCATCGCCGCTTACCCTCTTACATCATGGGTTTACACAGTTAAATAGAAAAAAGTAGGCAAAGCCATTGTTGAAAGATTGTCCGTTCCGAAGATTATTGTAAAAATAATACCCCATTAAATATTTGTATAATTTATTTATCTTTAGGTTTTTAACACATTTGATTATAATTTTAAAAGTCTTGAAACCATTATTATTATTCCTAGAAATATTATGGTCTAACGAAATATTTATAAAATTACCTGAGTATGTAATTTTATTATATCACAAAAAAGCTATAATAGACGAGCCAAATTTCGATTTCCAATTCAACAGAATACTTTCTTTTAATATTTTTTCTACAATAATTACAAATGATCATGGCATTGGCCGACTAGTCGGCTGTAAAAAGGCCGATTAGACGGCCAAGCTGATCATTACTTCCGTTTGAATATCCCTTATTTATGATTGTTTTTTTTTTATATCTGAATCATTTATTTTATTTCATATACCTGTTGATGTTTTATGTATAGTCAGAGTAGAAACGAGCCTCGCTATTCGTGAAGTTTTTGTCAAATTTGTTCCGGGGTTATTTTTGTTTTAATTTTTTATTTGAAGACAACTTTATGCCCAAATTTTGATTTGCTTTACAAATACATTTTCATAAATAAAAATCTCTTCCCCTTTAAAAACAGACTCATCTACCCATGAAATTCACCTCAAAAAGTAATATTTTTCAACACAATCTGCATTCAGAAGCTAACGGCAAAATTGAGGTTTATGTTCATTGACATTGGATTTTAAACATTATATTGAAAATCTAATGAAATAAATCCTAAATAATAATAATAAATAAATAAATGTAATAACTTAAGATCCTCTGAATTGGTGTCGCTTTATTGACAGTTTTCCTTTATTTTTTATTAAACAATAATTTTTTTCTTTGTTTCTTTTATTTCTTTATTCCAATGAAGAGTTTATTATGTACCAATGTATTTAAAATGTACATTTCCATTAGGTATTGTCATAATGTTTTATTTACACAAGTAACTGATTTGTTTGCCAAATGAGAACACCATGTTTTTTCTGTTTAAAAAGTACATTTCTCAGTGAAATCGTAATAAAATCATTACGTTTAACACATTCGAAAGCTGATTAAACTTGCAAGTTTTTGTGAGATTTGACGTTTTGTGGATAGTTTTTTTTGAAAAACGGTGAGCGTTGTAGTAACGTAATATAAAACATTGTAACTTCCCTAACTAAGGTGAAGATCAAGCTGTTCTTTAGGTCACAAGTTTGTAAAATTCAAGGTTACATGTACTCTTTTCTTATAGAAAATTTAATGCTAAATCTGAAAATGTGATCAAAGTTTGAAAAATATTTAAAGAAAATGGAGATATTACTGTTTTTATGGTATATCTACAACAGATTGGAATAGAAAGGTGAGTTCTACGGCATTTTGCTACATTTTTGATCTAGTTCATCCATTTTTTTTTTTTACACTAAGAGATACTCTCCGTGTATATAATAATTAGAGATGAGCCGACTAGTCGGCGGGTTAAAAGGCCGATTAATCGACCAAGCCGATCATTGCTTCGGGTAACATCGGTAATGTTTGAGACACTCCGTTTATAGGTTTATAGCCGCCTGTAGGTACATGTTTGCTACTCGTCATTGTTTATCGTATATTTTTTTATTCTATTTTTTTGCTAATGAGCAAGTATATAACAGTGTTATTTTAGAAAAATAAAGCAAATGTCAGCCGTTCACTTTACTTAGCTTAGATAGTTAATTATGAAATTTTATCTCACCGAAAAAGATATCGTGTTTATGGACTTATATGTAACACAAAAATATCTTTCATTTAATTATAAAATGTGGTTTCAAAATTATAGGTTACTTAAGATCTTTTAGAAGTAATTGAATTTATTTTTTGTTAATATCTTGATGTTCCTAAAAGTTCGGTGATTAATTACAAAAAAAAAAAGTTCTTATTCCTACAATAAATAACAAACTGTGAAGATGAATTTAAAATAAAAATTATAATCAATTTAAGCACTGTTTTTATTTCAACCTATTTTTAAGCGTACAAGTATAAAGGAATAAAATGGCCGACCAATCGGCCCATCTCTAATAATAATGTTATGATGTAGTTTGAACAATTCTTATAATGTGTTGTTCTCCCTTAATTAGGGCGTTGGAGTAACTAAAGTAACCAACTAATTGAACCATCAAAAATAATTGGAAAAGAGATGAATCGAATTAGTAAATAAAAATAATAAAAAATACATTTATAGTATTTTATTAGTAGATGTAATTATTGTTATATCTGCTATTGACTGAAAGGTTTTGTAGTAACAAAATTTATATGGACCGCACATTTCTTACTATGAGTCGTATGAAAAAGAAAAAAAAAAATCGCCAATATGTTTGATAAGTATCGTGTGTCAAAATATCGATGTTATCTTTTGTAATGTCTGATATCCACATTCATTAATCTAACATATGCATTCCTTCCTCGGCCGGAAGGTACAAATAACTCAAAATTCAGAAGAGACTATAAATTTAACGGATACGGTCTTTTAATTTTGACAGTGCTTCCTTTACACCTGATAGCTATCTAATATGTTTCTCGCTGAAGACCCATGAACGCCCATCGGAAGGTATAATGTTGTCGAAAGAGGACTCTATAATTCTGGACGTCTCCACGCGATTCCGAAATTTCTTTAAAAAAAAAAATATATTATTGCGGTATCTCAATATCCAAATTGATTTGTTTTCTATTTTTTTCGACAAAAAAGTTGTAATTAATCATGACAAAATTATTGTTATCACACATTTTTTTTTTCCGTAAAGTAAAATATTATGGTAGGATCCTGCAAAGTCTCATATGTCTGACTTCTTTATTTTAATTAAAAATGTTTTTTTCTTTTATAATATAATAACGATAGAATAGAATAGAAAAAAAATAAAATAGCAGTATTATTAGCATTTCGTTCTCTTATCATTTTTATGTAGACATTGAACTTAAAAAACTGTGTAATCCGTTTTAAATAAGTAACCTGTGATACATATGTTTTAAACATACAGCTTCAAACGTATTGTCACTAAAAGTAACTTAAAATAAAGAATAATATTTGAAGGAAATATTTAAGTCGTGAGGGTGCAATATTGTGCAAAGTTTGTCAATTTTTGTTGTTTTTTTTAGTGCCATATAATTGAACTACACATAATGATAAACTTCCGATCTTAATGAAATATGTTATCCTTATTTACATTGTTACTTATTTATTTATGCAAAACAAGATTATTTACACCTGCCCAGAATTTGACATACAATTGTTTTTGAATTACGAATAAAAAACTAAATATATTTATGTTAAGGGTGTGTATCATCCCAAAGTATTTAGCTAACATTTTAATTTTTTTTTTGTTATTATCATGAATTGGTTTTCCTACAATCTATGATTTTTCTATTTATTTTTTATTTAAAATTATCCTCTCTTGTAGAAGTTTATTTAAATTTACTTCAGATTTTTTTTTTAGTTTTTAATACCTTAATTTAGATACATTTGTGAATAAACTTGTCAGCAAAAAACAAATAAGAACGAAATAGATATTGTTTCTGATATTTATATTTCTGCTTAAAATAAACTTAGTATGATAATATTATCCCGTACTTATGATTTTTTTTTTTTTTTTTTAATCGTTTATTTTTTTTTATATCTCATTTGTAAGGTATTCTCATATTTTCCGTTCTGTATATTTAACTATCATCTATGTATACATTATCTTTATTTTATTACTATTTTACTTTAATTATTTATTTTCATCATGTCTCTGACCAGATGTAACGGTGTTTATTTCTGTAGTTATTTGTTATTCCTTACAATATTTAGGACTTACATTCGGTAGGAGAATGACATGGGGCCAACATATTAAAATGAAACGGACATCATTAAATATGAGATTGAAACTGATATACTCACTTTTCAGGAAAAAATCAAAACTACATATAAGACAAAAATTAATGACCTACACACATATACTAAAACCTTTATGGACTTACGCATCACAAATTTATGGATCTGCTTATCAGACACACATGAAAAGATTACAAACTTTTCAATCCAAGACATTAAGACTAATAACACAAGCACCTTGGTACGTTAACAATAAAACTATACACACCGACTTACAAATACCAACAGTCATTGAACATATGCGGACCCACTACCGACTGTTTCATGAAAAATTAAAGGGGCACCCAAACATATTTAGAGACCTACTTAAATAGAAGGAAACCAAAGACAAGGAAGGTGTGCCACTGGGCACTATTTCTCCTCACGCCTAACATGCCAATTTTGTTAATATTATTATTTCAGCACAACCGCTGATTGTCAATATTCTTTTTTAGACAGGTGTGGATTCAAAAATAAAAGTGAAAAAAAAAAATTTGTTAGTCCCAGAATAAAATTATTTTTCAATTATATCCTATTTATTTAATTTTATATACTGGTTTATTTTTCATGTATAATCATTGTAGTAGAAACGACCTTCATTCCTCGTGCAGTTTTGTCAAATGTACTCCTACATCTCCTACATTATTTTCATTTTTAATTCTTAATTTGAGTTCAGCGTTATGACCAAATTTTGGTAGCTATAAAAATCAATTTTTGAAATAAAAAATAATTTCATTACAAACAACTTATCCATATATTATATAAACTAATATTACGATCGATTATATTGCACAAACTTTGCGCTTTCGCAACTTTGCAGCTAAATTTCTTCATGTATACTCCAATTTTTGTTTTCCATTTTTGTAAGTGGAGTTTAAATTGTTTAAAAACAAAATAGATAGGCATTGTTTGACTCATATCTCTGAGTTGAATTGACTGACTGGGTGGAAGAAAAAAACGTGTTTCAAATGTAACTTGGAAGCTGGTCCCCATAAATCCTGAGCGAGGGCTGCTTCCCAGATCTCCGCCATATTTAATATATTAGCCCCGTTTTATCCTCATTACTCACCAGTTGTATAAACAGATAACAAATTCGTCTATATAAGAAAGGAGTTTAATGTTCCTCGCCTAGAAGAACGACGAAAAAACATGAAAAAGACAAGTGTCTCCTTTTTTTGCCCGTGGAAATAAATAAAACGAGACGAACCGTGAGAAAGTGTGGCAAATAGAGAGAGAGTAAATAATTGCTACTCCCTGATGGCCGATATCCTGCAGGTGCGACCCGCATCCCGGGGGTGTCCTCCCGTCTCGGTTAAGTCTTCCGGTCATCTTCGACGGTTCGTGAGTCGCCCTGGGCCATCCTGAGGCAATCCATCATCTCTTCGCCAAATGTTATTCAAATCGCCAATATTAAGTCACCTAAAAAGGAATTTTTCGTTGCATAAACATATCTCACATAACGTACTCATGATGGTATAGAAGGATCAATACTATTAGGATTGATGAATTACTTACCACTTCTTCGAATTTAAACATAGATCATCAGCTTTAAAAACATACAAGAATTCTAAACATCAGTACTTTAGTACACCGATTAGGTTGAAGGATCAAACAATTAGGATAGGTTGAAGCGAAAAAAAAAAAAAAAAAAAAAAGTTTGAGAATCTGAAACCCTAAACCGGAAATTTCGGTGAAACTGGGTAAAATTAATTATGTAAAAATTTGAAACTGAAATATTAAAGTCTTGAGGTCTCACAGATCGTTTGAAGTTTTGAACAAGGTTAAGGTATGAATAAAAATGCCGAAATTCCAAGCTTTATGATTTGTATAGAATTATTTTTCACTTAAAAGACAAGAAATTGCTCGCCGTTTTCGACTTCTCGCATATTTACTTTACAAGTTTTCAAAACTCCCAGTTAATTACAAAAGACTTATTTGCATAGCAGTAATTAGACCTATTTAGTCATACGGAGTTGAGCTTTGGGTCTCCACGAAACCTTCGTATTCTTCTCGTATCCAATCCTAACAAATCTGAAATCCTTCATAAAATCCTCAATGCTCCTTATTATGTCACAAATAAACTTATCCATAGCGGTCTAGATATGCCATATGTTGCAGGTATGGCACAAACAAGATACCTATCCTTCCATGAAAGGCTAAATATCCACTCGTATCCCTACTTAATTCTCGCCCATTCCCGATAACCCTCCAACGCATCTGAAACAAGATAACCTAGGAACTCTCTAATGTAGAACAGCTATTGATGTACTACCAGTGAGTAGTTCTTCACTAGTTATTGACTTGTCATTGCAATCATTTTACCGCATATTTGCTCATTGTATACAGATGTAAATATCAACAAACTATCAATATAATTGTATATAATCTGTGTATCGAAGTGCTCTTTTGATTACTTTATATGTTTTTAAAACTGATTGTGATTGTTTAACATTCGAAAATAGTCTTTGAATATAAAAATACTATAAAAATGGCAAATAATTCAAGAATCATTATAATTGTTTTTAATTACTTCCCTGTTTTTATTCTGATTGTTGTTATCCAGATCGTTAAAAAAATGTATTAATTTAATTGCTCTGATGTTTGGAGGGTGTACAGGCATGATTTATTGCATTAAATTAATTTAAAAGTAAATTTTACATCTGACGCGATCAGTTGCTCCAATAAAAACTTTACAGCTAAATAAATGTTCCAATTATGTTGCTTTTCATTAAACATTAAATCCTTAACAACAGTGTTGCTCTCTTTATCTTGTTGCCATGATGCCATGCTTTATGAATTACCTGGCTACAAGCTTTACGACTCAGCGCTAGAATTATTCAATGTCAGCGTACTCAGGTTACCCCTTCATTTAAATATATTTATTGATCCTAAGTTTTATCTTTACGTAAAAAATTAATCCTAATTTTATTTTAGATAAGTACAGACATTAATGATATAATTCGGTGGAAAATGTCAGGTCTTTGATATAACTGCTATGTTATGAAGTCAGTGCATGGACTTCATCGAATAGCTCTAATATTGGTTAGTGCCATCTTTTTAGGTCCCTTACTTTTATTTTATTATAGATGTTGGTTTAGCCTTTAAATTATAATACAGTAAATTTAAAATTTTTATAGAGACAGTAGTTATAGATATAAAACTGTAATAAAATTTATTTGTAATAGACTGTCCTGGAGTCTAAAGGAATGTGACCAGTCTTTCTATGTATCATTTTACATTTTTTAAAAATAAATATAATAATAATATTCATAGGAATCAAAATTCATTTAAAATAAAAAAAAACTCTTAATCAGTATCAAAATTGTTTGATAAAATTATATGATAGCGTATATAGTGCTTGTGTTATTCGATGACTTGCCACGAAAGCATTAGGCGTTTTATTACAATCCAAAATATAATATTGTATTCTAGAAGTATCTTCCTCGCGACAATATTTTGTAATATATTTTTTTTCCTTTGTCAATAGATAGAACTCCTTTAAAATGAACCATGTGCAGAAAAAGGGTTAGAATCATATTATTTGTTTGTATCTCCAGTCAGTAAGAGTCAAAAGGGGTTAAAATGAAAAAAAAAAAAAAATGTGAAGTTCGAATTTTTTTTTTTTTTTTTTTTTTTTTTTTTTTTTTTTTTTTTTTTTTTTTTAAATTTTAATATCTGAGTACATTTTTAAATAAGATGTGTTTTATTTTTATTATTCATATTTTTGTCTGGTATTAAAAATTTTTTTAGGAGTTTATATGCAGTTTCTTGAATGTGGTTTAATGGATGAAGGGTTGTGTAATTTGTGTTTACAGTTTTTTTTTTTACATTTTCCTTTAGCAGGAAAATATTACATAGCCCCATTATCTTCTTCATATCTCTTTTTCTAGTTAGTTTTTTTGAAATATTCAGACTTTTTCTGAACTAGATTGCACCTTTTTCCTTAAAAAATGTAACATAGCCCCTGTATCCACCAACCCTTCAAATGTAAAATGATGTATAATAAGACTATTCCAATCCCTTTAAACACTAGGACAGTCAAGCAGATACATTTAATTGCAAATTTATATCTAAAACTACTGTCTCAAGAAAAAAATTATTATTTGTAAATTGAAAATTTTCTGTATTATAAAATTGCATACCCCGCCACGGCTTCGCCCTCTCCGATAAGTAAAGAACTCACAAGGGGACGTTTGCAGTTGTAACTCACAGATTTGAATGCCGATTTTTGTGTGGGTAGTAGAGACCTATAATAGTGCAAAACTAGAGTTATAGCCGCCAATGGGCATTAGGAACCGAAAAAAAAAATAAAATATGAAAATCACGTTTTATTTTTTTTCTCAGCTCTCAGTCAAGATAGAGAAATGATTTTTTCAACGTTTAATTGCAGTTATGTAAGGTATTTGATATAAAAATACTTTCATTATGCTCAAGACACCACCCAGCTTTAGGGTACTCAAAAACTCAAAAAAATGACAAAATTGCAAGGAAATCCGCTGTAAATCAGTGGAAACTTTTTTTCATGAACAACTGACATCAAATCTCGATTTAACGCACCATAAAACCCTTATATGTGAAATTTCATCAAAATCAAAAAATATTGATTTTTTACGCCTTTCGAGGAGGTTAAA
Source organism: Euschistus heros (assembly GCA_003667255.2). Taxonomy (NCBI): domain Eukaryota; kingdom Metazoa; phylum Arthropoda; class Insecta; order Hemiptera; family Pentatomidae; genus Euschistus; species Euschistus heros. The sequence continues at coordinate 794,818 of RCWM02000022.1, read as the reverse complement.
ATTTTGAAGTTGAGATTTCATCAACATTTTCTACCGGCCATAACAACTGCTGTGTTCAACCGATTACAACAGTAATAGCATTCTAAATTCTTTTTCTTGTTGGTTTGAAATATATAATATTGCTACCCAACACTTCTGCACGTTACTAGATTGTATTTTTTTTAAAAACTGGCATATCCCCTTATCCACCTAACCCTTCAGTTACACCCACATCTCCTCATATAATAATGAATTCCTCCAAAGAGATATCTATGTGTATGTAATATGTCCAGTCCTCCTATTCATTTATAACTTTTCCCTCCAAAATTCAGTTTTCCCAACCTATAAATAAAACATTAAACCCCATGTCTCCAAATGACTATCGCCCTATCTCCATCTTGTCTAATCTTTCTAAGCCCTTGGAAAGATTAGTTCAATCTCAAATTTCCAAATTCCTTGAAGAATCTAACCTCCTCGACCCCCTTCAATCTGGTTTTCGTCCCGGCTACTCCACCCAGTCTGCTCTCCTAAAAATCACTAATGACATATTTACCGCAATAGATGACAAAAAATTAACCGTCCTGTTACTCCTTGACTTTTCTAAAGCCTTCGATTCCCTTGATCACTTTATCCTATTCTCCAAATTAAAATCATTAAACTTTTCCTACAGTTCCATCCGCTGGTTTCAATCTTTCTTTTCTCACCGTTCCCAAGCAGTTAAAATACCAAACCAACCCCTATCTTCTTTTCTCACTCTTACCTCAGGTATTGCTCAGGGATCCAGTATTTCTCCTCTCCTATTCAATTCCTACAATAATGATCTTCCTAATTCAATCTATCACTGTTCCTACCACCTCTATGCAGATGATTCCCAAGTCTATCTCTCCTTCTCCCCTTCAGAGCTATCCACTGCTTTCGCTAAAGTTCAGGAAGATCTGGACAGAATTAGTGCCTGGGCGACTTTAAATAAATTACAACTTAACGAAAAGAAAACTCAGGCCATTCTAATAGGCTCTAGCTCCCTCCTTAATTCCTACTCACAATACCCTCCTTTAATCTTAAATAATCATCCTATCTCTTTCTACTCCTCTGTAAAAAATCTCGGGATTGTTTTTGATCAAACCCTCTCTTGGAAACCTCAGATTGTCCAAATTTCCCGCCGTTCCATAGGCCTTCTCAAATTATTCCACCGAAACCGTAACCTTCTTCCCCAGTCAACCCGCAAGCTTTTAGTCTCTTCCTTATTATTCCCTTACATTGACTATGGTTGTCTGGTTTGCGGTGGCCTCTCGACGGTTCTCGAAGACAGACTGAAGCGAATCATGAACTGCTTCGTCAGGTTTGTCTTCGGTAGTCCGAGGCGTTCCCATGTTCCCCACCTCTGTTCACAACTAAATTGGCTCTATCCCACTTTCCGTAAACAATATTTCCATGGAACATTCCTATACCAAATTATCAATACCCTTCTTATATTTACAATAAGCTCCAATTCAGATCTGCAGTCAATCCAATACATACGAGATCCCGTCTTTCTGATCTGTATACCCCGTCCCATAGAACTTCAATATTCCAACGCTCCTTCCTTTTCCGCTCAACAATCCTCTGGAACTCCATCCCTCCTCACATCAGACAACCTAAATCCCTGAAAACATTCAAATATCTATATTTCCAATACCTCCTTCTCATCCAGACTGACGCTTGCTAACTATCTAACTACTTAGTCAAAAATTATTATTGCATTGCTGGATTCAGTTCTGGAATAATTGAGATTCCTTTTAATAAAAATTTAACTTTCCATGAATATAACATTGGGTACTTCTATTGTACATACAAATCATATCATTGTATCAAAAGATTTTTCTATATCATTTTATTTTTTTTTTTTTTCTCATTTAATTCTATCTCCTCTAATCTGTAGAATGTTATCTTCTTTTCTTTTCTTTTTATTTAAATATCATCTATGTACATAGTGTCATTAATGTATTATTTTTTTTTATTTGTTTTGTATCTCATTATGTCTCTAACCAGATTTAATTTAGTTATACCTGCAATTATCTGTTATTCTTAAGGGACTTTGTCCCAGAATAAAATTATTTTTCTATGCTATTCTATTCTAATCTACATCCTTCATAACATAAAGGGTGGTTGGTTTTGTCTATTTATAGCAGTCAACAGGAATGCTGTGAATGATAAAATTAACACTATGGATTAACTTAATTAAAACTGGCACACCTCCCTGGTCTTATATTCCACCAAAATTAAACCTGAAGTATACAGAAAACACTTCGACGATATCATATCCTCCTTACCTCAACATTTATTAATATTCACAGACGGGTCCAAATCAGACACATCAACAGCATCTGCCTTTATCACTCCACAAACAACACATAAGTGCAAATTACACAAACTCTGCAATATTTATACGGCTGAAATTAATGCAATCGCCATGGCTCTGCGATATTCCTTAAACTCGCCTATTAAATATGTTGTCCTGGTGTCGGATTCACTCAGCGCTTTGAGGTCTATGATGAACATGTATTCAGATCACATAGGAATACATTACATTCTGGATCTCGTCAAAAAACTATATGAAGGAGGAAAATTGGTTCACTTCATCTGGTCACTAAGTCATATCGGTATAAGAGGTAATGATATGGCTGATAAAGCAGCAAAAGAAGCTCTAGCTCTCCCAGGACCTGGCAAAATTTTTCTAACGGCGCTAGAACTTGCACGCCCACTTAGAGAGAAGATATCCCAAGAATGGCAAGCATTGTGGGATAACAGCCCACCGAGTAAACTCAAGGCTATTAAGAAGGAAATAAAACCATGGAGCAGTTCCTACCGCAATAATCGCAGAGAAGAAGTGATCCTAACGCGATTAAGAATTAGCCTCTCCAGAATAACACATCTCAACCTAATAACCAAAGAGGCTCCACCCATTTTTGAAATATGTGGCATTGTTTTATCAATAAACCATATGTTTACTGAATGCCCATACTACACCAAAAAGCTAGCCGAATCAGGAATACCTCAAAACAACTCAAAGGCGCTTGGCAACGTCGAAAAAATTATTGAAAAAGTAATAGCCCTCCTTTATAGAGAAAAGCTATATTACAAAATATAGTTAAATTTCCACCGAGAACAGACGAGCGTTGATGACCAATAAGTTTTACGCTCCAAAACTCTCAAATAAATAAATAAACACTATGAATTATTTGCAAACTATCCCTTTTACATTTTTCGGTAACAAGTGTCGAAACAGAAACCATCTGGGGATAGCCCACCTGGTTAGTGGCTCCAGAGGCCGAAAGTTACCCGGGGAAGGAAATAATGATTAAGGGTAGGGGATGAGAGGTGTAATTAAAACTCATCTTGCTCCTAATGAGCAAAGCAGAGATGCTAAGGACCGGCTATATAGCTACAGGGAAATACCGTTAGTGCTGTGGCGAAGAGCTTTTAGGACAGAATGTATTAGAGAGGCAGCATTCGTTATGTTCAAGGTGAAGATTAGTTTAACTTAGCACATCCTACTGACCAACCCTTGTTCGCTGGACCCTTCCCAGTCAGAGAGCAATGGCTTGCACCACCTCGTTCCTCTATATATCTCAACTTGTGCCAACTTAATGGAAGACCTCTAATGAATCTTTATCACAGCATTCTTAGTTGTAATTATTTCAACATTCAGTTAGCGATTCTAAGCTTAAAGGTTCTTTTTTTCAAATCATCTTAATGATATCGCAGTAAATAATTACAGGAATTTATATTTTTCTCAGAAGTTTATGAGCAGACGGTTAGACGGTTGCGAATACTTTAGAAAATATTGGGCTCTATCATAAATTCATAATTTTTTTTTTACTAGTAATTTTAATAATGATTGGAAAACTTGTATGGTATATGTCAAATTTCTGGTTAATATCCCGTGCAGATCGTTTGCGACCAACGATTCGATTTTATCAAGTGTAGAACGAGGAGAAAGATGCGGGGAGCATTTTCCAAATCAAAATGATCGCATCCGAGCGAGAAAACCAACAAAATTTGTGGAGACTTTATGAGACAAAATCATAGATAAAAATTTTAAGAAGAATCCAAAGGAGTTGAAAACTAATTTTGATTTTTTTTAAAAAATGAATATTAAAGTATTTTGTGAGAAAATATGGGAATTTATTCAGATTCGAAGAAACGTAGTCAAAATTTTTGTTTAAGCCCGTTTTATTTTTTTGAGTCCTTGTATTATTTAAAAATGTAACATTTTAAAATATGTACTTATTGTTTAGTTCCACTACCCAGAGTGTGTCTTGGCTTCCTTTTCAATGTTATTTCACACTTCTCTGTCTCTTTTCTTCGTACTCCATATCCATATCGTACTTTCGTACTTGGTCAGCCTACTCTTCTTTTGCCAAATACAGTTCCATGCAACAGTTTGCTCGGTATTTAGTTTTGAGACATATTTATTACATGACCTAGTTATTCATGTATACTTTAATAAAATAGACCATATTGACTTCCTTGTATGAAAAGTTCAAATCAGCTCTTCGTTGGTCTGAGGTCTTCATGTATTGGTGTAAGCGTTTCAAGTAGTTTCTGGCTGTTTGTTGTAGTGACTGTAAGATTTTCATGTATTTACTCCGTAGTCACTACTGGTCTAATTTATTACAACTAAGGTTTTGTAAAGTTAAATTTTAACATTTCTTGACAATATCTAACTTTTTTAGAACCTCAAGTTTACAAAATATGCTGTATTGTACACCATTATTCTTCTGTTAATCTCATTTATTTGCTTATTTTCATCATTCAGTTCTGACCCCATCGATATATATTAAAAATAAATAAATATATCAACTAATTTTCTTAATAATTGAGATATAGTTATGGAAAGTAATTAAGTGGCGTTATCAGCATAAGAAATTTATCTTCAACTTTCCCAATTCACTTGAATCATTTGTGGCATTGCAATCTGACAGATTCAAACTCCAACCCTTTCCGAGATAGGGGAGACATCAAGATCCGGCCGAACTGTCGGATATTAACGGATCATTACACAGTAGGTCGTGTCGATCCTTGGCAGGGCAGGTGGAGCAACAATTATAAGGGCAGCCGACGCAGATGTGGTGGAGACAGCTGCTGTGTCATTTGATATCTCTCCTAATTGACTTACACCTGCAGGGATTACCCTTCCAAATGTCAACTCATGGTCATCGCAGCGCCTCTCCAACATGTGTTTGTTTTTGTTTCCTTTTGTTCCCCGATCTGTGTACAGCTTGTATTTCATTATCCCTTAACATCATTGTCATGGCTGCCGTATATTTTAGGGAAATTAATCGTAATCTGTATTTATTGGTTTGAACTTTTTTTTCGACGACTGATTACCTACAATTCAAAGTAACTGAAAAATGCAACTGTCAGTTAGTTGATTTCTAACATTTTTAAAACTTTTAAATGTAATTATCCTATTTACCACACTAGCTCCTTAATGTATTGGCAATACAACTCAACACACTGATTTACGTGTGCCAAATGTTAACAAATTGGTATTAGTTGAGAGAATATATCTGTGGTTGTCATGAAAAAGTGGTAGAGTCAAATTACCTTTCAAATGAATTAACCTCTTAACCTTCAATGCAGGATTCTTTATATCAACATTGTGAAAAAATGGTTACGGTGTGCTTAATAAAGCCTTAATGTATCTACTTCAGTGCAAATGTTGTTTTAGAGTAATTACAGGATTTTGGACAAGGATCAAAAATGCCCTACTGAAAAGTGTATAATTTTTACATATACATTGTTTCACTACGCATAAGCATTTCAATTATTGATATCCTTATCTTTACTTCATATATATATATATATATATATATATATATATATATATATATATATAATATATATATATATATATATATATTTAAACTATTTATTGATGTTTACAATTGTTTATATAATATACAAGTAAATTTAAGGAAAATTATTACAATGGCATGTCAGCTACATTTATTGATGTACTCACTTAAATGAAAAGCTCTACAGTCGAAGGACTCTGGGCTTTTTTTTTTTTTTTTTTTTTTTTTTTTTTTTTTTTTTTTTTTTTTTTTTTTTTTTTTTTTTTTTTTTTTTTTTTTTTTATTTAGGCGCAGGAGGATTATCGGGAAGCAAGTGTGTGGCTAGTTCGGAAACTAGGATTCGATTTGTTTTTAATTGTGAATTCATATTTCTAAAAATGTATACAAATAAAATATTCTTTTATATCCCATAAAAAAAAAAAAATAATAAAATTTAAAAAAAAAACATCTTTTGAGTATTTTTAGGACCTTTCTCTTGTGATCCATCCTTTGAACATTAAATTCGTTATTTCAATTCTCACCACATGTTAGAGGTGCTCTTCCTAGACAAAGAGGATAAGCTGTTACGGTAGACCACGGCTAAATAAAATGTCGACCCCAAGGAGAGACAGTTAACAAGCTCTAGTTTCCGGGAAAGACGCTAAGTGGTTTACGACTAGGGCACTTCCTTTCCCACCGCCATCTTCCAGGACGGAAGGACCTCTTCGGCCAGAGGTAATAAAACCACGTAGTTAGCACGGCCTCCACTATCATCTGCCAGTGTCAGGTCGGTATCCTATGCCTACTATAAAGTACAGTTCCGTAACCTTGATAAATGCGCCTTTGATCAAGATCTATTACATTTTTATTATCGTTTGCTCTCTTTATTATTTTTTGCTTTTGGCACGGAAAATAGTTCATTGAGTGGAGGCATATCATTAAGAATTACAGTTTGTTGCCCATATAGCCCAGTCGATTTACACATCGAAGTTTGCAAACACCCGTGTATCTACCATTTTTTAATATGTTGTTAGGACCCTTAAGTGAAGTTTCCAGCCAAATCCGGGTTTTGTAAATGCCTTGTCATATTTTACATATTTTACGAGATATAAGAGAAAAAGGAAATAGTGCTGAAAGTTGGCGGTTTTTCGAGTACTATAAAAATTACACCAAGTTTGGAGAGCTGCAAACTTGGATTTTAACTACCCTTATGGACCTAAAAAGGTATTAAAATATAGTTTATATTTAAGCTTTTGCGAACTTAGCGTTTTTTTGTTTTGTTTTTTAAATCGACTGGTCTAATAATATGTATGCAAAATTAAAATTTCGTTGCTGATTATGCTCAAACCAGGTACCTATTCCTTCATATTAAACTCCCGAACCAGTCATATTCACTAGTCTGTCAACTTTCTTTCTATTCTATTCCCAACAACCCTCCGTACACATCTGAAAAGAAGATAGCTTCAGAACATTCTCATATAGAACTTATCTTGAAGTGGGTAGTTGTTTCACAATCAGATAGTTTATTATCGGATGCTATTCAGAACGTTGTAAACACTTTTATTAGTTGTTTTGTTTTTTTGTACACATTTGTAAATTTCAATTAATAAATAAATAAAAGAAAATAATTTCGGGCGGGAAACTAAGCACCTTCTGTAATAGGTCGGTGTGGAGGCTCTGATGTTAAAAACTCTCCATCTCAATTGTAAGCATCTCCTGAATAGGAGAAAAACCAATAGAATAATGACAATCGAAATTTGACATACATTTTAGATAATAAATAATATTCATAGTGCGAATCTTAGTAGGGAATATTCTTTAATAATATATTCTTCTGTTAATATTGAAACTAGGTAAAACAAACTCTTTCGAAGAATAGTACGAATATCTATAAACATTTAGCAAAATCTATTTTATTTTCCACATATTTATATAGATGTTATTTTATACAACTTAAAACATAAATTAATTATTATTATAGTTTCTTGGTAGAGTGTAAGGTTAGATAGAAGTGCACACGAGTCCTGGGGTGCTAGATCCATCGAGGTGGCAGGTAGGATCGAAGAGCCGTACTAACCGCGAGGCCATGTCCTTCGGATTGCAGATAACAGGAGGATCTGCTCTTGGCCTAAGTGCACTCTCCTATCCACCGAGACAAATTACACGGCGTTTTGCCGCAAACAGAATGCAAATCTCTTAATGTAAATGCCATTACCGCGGTGAGGTGTACCGCCACCTCTTGAGTACCCTAACCATCCACCATCCACCATCACTATCCTCTCCGACCTTCGTATTAATTTACATCTGTACCGTTAAAGGCTTAACTTATCTCTAATAGTTGTTCAGTCAGATGGGCTATTACAGATTTAGAGGGTTAGTTCTGCAAATCTAAGAATCAGTCAAACTAGAAAGTTGATTGTAAAAATTCAAAACATGAGTCTTTTGTTTCACCGAATATATATATTAAATTTTAAAAATTTAAGATAAGAAATAAAACATGTTCAGACTCACCTAAGGATACGAAACTAAAGGCTTCTAAAAGAAAGTATATTTTTCAATTTCAAAATAATGACTTTTGTCTTCCAAAGTTTAACTAATTATGTCAGGACACAATTATTCAGATTACTATGAGGTATCGGTGATTAAATCTTCGAAAGTATATGTGGGCTGCTGAACCTTAACTACCAACTCTTATTGAATAAAATCAATGCATAAATATTATTGTATTTGATTATTTATTTATTGCATAAGTTCACTAAATCATGAGGTCCAAATAATAAACTTTATAAGAGACTATAGAAAATAAATAATAGTATATCATGCGTTTCTTCCGTTCTCGAAACTAAGAGAAAAAACCCAATTTCTCCCTGACTGGGAAAAACAATAGGGGATGGGTGTGTATATCTATAATCTTCTGCTTTTCCCAATTTACAATTTAGAATTAAAGGATCTAAAATGAATGAAGCGTTGGAAAAAACCAACAGACCCCCAGCCAAAAGCCATATCCCTGTCGAAATTAATGTTACAAAAAGAATGTCGGTAATTAATGGAAAATTAATGTAAAAACACAACCTATTTAACATGTTAGATTTTAGTTGTATCAATATTTTATAAAGTTGTTAAGTCGATGATCTGAAAGATAAAATTGATTTTCTCCATATCGCACTATGCTCCCATTTTACACGATGTATTTATAAACCCTATCTAAACATTTTGTGACAAATGTTCGGTACCGTTACATATATTTCATTTTAATGTTCTAAACGAGTAGAGGTTGGGTATCGATATATGTTGTCCCAGCCCGTTGTACCTTTTGAACGGTCTCTTCCGAGGTAAAATCGGTAGTACCATATTTTACGCAAATTGTTCCAGTAATTTATATTTTCTGTTTTCCTCCAGTGCGAAATGAAATATTGCTACAACAAATAAATATAAATTAATGCAATGAATAGCATTAAGCATAAATCCTGAGGCACTAGGGTTTGGTTATCGCTGTATTAATCACCAGTGATAAATCTTTTTTATTCGCCGGGGCAGGTCGTCTGTATATTTTGTCCCATGATATATTCCTCAAGCCTTGGAATCCGATTTTTTTTTAAATACAAGAATTTGTGTATGCAGTAGCCGTTGCCACTTTCTCTAAATATTTACACGAACATATCATTTTCGTGCTCTTACTATAGACCCACATTTATTGCTGCAGTTGTCCAGCCTGACCACAGTTTTTTTTTATTTTAGATTTTCTACATTTAGATATTACATTTTTTGTACACTTAGCTTTACTTATTTTTATTTATACATTAAATAAATAGGGAATCCATTTCTTGATTGTGAGTATTGTAAATAATAATGAATGTGTTGTATTCCTGTTTTCCTTGCTACCGATAGGCAGAGTTGAGCAAAATTTAATCATAGGTACTTGACAAATAATTTCCTGAAGTAAATCACCTGATATAATAATGATTAAATCTTTCAGTCATTTAATCATTAGTTCACTGAAATATGAAATTAGATAATTGATTCCAGGACATTAGTTGTCATAGAGCTATCATTAAATTTTTCCCGATTCTCCCAATAGGTAGCTGCTTAAGAAATCATTTTTTTTTTTTTTTTTTTTCATTCGCACCGATCAATTGTAATTTTGATAATCAGTGAATCTGTTGTGTAAATATATATGTATAAGGCATGAGAGGGAGGAAAACCCAACGGTATCTCCTCCTGTCTTAATTTCTTTTCTTTTTTATTTTAGTATAGGAAGTCTCTCATACAGCTCCTTTTTAGACTTCCTTTGATGTTTTCTGGTATTTGTGTAGTTATAATGTAGTTTATGTGTGTGTTGAGATGTTCTTGTAATTTTTCATGGAACCATTTGTAGTGGAACTGTCTTTGTTCGTTAACTGTTTTCATGCGAAGATCTGAATGTAGAGTTATGTTACTTGCATCCTATGGTGCTTTTGTGATTGTTCGAATGGTTTTGCCTTTTAAATTTTGAGTTTGTTAATATGTGTCTTTTTAGCTATTCTGCATAGCAAGTAAGTAAGCGTAAGTGTTAATTTTTTGTTTTAGTTTTAGAGTTGAATGTTTGAAGAGAAACGAACATAAAGCAAGGGCTGAGCTTAAGGGTTTTCCTTTTTTTATTGATATGTAGACCCCTTGTAATTCTTCGGTCAAATGTCAGACCAAGGTAGTGTACAGTGCCTGTCTGTGCAATAAGTGTGTTGTCAAAAATGACTCCTCATTAAAAAAAGAATAAATATGTGGGTTCCAGTGAAGTTTGAAAATCGACCGATAGGTGGTGCTAGCCATTCTGCAAGAGAGGTTATAAAGGGATGATGTTATATAGGCTTGACATTAATAATAAAAATTTACTTTTTCACTATAATTTTTTTTTAAGTGATAAATAAGTGCTGCGACTTGTGGATCAAATGAAGTTCAAAATTAGACTGTAGTATTTTATTCTTCGAATCCCAATGATTACTACTGATCTACTATTTCAGTTCAAAATATTACAATTTTCAGTTGAAGTTTCTATTGCTTTTAGAATTAACAAATCGCAAGACTAGACTAGCAAAAACATTGGAGTAAATTTTGGGACTGACTGTTTCTCTCACGGTCAATAATATGTATCAAAATGGAAACCTTTACAATCAAATCCTTCTCATAAAATCGGTAGACAAAACTCGAAGTATAATTTATTCGGAAGTCTTATTGAATTAACTGTTTCCTTTTTGCATGCTTTCTACAATACAAGATTGTTATTAATAAAAAAATAAAAATTTAATTATCAGTTAAAATTATCTATGTTCTTTACTTATGAGAGCGGGTGGAGCCGCGACGGGGGATGCTATATTTAAATAAAATGTCTACTCGTTAGTTATGGTATTTATACATGTGCAACCACCAGTTGCTACTTTAACCTAATTTTTCTTACTTTGATGAGATCTTTACGCCATTACCAATTATGACCTGTTATTATCATTAACCAAATTACTAATCCTCATTAATCTTCCCATATTCGTAGCAACATCCTTTTCCTATATCTTAATTTTTTCTTCTAAATACGCCGCACGCTAGAAGCCCAGCGGCTAGACATCTGTCCCCAGGCCAAGTTACCCCATCGATTACAGCCAATTATTTAATAATCATCCATCCCCTATTTTACATCGCCCGAGGACCAAATTACAGCTTCGTCTTCTTATCTGTCTCATTATCTCTCATTATAGATTCCCTATCGGCAAATATCCCTACCTCCCTGTTCGCAGCACCTAGGCCTTTTTATATGACTTCTTATAGTCACCGCCACCGCTCTCTAGATATCCTAGAAAAGTTTTTATTGCTGAAGGAAGCTGGTATGCATAGATAAAACGGAAAGATAAACTTATCGTTTTACTGGAATAAATATTGTTTAATTCGTTGTTTTGAATAACCTTAAGCTTTATAGAACTAATTGAAGTTAAGAAGAAATTCATTCACTAACGTGAGCTCGAGATGAGGGAGGTTTTTGGTAAAATTTCATTAAATCTGATTTAATGGTGTTTAAAAAACTTTCTTATTTAAAAAATACCAGTAAACCAGATTCCTATCGTATCATTATAAACTCCATTACCATTCAAATTCACTCGTCTTTTATCTTTCTTCTCATTCTATTCCCGATAACTATCCCAGGTGTCTGGAAAAATTAACATGTTATTATGAAAGATGTCGCATTTACTAGTTTTTTTTTTATTAAGTTGTATATTCCAAAAATTAACAAAGAATAACATAAGTACTATGCAAGTATCAATGCCGATCTGTTTTGTAGTATGTAGCAAAATACAGGAACATACTTGAAAATAAATTTAATTATTTGAAACTTCCTTATTATCCGCTCCTATCTCAGTAAACCTTCAAAGTTATTCATAACGTTTCCTATTCTTTCCTCTTTATCTGATCTATCAGTGTTCCTCGAGAAAGTATCCTAGGTCCCATTCTAACCACGTGCGATGATGACACATGTGTTTCATTAGTAAATAGGGATCCCTTCTTCGCCTCTCAAATACTCGACTTTGGATGATATTGATGAATTAAAATAAATCCAAACAAATCTCATCAAGTAACCTTTATCGTAAGCCTAGGACTTCTTGTGCTACAGTGTCCTCTAATGATATTCCATTAATGCCTGTTAAAAAGATCCGCTACCGAGGACTCCGTCTGGACAAACGTCTTTCTTGGAATCTTCATAGAAGACCGAAACGGCAAGAAACTGCCCATTGTTTATAAATTCTTCAAGATTTACTGGACTGACGTTCAAAGCTTTTGATTTATTACAAAAGTCTTATTTACGTCACAGTAATTAAGCTTCGGGGGCTCCAGTACAATCCAAAATATTTCGAAAAATCCTTAATGCTCATTACTTTGTTACAAACTTACCCATGGTGATTGTGTTCTGTATGCTGCTGAATTAGAACAAACCAGACCTGTCCTCTCATAGTAACATCCATAACCATTCAAATTCTCTCACATTGCTTCACTTTCTATTCCCGGTGTCCATCCGAGTTTTCAGACTTCTTTTTGGAGGACCTTCGAATATAAATCTTTTATTGAAATGCTACCAATGGGTTGTTACTTTACACCAATAGACCTGTTATTATAAGCTTTATTTTCTCATTTTCTATTTTTGTATTTTGTATGTTTGTAATTTCACTAAGCTAAAAAAAATTTGTTTTAAATTAGAAAATATATCTCACATTGGGGAGGGGGTCCCAACACATCTTACCCAGTCTCACCATGGAGGGAGGATCCTAATTAAATGAAAAATTCTGCGTAATGGACGTCCCTTGAGTATCAATTTAATTTAAACTTTAAATAAATTTAATTTGGAAATCGATGAAGAAATTTTATTTGAGTTTCATTACACACCGTCCGCGTACCTTAGAGCCTGCTGCCAAAACAACCGATTTAAAGCGTTAATGGTTCATCCTGACAAGGACAGTTTTTACCTTTCTAGTGGTCCTGCTGAATAAATCTTGTTGTTCCCATTCTGGCTAAATAAATGAGAATAGCTACCTCTGAAAATGTATGAGGTTAGCGAAAAGGACGCCATTTAAGAAGGCTATTTCTGCCCTTAAATCTCCATTGAGTAACTGTGGTAATGAAATATATGTATATTTTTTCTAGTATCTTCGACATTCCTTGAGATTCGTTTTCCACTTATGGCTTATCAAAAACCTGCCATCCTACTTGCCTCTCCTGCCTGTAGCCTGTACCTAAAATAGTATCCCCTTCACCAGGGCCATTATAGCTACAACTAAAGAGGCTGACGGTAAGACAATCTGATCCGTTCTGTTAATCAGGGCGGGGACATATGCTCGGTTACCGAGTTAATTGCTCCTTAGCCCCAGCCCCAGATGATATATCTGTCGGAAGATTTACAGTCCCTAGGTCCCCTCTTCTCAATTTCTCATCGCTTTAAATATACTTCTTCTTCTCGGTTCTCCTGTTATATCTGTTTCCGCTGTCACACAGTCTTCTCCCCGGCTTTATGTTAGCCCTATATCTTCGGCCTTCCCCCGGTGCCAGTCCTCCCTGACAGTCAACGACAAACACGCTCCCTGTAGGTCGTATTTCATCTAGCCTAGGTTAAACATTATTACATAACAAATCTTATTATGTTACATAATGGACAAATATTTTGTATCAGTTGTATTGAAATTATTTCATTTTAAATATTGGTATTAATCAGAAATTAATTCAAGTCTAAGCTTAAATAATATAACCATATCGGTAATTACTTTGTACTGGGTCGTTTTATATGAATATCAAAGGTATGTAAACGTTTAGACCTGTTAGACCTAGATTAGACCTGACTTCGTGTTGGGATACAAAACAAAAAGCATTCTATTGTTAAATGATTTCTTTTTCATATCGAACTTATAATTCGTAAATCGATCAGTCTAAAGTTTATGCTGTAGAACCCCACTAATCCGACCCCTAAGGGACTAAGGGATAGTACGGAACGTGCAAAAGGTCGGATTAATCGGAGGAATACAGGAAATAAAAACGTACGCTATATACACCAATATAATAATATGTTTGCTTGGATATGTTTTAACCAAATATTTGTATTTAGAATCATTGGCCGTAATAAAACTATATTTTGCTAGATTTGTAATGAACTAAGGTTCCTTTAAATTCGTTCATATCTAAGTGTATTCTAAACGTTGTTTTTAAGGACCTTTAGAGCGAAACCGGCAAAAAATTCATTATGTCCGCCACTTTTTAAGGGAATTCTGCAATTTGAAAGTTGTATCTCAGTCTCCATTTAAACTTTTCTCCAATAAGCTTACCGGGATGCAAGAAATATTACCACGGCCTTCGGTGAAGAGTGTTGTAACAACGTGCTTACATGACTCATGCTAAATCCAATTTCCCACCCAAAATAATTATTTTTTTCTGTTTGAAGGTAAATGACAGTGAAAACGCCACATCCACATCATACTGCATATTGACATAATGAATTAAAAAACGTATAAAAAAACTACCTTTATTGGCTAATCGCAATGGACGTACACTCTTACTTGACAAGGTTTTAGAAGTCCTTCCACGCCCACCTTTTTCGCCTGACTTCTAATCTGTTTAAAAATCGCGACAACTTCTTTAAAGGTAACATTTTTAAAAATGATTGTCAGGCCTAAAACTTACTTTCTGCCTTTATTTCTTCGTCCCCAAAAAGGAATTTTTCAGTTCTGGGATTGGAAAGTTGATAATACATTGGGAAAAAAATTTAAAGATAATGAAAGTTTTCAATACAAATTTATGTATTTTTTCTCCGTGAAAACATTTCATTTGAACTGACCCAGTAATAACAAAAACCCACGAAATTTGGCTTTTATACGTAAAGAAATTATTTTATTATGACAAGAAAATATTACTTTACCCAAATATTGTTATTTAAGGGTTTTTTAGTTCTTATTTATATCACGTATTTAACTATTATTACGTATATTAACGATTTAAGTAACTAAAATATCATTGATATGAATGATATATACAATATGTTTACATAATATACGTGTATGTGTGTGTGTGTATTTTTGTATTATAATATTATTTATTTTTTTATATTATAATATCAAAGTTCTTTTTTTTTTCTTTTAGACTGCTCTGCACTGGGCCGCTAAACACGGTAATGAAGACCTTATAAAGTTGATAGCAGGAACACACAACGCTGATGTCAATGCAAGAACGGTAAGTTATTTTAAAAACTAAACATAAGGATAAATAATTAAAATTACAATGATTTAGAAGTATCGTTGTTTTTATTGACAAATGACTTTCTGCTCAATATATCGTCGTCATCATTCCCAAACCTTGTAGTCCATTTTTTGTCGAAATTTAGTTTTCTAGTTTTTCCATTACATTCATAGTTTTTAAACTTAAACTGAAACAAAAAACACCTAATTTTGGTCATATATTAGGAAAAAGAGAAAAA
This sequence comes from Euschistus heros, assembly GCA_003667255.2. Lineage (NCBI taxonomy): Eukaryota > Metazoa > Arthropoda > Insecta > Hemiptera > Pentatomidae > Euschistus > Euschistus heros. Next base: position 779,050 of record RCWM02000022.1, on the reverse strand, counting down.
GGTTTTTATGTTTCCTAAAAAATCGCCTAAGGATTTTTATGAATATATGAGGTTAGGGACTGATGGTGACGATATGTAATGTAGTATTGCAGTATGATATTTTGTGGTTCTGTTTCTTGTAATAAAAAGATTAGAATTTATGAATTTCATTTTATTTTTTATTATTTACATTTTATTTTATTTAAATGAAAGAAAAGAATTTTTATTCAGTCATTAAAACTATTTTTAGTTGTATTGGCCTACTACAACCCTATGTTTTTTAAATAGCATTCCATTCAATGTGTGATTAGTTTTGCGGCTTTAGGTTTATACGAAACGTTTATCTATTATGTAGGAAAATAATTTTCATTTCATTTCGCTGAAACTTGTCCCACCAAATGTTGAACATGTGTTAACGCTGGCAGAGAACTGTCTCCTTCTTTCTACGAACAGCCGTTCATTCTGTTTATAATCTTATCTAGCCTTGTAATATTATCATCAATAATGCTGCTATCAGGATCGCACCGCAGCACGCAACCATATCAGTCTCTACGCTTATTAAATTGGTGTGAGCAGCCCCTTAAAGTACCTCAGTACTTCAAGAGAGCACCTAGTTTATACTAAATTATTTTAACTTTCTTCAGTAGGTTAACCTTCACCCTTGACTAGAAACGTTCCTCAACATACCTTGAACACAGATGTTCGTACATTTTACGACTTTTAAGTAAAATTTATTTTTCCAAAGAAATGAGACTAGATTTCTTAAAACTAATTTTTTATTAAATTATACATACATTCATTTCATAAAAACACAATAATACAATACAATATATGGGTGATTTCAATATTTCGGAACGATTCCAATAAAAAAAAAATATTCACTACATAAAACATGTAAATTAATTATTTTTCACAAATTGTTTCTCTAAGGTGTTTGAGGTAAGTCTGTGAAGTGGACATACATAATCTGCAATGTTTCTAGATATATTAAATAAATAATAACTATTAAAATCTAGGGAGTGTAAAACCACGACTATGAAGTGGGTTTATTATCTAGGGAGTGGGGAAAATATCATATTTATTACATTTAAGAAAAGAAAAGCGAAATTAACGAGGTATGTATATTATAAACTTGGTGTGTATGCATGAATTACATTTTCAGCCTTTTAGGTACGTACTGTCACATCTACTGTCAAACTAAACTTTAAAAATACTAAAATAATATAAAATTGCACTTAATAACGACAGTTCTATTAACTTTTAAACAATAAAACCTAAATAGATTGTAAATGATAAATAAGCTACGAAATAAAGACTATCACATTAGGTATTAAATAAAATACGAGTATATTAAAAACATTGTTTTGATAAAAATAATGTTCCTTGAACTTTCATTATAACTAAGTAGGTGGTGGGTATAACGTTTAAACATTGAATAAAACAATGTAGGCTGTACGTTTGAAAATAAAAAAATTAACGAGCAGCAATAATTGAATTCGTTGGTTCCTCTTGGGCTGATATTGATGGTCCCGCAGTGCTGGATACCTAGAAATTTCCCACATTTCATGGTATGAGAGGGAGAAATCAAGAAATTTATTTTTATAAAAGCAGATAAACGCTAAAGCAATTTAAGTTCAAATATAACACGATATCCTCACTCAGTTGTAGGGAATGAGTTGTTAGGGAGTGAGTTCTAACCAAAAAAACGTTGGTATCACGTTATACACGTGGCCTATATGAAAAGTAAAACATGGTATCTATTGGTTTTTCAGTAGAGCTTTGAATTTATCTTGAATCTCAAAAAAAATATCATGTTTTCAATGGGTTGCTACACCTTAGGGAGTGAGGATGAATTAAAATACGGCACTTACGCAGTGGAGTCAATGCACCTCCACTTGTCTACCAACGAACTCAGCGTCTTGAAACAGATGGCAGTAGACAGGTCCACAAGGTCTTTTAGAGAGCGATGGAGGGATTTTCACAAATAATTTAGGGAGTGAGCTAGAGGGTTGTGACACTTCTTTCTGTTAATGTATATTTGTATTGGTTTTGTAATGGAAACCGCGAGTGCAGCGCGGGCGGGAGTACCAACTTAGGTTTCCAGATAGGCGCCTCCCCTCTACGATAGTGTTTTTCATTGATGAAACACGAACTCATCACTCTTGCGGACGTTTATCTGAAATGATGTGAAGGGAACAGGTTCCGTTCATAAGTTACGTCAAGAATTGGGACAAGTTCCTCATGATGTTGAACTCGAAGAGGAAATTATTTGATATAGTAAATGAAATCCCAGTGTTTCATCAAGAGACTTGGCCCGTGAAATTGGTATTAATACATTCTCCCAAAGGTCAGTTATCAAACATTTTGCACCGAGAACCCTGTATTTTCACCCATATCATTTCACACAAGTACAAGGGGATAGAACCTAATGATCATGTACATAGAATACATTTTGCCGCTGGCTTTTAAATAGAGACATTTAAACAAGAACACCACGTTTAAATGGTCCAAAATCAGACATTGGGCTATGCGCGAACTTCGCATATCATCTAAATCTCTAGTGCCTTAGTTGAAAAAGATTTTTTTTTTTCCAACTGGACAGATGGTTTTTTCTCTTTTTACTGAGGGAAAATTTTAATGTTGTCCAATTGTTAATAGTGGACAGATATACAATATTTGTGCCTGAAGTAGTCAAACCCCCGCTCTTTGTATAATCCCTGATAACCATGTAGGTAAAGAGAAATTAATCGTCAATCACCCAAGTCTGCCTACGAAACATAATAGGGTATGGGCATAGTTGTTATATATAGTGGTAAGAAGGCTAAATATCAATTACAAAATTATTTTTGGATAAAAAATAGAAAACAATACCCCTTCTTATTTTTAAACTAGAAAATAAGCGTAAGAGAAGGCCTTAAATATTTTCGAAATGCCCAGCATTTTCAAGTTGTGACAACCTAGGGAGTGAGTATATGCTATACATAAGCGTCAATTACTCCGGTTATATATTTAGATATATCATTATTGTTGGGAGTCCATAATGGTACAATGGGTACTTGGCCATGTAAACTAAAATCTAAATTTTATGTTCAGTACAATTTTCAAAATACCTTTGTGACTTAAATTGTACCGAAATTTTGAAATCACCCATATGCATGTATATTGAAAGAGAGAGATATAGTACATAAAAGTTTGAAAAAATTATTATAAATGTTTTTTAAATGAATGATGAACTTTTTTTTATGGTCTAGAACTTCTTAGAATAAAAGAAATTAGTAAATTTGAAACAGCTGTTTTTAGCGCTGTACAGATATATTTATCTCTCGAAGTATCTGCTCTGGAGTTGGGCGCTATTCCTGAACGCCAATATCTTCATATCCTGGATTCCTCTGTCATCAGTGACACTCCGGTATTGGGGCGACCATGTCTTCTGACTTTAATAGTGGTCAACGCAAATGCCTCACTTCCATCTTGTTTGGAACGAGGGTCCTTCCTCCTCCACAATGTTCTCCGAGTCATTAGATTCCGATCCGGCTTAGGGTAAATGACCAAATATGGTTTGATTGATTGAGACCGGGAAACATTCCTTTGATTCTTTCCTTCCGTATGATGTATCACGAAATTTCCCGAACATTCTTGAAATAATTTGTTAAAGGCATCGTTTCGAAATTTGATAGTAATCTTTTTATAATTTTCTTTTCACAACATCAAATAAGTTATGTTGATCAAATCATCAAAAATCTCTTGTTATCTCAAGTTTTCAAATTTATTATTAAATTTATAACTTTACTGTTGGGCTAATATGTTATTAACTCATAACATCCTTGATCTCGGCCATTTATTTTAAAGCTCTTTGGAATTTAAATTGAAAACAGAAAGGAAGTATAACAATTTGATCATAATTGGTCTTTTATTACGAATTAGTGTTGAATAAATTTACATGTATATAACGTCCTGTGACATAAGGATTTCTTTTTAGTTAAGCCACTTTATTTTGGTGTTTATTATTTTAAATAGGTAATTTTTTTTTTTTATTTCCTTCATATCTACATTATCATGTTTATCTCTCTTATTATCGTTTTGAGCAAACAATAGGGTACGCAACCATTTTTTATCGTTTAAATGAAGCATCACATGAGTCTGTGAACTTGATATCTTAAATGCATTCACTTGTACTTATCTTCGCTAATTGTTCTTGTTCCTAACCCTATCCTCTCCTACCGCAAAGCTGTATAAGGTACTTGTCTTTTAGATCCGAATAAAAATATCGCGATTCTGTACCAACTGCTGCCTTATCTTACCCTCAAATTCTCTTATTTCAAAGGTCTCCCTGGCAAATAACTCCCACTTCCTCCTGTATCTTCCCCGAGGTCTTTTTCCATCGATTTACTCTGTAGAATGATCTAGGCCACCTCTTACTCTCACATTAGAGATGATCCTCCATCGTTGCCTCTGCAGTTCTTGCATCAAATTAGATCCTGCATAGGAGTCTCATCTCCATTTGTTTAATTTTGGTTTATATGTGTAATAGTGAGTGTCTATAGTACCATTGGATCAAACAAGAACTGCATACTACGACTAGGCCAAACTACATTACACTCAACTGCTTAATCTCTGTTAGTTAAGGTTTACTCCCTGACCATCAGGAACAAGCTCAAAATACAAAAAGCCTTCAAAATTCCTCCATAAACATAATATTACTTTTCTTTCAAAACCTATCCAAGCCCAAGTGCAACAGTATTTTGATGGTATGTCTTCTCTGTATTTTCTCCCGAAGTTGCATATACGTTTTCAAAATGTAAATAACCCTAAACAGTTAAATCTAGTTACTGAAATTGAAGGATTAGTCGAAGCTAACATTAATGGCATGAACAAAAATTAGGATTAATTATCAGAGTTGTATCCATGCATAATAACTTTTCACTTGAAGTACGCATGATGGTATAGAAGGATCTGTACAATTAGGATTGATGAATTAATTGCCACTTCTATTGAGATTAACAATAATAATACACTTAATTATAATAACTTTTGTTACAAACTAGTATTATTTCCCTTAATCCAGGTTTCAAAAAATGATGTTTTGGTTTGGTTGTAGTAATTTTTCAATGAGGTACCTAATTTTAAACCATTAAACATAAAAATTTGAATACAAAACAAAAATAAAGAAAAGAAAAAACATGTTTCTAATCAATATGCCGCTAGCCTAGAGAGAAGTGTTATAAGAAGACAGTTAACTAAAATTGGCCCCTTATCTTTCCATATAATCTTTTGATTTCGGTAGAGGTTGGAGACCAATACATTATACATGCAAAAGAACCTGTATTATGATAATCTACGTGCTTGGGGAATGGCAAAAGGGCTACCCCTGGTCCCATTTTTGGGACACTTCCCACATTTTTTCAACGATAGCCGAGTTTTTTTCAACGATAACCGAGTTTTTTTTTACCCAGATGTAATTTGTTAGCGGTTAGGGAGGAGGGAGAGAGCAGTTTGTGGTTATAGATAAATACTGGCGAAGCCTATAATGTCGAGACAATTTAGCCCTCGGAGGAGGTGAGACAATTAAACTGATTGGTCCCTTAGTACCCCCGTCATTCTCTTAATAATCCTAATTGGAGGGAAAGTTGAAAAATGACACGTACTCACCCATTACAAACTACCTACATAGAAAATAACCACCGGTTAACTTCATATTAATTTGTAAACCATTAAAGTTATTATTACTTATTTTTACCTTTTTATTAAATTATTTATAGCTTAATTTGTAATGTTGGACTTTTTTCTGTTTCATTTGCTGATCCGGTTCTACGAAACTGCAGAACGGGGTAAGTTTTAAGATTATATTTTCTTTGTACTTAGATTAGATTTATAATTTTTGTTATTAAGTTCTACTATATGTTATGATTTAAAACTAAAATTAAAGGTAAGCATTGAATTCTATAAACAATATTTTTAATAATGTCATATTTATATAATAATTTGATTAATATAATATTTATATAATAATTTTAATAACTTAACGTTTATATAATATAAGAATTTTTTTTTTGAAACTCTATTGATATTCACGACTGTAAACATTATACAACTGATGTTTGGGCAAAAGGGCATTAGTCTTTGAATGTGAAGTATACATGCTAATTCTAGTAAAATACAAACTTAAACAAAATATTATTCATTTATTTATTTGAAGTCCATTAAAGCCCTTTGTATTTATTAATTTCTTTTTATGATGATATGAGAAATGAATCTCCTCATTCGGTTGTTGAAAAGTTGGGAAAAATCAAAAATATTTTTATGTTGAAATTATGATTTGTAACAAAAATTATGAAAAAGCAATCTATAAGTACAGTGTTGGATTAATAATGAAATGTTGCTGTACTATTTCTACGTCAACTTATTCAGGATCAATATTTTTATTGCAAGTAAGGTTTATGTGGAAGATAGGGCGGGAATAGTTCTTTTGATCTGCAACTGGGATATTAGTAAAAATATTTTTGACGGCCGAAGGAAAAGCTTGGTCACTCTCATTTCCGACACATTAGTTATCGTCCTTTGGAAAATTGATTACATTGTTTTAATTTTTGAAAGGACACTCTTCCCGTTTAATCCTTTTCACTGAACACTAAACGATACTATTCTGAGATATTACAGAATTCAACGATTTTAAACGGTCGCAGGATATCTGCACACGTTCTGATAAATAGGATTTAAGTGTTATTAAGTGAATAACTGCCGAACAGCAAATATGACTTGTGCCCTTAAGATCGGTTTAATTATATTTTTTAGTAAACTCATTTCACTTAAACCGAATGAACTAATAAAAAAAGAATCATCAAGAAGACAGCGCCCAACAAGTATAATTTTGGAAAATTATTACAATAACATTTAAAGAACTACTCACTACTCCCAGTTCAATAAAAGTTAGAAGTTAGATCTTCACTTCAGACGTTATTTTCGGAATTGAATGTGATGCTAGTTTGGAAACTAGTAGATTCGAGTGGATAAGGTGTTAACTATGAAATGATCTAGGTGCACCATATTGAACATTAAGTTCTTTATGGATAAGTTTTTTGTTACATGATAAGAAGCATAGAGGAATTAAAGAACTGAACAGTTCTTGTATAACTTGATGTTATAAAGTGGAAGGAGCAATGTACGAATAGCAAATGGATTGTTATGCAGATACTCACAATATATCGCATTTCTGGAAGAACAATGACGTTACTCGAAAATTTGGTAAATTATTGTTATCAGAAACACTTTGGGTATTATAAATTTAGTAAATACAGTAATTTCGTTTTCCATTATTCTCAGTCACTTTCTTATTATTATTATTATTATTTTATTTTTTTTATAAAAGTTTCAAATAATTAAAAATAGTTATTTAGTAAGAGATTTTATTGGCCTGTAAAATTGCAATTTTTGCAGTTGTGTCAGTGTTGTTTCGGAACAGTAATAACTCAAAAATATATTTTCGAAAATAAGACATTTCAAAATCAAAATTGTACAATACAGATCCGGACAGCTCTGTCTCATATTGAGGGGTACGTTGAGCCACAAGGCACCCAAATGCATAATACAGAGCTGCGAGAGTTGCACCCGGCGAATGTGATTGACGTTGGGATGAGAATATCAATTGTAGTAGACTAGATAATGAGTGAATCACGGCAATGATGAGCCAAGGGGGAGCAACTAAGGGCTAAGGGCTGCGATGAGAGGTTAATGTAAATCAGGCCCTGTCTATGGGCTTGCTGAAGGGAGGAAGGGTGTGGCTAATACTGTAATAGATCGATAAGTTTGCTAAATTATTTCTGCTTTGAGCCATTGGTCTCTTTAGCTTAGATTCAAATTTCAGTAACGTACTAAAATCGATTTAAGGGCACTTTTGGGATGGGATAAAAAAGGTGGAACTCGCGTCACGCAACCGTACAATTTAGATTTCCTATCTAGATTTAGATCTGTTTACTATCTTCCCGAAAACCTAGAGACTTGAAACGTGGAACATATCTTAGAAGTGGATGGCAATGAAATAATAACTGGAGTGGATACTACACGGCGCAGACCTTTTGACACTCTTGGCGACGACTTTTAACTACTTCCTCCGTTCTTTTTCTTATAAGAGCTGCGATTGTCATAGGCATACCGTTTAAGATACGAAGAACCCTGCTACATTTCCTTCGAACCTAGTTCAGATCCAGCACTTTTACTTTTCAAATATTTTAATGCGAAGTCGGAAATCACCTTTGTGAAACTTTGGATATTTTTTTCGCGAACAGAAGCCAATAGCTAAATTGTGAAGTGGCCGAAATGAGACTGGTTCATCCACTCTAAATAGGACACCAGTGCTATGGTAAAAATGGTTTTGACGTACTTTACTCAAAGGACGTATAGTTAATTCTAAAAAGTAAAATTTAATGCACTATCAAACTACATGTTGGTTCGAAAATGGTTCTTCAATCAGCTGATTCTAATTAACTTTCCACAATATCAATAATAAGTAAATGTTGAGTGTTCTATTACGTTGGCAGTATATCTTTTCAACCTTTTTAACTTAAAACTAATGTTGTATTTACCTCTGAAAACCCCAAAATTTTAATTTTCTGTTTAATCTTACACTAAAACATTTTGATGAAAAACTCTCCCAAGGGTTGAACTCATTGATGGAACGTTTTGTATGGAAAAACTGAGGACAGTGTGATCAGTAATTTAAAAAGGTGTAATGAACTATTTGATTATTTGATCAATAATGATTAATAATAATAAAAATAAATAATTATCCAGTACAGTAGTTTTGTTTTTAATATGATAATTCCTTCATAATGTGAATAATTCTTACTATTAGTAATGAAATTGTATAGGAAGGTAACGGCTATAGTTCCAGCGTTGAAAATTTCTTGTCCATAAGTAGCGAGAGAGGAAAAATAACTTACGAAGATTTGTGAGGTAGATTTCTTTTTCTCTCGATATTAAAGATATATGTCAATTTTATTAGTGCACATGTAACATAGGCTGGCCACCCTCCTGATATGTGTTCCGCAATTGAAACGCCGGTGCTCCCTTCCGGGGTTCCAAAGGGGGAGTGTAGCGAATCCAAGATTTGTTACGGTTATTTGAAATTAAATTGAACCCTTGTTTGAAACATTTTAAAATGACGGGTTTCAATATCCTTTGTTGGCGACAATAAAGGCCATGTGACATGTGTCGTACTTCGAGGCCTCACAATCCGACTGAGCCGGTTTAAAATGAACCCTTGTTTCGACATGTGTAAGCCCCGCGCGATATAACTTGCTGCCCCATCCTGCTCCTGCTCGCTCCATACTCCTTGATAATTACCACAGCTCCCTGAGGCCCTCGGGATTAATCCCAGTTATTGCTGCTGTTGGAGCCCTCCAGCCCTGTGAGGGAGGGAGTTTCAACTACCGTTCCCTACCGGCTCCCAATTATAAACTTCCTCTGCTCACCTTATCAGCGTTACTGTCTCGTATCCTTTAATACTTCAATTAGCCTGCACATGGTCTCTCCATTGAATTTTATTTAACTCCTTAAGTTAATATTTAATCCTTTTATACCTATTAGTTTATCTATACTATCTATATCTACTCTATTATATAAAAGGACAAGCCATTTTTCGTTTGTGATTACTAAGCCATGAAAACTACTGAACCCATCGGTACGAAATTTTATCCACATCATCTTTATAGTTTCAGGAAGGTTTAGTTATAATAAAATCTACTTACTATACATGAATTTGTTATTAAAAAAGCGATAATGTGTGGATAAGGTGAAGATTGAAAATTGCCCGATAGGTGGCGAGCTCCATTCTACATTGAAGGTTACAATGTTCCAGTGTTACGTAGAGTTTGATATTGCTAAGAAAAATTACTTATTATTTACTGACATGTGTATCCCAGTGAACTTTGAATATCGATCGACAGGTGCTTAGCACCTTTCAGCAATACAGTTCAAAATAGTGAAACTACTTTTATACTTTAATCAGACACCTTTACGTACTTTAAAGATTACTGATTTAAAAAAAAAAAAAAAAAAAAAATCAATTTATTTATTTGTTTTTTTTTTTTTTTTAATTGTATTTATTTATCCACATCTGTCAAAATAAATACCGACAATAAGCGGAATATTTAACACTATAAAAAATGAGTCACACATGATATGTCAAGCATGAGGAAGAACGTACCCAGCGGTAATTATTCCTGATCATTCATTTACTTAGGGAATGAATTTCGAAATTAGATCTCTCATCCACCTTCTTCGCAGTCTCCTTTTATTATTTTCAGGTGTATAAGTGATGACCATTGCTTCTATTAGTTTGATTTTTCCCGTTCTTCCACTTATTTTTTATTTACGAATATTTGAGCTTAACATTAATTGGAATAAAACTATCTTATCCCCAGTTTAACATATTTATCAAAATACACTATCTGAATTTTTTCTTTATTTCGTTTAACGTCACTTTATGCTGCTATGGCTAATCGGACGATGCTACGGTGGGTAGTCCTAAATTTTGCCTATCAATAAGGATAGGGATCTTTAACGAGTACCTGACATCGCACAGGCTCGGGACCCCCATTTTACGTTCCTTCCGAAGGACGACATAGCTAAGGATTTTTTACTCCCTTTAATAACTCCTAAGGTCATCTGCCGGGCTGCGAACCCGCGATCTTGGGTTGAGTAGGTTGCTATGCTAACCACCACACCACAGGTGACCCCTATCTGAATTTTGGATCTTCTAGATTTACTTAAAATTGGAAATTATCTCTATACTTCAATTTGAAATTAATTATTATTTCAACTCAATTATATGATCAAATTTATGAAGCATTTAATGACTGTGGCAATAAAGAATATGTAGGTAGTTAGGGTGTGCAGTCATAGAATTGAACACAATTGAAATATAAATTTTAATTTATTGTGCTGATACAATGCAAGCCTTCATAAAGGCTCGAATAAAAGATCACATAAAACAGAAAAATATGGCAAAAGAGAGAGGGCATATTAGAAAAGATAAGAATAGAAAAACAGTATGAAAATAAAAAATAATTGGTTTTTAAGAAAATAAATAAATTGAATATTTTGTTTTAATAAATATTTTTAGTTTTAGTTTTTATCGTAATATATTTATAAAAACAAAATATTCAATTTATTTATATTTATTTTATTTTTAATTTTAATTTTTTTTTCTTTAAAACTTACCTTTTTTTATTTTGATACTTTTTTCTTTTCTCATTTTTTTTTTAATATTCCCTCCCTTTTTGTCATGTCTTTCTATTTGTTTTTCTTCTAGCCCTGACGAGGGATTGCATTGTTAGCCGAGACGTCGGTACAATAAATTAAAATTCATATTTTAATTGTGATCAATTCTATGACTGCACACTCTAACTTATATTTTAGATGGAAAAATAATAAGATTTTTTTTGTTCTCCGATTATAATTTTTTTGCCATTCAGGAAAGTTATAATTTCAGTTCATCTTAGTTTCATTAGAAATTAAAGATTAATAAGTAATTCAGTTTTATCTTTTGCCAATTCTAAATTCAAATACATACTTCATAAACACTAGATTTATATTTGAATATTAAGTTATGTTTAGATTGTTTTCAATGGATTTTAGAAATGATTTTTTGTTGTTTGATAATATTTTATTGCCATGGAAGCTCACAACAATTGAGGTTCGCAAGTCAAGGCTTTGTAATAGCAATTTCGATGAGGAAGTAAGCTCTTGCAATATTGAACATGTGTAATGGACGGGTAGGAAGGTGGGTAGGGATTTCAAAAAGAGAGACAAGGGTAAGAAACTAAATTAATGGAGAGGGACACTTCGGGGGTGTTGTAAGGAAAAAAAAAAGAAGACTAAGGGGTGAATGGTTTAGCAGAATGGTGTAGGGTGGCAGAGTCAGGGCTTTCTCGGAATGGTGGGGATCTTCGGGGGTGTGCAACATTTTTGTGTGTTGGTAGCCTTTTCCGAGTGCTCGTTTGGCTCTCTGGGGTCATTGGAAACATAACTTAAGAACACCGTATGTTGTATGCATGTCAGACTTTTTTCGCTTTAAAGATTGTTTGATCGTTTTAAAGATTGTCTAACAAACGTATGCACTGTTTCTCCTTCTTTGTCTTGGTCCATAGCTTTCTTCATTAGTATTTCGGGTCAGACTGTAGTCTTCTTAGAATTTATTTTTACTTTTTAATACACTTTTAAGAGTTTCTTCTTAGAACAATTTTATGATAAGTAGTATTATAAAATATCTATTTCCAACATATGGTCAAAGTTCATTGATTTCGAATATAATAATTTATTATCCTCAAAAGATTATTTATATTATTATTAAGACCCCCCAGTTGAAAATACAAGTATAATTTCTTATTTATTTAATATTTACTCACAGTAAATTCTCTCTTATCCAAAAACAAGAAAAGTTCTTACGGTATTGGTATATAATTGTTTTTTCTTGTTCTATCTCCTTTGTGCCGTAAGAAGTGGAGTATAAAATTTATTAAAAACTAAAATAAAATAATATATTTATGTTTAGCTTATCGGTTGTATATTTACTAGTAATTACATTTAACTGATCGTTTTTGATACAATTTGATAAATAAAGCAATTATACAATATTTCATTACATGCATACAATTTTTTTTTTTTTTTTTTAAATACTAAAAACATCAATGCGTTCGACACGTCGTTGGTCGTTTTCTTTACCTCTTCGAGCAGTTCTAGATCACTTTCAAATTTGGAAGTGGTCAATTGTCTCCTTTTAATAGTATGCATTTTTTAAGCTGTATTTTCTTGTTGTCAAAATTAGGGCAGCGCTGTCGTAAAGAATGTGATGAAAAGTCTGGTGTTTGTCTGTCTTTAACATACTTTTAAGAAATCCACGTTTTTTGACATATTTATCGCTATAAACTCCGAAAATATTTGTCTGATTCAAAATTTCATTTTTTCACCTCAGAGCTGGTTAAATTTACTACTAGATCATATGTATATTTAATTTGTATTAAATTCATTGAAATATCCACACCAGCCCACTGAACATGTCATATTTTGCCAAAATATAAAAATTTAGTATGCTAGCTTGGGTGTTTCACGAGATTTAATATAAATTACATATATATGATCTAGTGTTAAATTTAACCAGATTTGAAATGAAAAAGTTAAATTTTGGATCGGACAAAAAGTTTCGGAGTTATAGCAAAAATTGTGTTAAAAAAAAAAAAAGTTTCAAAATGTAACATTTTTGTGGGTGAAAAAAACTGTACACATTCGAGTATGAAAAAAATGTTACACATTGTTGAGTTTGAAAAAATCGTTACACCAAAAAAGTGTAGACCACCAGCCAAAAGACATATCCATGTCAAAATCGTATATACAAATTAAATATATCCAATTTACAGCGTATTAAAATGAAATAATATGGTAAAATATTAAGAATAAAAAGTTTTATAGTTAAAAAAAAAAATAATATTAAGAAACATTAATTATATTAATTAATGAAAAGATAAATTCCATTTTTAAAAGTTAAAATTCAACATGGAAAAGATTGATTTCATTTTGCCTGCAGGTTACTGGTATCTCGTTTGAATATTTGGTTTGATTCTATTTGGCTGGACTGCTTGAGTGACGTTGGCTGTGACGACCCTATCACCGCAGTGACCCCCCACTAGCCTCAAAGGGTCTGGGTCCACACCAACACTGCACTAATTGCTCTTGTCGGTTGTGAACAGTAGCGAATCAATAACCGATCTAACCCTATCTGCTTAACTCCATCCAAGCCAGTTCTCATCAACTTCCTTTCACCTTTATTTTAATACGTAGAGTTGAAGTGTTAATGATCTCTCTTTATTTTAATGTAGAATGTGCACATTTTAATAATGTCATTCTCCAACATAATAACCTTGTCTGCGGTCACAAAGAGTAAGTTGTCAAGTAGGAAAATTCCCATAATAATTTACTAATATGAAGCATAGAATTTCAAAACCAGCCAAGTCCACTTTTGAAAATTTTTCACTGCTGGTCGATAAAGGTAAAGGTCCGAATGGATCAGGATCAGGCCTTATTTTTTAAATGTGATTCAGCTACTTTTAGGAGAAAATCTTTTACCTGAAGGAGAAAACCTAGTGGAAAAAATAGAAATTGGTCTTGGCTGGTTTTGGGATTATATGCCTCAAATCATATCTCAAGCTTTAAAAAAATTAATGAAATATAGGTCAGGAAAAAAAAAAAAAATCATTTTGACTATTCACTTCTGATTTCACTCAGTTTATATAAAATCTCACGTTTTTCAAATTTTGAATCTTCTTTTTTATAAACCGAATATATTTATTTATTATGAATCATATTCTATCTAAAAGCACTTTAAGAGCCCATCAACATCATTAAAATAAAATAAATTTCCATCTTTCGAGAAACATTTAGCAAATTCTCCCTCTCGATGCCTTTTACTAAGAAAATGAGTTTTCATTTGATAGCGGATTTTCGTTTCTTACTTTTGATTCTAGTGATTCGGCTGCATCTTTCTATTGCCCTAAGTCTCATAATAGGTCGTTGATTAAAATAGAAAAAAAAAAAAATGAGGTCCCTTTTGGTATGAAAAAAGGAATTCTACATTAAATCGAAAGAAAGAGTGTGTCAAAAAAAAATTATATGGATTTTTTTTTTTTTTTTCATTTTAATAAGATGAAATATTTAAGAAAATGCATGAAAATCTTATGCAGTTTTTTTTTTTTTTTTTTTTTTTTTTTTTTTTAATGTTACTGTAATCAAATACCAGACTTAAAATACAAAAAACTGCTCATCGATTCAACAAACTACTCAAATATTTTTTAGACACAAACATTAAGAACACGAAATGGGTTACAAAAGACTTATTTACATGGTAGTAATTATACCCATTTGGACATAAGGAGTTGAGCTTTGAGGCTCCCCTAAACCTTCCAATTTTTCTCGTATCCAATCACTAACTATTTACATTTCAACATTTTTTTACGTTGGTTTTTCTTCTAGTCATGAACTACCATGTAAGACAGACACAGATTTATAATTACTTCAAATACATTGTAATAAAAAAATTAAAAGAATTATGAAATTTCCAAAAACATGTATATTTTTGGGGGGAGAGAGTGATCATAACGTTCTTAGGTTCTCTAAGGAGGGCAGGAAGAACGGTTTATCCTACAGTTTAACTGCCTACTGATACCATAATGAGAAGGTCGATTTTTTTCATTGGGTCCGCCATGAAATAAATTTGTTTTAGAACATTCCGAAACGTTGGACCGCAAACGGTCTCCAAAACATTTTTTTTTTTTTTTTTTAATATAATGAACGATAAAAAGTAATGAATGTGTACTTATACACATTCACCTATTTTTATATTTGTCAAAATAAAAGTTTAAAATTAAAAAAAAAATGTAATGATGTTTCTCCCCAAGACAAGAGATAATTCTTATTTTTTCAGAACATTTTTCGTTACAACTCCAAAATATTGATTCGATCCTGATTTTCGTTTTTTAAATCTTAAAGCTGGTTAAATTTGCAATTAGATCCTATATATCAACTTTTGATTTAAGTCCGTGAAACACCCACGCCAGCCCACTCAACATTTCAAAAATGTCAGGTTTTGCCAAAACATACACATTTAGTGTGCTAGCATGGGTATTACATGGAATATAATTTAAAAGTCGTAGATAGGACCTGATTGATAATTTAAGTAGCTTTAAAATGAAATAAAGCAATTTGGAATCGGACATATTTTTTAGGAGTTATAGAGAAAATATGCCAAAACAAACTAGAAATTTTTAACAATTCGCAGTTGTTAGCGTGCTGGCAAGGTATTACATGGCATTTTATCAAAATTTGATATATAGGACCTAATAGAAAATTTAACACAGCTATGAGATGGAAAAAGAAATTGGAATCGAACAAATATTTTAGAGTTTGAGAGTTATAACGAGAATGTTCCGAAAAAATAAGGATTTTACAACAGTACGCGGTATTCACGAGGTGGAATAGATATTTCATGGAACTTAATTAAAATGAAATATATAGTATCTGATGATAAATTTAACCACTTTAAGATGAAAAAAAGAAATTCGAGATTAGACAAACAGTTTCGGAGTTATAGACAAAAGAGTACCGACAAAACGCGTTTTTGAGGAAAAGTGCGACTTACCGCAAGTTAGCCAATTTTTCTTCCTTCACAGTTCTAAAACTATCGATCTGACAAAAAAAACGAATAGAACCAAATTTATTGCAAATTTGCTTAGCTTTAATAATGTATATAACACAAAATTTGCTGAAAGTAACGGTTTCCGAGTTACTGGATCAAAGTGCTAAATACATACAATTTTCAACACTTTCCCCCCTCCCCTGCCCAAACCTGAAGATGTTTCAAAGAAATCTTTTAACCACATTTACAGCTAAGGTTGATGAACAATATGCAATAGTCAGATCTTTTTATTTTTGGTTCGATATCAAGGTTCGAATGCTAATTTCCCTGTACTATAATAAGCATATTTGGCTTAACAACAATAATTTTATTTTTAGCAATAAGCTTTCAAATTATAATAAAAACTATTGATTTTTAGCAATAAACATTGCAATTTCAACAATATATATATAAATTTTAACAATAAAAACGTGTTTTTTTTTTACATTTTCCATATTTCCCCCACTATATCTTCTTAAGCATTGATCCTAGAACCAAAATGTATAGAACCTTTTTGTAAACAATTTTATGTTAATTAATTTAGTAAATAAACACATTTTCGCTAGAGGCAATAATTTTCGAGTTATTAACGAAAAAAACTGAAAAAAACCGACCTTTAGAGCCCCCCCCCCACCCTTAGCTCCACCCCCACCCCCCCAGTACTTTTAGTATGTTGTTAAGGACACCTTCCCCTACAACTGTGCCAAAATTGGCTTCTACATGAATTAAGTCCTCTGAAAATCCTTCGTTGCTTGGACTAAATAGCTTGCCTGAACCTTGTTGACCTAAAGTAAAGATGATAGATAGGCCTAAGAGATGCTAAGTGGCCTATTTTTAGCGGGTATATTTAACTAAGCTTGAGCACATTTAGCGGATGGATGTTGAATAATTGTGGACCCCCAGATACAGCTGTCTAATCCTCTCTATCTCCCAGTATTTCTGGACCCTCTGTCAGCTGTGGTCCCCTGTCCTTCCTGAGTTATTTTCTCTGCTCTGTCACTGCTCTTCTCCTTTCGGTGTCTAATCGGTAAGCTTGAAATGTGGAAAAAAAAACCCTTCTTGGATAAAGATAACGCAATTTTAGAAAAAAAAAAAAATCCTTTACCATTGGTCACCATAATTTTTATCATATTACCATACAATCTTCAAATAGTATGACTTTTATTTGTCTATAGTATACTGATCTAATCTCGGTTTAATTAAAATATTTGTATTATTAAAATTATTGTTTTTCATTTGAATCGTAAGTGAATTATGGTTATAGTTAATTAAGGTTTTGGATTTCTCACTCTCGATTAATTCAATTTGAAAGTGTGACAGTGAACCCCGCTTGTTTTTGTTTTTGTTTTTTGGTTTGGTCCATTTGAATGAGTACTAGCCTAGCACTCGACTAGTACTCTCTTTATTTTTGGTTGTGGCCTGGACCCCCACACTCTCTCACACACTTTTCAGGTCCCCCCCCCCTCCTGCACAGGACGTGGAGTGTCAAGTCAGGGAGAGAGGAAGAAAAAAGATTTGGAGATGAGTGATGTGGAGATGGGAGACTCATCGGAGCACCATGCAGGTGGCGACCCCACTGTCAGTGCACGAAGAGGTGCCCGCTCTAGGACCGATGCCGAGGGCTTCATTACCCCAGACCCGAAGAGAGTCTTCAAGCCTCGGCCAATGGCTGAGCCTAGCTCAGTTCCAACGCTCAACCGTTATGATGCCCTGCCGGCGGAAGTCAGCACCGAGCCAGCCAAGGAGAGAGACCACCTCCTCCTATTATCATCTCACCGCCGATATCTTTCACTCATATGAGGAGGAAAACTGGCAGAAGTTGGGATCATTAAATTTGGCTTTAACAACTCCCGGCGGGAGTCCAGGGTCTACCTTAACACCGCCCGGGAGCATAATACTGCTACCTTGCTGCTTCGCAGCGACCAAGAGTGTCAATTCCACTCGTACGCTCCCAGGGGGACCCGGAGGTCAAAGAAATTTGTCCTCCACGGATTCGACCTGGATCATTGCCTCGAGGAAATGACTGAAGATCTCGCAGCCAGACTACCAGGCTTTAAACTTGTACGACGACTAACCCGAAGAGAAGGCGCCGGCGGGTCGTACGCAACTGAAGGTGTCCTCCTCATTACAGAGCACGCAGTGAAAATCGAGGCGATCCAGAAGCTAAAAGAGATCAATATGGTCCGTTTCCGGGTGTCTAACTTTAAGGATGACGGGGGCCCGGTTCAGTGTCGTCAGTGCCAGCAATACGGCCACAGCATGAAATACTGTGGTCGTACCTGCGCCTGCCCATGGTGTGAAGGACCACACCTCATTGAACAATGCCCGAAGAAGACCACAGCCGCTCCAGTATGCGCTAACTGCAAAGGACCACACGCCGCCTTCTCCAAGGAATGCAGCTATCGCCAAGGGCTAATAAAACAAAGGAGGGCTAAGACCAACAACGCCCCGGTCTCTGTTCCAGCTCCGGCTCCGGCTCCGATAATGGACGAAAAGAACTTTCCTCAGCCCAAGCCTGCACGAGGCAGCCGCTCCTTCGCCGAGGTATCCGGATGGGACCAGCAGCAGCCGTCGACTACTTCGAAGAAGTCAACCAGCCAGCCCCGAGTCAACATCGAGGAACTATCTGAGGTGGTACCATACGCCGCTCCTATAGTTGACAACAAACTTACTTTATAGGGTCATCGGACGTATGGACCAGATGATGGATGCTATGACCAACCTGATGGGGCTCGTATCCAGACTCCTTCAAAAACATGATGGTTGAAGCCTTAGTGATTAACTATAACATCCGAGGTTTCGGCACTGCGCAACCCGAACTGGAGGTACTCCTGCTACAATACAGACCGGCGGTGGTGGCCCTGACCGACACCATGCTCTCCCCAACGACCAGACTATACATCACGGATTACAACGTCTATAGGGAGGCTGTCAGAGATGGTGAAAGGCAGGGAGTCGCCATCCTGGTGAGAAAAGACCTGTCATCGAGACTCGTTCCGAACCCAGTGGATTACTGTGATGGTGTTCACATGATCACGGTGGATGTGCGGCTCAAGCACAGGTATACGTTTGCCTGTGTCTACAGGAGACCCCGGGCGGCAAATACACCTGTTCGTGACCTATTGCTTCACGCACAGTCGCGTAGCAGGTTTGTCGTCCTGGGCGACCTCAATGCCAAGCATCCGGCGTGGCTGTGTCGCAGCAGCAATCCAGTGGGAAATATCATCACAAGGATGCGACTCCAGGTCTACCACCCTGGCGTTCACACCTTCCGCTCGGACTTCGACCCTACTAAGACATCGACTTTGGACCTCCTGATCACCAGGGACATGCACAGCGTCACCGACTGCCGAGCACTACCGTTTAGCACCTCTGATCATCGCCCTGTACTCTACATCTTCGAGGGCACTCCAGCCACACCACCGGCTACAAAGTACCGGCTACAGAAAGCGGACTGGAAAGGGTACAGGACCTCGATCGGGGAGTGTCTCCCTAAGGTGACGCCTTGCCTGACCCCTGGTGAGATTGATGCAGCAGTGGAGACCATCACAACCACCATCCTTGATGCAGCCGACGCCAACATCCCGAAATTTGCTCCTCTACCAAACTACCTCCGACCTCCACCCCCGCACATCCTGGAGCTGATAAAGCAGAGGAACAACCTCCGAAACATATTTTGTCGCACTAGAGACTATAGCTTGAAGCCGTCCATCAACGCCATGACCAGGCAAATTGCCAGGCTCATGAGCGATTGGAAGACGGCCTTGTGGCACGACCAACTGCTACGGACTCACAACGACCATGGACAGTTTTGGAGGTTGGTCCGAACCTTTGTTAATAAGAGGAGGGCGGTTTTCCTGACCGACGGGGACCAGCTGCTCACATCTACTGAACAGGCTGAACAACTAGCCCGCGCATATACCGCCAAGGATGCTGAGAGAACGAGTGATGCTCCGCAGCCACCACTTGGACCTCTACCGAGCCCAATGAGACGGCCATCTTCTCAACTTATAAGGAGCTCGAATCAGTCCTACGCCGCATCAAAGGGAAGAAGGCATCCGGACTGGATGGTATTCCCACCACGCTGCTGGTGATGTTACCCAGGAGGGGCAAGGCCTTCCTGCTTAACATCTTCAACTCATGCCTCCGGATCGCCTACTTCCCTGTGGCCTGGAAGAAAGCTGTGGTGGTACCACTCCTGAAACCTAAGAGGTCCGGGAATGTTGCGGACGTAAGTGAATAATTGAATCGTTTATTTCAGAAACCACCTAAAGGACAAAATATCAAAACATGCTTTTTTTTGTGGTACTGTACAATTTAAAGATAAATACATCATTTAGTGCAGAAATAAGTTATGTTCCATATCAGCAATGCTTTTTGGCAGCCCTGAAAATAATCCGTTTATTTCAGAAAGAACCCAAGCGCAGTTTTTTTTAGTTTTCCGAAAGTTTAAAAAAGCGCACTTACGTGGTTTCTGAAATAAACGATTCAATTATTTGGGTAGGGCTTTGAATTCCAAAGTTTCTGGAAAATTCTGAACTATAAACAAACCCTCGAAAGCAAAACTTGTCTCCGTTTCTATCGCTGAAAGTAAATTTAAAATTTTAATTGATAATAAAAACACTGCATCACAACAGACTGAACAGAAGACAACCACCGCGGGGTCATCTGTGGTGTAGTTGTTAGCATAGCAACCTACTAAACCCAAGATCGCGGGTTCGCAGCCCGGCAGATGACCTTAGGATTTTTTAAAAGGGGGAGTAAAAAATCCTTAGCTATGCCGTCCTTCGGAAGGGACGTAAAATGGGGGTCCCGAGCCTGTGCGATGTCAGGTACTCGTTAAAGTACCCTATCCTAATTATACCTGGATAGGCAAAATTTAGGACTCCCACCGTAGCATCGTCCGATTAGCCATAGCAGCATAAAGTGACGTTGAACGAAATAAACAAAGACAACTACTGCTAACCCTTCGTCCATATTAGTCAACGGTGTTGAAAATTACACTGTGCTTCTATTTTTTTCTGGAAGAAGTATTTTGTCATATCTTTTATAAATGCACCAGATTTACTTTCTGTTATGAAAAAAAGGTACTGGTTTCACATCTTCCAGAAACCCGACAATCGATATACGATTGTTAATAATAACTTGCGTTACTCACCTACTTAGCAAATATTGGTTTTGATGGGTGCTATGTAGTAGCCTAATATTCGACCAGTCTGAAATTCATATAGGAAGAGTTGGGGTACTGTATTAAAAGTGGAATAAAACTTTTAATCATAAGCCAGAATTTGTATGAACGAAGAAATCTAGCGTAATATTACTGACAACTGAGACTTTAAGCATGGATAATCAATTATTTAAGTGTATGCTATATCCGCAAATATTCAACGCTATTATGTTCTATTCATCGGTGCTACAACTCGATGTCGGTTCTTGGCTTCCTTGGTTTCCACCAACTCGATCCTGTGCTGCTGTCATCCAATTTCTCACACCTATCATGGACCTAACATTATCTGCCACATCATAACTCCATCGTAGTCGAGGTCTTCCTCTGAGTCGTGTTCCATACATCATCTCTGTCATTATTTTCTTTAGCAGGTCACTTTCAGTCATACGAACTACATATATTCTTTAAATAAATGTTTGAGCTCCTCGTTATCTACAAAAAGATGTGTTTTAAGTTTATATGACGTCCTTTCTAAAGTATGATGCGTTAGCTGAATATTTGGTAAATCGTCGATCTTTCTTTTCAAAAACCACACTGGTACGGACCCAAAAACTTTTCTGCAAATTGGAGTAATGGCTAAAAGAGGATATTAGACTGCACTTAGTAAGAAAATTCCTCTATAATTGCCGCAGACCAGTCTATTACCCTTTTTGTGTATTCGACAGATTATGGACTTATTCCATGATTCTGGCATTACTTCATCAGTTCAAATCCAAATAGTAATATTCTGGAGGATTTTTACAAGTTCATTTCCTCCACACGTTAATAATTCAGGAAAATATTTAACGCTAAATAGTTATATTTTCAATTGCATATTTACCTGTTTTTATTTGTCTCAAATATGGATTTCCTACCCCACTAGTATTTTGCTATAATGATGAAGTATCTACCCTTATTAGTATCTCATTAGGGTTAATGTATCTTAAGCGAAATTGCATATACAAAAGTTTCATTACTCAATAAATGAAACAGCCATAATGATTTAAATTTGATCAAATTAGTTTCAAAGATCTTTTCTCTATTGTTCAGCGAGCATAAAACTATAAAACTGGTATAGGAGATAAAGCTCAGATTGGGGGAATCGTGCGGTTGTTTAACGATCCTGAGCGGAGCCGGCGGTCTGTAACATGTCGATTTAATATCGGCCAGGACCTGGCCAGCTTTAATTTAATAGAAGGGCCTTTTACCAGCCTTGTTTGTTCGCTTTGTTCCGATATTAGAGCTAGTGGAAGTTCACCGCCCGATATTTCTCTAAAGCACCCCCCCCACCACCACGGGCTAATGCCATTATGTATTAATCGTTGTTTGGCATTAATATCCCCGGTCCTTTGTCAGCGGTGTTGTAGGAGCCAACTGCGGCGGCTATCTGTTTCCTGGTGCTTTTGGTGGGCCGCGAACCTTTTATATGTTGTTTTACCCACCTAGCTTTCGATATATGATCCCTGTTCTGTACTTATTATCTAAACTGTAATCATGTTATAGAATAGTCTATTTGGTCTAGAACTTTAACTTATTCGGTGTGGAAGCCCAGGATCTCAGTAGATTTAAAAAAATAAATAAATAGCTGGTATTATTATTAAGTTATTGCCAAGTATTGAATTTTAAAACCTCAACCTAAACCGAAGGTTAAGGTACAATGCTCTAATTCTTCACTCTCATTATTTGGATGAAGTGATACGAGTATATGTACCCTTGGAATTCGATTAACCAAAGTCACCTAAATATAATCCTTCTCAGAAGTCCTCACCCCATGAAAACAAAAACTTTCTGCTGGCCTTATAGTGTACATAATTCAGAAAAAGGCCAAACATCCTGGTTGCATCTCACTCCTAAAATAAATACAAAATTCTATCAAATAGGGGCTTGGAAAAACCAAAATTTACCAAGTCCCTATCAACCGAGCCTTCTATTTCTTTGATTCATTTTATTATTTTTGTCCACAAAACATTCGATTGCCGAACAAGACATTAGGGAAACTTTGTACGAGCATTAATATGGGAAGGCTGGAGGATGGGGAAGACGGTCAACTAGGAAGCGAATCATCAACTATTTCTAACGAAGAAGTATTTGCTGATTCGGAGAAGACTTTCAATACCTCGAAGGCAGAACTGATGCAACATCACTCGATATGACGGTTTTTAAACGATAGAAAGATCGTGTCGCGGCAGAATCGATATCTGTACTTAAACCAAAGACATCTTTTTTTCTCAACCTGTAAACTGTTTGATTTACATATATAGTAATGTTAATTATGTATATTATTGTTGCATAGATAATAAGCATTATTTTGTTATTTTATATATATATATATATATATATATATATATATATATATATATATATATATATATATATATATATATATATATATATATATATATATATGTTACATCAATTGTCCTACGTTATTTTTTCTTATGTATTTCCCTTACTTCTTTACTTTTTTGGGATCTTAATTAACCGACGACTTGGTTATCCGAACCTATCTCGGTCCAAACCACGTCGGTTAATTGATGCCTAAGCGTATTATTATGGGTGACTTCAACATTTAGTCTATTTAATTTTAGTTATTTTTTTATTTGATGCTGATACCATTGACCTCCAGTAAAACCAATGATAACTCCTCGCGTTGCTCTACCCTTCAATTCAGTATTTTTATCGAATGAGGGATCATTCCAGTGTTCAACAAAATCGCGACATTGGCGTATTCAGTATTTAGGGGGTGGGTTTGCAATTTTATACTAAAGCGACATCAGTTTGAACTTTCCTTCATCAAGGAAATATTTGATTGAAATCGAATTTATTAACTTGTTGTGTGTATCATGTCCTTTTTACATGATTTATATCTATGTGACCTCTTTAAAAAAAACTGAATCGGCCTTGGATATACATTTCATAACTTTTCTGTTAAATAGGTTCAACCCTAACATATTATAAGATTTATTGCCAAAAGCCTAGTACTAGTTTATTTGAAGGAAAGCAGTTACTAAACAAACCCAATTATCTTTTGAATTTCTTCAAATAGATTTTTTTTATAAAATTTGAACATCCAAGGAATCGTTGTTCCCTGAAAATTCATTAGTGGATTGACACAAAGATTTTCTCACTCATTTTTGAAATCGTTTAAGCTTGAAAATATAATTGTTAATAACAAAATATCATTATTAATTAAATAAACACAATTACGTCTGCAGATCATATTGATCATTTTTTTTCTGAATTAATGTATTGAATCAAAGCTGACCTCTACATCTTTTACATTTGTTATCAATTGCTATATTATTGTAATAATTTATCATGATCTTAAAAAGTGTTGAATAATGTATTATTTGTTTTGCAGGGTTATACAGCGTTGCACATAGCCATGCAGTTCGGTCATGAGGATGTTTACAGTCTGTTAACAGAAGTCTATGGTGAGTTTCGTTTAAATTTATTTAATAAGTGGATACTTTTTTTTGTAACTATTTAAGGTATAGAAAGTATGGATTTTTATATTGTATTCTTCCAATTTTCATGTTAACTCTAGCCTAAGTCTTGCAGGAAGTAAAAAGTAACAAAATTAATAACGTTATGTTTGTATTAAGTATTCCTCATTCTGGTCTTTACGAATTGAACGTGACTTAGGAATTATACGGTTTTAGAAAATGACATATTACTTAGAATGTTTGTCCAGAAGAAAGATATTAGTGAGATATGGATCGGATTGTTACAGTTTACGTGATTTCTCCATATTTCGTTTTATTGAAAGTACGTTAATGTCGAGTTTAAGGAACAAGACAGGTGATCGGCCGTCAATGTATTAATGAAGTATCGTTGAAGAAGAGCGAGATACTAAAAAATGCAAACTACTGTCAAACTGCACATTTACTCCTAATCTGCATTGTATTGGAAAAAGGAATAAAAATGTGTAACCAGATGACTCTCCATTACAACGATAACTGTGAAAATCTGCAAGACCTTGGTGATTACCTAATTGAAACTTTTAGTATTATCAGCTATGATTGATTGAGTTCTTTAGTTGGAGATATGTAGTTGGGTAATAGGTTACGAACCTCAGGGTTGATCCTGGATAGAGGGAGCTTTGTTTGTTGAAAGTGAAAATATTTTTCAATATTCGTCAAGTATATAAGAGAAATATAACACTAATGTATGATATTATTTATTTATTTATTTTACAAGCATCTACCCTAGAGGGTCATTAGCAACAACAAATATATATATATATTTTTTTTTTTAACATTCAGCTAATTCAAATATTATTGGTATGTGATATTTTAAAAGTAAACATAATTATACAAAGTTATAAACGTTGGATATTTTCAAAAATTTAAATAAACTTTGCACAGACGTTTCACTGTCACCAAGAGCGATGTCCATCCGGTTGGCCATTCCACAATCTTTCCTTACATCCTTGTGTTCCTCGCAGTCCATTAAGATGTGCTCCACGGTCAGGGGTACATTGCAGGTCCTGCAGGTCGGTGGGTAGAGTCCCTTTAGAAGATACGTGTGCGTTATGGCTGTGTGTCCCATCCGTATCCTTGCCAAGACAGCTTCTTCGCGGCGATTTCTCCTTTCTGATGTTCTCCATACGTCAGGACTACTTTTAATTTTGCCTAATCTTTCAGCTGTTTTGTTCCACTCTGTAATCCATGATTCATATATTCTTTTTTTTATATGAATACGGCAATCCGATGCAGTCGTTTTATTGATGTATATGACGTTTGAATTAGGTTTCAATCTTGCAGCATTTGCAGCTTGATCTGCTTCTTCGTTTCTTCCGATGCCCAGATGAGAAGGAACTCAAAGAAATCTTACCACTTTGCCTGAACGTTGACATTGCTTCACAAGAAGTTGGATTTTCATCACCAAAACGTCTTTTGAGTTCCTGTTTTCCAGTGATTTCAGTGAGCTTAATGAATCGGATACAATCAGATGATATTTGCATTGACTATTCATTATGAATGTCAGCGATTTCCAGATTGAATAGAGCTCACCGGTGTAAACACTATTCGAATCTGGTAGAAGAAGTTTGTAACAAACAGAGCCCGTAATAATGGCACATCCAACTTCAGAGCTGGATTCTGAAGCTTCGGTAAACCAAAAACAGTAGTTGAAGTACACTTCTTTTCGTTCATTAAACATTTTTTGATAAATTTGATGAGGAGTCGTGGGTTTGGAAAAAAATGATAGACTGTAATCAATCGGACTTTCTGTTTGTATCCAGTTAGGTATTGGATTGTCTGGGATTTTAAAATATTTAGGGAAAGATAATTGTAAATCATTTGCCCATATTTTGCATCTACAATGGAAACATTTGCAGGATCGCCTATGCTCTTCATTCAAAATCGTATGTGTTGTAGGATCGTAAGCGAGGAGGTGTTTTCTTGACATAATTTGGCCGAAGTATGCTAAACTCAAATATTTTCTCCTTAATTCTAAAGATGGCTCACCACTCTCTATGTACAAACTTTGGGCGGGTGTGGTTCTAAATGCACCAATACAAAGACGAAGTCCCTGATTATGTATAGTATCTAGTAATTTCAGTGTTGAAACACTAGCAGAACTGTAGGCAACAGCTCCATAATCAATGATAGGCCTAATCAGAGTACGGTATATCATTAATAAAGTTCGTCGATCTGATCCCCACTGAGTGCTGGACAGAACTTTTAATAAATTTAGCCCTTTCTGGCATTTTGCTTTTATTTGACGAATATGTGCAGACCATGTTAGCTTTTTATCAAAGTAGATTCCTAGGAATTTGATTACTTCTTCATACATAATAGGTTGTTGAAACAAACTTAATGACGGGTGCGTTTGGCATTTTCTCCTTTTACAAAAATGGATAGCCACCGTTTTAGAACTTGAAAAGTTGAAACCAGTATTTTTAGACCATGATTCGAGATTCCCTAGAGTTGTTCTCAATTTCCACTCGATATATTCTATTGACTTGCTTCTTATATAAATAGCAAAGTCGTCAGCAAACAAAGAACAATTTACTTCTGCAGGCGTTGTATTTACAATGCTATTTATGGCTATTAAAAATAATGTTACGCTTAGTGGAGATCCTTGGGGCGTTCCATTTTCCTGATGGAATGATTGAGAAAGGTTAGATCCAACCTTAACTTGAAACGACCTATCTTTAAGAAAATTGTTAATAAATGTCAATAGCTGCCCTGAGAGACCGAGTTTGGATAGTGTACTGACAACATTATAGCGCCACATCATGTCATATGCTTTTGTGATATCTATGAAGACAGCTACCAGGTGTTCTTTGTTTGAAAAAGCCCTTTGAATTTCGTTTTCAAGCTTCGTGATTTGGTCGATAGCAGAGCGGTGTTATCTGAATCCACACTGGGAAGTTGAAATGAAGTTTTTTGAGTCCAAGAAATAAATTAGTCTATTGTTAACCATCTTTTCGAGAAGTTTAGAAACACAAGAAAGTAGTGAAATAGGCCTATAGTTATCAATGTTTATATCTTTTGTAGTTTTCCTAATTGGAATAACAATGGCCTTCCTCCAGGCTTCGGGGAACATCCCTGTCGTCCAGATTTCATTATAAATTGAAAGGAGAAATGATTGTGCAATTGACGGTAGTTTCTTCAGAAAAATATATGGGATCTGATCGGGGCCTGCAGTAGATTTATCTTTGCATGTGTTTAAGATAAAATTCATTTCAGCTAGAGTAAATGGCTGATTAAAAATTTCTGAGCCATGTGTATGAAATTCAATCGAGTTTTTTTCTTTTTCACATTTATGCTGCAGAAAATCTATGTTATAATTATCAGTTTTCGACGTAGTAGAAAAGTGATTTCCAAAATGCTCAACTATTTTACCAGGGTCAGTTATGATTTGATTATCTACTGAAATCGAAGAAACAGAGTCAAGTTTTTTGGATCCTTGGATGGCATTAACTTTTTTCCATACTTCTGTTATGGTAGTATTATTGTTGATAGAATTGACGTAAGTCATCCATGAATTTCTTTTGCTGGCCCTCAATATCTTGTTGGCAATTGATCTCATTTTTTTAAATTCAATTAAATCTTCCAGCGATCTTGTTTTTTTGTATCGGTTCAGTGTTTTTTTTTTTTTTCATAATTGCGATCCGGCAGTCTTCATTCCACCAAGGAACTAGACGTCTGTCATTATAAATTACTTTGTGTGGAATATTCTTTTTTGCTGACTCTTTGACACTTTGGTTAAAGAAAGTAATTTTGTTCTCTAGATTGACATATGATTCTTTTTTCATTACCATTTCTGATTCTATTAACAATGAAAACTTTTCCCAATTCGCTCTTTTAATTGACCATCTCGGAACTCTATGTAATGTAGCATTTGAAATATCATCAAATTTAACAGTCACAGGAAAATGATCACTTCCATACAAGGTGTCCTTTACGCTCCACTGAACTTTATGTAAAAGTTTAACGTCTATGAATGATAAGTCGATTGCGGAAAAGGATCCATTGGCACAAAAATGAGTAGGGGAACCATCATTAAGTAAAATTAAAAAGCTATTGAGATCTAAAAAAATTTCTATTTATCTTCCTCTATTCTTGTAGTCTGATAAAGTTGAACCCCATAATTTATTGTGACCATTCATATCTCCGACCATGATTAGAGGTCTTGGGAGTTGGTCAACTAAAGCTTGGAGATCATTGGCAGTGAAGTCTCGGTTTGGAGGTATATAGATATTGCAGACTGTGATAGGTTCAGGTTTGTATAATTGTATAGCAACAACTTCTAAGGATGAGTCAATATTAATCCGTTCAGAATATACTTCTTTTTTACCATAATCGCTACTCCTCCCCAGGCAGATCTGCAATCATTTCTTCTTTTCGGTAGATGTTAAAATTTTTTAAATTGACAGTTTGTGATTTTAAAAAATGTGTCTCTTGTAAACAGCAGCATATGGGATTTTCTTCAGCTAAAAGTAATTTGAAGTGCTCGTAATGTTTGTAAAATCCGTTACAATTCCACTGTAATATGATTGGTTTTTTTTGTTTGTAGTTATTTTATTAAAGTAATGAAAAGTTGTTAGTCACTTCCTAGTTGTCGGTGCTGTCGTCTGTATTTAATGTATTTTCTGTAGAGTCCCACTTTCTTTTTAATATCTTGGATATCCTTAATTTGGATCGTCTGTCAGTTGTGTGTTTCTTTGCTTCGGCAAGCATGTCTTTTAAGCCCTCTTTGTTGTTGGTGAACTCGTGAACTAGTTCGCTGAAGTTTTTAGTTTCAGAAGACATTTGAATGAATTTCACCATTTCATCAAAAGAAATGGGATATTTATGTAAATTATCTTCTATTAACTGTCTAGCATTTTCGAAGTTGATTTCAGTATTGATATTGGTCTTTTTCAGTTTTTTTGACTTATTCCGAGAAGGTTGAGGTGCTGGTATTGGTGGGAAATCTTGTAAATTAATGGTATTTTCAAACTCATCCGGAGAATCTAGAGATAAATGTAATTCTATATTGGATAAAGTAGAAGCAGGAGGACTTGAGTAACATCGTTTAGTGCCAGAAACCGCCACGGGTAACGCTGCTAAATTATTGCTCGAATTAACAGCTGATTCGGCACCGGAACTATCTACAGTGATATTGTCCTTGTTGTTTGACTCATCACCATGGCTACGTGATACTTGGTTTAAAGGCTCTATTCTGTTACTGTCTTCTTGTGACTCTATTTTCAAAAGGTCTCCATGACAACCTTCTATGGTCGTTGGAGCCTTATTAACCATATGATTTGGTGTATCTAATATTGAAGAATTTATGATATTAATTTAATTTCGTATTAGGAGGCAGCTGCAGCTGGATTTACTCTAATTAGGCCTGGGCACATAAATATTAGGGCCTCATTCGGTTGGGATTGAAGACAGGGACATTTAGGTAGGGAGTAATTGAATGTGTAGTGCAAATGGACATTGGATATTGACTGGGTCATGTCAGCCATGTCCTTATTTTTCCTTCTACGCGGAGGTTCTGTTTAATTGGAGCAGCCCTGATTAGCAAGCTACAAGCCCTCGCCATTCCTCTTGTTTTCTGCTCATTAAACTTGTACCTTGTTCTTCACGTTCGAAATCTTGTTTCCTATCCTCCAATATCTAATCTGTTCCGTCATGCCTGCTAATCCCTTGTTCGACGTTTGTTCTTGTAAATCAGCCCTCGGGCTTCGTTACAGAGTTGAAGTTTTACGGCTGTTTAACGTAATTTAAATTATGTCCTTTGCACAAATTCGAATTCTTTCAGTCAGGTACATCCTCTTAATGTTTCTTTAATATAATATAACATTGGTAAATCACCTAACCGCATACATTAACGATATATAATTTGAAAATTACTCTATCATATGTCTCATTTCACAATTATCAAATAACTCTGGTGATACTCATAGGAAGGTGAATGGATTGGTTAGTTTGGTACTCAGCGAAAATATGGTTTCGTATTTTTTTTTTCTTTGAATTGAATTTAATAATATGAAATGAGTTCTTTTCAGTATCATTGGAGATGTTCCTTCTAAAACTTTTAAATAATTTTGGAAATATTTTTTAAACTTTATTTGTTTATCTGTTAAACATTTTAATTGACAATCAGCAGACGTAATAGTTCAAAAGTAAAATAAAAACAGAATATTCATGCATGAGGAAGAACTATACCAAACAGTTACTCTATCTCGGCATTGATTTACTTGAAGAGACTATAAAAATAGATCTCCCATCCATCCTTTTTTTTTGTATTCTCAGATAAATTGGTTGTAGCCATTTCTTCTATCAGTGGGTTCCTGCGTAACTGTATTATGTTATGAAATTGTTAGTTGTCTGTCCAGTTGTATTCACTAACTGTTAGCATATATTAGGTTAGTACATAAAATTATATTATCGATGAGTGAAGGAGCTTTTTATCAAGGTTAAAAGTTTTATATTAAAACGCCTGCCATTCTTTGTATCTAGTTTTCTTTGAGTCTACTAGTATTTTTCATATTGCTAAAGATTTAAGTTATAACTTGGAATATCTTATGGCTAATTATTCAATTTTACTTTTATTCAAGCTCTGGCAGTATTTATTTTTTCACCTGCAAGTCCCAGGTATTTTGTATGTTCTTATCAGCATTAATCCTAAGTATGTAATCTACTTTGTCTTTATTGATATCAATATATCGGAAATTAAAGTTTCATGTAGTTCGCTGACATTTGTCGTAGTTTAATTGTTTCATTCACATTATGCATCAATAATGTAGTTTTTTAGGTGTCAATGGAATTTAGGTGAGGCCTGTGTAGAATCTCGATGTCTAGTTATGGTCACATATAACTAAGCAAAACAGTTATTATTCCCTTTAAACATATCTCATCTTCACTACCTTTAACCCTCTCTCATTTTCCCTTGCTTTGACTATGGGTGCTTGGTATATGGAGGGCTGTCCAGTAAGTTTCAGATGAGATCGAAGTGACTAATAAATTGTTTCATAAAATTCATATTTGGAATCCCCCAGGTAGTATTCTGGGCTAGGGTAGCTTTTTCCTGATTTCCTTTTACTTCCTTGATATTTTTCTATGCTAATCGTTAAAAACTAAAAATCTTCTTTTATTCTTGAACTACTTCTCTGAGTTCTGAGTTACCTCGGTATAACGTGTAATCAACCTGTGTGTACTCTCTCCGATAAAACTGCTTTTTTAAAAAAAATATATTTCATCATTAATGCTTTCTCTTTTTGGAATTCTCTACCCATTCCTTTTGTAAGGCTTCTTTCTAAACTTCTTTTAAGCATCATATATTTTCTTACCACCTAGACAACCAGTCTTCTGCAAACATTTACATGGTGTTTATATATAAATTTAAAAAAAACCTATTTAGTTTAGTTGTTAATACTTTACATATTCTGTAAGTACAGTGATAATTTAGGGATTTTGGAGATAGACCTTAGACCGATACCTCAGCATCTCTGGATGCAAAAAAAGCTTCCAAGGTATGAATGAGCTGCCTTATACATCTTATCTAGTGGTGAATGGCGAGGGGTTGCCTAAGTTGATTTATTTTTCATTGTTAATTTTTTATATCAATAATTTATACCATAATTATGAATGTATTGATAAATGCAGCCAGACAATTGTACCATTATTCTTATTCTTAGAAGACTGCATGTGTCAGAATAAAGTTAATTATTCCTAAACTATCTTAAGGAAACCATAAATACTTATGGTAATACTTGACTTCTTTCTATTTTCCATTTTAAGATTGATGTAACTTTAACAAACAAAATGAATAAAAGCTGAGTCAAAATAAATATATATTTATGGACATTTACATGAAGTTCATTCCTTGATCTCATTATAGGATTTAAGAACATGTCCTTTTAATTTATTAGGAGGAAATTATGTTGTTTTTATTATTTTTTAAATTAAAAAAAAAAAACCTGTTTAATTTAGTAGCTTGATGTATTTATGATATTTTTTTAGGTGCTGATGGAAATCTTCGTGATTGGAGTGGAAAGAAACCTAGACAGTATCAGACTCATAAGGGCACCTCTGTTTCTGCTGATACATTCCGAAGTGAGTTTAAAATAAAGCGCAAGGATCTGTCTAGAAACAAGTCTACACTACCTCGTCCTAAGAAAAAAAGAAATGGATCTTTTCTAAGCCTTAATTTTGTAACACACTTGTAGATTTTTTTTGGTTCTTATAGTCTTTCTTATCACTTTGTATATTATTTTCATTTTTTTCAAATTGCTTTCTTTGAACACAAGCAAGCGGTGTAAAAGGCATGTTTTAGTTGCTTTGTAATTTTTCACATAGAGAGCTTTTATTTATTTTATTTTATTTTAATTACCACCACACTTATTATTTACTATTTTCTAGGATATCTGGCTATGAAAAAGGGGCAAGTAATATATTTATTTTATGTGATAAAATAATAGTATCAATCGATTTTATCTAATTTGTCTAACTGAAACTCATAGCATTCTTTTATTTATTAATTACTTTGCATGTTTTCTTTCTGTTCTTAATCATTGCATGTTTATACATTTCTTAAATAAATTATATAAATATTGTGAGTAGAATTTTATTTATCAACTTTTTTCTCCTTCTTAATGCATGTAATTCTCCTTTATTAAAATATCTCATTGAATAATTGCTTGGTGTTAGCACTGTAAACTGCACACGTTAATAGAAATGAGGTGGCACCCCGGTTTCATATATTTTCATTCAGTTTATTAATATATGTCAAAAACATTTATGCTGTTGTGTATATATTATTTAAGTGATTTCATAAGTTTCCACTTTTTCATTTCTATATTTTAATTGATAGAGATTTTCGAACTTTGTTTGCCAAATTAAAAAAAAAAATATATAATAATATTTGTGTTTTAATAGTACTATTTGTGAACAAGAAATCTTAAATTTAGACTAAAACAAAACAAAAGCGTTCTTGCAATTAGTATGTGGCTATTAGTGAAATATTGTAGAAATCATTTATCTTACAACTTTTTTTTTCTCATAAACTTTAACTTAAAACTGCAAAAATAATTTTAGTAATTCAAGGTTTTGGCATATGAAAAAAAGAAGAAAAAAATCTATTGTAAAAGCAAATAACTTTTTTTAAACATATTGGACAGTTTATTAATATTTTAAGCATTTCATTTTTTTTTTTTTTTTTTTTTTTTTTTTTTTTCTTATTTCTTCTACCTAATGGTGTTCCTCTAGTTATTGTTTACCACTGACAGCCCTCAACACTCCATCACATAAATTTATGCTTTCCTTATGACATTTCTATCCTTTCCGCAAAGAACCCATATTAGCTATAATGAAAAATTATACCAAAAACTTATTAATTTTTTGAATTATTTAAAACAAAATTTTATAACATAAAGGTTTTTTAAGTACTAAAGGAAAATGTTGACTTCATTGATGTGCACAGAAAATTGTGAGTTTCGTTTGAATAAAAAAAAGATTGTTGAAATTCAGTGTTGCCATTTATACAGTAGGGTCGCAGTATTTCTCATTGAACAAGAACATGATTAATTTAAACTATTACGAAAAACATCAAATTATCAAAATTAATGTAAGAAAATTAAATTAAACAATGATGATGAATTATCAAATTAAATTTACCTTTACAAAGCATATTTATTATTAGCATATTATTTACAAAGCATAAAAAAAGAAAAGAAAAAAAAACCCTGAAATTAAGTGGTGGAGAGTATCTACCATGTCCAACATGTCATTGTTTATCTGTATTTTTTTTTTTTTTTTTTTTTTTTTTTTTCGCAAAAAGATTCCCTAATTTTCATTATTGTTGGAGGGGTGTTATAAAATATTATATAAGTTATAAAATAAAATGAAAAAATGTTTTACTAGATTCGGATTTAAAGGGAAACTCTGACTTTAAAGACTCCACTATGATTTAAAAAATAAAATAAAAAATAGATATTTTCTACTGAAAAATATTCAGTTTAATCTACCTTGTCCATGTGGCTTATTTAGCTGTAATTAATGTTTTTTATTATGGACTTACGAGCCTGATAAGCATTTAGAGGATTCTTCAAGCAAATGAGGAATGAGCAAATCAATCAAGGAAAAATGAACTACAGTGAAAAGGTTTTTACTATTCCATTTAAAAATATTTAGGGAAATGTGATAGTCTTGATTTTCTAATCTGATCCTGATTAAGTTCATCTAGATACCATATATATTTCAAAGTAAAATGTGTTTTATAGAGTTGTGCTATTTTTTTCTCTTTGGTTTTCTATTTTGATGTAATCAATGAAAAATAGCTGAATTATTAAATCATGTTTACTAATTGCGCTGTTTATTATATTTACAGAAATCAAAGCAAGAAAAAAACATGCAGGTAAGAGATTTTTTTTAGTTACAAAAGCAGATTATTCCATTAACCTATATTTAAGTAGTTAAAGGAGTTTTAGATTTTAGTTGTTAAAACCAACAAACCTGTAGTGAAAATGCTAGTGTATTATTATGTATACTTTACCTGTATAGTGCCCACATTGTTGAGTTTTTGTATTTAGAAAGAGTTATTTATTGTTTCTTATCTTATAAATCGACAATATGTTATAATGATATGTTTAATCTTAAAAAAAACATTATTATATTGGGAGTTGGAATTAATTTTAAAGGATTTTTTTCGATTTTTGAGCATTTATTTAGAAAAAATGGTACAATGTATATTATTTAAAGTATTGTCCATCGCTAGCGACTACTTTTTTTTTTCCCATCTTTCTGGCAATTTAAGGAGACCAGCTCGGAAGAAGGCTTCGTCTTTTGAGGCTATCCATGAATCCACCCATTTTTTGCAATCTTCATAAGAAGTGAACCGCTGGGAAGTCAGGTCGTGTGTCATGCTTCGAAACAAGTAGTAGTCAGAAGGAGCAATGTCTGGAGAATACGGCGGGTGGGATAGGACCTCCCATTTCAGCGTTTCCAGGTATGTTTTGGCCGGTTTAGCAACATGCGGCCGAGCGTTGTCATGTTGCAAGATTACCTTGTCGTGCCTTTTTCCCCAAATAGCGGCCGTTTTTTCCTTCAGTGCACGGCTCAAACGCATCAACTGAGTTCGGTAGAGATCTCCCGTGATCGTTTCATTCGGTTTCAGCAGCTCATAATAGACCACGCCAATCTGGTCCATTTTTCATCACCAGTGACAATACGATGCAAAAAACCCTTTCTTTTTTGACGTTGCAGCAGTTGTTCACAGGAGAAAAATCGCCTCTCAACGTCTCTCGGCTTCAATTCGTACGGAACCCAACGTCCTTGCTTATAAATCATTCCCATTGCTTTGATGCGTTTGCCGACTGTTGACAAGTCGACTCCCAACGACTCAGACAATTCTTGAAGGGTTTGACACGAGTCTTTATCTTCCTCTAATTCTTTATCTTCAAACTTCTTCGGCTGGCCAGGGCATTCCTTGTCATCCGTGTCAAAATCACCATTTTTAAACCTCCGAAACCAGTACTCACAAGTGGAAATCGATGGAGCATAGTCCCCATAAGCCTCGCAAACTAACCGATGGGCTTCAGCTGCTTTTTTTTCTTCAAATGAAAGCAGAAAAGCAAAGCTTCCTGCAAATCGTCTTACTTGCCAAAAGTTGACATGTTTAGAGAGCAAAAAAACAATGTTGTTCACACTTCTGAGAAATTACACCTACTGAAAATCAAAGCTAAATGATGACGCTTCAACATGAATATAGCAACAAGTTGGCCCGATGGGATTAAAGACTAGTAATACCATCTCTTATCAATCCTTTAAAATTAATTCCAACTCCCAATAATATATTATTTATTAGGCATCATTGCTCTTTAGTACTGCGCTTTTCAACGTTGTAAAGAATGATTTAAAGAACTGTAGAAGTAAATCTTTGAATAATAAAGCCAGTATTAATAACAATACTAGCTCTTCCTTATAATCTAATCCTACTTTAGTTGTTTTGACTGAAACTAAAGCATACAAAAAATAACATTTACCTTCTTCATTGAATGCTGCATCTAAGGAGTTTGATTGACATAAAATGAGTGAAAGCAGATTTCTATTGAAGTCCTTTGATTTACTATTAACAAAGTATTGTCAATCTTGAATTATGTTATGATTATGTGATAGTTGTTATTTACATTTTCAGTATATTTCATAAAAATAAGTTTCAAAAACTGAAGAGAGAAGTTATGTGACAAAATAATCATTAAGAAAACATTCTTGGAATGAAATGAAACTTAAGAAATATTGTTAAGTAATATAAGAAGATGATCTGAAGATATGAGGGATGCATTCTGGAGAAAGAAAAAAACGCATACAAGTAAAAACCTTTTATGAAGTGCCAACAATTCGACCTGCCATGCAAGTCTTCTACTGGTGGCAATGGTTCGGTTGTACTATGCCAATTATCCCTTTTTGGACTTAAATGAAATTTAAACTAAATTTATTAGTTTGTGAAAAATGCTTTTATAGCTATATTTATTGATTTCTGAATTTCTTTACCGTTATGCTAAATTGGTAGACTGGGAAACCTTTCCTAAGATTATGGATTTATATTTTATCACAATCCTTTCTTTTTATTTATCTCTATCTCATTGGCTCTACAAACTTCAGTAGGCTTTAGGGCAGTCTCAAAGAGCTTTTACCTTCTATCTCTCTTTTGTGCAGCCACTTTCCAATTTCTGTATCCCAGCAGGTCTCTCATCTTAGTTGCCACACCGTCCACCCATCTCAGTTTCTGTCTTTTTACTCTCCTTCTATGTCGCTATGGCTCTTCAAGAACTCTTATGATGATGATAGAGTAGCATAACTGGAAAGGTTAAGTTGAGCAGGCATCTAGTAATCTAAGATACCATTAAGAGGTCTTGATGAACCCTTTCTTTTTAAAAATATTTATCTTGATTAAATGGGTGATATTCCCCATTATCTGGGTCGGTTGATTTTATTTTGTGCTGGTCCCACCACAGAACCTTCCTACTCTGGTTAGAATAGCTCGGTAACCTGTCGGATTACCTATCCTGCTCGAACTAGTTTGAGTACTTAAGGACATTTGATTTATTGCTTCTAGACTATGAAGTTACTCATAGTTGATTTTTCTATTAGAAATGAACAATTATTATTTCCCAAATAAATTGTTATTTATGTTAAAAGCCATGGCAGAACTAGGTCTTAATTTCAACAATACTATGGTTCTCAATATTAATCTGGACATTGTAAGTACTGAATTCTTTTAGTAAGGACCGT
Source organism: Euschistus heros (assembly GCA_003667255.2). Classification (NCBI taxonomy): domain Eukaryota; kingdom Metazoa; phylum Arthropoda; class Insecta; order Hemiptera; family Pentatomidae; genus Euschistus; species Euschistus heros. Next base: position 740,907 of record RCWM02000022.1, on the reverse strand, counting down.
CATCATTTACTATCTCATTATTATTTAATTTATTTGTGAAAAGATTGTTAATATTGTAATTTACTGTTTCATTTGATCTCAAATAGTATAAATTATTCAATTATTTTTGTTTTTATAGAGAAAGACCTTGGTTTCTTGAGGATTGGTTCTCTCAACGTGAGAGTGAAGAGGACGACTGAAGCCTTTAGTAATTTCTTGGGAGTTGGAAGCAACGATAAAATACATAAGCATTGGGGCTCAGCTGATAATTTACCACAGGTATCCTACACTACTTACCATTTTTAATTAAACTTCTCATATAATGAGGCTGCATCAAAGCAGAACTTATAACACAGTTAAGTTATAAAATGATGCTAGAGGGCTTATTGTTATACCATGCTGGTCTCTTGTAATGAATCTTTACCTTCCTACCCTGGCTACAATAGCTGGGCAACTTGTCGCTTTACCAAGTTGTTTGCTTTACCTGTTCTAATTAGCGAACAACTACCTCTGAAAAGTATTCTGGGTACAGCCTACTTCAATCTAGGTAGAATTGATTCAGTCCTGGAAGGCTGCTTGTCAACAAAGGCAAATAAGGAAGCCAATAAAGCAGTCATTAAAATTAGTGTAAAAAAGACGGTAAATTACAAATTAAAGTGATTATTTGTTTAGTTGGTGAGATGGCTTGTACATATGTTTTGCATAATATGCCATCACTACCAAACCCAACTAATGTAATGTAATTTAACCTGCTAAGGTTACATTACATGAATGTATTAAATACAATAAGCATTATCTCTATATAACCTGGTTGGGAAAAAAAAAATTACCATTTTTTATTAGTCTACGTTAATAGACTTTTCTTTCGCACTCTGTTTATATCACTATTGTTGTTTTTAATCTTTATACTTATCTTAACTTATCTTTCAATCAAAATGATATCGAGGTATGAAATTCATGTAATTTTGTATCATTGCTGGTATAGAAAATTTACTGCTGTCAAAACTGTGGTTTTAATATGGTAACTGGAAGAAAAACTCGAATTAGCAAGCTGTGAGGAGGTAGTTTACCAAATTTTAGTCATAATAAAAACTTTGAATGGGAGCCTGACTCAGTGTGACCATGCATTGTGGACCATATTTACAAATTTATTTGTATTTCTATATGTTCATATAGTTTTAAGCTACAAATGTGTAATAGCGTGTAAAAGTAAAGTAGTTGAATAGCTGAAGCATTTTTTAAAATGTAACTGAAAGAGAAAATGAGTGACAATTTTGTGTTATTTTGTAATGTTCCTGAAGATTCATGATGTCAAGATTAGAATATTGATTGCAGAAGTTACTAATGGTGATTATAAAATTTACATTTAATTTATTTAATGAACTATATAGATAATCGTCTATATTTAAGTAAATAAGATGCAAATAAAAATATATTAAATAGATTGAAAAGAGTTATATATTGAAGTTGAAGTTCAAAACTCATTGGTTAATTTGTAAACACATGGACAGCAGTGGCTAGGTTTGGACAACTTTTCTTAAACAAAGCCTAAATATTGTGAAATTAAAGTATTGAGTAAAAGATTTTTTACCTAAATGTTTCTGTCAAAGCTTCCAATTTTGGGATAGAAAAACCGTATTAGTATGGTACGGATGAGATCACTGGCCTGGGCGTCACAATGAGGTGGTGCTAGGAATTCCTTTGGGAGTTGCCTGGTGTAGACGTAGTGGTCATCATTTATTGGAACAATATAATGCAAATCTGTAAAAGATTTGTGCTACATATAGATCCAAACTAGATAGTAGTTTGTCCCTTTCCTCTTTTTATGGTGGGAATTAGGTTAGGATTTGGGTGGTTAAGGCCTTCGGGCTAGGAACGCTCATCTCCAATACCTTTTTCCATTCACCCTTCTCTCTGTTTAAACTCTAGGAAATCACCTTTACTGGATGTATTGCAACTTGTTTAATTTTGAGATTGTCTGAGCCTTATTATTATTAGTGGTTTATCTTGTATAAGTTATGTCTCCATGTTTGTATCAAACAATAAAATTAATCTATTACAAAAGTTACTAAAGGTGTTGGAAGTACAATGAACATGACTGGGTTAAAGTAGGCATCATAAATGTTAACAAATAATGTTAAAATATTTTGTGATAATTAAGGCTCAGTTACCAGCCTTCAGTGGCATTTGCTTTTACTTTTCATTTGTATTTATAAGCATTCAACTTGGAATAGTGTACCAGGATAGTATTATATATAATGCAATACATAATAGTTGCTATAATATGGTATATAAGTGTGGACTATTATATATTAAATTTGACTGACTTGTGTATTATGTGAAGGGTCAGGGGGAAAGCCGCGTTACTCCGCTTTTTGTTGGTTTTAAACGGGTGGGTCCATCTAATATTATAGGAAGATTACTTAATTTTTGTATCACTATCGAGAAAAATCTATAAAAAAAAAAAAAAACCTGAGGTCCTGAGTGTCCAATCCAATGCCACTCCTTCCCAACCATTTAATTTTCGTCCTTTTGATAAATAATTATATATTTTTGTTTTTTGAAGGACCCTCTCTCTTCCTGTTTAATCCTTTTCACAGGATACAAAAGGATACTATTTTGAGATCTGCCAGAATTTAACAATTTTTTATTGCCGAAGGATATTCCGCCATTGTTATCCTTTTGGAAATTTCGCAATTATTTTCGTTTTTTAAAAGGACCCTTCCCGTTTAATTATTCAATCTACCCCTATCTGTCGAAAGGGTAGGGGTAGATTTTTTTACTAAGCTGGTACAATATAGAACAGTAGCAGTTGGGGATTCATAGATGAACCCTGCATTACTCCCAAAGCCATTGAAGGATACTATCCTAATTACCTCTTACTGGCTCTGTTGGATTTTTTTTACCCATAGTTTTTCCCATAAACCTTCAATTTACTGTTCATAAACAAATATACAGCGCTAACTGCTGAGTTTTTTCCTCCAGATAATAAGCAGTTTGGTGGTGCCTCATTATTTCTGGGGTATCATGAAATATTTTTAGAGAAAATATATTTCACTTTTTTTAAAATGGATCAAGGATGGGTTAAATTTTAAATTTAATTTAAAATTAACTAGGTTGGACTCCCGTGTTTTTTCCTCCTTACCCTTCATGTATTATATACTCTTAATGGTATAATTTTCCAGAAAACGTAAATAAGACATGACTTATGATAAAGATAAAAGAGACTTATCATATGACCATAACCTCATGTAGATCTCAATTTTTTTCAAGGATACTGAAGACTGAAGTCTCATTTAAATATTTAATCTCTAGAATTTTGAATTTCTGCTACATTTGTGTAATTTATATTATTTGCATTAATTTTAAATTTTTTTTTCTAGGGTGAAGGCAAGAAAATGCCTCCTCCTAAATTTGCTCCTATCAAAAAGCGTAAATCAAAAAGAGCTATTGACTTCTCATCAAGAGGTAGCATTGGTAGTATAGGTAGTGAAGGCAAACCCATGGAAGCACAGGATTCTGATTCAGATGCTGGATTTGGTTCAACATGGCAGTCCACAGTTTGATTTTCTATGAGCATAACACAGGTTCAAAAGAATCTTCAGTAAATCACATATAGAAAAAATATGGATATTTATTGTGTCATCAAAATGTTATTTATTTATTTTTTTTATGGAGGTGTTGGCATTGCTATATACTTAAATTATTTATTAATTCCATTTTAATTTTTATCTTCATTGTTCCAGTGCCAATAATGTTTTATGAATGTGAATATTTGATGTTTTTAATTTTTATTATTGTGTGACTGATTTTATTTTTCTTCTTTTTATTTACTTTTCTCTGAAATGTTAATACAGATAAATTCTTTTGATTTTTGATTTTTTATTTATTATACAAAACAAATAGTTTAGAAATGTATCATCAAAATATATTTCTAAATTTATGACTTGGCAAAATATTGATCTGAATTTATAGGCTATATCACAATCTGAAGTAGCCATTTACTGACAAATGGCTGTATGCTTAACACCTTAAAAAATGTTCATCCCTAAAATCAAATAAATCAATATTAAAAAAAAAAATTAGTTATCTTAATTGTATTATTATTTTATGTGTCCATGAAGATAAGCAGTAAATTGAATTGTATAGATCCTGTCTTATCCTTTTGACATTAATTGCATTTTTATTTATTTATTTTGTCATAAAATGGTCCTTCTGTCATGAGATGCCATTTTGTATTAGGTTTTCTTAGTGATTGATAATTTATACTAATATATATATAAGTGGTTTGCTCAAATGAAGATTTTGAATTGTGCCTTAAATACTGAATGAATGAATGAAATTTATTAATCTAAAATCAATCTAATTTAATTTATTCATGTTGTCTTAACTAAATATATGTTACTTATTAGTGATTTTTTTTGTAAAGTTCTTGATTCATGTTGTCTATTCTTGATTCATGTTTGGTGTTTTTGTTGTATTGATGTGATGTATTCTTGTATTGATTGTCGACATTTGTGATATGTTATCTAATTTGAAATTAGATATGTACTATGATGAGTATATTGTTGTATAATTATGACTCATAAATACATTGCTTGATAAAAAATTTAATATTTATTATTATTTTGTTCATCCAAACCCCAAAAAAGCAATTTATCTCCAATTTATTTTCTTATTAGTTTTATATTTAACATTTAAAAAAATAAAAGTTCCTTCCCTACTCTCAAGCATTGTAGCACTTAAGAAGGCCAAATGTATTCCACTTGATGTTCTGTCTTAAGGTAGACTTTTAACTTTTACTAACCTCCCTGTACTTAGCAGGTGGACTATAGAAACCATATACAAGAATTATGTGCAACAGATGTGATATGTGTTATATACATACACAATGTGTATTACACATACTTTTATTTCTTCTGCTTCCTAATTCCTATTCTTTGAGGTACTCCCAGTGTTCATCTGTGTAAATGCTATAATATATAAACCTTATTGTAGTATTTATATGTATTCATAAAAAAATCTTAAGAAATACATTCAATTATAAAGAAAAAAATAAAATAAAAATGACTACTTTAAGTATTCTATCTAAATCTTTATATAGTAGGAGTATGACCTTAGTCAATAATCAAGCATTAGTGTAATCTTGTGGAATCTCCCTAATCCAAACACTCCAGTAATCCTTTCTAGCAAGTAAACAGAACCTTTTTTCTTATTTTACATATTTACATGTAATTTTTTTTTTTTTAAATCTTTTTCATTGACTGTTTTCAAAAGAATAAAAAAATAGTACACAAATATATAAATTATTAATTAGAAGTTAAACAACAGAACAAAATAAAAATATTCAAATGAGCCAGCACATACTCCGTCAACATTTTGTTGTTTATCTTCTAATTAAATAAATCTAAATAACTATATCATACTTTTTAAAAAACTTAAAAATTGTTTAATTTTAAAAAATGATTTATATGTATATATATATATATATATATATATATATATATATATATATATATATATATATATATATATATTTGTATGTATTGGACTTGTTAAATATTCTAACATATATTAATAATTTATTTTATAAATTACATACTTTAAAAACAACAATTATTCTAATTTTTTTTTTCCCTAACCTCTATCATCCATTTCACTAATCCAAACACCTTCTAGCAACAATTAGTTCAGATTAGTGAGAATCCAATGTATATGACCATTCTGCTTACAGATAAATTATACCTTATAGTCATGTTATGATAATAATTATTTAACTAAAACATTTTAATATGATATTTTCCTTTGTCCTTAATAGCCAAAGTTAATGGTTTTTAGAAAAACTATGCCTTCCAGCCAATCTGAATCATCACTCTGATGGTACTAATGCTTTATGAGATGTGGATTGGCATTTATATTTTCTGGCATGAAAGTTTCTCTAGCTAAAGTACTTTTTGTATTTTTATATTATTTTCCTTCTCATAACCCAGTTTAGCTTATCTATGATTCCTAGAGCAAATTTTTAAAAGAGGCATTAGTTTTTATTTACTTTTTACATGATAAAAATCCTGTGATAGTTTTTTCAGAAATAATACCATAACACTCATTTAGTCTGTAGTCTGTAACTTGAACCTACTACTATCATTAGATGTTTGTCATAAATTTAACATATGAATTACCATGTTACAGTACTTTCTATAGCAGTTCCAATAAATCCCATTCTGCAGTGATACAGATAAATATGTCATACTCAATCATTATAAAATTTGACCCTGGACATGGGCTATTTGATTAAGGCTAGAAATCTATACCATATCATGGTAACTCCTTGAATTCTCCTGCTGCCAAAATATTGCATCTGAGTCCATGCCCTTTTGTAACCTGTTAGTTCTTTGAATATATAACTGTATACTGTCAGTGTCAGTAAGCTGAACTTTATCCAATCTACATCTTAGGGATAGTTGGAGCTGGAATGCTGCAATCTGTTAGTTATTAGTAATACTCAAATATTTAATATCAGAAAATCATTAGTCAAAAAAATCTCAGCTCAACCAAAAATATTAAATACCCCCTTTGTGTTTAGGATGGCAGCATTAATGTAAGGTAGTCAGTCGCTAGAAGGAGTACTTTAGCCTCTGAAATTAAAAATAAAATAAAATGCTTAAATCTCAGAATATATTTTTTCTCATACTTGTAAAGCCCTTTTAGCAATAATAAATATTTAATCTTTGGGGAGTTAAAATATTTAAAAAAAAAATGAAGCAGCCATGATATATTATCATTTAGCTAGAACCAAACATAAATAAATATATAACTGCAAATAATATGTTTCTTTATTTTCCTTCCATTGGGCATTTTAAATACACTGTGCATTTCAAATCTCTGATTGACTAAGGGAAAGTCTCTGTCAAATTATTTTTTATACATGTTGATATTGTTATAATTAAAAATAAATTGCTTAGTTTGCTGCAAAAAGGAGATAGATCCATTTTTTTCGAGAGTAAAAACAAACATAAAACTAGTTCGAAAATTGCTGCATACAAATAGGAGAGGCAGTCCAATCTTATCATGATAGTCACATGATAACTAACAATTGGAGCCGAGTCATGTAACAAAGATTTTACATCCAATTGTTCCTGTACACAGAGGTAAGCTCACTTCCTTCTTTTCATTTGCCAAAAGACACTTAATTTGCCTTTGAAACTCTAAATGAATTCGAATAAGTTTATTAGATTCATAACTCACTTTTCTTAGCATACCAAAATCAGTAATTACACATGGATACTTGAATGCCATTTATTAAAGATTTGGAAAGAGGTCATCTCCCAATTTTATCTTGTTTTTATTAGAGTAGTACTAAGACTTTATTGGTAATATTTCAACTGATTTTATAAAACAGATATTTTTGGACATTTGCAAGAAAAATAATTAAATCAAAATAAGTCCTACTGTATATTATGTATTGTATAATTTAGTCTTGCTATTAGCTATTTATGTATAAATAAACCGTAAAGTCTATTTAGTAATTCAAATATTATATTCAAAATAAACCATGATTGAATAAGTGTTTTACTACCCCTAACTAATAATACAATTATATCATACTAAGTATAAGGAACTTTGAATTTATCAATTAATTGGAATTGTCTCTATATTTTTTACAGCAACTTACTGTAGATGTATATCTTTTTTTTTTTAATTTAAGAGTAATATTTGACCTAAATAGTTATAGTATGTAGATAGGTTGCTAGATTTTATAGGGAGCCTAGCATGGAAATCATACATGGAAATCAATGATCTTTTACAAAAAGATCTTAAAATCCATTAGATTCTAATGTAGCTTCTTTTATATTAGTTTCAGAATATATAAATAATTTCATATCCTGAATTATTACATCCACCTGAAGAATGTCAATCTGTTTTTTATTGTGAGCTGAATCTTTATAATAAAAAAGGAGTGGAAATTGTCAATAGGTGAGAATTGTACATATTTTTATTGAGTAAGGGTAACTCATAATTATTATTCCTACTAATATCTAATTAAATTCATAAGTGAAATGTTGGATGCATTCTTTATATTGAGTCCTATTATACTGCTTTAGAGAACTGAGCCATTTTGTAATGAATATTGTAATTAGTAAAATTAATTGTAATTAAAACATGGACAATTTGTTTTTAAAAGGACTAAAATATTTGTACTTTTAAAAATATTTAGGATGTCTATACTAGAATGTATTAAACATCATTTTATTTATTTATTTATTTTAACTGATATTTATGTCTTAAATGATTTTAGTATATATGTAATTTTGTTTTTTTTTTTTTTGTTCTTCAGGTAACATTCTACCAGATCCCAAAACAGCCCAATTAAATTTCAAAATCTAATTTCAGATTTATTTCTATAGTAGTATTGAATTAGTAATACTTGAATGATTTTTGTATATCACCATTTTGAATAAAACGCTATTTTATGTATTCAGTTTGCTATTTACATAGGATTAAACTTACCTAAAACATGGTTGTTAAGGAAGGTAATCTTTGTTTGATCAATAGACTAAATAAAAAAGAAAATATGTAATAAATATGAAAAATATTTGTGCAAACAATAATTCATAAGTAAATTGTTTTGTTTTTTATTGCATCCGTTATTTGGTTTATTATTACAAACCTATATCCTAATTATTTATATAATTAAAACTGATAATTAAACAGAAGTGGCTTATAATTTTCTATTTTTTTTTTAATCATGGTTTTAATTTTTTACAAACTTTGCCAATTTGATATGGTATGGAATATTTAAGAGATGGGAATAAATACAAAAGAAAATTGTTAGGGAGGGGGGTGGATGCGTAAGATGACATCAATTGATCAGTGTCTCGTCGTGCTTAGCTGTCGCATAGGCGATGGCGTCCCATGATGTCATTGCTCAGGTAAAATAGTTCATTAGTAAAATTATTGTCTGCAAATAAATTAATCCATCTCAGAATAATCGATTGTCAATATCACCAGATGCGTGTTTAGAAAAAATATAGAGGTCCCTAGTTCTCCATTTATCCCCCTAGTCTAACCCCAATCTTATTTTATATCTTCGGGTCATATATGAAATCTTTTATCATTCTTCAACGGTCTCGCGTGTGATGGGTACATATTTGCAGACACGCTCCTATTTATACACCAGACCTTGACTACCCTCAAAGGTAGACGAGACATTTCTGCTCTTATTTGATTGTACCTATGAGCACTTATTAGTTATTGATCTCACTCCCCTCCTAGGACCGTCTTCTACGCTTCTTAAAAAGCAAAAGAAAAAGAAAGAAAAAAAAAGACAAATAGTGTAATGAAGTCTGCTTGATGAGCCCCAGCACGGCAGCTGACGATCAAAGTTCCAGATGAACGACGTTAAATAAACTTTCAGAACTATTTTCATTTATTTCAGGTTTAGTTGTTGTTAACCCATAGACATCATTGAGCATCTCCCTTTATTAATGCTCATCAAGAAAACGACAGAAACGCTTTAACGTTCAATTGCATCTATTATTTTATTTCTTAGCCTGGATAAAATTAATGATTTCCGGTAAAAACGTGTTTTGTTGTTTAAATGAAAACGTACACGATTTATTATTGTTTCATGGTTACTGAATCATATTTTAATAGTTTTTATATTTTATTTTACAATGTGTTGCTAAAATTACGAAATGTAATAATTCTTTACAATAAATTATTTATCTACTATATATTTGTCAAATACCACTCACTCATTTAGCACGAAATCTCAGAAACCACCGAACGGATTGGAATGAAATTCTATATGTAGCTTCCTCTAGGGCCGTAGGTGCTCGCTAAGAAAGGAATTTTAAAAAATCGGCCTGGATCGCGGCTAATTCGTGAAAAATGCGATTACGATTTTTATTGGGTGAATAATAAAGGATTAATTGTCATATGGTATTTCGAGATAAGCTAAGTTAAAAAATAGGTTAGATGTTTAAGCCGTACACTTTGACTTCAAATTAAGTTCCTTATAGTTGTAAACAAACAAAAATACGATCGATGTCGAAACCTTATCATATGGTACTTTCTGTGAACTCATGGTGGTTGGAGAGGTGGACCCTTACAATTTTTAGTTGTTTCGTGACGAGAAGCTATTAAATGACTTATGTTAAAGAGGAGGTTAAAAGGCTTATGTTCTCTGGTGATGACATGTAAGGCCAGTTGGATGTAGGAACAAAAAACTGATAAGAATCAGTGAGTTCTATCAAGTGTATGATTCTCTTTTGTATCGTCTCATGTTCAACCATGGAGAAGATGGGTACAGTATTAACATCCCTCAGCGTGACCCAAACAAGAATACACCACTTAAGAAAACTGTCTGCAGCTGATTTTTGCGCCTAAATGTTAGTGGAGCGAGGAGGTGAAGAACCTTATTTACTTTAATTTAGTAATCTCCCCAACCAATTTATGCTTGATATGTACGCAAAGATAGAAACAAAAAAGATTAAACTTTATTAGAAAAAATTTGAGACTATATTCACTTAAAGGATGCCATAAGAAAAGCTGATGGTCTGGTATCAGAGCTGGGTAAGATGGTCGTGCTGCTTCGAAGCTTCACTGGAGGATTGTTAATAATATAAAATTAACTTTTGCAAATTGTCAGATTTACTTATTGAAATTATTCTAATAATGGAATTCATAGATGGTTTTCTTTAAGTAATAATAATTATCAACGTTAAGCTTAACTTTTACTAATTTAAGGTATCCTTTATCCTAATGATAAGCGGAGTAAGGTACTTTCAGCTAGTGTTATATAATTTGGAATTGTGAAACTAACAAACGACCAATTTTCCACTTTTCTTTATATTTTTTATGCAGGTGCGGCAGTAAACTTTTAGACTTAAAGGATGCCATAAGAAAAGCTGATGATCTGGTATCAGAGCTGGGTAAGATGGTAGTGCTGCCTCGAAGCTTCACTGGAGGACTGTTAAAATAATATAAAATTAACTTTTGCAAATTGTCAAATTTACTCATTGAAATTATTCTAAGAATGGAATTCATAGATGGTTTATTTAAGTAATAATAATTATCAACGTTAAGCTTAACTTTTACTAATTTAAGTTATCCTTTATCCTAATGATATTAAACCGTAGCGGAGTAAGGTACTTTCAGCTAGTGTTATATAATTTGGAAAATTGAAACTAACAAACGACCTTTTCCACTTTTCTTATATTTTGGCAGGTGCGGCAGTATTGACATAAGGTTTCGCTCAGAATAAAACTTAAAAGAAGAAGTAAATTCGATTCTTATATATTATACGAAGAGAAGGAGAAATTATATTACAGTGGGACCAATAATATAAGCTCCTTTTAGCCGTTTAGTCTATATTTAGCCTAAATTTTATTGACAACTGTCCTTTATATCCTCTTCCCTCTAGTTCGTTTAACGGCTGTTTCTGAGCCATCTCTGTCCAGTAACCTTCTAAAAGCAGATGCTGTTTTAAATGTTGTAGTAGTACTGATATTTTTAAGCTCTGTGTTATAATGCAGATTATAGTTTTCAGAATATATTGAATGACATTATTCTTAGAGTCCAGCTTTTCTCAGTAGTTTAGTCCTTATTGCCAGTTCCCCAGATACCAGTGATAGGGTATAGAGGATCAATGTTCCTAAGTTTAGCGCGAAAGCTCCCTAGCTCTTAGAGAAATTCCAGAAAAATTGAGAGACCCATTTCACTTTCGTACGTGACTCGATGACCTACAGGTACTTTTTAAACGCAAAATCTTTTAGTGTTTTAAATTCTGCGCCGATTACTCATTGGATTTATCCTCCCCAATTATTGGCATCAATATTCACTTAAGCTTTCCTGGCAGGTATGTTGAGATTTTCCTTTTGAATTTATGTTTCATCGGATATTCTCCCAGGAAGAGATTGGAAAGTACTCCTGTTCGTTGAGATTTGAGCCGACCTCTGATTCATCACCGACCTGCTCAGATAAGAGAGGCCTAACTCATTGCATGCTATATTTTCTTAATATTCACATAATATATGTTATATCTGTTTACCACCCTTGCTCCTCCGCATGAAACTAAGACTGAGTCTAATCACCCGATTTCAAGTGATTGAGATCGATTTGGACTTACCTATTCCTGCCCATGAATGATTATATTTCTATGGTGGGATATATTCGTGGTTTTACAAAGGATTTTAATCTGGGTACCTAAACCATAAAGTTTAGTCTTGTCCATTCTCCACTCGGTCGACACTCTGTCCTGATTTTTCTTTTGATTGCCTCTGCTTTTAGAGACCACAACATATACAAGGTAAATCACCAAAGTAAGCAATAGAAGAAGCCGCTACTGGCTTGCTTTAATTGAACTAGATTAAGGACTTACCGCATTCCATATCTATGGAAGGCTTTATTTTCTAGGATTTACTAGTTTTATAAGACTATACTAAGGTAAGATCAGCAAGAGATACCATCATTCATCGATCGTTCTCTTTTCTGACTGGTTCGGTCTCCCTGAAGAAGAATCTATAGAAAAGCTTTTTGACTTGGACTTGGTTTTTCTTCCTCCTGATGCACACCAAACCATCTTCTTTGTATATTTCTTACAGTCAACTATACTATTCTTATTATAGGAAAATAAACTTGGCCATCAGATGCTGTTAGATAATCCTCTCTATTAACATGTTCTTTATACTTTATTTTCCGCTTATACTTTGTGTTTATGTTTATTCCCTCATAATTTATGTATACTACGCTCATATACTCAATGTTCTCCGCTCCTACAATTTATTAGCTATTCATCAGAGATTACCATGCCCCATGCCTTTCATCGGCTTGTTTTGTGAATTTCTCTGGTAAGTAACGGTCGTAAGCTCGTTACAATGTTCATTAGTTCCATAATCATCAGAGAGAGGAGATCTATACGTCACAGGGAGCTGCATATCTCTAGTCATTGATCTTTCATCTAAATTGCACAACACCAATAATCTCTGCCTTAATGCTTCTTACATCCACGAAACTTTAACTAAACCCAAATTTTCAAGTCAATCTTACACCACCCTTCCAATTATACCTCGCTCTATTATTAATTGTCACATGTACACTCAACAAACCAAAATATCACAATCGAAATGAAATTTCGAAAGAAAACAAAATGTATTGATTTTTTTTTTTTTACCGATTGTATTCGTTGCCGTCTGTGTTAAACTAGCGTGCTCAGACGAAATACTTCACTCACTGAAGATCCAATTGACAGAAAAAGGGACAATCATCCGCGATGTCAATGACATCGGACACATTTCGAATAGTGTTTCTATTCTAAACTAGAAGCACGAACTTAGGAGTTGGCACTGCTCAGTCTGACCCAATGCTTCGCCGGTTGAAGAAGGAAGGTTAAATAAAGGCTCCAAAGACATAGTAGTTGTCATGGAGACCCTTGAAAATAGAGTCCTAGAAGGACAGTACCGGAATAGAGCCTTTAAACAAAAGTTCACGTAGCAAGGGGGATGACGTCAAACAATATCACTGTAGATAGTTCACGGTGGCCGAATCAGGGTTTTTTTTGGCTAGCAGGAATGTGGCAGCGTTAACCGTGGTGGTTTGGCACGGTTGAAAGATCGGTAATGAAAGTCCTCCCTGCTTCTGACCGGTTTTCCGGATAGAAGGAAGTGTTGTATCTCAGGATTATCCGGAATGGAGTTTGATTACATTAAATTAAAGATTTCCCACCAATACCAGCACCTCAAAACCTTTCGGGAATAAGTCAAAAAACTGAAAAAGACCAATATCGCAATAACTGAACCAACTTCGAACTGTAGACGTAATAGAAGAGAATTACATCAATATTGAAAGAGCAGATCAAGAAGGATAATGAATGTATCAGACTTAGCGGTGGGTAATGAAAGAACATAAGGAAGTATATATATCATTTCTGTATACTTTTTGAGTTTAATTATCATTTACTTTACGTCTATATTTATCTGTTTCGGTGAACTGAGAAAACATATGATTTTGTGCAACCAATTTATGATATTAATATTTACATCTAGTGATAATAATATTGTTTAGCAAACCTAAAGTTTCTTTGCAAACACCTCTAGCAATGGCTGCTCACTCCCCTTCCTTAACCACACCACACCGAAGTTCAACATTACCTACGAAAAAATATTGCTTTTCACCCGATTTTCGAGGACCTTTAACTGTCTTTTTTTTCTTTATATGTAGCCATATAATAAATAATAAATTCTTAAAGTGATATTATTTTGAAAATTTATCTTCTTCTTTGAAAGGATTTTCTTCGCTATTCGAAGTTTCCTTCAACCAAACTCCTCCCTCAGACAGTTCCTCCACTCCTCTCTATTTTTTTTATTTTTCTATTATTTTATTATTTTTTATTTCTCTATTATTCTATTATTTTTTTTAAAATTTCATTAGCCAAAAACTGAGTCATCATGAGATTTGAAAAAAATGTCATACAACTTTACCTTTGACCTCACTTTTATTTCTTCGTCTTGGATTTCATTTCGCTTAGATATTATAGAACCCAAATATATAGCTTCACAAAGCGTTCAAAAGTATTCCATGTTATAAACTATGTTTCCATGATTTTCACCCTTCCTACTTATTACCACATAATCTGTTATCTCCAGATATATTTATTTACATTGGAATTGTTCTTAATTTACTAGTTTATTCTTCGAGTCAAATGGCTTAATTTAGAATTATGTGCAATTACATACAATTTTTTCCTTTTTAAAAAAGTATGTTTGTTTTGTTTTATTTTTAAATACTGAATAAGGATTTCAGTAATTAAGGTAGCTTTAACTCTTTAAATAGTAATTCTATTCATGCTTGTTACAATAGCATATTTTATAGCAGTATTTGTCGGTTTTCTTTTTATTAAATTTATTTATTCGAGAAAACATCTTTCATATCTATTAATCAGTCTTTCGTAACAATCAACCTAATTGGTCAGATTATGGTACCTTAAATTTCATTAAAGATTCAGTAGTCTGAGAAAAGGAAAGGCAGATGGCAATTCTGTACAACAACAAAGTCAGAACGGAATTTCTGTAAATAATATTTCTGAACCCAAGAAATCTTACAACAAATTCAGTAATATCTGTGAAAGTGTCTTTCACACATTTCAAAAAATGAAATCATAAAATCAGTTTACAATGATAAGAAAATATTCACATGGCAAAAGGGATTAGTATCCCTCCGTTTCCATTTACTTTAATTTTTCTGTAGATCATCTCTGGGCAAACTGCTTGGATAAAAGAAAAAGGAACATAAGGATACATCAAAAGGAAAAACACAGTAAATTTCTCGTTAGTAGACGTCGCTTGTTTTTCACATTGCAGACAACTAAATTTTCCAACTCGGGAAGGAATGATGAGAGAAAAGGCCATATTATTTGTCTGGAAACTTAAAACTTTATCAACATTGACTGAATACATATTTTAGTTTATGGTTGTTTATTTATTTTCCATTAAATGTTTTTATTTTATATAAATTAAATATATATGGAATTTCATTAATCAAAGATAATCTTGTTAATTTCCATTTTACTTTTTTAACCCTCAATAATTTGTAATCCCACTATTTCAAAAATTAAGTTTGTAATCTACATTTGTGTGAGGGAGATTGGTAGGAGAGACGAAAATGGAATGAACTTATTTTTGGTGAAGACGTATGACAAATATGTAGTTGTAAAAAAGTCTTCAATAAAAAATAAAATAAAATCTATATTTAGTTCCTTGGCATTATTGTTTTAATAAATAAAAACTATTTTATCAAAATTTCACTTATTTTTGATAAATATACACCGCTACCATAGTTTTAGAAATTAAAAGACAAACATTTTTTTAAACTCATCTTATAAGATGAGTCAATAAGATAAGTCAATGTATTGACTTAAAATGAAACTGTGTTGAAGTATGGAAAGCAAACACCATTAAATAGGGGATAATGTAAAAAAAATTTCGCCTTGTATAATTTTTTTTTTTTTTTTAAAGTTTTTTATTCAGCTCTGTGAAACTGTAGGGTCGGTACCTATTGCCTTGGAGTTTTAAAGACATTGCAACCTGCCAAGGAACTTATAAAATAGAATTGTTGAACGAGTTTAAAGGTTCACTTCTTATAATCTCATGTGAAATATTTCCCAGAAAACTTGGGGTTCATATAACAGAGAACAAGGAGATGTTCCACCAGGACATCAAGGAAATGTAACGTATGTAGTTATCAGGAGAAGTGGGATGTTACTATGATGGCGTATTATTGCTGGATACTACAGCTTGAATCATCTGAAGAGTCCTAGTCCTGGAAGCAAGCACGAAGAAATTTTCAAAAAAAAAAAAAAAAAAAACATGTGAAAGAATAATACAATCATGTGTCCATAAAAAAATGTGTATGAAAAAGTTGTTACTATTATATTAATTAAATATTCTCAACTAACAAAAATAAAATACTTCCAATAATTGATATTTAAAAACAAATGGATCTATTCCTATCTTTGTTGTCTATTACATCAAAGGTTCATTCATTATCGAAAATCTGTCGGGAACCTCAGGGATAGGTTGTGGTTGCTGATGAAGTCGTAAGAAACACGGAGGAATAATTAGAGTATGAAGAATAATCTTTTTAAAAAATACTTCTTTTTGATATTGTCTTGTTATCATATGTCGTTTCTCCTCCCCCTCCCCCAGAATGTAATTCAAACTATTTTCTCTTTCTTTCTGTTAAAATTTACGTGCCGTGAAGCTAGTTCAGCCTGCTCATCGATTAGGGATGGTAGAAATAGCGAGATATGATAGTGTCTGCTTTATCGCGTGATTCCACTACCTTGGTCAACTTGTAACGGCTCTGCAGAATTAAGTAGCACTATAACAAAAACGAACCCTTCAGGTAACCTCAGAAGCCCCGGTGCAGTCGTTGCAATAGACAATTGGTTTTGACACGCTTCTTAAAACGTGTCTGCACGAAATGTGAAATTAAAGTACTCATAAGTCCTTTGTCACGGTTCAGCGACGTCGGAACGCATATAGAACCGTTTCTTTACTTTACCCCTAAAAAGCGGAGACCATATCTTTACACACTCAGCTTTTCATTAGGTTTGTTTATTCGCAAAAAAAAAAAAAAAAAAAAAAAAAAAAAAAAAAAAAAAAAAAAAAAAAAAAAAAAAAAAAAAAAAAAAAAAAAAAAAAAAAAAAAAAAAATTCCATCCATAACAAAAATAGGAGAAAGATACATCGCGGTGAGTCTTTAGTGTTATTATTTATGCCAGATGAAATAATTTGTTATTTAATTTTGGATTCTATCAGCCGAGAATATTAACTATACCCAGTATAGATAGAACAATATTTTGTGAATTTTCCCCTTAAATTCGTTGAAATAGTTATATTCGCAATATTTATGAAATTGTTAAGATTTCCTGCAGAAACGTTTCTCTCTCTTTCAACGATACCTTAGTTTTGTTCCTTGGAAATTTAAGTCCTTTCTTCTTCAAAACATTCAATACCAGGTCCACTTCCGATTTTCTTGATCATATTTACT
Source organism: Euschistus heros (assembly GCA_003667255.2). Taxonomy (NCBI): domain Eukaryota; kingdom Metazoa; phylum Arthropoda; class Insecta; order Hemiptera; family Pentatomidae; genus Euschistus; species Euschistus heros. The sequence goes on along the minus strand of RCWM02000022.1, from coordinate 723,378 downwards.
TTAATTTTTATTTTCCCTGAAGGCCGATCACATTATTTGACTAACTAATAATTATAAAGACTTTTCGGATCAGTTTTATATTAATATCATATTAAGAAATTGTTAACACAAAAATGAAAGCAAAAACTATTGACGCCAGCCACATCTTTATCCATCAGATTTCAGGTCTCGGAAACCATATCGAAAACTAACTTTTCTTTTACTGACAAAGTAATTTATCAAATGCAGATAGGTTGAATATTGATGTTTCCCTTGCCTACTAGCTGTTGGTTTTCGATTTCTCTGCGGTTCTTTTTCTTTTACTAACACGACAAATGCATATTGCTGTCCCTGATTTGTTCAACAAGTTTATTCCATTCATTCTTTGTCCTTTTTACACCAATCCCTAGCAGTTACAGTTCTCTAGTGATATTTTGTCACCAACCTGTATATATGCTCTTTTGTCACCAACCTGCATATATGCCCTAATCATTAGATGTTGTAGCTTTACGAACATAGGCACTTTTAATTCCTGAAAGGGCAGACAAATTTCTAAATCAGTCTCTCTTTTCTATCTTCGTGGTTCGAATGAGTGCTAAGAAATCCCGTTTCTTTACAATATTAAAGTAGCGTAGCAGATCCTTCCTTAAAAAACTTTCTCAGACATCCCTTTGACTGGCTTTGTGCATTTATTCCTGAACGCTTCAGTTTTCTCGAAGGTCATAATTTTTACTTTAATTAAAATTTATCTCGTTTGCTTCACTTGGTAATTAGGTTTCTCGGTGTCGTTCGAAATTCTATCCTTTATTATAATTCCGCACCACTACGGAATGTTTAAACCTTAGTTTGGTATTTATATTCCGACCCATAATGATTCCTGGAATCAATGTTTTTATTTCTTTACTGTTGAACATCTTGACTATTTCTGGATTGTTTTTATAGATTCCTTCCCCCATTGTTCTCTTAAAAGCATTAGCTTCTGGTAGTTGTCCATCGCTGCAAAACAAACCAAATTAAAGATACGTTTTTTATTTTTTCACCTTCATGTTTAAGGAGTTGTTAAACTACTTCTTCCATTACTATTACTTAATATGTTAATTGTTAATTCTATATTTTAATAAAATATTTTTAGTACCTACATGTACTTTGTATTTATCTTGTTTATTTTGTTTAACGTCACTTTATGCTCCTATGGCTAATCGGACGATGCTACGGTGGAAGTCCTAAATTTTGCCTATCCAGGTATAATTAGGATAGGGATCTCTAACGAGTACCTGACATCGCACAGGCTCGGGACCCCTATTTTACGTCCCTTCCGAAGGACGGCATAGCTAAGGATTTATACTCCCTTTAAAAAATCTTAAAGTCATCTGCCGGGCTGCGAACCCGCGACCTTGGGTTTAGTAGGTTTCTATGCTAACCACTACACCACAGGTGACCCCCTTGTATTTATCTTAATGAGTAGAAGTGTATTTTACACTCTTCTCATGAATAGTTCCCCAGAGGTCATGATCAATTAATTTTACCAAACTCCTTTCGATAATCTGGACGATTTTATTAAGATATATAGCATTCCAATACTTTCATTTTTTCCCCTTTAGGTTTTAGTGCAAAATAAGTCAGCTGAAACGAGATTTATTCGAGACGATAATTTTATATTTTGAAACTTTTATAACAAATTACAGCTTACGGCCCTTGTCTATAAAAAGGCGGAGTTCACAAAAAACGACCACGACCTAGCTACTAAGTTAAGCAAATGAGGCAGAGGAACTTTACAGACGGATCTTCGGCAGATAAGTTTGAAAACGAATCGTTTAAGTCAACCATTCCATGACAGATGTCGGATCACTAAATCAGAAAACTTCTTCATATCTTAGGGTCGAATATTGATAGTTGAGTGACGTCATTTTGTCAAGGCATAGCAGTCAGCGGATAGTGGGGGGAAACATCTGCATCATCCTCCTCATGGACTTGGCTCTGTTTGAGGTGAGCAATTGAATAGATTGTTTTATGTTGGTTAACTTTGTATTTCATTCCTCAGCTTGAACTGCATCATGAATATTTAATTCAATACTTTATGAAGCATTCAATTCCTAAAATTTTAAATGTTGCAAGAACTAATTGTAAACAAAATATAACATGGATATATAATATTGCAAAAAACTGATTATAAGGCAGTCACCAAAATCGTTTCCAGAACTCATATTTCTTGAGAAATACTTATTACATTAAATTGAATTTTTAACGCGATTTATAATTTATTATATTTTGTGCTAGCCAAAATAAAAGGTTTGCTGAGAATTAGCCATAAGAGAAAACAGCGTTTAAAAAAAAACAGAATGTATATGGTGTTAAATAATTTTCTTCAGTAACAAAATTAAAAATAATAAAAAAAAATTCATAAAATTTATAAGCAGTTTCTGAGGAATCGTTCGTGCCCGGCTGATTTTCTTGAATTTTTAAATGAATGCTCTGGATTCGCACTTCTAATAGGAAATAACATTCTTGTTAACCCTTTTTAAAAGAATCAGTATGTGCATATATCATATTCAATATATATATTCGTAAAGTTTATTTTATTTTTTACATGGATGTCTTTCGACTGGAGGTTTATACCTTTTGGTTTAATGTTTATAATGTTTTCTTAATAACACGTTCATTATGACACGCTCGGATAGAAAATTTGACGGCATTTAGTCGAGAATTTAAATTCACTGATCCGGAATTTAATGGTGAATATTTTTTGTTCTATAACACTTGTCGCTAGAACCTGAGCTATATTGGTTTGAATGAAAGAAGTCACGCTTTGCCTACATTTTTTGAGTGCCTGGGCTATTTTGGCACGCTCTAGCTCAGTCGTTGTTGCTTATTTATTATCATAATTTTGTTAATCTGTTAGTGCAGTTTAATTAATAATTAGGTGATTGGGGCACACCGTTTATTATGTGTACACGCCTTACGCACTAAAATACCCTAAATCTAGTATTTAATAATATTTAAAATAATAAATAATTTAATATTTAAATATTTAAAATAATGTCTGTTACCATTTTGGTGTCCCTGCTGGCTAAATTTGGCTTAATAGGGGTTCTGAAATGTGTTTTACGGTATCGAAAAATTTTAATGCTTTTTCGACAAAAAACTGCTGATTTTTTTTTTTTTTTTTTTTTTTTTTTTTTTTTTTAAACATTTAATTCCTCATATATTTTAGATGTTTTAACTCTTTGCATTTTGGCACCTTTTCCAATATTTTTCCTTATGCCATTATGGAATGATTTTAAATGGTTATTTATTGTCTTTCTTATGTTCGAAAATAAATGTGCCCCATAAAGCAGAGATTTACTCCTGAGAGATGTATTTGTAATTATTTTTATTGAATCAAGTAACAATATGAAGAGGGTCTTTTCTGATCATGAGTATTTTAGGTCCACTTATCTTTATTGAACATCTTGAAATTCTGTTGATGCTTTTTAAAATACGTTTACTTTTTTACTTTTTCAAATCCAGCGGTAACATATACGTAACTACTGTACTTAATATGAAATATTTTAAAAAATAAAAATAACTAATTCATTATGTGTTTTTTAAAATTTTTAATGGAATTCCTATTCATAGAAATTAATCACTTATAAATCACATACCAACTCATTCGGAAAAACTAGATATTAAATTGAGAGAATGAACTCAAATCATTTTTCATTCTTTTAAGATAATATTTATTTGTAAAATGATTTGTCATATGTAAGTTATATATACACAATCTTTCCTAAATTATTATTTTTTTTTATTCATTTATTATTGAATGAACATTATTAAATTATTAATAAATTAATAATAATAATTAAATTATTAAATGAACAAAATAATATTTCATAAATTCTTGTTTTTAGCCCATTTCTTCATGTTTGAAATGCTATGAATTCGGCTGCTTTCTTTTTCTAGTATGTTAATTTACGTCAAAATTATGATAGCTAAATTTAGAATTTAGATCTTTTCTGAAATCCTGTGTTCATCAATCTTATCCTTCCAGAAAGAGTACTGTAATTAAATTGATGAAAATAGTATGGTTGGCTGTTTTGATGGTTGGGAAGATGTTCAGAGATGCAGTCAGATTGATAAATTACACATCCAAGTTTTTAAAAAAACCTTATAACGGAGCACCTAAGTTTCGACCTGCCTTGCAGGTCTTCTTCAGGGCTGAATATCACAAAAACTGGATGTGACCAATATGATACAGACCGAACAAAGTAAATTCATTTGCCAAAGAATTAATAGTTAATTACATAGTTGAAGGAATATCTGAAGTGTTAATTGCAGAGTTGAATATGAAATAGTACCAAAGTCTAGTTGAATGATACAATAATTAATTGAAATATTTTTGGTTGAATGATTCAAATTTTAAATTGCGCGAACTAATTGAATGATGCAATTTTAATAACAGATTTTTTTTTTGTATATATAAAAATGTATAAATAGATATCTAAGAAAATATATGTAAAAAAGGGTCAGATAGAAATTTGTTTTATATATATATATAAAAATGTATAAATAGATATCTAAGAAAATATATGTAAAAAAGGGTCAGATAGAACGATAAAAAAAGAAATAACGTTGGCATAATAACAAACGAAAGGAGAGGTTGAGGAAACATGATAAATTAGAATAAATCGGCCAACAATGACAGTTAAAAAACAAAATCAATGAATGGGCAACTCTGACCATCTTCTCAACCGGTAGTTGAATTGTTTTAAAATTTTATTTTACTTATTATACATTAAATTGAAATCTTTTCTTAAATTAATTAGAAATTAAAAGGAATGTAATGAAAGAATGTTTATGAACATACATTGAAATTGATGACTCATAAATGCATCTCTAGACAAAAACGGATTAATTAAATATTGTACATAGTAATAAACCAGTAACTAAAGTTGATAAATTTACTACAATAAGTTCTAAATAAAGATAAATATAAAAACGTTACCCGCTTACCATTGTGTATGTATTTTATTTGTATTTATTGTATACAAATACATCATAGGCTAGCGCGAGGGGTGTGACAGAGTCTCACAGGCACCCCCTGGTGTACAGATAGATGGATGGAGTACAGATAAGAATGCAGACACCCCATAAGGCCCCTAATTAAATTGAAATGTACCATTAAAATGTCAAATAAACTAAATTGAATAGAATACAACTAAACGGAATTGATTAAACTCCGTTTAATTAATTTAAATGAAAACTAAAACAATTAATTATGAAAAGCCAAAAATCTAATTCAAAAACTTTAAACGTCATAGAACGATGAATGAAAGTGGTTATGAAGTAGCAACCTTCCATAACAAGAGTTATTTCTGGCGACTGCTTCTAGTTCACATAACAATCATACTTTTTCCCTTATTTTTTAAGGATGAATTCGGTATGCAAATTAAATTTGTCTACTATCTATGATTACACGCTTAAGTATTTAAAAGGTTCTGCCTATTCTGAAATAAATTTAACTTACCAATTCATTTTAGTATGTTCTTGTTTTTTGGGGGGATAGTAAAAAAGGGCTGCTCATGCCTAAGATATACACAAATACACACGGTCCACTATACACTAATCCACATAAATTAATACACATTGTCACATTAATCTCCAACAATTAACATTAAAAAAAATATATCAAACAGTAGATCCCATTTGCTATTGAATAAGATTGTAACATTAGCTTTTTATTATATATCGATATATATGGCACAATGTCGTCAGCTGACATCAACTTAATTTTTTTTTTTACATGGAAGCATAGGTGCTTCCGGCATAAGCGAAAAATAAGTTTTTAAATATTTTTTATGGAAGCTTATTTTTCCCCCAATGCATATTAACCCCTTATTCAGAACATTTTACTAGATAGATTTCGAGATATTAATTAATAATTAGGAAAATGTGACTTGACTCTAATGGCTATTATTTTTCTGGTGAATAGACACAAGGTTTTGTAGACAAGGTTTTATCTCTTCAACAAGACGCTCTTTTATTTTTCCGATTTCCCATAAAATATTGATTCCAATTTATATGTAATATATCTATTCGTTGCTGCCCAAATTTATCAGTATTTAATCTTTTGCCATACTTAATTATTAGGCTACTTAAGGCATCTTGCAATATTTATACCAATATGTAACGTTTATTTAGTTATTCTCTTTCTTATGGCATTAACATCCATTGGCTTCTTCCACTATCTTCCTCCTCCTTTTGCCATTTCCAGCCGCTCTCCTCCAGTTCCTTAGACTGAGGGTCCACCTATGCTTCCTGGACATCCTTCTAGCGTAACGTGGTCATTCCTCTCACTCTCTTTTCTCCGCTATGTCCATTCATATCAATTTTTATTACTTTTTGAATTTCCATTTTTCTGAACTCGGTCTTTCAGTCATCTTATTCTTTTGGTTCTCTGTAAAAGTCACACAACTCCTTGTTAGTTTTGATCCTCCGTCTTCATATTGATTTTGTGATATTTTCCTCTTCCATCTATTCAGAATACCTCCATTTCTTACAGTGAGCGTCCACGGTTCGCTTTCATAATGTGTCATTGGTCTGAAAACTGTCTGATTTACAATATTTTAAACTTTATAGATAGGGTCTTACTATGAATGAGTATTCTATTATCTTTAGTGATATTAGCTCCCTAATTTATTTATCAGCTCTATTTTTTATTCACTATTCCATTATTGTAATGACGCCTTCCAGTTGAAAGGGTTTGGAAAGGGGAAATATAAAAATAAAAAATAAATACAAACAATTTTTTAAAAAATGGTTCCAAGGTATTTATTTAAATTTACTAGCTGATTTAATGTTATTTTCTGCCTCTTTCAGGATTATTATATCTCCTTAAGGTTCTTGTCGTTACCGCTGACTTAGGCATTAGTTTTGTTATATCTAATAATGTTATTATTATACATCATAACTTCTCCTAATGACCAAGCATTCTTTGCTCAGAATTAAAAACAAATCCCAGGCAACTGTAAGCTGAACTTAAGTTTGTTGAAGATATTAATTCGTTATTGGAAAACAAAGAAATTAGATTACTATCTCTAATCAACGAAATAATGCTACTCAGACAATAATAACATTGTACTATACATTTTGGTCATTCTTAAGGGACGATACATCCAAGAATAAAATAAACAATAAGAAGTTTTTGTCCTGTAATACTCATGAACTATAATCAATAAAATTTTATACATTTAGATAATAAATGCTGCTAGCGGTTAACTAATTTATTACTTGAATTTTGAATTGAGAATCGATAAAATTTTGGTACTGACACGTCACGATCTCTTTCAATATAACCAAATCTGTGGTTTTTCATTTTTTAATAGGAAACTATTTAAGTATTTTTAATCGACTTCAAGGTTCAGATCATTAGGTTGATGTAACTAATATATTGAATTGTATTTTTTTAAAATTTGGTTTAACATATTCTCTGGTTAGAGTGTAGATATTTTTTTATGGTCAACACTTTGGTTATTACTTCGTAATACAACAATTAAAAATAATATTATACATTTGTATAAAACACTGATTTTATAAATATATATATTTCTTAGATATAAATATTAAAAATATCTGAACTTTTACATGAAATCTTACACCTCGAAGTAGGAAATATCCAGGAGAATATTTATTTATTATTATTTTATTTTATTTTTTGGTGTATTTGTAAATCATACTGTATTGTGCTAAGAAGCTTCGTGCCGGCACTATTGACTCGCTTTGAAAAATTACTGTAGGATATTAGATTATTAAATGAGGCTGAATAATTCTTTCCATCAAAATGATTAATTGTAAACGATGCACAACAATTCTGAATAGCGTTCGTCACCATTAACAGAATTTGTCACCCCCACGCTTTCGAGAATCTATTGTGACATGATTCACGGGATATATTTAGTTGAGGTATAACTTGTGCATTGTTCCACAAAATTACAACGACGGAAATTAAATTTTTTATGTTTAATATATTTTTTTCCGTTGCTTAAACTTGGCCTAAGTCAGTCAAAATTTCACTACCAGCATTTTTTTTTTTTTAATATATATAAAATGATTGAAATTTACAACTGTACAAAATATATACATCAAGTAAATGTGTTGATACAATGGCATGTACGAGGGTGGTTTGATAAGTTCTCGGAATGTACTAGAAAGCATTGTCTTATCTTTTTTCAATATAGTGTTTTACTCTTTTTCAATAAAGTCTTCCTGTAAACTAATGCATTTGGTCCAGCGATGTTCCAATGCCTTGATCCCATCTCGAAAATGAGATTGCAAAATACCTCTCCAATTTGGCTGTCAGTTCTTCCGTTGTAGGGAATCTCCGTCCACCGAGGAAAATTTTCAGCTTGTGGAAGAAATGAATGTCTGATGGTGCCGAATCAGGTGAAAAAGGTGGATGTGGCAACAATTCGTACCTCAGTTCATGAGCGTTTATGGTCCAATGTCAAGAGATTTTTCGAAGGATTTTTAATTGTAAGGATTGGATACGGGAAGAATTAGGATTTAGTTGAATCCCAAAGCTCAACTCCATATGTCAAAATAGGTCTGATAACTGTCATGTAAATGAGTCTTTTGTAGTAAATCGGAAGGTTTGAGCGTTTGTCTAATAAATGTTGAAGAAGTCGAAAACGACGAGCATTTTCCTGTCGTTTTAGTCTTGTATGTGGATTCCAAGTTAAACGTTTGTACAAGTGGAGTTCTAGGTAGCGGATCTGTTCAACAGGGATTAGTGGAATATCATTAAAGGATACTGTAAGACAGGAGGTCGTAGGTTTACGACAAAGGGTAAAGGTTATTTGGTGAGATTTAATAGGATTAATTTGGATTCTCCATTTTTTGACACCATTCTTGAAGGTTTTCCATTCTCATATTCGTAAAAAAACCCAGAAAATATGAACGAGAAATAAAAGGTCTGACAGTGGCTCATAATCAGTAGAGAATAGAAACAAGAACTCAGCCGGCCCCATGCAAATTAAAACTTGAAGGAGGTTTTGAAAATTGGTGAGTAGGAAAATAGGAAAAAGTATTTATGTTGAAAGTTGAAAAACATTTTTTTTTAAAATAATCCTGATACGTTTCATATGCTCTAGTTAAATAAAGTATATGGAGAAGTTAACTCCTAAAAAAATAATAATACTTTATTTTATCTGAGAAAAAGAAAAAATTAATTGCGTGGAATTTCGACATGGATACGTCTTTGGGCTGTGGGTCTATACTTTTTTAGTGCAACGTTTTTTTTACATTAAAAATGTAAAATTTTGACATGCTCTAGCTCTGTTGGTGTTGCTCCAATCAAAAAATTTCCGACATTCGGGAGGACCTATCGCTGTCTGATAAGTTTTTTTTTTTCTACCAGCATATATCTAAGGGCCTCTGAATTGTGCATTAATTCATACACTAATTTTCTGAAATCTTTCGTGTAGAAAGACATTTGATTTAATTTAACCATGTCATTAAAAGAAACAATTCCGCGAGGTAATTTGAATTAATTTCCGAGAATCGTCTAAGTCCATTTCAGCAATGATAACGCCATTTTTTTAATTTCCTTGATTTATACCGTTCAAATTGAAATCAGACATTAGTGAAAAATCATTAACGAATAATATTTTCATTATAATCATTTGATTTCTAGTTAAATTATTTTTTGAGAATCATTATTACGAATATTATAGTATTGATGTTTTAACGGGAAAATTATAAAATCCCCACCGTAATAGGCCCTAGCTTGCGTGCTAAATGTTGCATTATTATTATAATGTTTAATTTCGCAGGAGAGTATAATAAAACTAAGTTCTACGGAGATAGAATATTTGAAATATTCTCCCAGTTAGGGAGAAATCAAGATTTTTTTTTCTATATCGTTGGGTTACAAGTACAAAAACTAAAAAAAAAAAAAATTGTCTATTGCCCGTCAGAGTTATTTAATTTAGAATATTATTAACGATTACATTATTTAACAAAAATAGAGGAGTTGAGTCACAGTTTGAGAGCTAGCATTACTCTCTGTAAGATTTCTTATATATAGTCTGATATAACCTTATTTCTTATTTGGAAAAATTAAACAATATTATAAATTAAATACAAGGGAATACAAAAATATATTCGCTGATGCCTATTGCAAGTTTCATTATATAAAAAAAAAAAATGGTGCGTCTAGAAGTGTGATGAAGGGTAGATAAAATAAATCATGAATACGTACCAAGACAGAAGGATGAGAGCCCGAGGGCGGTAAACGGGCCGCTAAGAGGCCGGCTAGAATAATGTGAGATCGATCTCTGCTATCGGATGAGGAGGGAGCACTTGGCTGGTGTTAGACCGTGCCTGGGAGGTGTGCTCCCTCTCGCCTGATACCAGCCAGAGCATGTTCGTACACGGGCCGATACCTTTCGAGCGCCAGGGGGAGGAATCCACCAGCGAGGAGGAGGAAGAATTGGACAGTGCCACTGTACTCAAGGTAAAAATCCTTCCTGCACTCGGGAGTCATAACATCGAATGTTAATTAATTTCTTTATTTATATATTCTTTTCTATTTGGCCTAGATAGTAAAAAGTGACAAGTTTTTCGGAAAAGCGAGGGCGTTAGGCGTATTTTGACACGGTCTAGCTCTTTTGCCATAGCTCGGATTGAAACTTTGCTACAGTATCTTTCAGAAATTTAATGAGGAATATGTTTTGTTATATAACCTTTGTCTGCGTACCTACTGTTTAAGAGCTATTTTCGTTTGAATGAAAGTCACGCATAAAATACCCACACACACCCCACATGCATACACTAAGCCATTATATCGCACATCGAGAATGAAAGGAGCTCAATTCAAAATGTGCCAATTTTGAGTTAGTAGTATTGTACGATTCACGAGAGCGGTTTTCATATTTGTAGCTTACAGGCCTTTTTATTGTGAGCAATGTAAAAAAAAAATAAAAAGGCACAACCCAAAAAAAAAATAAAATTCTGTTTCTTGTCTTAAAATTGGTGAGAGCTGGAAAATATTAAACTAGAGTTATTAAGATACAAAACAAATTTGTAAATAACGATCAAAGAAGATTAAATATGGGGTTCAAAAAAGTATAATAAAACTTTAAACGGGATTTCCTGACAAGCATCACTTTTTGAATTATGCCTTTTCCATTCTGGATGTGCGATATGTATATATAAGTATGTAAATAAATTAGTAATTTTTGAATAAAAAAAAAATTAAAATACGTATAAATATCTCTATATTTACCGTTTATCTTCATAACGGAAGAAGCTCTAATAGAGCCACTTCTATATCTTTAATGGCATTGACCAAATAAAATTCAAAATTAATTATCACTGTTTATTTGTATTCACTAATAAAATATTAATTGTTTTCAAAAAATTCGAAAAAACAAATTAGTCATTTAATTATTAGTATTTCATTTTGACAATTAGTCTTTTAGCTGGGGATCTGTAGTTTTCTTGTGTAAAATGTTTTCACCCTCAAAATGAGCAACTTTTTTTCACACTCAAAAATGTAACTTTTTGAAACGCTCTAACTCTATTTGTGTCGCTCAGATCAAAATTTTGACACGTTTCCTGTTTTAATCAGAAATTTGCTGACAGTTTTGTTATTAGAAGCCGTAGATTATAGACATATTCATGATCTATTGTTTTTCCCATTCAGGGAGAAATTAACTTGCTTTTTATTTCCCACTACCGAAAATTGTTATAAGCTTCTCAATGTTTGATAACAGTGATACACCATTAGTACTTTAGTACATAGTACATTGGACTAATCACACATTTATAGTAGTTATTAAATTTACATGCTTAAGGCAATTAATACATGGCTAAGCCTGTATCTTTTCAATTTTACCTAGTATTGAATTTGAATTCAAGTTTGATTGTTCTTATTCAAGAATTTTTATTGTAATAAATATTTTCGATGGAGTTCCACTATTATTTTTAGGAGCTTTGAAGTCGTACATTTTAAACGTGTCACAGTGGAGTATTTTTTGTATGTTTTTAGAACTGATGATAAATGTTTAGCATTCGAATAAATTTTTTTAAAATTATCAATTTATTGAAATTTACAACTGCACATAAAAAAAACATACATCAGTAAATGTGACAATATCGTAAAATAATAACATAAAATTTGCTTGTGAAGTAACTATCCACCGCTAGCACTTCAATAAAATTAAGACAAAAGAAATTGAAATAAAAGAAAGCTTGAAATAGGCTTACATATTATGAAAAGACAACTGAACTGTGGTAAAGCTAACGAAAGGCATCCCGAGACGGATGGAGGTGGCGTATTATCAACTGTCTGTTCTCGATCCCTGGTTACTAGATTTTTTGAAGAACATAGATTATAAAGTAGAGGGTTTTAGCTGGAAAATGGCACCAAATATGAAAATACAAGTGGCCACAAACTTCAAAACAGACTAAGAGTAAAACGCTTAGCTTCAGGAAATTTGTATTGCTGGTGTAGTGAATATAGAAGGCAATAATTATGAAGAAAATAAATAAAGGTTTGTAACATATGAAAATAAACTGAATATGGATACCAGTAATGTGGAATAAGAAATTAATTTTCTTTTGCATGAAGACTTTTATACTAGCATTCTTATATACATTTAAATCTGAACCATTGGGATGTTCTTAAGCGAGAGGAACACAAAAATGTTCTATCATTTGAAAAGCATAGATAGAGCCAGCTTATACTAACAGGAGTACCATATTGTTGTCAAGTAATGCTTTTTAGAATTAAAATTTGATGTTTCAGGTTTATATTACATTTAGTTTGTAAGATGAGCCATAATACCGAGAAATGTGTATGTCAATTTTCTTATTATCGAAAATCACCGTTCTTCTAATATCTGACATGGGCATACTTATTTTTAAATTAAACTAAGGAAAACCTTTTCGATTCAAAGAAGAAAATGTCGATGTGATAATGTCTAGTCTCTAATGTATTAGGGTGTAAAATAAATCTAAATTATATCGGTTGTTGTCGTGAAGAAGTGGATAAATCAAATCACCTTGAAAACGAGTTAAATATGAACCTTCAAAGAAGAATTTTTAATATCTCTGTTTTTTTTTGTTAAGTTGGACTTCTTAATGAGGCCAATCTTTTTTGGCGCAAATGGTATTTTTAGAATTTAGGAAATCAATCAAAAACGCCCTGATGAAAAGTGCACAATTTTAACTTATCCACTTTTTAGCGATAGTCAAAGATTTATTTTGAACATCTAAGAATTAACCAATTACATAAATTATTGAAACAGCTTCACAAACTCTTTACCACAGCAGCAGTTTTACAGTTTTGGCTTACATGCTTTCTTGCAGTTTTCTTTGTTGCTTAGACTTCAACCTCAGTTAAATTTTTATTTAGAAAACGTATAACATACAAACACTATGTAAGAAATCAGTAATACGCAAAATCTAGAAGGGGGCATAATAGTAAACTAAAGATAACATTAAATCTGTGTTTTGATTATAGAAATGTACAGGGCCTAATTGAACTCAATTCGTCTTCTTCCACTATACAAAAACCTTCATCTTTCTTCTTCGTTACTGTAGAATGCATCTTGGCTCACTCTAACATACCTAAATTTAGTACATAACGAGAACAACACATGTGATATCTTCAATTTTGTGCTTTTCTTTGTTTCTCCTAGAAAATGTTAGAAATCTTTTTTGGAACCGTATATCCATATAAGGTAGCAATAGAAAACTTACTAACTGAACAACACATTCTTGCGTTTCGTAAAAAATCTTGAAGAATTGCCGTGTGTATATGAGTGTGGTAAACTTCCCTACTGCTGTTCCAAGATTATTTTCTATTAATTTTGTTTCTCCTCCTCTTCCGTCCATCTGCTGATTTGTGTAAATGAAACGTTTATTATAGTTATTAAATAGTTTCATAATTAACATAGCATTGGGGAGGAGACTTCATGATCATTCGTAAAAGCCCACGTCGATTCGAATTCATGTATAATTTAATGAAAATAATTCTCTTATTTTTGTACTAAATCATATATAGAAAGAAGTTTTCCTCTTATTTTGGGCGTCATGCGAACAAATGTTTACCAAGTTCGATGGAATATGATTACATATTTGTTTAAAAGAAAACAATACACACTCAGTATTTTTCTAAAAATATTACGGGATATTTGTTCATCACTGATTATATATCAGCCAATTAAGCCTTACTAATATTCTATAGAAACCCACTACTAAGATTGTTTAAGTTTTTTTTCTTGCCAGCTAACAAGAGCCATGCAGTTATTACTTTCATTTCTTTAAAGCAACTTCAAACCTAAAAAAAAATTCATCATTATCTTTGGATGTTGTTTTCTTCTCTCTTCCTTTTATTTCTCTGTCCCAAGCTTCAATCTCCCCTCGTCAAGAATCTTTATATAATTAAGTCGGTCCCTGATTTTCTCTCGGTCCGGTGTAAAATAATAATAACGATGGAAGGAACTTATATTTGATGAGAAGTAAGAGAACATCTGGAATTAATTACCACCCCGAAAAAATATGTCTGAAGCCCTTACTTTATCGCTCATGTTTTAGTTTTATTAACATAAAAAAAAACTTTTTTTACCGACTTAGTCAATGGAGTTCTACTTTAATGTCAAACGCCCATAGTTATCCCATTGGTCTAAATCTGTAAAATACTCATGAATCGTAAGAAAGTAATCGTTCTCCATATTAATTTTTTTATGTAATTTTTTTTTTTAATAACAATTTATTGAAATTTACAACTGTACAAAATTTATACATCTAGTAAATGTGCTGTTAACTATTAGAATAATGTGACAAAACATGAAAAGTACCACCCGTCAGTAGCACTTTAATAAATATTCTACAAGGTACGTAATAATAAGCAAGTTGAGAAATTAGGGGATTTGAGTGGTTATGGAGCTTACTATGAAAGGATAGATATCTGGTTTGGGCTAAATCTGCAACATATGGAACATTAAGATCTTTATGGATAAGTTTATTGGTGACAAAGTAAGGTGCATTGAGGATTTTTCGAAGGATTTTGGATTGTAAGGATTGGATACGAGATGAATTGGATGGTTTAGTGGAGCCCCAAAGCTCAACTCCGTACGTCCAGATAGGTCTAATCACAGTCATGTATATTAGTCTTTTGTAATTAATTGGGAGCTTTGAACGTTTGTCTAATAAATGTTGAAGTAATCTGTAATTTATGAAATTAATAATCATTACTTATCTTGTAGGAAGTCATGTAGGTTCAAATCATCCTGCCAGTGCCTGCATTCAAATTACATAGCGATTTTAGAATATTATTAAATATGTTGTATTTAATATCAAAACTCTTAAAATTGTCTTTCAATCAAAGCCTATAAGATCGAAACCGAGTCATAGGACTGTCAAATATAATTATTAAGTGTACACTTTATTTTATCCTTAACTAATCAAGAGTAGAACGAATTTTCAAAATTCTCTTAAAAATTGGTGGAAATAGTGATTTTTTTACGGTTTTATTCTATTGATCCTTTAAAATGACTTTTAAAGCATATTATGAACGATCTTAAGGGTGCGTTAGTTTACTACTACCCTAACACAATACAGTGTTACTACGGCCATTGCTTTTGTATATGGCTCATTCCACCATTACATAAGAATTTGTGTCCCGAAGCGATTGTGGTTTCTACAAGAAATTTCTTGCAACCCAACTTTAACAAGTAGCTACAAGGCACTTACCTCTTAAACGTAAAGTAGTTTTTCCATGGCTATTGATTTGTTTTCATGGTGAAATTTGAATTCGAAACTTCAAATTCTACTATTTCCCTCATGTGTCCAATTAACGTTAAATTCTCCATTTTTGCAATTATAAACTCACTTTTCTTTCTAGTACCCCCGGTAAGTTACAATATATTGAATTTTATAATTGAAACTGATGCTAATTGCTTACAATAAGAAGAATGACTTCTAATTCCTGTGTCCCATTGGGTCAATCTATTTCTCTCACATTTTTTGAAAAAGCCCGCCTAAGCATAACCAAGATTCATTCCATCATATTTCAGGCTGGCAACATTGCAGAAGCTTCCCGCCAAACTGAGGATAACCTAACTTACAACAAATTTCCTTTGTTAGTTGTTCCAAGTTTGTATCGAATCAAGTGTTCGAATTGTGTCATTCGTAATTCTATTTCTCTCACATCAGTGGCGCAAGCAGTATTACTATCTGGGGGAGGGGCTGAGTTGAGTATATATATATATATATATATATATATATATATATATATATATATATATATATATATATATATATATATATATATATATATATATATATATATATATATATATATAGAGAGAGAGAGAGAGAGAGAGAGAGAGAGAGAGAGAGAGAGAGAGAGAGAGAGAGAGAGAGAGAGAGAGAGAGAGAGAGAGAGAGAGAGAGATTTTTTTTTTATTTTCTAGTTAAACTAGAACAAGGAATGGGTGCCGTTCTAGACTATCTAAATGAAAATCATAGTTATGGACTAAAAAAAAAAATAGCCGTTTCGGTCCTCTGGGGGGGAGGGGGGCTTCAGCTTCCCCCTTGGTTGCGCCAGTGCCTCACATAGTGATTTTTGAAAGAAGGTAAGTTTCATTCTTGTTTTATTTGTATGGAAGTATCTTTTTCCTATG
This sequence comes from Euschistus heros, assembly GCA_003667255.2. Taxonomy (NCBI): domain Eukaryota; kingdom Metazoa; phylum Arthropoda; class Insecta; order Hemiptera; family Pentatomidae; genus Euschistus; species Euschistus heros. Next base: position 706,729 of record RCWM02000022.1, on the reverse strand, counting down.
TAATTCAGAGTTCCATATTTTATTTTTTTTTTTTTTTTTTCGAAATGCGTGTGGTGTTGTTAATCTTAAATCAAAATAAAAATTCTATTCCTCTCAAACCTAAAGTGAGGAAAATTGACAATAGGAAAAACTTTAATAAATAACATTAAAAAAAAGACTTTATTATATATATATATATATATATATATATATATATATAAAGTCTTTTATTTAATCTTATATAAAGTTTTTCCTATATATATATATATATATATATATATATATATATATATATATATATTTATACTATAAGAAAACATATATTACAGTACATATATTCACTATTCATATTAATTTAATTTAATATTCATTATATTAATTTTATGTTCGATTTTAAAGTTTAAATGTATATTATATGTCTTACCATTTTAATTTTTTTCTTTCAAGTTTTATGTTTAAGTGCTCAGTTGATGTTAACTAATATATTTTAATCAATTAGTTGATATCATACTCATTAACAATTCTTTTGTAATATAAATATTTTGTTATTTGAATTGTGAATGTTTTTAATTTCCCTCACACCCTCCCAGTTTCCTATACACCCTACGCAAACATATTAGCCTGTTAGTTTATATAAAGTACTTTTCTATTTCCTTATTTTTTTTTTTTTATGTATATAACTTTTAATATAATTACAATACACTTTTAACTATGATAAACATTGATAATCATTGATATCTCCTGTTAATTCGACATTCTGGCCGTTCCGCCATACCACTTGGTCTCTAAGGGCGATTAGGATTAGTGAGGTTCTTCTGTATCTTAAAAAATGACTAGTACCAGTGGACTCATAAAAACACGATGGTTTCAACCTACCTGACTGAAATGGCCAATAAAAAGCTGACACAGAACTAGAGAAGAGACCTGAAAACTAAATGTAATTATTAAATAATAAACCAGTAAATATTACAAAAAAAACAAATTTCTTTAATCGTTCGATACATAAATGTAAATATTTTTTTCAGATTCTGAAAAAAAAAATATAATGGCTGGGACGTCCTTGCCCTTCGTTCAATATCATGGTTTTGAAATATGAATTCAAAAGTTTTAATCTCTAATCGATTCTATTAAATAATAGTTCTCCATTTTGAGGCAGAGTCGCGTTTTAAGGGGATTACTGTTATTAGTCATGCAGTTTATGTCGCCAATCCCAGGGCTCAGTGTAGCCCGTTTCGTAAGCTAGGGCAGATTGTCCCATTCTTCGGTTGATAATATGACCGATAAGGAAAAACTCTGTCAAAAGGTATGTGTAGAACTTGAAGAATAAGATTCATAATATTTTTTAATGAACAAGCGTGAAAGAATTTATTCTAATGGCTTGAAGAAATACAGATATTTCATTTTATTCTTTTCTCTGGACTTATCTGTGTTCTGAATAAAAGCTTACATATTCATGAACTGTCATAAATTTTAAGGGGATCATTGCAATAGCTACTTAATATGGATTAATTGTTGGAAATTAAAAATAATATATAATTTATCCGGGAATGAAGGTTGATATCAATTTTAAATCTTTTTTGACAATTAGTAGACTGAAATTCGTTATTTTATTTCACTGCAGATCAATTCAATGCCACATAACCCGGCCTTACTCACGCTAGAATATATTGAAAAAAAAATTGAACAACTAATCCCGTTTACAATGGCTTGGGAAGAAATAAGTTTTCTTCAATAAGCACAGTATATTTAAAAAATGGTTAAGTAACTAATTGAAAAATTTATACTTAGGTATCAGTATAATTTTTTTTTATCAGTATTTAGATCATTTAAAGGAAAAAGAAAAATCAGTATCTCCCGGACTAGGTTAAACAATACATCAGGGTATGGCAATTTAAACTCTACTGCTTTACCCAATTTCCATTTTAAAAATAAAAGGCTCAAATTACTTTGATTGATAGTGAAATTAAATATACAATTAATCATTATTCGAAAAATAAAGTTGAGGGGAGGTAGGGTTTTCAAATGTGACGATTCCAGCCACAAATGATATATAACAAAAATTATTCTCCATTAAATTTCTGTTAAGGTAACTGCCAACAAATTTTCGATCGGAACAATACCAACAGATAGATGTCAAAATGTTACATTTTTGAGTATGAAAAAAACCTTACACCAAAAGAGTGTAGAACCCCATCCAAATTTCATATCCATGGCAAAAACACACAAGGTTTACATTTAAAAATAAATTAGAAATATACCTTTGAAGTCAATAACAACTTAAATTTTAATTTCAATATCGATTGCTGTTTTGAAATTGCGACTGACTCATGTAGAAACGTTGATGGTTTCTCAACTTATTGTAATGTAAAATTATCAGTAATTTTAATTTATTTCTTTTCATATAATTTCTATTATGATTAAAGTAATATTTAAATATTCCGAATCACCAATGAATAATCCTGAAAAGTGGAACGAAATAGCATTGAAATTTTAATATTTCTTCTATTTAATTTTCTGCACTTATTTTTGTGTTAATCGTAATATTCTTTTCTTAATAAATATACTAAAAAAAACTTTCTAGTTTCCATTAGTATATTTACAGCAATTACAGCAACAATTTGTTCGAGAAAAATAAATTATACCCCGTTCACGCCAAATTGACTTTTTTCTTTTAAGAATATATAACAACCAATAACTATTGGAAACCATGCATTAATTGTACTGGGTTGAGGTAAAAGGAAACGCACAATATAAAAACACGAATTTATTGTTTGCTAACGTTTCGCCAAACTTTGTAGGCGTTCTTTTGGACGATTTGAAACGATTTGATCAAAAAATCAATGGAAAAGAGAAGAAATTTTATATATCACTTGATATGTTAACTTGTTTCGATGGATTTATAGTGAGGTTCTCCCATCGGCTCTCCTTAAAAATTGAAAATACAGCGAGCATTAGTTACTTTTTCCATCATTGTAAATTATTTACAATTTGAGAATCTAGCTCTGATACGTTTCAAGATATAGTTCTCTAAAATTTGAGAACTTTTCTCAAAAATGTGAAAAGTTTAGTTTTTTTAAATTCTTGTCAATATCGAATGAATGGTAAATTAAACTCAAAAAATAGGAATAGTAAAATTTGTGCTATAGGGAAATAGCTTGGTCTCTGTAATATATTTGTAGTGTTTAAGGAATACACATAGCAGAATAATGACAAAACCATTATATTTACCACCTAGTAAATAAAACCTTCAAATATAGTTGTTCGTACATCATAAATATCAACAGCAGTTTCGTAAAACATTTGAAATTTTTAGGTTTAATACATTATTCCCCAACATCCATCCCATATCATATATCAAATAATACTTCAATTTTTTTTTGCAAATCTTTTAAGACCCGTTTTTCACGCCTCCGTTAAGATATTATGGTTATATTTTCAAAATTTTCATCTGTTTCCTAAAGTTGATCTTACAAACGAATATTGGACTGTGAACTTCAAAATACATAGTTTATCACGTCCTAGCACAACCGTGAAGATGTCTCTTGATTTGGCTGGCATTACGCATAAATGTTTTTATCATTATATAATATGAAATTGGCTGTCTACAGTGTTTTGTGAAATCGTGATAAGTTTGTAAGGGTCCGATCGTAAATGGTAAATAAAACACTGTTTTATCTTCATTAATATGCTTTTAGCACTAATGATCAACGAACAAATCATGGGTCGAATCAATGAACAACGCAATGAAATGAATTTATAATCATCTTAAACGATTTCTCACAAACTTACAGCATTCATCAGGTAAAATAACATTGAAAAGTCTTAGGTGGAAACGGTTATGGATGTTTATCCCTGAAGTCATTTGCACTTTTTAGAACTGATTAAACACTTTTTTATCGTACCCGTAATGGCTCAAGCGACCATCGCATATTTGAGAGGAGGAAAAAAAGAGTGCCATCATCGCATAACATCTAATGCTTGGTATTATTTTATAGAACTTTAATGTTTTTGTTACTTGATGGTATCTGATATTTGCAATATTTTTATTATTTCAGAAAAGACGGGAAGAATGCGAACGAAAAGCAAGAAGAGGGGAAATGGATCCCCGGCTGGAATACACATTCCAGCTTCTGATCGATGCAACAGGCCTCCCGAGGTCTGAAATCATGGATAACGTCTTTGAAGGAAACATGGTAGTTATTCCTCAAATTTCAGTTTTTAGTCTTTATTTAAACAAATAATTAATCTTGGTCAAAATTGATAAACTTTTACTGTTACAGTGAATGTGTTAAGAATACATACGTTCTAACTAACTAAATAATTCATTGATTCATTATATTTCAGTTAGATCAGATAAATGAAATATTCTTGCCACATATGAGGGACAAGCTCATTTGGTTTTACCAAGAAGTTGAAGAGCAAGTTTCAGTCCCTAATGTCGATCATGTGAGTAAGGAATTGAATATTAAATGTTCTAGAATGTTAATTTTAAACCATTGTTTAATATCTTATGATTTAGGGCAAAGGGGTCTTGAGAGGAATGCAAGCTAACATGAAAGCACAGGTCCAAAGTACAGTATCATACAAGAAGAAACTTTTTCTCACTGATGGATGGTCCTGCCCACTTACTGGAATATGTATCTATATGTTTAGGCTTAATACAGTCAAACAATTACCTGAAGAAGGTTTCCAGAAGGTTCAGTTACTTATTTTATTGATACTTCTGAAGACATTTTTTTTTTCACACATTTCTGATACTTCAACTTTGTCTGATTCCTGCAATAATACAATATATTATGATTATTTTTCTTTGATCTTCGTTTTGTTTTTAGGATTTATTTTGTGGAGTGATTAATGCCAGAAAAGTTGGATTAGTGACAACCGTCCAACGCGTCATGGAACATGTTTTTATGGAAGTATTAGCTCAACCATCCATTGATGCTGAAGATGATGAAGTTGCTGGAAGCATCATTCGAGACCAGCTATTACCAGGCCTGAGGTCCTTTTGCAGTGCCCTGAAAGGTAAGTACATCATTTAATTTTTTTTTTTTTTTTGTTTAGTCCATTATCTTCTAATAACAATGATTTCTCCCTCTTACTCAATTAGATGATTTTCTTTTAAAAATAAAGCATAAACTATAGTTTCTTTAGAACGAGATTTTCCTAAAGTTAGGATCATAAGATGATTTCATCTAGATACAATTTGGGTATTTGTTTATTGAGATTAATTAGGTTAATCATCGTAACTTATTTATAGCATAAAAATTAATATAATATATTAGGTTATAATTTTAAATTTTTGTGTTGCATTATTTAAATTTAATTATATTCACTAAAAAATAACATTTATCTCTATTCTAGGTTTCTAGGTTTCCTTGTGCTTCTTAGTGAGAATTGGCCCATTCCAAGCCAGCCAGGCATCTCTGCGCTGAGCAATCGCCCTTATAGAGTTCAAATTCTTTCCCCTTTTCTGTACCAGATTGGTGATAAAATCTGTCCTGTAAACAGTCTTAACCATCCTGAAGGGGCTTGAATAGATCCTGGTCTTTATTCACAGATATATATTACGAGACTAAGTATTTCAGGTGTCTTTTCAACGGTGCTCCTCAAGGCATGCATTAAAAAGTCACCTTATATCGACTCTATCTCTTCTTGATTGACCTGCAGCTCTCCAAAAGAACTTCATTTCAAGCTCTATTCTAGGGCCTGTCCTGTGGGATCCATCTTTTATAAATAAAATTCCATTTAAAAAAAGTTAGGTTGCTATTTAAAGATATACATGATACTTTTTCATTTCCCTTTTAAAAAACAGAGGGCTACAAAGCTGGTAAAATTTGGTTTTTGTCCTGTTGAAAAGCTGTTCATGCTCGGCTTCATACATTTTTTCTGATCACTGTAGTAATACAAATGTACTTATCTACTTTTCCGTATAGAGCCTTCTTGCAGTGAACTGTCACTTCCTCTTCTTCACAGCTTATGTGCATCTTCTTACTTTTCCTTGCACTTAGTATTATGTCTTTTCTTTTTATCTCAATTTTCCTCTCCACGACTGCTTTCTGTAAATGTCTTTTGAATCAGCTATAAAAAGAAGATTGTCTGAAAAACTGAACTTTGATTTAGAAATTTTCTTCTTGCTCCACATCTCCTTGACTTTCCAAGTCCTCCTCTATTTTTTTTTTAATTTATAAACAAATTTGTGGTTAAGTTTCAGATAGAGTGGATTATAATAGGATATCTATTAACAGGCTAAAAGAGGAGGGAAAACAGCAGGCTTATGTAAGTCGCCTTCAAGTCCAACTTCAAGAAGTAAATGGGGACACAGATGTTGACACTATGTGGGCACAAATCAAATGCAGTATTCTCAAAACAGCAGAGGAAGTATGTGGCTTGCAACAAATAAGACCTACTACTAAGAAAACTAGGTGGTGGAGTGAGGAAGTGAAACAAGTCATATCTGCAAAGAAGGAGGCCTGGAAAAGGTACTGTAGAAGCAAGTCACCAGGAGACAGGGCAATGTACATAGAGAAAAGGAATGACTCTAAGAGAATAGTTAAGGAAGCTAAGAGAAAATCTTGAGAGGAATTCGGGCTGGAGCTGGATAAAAACTATAAAGAAAATATAAGGAAATTCTGGCACATCACAAGAGCACTAAGGAACAAGAAAGCAAAGCCTGTGAGAAGTATAAAAGATGAGCATACTGGAACATACTGGAAGTTTGGAGGAAACACTTCCAAGAAAAATTCAGTATGGAAGAAAGACGGAGGAATTTTCGAGATTGCCATAGAAGAATTACAACAACTAAACCAGAAGTCCCCGACATGGATGACGCCATAGAAGAGGAGGAAGTCGAAACAGCCATTACTAAAATAAAGATGGGAGAAGCGGCTGGGCCAAATGGGATTGCACCAGAATTTATAAAGTATGGGGGAAATGACCTTGTCAAATGTCTCCAAACATTGTTCCAAAAGGTTTGGAATCTCAAAAGGATACCAATAGAATGGGAAAACAACATCATTATCCCAATCCATAAGAAGGGAAGCCAGAGTGTGTGTGATAATTACCACCCCATATGTCTGTCATCGGTGGTATACAAACTATACACTCGGATCTTGGAACAAAGATTAAGGAAATTGGTGGAAAAGGATTTGGAAGAGGAACAGGCAGGTTTTAGGCCCGGTAGGCAGACACAGGGTCATATCTTCTCCCTGTGAATGAATGTAGAGAAGGCATGGGATAGAGGAAAAGTAGTTTACCTTGCTTTCCTAGATTTACGACCTTTCCATGCTTCCATGCTTTCGACCATGTTCCTAGACAGGAAATATGGACTGCATTGGAAGATAAGAGAATCCCACAAAATCTTATAAGTTCTATCAAATCAGTTTACCAAGACCCAAAGGGAGTAATAAGGCTAGCCGGCACTGAGTCCAGGTCATTCCATTTCTTTAAGGGAGTTAAACAGGGTGATAGCCTGAGCCCCATACTGTTCATAATTTTTATGGATTCAATTTGGAAATTTTGTAAAAGGAGGACACCCAGAGCAATAGTGGGATACTGGAATATGACCCCAGTGTTGGTACAGGCATTGTTGTATGCAGATGATGTGGTATTGGTTGCGGATACTGCTGAATCTCTCCAGGTCGCTGTGGATGAGTGGCAAGAAGAACTGCAACTAAGAAGCATGCAGATCAATGCCTCCAAAAGCAAGGTGATGTGTGTTGGGCAAAGGAACGATGATCTAAGAATCACTTGCAATGGAGAGACCCTTGAGCAAATCGATACCTACTGCTACCTGGGAACAATGATCTATAAGGATGGAAGAATAGACCAGGAGGTTATGAATAGAGTCCAAAAGGCCAACGGAATATTCTACCAAATATCCATGACACTTATTGGGAAACAGGAGTTGAGCAGGAAAGCAAAGATTCTGCTTTTCAAATCAGTTTTTCTCCCAGTACTACTGCATGGACCGGAAAGCTGGGCATTCTTGGACCGCCATAATAGCAGGATAGTATCTGTGGAAATGAGATTCCTACGGAAAATATTAGGAAAAACCAGCCGAGACCGAATGAGGAATGAAAGGGTCTGAGATGAACTAGGAGTTAGATCCGTTCTGGATACAACCAAGGAAAGACAATTAATGTGGTTTGGTCATGTTAACAGAATGGGAGATGACCGTAAGGCCAGATGGCTATTAGAAGCAAGACTGGGAGGAAGGCGTCCTCAAGGCAGGACAAGGCTCATGTATGCAGACTTGATTGAGAGAACTGGCACAGCAAGAGGAAGCACCATGCCGGAAATAAGAAGGCTTACACAGAACAGGGACCGTTGGACATGATGGTCAGAGGATGCTACTCCACGCTTAACAGCACTCAGGAGATAGTGAGAGAAGAAGAAGAACTCTCCGCTTTTTGTTACTATGTTTTCCTTCTTATATGAATTATTAAAACTATTAATGTAGATCTAGTAATGCATCTTTACTCAGAAGTTTGTTTTAAAACTACTGATCTAGCAGTTGTAGTATGAAATCGGTATAAGAAAATATTTAACTAAATTAATATATACATTTATTTCAAAATGGAAAAATAATTTTATGAGTAATGTAAGTGGTGCTAATTAAGATTTCATGTTTAGTGTGCGAAGAAGTTTGCAAAACTAAAAACATATTTGATGATGAAAAAACTTTGATGGAAAACATTAATACCTATGAAGAAATAAAGGAGTATATTTCCGAACCAGGGAATAAAGAAATTTTAGAAGAGAGGGCAAAGATCTGGATAAAAAGGATTAACGATGTATGTATTCAACGCCTAATATAAAGCAAGGATATCTAATATTACTATTTATGCTTTCTATGATGCTAGGTAATATTGGAAAGTGAACAATTAAGGCAAGAAAATGATTCTAGTGGACCACAAGATGAACTCGAGTACTGGAAAAAACGAGATGCTCAGCTTTCTCAGATAAATGTTCTTTTTGAGGACCATGAAGTAGTCATATTTTTTTCTGTTGTTTATTTTAATTTAAAATTATATTTATAACAGAATAAATATAAAATTTATTTTGCTTGCAGGTGAAAACTACAGTTCAATGTTTAACAATCTTGAAATCAAAAATTATTAAGCAATGGAAAGAAATTCGGCAAGGTGTAATATATTGTTTCAATGAAGCACGGGATAATGCAAAATATATCCAGTCTATTGAGAAGTCTTGTCATGCTCTTTACCTTCATGATCCTGTGATGTCATTTTTCAGCTAGTTTTTTTCTTTTTTTTTTTCACCTTGTATTAAAGTTATTTATTTTTGTTTTCTATAGGTTCGAATGCAGTCTTCTATATTACGACTTTTACAAACTGTTAAGTTGATTCATAGTGTATCCCAATATTATAATACCTCAGAAAGAACCTCAGCCCTTATGGTCAAAGTATGAGTCAATTATTTTATTTAATTAAATAAGATATTTAATCTAATTTAATCATCACCATATTATTGTTTATTCTCTTAGATAACCAACCAGATGATCAGAGCCTGTAAGCAGTATATAACTTGTCATGGTAAAGAGACAGTTTGGTCTCAGGATCAAAAAATGGTTAGAGAAAAATTAGAACATTGTGTTCAGCTGAATCAAGTCTACCATGAGGCTTATCTTCAGGTGAAAGAACAATCCTTATTGCCTGATCAACCATCTCTACAATTTTCAGAAAACTATGTTTTTGGAAAGTTTGATACGTTTTGTAAGAGACTAGGAAAAATTATAACTATGTTTAACCTTGTTGAAAACTATAACACATTATTTGAAAGTAAAATGGAAGGTAAATTTTAATCCAAAATCTCCTAAATTAGGTCTATTATATAATAAAATAATGTTGTTGTTTTTTTTGTTTTTTTTCATAGGTCTTTTACTTGGAGATGGTAATAAATGTTTATATTATATTAATGCTATAACTAGATCCATTAATATCGTTGATTATAATAAACCAAAACATCAAACATATGCACTCAATATAAATAATTATCTGTCAAATATAAGAACAAAATCTTTCTAAATTTCCAGATCTGGGTTTACTTTTTAGTATATTTGTACAAAAACTACAATAATCTGAATTATTGATTGTCTTGAAATTAAGATGTTTTGAAAAATATTATTTTAAGTCACTTTTTAAAATTATTTATTCTTGGCAACACTTTTTGTATTTAGTGGCGTAACAAAAAACTATTTTATACTATGAACTGTGCATCTATATTATAAACATTTAACTAATTACTGCTGTAATCTTGTCACAGTTGTCGACTTCCACTTTCTAAGCTCACTCAAAAGATAACAAAATCCTCTCAAGTAATCTGAGGTCTTCCTCGTGGTCCTCTTTCCTTCAGTCCTGATTCTTTTGTAATTCTTGGTGCTCTATCATGATTCATTCTGAGAAGATGCCTCAACCTGCTTAATTTATTTTCTTCTAAAGTAGTTTCAGCTGACTGCACCTCGATATTTGACCTGATAGTCATTTTGCAGATCTATTTTTTTCTGGTATTTCCCTTAACATCCCTAAGGTATCTCATCTTAATTGTCTGGATCTTTATCAAATAAACTTTTTTCCTCCTCCATTAAAGTTCTTTAATATCAATCCAGCTCTATTCATTCTGTCATCTTTAATATTTAGCTATTTAAGGGGGCCGGGTTATCAGCCCACTGTCCCAGATCAGGTGGAGAGGCCTCCTCCTTGGAGCCACCTAACTGCTCCTCCATCTGGGAAGGTGGACTAACTGCTAGTTCCATATGTGGAAGGTGGTCCTAAGATGTGTACTATAGTTAACCTGTGTGGTGTATGTAGTGTACTGCATATGGTGTACCACTTGAGTGTCAGAGTTGTTGTTCTCCCAACCTGGAGGCCCTTGGTCTGTGATTGTACTTGGCTGTCACTTTCAAAACTTTATTCTTTCTTGCTAGAATGTTATTATATACCATATTTACTTCTGTAACAGAATAAATAATAAAATTAATGAGATCTCTGTTTAAACTGCAACCTCAAATTGGCCAAAATGGACCAAGATCATTTTTTTTCTGTGAGCCTTCTGACGCTATTTTTTTATTTAGATATAATTACCATATTACGTTTAGTATAGTTCTGTTTAGATAAAAATATGATTTTTCTTTTTATTAATTATAATTTTGTTGAATAGAACTTGAAGCTGTCGTCAAAAATTTCGATGAAATGAAAGCTGTGATTACTTCTAAAACATATGACTATTTGGATCAGAGAAACACTGAGTTTGATTCTGATTTTGATGAGTTTATAAAAAATACTACTGCTCTGAAAGAAAGCATTGCTCAAACAATTGAAGATAATTATAAAGGGATCTGGGAAACTTCACATGGTGTGAAATTTCTTAATAGGTTTGCCAAGGTAATATTAGAACACAGGATTTAGAACTGTGGCTATTTTTGTATAAACATATTCTTTATATTGTTAATTCTTACATTCAGATGCCCATCTGCCCCATATCATTATCCACTATATAATTGTACCAAGTAGTGAATTATTAGACATTTTCAGGAAATCATAGATTTCTCTTACAGGTCAGCAAAAAAATTCCATTAAAACAAATGAATGATAAATACTTGCGTATTATTAAATATTGTGACAAGGAAGTCGACAAAGTCTTAAAAGTATTCAAAAAACAGAAACAAAACCCTCCAGTTCCAAGAAATTTTCCTCCATTAGCAGGTATATTGCTAATATATATTTTTAAAATTTGTGTAAACTACAAGGATTTATATCAAATTTATTATTTAGGAAGGATTAGCTGGAGTCGATCACTATTAAATAATTTGAAAGTAGAAGTTGAGTCAGTTTCAACACATCCACTTCTGGGTCCACTTCCAGAAACTGCTGATTTAAAGAAGAAATTTACCTATGTCTCTATTTCATTAAATGACTATGAAAATCAGGTTCTTCAAATATGGATGAATCATAATGTAATGAAGGAGAATCACTTACTATGTACTTTTATTTTTTATTGACTTTATTATATGTCCTCACTTGTTTTTTAGGTATGGTCAGCTGAGAAATGTTTAAAAAAAAAGCTTTTGGTATTAGATGAGAAAAGCGGTGAAATAAAAATCAATTTTGACTTCAAAATCAAACTTATGATAAGAGAAGCTGAATGTATGAGACAAATGAATCTACCAAGTCCTGCTATGACACTTATTCTACTTTCCAAAAGTGAACACTTTTCTAAAATCCAAAATTTATTGAAGGTATAGATATATTATTTTATTATTTTTTTGGTTATAGATTATCTGTGTCTAAATGATCTCATGCCTTGATTCTTTACAGGATTTGCTGAGACAATTCTTGACAACTGTCAAAAAAGTTAAGCTTGAAGTTCGACCTTTATTTTTACCTCAGCTTGTTCGTTTATCAGCAATGCTCTCCCCTGCATTTACAACCCTTGATTGGACAAATAAAGGATGGAAGGAATTTGTAAATAAAATTTATGATGCTATTAAATCTTTTGATATTTTGATTACTAGGTATGGGGAATTTACCAGCTAAGAAAGTTCGAAATAATATGTATTTAATTTACATTGAATACCTAAAACATAAGTTATTGAAATTTGTATGTGTGTATTTTAACTAATATATTTTATATGCATTTATTTTGTTCCAGAGTACATGATGTTTATGAAAATAGAATACTTCATGTCCTTGCTAGCATTCAGTCAATTACTTTACATACATTGCCAGATGAAAAACCTTGGACAATTGAAGAATTTATTGAGAAAACAGAAGAAAACTGTCGAAATGCAGCTATTGTAAATAAATAATTATTTAAAGTTTCTCATATAAAATTACTGTTTATTCAGTTTATTTTTATGTTATTGTTAAGTAATTGTTTTTTTATTTTATTTTGTTTTTTCTTTTCAAAATTTTATAAAAGGTTTTAATGATGAATTATTTCAATTTATAATATACTAGATTACATTATTAAATTTCACTTCTTTTTTATTTTTAATTATTTCACTATTTTTAGTATATCATTAACTAATTTGAAATATTTTAAATAGTTACAATTAAAGCCAATCAAAATTTACCTTAAACAAAATAACAAACACTTGAAATAAATTTTCATTCTTAGCTTACTCATCATTGACATATATTGTTTGCTTAGTTTTATTAAATTATCATTTCACAGATAGTATAAAAATAAATACTTTATATTATAGGAATTGAACAGAAAAAGCTTGATGGTTGAGGAGGCTGTTGAAGAAATACTTGATCTGGTTAAGAAAGCTGCAGAACAATTTAAAGCCAAAGAACCGAATGAAGAAGTTGAGCTTATGATCGAAGGAGGTAGGGAAACTACATTATAAAGTACATTCAAAAAGAATAAAAGCAAAGTTCAAAGCTGTGAATGCTAATTTAAATTTCCAATACACTGTATTCCTACAATACACTGAGTTGGGATGTGGTCTAGTGGTACTTACAAAGAAAAACAGAGTGTATTCTTGACAAACTGGATGAGTTAGATTTTTAGACTAGAAAAAAAAAGATGTTATTGTTACTATTTCTCAAATTTTCAATTAATTTATTTATCTACAATATTTATATATATTTTTTTCAATTTTATAAAGATTTTATGGTTTTATTTACTTCAGTAACAGAATAAATAATAAAATTTAAACACAACATTGAATTACATTGTTTAAGGTCTATTTCAGTGGAGTAAAAAAACTTAATTATTTTTGTTTTGGATGATATTTTTATTGAATTTCAATGAAAGTGTATTGAAACAAGAATATTTCTAGTAGAGATGATATTTTCTTATGCCAACTTTACAGAAGTTGCAAAAGCATCCATAACTGATATGAAGACTGGACACTTCCTTTCCCTCCTTCCTCTTTGTCTTATCGAATCATCATGTTTTTGTTGTTTTATATTCTTTCTAAATCTGAGTGTTCTTCTTCCTTCCTCTTTGCCTTCATTTTAACAACTTCTGGTTATAGGACTTCTATTATCATTGACTAGTTAGTAACATCTGCTAAATCTCTTAGTTCTTCGTTATCATCAACAGTGACACATCTATTTTGTTGTTTTGACCATTGCTATGTTTTGTTCACTATTCTGTATTTATCTTAATTATTATCACTTTAAAAATTATATGATTATATGAAAAAGCAATATTTTTGTTTTGTTGTTGATCTAGTGTTCATTATAAGCTTATGTTGAATCATTAGTCCAGGCATATTACAAATAATAATATCTTTGTTGTGTAAAACAGATAACATCTGGTTTTATAATTTTTGAGTTCTTTGCCTACTGCATCTCTATTAAATGGATCATTTTTTGAAGTTGTAATTTTTAAAATATTTTATAGTAGCTATTGTGTCTCCTTGAGCCTTAATGGTTAATGTTAAATTACCATTGATGTTGTGTATGTATGATTGAATTCAGATGGACCTAATGAAACAAGTACCGAATCAAATCAACAACAAGATTGGTCCATAGTGTCAGAATGTTTTGAACACCCTCAAACATTATTACAAACTGCCGGTGGAGGTTTATCGAGGGCAATGCAGGTCATTATTTTATCATTCCTTTATTTCTGTTATATGTTTAAAATATCTGTTAGGAATAGTAATTTTATTATATTATAGGATCTGGTTAGAAATGCTGTTCATGAAATGAGAAGGTATTATAGTCGAAAAGTTGCAGATGTCCTGATAAAAATAACTCGTCAAGCAATTGATACTATTCGAAAAAGATTCATACCTCAGGAAGGTAATATAAATGTTTCTAAGATATTTAACAGATTGAGAATTCATCAAAATCTGAATTAATCCAATCTATCATTCTAAGGTAACAAACCTATTTTGATTATATCTGCTATGCTCTCTGTACCTGATGTAATTGTTTCTCCAAGCATTGAGGAGGTACAGGAATGTCTGGTAACTGTTGGAAAAGAAATCACCAATGTTGCTCGAGGTGTTTCCCAATGGACAGGAGGAAAACAACTGCCTGTATGACTTAATATATACTTCTGATTTATTTTCTATCAATCTAAGATCTATCAATTTCCATGTTTTGTATTAATATTTGTCCTCTCTTTTCTTTTCTTTTCTTTTTTTTTTTTTTTTTTCTGTTTTGAAAATTGTCTCGTCTAAATGTTTTGTGTTGTTTGTACCTTTTCCTCATACCCATTGAATAATTTTATTTTCACTGCTAATAACCATCCCAATCCTTCCTTGTGTCTGTGTCTTGTCCTTTGTGAGACAGAAAGGCATGGGTTGGAGAAAATTGGGAATATATGGAAATCGATCTGGACCAAAAACTCTTGCTAACTTTGTATCTCGGCTAGATCAGACTGAACCTACCAAAGAAGATCCTAAAGCAAGACGTCGAAGGTTATACAGGCTGGACTCCAATAATAAGCCACCTTTCCCTTTTCAAGCAAGGAATTTTCAAGCTTTTGTTATGGAAAATAAAGAAATAATCAAGACATTGTCTTTGTTATCTGCTAGTACACAGCCGATTAAAGAGGTATGGTAATAACTTAATAAGTCACATATATATGTTTTATTTTTATTTTTTTTGTATATTTATATTTCATCTCTCATGAATTAGTACATTATGTTAATAAACTGCCCCTGATTACTTTTATATTAGAACTGGGAATTGAAAAACAGTTAACCTTTATCGATAAAAAAGTTTTATTTAATAGTAAAAGCTTAACTTTTATATAAAAGTGTAGACCAATAAAAGTTTTTTTTGGAATATTTACTTTTATAATCTAGAACTTTTATTTAACTGTTATTACAAGACATTTATGATCAATCTCTTTTGAATAACAGTTTTTTTCAAACAGTTGTTGTAAATCATTCATGTGAATAAGTATCAATGGAAAAGTATTTTCCTTTTATGTCTCTATTAGCCTTAAAAATTAATTTTATAACATTAACAATAAAAAACAATAATGATTTTAAAATGTATTAAGTAAAAAAAAAAAATGTTTTGAAATAGAGTACATTTATATATTCAAAAAAAATCAAATGAATATTTTGAAACTATTCAGCCGATTTACATACAATTTGATAGTCAAATCGTTACATGCTTACCAACTTTTTCAAAGGGTGCTAACAGTTAAATATAACATTTCAGGTTTGATAATTGTTCAAATCAAATTGTATAAAAAGAGGCTGTCTTTCTAAAATACATATTTAACCCCTCCCCCCACACCAACTCCTCCAACATAAAACTTATGTTTTAACTGTTAGTTTCATAGTTTCATAAGAAATATGATTATTAAATGTGATGAAAATTGGATAAATCATTTTTAACTGCTACTTTAACCCCCCCCCTCCACCAATAAAAAATGTAAATTTAATCTGTTTCCAATTGAATGAGTCGTAAAATGGTACAGTAAGACCTCAAAAATCCGAATACCTTACCATTCCAGACAATCCACTCTGATTGGTTCACCTCCACGATAATCTTCCTTTTCATTATTATTCATCCACCAGTGAAACTCCTTGCTGCTCAAAATATTAAAAGCCACCTTTAACTGCTTTTAGACCTTCATGTAGCTCATTTTTAGTTCTTCTTCATGATTATCAGGGACTTGGCTTTCAGTGTCATTCTCTTCACACTTTTCTTTTATCATTGTGACAATATGACCATCTGAATCCAGCTGTGGTATAAACCTTTGTATGGTTCTGAACTTGAACAAAAATTCTTTCTGTTAAAAGGATTTCATTATTTTCTTGGGATTGCCAGGAAATCTGGACTACCGAGTTTTTGGACACCGAGTTTGCGAGACTGTATTGTATAATTAGTCTTTGACTTGTTTTGCAAACGATTATGGCTCACACTTCAACAGTTATTTAAAGAAGTTGTGTTGCAGGCATTTATCAGTTATATTATGAAAAAAATAAAGAACATATTCGTTTATTTGATGCTTCACAATTGTATACATATGATTATATGTACTTATATATAAGAATATAAAATAAAAATATGATGACTTTCAAGTTTTTCTAGTTAATTTCGTTATGTCTAACTGAAACTTTAGGAGTTACAACTTTACCTCCAACAATGGAGACCATATAAAATATTATGGGCTAGCGACAGCATATCTACGAAACGAGATATACATAATATTAAACTTCTTGATTGTGAACAAGCACTTTCTCTTCATGTTGATTTGGATAACAATTTACTGGCTGCTCCCAATGTTCATATCATTGCTAACTCGGTTGCAATAAATATTGGTAATTATTGCCAGTTATTTCATTTAAATCTATGCTTGTTTATTAATTTATTTTTTTAAGTTGAATTTTTGTACAAAGCTTCAAAATTTAGAAAATAATATTTCCTATAGACAAAAACACATTGTTTTACTTTTCCTCTACTACGTTAGAACATTATTTTATTCCACTCTTCTTTTCTAGAACTAGATATTGCACTTATTTCTTTTTATGATACCAACATCTAAATTTATTGATGAATGGAAAAGCATAGCAGCCCAAAATGCTACAGTCTATATATATACATGAAAATAGCAGTTGATTGATTCTTTTTTTCTGGAAAAATGCCCCTGAACAAGATCTCCTGAGTTTCTCGCTTTCTTAAGTTTTTCAAATTGTGCATTCTTGATTAACTAAGCTTTTAAACATGGTCCAGCCACAAGGTCCATTTTAAAACCTAAAGAAGTCATATATTTTACAAACTCTGTATATACTATCATCATTTTCAGAGACATGTCGCTTAAAATACTTATTGTATATATTTTTTCTACTTATTGATCCTTCATTGTGGCAGTTCCAGAATGATATGTATCTGCTATGTGATACTAGTTAATTAAAAATACATTATTATTCTCAATCTATCTTCATTTCAGTAGTTGAATAAATTTACCAAATCTAATGAACAACTTGCTCTTGCAGATAAACTTAAAGTTTTTCTTTCTGGTGAAATAAAACAAAGTACTCATAAAATTGGGCAGATCCTACGTAAAAAATATCAACGTGAAATGGATTATGTTTATGCTGTGATGAGCGAGATGGAAAGGAAATTAGATAGGCCCATCAGAGACTTAGATGATGTGCGCATGGTGATGGAAACTCTGAAGAAAATCAGGGATCAAGAAGTAGATATGGAATTAAGTATTGAGCCAATAGAGGTAATTGGAATAATTTATTTAGCCATGCTATTATAATATTATGTGGTAATTATAATAATATCTTGTTTGTTTATTTGTTTTTTTCATTTAAAGTCACTTTATGCTGCTGCTATGGCTAATCGGACTATGCTACGGTGAGAGTCCTAAATTTTGCCTATCCAGGTATAATTAGGATAGGGATCTTTAACGAGTACCTGACATCGCACAGGCTCGGGACCCCCATTTTATGTCCCTTCCGAAGGACGGCATAGCTAAGGATTTTTTACTCCCTTTAAAAAATCCTAAGGTCATCTGCCGGGCTGCGAACCCGCAATCTTGGGTTTAGTAGGCTGCTATGCTAACCACTACACCACAGGTGACCCCCATAATAATATCTTTCTAGATAGTTGATAGAGCAAATTTGTATTAATAAATTTGTATTAATAAATTTGTATTTAGCAAATTTGTATTAATAAATTTGCTCTATCAACTATCTAGAAAGATATTATTATGGGGGTCACCTGTGGTGTAGTGGTTAGCTTTTCTTTTCTATCAATAACTAGAAAATCAGGCTGTTCATCAAGTTGTGTGGATTAACTGTTTAAGTTGCAATTTAAGATTATTTAATTTCAAATTAGGAAAACTATTGAGATATACAATTTACATTGAATACAGGCCCAAAGGTTACAAACAGCTAATGGATTGGCTATATGGGCAGTTCCTTAGTATTTAAGATACCCTCTTCAGTATTTAATTTACATTTTTCCAGTCTATGTTTTTTAATATGCTAAGTGTAAAATTTAGAATGTTGTTATCATTGTTAATGGGTAAATTTCAGTTGATTTTAATTAATTGATATTTAAGTAATTTGTTGTGGCTGTAGTCGATAATATGAAATATTCTATTTTTTATGTTTATGTTTCAATTTTGTTTTTTAATTTTAACTTTGTATATCTACACATTCAATACAAATTTTATCAGACAGATGTCTAATGTTCTTTTGTTTCCTTGAGGTTTTGCAATCCTTGTATGCCAACCAACATGATCAAAGTTTGGCCACTTCATATCTTCTTGCTATTTACTTCTCTTGTTGAGTCATACATCAATGACAACCTAAGTTTGCCCTTGGCATTATATATGTGTTTTGGTATTGTCTAGAAGTAGATAACGTAAGATGTGTTTGTCTGTATTGTGCTCCTAAATGGTGACCCATTGGTCAGAATAATGGAGTTTGATGAACTTATTCTTATGTTGTAGTTTAGTTTAACTATGTTATTTAATTAACCCTGTTACAGATCATTATATATATATATATTAATTAATTACAAGTATTTAATATCCAAAATTATAAAATGTTTATGAATTAATAGTATTGTATGATATACATTAAATTATAATGTATAAGCAATATACATGCAATGCTTTTAGTATACTTTAAATAGAAAGAATTGAATATGTGTTGTAACAGTAATTTATTTTTATTTTAAGGAAGCTTTCAATATACTGACTAGATATGAGTTGCCAGTTGATAAAGAAATATTGGAAAAAGTGAGTAACTTTTTATGAAAATGGTATTTAGAATATGAATATTAATGAGTATATTTTTAAAGAAAAATTATCAATAAGGAAAATGAAGACAGTGGAAGGAAAATTGCACTTTCACACTTGATTAATACTTAATAATATACCATACTTAATACGTAATAAGTTTAGAATGTATTTATATTTTACTGTGAATATTATATTTTCATCTTATAAATATTAAATAATAAACAGCTCCTCAAAAATAAGTAGTGCTCTAATGAAAATTGAAATATTTGTATCCTAATAAAATTGTTTCATCTTTCAGTTATTTTTTAGTCAATACTAAACATCTTCTTTAACAAGGTTCTATAGATATGAAGGATAGACTCGAAACATTTTTTTTTTTTTTTTTTTTTTTAAAGTATACTGAGATTTTTAAAAACAAAATATGTTGTAACTTAGAATAATCTCTCTTCTCGCTCGAATTACAGCCACAAATCTTTGAGCTCTGCTTCTTAACATTTTTGCTGCAACTTGTTAAGAAGCAGTTTAATGTTCTGACATACCTCTACTAAAGATGTATTTTATATTATTATACGTGATCTGAAATTTATGTGTTATTTTTACAATTTTTTTTTATTCTTTGAGTTTTCCTTCATATTTATTGCCATTATTTAATATTCAATTGTATTAACAAATAATTTAAAGCTGAAATAATTTCACCAGGAAACAATTATTTGGTTTTCTTAAGTGAGCACTTATCTTGTGAGACTATCTTTAAAGAATATTTTCAGAATTTTAGTTCATTAATTTTCCATACATTAAAATAAAATATAACAAGTAGCTGTCTGTCCATCATCCCCTCTGAAAGACTCTATGTTGGATAGTTTTTTTATTTTTTGAATGTCATCTGATATGATTTATTTAAAGAAAATGATAATAATTGTAATTATACAAAATGTAGTACTTGTAGTTCATGGTTACTTTGCTTAAATTGCAGTTATCAGTTTATACAAGCTAGATAGTTTTAATGGTAGCTATAGTTTTAATATAGGCAGTATTGTTCATGGAACTGTGAAATAGTTAACACACTACTCTAATTGAAATACAGTAGGGAGTCGATTATCTGGAGGTCGATTAACCAGAACGTCAATTATCCAGACCGTTTCGGGTAAATTAAAAAAATTAAATATTTTTGAGAGGAAAATTTAATAAGGGATTGCAAGACTTAATGATTTATCGTTTAACTTTACTCAATAGAAACATTTCTGTTTCTGCCAGTTAACACCTTCACTGCGGCATCGGTCCTCGGGGACCGATACAAATTGAAATAATAAAAATCAGGTTATAGTCTGAATTCTGAATTCTGTAATTGAAAAATTACAGGCAGAATTAAATAGAATTAATGTATCGGTTGCCGAGGACCGATACCGCACCAGAGGTAAGTACTACTATCGGTCCCCGGGGACCGATAATGCACTGTAAAAGAAACCACTTTTTTCATTACCGCAGTGAAGGTGTTAAAATATTAAAGCCCTAATTTTATTTTAAATATGTTATGTTCTTACAAACTGTGCTGTAGTAATATTTTATAATCTTATTTACAAATCTTTTAATTGTTATTTACTGTTTTTGTAGTTCAGATTTTGAACTTGAGTTCTTTGAATTCACTTGGTGGGATTATGCATAATGGTTTTCCATTTTTCTGTATTGGATTTTCCCGGGAATTCTTCGATTCTATCTACTCCCTTAACTTGTTTTGTCAGTCTGTCTTTAAACATTCAGTGTGACACAACAGAGTTTGTTTTACACCAAAGTTAATTATAGTGCGGAGTAAAAATTGATTTAATGTCTGTTTTTGTGTTTGGTGAGTCCGTGTTTTGGGAAACTAGTTTTGAAAATGGCAAAATGAAACCTAATTTTTCTTTCCCTTGAAGACAAAGTAAAGATCATTGATAGGCTAAAAAAAATTGTGAAAATCCTACCACCCTTGCCGATGAATTTCAAATTGGAAAATTTACCATATACGACTCGAAAAAAATACAAAATCTATCATTAATTATATGGCAGCTCTGGACCAAGTTGCCGAAAAGTGATGAAGAAACCAAAAAATGTATGGTTTCTTCAAAAACGATGTTTGTGAGAGCCCTTTTGCTTTGTGCATAATAGTGTTGACTAGGCCTGGCATTCATTAGTGCAGATAATCTAAGCTCTACTGTAGTTAGACAAAAAGATTTAGGCACTTCTACTACTATTTAGTTCTTTTTGGAATTATTAAAGAAATTGAAGTTACATATTATTTTATGAGAATGCTATTACAGTTGCATTACATCAAGATATAATTAAATACATATAGAATGTAATAATAAATTAATTTGATGCAGGTAGACAATCTTCGCTACACTTGGCAACAATTGCTTTCACGGGCAATGGGAGTTAATACTCTGCTTCTGGAAATGCAACCAGCTTTCCAAGAAGAGTTGCAGAATAATCTTGAAAAATTTAGGCAGGATAGTGAAGAATATTGTTTACAATATCGAAATTCTGGTCCTATGAGCCCTGGTCTCTCTCCTAGAGAAGCGAGTGACAGATTGATCATGTTTCAGGTAGTCTATATATCTAACATATAAAATAAATATAATTAAGCTCTGCTATTATTTTTCAATACTTTTTTAGTTATAGAAATGATATTGTATATTATTATATTCAATGAATATGTATATCATATAGAATATACTATATGATGTATATTATTTCATGAATTTTATACTATTTAACCAAGACTGAATATATTAACTTATCATGATGTATCTGTTTGGAAACGACAAAAAATAGGTGTGATTAAATATGAAGGTATATGAATCAACTAAATTTGTCCAAGAATTTCTTGGGCTTCATTAGAATAAAAAAAATGGCTTCATAACCGCTGCTCTATATACTATAATCTACTGGATATATATATATATATATATATATATATATATATATATATATATATATATATATATATATATATAGAGAGAGAGAGAGAGAGAGAGAGAGAGAGAGAGAGAGAGAGAGAGAGCAGCAAATACTATATACAATCAAACATTTATAAAACAAATAATAATTATCAAACAGCTGTTATAAAAGACAAAAGGCCAATATTAATTCTATTTGTTCCCAAACTCCTGTTTTATTGTCTAATAATTAATTACTAAGTTTATTTTATTTATATTTACAGAATCGATTTGACTATTAATTAATAAGTTTATTTTTATTTATATTACAGAATCGATTTGATGGAATGTGGCGGAAACTACAAGCATACCAAAATGGAGAAGAACTTTTTGGTCTTCCCAACACTGATTATCCTGAACTAGGCCAGATAAGAAAAGAACTGAATCTTTTACAAAAATTATACAAATTGTACAATGATGTTATTGACCGGGTCAGTAGTTATTACGATATACCATGGGGTGAAGTTAATATTGAAGATATTAATAATGAATTGATGGAATTTCAAAACAGATGCAGAAAACTACCTAAGGGTTTGAAGGTATATACTAAGAAGAGTTAGGCAAAACTTAGTCAATACTAATTATTTGACAACTAATTAATTTTGATTAAATTTTGCACAACTCTGGTACTAAGCTTGTTAAAAATTGTGATTAATGAACTATATTTATTATTTACTGTTTGTATTAACATCAATCTGCTTCAGGAATGGCCAGCTTTCCATGCATTAAAAAGAACTATTGATGATTTCAATGATATGTGTCCACTATTGGAATTAATGGCTAACAGAGCTATGAAACCCAGACATTGGCAGAGGATTATGGAAGTAACTAAGCACACGTTTGACTTGGACAGTGACGATTTCTGCTTGAAGCACATATTAGCTGCTCCATTGTTAAAATATAAGGAGGATATTGAGGTAAACTTGAAGCATCCTGAGGTTCTAATAGAATTTTACATTAGTTTTCAATTTTATGTTCTAAATCTTTTATTTAATAATTATTATTAAAATATTTTAACTCCTATTTTACAAGAAGGGATTATCATTGGTTGGAAAGTTGTGTATTAAGGTGTGTTTACACTAACCGAACATCCTCGAGCTTCGGGCATCGAACATTCACATTGAGCATTCGCCAGTTTTCAACGACCACGAATGCAAACGAGCCCTTTGTTCACACTGCATGAGCATTTCTGACAATCAGTTGCTAGTGAGCATTCGCAGCGAATAGATGGCACCCGGGATATCCAAAATTGTGGTTTCCACAGCAGCTATTCTCATTCTAGACCATCTAGCAGAGGAAAAGCGAAAAAGGAAAAGGCATCGCATGTGGAAGTCGTCATTTTTAAAGAAAAGAAATTACTATTGCTGAAGGATTTGAAGAAGGATAACAGTGGGCTCTTTTGCAATTTTAGCTTTCATTGAAAATAAACAATAGCTACCACACTCAAAATGGGAGACATGTACCCTAGAACAGCTAGGTGAGAACTAGATTCGGCGAACTCAATACGGGTGTTTACACAGAGCGGGGCGGCGAACGAGCATCCCTTTGATGATTCGCCGGAAAACTGACATCAGGTGGATCAGGACCGAGCATTCGCATTTGCTTGGGCCTAGTTCGGCTCGCAGCGACTGTTTACACTGCCTGAGCCTCGAACTGATCGAAATGATCGTTCGTCACTCCTGTTTGCAACAAATGCTCGGGCAGTGTAAACAGGCCCTTAGGTATATCACGATAGCCTGGGTCTAATTCTTTACCAGTTAGATAGGTAAGAAATTTTTACAATCTCAACTAGTAGTATAGAACTAGAGAAGTAGAGTATGTTTGGGGTGTACTAGTGGGAAACCAAATACTTCAATTATTTGACTCCACTCTTCTGAAGATGGAAAACCACTAATGTACTAACCACAACTACTCTGTTTGGGAGTTCTGATTACCATTCTAAGATGAGAATGAGTTGGGGAATTATTAAGAGTTACTTGAAAAATAAAAATAAATTTTTAATAGAAATGATGATTAATGTTTCTGGTTTGTTTGTAGTGTCAGGGAAGAAAATGCCTTAGTGTATCTTCTATTCCAATACATTACTTAGTTATATGTATTTACTAAATACAGTAAAACTTCGCTATAGTGCTCTTCTAGGGGGTGCTATACCGAGAAAGTGTTATAAGATGTAAAAAAAAATAAAACGGCTAAAAATGGAAAATGTTTATTAAAAAATGTAGTACACATAGGTATTGTAAATTGATAGACAAATATTGAATTAAAAATATAAGTGAAAGTAAACAGAAATATGAATAAAAAAAAAAAAAATAATCATTATGTTTATAAAATTATTGGATGAAAGATTAGAATCGATTAGATCATGGCATGTGTTGTTTTTTTTTTTCCAGTTTTAATTCAATTGTACACTTAATTTATTTTTGTTAACACAAAAGTAATTTAATTTTGACATGATATTATCTAATAATAATGAAAATTTTGTTTACAAAACTGTGCTTGTACCTCTCATCGGGTGTTATAAACAAGAAATCGGAGCATTACAACGAGTAAACTTTCATTCGAAAATTTCTCTCTGGGACCAGGGCCCAGGTTAAAAAAGTGTTATATCTGGGAAATTTTTATAATCAGGTTATATTGAAATTTTACTTTACTCAATAAATGTATATTACAAACCTAATTTTATTCTTTTTGGCACCACGTACTGCAGCCATAACAGAAGTACTTTTTTCTTGGATGATAAGATCTCCATCATAATTTTTTTACAATAATATAGAACTTAGCACTCCCTTAATTAACAATGGCCCTGGCTTCATTAATGTTTTTTACCATTTGGGACTTCATCCTACTAAGTCTCAACTTGTTTAGTAAACATAAAAAAGTAGCAATGATTGATCTTTAATTTTCAGGACATTTGTATATCTGCAATGAAAGAAAAAGACATTGAAGCTAAGCTGAGGCAAGTTACCAATGAGTGGTCTATTCATGAACTTACATTTATGACTTTTAACAATCGTGGTGAACTATTATTGAGAGGAGATACCACAGCAGAAACCATCGGTCAGCTCGAAGATAGTCTTATGGTCCTAGGTTCACTTTTATCTAATCGGTAATTTAATGTTTTAATTTTGAAATATAAATTCATTATTGAATACTTTTTCAAGATAGAATATAAGATAGAATTCTTAATGTTTATGATTATGTTCACTTAATAAACTATAAAAGTAGTTCGCCCTTTTTCTTATAGTCATAGTATTTATGATATGAAACAATTTCATCTTCTAAAACTATTTAAACAATAGTTGATTATTAATTTAGTTTAATTTCTTTTGTAGATATAATGCTCCATTCCGTAAACAAATCCAACAATGGGTTACGGACTTGGGAAATACAAATGAAATATTAGAGAGATGGCTTCTTGTTCAAAATCTTTGGGTTTATCTCGAGGCTGTTTTTGTTGGTGGTGATATTGCAAAACAATTGCCTAAAGAAGCTAAAAGGTTTAGTAAAATTGATAAATCCTGGCAAAAAATAATGCAAAGAGCTCATGAAACTCCTGGAGTTGTGTCATGCTGTGTTGGTGATGATATGTTAAAACAGTTACTCCCTCATTTACAAGAGCAGTTAGAGCTATGCCAAAAATCTCTTAGCGGGTAAATAATTTTCTTTTCATTAGATTTTGGTCATTAAAAAAAAAAAAAAAAAAAAAAAATTGTGTGTGTGTTTATATTAAGTTTAAGGGAAAATCTTGTGTAAGACAAAATTCACCTAAATCCATGACAGTATAGGATTCCTAGTCTTCCAGTTTTCCCTATTCTTCCTTAGATCAACTGGTATCTTAGGACCCTATGGAACAACTCCTCTTTCATGAACCTCAGGCAACATGTTCTACTGTTCCAGTTCAAATACCGCATGTAGAGAACAACTTTTGATAGTCATCAAAATAACAAAATAAAGATCTACCCCTCCCATGTTTCCAGGTTTACCGCGTTGCAGTTGTAAAGTCATCCAGAAAATTATGTATCCCTGTGTCTCTGCCATCTTTAAATAGTGTTATTCTGCTATTGTCCCACAATCATTGACTAGTCAGCATCTAGGTCTATAATAGATTAGTATATGTGTGCGTGGTTTCATTTCTTTTTTCTTTCTTTTGCACAGTATGAATTAATTTCAATCTATTAATTAATTATTAGCTAGAATGAAAAGTTAATTTTGCTTTGTTATTAGCTATGTTATCTGAATCTGGATATTGATTTCTACTTTCTTTTCTTAATACTGAAACAAACACATAAAACGTCTTAGGCCTCTCTATAGCCTTTCTTTTGTGAGGTTTGCATCTCTTCTCTTCATCCCTAACATTTTTTACCATCTCCCATATAGATTAGCCAACTACTATACCTGTTGGTATATGTAAAATGAATGGATAATTTATAAGGATGGATAATGAATGTATAAGTACTATCCAAGAAAATTATGGAAAATCCAAAAAAGTAAGACCCCCAGAAAGGTAGTAAGATTTACATCTTCTTTTATCAAGACTTCTTTAGAAAACTGAAAATAAGGTTATTTGGAGTTATATGTTGCTCGGCAGCTATACACTTCAGTGTTCCAATTATGTTTATGTTCAGTGTTCCAACCAATTTTATTGTTTTTATTCATTCACACATAAATTTATTTATATGTTAAAGCTCTTTTGATTAGCTATTATGGAGAGCTAATTTGCTAGAAAATTAATGTCCTTTGGCTATATTTTAAGTTGTAGTATTTAATCATTTTATTGGTAGTTAACGTTTCACAATTCGTTGAAAATTTGTTTGAATCAAATAAAATTATGAAAAGTATTCTGAATTAGTTAATGTATTTTTGACATTAAATGCTTGTGCTTTATAATTTAATTATCTCTGCTGAATAGTTCCTTACATTTTATTGACATTACATTATATATCCCATAAAGTTACAATATCTGTATTCTTTATGGTATAGTATTTTGTCATTATTTTATTAATTTTTTTTCTAACTTTAAAACTTTTTAGATATCTTGAAAAGAAAAGGATGATGTTTCCAAGATTTTTCTTTGTTTCTGATCCTGCTCTGTTAGAAATACTTGGGCAAGCCTCAGATTCTCATACGATACAAAATCATTTGCTATCTATTTTTGACAACACTCGGTATGTCAAATTTCATGATATAGAGTACAATAAAATGACAGCAATAGTTTCATCTGAAGGTGAATGTATACAAGTGAGTAAGCCATCTAATATATAAAAAACAACTAAATTTAAAAAAATCATCATTAATTTGAACTAAACTGATAATAACAGCTGGAAAGATCTGTGAGAGCTGAGGGAAGTGTTGAAACCTGGCTTACAGCTTTGCTTCAGTCATCTCAAGCATCACTGCATGGCATAATAAGAAATGCTTATACTATGATCAATGATACCAATTTCAACATTTTGACATTTTTAGACAAGAATCCAGCTCAAGTAATTAATAAATTAGAAAACATTATTATTGGAAAATTATGATTTGACCGCTGAATATTCATAAAAGAAATTTTTTAGATCGGTTTACTTGGTATACAAATGATATGGACACGAGATTCAGAGATTGCTCTCTCACAAGCTAGGAGTGATAAAAAAATAATGGCAGAAATGAACAATAAGTTTTTGGAATTATTAAACACCCTTATAGATCAAACTACCCGTGACCTTACGAAACTCGAAAGAATAAAATTTGAAACACTCATTACTATACATGTCCATCAAAGGGATATATTTGATACTCTAGTGAGTATGGCTAGTTGATTCCAATTTAAAATGATGCATTAAATTATACATTGAAATGATATTCATAATGCATGTTGTATAAGATATTACATCAGCAACTGTATTTTTAATAGAGTTCCTTGCACCCTAAATTATTTTTTTATTTATTTTTTTTCATGATTTCAGGTCCTGTTTAAATTAGTTTTGCACTTTATATATTCTTAAGGAAATGATAAAGCAATAAAAATTAGGTAATTACATTTTTATTTTTAAAATTTTAAAAATATGAAGTGTGATATTTCTTTTTACAGGTTCGTATGAATGTAAAATCAGTTAATGATTTTGAATGGCTTAAACAGTGCAGATTCTATTTCAAAGAAGATTTAGATAAGACATGGATAAGTATAACTGATGTCGTGTTTATTTACCAAAATGAATATTTAGGTTGTACAGATCGTCTTGTAATAACACCTCTCACTGATAGGTAATGTTCTAAAATATGCAATGTTTTTTAGAATTCAAATTTTTTCAATGAACGATTTTTATTTAGATGCTACATAACATTGGCCCAAGCCTTAGCCATGAGTATGGGTGGTGCTCCTTGTGGTCCAGCTGGTACTGGAAAGACAGAAACTGTCAAAGATATGGGTAAAACTCTTGGGAAGTATGTTGTAGTTTTCAATTGCTCTGACCAAATGGATTATAAAGGCCTTGGAAGAATTTATAAAGGTATTTTTTTTATATCTATTAAGCATTTTATTCCTCTTTCTTTGTCATTTTTAGCTATAAAGTTTTATAGCTTATATTTCAAGATTAATGTCATTACAGGACTCGCCCAGTCTGGTACTTGGGGTTGTTTTGATGAATTTAATCGTATTGAGCTTCCAGTGTTGTCAGTTGCGGCACAGCAAGTAGCTGTTGTTCTCAATGCTAAGAAAGAGAAAAAAAAGCAATTTTATTTTACTGATGGTGATTTAGTTGATATGTGTCCAGAATTTGGTATATTTATTACAATGGTGAACCTTTTAGCTTGTTTAATGGTTACTATGCTTCTTATATACCCAATATTATAAAAACATTACTTTTTAGAATCCAGGTTATGCTGGAAGAAAAGAATTACCAGAAAATTTAAAACTTCAGTTTAGAACAGTTGCTATGATGGTACCTGATCGGCAAATTATTATACGTGTAAAATTGGCGAGCTGTGGCTTTCTGGAAAATATTACACTAGCTCGAAAATTTTATACACTTTATAAACTTTGTGAGGAACAACTTACAAAACAGGTAAAAATTAAATTAGTCAATATATCATGTTCTGTCTACAGTTATCCGAACCATTTTCATTGCATTTTCTTAATCATTTGTGGTTCTGAAATTTTTTGGAAATTATCTGTAATTCTATTATAATAAATTCAACCTCTTCTGTTAATTCTTGTTTCTCCTTAGAAACTTCATCATGGTGATGTAAACTTATCCCCTGTGTATCTTTGTGATAACCAGTCCCATTATTAGTTATTTATAATTATTTTCAGTATCAGACTGCTTCCTTATTTATATTTTATTGTTTTGTTTTTTTTCTTATTCTCTTTCCATCTCTTTCTTTTATTTTTATTTTTTTGTTATTATATCTTTATTAATGCATTTTATTTATATAAAAACCAGTGTAAATTGAGAGTCACTCTTTTGAATACGAAAGATCTATCCTGTGGTTTTCCCACTCAGAATATCTTACTCTTGATTGTATTAGGATATAGACCATTTCGTAGAGGTTCATCATATGGCTTTTTCACAGATCTCTTTAACTCAGCTCTGGCCACACTGTACAGTCCATTTCATTTACCCTCTTGAGTTTTTTTTACCAGATCTCTGATCATGGCCATATTGCAATGTTTACTATATCAAAGACGTGTATACTCTTGAATACTTTTAACTAATTAGTTACTTTTTAATAAAAGTTTATTGGATATTTAATTGAAATAATTTTTAAAATACTGCCATTTATTCTCCATCTTTTATAAACTAGAGCATGGTTTATCCATCAGAATTGAAAATAAATTTTCTTAAGTTTTTTAGCAATAAACTCTACTTATTTTAATATTTAGGTCCACTATGATTTTGGATTAAGAAATATTTTGTCAGTGTTACGTTCCCTTGGTGCAGCAAAAAGAGTTAATTTCAAGGACACTGAAAGTACTATTGTAATGAGAGTTTTAAGAGATATGAATTTGTCCAAATTAATAGGTAATTACATCATTACTGAATGTATTGAAATTTTGGTTGTAATACATTTTAGTTTTTGATTGTTAATTGTTATACAGACGAAGATGAACCCCTCTTCATTTCTCTTGTTGCTGATTTATTTCCAAATCAATCTTTGGAGAAAACAACATATCCTGAACTGGAAGCTGCAATAATGGAGCATGTTGAAGAAACTGGCCTTGTTTATCACCCTCCTTGGGTTCTTAAAATAATACAGGTATTTTTCAAAGTTTATTTTCTTGTACAGAAAATTTTACTTAATTAATTTATACGTATAATGACTGTATTTCATAAATTTCACTATTTTGGTTTGTGTCTTTTCCACCTAGCAGTATTAAAATATTTGAATAATTTTGTTTATAAACATAATTTTATTTTGCTACAATTATTCAATATTGTTAAGACTGTAATATAATTTATTTTGGAATTAGTTCAACCATACAATACCTAGAAAAATAAACTGAGATTGTCAAAGATAAGAAACAGCAACAAAGATACAAATAAAAATTTTTTTTTTTTATTATCAGTATACTTACTAAAATTTACATTTGTATAATGAAATACATTTTATAAATAAGCTGAATTAAGAGTCTTATGACATGAAAATAGCTTGTAGAGAAACTACCCCTTGGTAGCACCTGTAAAGTTATTTTACAGAAAGTCAAATATTTGGTAATCCTAGAATTTAGTTTATTGGATTTGGATTGGTCTGATCTATATGTGTTCTGGACTGTTTTTTTTCTTTAGCTTTGGGAAATCTTATAATTACTCTATCTGCACTAAAAAGGAGAACTATTTTGAAAACGAGCAAAATATTAGAGATCTTGAAAAAATAAAATATACTACATAGCTTTATACATTTAATACTTTGAAATATCCAAACTGTATTTCCTCTTTTTTTTATTTTTTTTATTTTTTTTTTTACACCCACATTGGAGCACTTAAATCAATCCGTATACACTACAGTCTTTACAATATTCGTTGTGATGTTTTTTCAACCTCCTCTTCTCTTCCCAGAACCTCATTCTTTCTGACCTGGTCTCCCTCTCTTCATCCATAATGATGTATTGTTTTCGTTTGACTGTTTTTTATTTCAGTCTTGTATCTCTACTTCTCAGAATCCTCTTCTCTTTTCTCTCTGCAATTTGTTTTATTGTTATATTCAGCTGATTTAATTCATTCTGTTAAAGTTGTTCTTGTTCTTGGTTTTACTTTTCCAAAATAAATTGAATAATTATTTCAGTAGTCTGGTCTCTGGCAGTCTTGATATGTGACCGAAAAAGGTAATTCTCCTTTTTCGCATTGTATCCGTAATTGATTAATTTTCCCAATAGACTATTTCATTAGATAGCAGTCTTCATTGTCCATCTACTCTATGTTTTTTATTGATGATTGTTCTGATGGTCCATCTGGCTATTTTTTGCATTTTAACCGTTGTTGCTTTGGTATTCAACTTAAACAGAGTTTCACTTGCATACATTGCTTCAGGTTTAACTACTGAACCATAATGTTGAATTTGGTATTCATTGAGAGAGATTTCTTTTTATATGTTGGCTATGTGATTTGTTGTGCTTGTCTGTTTTTTTGTTTTGTATTCTATTAAGGTTTTCTCATTTAGGTTCCAAGTTATAATTTCGCCAAGATACTTGAACTTTCTTACAACCTTAACTTGTTTGTGATTGTTTAATTGAATGACAGTGGTTTCCACCTTGAATGCTGGCATAATTTCTGTCTTTTTAAATGAAATTTGTAATCCCACTTTTGCTGCAATGCCTTCTAATTGTTTAATTTGGACTTTAGCCTCTTCCACATTATTCGTCAGTAGTGCAAGATCATCTGCAAATGCTAGGTGGTTTAGTTTTATATTTCTACCAATCTTGATGTTTGATTAGCATTTCTTTTTCCATTCTCGCACGACCTTCTCCAATATACAGTTTAATAAATTAGATGAGAGACCATCCCCCTGTCGAAGTCCAGATTTAATTGTAAATGGTTCTGACATTTCTCCTCTAAATTTATTTCCTATTTAGTGCTATATGTTATTTAATGTAAATATTTTCTTGTTTAGCTTTATGAAACACAGAGAGTAAGGCATGGCATAATGACCTTAGGTCCAGAAGGTGCTGGAAAAACCACTTGCATACATACCTTAATGGCGTCTCTAACTAAATGTGGAGATTATCACAGGTAAAGTAATTGATAATATACTGTGATTAAAGATATGAATGAATAAAGGTGTAGTATTACAAATTTGGAGGAACAACTTCTATTTTGAAATAAAATAACTTAACCAGTCACTCCACTGAGAAATCAGGCATTTTACCAAGAATCAGTAGTTGTAAGCCCATGAAACCTTCAGGAAAAACAGAAAATCAATCTTTTTAGCATATCGCCTTCATCCACTCGTATCTTCTTTTAATTTTTAACCATTGATTTCTGGTTAACAAAATTTCAGGTTTTATATTTATATTTAAGAAATGGAGTTTCAAAACATTTTCTCCATTTTTCAAAATGAAACATACATAATGATTGATTGATGATGATATAATTGTTTTTCCTTCTCAAACATCTGTAAAAAGTTTTATCCCACATGAAGTTTCTTTTAGTCCTTGTTCATCACAATATGAGGGACAATTCTTTCCATCTTTGTTTTTCTTCAAGACTGAATAAAACTAAACCCTATCTACTTAATTATAAAAAAATTGGGATATAAAATCCTTCAGCACACAAAAAAAACTTTGCTTACTATAAAAATCTTCATAAAATCAAAATTCTTTTTGTTTGGCTTGGGAGAATTGATTTTTATATTATGGGGGCTCCAAAAAGTGCACCTCAACCTTCTCTCTCAGAATAGAACCTTTAATTCCTACCAAGTTAGATTTTTTTTTTTCCTTTGTATAATTATTTTAAATAAGATATGATTTGATTCTCTCTTCAGAGTAATGCCATCTGACTTTTAATTTATAAAGTTTAAGAGATATTTTGAAACTTGCTTAGATTTTCAACAGGTTTTGAAAATAAAATCCTCACTTTTAATCACTCATAAATGCAAAACAATAAAAGGTTAATTTAGAAAAAAAAATTATATGTCTTAAATCAAGAAAACACGTCACTGTTGCTTTAGATAAGTCTTTATTAACTCTTCACTAGTGGTGGGGTAGCAAAGTGACACCTGTAATTTCTATGTACAATTAGTCGATGAGATACTAAGAATATGTGTTATTTTGTTTATTAGAACTAGTTAAAGTAAAGATACTCACATTTACTAAAGAACATATTTTTATCATTTATTCCAAATTTATGTATTTAAAAAGAAACAGAATTTTATACAAAGTATACTTTTAAAAGAAGCAATATTTTTTTTTTTTTTTTTTTTTTTTTAATAGAATTTTTAAGTTAAAGCACACATATTATTCACTTTTTTCTTATTCACTGTCACTTTCAGAACTTGCGTTTTATAAAAATTTGGAAGAATAGGTGTTAAACACTGTGGACACTTTGTAAGACAATTGAGAAATTACTGGCAACAAATGGATATTATTTGTCTGAAAAAGAGCCGGATGATAGGAGATGGTTTTCTTGGAAAATACCTAGCATGGCGACATTCCACAGATTGTGGGTAAAAAAAGTAATTTGGAGTACATGGCGGAAGTTGTCACTTTCCTCCTTCCTCTCTTCACCACTGAAGGGTTAATTACATTTTCTAAATTTTAAAATTATTGTACCAGGCAATAACAGTTTTTATAACAATGCATGTAAACATAATTTTATTTTGTCTTCGTATTTAGATAAAATTGATAATAAACTTTTATTATGAAACAAATTTAATAGTCATTTGGAGTTTATTATGTCTAGGGAAATGAGAATGAATCCAAAAGCTATAACAGCTGCACAAATGTTTGGAAGGTTAGATGTAGCAACTAATGATTGGACTGATGGCATATTTTCAGCACTTTGGAGGAAAACTCTAAAACTAAAAAAAGGTTATATAGATGAGCAGATATACTGTCTGTTTAAAATTATATTCTTTAAAAGTTAGATTTAATTGAAAACCATTATTTTAGGGGAATATGTATGGCTAGTTCTTGATGGCCCAGTTGACAGCATCTGGATCGAAAATTTGAATTCAGTTCTTGATGACAACAAAACTTTAACTCTTGCTAATGGGGATCGGTTGGGCATGGCAGCAACTTGCAAAATTATCTTTGAACCGCATAATATAGATAATGCTTCACCTGCAACTGTATCTCGAAATGGAATGGTTTGATTCTTTGCATAATTGTTGTTTTTTTAAAAATTTATATTACTTATTATGTTATAATTTAAAACTATTTTAGCTAATATAAGAAATATTGGTTTTGTCAAGTAAATGCCTACTGAAAAATATTACACAAGAAGTTTCTTTTTGTGATTTTTTTTTTTCTTTATAAATAATTAAAACTTTGTGACATTTCATTAAATTATTAATTTTTAAGTATTAATTAGTTTTTCTTTCCAAATTATTTTACTAGGTTATTACAAATATTTTTGACCATTAATCCATTTCTGACAATAAAGTCTTCATTTTATCTATTTTTCACTGTGATGTAAAGAATGCATGTAATGCTGTTCACTTTATTAATTCTTTGTATCAACTGTTTGTGACTTTCATTACATAACATATTTCACCATATATGACAAGAAAACAAAATTGTCATTTGTAGTTTCTTGGCCATTAATAGAAAAATGAGTAATTTTTAACTAATCAACAAATGGGTAACTGCTGAGGAACTTTGAGTTTGTAAGTGAAATCGTCATGCATTGTAACACACCAACATTAAGGTTCAGGTGGTTCGATTATGCCAACCTTTGGGAAACCTTTGTGTACTTTGGAATTTTACGGGTGTTATGTCTTTGAGCTGATTCTAGATGGCATTGGGAAAAGTAAAGTGGTTACACACTTAGCAAAAAAGTTAGTTACTTTAGCAATCAGGTTAATAGAAGATTATAAGTTTGAATTATGCTCAATGCCAACTAACTTTTTTGCTAAGTGTGTAACCACTTTACTTTTCCCAATGCCATCTATAATCAGCTCAAAGACATAACACCCTTGAAATTCTACTGCACACAAAGGTTTTCCACAGGAGAACCACCTGAACCTTAATGTTGGCGTGTTACAATGCATGACAATTTCACTTACCAACTCAAAGTTCCTCAGCAGTTACTCATTAGTTAATTAGTTAAAAATTACTCATTTTTCTATTAATGGCCAAGAAACTACAAATGACAATTTTGTTTTCTTGTCATATATGGTGAAATATGTTATGTAATGCCACCACCATTGCAGGGTGGTATTAAATACTCAAGCAATCTGGTATCCACCTCCAAATTTAATTTCTGATGGAAAGATGGGCTAAAGTAACTGACAATGAGTGCCTATATTTTGAAAAATTATGTTAATATACATAATTTAAACTGAAATTTATATAAAACTTTATGCAGAAAGTCTTTTGTGATGAACTAATAAATAAACTTATTTTAATATAAATGTGACATTGATCACTCATTTTCTACTTGATTGTAATTAAATTAATGCTAAAGAGATATTGTTTCTTATTAATGAAAGGTGTACATGAGTTCATCAGGCTTAGACTGGCAACCTGTTATTGAAGCTTGGCTGAAAACAAGATCTGCAATTGAGCAACGTGTTTTCCGTGTATTGTTTGATGAATCATTCCTTTCTTCATATACTTTCGCTACTCAAAATTTAAAATTTACCATGAAAGTATTGCAATGTAACATAGTTCAGCAGGTAAGTACTTAAAAACATATTTAAAATTTACAAAAAATTAGTTTTCTTTCCTGATTTATTGCTTCCTCTTATTATTGCAGATGGTAATACTGATGCAATCGTTAGTACCAGTTGAGGAAAAAGTCACTAAAAGTGAAGATGAGGAAGAAAGTGAAGAAATACCTGAACCATCGATCCCAACTTTAAAGTATGTGTTTTTTTTCTTAAATATTTTAATTTTATTTTGTATCCAGTTATATCATGCAAATGTTTAGTGTTGACATTAAGAAAATATGACTGAATAAATATTTATTATTTTTTAAAACTATTTTTCAATTAGTTATAAGAACAGAACTGTAGTGTCTCTAGTTGTCCTTAAATCTAATTATCATGTAAAACTTATGGTTTATACATCTCCCTGTTTTGAAAAATGGAGTAATTTAGTCTCCACCAGTAAAACAACATTACCAGATCTGTTTTCATGTACTTAAAAATTTTTTCAAAAGCTTATTGTTTAAAACTGGTAATGCAATCCATCTTCCATTCTTCGATTCCATGCTTTAATAAAAGTAAAGGACATTTTATTTATTTTGAAAATTGTATGGATGTTGTAGAGTATATTTTGAGTAATTTTTATATTAGATAATATCCATTTATGATTATATCTAAAAATGTAGATATTTAATAGAATATTTTTTTGTGCTGACAGATTTTGCTCCATTAAGAGATTTTAAAAACTTAATTATTATTTCCTCATATTTTCATTTTTTTTAACAAATATTCTAAAACCAATGAGTAACATCAATGTTTGTTAAATCTCAAAATATGCTGTTTTTAGTGTATCAGAAGACTTTTTGGGACGTGTTTATTTGTTTTCACTTGTATGGTCAGTTGGAGCATTTTTTGATATCGAAGACAGATTGAAATTCAATCTATTCCTTCGAGATAAAATGGAAATCCTAAGCCTTCCTGTACCTCTTGAGGATGAAGATGGATCTGTCTTTAGTTATGGAATCAATGAAGATGGTAAATTATAGTTTTATCCATTCAACACCTAAACATTGTTCTTCCTGCTGCTAATTTATTTTATTGAAAGGTAACTGGCAAACATGGAATAAATTAGTGCCTGCATATAACTATCCTGATCAAAGTACTCCAGATTTCAATACGATACTAGTTCCAATAATTGAAAGTGTTTGTATTGACTACCTGATAAATTGTATTGCAAGGCAAAATAAACCTGTGTTGTTGATTGGAGAGCAAGGCTCAGCTAAAACAATTATGATGAAAACATTCATGAAAAAGTTGGATACCGATAAATATTTAATAAGGTCATTCAATTTCTCTTCTGCAACAAGTCCCTACCAATTTCAGGTAAATTGAATTAATTTAATGTGTGATTTGTTTAAATTCCATAGTTGATTTGTATATTTAGAAGTGATGGTCACGACATTACTATTACCTGAAAATATATTTTTGCATTAGCAAACGTTTATTATTTGTTCTGCTTACTGTCAGCATTTTCTAAACATTTCTCTTTCCTCTTAAACACATTTTTTTTATTTGTCTGATCGTTTATATTTTAATATAAATGATAAAAAAAATAATATAAATGATAAATTTATGAGTAACAAAAAAAGGTTTTTATTTTAATTACAAATTTTTTTTAATGATTAATAAAATATTTATTTTTTAAGGCTGAATGATTGAAAACCCAAAGTGAAAAATAGGGAAGCAACTGGCTGGTTTCATGTGACTAAAAGGCACCAATCATCATATTTTTGAGGTTGATGCTGGAGCATGACAGATTGGTCAACTTACTAAATGCACCACCTGTTTGTGGGCTTCTGGGCTGCATACGACAGTGTAAGAAGGATCTACAGGGCAATGCTTGGTATAGGGGTGCCACCCAAACTAGTGAGAATAGTGCTGATGACAATGAACTCGGTTCAGTACTCTGTGCGCATTAATGGTGAACTCTCAAACACTTTTCAAACCTATCTTAGTCTAGGACAGGGAGACAGCGAGGCATATTAGCAATTTAATTTTGCCCTTGTGGTGGCGTTAGGAGAATCCACAATGCAAGTGATAAGAACAATATTTAGCCGAACTGAAGGGACATAAATTTCAGACGGTCTATGAATTTGTTTATCTAAGCTTCCAATGGTAAAGGTGAAGC
The DNA here is from genome assembly GCA_003667255.2 of Euschistus heros. Classification (NCBI taxonomy): domain Eukaryota; kingdom Metazoa; phylum Arthropoda; class Insecta; order Hemiptera; family Pentatomidae; genus Euschistus; species Euschistus heros. The sequence continues at coordinate 668,104 of RCWM02000022.1, read as the reverse complement.
TGAAATCCAAATAAGAATATTAGTGGCTGTCATATGTTCTGTTTTGAGAGGAAAATTTTAAGAACATTTTTTGGAACTATCTTTGATCCAGAAAATATTCCTGGAGGATCAGAATGAACACTGAAGTAATGGAGCTATTCAAGGACTACAAATTTGTCCAATTCATCAAGATTGATAGGCTTCAGTGGACGGGGCTTGTGGCTAGAATGAATGTGGATGAGGTGCCTAAAAACTTCAGGAGAATATTCAGTGATAAAGATTGTACCTAGACTGCCCTGGGCAGATGCACGATCAAAGCTGAGAGTTTCAACTGGCAGACAGACATGCAAGAGACTAGTATGACTTCAGGAAACCTTGATCCCTCATTGACTGTAGAGACAAGAAAAAAAAAATTATTGGGAAGAACAAAATGTATCTAAAAATTCAAGAAATTATTTCATCTTGTTTTTTTACTAATAAAAGTTTATCTTCTTTATATCAGAATTTGGTTTGGTCATCATTAAATTAACATGATTTTTATGAGGAAATCTAAACTTTATAAATAACTTAATCACTTTTATATTTGTATAATTTAAAATTGCATATGTTTTTTTTTCTTTTTTGTAGAAGACTATTGAAAGTTTTGTTGAAAAAAGGATGGGAAATCTTTTTGGTCCAGCTGGTGGGAAAAAAATGGTCGTTTTTATTGATGATATTAATCTGCCCCAAATAAATGAATGGGGAGATCAGATTACTAATGAAATCGTTCGGCAAGCAATGGACATGAATGGGTTTTACAGTCTTGAAAAGCCTGGAGAGTTTATTCATATTGTTGATGTACATTTTGTTGCTGCTATGGGACAACCTGGTATGAGTTCTATTTGTATGAATGTATTTTACATTTCATAAACAAAAATTATTTCTACTAACTTAGTTTTATCTTCTAATGATTTATTCACACCTTTTTACAACACTGAGAGAATCAATGAACGAAGTAACTAGGTATAGTTGAAATATAATAAATGAACTGAGAGGCATGAGGGAACAGTCCCCAACGGCACCTATTCCTAGCATGTAATTAACAATGGAGGTCAGTCAAGGAATTTTCCCATCTAACTTCTTTATTCTGATTAAAGTGGAGAAGTGCAGGGCATAAAAGTTGAAGGAGAACATAAAAAGGCTGTATGATGTTATTAAACCTATTGATCAGTTTTCATAGCTGAGCTAAAGCATTGTCCAGTGAAGATGTTGGTTGGGATGTTCCCTATTATCTGCCTGGCCAAGCTTGTTGGTGAGTTATTACAGAAGGATCAGGTTGAAATTTCCTCTGATTTAGGTCTAATTCTAGATTTGGTGTATTTGGACTTTGTGTAGGTGTGGTTAAGATGTATACTCAATCATGAAATGTAGTTGGATTGGAATTCATTACCTTTAAAAAAAAAAAAAAAAAAAAAAAAAAAAAATTAAATATGAATATTTTTTATTGTTTTTTTTTTTAATTTTTAGAAATGTAGAAATAATTCTAAACAAATCTTGTTGCTATATTCTAATGAGTAAATTATTTATTTCCTAGGTGGTGGTCGAAATGATATTCCTTCCAGGCTGAAAAGACAGTTTTGTATATTTAATTGTACATTTCCCTCAGATACTTCAGTTGATAAAATTTTCCGTATTGTTGGTGAAGGCCACTACAACCTGAAAAGAGGATTTTCTCAGGACGTAAGATTGCTAATAAAAAAGCTTGTGCCTTTGACTAGGAAACTGTGGCACAAAACAAGGGTACAAATATTTAATTTTTCTTTATTTATTCTATACAGATGTAATCCTTATTATTTATATTGTTTTAGTCTCATTTGTTACCAACACCAGCTAAGTTCCATTATGTATTCAGTCTTAGAGATTTATCGAGAATTTGGCAGGGAATGGTTGGAACTTTATCTAATGTTATTGAATCTGAAAGCATTTTAATACTACTTTGGAAAAATGAAAGTACTCGAGTTTTCGCTGATAGGTAATAACAATTCTTTAATTTTTAGATGGTAAGTTTTTAACTTATTAGGCAATCATTATTAATACATATTACCTCATGCTGGCAGCCACTGAATGATGATGACATTCAAGCATTTTTTCAAAGAAATAATTTTTCAACAGGTTTCTTTTGGCAACTATGTTGAATCAACTTGAAAAAAAATGCTTTGTCCTATTTTATCTGTTTCATTTATTTTCTTTTTCTTTTTCTTTTAAACTATCAAAGCAGAACTCAAATAGTATGATGCAATAGGGATATTGTATATATTGTATTACATTTCTTGATTTGAGAAAAGGGTTGCAGAAATGCATGACATTAATGAAATGAAATGAAAAAATAAACTTTATTCTGGGACTTACTGTCCCCAAAGAATAAAAAATAAGGTTGGGATCTAGTGTTTAGGAGGTGGATAGAAGAACGCAGAGTTAATAAATCAAGGAAGGGTTTTTGGCTTTTAGACATTGGAATAGGAAAGTACCCAGAAAGTATTGCCGTCGGAATTTAGGAAATAGCCACCCAAGCTCAGAATATCGGCAAGTAATGTGTGACCGCCTGGGGATCCCGAAGATAAGTGTATTCACTTATAGAATACATTATAAGTGAATAGCCTGTATGTTATTAATGAATGTTGTACCAGTCCCAAAAAGCATGTTGAAAGTAACATAAAAATTAATTACTTCACTTGATTGTTTGTTATTTACCACAAGTAAACTTGCATATAATCATTATATTATTTCCAGATTTACATCTTACTCAGACAAGGAATGGTTTGACACTCTGTTGATTGATTTAATTGGAACAGAACTTGGAGACAATTACAAAGCTATGTCTCTACCAAATCCACCGTTTGTAGATTTTATGAGGCAAGTTTCACACCTCATATAATAGCTGAAATTATTATTTATATTATTCTAAATTTATCTCAATTTAAAATCTTGAAATTTTATTATTTTTGATGTTTATAATCTAGTCTTTGATACATTCTCAAAAATTTATTTTTTTTTATGGTTAATATACATTTAATTTCCTTTCATTATGTTATCCACTTTTTTTTAATCAGAGTAATCTTTATTGTTATTAAAATATTCTTGGATTGTCTAGTGTGTGTGGTGTATGTAGTGAACTGTAATAGTGTAAGTGTGCATTCCTTCTTGCCTGGGGGAAGAAGGGTCAACATGCTCTTGACTGATAGAATCTCCACTTCTGAAGACAATCAGATTTTGTTTGGTTATATGATTTTTCACAAATAAAAGTTATAAGTTCATTTATTGAAGCTCTTAGAAATTATTAATGTCTATTATTGTACTACCAATTATATATTTACCCAATATTGTTCATATAATTTACAATTTATATTCCCAACAAGGTTCTTGAGTATTAATTATACTTAGTTTCTCTTTCTAATAATCGAGTGAACTATGTGATATTTTTTTTAAAGGGATGCTCCAGAACCTACCGGAGAAGAAGGAGAAGAAGCTGACATGGAATTACCCAAAGTTTATGAACCTGTTTGGGACATAAAAGAACTTCAAGATAGGCTGGATATGTTTTTATCTCAGTTCAATGAAATGGTAAGAGGTTCAGGAATGGATCTTGTATTTTTTCCTGATGCAATGCTTCATCTTGTGAAGGTCAGTTTGTTTAAAAAAGTCCTTTCAAAATTAATTATTTTTATAGAACAGTTTGAATCAATAAACATATTTCTTTATAGATATCTAGAGTAATAAGACATCCACGGGGAAATATAATGCTGATTGGAGTAGGAGGATCTGGTAAACAATCTTTAACAAAATTAGCGTCATTTATTGCTGGTTATAAAACATTCCAAATTGCTCTCACTCGGTAAGATTTGATAATTATAAGTTCATTTATAATTCTTTATTTTTTATACTAAAATGGTATGATAGTTTTTCTCAAAAAAATTCATTAATTACATAAATATTAAGAGAATAATTAGTGCATTTACAGACTTCATTAAGACAAATGGCTTAGAAAATATTATAAAGTGAACCCTATATCTAATTATCCTTAGATTGTCCAATCTGACCAAAAAAAAAACAAAAATAGGGGGGAAAAGAAAAATACCTAATTGGTTCTATTTCTTTTAATTTGATCATATCGTAATTAAAAAAATAATAATAATAAAGTATGGTTACTAACTTTCATTATTAGCAAATAATTCTGTATTTTATTAAAATTAGAAATTGATGTTTGGTTGATATTAGAGCAATTAGGTAAAAGCTTTATTAATAGGGCCCTCAACAATCATAATTCTGTCATCATTAATTATTCATGGAATTTATATAAATTAATCATTAATGAAACATGTAGGAGTAAATCTATTTAATTAGAAATGGTTTTTATATTATCACATTCTAAAACTATGTTAACTCTTTGTTTTAATTCTGACCAATACATTACAATTTTTTTTTTCTAGGTCATACAACGTGGCTAACTTCTTGGAGGATATAAAATTTCTTTACAGAACCTGTGGTGCTCAGGGCAAGGGAACTACATTCATATTCACAGACCTAGATATCAAGGAGGAAATATTTTTAGAATATCTCAACAATATTTTGTCATCAGGTTAATTTTGTACTGCAAATATTTAAATATCTTGATAATTATACTTTCATATTTTTCTCTTCCAATTTCAAATAGAAGCGTGTCAAAAAAGTCCCAAATATTACCAAAAGATATGTGTTGACAAGATTTTGGTAAGAACTAGCATTTGGCCAATCCACAAGTTTATGTTTGTGCAGGGCCCAGTTTGGATTTTGGCGTCCCTAAGCTTATAGTTGGTTATCCAACTTTCTCTCTACTGTAAAATAGAAGCATGTTGTTGGAAACTTCTCTATACTCTATTTCTTAATATTCCTTTCCACTACAGTCCCTGTTGTCAAACTACGAGTATCATTCCATTAAGTCTCTTGCTACAATTATCCTTCATGGTCTATAATGGTCTCTTTTAGGGTTTAGCATTGCCATATTTCAGAATGATTGTCATTGTCATTCATTCATTTCAGTATCTTACATTTGTTTTAAATTTTATTTAATATCTCTATTTTCTACTTTCTACTATTTAATCCTCGAATTGATTGGCTATTTGATGAATTGCTCGTTTTGAGATAATTTTCTTCTCTTTCTGCTCCTCTACTGGGTTGAGACAATCTTCTTCCCTTTCTTCACTTCTTATTTTTTTCATAAGCAGTGAGTCATAGAAATAAGCTAGATGAAGTACTGAAATTCATGGAAGTGAGTTGGATCTGATACAAACTAATAAAATATCTGCTTCACCAATTTCTATTCTCAGATGATATCTTGGAGGGGAAACCTTCTTGTTTGACTTCCAGATATTCCTAAATTATATGATGCAGATTTTTTTCCTTTCTCCATTTTCTTCTATGTGATCCAACTGATGCAATCCCCATTAAAATATAAAAATCAATACTATTATTCACTTAGTAGTTCTACCAAGAAATCTTCTCTGTAGGAAACTATCATTATTTAATGAAAGATCTATTTCAGTTTTAATGACCTCTTTACGTGATGAACTACATTTGATTTGACTAACTAAATTTGGTATTAAATTTTTTAAGGAGACTATTGTAGTGGTATAAACATTATTTAGGCATTTATTCTCCTTTCTTAATTTAATGATTCCAAGCATATAGCTTCCTTTTTCGGAATTATTAGGTGTATGGTTATATGGTTGGTGTGGTGGCAGCATTATGGTTCGTATGTACAATTCTTTTTAATATACAGACAAATTTCCAAAAAAATGATGATAAAATGTCTTACAATTAGGAGACCTAAATGTGCTTGAAGGTGAGATGTATCTATCGAAACATGTAGTTGTTAGAAATGAAGAACAAATACTGATTGAATAAACTTTTATTTTTTAAATTTTAATAAACCCTAAATATTTAAATTAATTTCAGGTGTAATTTCAAATTTATTTACAAGAGACGAGCAGTCTGAAATAATGTCTGAATTATCTCCTACAATGAGGCGTGAAAATCCTAAAAGGACACTAACAACAGAAATAGTAATGGAATACTTTATTCAAAGAACTGTCCAAAATCTTCATGTTGCCTTTTGTTTTTCACCAGTTAGTATAAGCAACAATAAGAAGTAAATCAGGTTATCAATTAACCCCATGCTGTTTTTAAATTTCATAGTTTATTTCTCTTTCTAGGTTGGGGAAAAGTTCAGATATAGAGCAATGCGTTTTCCTGCATTGGTTTCTGGTTGTACATTAAACTGGTTTCAGCCATGGCCAAGAGATGCTCTTGTTTCAGTAGCAAGTCATTTCCTTGTTGATTTTAGCATAGACTGCACTGCTGAAATAAAGAACGAATTGGTAGATGCTCTGGGATATATCCAAGATATTGTTTCCACAACATCTCTAGAATATTTTCAGAGGTTATCCTCTCCCCATATATTCATTCAATTAGGCATTGTTAGGGATAGTTAAAATAATTAGTTTATATATTCATCCTTTTTTGTTATTTATATTTTAATATGTTATTGACCTTATATTTTAGATTCCGACGATCAACACATGTTACCCCAAAATCATACTTAAATTTCATTAGTTCATATAAAAAAATATATGTTGAAAAACAAAAGGAATTGGGTGAAGGAGCATTAAGAATGGACACTGGTTTAGCCAAATTAGATGAAGCTTCAGAATGTGTAGCAGTTTTAAAAACAGAACTTGCTGATATGGAAAGAGAGCTTGCCATTGCTTCAAAGAAAGCTGAAGACGTTCTCCTTGAAGTAACTGAAAGAGCAAACCAAGCCGAGGAAGTGAAAAATCAGGTAGTCACTTTTATTTTTTTATCACTCTACTTGATATTTCAGCAACGAGACAAGGTTTTCCTGGTCAGGAAGGAGGATGGGAAATTAATAGTCTAAGCAATTCAGACTTGTCTTCTTCAGTTTATCCAATCGCCATTGTAACAAAATTTTTTGCCAAGTGCATGACACTAGATTATACCCTACCCCAACTGATTTTTACTTATTCTTGAAGTTTATTTTTATCCAAAAAATTAAAAATATTCAGTTTCTGTTCCTGATATATGTTCTGTGACATGTTTTCTTCATCTTTCGATTCCTCTCTTCTTTTATACCCTATTTTTCTTAAATTAAATTTTGTATCCCATCCACTTTTAAAAATCCTTTAATATTATCCCTCCTATTATGCAGCAGGTTCATTTCTATTGTCACATTTTTGTTGACACCTTGGAGCCTGACATTTTCTGATTAATGTTTCAAGCATTTTTTTTAAGGATGTATACTTTTTTTAAGGAGGCATGTCAACATAAGCCTAGGACTTAATTTGATTTAGATATATTCTTAGACATTCTTCACTATTTAGACTTGTGAAATAATTTGTTCAAATTATTAGCCAGCTAAGATGTACTTTTATACACGTGCCCTGTCGAAAAAAAATATTCTGACAAGTTCATAGGAATGGTTTGATCCAGTTTGTTCCTTAATCATGGTGAATACCAACTACGGGTATTTATGAACTAATTTTTTACAGTGATGATGCTATCTAAAATACCATAAAAGAAGTTATTTCCTCTTAAATTTCTAGTTTTTTAAATGATAAATTTAAATATTTTGTTGCACATTTGGTTATGATGCCTACTCAATAATAAAGAATTTTATTTCCAGGTTATGGTAGTTAAGGAAAAAGCTGAGATCTTGGTTCAAACTATTGCTAAAGAGAAAAAAACTGCCGAAAGGAAGTTGGAAGCTGCTAAACCAGCTTTAGAAGAGGCAGAAGCTGCTTTGAACACCATAAAACCTGCACATATTGGTATTGAACATTCACTTCTAAACATGTTAATATTGAAAAATAGTTTTACAGAATTAAAAGGTTTTAATTTTTGAATATTTATTTAATTATTATAACATTTTTTCATTCGAAATTAGGGAATTTTCTTAATCTTTTGATTTGAATTTTTTTCTTCAACTTATAATCATGCTGATAATTTAGTCACATTTTCAACTTAATTCTTAACATTTTATTATCTCAAATTTTTTATCTTTTGTGAAAATAACACAATTTCTTTTCTGTCATATTACTTAACCTAATTACAAAGTTTTTTACTATATAGATTCCTCTTAATGCTTAAATAATTTGTGTAAAACCTCCCAAATAATTGAGGATTTCAGCTTAGATTATCCATTTCCCATTTAATTAACCATATATAATGATTTTTCCATTCTGTAATTTAAAACCATATAATTAATTTATTTTCTGCATATAATTTTTTGTTATTTATTTTCAGGAATGTTCAAGTTTTTGTAGTATAATCATTTTATACTGTGATAAACTTATATATTTTTTTAAAATTAGAACACTAAAATATTTAATTTTTGTCCCTAGTATATAAATAAAAGACTAACTGTTATATTTAAAAAAAAAATAATTTAGCTACTGTGAGAAAACTTGGCAGACCTCCTCATTTGATTATGAGGATCATGGATTGTGTGTTGATTCTATTCCAAAGAAAATTGCACCCTGTTATTCCTGATAATGGAGCACCTTGCCCGAAGCCTTCTTGGGCTGAGTCTTTGAAGGTAGTGTGCTTTTCATTTTATGATAAAATAATTTAAATTTTTTGTTTCCATTCATGAATCTTATACCTTCTTTGAAATTGTATTTATTCCATTATTATTATTATAACTATAATTAGTTTGTTGTTGAAAATGAAAAATTCTACTATTGAATAAAATATAGAATGAAGGTGGCAATATATTTTTTAATTCGTCCATTATTTAATACTTTTATATTTAATAACTGTAACGCTCTTTTTAGGATTTTCAGTTAAATATTGTTATATTATTACAGATGATGGCAAGCACAACATTCTTGCTCCAGCTACAAAACTATCCAAAAGATAATATTACTAATGAAATGATTGATCTGTTGCAACCATATTTTGAGATGGAGGATTACAACATGGATACTGCTCAAAGAGTTTGCGGTGATGTTGCTGGTCTACTTTCATGGACTAAAGCAATGTCATTTTTTCATAGTGTTAACAAGGAGGTGCTTCCTTTGAAAGTAAGTTTTACTGCCTTGAAACAGTTCATTTATTTATGTAAAATAAAATAGTTTTTGAACAAGGCTCAAAAAACATGATACTACCATCTGGTCTTGATGATTCAGATTACAGCGGTAGATATCAGGGAAAGCAAGGAGTCCTAAATTCATTACTGTTATAAATATAATCTAGCAATAATAGTAATACATATATTAATTTACATAATATAATATATTGTAATTCTGGTAACACTGTTTTCATAAAGTATGTGAAGCTATGTTGGTCAAACTATAAATAATTCTTGAAAACTTTTTTTTTTTTGTATTCTCATTTCCTAGACTATAAAAGTTTTTGTCTAGCTTTTTATATTTCTTTACTATATTGAAAAAACTGAACATTATCAGACTTATTGTCGGAAAATCAAACTCCTATCCTTTTTGTTCATTGCCATGAGTCTCATGTATCTTGTATATTGATGATCACTAGTAGAAGAGAAGTAAACCTCCAGAAACTCTGTTTGATATTTATATTATACCATGTTTTGCCGATACAAATTTTAGTTTGTTTGAGCTCAGGTATAGACCTTTATCTTTCTAAATATTTAATAAATGATTATAACACTTAAGACAGCCATGCTTGGTTTATTCAACATTTGATGCTAATCAATAAAATATTTTAACATATTTCTCTCTTCTATTTATTTACCTATCATATGGTACCATTTCAAATTTCAGATAATAATTATTAAAAAAGTGAAAAAAATTGATTTATGACAAGCAATATTCTTTAAACGTTAATTCACCTATAATTATTTTGTTTCAAACATTGTGTAGTAAACTCATACTTATAATGGTGAGAAGTATTTATTATTATTTTATATTATATACTTTACACTACTTAAAAAGATGATCCCTGAAATAGATTATTTTTATTTTTTTTTGATTTTGCTAAAACTTTCTTAATTATTCAGATTTTTATTGAACTCTAAAATTGCAAACAATTTTAACAAGATTTCAGTTAATGTATGCTGTTGAATAGTTTTAATATCTTCACACCCTAATAGTATATTTTCTTCTTTGAAGCTTATGATCATCAAAAACAATTTTTTATTTTCTATAATTATATATTAATTATTGAATAATGTATTATAAATCTGTGAACTCAATGAATAAATGGTTAATTTGACTTTTGGAAATATTAGTCAAGTTCACAAGTTATTTATAAAATTTACCTTTACATGCTCAGAAGGCATTGTAATGTGATGTTATAAACCAGTCCTCCATTTAGCTGATTTTTGAGTCAACAAAAATGCGTTTTTCAAAGTTCACCGCGTCTATAGAATACTTTTACATCTAAGTGCCTCTTAATCTGTACTTTTTATACATTAGGTTACCTATGTATTTATAGATACTGTTGTTTATGTTAGGCAAATCTTAAACTTCAAGAAGCAAGATTGAAATCAGCCATGGATGATTTAGCTGCTGCAGAGGAAGAACTTGCTGCACGAGAGCGGTCTTTAGAAGATGTTAAAGCTCAGTACAATGCTGCTGTTTCTGAAAAACAAAGATTAACTGATGCTGCCAATAACTGTCTCCGGAAAATGACAGCAGCTACAGCTCTTATAAATGGTTTGGGAGGAGAAAAGATTCGCTGGACCAGGCAGAGTAAAGAATTCAAAGAACAGTTAGGAAGGTCAGTTGGCTTAAAAAATTAATTCAATAGTTTGATTCATTGGATACTGTATAATTATTATAGATTGGGCATTAATAATTTGCTAGATTACTATTTTTTATTTTCCTTCATAGCCTTGTCTCTCAGTAGGTTTCAGATCTATGCATCCAGTTTTCACCTTCCAAGGTCCAAAGATTGGCATCGGGCTGAATTAGTCAATTATCATCACTAGTCTCATAATGTATTCACCATTATACAAAGTTTACAGAATGCAGGTTGTTTTCTTTGCCCACTAGCTAAAAAATATCATTTTCTTTGAAAACTTTCTTTTACCATCTTGTTTTTCTTAAGAGTATCTCATAAATGTAATGATATTGAATATTTATTTCATGATTTATCTATGGATGGTTGTGTTGTGAATAGCTTCACAAATCTCTTTTCATTGCTGTCCTGATATGTTTCTTTCCATTATCAGATTTTCACAGGAGTTGAGGTAGATGATTACCCCCATTACTAAAGCTAAACTTAGTTATACAGTTGTATAGTTATATGTATATTATATGTATGTATAGTTATACATAATTGTATAACTTAGTTATACAATCCTTCTATGTAAAATAAAAATAATATTATATAATTATTAATTATTTTTGTTAAATTTGTAATATGAACTTTTATTTAAATCTATCAAATCATAAATAAATATATTATTATTTTATGTTTTTAGGTTGGTCGGTGATGTTCTACTAGCTACTGCATTTTTGTCATACTGTGGTCCATATAATCAGCAATTCCGTTCTCATCTAATCACAAAATGGATGGATATTTTAGTACAACGTAAAATCCCAGTCACTAAAAATTTACATATTATTAATATGTTGGTTGAATCAGCTACTGTTAGTTATAAATCAGATGCTTTAATATTGTATTATGTAATAGTTGACATGTCTTCCTTTATTTATTTACTTTTATTAGATATCAGAATGGACATTGCAAGGACTGCCTAATGATGAACTTTCTGTTCAAAATGCTCTTATAGTAACAAAATCCAGCTCCTACCCTCTCCTCATAGATCCACAAACACAGGCTAAAATGTGGATAAAAAATAAAGAAGCCAATAATGAACTTCAAGTAATTTTTGTTTCGAGTATTTATATCATATATTTATTTATTAACATCAGTTGACACTTAATTTTTACTATTACAGATCACTTCTTTGAACCATAAATACTTTCGTACTCACCTGGAAGACTGTTTATCTTTAGGGAGACCACTTCTCATAGAAGATGTTGGAGAAGAACTGGATCCTGTCATTGATAATGTACTTGAAAAGAATTTCATAAAATCAGGTTCAATAGAAAAGGTCTGTTGTTTAACATAAATTTTTAAAAACCATCACATTACAACGATAAATATAAATATGACACTCTTAATTTCCTGTTTCATAGGTTGTTGTTGGTGACAAAGAGACAGACGTTATGCCTGGGTTCATGCTTTATATTACAACAAAGTTACCAAATCCAGCGTATTCTCCAGAGATAAGTGCTAAAACATCAATCATTGACTTTACTGTTACTATGCAGGGTTTAGAAGATCAGTTACTTGGTAAATTTAATTTTATTTTTTATCATAAATATCGTATTTGAAAAAGATGTTGGGTGGTATCATTAAAAAAAAATGTTTAGGCAAAGTTAACTAACATTATTTATTTTATTTCCCAACATTTTGCCAAATCTTTGATGGCCATCATCTGGGCAGATGAAAAATCAGAAAAAAAAACAAAACAAAGAACTTAAATTAACATGGCATATTGTCATGATATGAAGGGAACTCAATTCAGTTCTGCTAAGTCATATAAATGCGTACGTCAAGTGAAGGAGGAGTGTATTCATAAATAATAGAAAAGTTTTGCAGAAATTTTACTCACAAATTTAGCACTGATTCAAATATTATTTAATTAAGGTAAAGTGGGGTAAATGCATTTATGGGGTAAGTGCATTAGTCCGCCATAATTTCTATTGCCATTTTGTTACATCAACTGCCATTTTTTGTATGTAGACAGAACTTTATACCCTCCAAACCTAACATACTAGGTCAGAGTGCTCTACTGTAGAAGATAACCTCTCTAGGAATTTTCATAGTTCAACCTGTTGATCTAGGTGTTGTGTAAAGTTGAATGAGTTAAAATTATAAAATTGTATCGTATATATTTTTCTCTATTTTTTTAATTTCAAGGAGTAAAATGATTTCTGGGAGTTGCTTATTTTTGCACTTACCCCATCTAAAAATCAATTCACCGCTAAGGATTTTACAAGAGATTTATGCACTTACCCCATTTAGGTGGGACAAGTGCGTGAATGGGACTTAAAATTGATTTTCCTTCGCACTGATAATAATTTTTAGGATATCAGGGAAATCAACTATATTGCTGAAAAGAGTATAGTTCAACGTTTACAATATAACAAAAAATATTATCCTAGCATTAATAGCTGATTTTTTATGTTAAATTGAACTTTGTACTCCATATGACACACTTGCCCCACTTCACCTTACTATTATTTCTTTCTGGAATTTTGTTATGATATATTTTATAGGTCGTGTTATTCTAATGGAAAAGTCTGAACTTGAAGCTGAAAGAGTTACATTATTTGAATCAGTTATTAAAAATCAGCGCAGTATGAAAGAGCTTGAAAGTAATCTTCTTCACAGACTAACTTCTTCTGAGGTAAGATTTGTTTCTTCTTACAAACGATTGAATCTTCCTTGCATAGTGTTTTTAACATCAGAAACTGAAAACATCATCTCTTTTCCATCTCTTCTTGACGCACAATCAGCTCAATAACTGATTTAACAATTGCACATATATTGTTTTCTTAAACTATGGCTACAGAAAAAATATTTTATTTTCTTGAATTTGTGGTTATTGTCAAAATCATGTTTATCTTAAATTTAACTGATATCAATTAAGTTTATAGTTACTACTAAAACAGAAAGCAGAACAAGAAGCAAAGAATAAAATGTGGTAACTCGATGGCCGAGTGCATTGGGATGAGGTCCTCAGCATGCTTGGAACAGAACATTATGGGTTCGAATCTCAAATGGGGGGAAGTTGAAATTTATTTTGTGGTGGATTTACAAAATGAATCTTGACCTTTCCACTCTGCTGGCTAGAATAGATTGGTAACCTGTAGAACAACCCACTCTTCCTGCCCTAGTTGGAGTATATAAGCACTTTAAGCCATAACAGACAGAAAGGGGACAAGATATAAATAAAATCACACATATTTAGGCAGAATATTTAGATCTAGGAGTAGATAAAATATTCCTGTTTAGTTCTACAAAATTAATATTCATTCACCATCATTCTACAAAATAAATTTTTTATTTAAAATTAGAATAAAAAATTTATGAGACGAATAAGAAAAAATGCAATTTGAACTGTTATTTTGAAAGGATAAATAAAGTAGAAAAGAGATAAAATAATGATGAAAATTACTTATTAGATTTTTTTATCTCCTATAGGCATACTATGAAAAGTTAAAAACTTTTGTTTAATATTTCTTAAATTGTAAAGTTTTGAAAATCAATTTTTTTTCCAATATTGGGTTATTGATAAGGTATGAAAGTATAATTATAACAGATATATTTGATAAAGAATATTCTCCTTCTGGCCACTGTCAGTTCATAAATGGATATCTTTTCCGAAGTATCCATTTGGATACCAATCCATTAAGCAAGTTTGCCCTTGAGTAGGATTGATTCGACAACAGTTGGGACTATCACAAATTTTTGTTGAGGTTGTTGATGTCGAAGAAGACAAAATTAAAACTGTCTTCAAATCTTATTCAAACTTTATTTTTTAATCCCATCTGAAATCATTCTAGATGCCAATGATCTTTTAGCCTAGAGTAGATCGTAAACTTATCAGTGGCTTTATTTTTTATCTGTAAAATTATTTTTATCTTTTCCTAAATTCTGTAATTACCATTTGTACTTAAATAGATACTTTGAGACCTTAGTAAGAAATAAAACAACCAATTTTTCACAATGCATACATTAAAAGTCCTGCTTTTAAGGTTAGTTGCTAGCTCATTTTCAAGGTAATTTGACTAATCCAATTCTCTACAACAATTACTGGTATATAATGCAGCTTTCTACAAATTTTCCTGGTGATAAATGTTCTAACTTCTGCAGAATAATGTACTTATTTTTTTCATCAACATGATTAGCTTCCTGAAAATTTTCAAAAATTATGTGTCTGATCAATAGTTTGTCTCATTTATTTTTATTTAATACTGCTCAATTAAGTAATTAGTCACATTAATTGTTCTAATGAAACTCTGTAATTGTTTGATGTCACATTATGTTTTAGGGTTCATTAGTGGATGATGAGGCTCTCATTGATGTGTTACAAGAAACTAAAACTACGTCTGAAGATGTGAATGCTAAGCTGATTGTTTCTGCAGACACAGAGAAAAAGATAATGAAGGCTCGAGAAGAATTCAGAGCAGTTGCTGCAAGAGGCTCCATTTTGTACTTCTTGATTGTTGAAATGAGTAATGTTAATATTATGTACCAGAACTCTCTGAAGCAGTTTTTAACTATTTTTGACAACTCAATAACAAAGTAGGGAAAACCAAAATATTATATGTTATTTTTGTTCCTTGTGTCATTATTGATTTTTTTCATTTTTTATTAGATCAGAAAAATGTAGAGACACAGAAGAAAGAATACAAATTATTTTGTCCTATCTAACTTATCAGGTATGGATATATACATTACGTGGTCTGTATGAAAGGCACAAAGCATTATTTACTTTAATGCTAGCAATGAAAATTGATTGTTATAAAGGCACAATCACCCATGATGAGTTTTTGGCATTCATTAAAGGTTAGTGGCACGACTTGTTAGTAACAATGTTGATACTATTATAACTTGCTTGAACTTAATGTTATTATTTTTATTTAAGGAGGTGCATCGTTAGATTTGAATGCTGTTACACCCAAACCATATAAATGGATATTAGATATAACGTGGCTTAACCTGGTTGAAATCAGTAAGCTTCCTGTCTTTGAAAATGTTCTTCAAAAGGTTATTATTAATTAGTATTGCAGATTCTTAATGCTTAATATAATTAATTTTCCTCAACTGCAAAATACATTTTTAGTATTTTTTCTTCATTAAAATTTTTATAAAATTTCAAGAGTGATTATACTTATTCTCTTTAAGCTATAATTTATAAATCACTTTTTAAATTATTAGACTGGGGTTCAAAGGTCGAGCGCTTTGGGGCGAGGGTCTAACATGTCTCATATGGAAGGTCATGAGATAGAATCTCACCTAGGCCTGTTTAAATTTTTTTTTTTTGTGGTGCACCCTAAAAATGAATCTTGACCTTATCACACTGGCTAGAATAGGTGCTAACCTATAGGATAACCCTTCCTTCATTTCTCTGGTTATAGTACTTAAGGACATTAAGCCACAACAAACAACGTTAAAACAACTATTAGACTAGTAGATGTTTTACATGTATTATGGAAGTATCTTTTTTTATAAACATTCTTTTACAATGGCAACATTCTCCATGTTACAACTCTGTAAACTAGGTATAAACATACTTTAATGATTATATCAATTCTTTGTCAAGGATGTTTTATGCCTGTTAGCATAAAATCTGAAAAGAATAGAAAGAAAAAATAAAAGATTATTTTATAACAATTTTTTTAAATTTTTTTATTCAATTCTACAACTAATAATAAATAATATTATAACTATTTTTTTTTTAACTACATTGTTTATGTTACAATTCTGTGAACTAGTTGTAAACATACTTTAATAATTATATAAATTCTTGTTCTAGCTGGTTTTACGCCAGCTACAGAACATGTAATAAATCAATAGAGAATCGAAAAATATATATATATATATTATAATAAATAATATTTACTTTTTTAATTACCTATAGATTAAGGGTAGTGAAAGAGAATGGAGGCTTTGGTATGAAAAAGAAAAACCCGAAGAAGCTGATCTACCCTGTGGTTACCAAAAATCTCTTGACGTTTTTAGAAAACTTTTACTAATCAGATCATGGAGTCCAGACCGTACAATTTCACAAGCTCGAAAATATATTGTTGGTGCGTTATAGTATTCAGAATACCGAAATAATGTGTGATGAAAATTATTGTTGGGAGCTTTTATTTTTTAAATGTTATGTATTCCAGCATCGCTTGGCCCAGAATATGGCGAGGCTAGTATTTTGGATTTGGAAGTAACATGGGATGAATCTGAACCTAGGACCCCATTGATATGTATTCTTTCCATCGGATCTGATCCCTCACCTCAAATAACATCATTAGCTAAATCACAAGATATTGGTCTGAATTTTTTATTATGTTCTATTTAGTATATCTTATTTCTGATTGTGTGTTTAATCATACTATTTCTTTTTACTTTTTTGGTTTAGCTTTGAGATCTGTGTCTATGGGCCAGGGTCAAGAATTTACTGCTAGACAGATGATCAGCGATGGAATGGCAAATGGTGGATGGGTTCTTCTTCAAAATATTCATCTTTCTCTCCCTTTTTGTACTGAAGTCATGGATGCTCTTGCTGATGCTGATATGATTGATGAAACATTTAGACTCTGGATGACTACTGAAGTCCACACTGAGTTTCCTATAGGACTCCTTCAGGTTCAGTTTATTTTTTCAATCATTGAAGTAAAAGGAAACTAATTTTTAATATGTATTTTTTCATGAAACAGATTAAGTTTTAAGAACCAGGAATCATGGTATAAAGAATTTTAAATACTAATATTACATGTATGTGGATTCAAATAAAATATAAATATTTATTTATTTATGAAATTTATTAATTATAATTTTTATGATTCATTATAAAATAAAGATAGTATTGATATGGATTTTAATATTTTACTCTAGAAAAGAATGGAATTGTTAAAAAAAGGTAGTCACTATATTCAGCAGATAAACATCTGAGGGATAATCTATTTCAATGATGATAGGATTGTGTTTTATCTGATCCTGTGGATTTATGTTGTAATAGAGTTCAGTGGAGGAAGGCACATTGGCAAACATTTTTGACTGTATAATAATATAAGCATTGAGTTTCAAAGTTGCCAAGCATTATTAAATTTGATGATCGGCATCTTTTAATTTTTTTTTTTCAACATCATAAATATATATTAAAAAATCTTCATGAATATTGGCTGTCTATAAGAAATATAAAAAACATTAGTATTAAATTGCCATTTAAACTGTTTTCGGCCCCATGTCAGTACTGGTGATGCTGCTGCCCATCACCAGGGATGTTTTTTATGACCTCCCGGTCGAGATCCGCCGTGTTTGGTAAAAGCAGGGTCACCTCAAGCAGGATGCGACTCAGGTCGCGCACGGACGGTCTTGAGAAGAGTGGAGGTTCTCCACAGCTTTCCCCTGGGTTTGGAGGAGGACCTGTCCTCTAGGTCAACCCTAGGTGAAGGTGCTACCTCTCCCCAAACCCTTGGTATTTTGTTTGCTTCCCAATGTCTGTTCCCACATTGAAATTACTTTACAATGTGTTTTCTTCTGAATTCATTTTCAGAATTTCAATCCCTTCCATTATATTTAGTAACTTTCTATGTCCCTCTCTTCTAGATGTTCATAGAGCAGTCCTTGTTTGACAAGTTTGCTATAGCGAAAGCATCGCTTTCGCTTCTACCTCCTAACTGGTAGTGGTCCTGAGGTTTAAACATAACTTCCATACTCCGCAGTTGGGCTTTCGTCTTCATTGGCTCCCGTGATGAGGAGGCACGCCAACTTTGTACTTTATTTAGCTGGACTTTGGACTTCGCCCGGTCCAGCTTTGTGCACCACACCACGTTGGCATATAATATCATTGGTCTAATTACCATGGTATAGATCCAATGAACCACTTTTGTGTTTCATTCCCCAGGTTTTGCCACTGCCCTTGTACAGCCCTAGCTCCTTAGGGTTTTGGGGACGTCACATACTCTATGTGCTTTGTCCCAGTTTAATTTGGTTGTCCAGGTAGACTCCCAGGGTGTTTTTCACCTGTTTACTAAATCTTAATCTGGAACCATGTTCAGTATTGGTGGTCTGATTACCACGCTTTTTCCGATTCGTAAAGATGCATAGTGGTTCTCGACTTATCCGGATGAATGTTGAGACCCTTGTGGTCACACCGTTCCGTCAGTACCCTATGCATGTGTTAAGCAGTATTCGATATGACCATCCTGGTGCCTGCCACCCCACAAGGGATAGCGATATCATCCCGCATATCCCTGTGTATAGATCCTGCTTTCATTAATGTTGTGCAGTAGGGAGTCCACCACCATACACCATAGTAGTGTGATAGAACACCCCCTTGTGGGCATCCTCCCGATAGGTAACGCCCACAGTTTGCCATCTCCTAATTCGGGAGTATATAATTCTCACTTTTAACATCGAGCATATCCACTGGTGGACAATCGGATCCACGTCGGCTTGTCCACCATGGACCTCCCTATTGTCAGGTAGGGTGTTCTGTCAAAGGCACCTTCTATGTCTATGAAGATGCCCCCATAATCTCCTTCTGTGTCCAATGATTTTCCCCATGTGTGGGCGTGGCTAACCTGGCCATCTAAGGGAAGATCGCAGAAGAAGAAGAATTGCCATTTATACAATTAGTAGCATTTATACTAATAAAAATATTTTTTAATATATAATTGTTGAATTGTTTTAAATATTTAAAACCATAAGTGCACAAAAATTCAGTATTCTTTAAATATAAATAAGTTTTACTAATTTTACATTGGTATTTTATACTTCTTACATCTTCCATTCTTTAATTCTTCCAATTTCACTCATTTAGAAGTAATTATGTAATCAATAAGAATATATATGTTCTTCTTATTTATATACATGAATGAGATATTCCTTATCCTTGTGTTAAGCAACATCTATATTGCTATCACAGAACTTTCCTCTTATTCCTCTTATCTTATTATTACTATTTGAATACCTTTTGTTAAAACATTCATAATAGTAATTATTTTACATATCATATAAATTACAATTCTTTAGACTTCATTCTTTACACTAAATTTTCTTTATTGATCTCATCTTCTATAAATTTTCATTTTTTCAAAACCTTAACAATATGAGTTAAGGGCATTTCTATTTCTAAATCATACAATGAAAGTGATTTTATGTTATCAGAATAATTTTTGCATTGTGAAGCTGCTAATGTTTTTTTTCATCTCTATTTCTGATAGATGGCCATCAAGTTCACAAATGAACCTCCACAGGGAATCAGAGCCAGTATGAAGAGGACTTACCAAAATATTACTCAGGTATAATGCCAGTAAAGGATGAATCTTATTCTTTCATACTATTACTTTTTTATCTATAGTCGTTATTTTATTTTTACTTTTATTAATTTAATCCTGTTTTATGTTAATTTGTTGCTTGGTTCACTTAAACTTCTGTTTGTGCTTCTTGATCGTCCTAGGTAAGTTCAGTGCTCATAATTAGTAGGCATTGGCTCTGTTTATATTTGATTATATTTTTTTATTTTGGCTACAAAACCAAGGGATATCTTATTTTTATGACCATCTATATTAACATTTTATATCATGATAAAGTTGTTGTAAACTAATTTCTAACTCACAAGGCATAATTAGTAATGGATATTGATTGTTTGTCTAATATGGTATGTTTCGATGTACAGTAAAAACTCACTATTCCGACCCTCAATCCCAAGAGTCAAGTAAAATTGTACATTTTGTTATGCAAAATGTCAGTTAGTTTCGATTTATTTATATATTGTTAGTGTTGTGCTTGTGTACTTAACTCCAAGTATTGGACCTTGAAGTCTTGCTGCTCGCTAATCGGTACCGTCAAAGCAGCAAAACTTTTGATTTTTTCTACTTTTTACTAAAATATCTGGTGCATGGTTGGTTCTAAAGAAAAGTATTTTATATTCAAAATTAAACTAAATTAAATTTTCTGCCATTTGAGTAGTAAATAAGCTTAAACAAGTTTTCAAATTTTAGTAATTCTCTCAAAAAGTGGTGGAAATTGTAATGTCGTTACAAACGATTTTAAAGGTAACAGTTGGCTACAAATCTAAGACAATTTAGTGTTACTATGGCCAATGTTTCTATACATAAATAGCTGGCTGAAACATATCTATTCAAATATATTAGTCTATTAGTGTATATAAAGTCCATTTCTATTTCCTTTATTTTTTTTTTAAATGTTAATAAATAACTTTTAATATAATACACTTTTTGCTATGAAAAACCCACGTTTCATTGATATATCCAGTTAATCCAACCTTCTGGCCATTCCACCCTACCCCTTAGTTCCTTAGGGGTCGGATTTGTGAGGTTCTACTGTACTGATAAAAACTGGCTCCTTTTTCCCTACTAATTTTACAATTTCGATTTTATTTAGTTTTGTGTATGTATTATGTTTATTCATTTGTTAAAATACCTTGTATTTATTTTCTTGGTTTCTATTTTACCATATTAGTATGGTGTGTTTTAAAAGATAAGAAATAAATTTTCATTTATCTCTGAGTGGAGAGATGTGTGAGTACACAACTGATAAATAAATCCCCAACTGGGCACTTTTACTAAAATTTTAATAGATAACAATTATAATCTTTGATAAAAACAACATCAAACCATCTCTTGTAACTTCAGAACCAATACAGGAAGATGGGTTTTTTTCTTTAATAAGGGGGGACTTTTCCGTATTAACCTATGATTTTGCATCATATAACAATCTCGTAATCTGTATTAGTTGCTGTATTAGATTCTGTTTTGTGTGTCATTGAGGATGGAGGGAGGTTCAGTAGTCAACATTCAGAAGCGTTATTTATATTTTTATTTCAGGATACTCTGGACTACTCAGCTCAAGGACAATGGCCTCCTTTGCTTTATGCTGTTGCGTTTCTTCATACAATTCTTCAAGAAAGAAGAAAGTTTGGTCCTCTTGGATGGAATGTGGCTTATGAATTCAACCAAGCAGACTTTGCAGCGTCAGTTCAGTTTATTCAAAACCATTTGGATGATATGGATCCCAAAAAAGTATGTAAAAATAGTTACTTTACTAGTAATATTTCCATGAGAACTTTGAGATAGACAGTCTTCCTTAATAAAAATCAAGCTTTAAATTGTATAATGAAGTCTGGTATAAGGTGTTTTATAAAAGCAATCTTATCTCCCAACATTATTTATTTAAAAAACCATATTATATTAACAATGATTTTCTAAAATGGGCAACGTTTCATGGCTATTGCCACATTTTCAAGTCCTAAAACAAGCGAAAACATACATGTAAGACAAATATGAATTAAGCATTGATAATGTGAAGTAATATTCATTTCAGTACACAACATATATAATTAATGAATTACCTTTCATGTCCATTAATATATGGATCCGTCTGATGAACAAATAAAATCATTTAATGACTAAAAAAGTCAATTCCTGGTATTGCATCTTGTCTTATCTACATATATTAAAACCTAAATGAATAAACAAATAAAACATATAAATATATAAAAAATAAATAATTAAAAAAATATGAAAAATGTACAATGTTCTATCATATTGCTATGATTTTGCAAAATTTATTATTTATTATGGCTATTGTTAAACTATTATAATTACCTTATATAACGACAAATCTCTTTGAAAAATATCTGATAAAACTAAACAATTAGCCATAATGGATAAAGAAGAATATGATATAAAAATTCTTTATTTACTAAATGATAAAAAAATTTACAGAACAATAAGAACAGATCCAGGAAATAATAAAGCCAAAAATATTATCAATTATCTAAATAACATAGAAAAATCAGGATTGATGACTAAGAAAGAAAAGAATAATATAGCACCTAATACTTTCACCACACCAATGGTTCATAGACTGATAAAATTACACAAAGCTGACCATAATTTAAGATTAATAATAAATGGAAAATATGGCCCTATTGAAAAACTTAATATTTATTTTAATAAAACATTATCACATCTCAACAATAATAACAACTATGATGTAAAAAATTCCATAGATTTAAAGAACCATTTATCCAAATTAAAACCTAATGATTTAATCAATCACACACTGATTAGCCTTGATGTAAAAAGTTTATTCACCAATATACCAATAGACACTTGTATAAAGTCATTAATGATAAATGGAACGATATAGAACCATACACCACAATAAAGAATAAAAAGATATACATGGAAGGGCTTAAATTATGTTTGCATAACAATTATTTCATGTATAATGAACGATATTTTAGGCAATTGGATGGAATACCAATGGGCTCGAACTTGAGTGTAAATTTTAGTGGTATATGGTTAAATCATTTAATCAATGAATGTTTTAATAAATTAAATAATAAACCATTGGCATTGTATAAATATATTGATGATTTGTTGATTATAATTAAAAATGAACACATTGATGATTTGGTACAAACATTCAATGTATTTAATAATAAAATTGAATTTACATTAGAAAAATCAATAAATAACACTATTAACTTTTTAGATATGACGATTATTTTGGACAATAACCATATAAAAACAAATGGTTCAAGAAAACAACAAAAACCAATAGATTACTAAATTACCACAGTAAACATCCTAAACATCAAATTTTAAACACTATAAATAATGTAATATACAAAGCAATAGCCATAACTGACATAGAATACATCAAAGAAATTAAAAAGAATATTTACAAAATCTTGGAAGACAATTTCATATCGAAACATATAATGAACAAATACTGGTATAAAAATTTAAACACAAAAAATAATAATAAGGATAAAATACATACAAACGAATTAGCCACACCATCTGGTAACAAAATAAAAGATAACAAACAAATAAAAGATAGAAATACTCAAAAGAAAATTACTTATTTTTATATCAATAATAATAACAAAAATACAATAGAGCATTTAAAGAATAATACAGATTCAATAGACAATATAAATAATATACTAAAAATGAGAAATAATATAAATAATCCGAATATATTCCATAAAATAATATATATACCAGGACTCACAAATAAGATAATCAACAAACTCAAAAAATTTGATTTTAATAAAAAAACAGCCCCAATTAATAAAAACGAAATAATCAACATAATAAACAGGAATAACAAGATAATAGACCCTGTGCAAAAAAAAAAATAATTTAATCTATAAAATTGAATGCAATACATGCAATAATATATACATAGGAGAAACCAAACAAAAACTTGAAAATAGAATCAAACAGCATAATTCAGACACCAAAAACATAAAAAATATCAATAAAACAGCATTGGCACAACATGCAATAAACAATAATCACAAATTTAATGTTTAAAAAACCAACATTTTATTTTATGAAAAAAACAATTACAAAAGAAAAATTTTAGAATCCATTTTCATAACAAAAAATTTGGACACAGCGGTAAATTTCAAAAACAGATACACAAACAATAGGAGCCCACTATGCACTATTGATAAACAAATTAAATATTTAAACTTAACCTTTAAACCTTATTGCAGTAAGTGACAGGATAGATAATATTGTAGCATGTGATCCATATTAAAGTTTAAAAGAGATTGGTCATTATATAAGGTAATTATAATAGTTTAACAATAGCCATAATAAATAATAAATTTTGCAAAATCATAGCAATATGATAGAACATTGTACATTTTTCATATTTTTTAATTATTTATTTTTTATATATTTATAATTTTTTATTTGTTTATTCATTTAAGTTTTAATATATGTAGATAAGACAAGATGCATTACCAGGACTTGACTTTATTAGTCATTAAATGATTTTATTTGTTCATCAGACGGATCCATATATTAATGGACATGAAAGGTAATTCATTAATTATATATGATGTGTACTGAAATGAATATTACTTCACATTATCAATACTTAATTCGTATTTGTCATACATGTATGTTTTCGCTTGTTTTAGGACTTGAAAATGTGGCAATAGCCATGAAACGTTGCCCATTTTAGAAAATCATTGTTAATATAATATGGTTTTTTAAATAAATAATGTTGGAAGATTAGATTGCTTTTATAAAACACCTTATAACTAAACTCTCCTTTAGTATTATATATTGTATAAAAAAAAAATGCTATTTTTTTAAGTTTCTAATTAGATTAATTATATGAATCATTAATAAGCTTAAACAAGGATCAGAAAACAAGCTTTCAAATTTTAGCAATTCTATCAAAAAGTGGTGGAAATTGTAATATGTCGTAACAAATGACTTTAAAAGTGACAGTTGGCTACAAATCTAAGACAATATAGTGTTACCATGGCCAATGTTTCTCTATACATAAATAGCTGGCTAAAACCTATCTATTCAAATATATTAGTCTATTAATGTATATAAATCTGTATCAGTTCTCTGCTTAGCACATTATAGTTGCTACTAGTATTATAGAAATACTGATTGCTTCAAGCTACATATCTTGTGCCTTTTGACTTATTTGTCTTTAGATGATTTTATTGCCTTTTTAAAATATTATTTCCTTAGAAAAAATGAAAGGTTTAAGTATTTTGGTTCAAAATTTATATACCTACGATATTTTTAGTAGCAGTATAACAGAGATTTAAATTATTATCATAGCAATGATAATGTTTTATAATTTGAAACAAATATTTATAACATTTATGTAGGGAATATCTTGGGCAACAGTTTGTTATATGCTCGGTGAAGTCCAGTATGGTGGCAGAGTAACCGATGACTTTGATAAAAGACTGTTAACAACATTTACTCAGGTAAATTATTTTTATTGCAAATTGTACTGCTAAAATATAACTTGTTCTGAATTGATTTTTGATATAGGTCTGGTTCTGTGACGTCCTTCTCAGACCAGGATTTGAATTCTATCATGGTTATAAAGTTCCAATAACTCGGAATATTCAAGGCTATTCAGATTATATTAACAGTCTTCCTGTCACAGACTCTCCTGAGGTTTTTGGATTGCATCCTAACGCAGATATAACGTAGTGTTACTTGTTGAAATCTGTTTTCATATCTCTAGTTTTTCTTTTAAGTATTTAAGTGCCTACCTATTTATCTTATGTTTTGCAGTTACCAGATAAATACGGCAAATGGAATTTTAGACACTATATTAAATGTACAACCTAAGGAAGGAGGCTCTCAGGGAGGGGAAACAAGAGAAGCTGCAGTGTATAAATTGGCTGATGATATGCTCCGTAAACTGCCAAAACAGTATAACAGTTTTGAAGTATGCATTATTTTATATTGGAAGTTTAGATATCTTAACCTATTCATTTAGCTGTTAAACATATTTTTTGTATATTATTTTATTTACAATCAAAGAAAAAACTTTTTGAATTTTGAGAGGACCTAAGTTGTATAAACAACTAGTATCCCCTGTCACAGCTTTGCTCACTCTCATAACTAAAGAACTTAAATAATTTTAACTGATTTTTTATCAGTTAATTATTAATTTTAATAATTGAAGTTTTATTTGTTTATTGGTAAAAATCTTGTATCATAGCATGAAATTAATAAATATTATTTCCTGAATGATATTTTCATGCATAGCAGTAATTTTTAAACTGCTTAAAATTGCACTGATTAGATGGTTGAAGATAATACACTTAAATATCTTACTACCAGGTATGCAAGTTTAAAATGTCGTTTTAATTCCAATAGAATGCGCTCTTAGCCTATTGAAGGATTTGCTTATCTCTAAACGCTATTTTGTTTGTTAGTCATTTGTTTACAAAAGTCAGTTGTTTTTAAGTCGTTTACGTGGACGTATCATACCTTTCTTTGGTGTTAAAAATGTCTAATTTTAAGCCAAATAAAGAGCATTTGCGGCATGTCATGATTTTCTTATTTAATCAAAAGAAAAAGGCATCTGAATGTCATCGAATTCATGTTGAGACTTATGGCGATGTTGCTCCAACCGTCAGGACATGTGAACGTTGGTTTCAAAGTTTCAAACGTGGTGATTTTGATGTTACTGATCAAAAACGAGAAAAATCGACCAAAAAAGTTTGAGGACTTCGAATTGCAATCTTTATTAGACGAAGACAATACCCAAACCCAACAAATGATGGCAGAACAGTTGAATGTCACTAGGCAAGCCATTTCCGATCGCCTGAGAGCTATGGGAAAGATTCAAAAGGTTGGAAAATGGGTTCCACATGAATTGGACGAACGACAGATGGAAAAACGAAAAACTGTGTGCGAAATGCTGCTTTTACGCCACGAAAGAAAGGGTTTTTTTTTTTTTTGCATCGAGTTGTAACTGGCGATGAAAAATGGATTTATTTTCAGAATCCCAAACGAAAAAAATCATGGGTAACGCCAGGACAACCATCCACATCGAGTGCAAGACCGGATCGTTTTGGTAAGAAGACAATGCTGTGTGTGTGGTGGGATCAGAAGGGAGTAGTCTACTACGAGCTTCTCAAACCCGGCGAAACAGTCAATACCGAGCGCTACCGACAACAAATGATCAATTTGAGTCACGCATTGATCGAAAAACGCCCAGAATGGGCTCACAGGCACGCCAAAGTCATTCTTCAGCATGATAACGCTCCTGCACATTCAGCCAGATTGACTAAGGAAAACGATTTCTTCGCTTGGTTGGGAACTCCTACCCCACCCGCCGTATTCACCTGACCTGGCGCCTTCTGATTATCACCTCTTCTCATCGATGGGACACTCATTGGCGGAGCAACACTTCAACAATTTCGAAAACGTACGAAAATGGCTCGATAAATGGATTTCAAATAAAGATGAAGCATTCTTTTGGAATGGTATCCATATATTGCCCGAGAGATGGACAAAATGTGTAGAAAGCGAGGGTCAGTACTTTGAATAAAATATATTATACTTTTTTTTAAATTACTGTGTATATATTTTAAGAAATAAACGACATTTTAAACTTGCATACCTGGTAAAAATATACACTTAAAATCTTACTATTGCTAAACCTTCCTAGAACTATGAAAATGATGTACTTAAAATTTAGTAAAAATGGCTTGTCCTTTTATATAATAGTATAGATTATCTAAATCTAATACTATAAATAAGCCATTATAGGAGCGAAATAAATATTATATGATGGGTACTGTCACATAAAAACATTCACTTAAAATATCGTTCAATACTAATTCATAAAACCTTACTGAAACTAGGATATTAGTTTGGAAAACTGTTTAGTTTACTGGTAAAATATCTCATTTAATTATTTATATTAAATGATGTTGCAGGTCAGAGATGCTTTACACAGGATGGGGGCTCTTCTTCCAATGAATATTTTTCTTAGACAGGAAATAGATAGACTTCAAAAAGTTATTAGGGCTGTTCAAACAACATTAGTTAATGTCAAATTGGCCATAGATGGCACAATTGTAATGTCCCATAACCTACGAATGTCACTGGATGCTATGTATGATGCTCGTATACCTGAAAGTTGGCAAAAGGTATATTTCTTATAATTTTACTAATTTATTATTTTGTATTCTCAGAAAGGATTGTTTATTAATGCTGGTTAATGGCTGTTGTGAATAATTATGACTTTTCCATGTTATGTCAACTATGAGATTCTATAATTTCCTAAACATATTGATAATTGTTGCCTATTGGTCTTTTACACTCCACTGGTGGAGCCTTTAGCATAGCAAGTATCTGTGAGGTCCTAACAAAAAATGGACCTGTAATTTCAGAAATATATTATTTTTTTCAGAAAAAATGGTAGAATGAGTTAGATGTGTTAGTTTACTTAAAAGTATTAATGCATGGGTCGCATAATCTTATCTTAATGCCTTCATAAGAAAAGAAATAGAGCTATTAGTTAAGAAAGAGAGTAAATCACTAGTTCTGGTCACTTCACCAATTATGGACAAAATAATACAATTTTCACAATCATAAGTGAAAATACTCCAATTATTTGTGATTTCACCAGGAGAAATATTTCTGAAATGGGTTTATGATTCATTTAATAATGAAACCCTCCCTCCAATCCCTTTCCAGCAGCTGTTAAAAATATTTTCCTCAAATAGTGTTCTATAATACCTCTTTTTTTTTTCAATAAGATCATTTTTAAAAATTAGGATTTTAAAGGAATTATTGTGAAATCGCTTCATAAATTTTTAGTTTTTGAGATATTAGAATTCAGACTTCCATACAAGCTCCATTATGTTAGACTATCTGATTTTAATTAACAATAATTTTGAACTAACTATAACAGGTTTATAAAAATACGAGATATGGGTTATGGTCACCCCTATTTATTTTAATTTTGTTTGGTGTTACAAACGTTGCTTCTGCTATAAAAGAAATGATAGAATTTTTTTTTTATTATGTCATTTAAAAACTTAAATACCACATCCTTTCCTTATAATGGTGATGTTTGACCTTACATCTTTTAAGTGACCTTTACTAGTTAATACTTAAAGTACGTTTCTGTACTTCACAGATGGCTACTGCTACAAAAAATACATTCTGATTTCTTATAATTTATTTATTTTTTAGTGGGGATGATTACCATATTGTATGCCATAACTGCTTATGTAGAAAAACCTACAAAAAGTAAGGCTATAAATTATACTCTGATAATTAATTGTTTTAATTCATTTTCAACTATCATTTCATGGCGGTTAAGTAACTACAAAGTTTATGAATGAGTGCATTGAGTGATTTTGTTTTTAAATATATATTTTACTTTTTTGTTATAACGTGTTGTATTCGAATTTAGATTATTATCATAATTCTAGTGGTTCATTAAATAATAGTAATTTTTAAATTATTAAATTCTTTTGTTTAAAGATGGTTTTGTCATATGACTATAACCAGTACAACATGCCCATAACTAGTATTTTTAGCTTTTTGTGAAAATGTATGAACATTTATTTGAAAGGAAGCTTTTTCATATTTGTCAATTTTACATTCAATTGAATAAACTTTTGAGAATCTAAATATGTAAGCAAAGATGTCATATTACAAACTGTATCAACGAAATCCCCTTTTAAATCGACCAGTTCCCTTAACTTTGGCCATAAATTGTGATTAACCTGAGAATAAAACTAAAATTTCCAGAGCTATCAATAGTTATCTTAATTTTTTTTTTTTAAATAAAAAATATAATATATTTTAAATGAAGTACCAATTGGTAGGTAAAAGAAATCATCTCTGCAATTATGTATTACTGATAATTTTAAAAAGTATTTTTACCTGTCTTGAAAATAATAAAAAATTAAAAGTACATTTTCATTAATTTAATTAAAACTTTATGATATTGTGATGGTGCAAAAATAATGCAGATTTTTATATGTGACAAAAGAAAATTATTATAATATTGTTTGGTTTATAATATTAAGTGTTGAACACTAACTTCCCTCGCAATGTCCCAACTAGTATTGCGATGGTTTCCTTTACCAAAGCCCTAAGATGTTCATCATCAACAGCTGAAGGCCTACTACAACCCTCCTTTTCTTCAAGATCCAAATCACAAAGACAAAAATTTCAGAACCATCGCTGCACTGTACATTCACTGATCTTCCTTCACCCCAAACAACTTTTGGCATAAAGAATGTTACCCATGGTTTGGGCCAGACTTCAACCAAGTTTGAACTCATAAAAATAAATTCAATGAAAATCTTGTTTTGACATGGGGAATTTCAGAGGTAACTCATAGAAAATGTAACACAGACTAAACTAATCTTTGAGAAAAAAACAACATTAATAACCATAGTTTATGATCCATTAACTGGGCTAGAGGATTATCTTTGTTTAATTGGCAAGCACTTACCTAAAAAAAATTAATTAAAAAAAACTGCATTATTTTTGCATTTACCCAATATTTCATTTAAAAAAAAGCAAAATTTTAAATTTTTTATTTTAACATATATTATAGTCATGTTTTTTTCTTTGTTTTCTAACACTGTTTGTATTATTAATTATCATTGAAGTTAATCATTTGCTTTAGTTATCATGGGAATCAGCTACGTTAGGATTTTGGTACACTGAACTTTTGGAGAGGGAAGCACAATTTAGGAAATGGTTACAGCATGGAAGGCCTGTTGTATTTTGGATGACTGGATTTTTTAATCCCCAAGGTTTCCTTACGGCTATGCGACAAGTAATATTTAGTTATTAAAGTTATTTCTCTAATATTCTTTATATCACAGGGTTTTTTTTTACATTTATTTATCTAGAATATGTAAAAGCAAATTTATCAATGTAAAAAATATGGAATTTCAAGCTGTGTTGTGATATAGTTATTTCTGCTGAATAATTTGTCCATCTTGCCTTGTTGGAGAAAATAAGTACATTAAATCCCAATAAATAAACAAACAAGTAGTGTTTTTTAAAAAATGAATTCTTATTTGAGTCTAAACAGTCATGTGAAATAATCTCCCAATCTTGAACATTAGAACTAATTTTTATAAGAATTACATACGACTAACCAATATACACCTTTATACGTCAGCTACTATCATAGCAGCAACCAATAAGACTGGGCTTATCTCTTTTAAAATATATGGATCCATAGATTTAATTTAATATTTGAGGAAGCCTAGACTTGATTGTTGGTTGTACCAAATATGTATGCATGTATTTATAAATTTAATTTATTCATTTGAAATATGGTTATCATATGCATAGCACTATAGTTATTTATAAAAAATCATAATTCGTGTCTCCAAAGACTGCTATATATCAAAGTAATAGTCCATCACATCCTTAAACCTCAAATGATTGCTGAGATTAAGTTTGAAATAGAGACAATGAACTGTGAATATTTAGGGGTTTGACAGATTAATTTAAATTTAGGTAAAACCTTGTATATAAGGGTTATTATATTTCATTTCACAATTATCTATAGTTTAATATGAGCATCAAGTATGTTGAGATTATTAAAGAGATTTTAGTTTAGCAGCTTCATAAACGACAGGTATTAATTATTTTATAATTAAAAATTGTTTTGATTTTGGCTTTAGGAAGTAACTAGAGCTCATAAGGGTTGGGCCTTAGATTCTGTTGTGCTCCAAAATCTGATAACAAGGCATAGCAAAGAAGATATACACGAAGCACCTCCTGAAGGTGTTTACGTTCATGGTTTATTTCTTGAAGGTGCTGGTTTGGATCGTAGAACAGGGAAACTGATAGAAAGTAAAGCAAAGGTATTGTATGAACAAATGCCAGTCATATATATCTACGCAATAAACACAACAGCAGGGAAAGATCCAAAACTGTATGAATGCCCGATTTATCGAAAACCTCAGAGAACTGACCAAAAATATGTTGGTTCGATTGATTTTGAAACTGATAACAATCCAAGGCATTGGACTTTAAGGGGTGTTGCTTTGTTGTGCGACATAAAGTAAAGTTGTTATTCTAGTATAAAAGAGAACAAAAATATAATTGTTTATTACAAAATAGCATTACAAATATATCACAATAAATAATTAAGAACACAAGTAACGAACTGCTAGTACAAATAATTTTTTCTTATCACTTTATACATGAACTATACAACTATTTTTCAGAACTTAAAAAAAACAAAAAAAAACTAGTGAATCACATTGTCAACACGTAACATATATACCTAGTCCGTTTGGCAATTAAGTATTTCATATGAACAGCTTTTTGTTTTGATTTTATCTAAGCATTTTTTTTATTGATAATAGTTATAAAATATTTTAAGACATAGTACAAAACCTGTATAGTTTTTTGGAAACATTTATTCATAATACATTTAACATAATCATTCTATAACATTTTTTTACAAATTCTATTCTGACTTTAAAAATTATTTTATTCCTATATCTTGTAATTTATATTATATATTTAAAAGAAATACTTAATTTAATAAAGTATTTCTTTTAAAGATAATGGTATATTATGAATAATTATTCACCTAATTTTACAGACTTTACTCACACTTACATGTAAAATAGTTCACAATTTCCAAACACTGTACACAGTTTATAGACACCTTCTTGCAAGGTCCTTTATTAAGCACAAACAGGGCAGCACCTTCCTTCAACCGTTTGCTGTTTTTCACAACTGAGCTTGGCACACTGAATCCTTGTACAAGAGACCTGTACTCCCTGAAATAGTAAAATTGTATTTTAATTGTTATGAACTAAATATGCTAAAGTATTGTTATATTTTATACAAGTTACCTGAATAAGATAAGAATTGTTATGAATATGATTTATTTTAGTTTTAAAATATATATAATAAATAAGACTGTGATTAAAATGTTAAAAGATTTTAAAATAAAATTATATATGTTATAAAAGTAAAATAGGAAAATTGTATTTAAATAAACTAATACAGCCTGCTTATATTTTATCCATAATTCATTTCAAAACATAGATACCTGGCATTCACATAAAGTACAGCTATCCTTCTGCCAAGTATCTCCATCGCGCTTTATGTTGCCTTTATTGTCACGGCACTTAGCAGTCAAGCCTTTCATTCTTCTTTTGAGGGACTTCACCGTTTTTTGGAGCTCCTCTACCATGTTTTCTAAACCTTCCATTCTATCCTCCATTTCACCATCAACTAAACCTCTCCTGCCTCTTGATGACACATCATTTTCACAGTCTAAATTAAATGATATAATTTTCATTTTGATTATCAACATTTTACTTACAAAAAAATAATAATAATAATTTAGTCATTTCATATTTATCTGTTTTATATTAAGGATAACCCAATCTCAAAGTTTAAGAATTAAAGCAAAGAATAATGATAAAAATACCTTCAATATAATCTTATTTAAGTTTGACAGCAGTCAAACTTTTTATCTTTCAGTTATAAATTAGTAGGTATTAAATTTTGTTGTTCAATGGAAAAGAGAGAAACTAAGGTTAGTTATTTTTTTATCTTATGTATTAAAAAATTTACTTTTTAGAAAGGCAACCAGACTTTTCCATTTTTAAAGAAATGATTCTATTTTAAAGAGAGCTCATTTATTACTAGGTTTTAATTTTGAAACACAACTGTTTCTAAAAACTCTCAACAATAATGTTAAATGAAAATAATAATACATTTTAATTTCAGCATTGTTTATATATGTAAAAATATGTCATTTTAAGAAACATTCATTCCTCAGAAAAGAAAACATATTGCTTAAATTATGTCCATGTTTTATTTAATTTCTTTTTTGTTTATATAATAATTAGTATAAAGCCTATATGTTTAATTTTTATAAATTTTAACATTGTTTTATAAATCATTTTTGATTTAATCTATTGAAATACCCCATATGAAATACTATTACATTGCAATTAGAGTTTTTTTCAATGATGCCTTTTTAGCAACATTTCTTTGTTTTCTTTAGTGCTCTAGTCTTAATAAAAATTATTCTATAACAACAAAAAAAAAGAACTTTTTTAAAAGTAATTGTAATTGTTAAATATAAAATTTCAATTGATGCAAAGCTAAAAAGACTTCTAGGTACTAAAAAATCATCAATTTATTCCTAATTTTCAAAATATGTTGGGGGAAGGGCCCCAGAATATGCTCTCTACTTTTTAGGCCTTTCCCCCACTGGTTTATCATATGTGTACCACTTTGATGTTCCAAAAATCTGATCACCTTACTCATTGTTATAAATTAGAAGAAAAAAAAGAGGTTCAGTCAAGAATTTTAATTGACCTAAAGATTAAGTGGAAATAATCAAAAATTAAATGCCTGCCAAAACAACAAAGTGAAATTGACTTTAAAATTTTTTTTTTTCCTTACCCTCACACTCATACCAGAATCGTAGATCAATTTGTGGTATTTCCTCACAGTTTACAATTGAAGGAGATTGTTTTTCAGGTATAATAAATACATTTGGAGATATAGCAGTGATGTTGTCACCATTATCACAAAGGATTCGAGCTAATGAGCTTTGTTTGATCTGAGTCAACTGTGCAGGTTTGAAGGTAGATGGATTTTCATACCAAAATCTGTAATTTAAATTAATGCTGTGAGTGTTTTCAGATCTAAAAGTATCAGAAATATAAATGGTTCATAATTAAACTTTAGTTAGTTTAATCTTATCAAATTAAAGGGTCTGGTACTGTTATTTACTCAAACTAGGAAAGAAAGGATCAGTTATTTATAGATTTTCAGACTTCACTAGCCTGAATTGAAAGATCAAGTTTACTTTTGGGTTCATGAAGTAAGTGTTATTTCTCACATCTGGAATCAAAATATAGAGTTGCTTTTGGCTCATGTGTCTCAAAATGCTACATGATACTCTTTGCCACTGCAGTCATCTAATGATTAAATTTTAATGAAAAATAATTTTAGTACCTGTCTCCATTTCTTATTCTTTTAAATTGTTCAGTCAAAATGCATCTGAAAGTAGGGCCCATTTTCGCGCCTTCAAATTGATCTTCGAGGATACCACCAACAAAAATATCAATATTTCCTATATGAAATATACAATCAAATTAAAATAAATGTTTAATTAATATCTATAAAATAAATAACATATACAATAAAATAAACATACTTGGATCACCATATAATTTTTGTAATTTAGCTCTTATTTCTGGATCAGAAATTTCATTTTTTAAATCATCAAAGGTTTCTGCAGAAGATAAGTTACATAGTTTTCTGTATTCATTATAGAAAGGTATGCCATGATCCCTACTCCGCTGTACATTCATGGAAGCTAAATCTAAAGCAACTGCATGGAATGATGTAAACAAATGGTCAGTGAGTTCATTGTTTAAATTTTGATTTGGCATTTTCTTTTTTGCTGGGGTTGCCCACATTCCCCTCATAAGAGCATCAACACCTCCTTCTTCAATTATTCTCCAGGGAGAAAAGAAAGCTTTTCCCAAAGGCAAATCACCCTTTACAAAGAAAATAAAAATATATATAAATATTTTTTTAGTTATGAAATCTGGTATTCATTTGAAATCATTATATTTGGATAAATATAAAAATTACTTCTGGTATTGTTTTGAAGTTACTATCAAGACGTGCAAGAACTGGATTGATCAATGTATGGCCGAATCTTAATGCTGAAGTTGCAAATTCATTTGAAATACCGGGATCAATATTTGGATTATACCCTTGATAACTTCCAACTATTTCGAATCCTAAAAAAAAAAATTTATTTTATTTTATTCCAACATTTATTTACAATATACCTTAGTATAGACTATAATCTATTCTAATAGTTTTACCCTTGTCTCCTAAAACATGAGGAAGCCAATGTTGGAATGTGATGTGCTGCATTTCTGCTCCAACAATTTTACGAGCTTCATGAAATATAGTATTTCCTGTCCAATGAGGATTAATTTTTTTTAGCTCAGTTGCAATTCTGTTATGTTCTCTTAGCCAGATTGTATGCATAGCCACTAAACTAATCTATGAAGTAAAATTAAATTACAGTTATATTTATGAAGAACTTCCATGGAATGGATAATGTAACAACCAGTGCTGCCTACAACTCGAAACAGATATTACCTGCAAGTAAGCTTAAAAATACTTATGTATGCTTTATCTAATACAGAACTTGGGTATTTGCATTTTTAATTCCAATCTCATTGTTTGGCTGTATTTTCCAGGTGATATAAAATATATTGAGGTCTTGAACTAATGTATACATATCGCACATGTATTTCTAAAGTGACACAACTCAAAAACCTGCATTAAAACAATGTCAAATTCTCACAGTCTTGTAGGAAATATCGAAAATGTACCTAAATTATCTTTTCCCAACCACTAGTGAGATGTATCAGGTGGGGTTTGAAGTTAATTCAATACATACAGACTTTTTATAGAAGACTATTGTGATGTAGACGATGATGGAGAAGATTATGTTTTTGTAATACTTAGTAAAAACATGTCTACATTCAGCCGAATCACTAATCCTCAATCCTTTATAATTTTATAATTAATTAAGTAAAATAATAATAATAATGTATTTGTATTGTAAAACTTAATTCTAAATTACTCTTAGTGAAAACTTTGGAAATGTTGACCAATTATAATTAAGGTAAACTATCTAAATTAAATTAAATTCACAATTAAAAAAAGTTTATCACATTATAGTTTATTTAAGTAGAGCAATGGCTGGAAAACTGGAAACATAAAAATATGAACCTTAGCTTCAACCTCCTTGGGTAATGGCACTAAGGAAGAAAAATTAATAGATTCAATTAGATCCAGTTTTTGAGGGCCATTTTTTTAGTTTGATATCAAAATTTTATTGGATTTATTTATTTTTTAATGTGATTCACTTATTTACAAAGCTATTACATGTTAAATATCAATTGTTACTATTGCAGACATTTTATCCAAGATTAATCAACTTTTCCAGCTAGCTGTAAATTACCCACAGAGATAAAAAATTACCCAAAATCTAATAATATTACCCCCCATTGGCAGCACTGGTAGCAACACAACAATTTATTTTGCATTAACAATTAATTGTTTTAATACTTATGTTTAATCATATTGAATAAAAAAAAATAGATATAAAAGAAAATTGATGTTACATAGGTGCTTAACCCAATAACTTGAAAATTTGATTATTGATATGAATAATTGATTGGGCTCATGGCATTAGATATTCAGTTCAATTTTAACCGAAATCGCGTGTCAATCTTTGTTGGTACAATAAATAGGATAAAAGCAATTATAGTTCTTGGAATTCATACATTTCAAGATTTTTTTTTTTTTTTTTTTTAATAAGAGTTTTAGCAGAACCAACAGGGAATAATGTTTGCTTCGTTTTATTGGGCTATGGTATATTTTAATATTTCTTAAATGTAAAATGATATAATTTAGTATGTAATAATTTCTTGATTCCTATAATGGGACAAAATAGACCTGTTTTGAAAAATTGTTGAAGTACAAACACATTAACAAACATCAACCTGAAAAATTTGGATCAATATATATATATAGTCCAGTCAATGAGTGCTGAAATGAAGGGTGTAGAGTGCATGGAATATGCGATAATTTTTGACTTCATAGCTTCGTTAGGAATAGTTAGAAGGTAAACATACTAAAAGTCCCCGCCCCTGGGGGGTGAGCTAATGGTAGGGGGAGGGGAGAAGTTCAGTTTTTTTGGTTTTTCGATAATATCTCGAAAACAGTTGACTCTAAAAAAATATGTTTCAAAAAAACATAAAAGCTAATTAAATATAAATAAATGTGTCGTTATTCTAACCGTTTACAAGATAAACGTTATTGAAAGTCGGTGATTTTCGGGAAAAAACAAATGTCACCTCAATTTTTGCCAAACTTTTGCTTTTATTACATTCCACAAACTTTTTTTTTCAGAAAAAACGTCAGAATCAAAATTGTAGAGCATTAAATTTACTTTAATTTCATATATACGTTTTTGGTATTTGAAGCAAGTGTTTAACAAAAAGTGAGATAAACCTTTTTTTTATTTCTAAAATTATTGATTTTTAATAACGTTTATCTCGAAAACCATTGCAATTTCGATGAATACGTATACAATTAATTTTATAGGAAATTTGATGAGCTTTAATTTTGATTTGTACCATATTTTTCTAGAGTCCACCGTTTTCGAGATATAATCGAAAAACAAAATTGGGACCTTCTCCCCTTTCCCCACCCTTAGCTCACCCCCTAGGGGCGGTGACTTTTAGTATGTTTACCTCCTAACTATTCTTAACGAAGCTGTGAAGTTAAAAATTATCGCATAATTCATGCACTCTACACCCCTCATTTCAGCACTCT
The DNA here is from genome assembly GCA_003667255.2 of Euschistus heros. Lineage (NCBI taxonomy): Eukaryota > Metazoa > Arthropoda > Insecta > Hemiptera > Pentatomidae > Euschistus > Euschistus heros. Next base: position 629,582 of record RCWM02000022.1, on the reverse strand, counting down.
TCTCGTAGAGTGCTGCATGAAATATACAATAATTTTTAACTTCACAGCTTCGTTAGGAGTAGTTAGGAGGTAAACGTACATGGGAGGAAACATTTGCTTCAAATACCAAAAAAGTATAGATGAAATTAAAGTAAATTAAATGCTCTACAATTTTGATTCTGACTTTTTTTTCTGAAAAACGATAGTGGAACGTAATAAAAGCAAAAGTTTGACAAAAATTGAGGTGACATTTGTTTTTTCCCGAAAATCACCGATTTTCAATAACGTATATCTCTCTTAAACGGTTAGAATTACGACACATTTATATGTATTTAATTTTATATGAAATTTAATTACCTTTTATGTTTATTTGAAACATATTTTTCTAGAGTCAAATGTTTTCGAGATATTATCGAAAAACCAAAAAAACTGAACTTTGCCTCCCCCTCCCCTCCACTATTAGCTTACCCCCCAGGGGCGGGGACTTTTAGTATGTTTACCTTCTAACTATTCCTAAGGAAGCTATGAAGTCAAAAATTATCGCATATTCCATGCACTCTACAATGTGTTTATTGACTGGACTATTATAGATCTAAAGTTTATTTAATTTTATTTTTTGCAACATGGCAACGAATTATAGGTCCCAGTATTTTAAATTATTTAGATAAATTAATTATTCATTCTACATTTTAAATTGCTTATTTTTTTTCAATTTCTCATTTCTTGTCTTCAGTGGATGGATGTATTTTTTATTTTTTTTTTTTTTAATATTGTCTTCAGACCACCAATATTCATTGATTCATCAACATTCGTTTATCAGTACCAAGTATTTGTACAAACTTGTTCCAGTACCAAAAGTCTTAATAATTAAGTAATAGTCCTAGCTATTTTTCTATATAATTTCTTTTGTATTTTAGTGAAGAATATAAAAGCAGTTTAACATGAAACTATTTTTTTTTATATTCTAAAAAAAAAATAATAATAAAACCAATGAGGCCATAGTCTTCATATATTTTTATCCATTTCAATAAGAACTAACCCCATCATCATTTTGCTTTGTACTAACTCATCCTTAATACAGTTTTTTTTTTTTTTTTTAATTGTTTACCTCTATATTACGTGAATATTACTTCTGAAATTGTTATAAAAATCTGACCTGTTCATTCACTCTTATATCTCCTGCTAAGAAACAACCAGCTTCATGTTCAGTTGGATCCCTTCTACAATCTACCTCTTGGAATCCAGCCACTGGTAAGAGTGGTTTTCCTGCTTCAGTGTCTATCCCGACCCGAAGGAGACCAAGATCCTGTGTAAAGTCTCTTAAGAGGATGCTTCTGTTGTCATGGAACCCATACACCTTCAAAGATAGAATTTAATGAATATTTTGATGGTATTATTAATACAAAAAATATAAGAAGAAACAAGTTACCTGTGTTGCATCAATGAATGCTGTTAGCTGATTGATCTGTTCTCTTTGTTGAATCTTATTGAAAAATATAGAAGTCATTCCTGAGCCACATATAGCACTAGAACGAATGAAGTCCATGCATCTTCTGTTCCTTATTCTTGGATCATCAGGATCAGCCTATAAAACATTCCAGTTATAAAATTTAATTATCAATACCTTTCATTATTTTAGGTAATATCATGTCCAAATGTTAAATATTTAATGTTCTAAAAGCTTTACTTAAAGTTTACTGAATCCCAAATACAATACAGGTGAAGCTAAATGCCGGGAGGGATGATTTGGTACTTCAAACGGTTTAATGCTGATTCTGGTTCAATGGGATCTTGATTTCATTCATAATATTATGATAGCCAGATTGATTTAGATAATATATGTGATTGCTTATAGGACAAAATATTTTGCCACTTCCATTTTCAGTTTGAAGGAAGTTATATATATATATATATATATATATATATATATATATATATATATATATATATATATATATATATATATATAATACTTGTAAAGTAGGAAAGTGTTTTCTTTTGAGAATCTCATGAGAAATATTAATAATCAGTAACTCCTTGAACACTTCCTATGGACTAACCTCCATTGGAAAGCATGGTGGAGTAGCTTTACACGTCTTTTTACAGTCAACTCCTTCCCAACTTTCTGCTGTTGTTGAGGGTATAGCATGGTCTAAATCATGATCCAAAAACTGACCCCATTGCATGACCATATGAGAAATTCTATCATCCTGGGTAATATTTTCTGTCCTGATTAATTCCAGTGAAACTTTCCTCGCATTCGGCAACAAAAAGCCATTGTAAAGACGGGTTTTATCCCAACCTAGAAAATGGCATTGTGTTAATCAATCAAATTTAAAAAATTGATAAATAATTAAAACTGTATCAGTTATAATTTTCTTTAAGTAGACACACATACCTACAGGGTTGCTAAAACCATTTTCATAAATAGGGTTTCTCAGTCTTCTGAATGCTGTATGTGCAGCTCCCCAATGAGGATGCTGTAAGTTATTGCATGTACCATCTATGGTACGATACTTATTATGAAAACATAAATCACTGCAATTAGCTTTCAGTTGTTCATTACAGCCTGACATTCTGGCAATCAATTGCAGTTGATCAGAAGAAAGAACATCTTCATAGTGAAAATCTAATGAAAAAATATTCATTTTAATAATTGAAGATTAGGTAAATAATAAATATAAAATTTCTTCTTATTCATTTATTTATACCATCAGTGTTATTAAAATTAATTCCACTAGCTATATGTTTCCTAATGTTAATTAATGTATTTTCATATATATCTGCAGCTCTCACAACAGATCTTGCTTTTTCATCAGGGTATCTGTAACAAATAATTCAGTAGTAAACAAACATCAAATTAAAAAGACAAAAATTGTGCTATTTAGAACAGCTTGCTCAACCTTAATACTCTCATTAAGAAGTTCGGAGATTGTGGAGCTTTTTTTGAAAAAAATGCTTCAATCGTTGAATTTACTGCTTTGTCAACAGTTTTCCTTGCATCTTCCAATGCTGATAACACTAAGCTGTCTCCTATTCCCGTTGAAGTATCTATAATAAGATAAAATATAATGTATTGGAAAAATGTAGGTACAAATAAATTTAAATAAACTCTATACCTCATTTATCATTTCTATTTATCTACTTCAGGAAATTGAATTAGGTGTTTTGAAACAAAATATCGATCACCCTGTTTATGCTAATTAAAAAAAAAATTAGATGAATCTGTTAACTGGATTTTGCCACACTTTTCAATGTAAGTCTATGTATTGTTATAAAGTTTATGTATCATCATATATACAAGTTAAATTTTTTTAAATTAATAAAAAGAATAACATTATGAAAAGAATAACATACCACAGATGGACCTATGCAATGTAAAAATCAGCAAAAGAATGAAGCTTTATTTTTATTTTTAGAGGTAGTTCCATACATTTTCACTAAAACAGATCTAGTTTTTTTATTCCATACACTTATGAGCCTACTTTCATAATACCTTAAATTATATTATATGCTGCTAGTTGGTTCAACTTCTTAAGAAATAGCTATAATTTCAATTTAGGTGGATATCATTTTTTTTTTTTTTTTTTTTTTTTTTTTTTTTTTTTTTTTTTTTTTTTTTTTTTTTTTTTTTTTTAATAACTAAGTCCATCAGAATAAGAGATATCAACTAGCCATATTGGAACCAAGTAATTAAGAATATTTAACAACTGTACCTTTGGAGATCTGAACAGTGTGTTTTTCTGTTCTTGAAGACCAAAAAAGCTTGATCTTATTTTACCTTTCTTTTGTTTCGAAATAATAGTAAGGATCTAATAAGGTGTAAGAAACCTCATTTTTTAGAATTGTTCTCATTATGTCAAGAAGTGCAGTAGCTACCGGTACATAGGGTATTCGACTCCTAACTCCTCTGCCCAAGTTTCAAACTCGGCTGAGGCAATCCTGGCAAATCACCTTGCACAATTAAGAAAAAGTATATTCATATCAATTACTGATCCTAGATCCTCCATTTTTAGGTTACATTACATGTAGTGGTGCTAGTTTTAATCTTTTATTTGTTAACTAGATAATAATTTTGTCAATATTTTATTTTAAGCATAAAAAAATCACTTAAAACTAATTATTTAAACTGATAGAAAAAAAAATGAATTATATCTTTTAGCAGTGCTAGATTTTGTGATGGGAAGCCATACCAAAACCTCCGATGGTAGGAAATTTGAATGGCAGCCTAGCTGAAAAAAAAAAAAAAAAAACCTGTACAACTTACAACCCAATGGTTGGTGGCCAATGGTTGTGAGAGGAGGTGATTTGGCCAGAATTCACTCTCAATTGCCAGGTTTTTTCCCAATTAAGGATATCCAAATTTTTTGAGGCTGCATGTGCTGCAGGAGGGTCTCCCGACCGCGAATTCAATCCACGGCTAAAATGACAGAATATAAATTTTCTGCTTTCTGTCAGCCTACATCAAAATTTAATTACAGCACACTAGGCCTACATTAAAATTTAATATAAGCCAATGGCTATGGTACAAAAAATGTTGCTACGAAGTTTAAATATTTAAATTAGATTACTACTTGTCCAGTGATTAATTTTTAAAAGTGTTCAGAAAATCTTAAAAATATCGTTTTAAGAACTCTACATTTCAACATTCTATAAACCCTCTCATCACCACATGGTAGCCAACAGTACCAGAACCTTTTTTTTTTTTTCAAATCAAGCACTGTTTTAGTATAGATTATAAATAAATTATGTGAATTAAACCTTAATTTTAAAAAAATTAAAGGAAGGAATTGAGAATATACTGATTTTTACAAACGAGGAATATTTTACTTTGAGATTTTGATTATGTTGGAACATAAGAAGAAATGCCTTTAATAACAGCAAGAATATCAACTATAATTTTTTTAACTTATATATCTGCATTAAATATGATTTTTGCAAAGTGTTTATCTTACCTTCAACAGTAAGAGTCGCATGTACAGAAATTTCACCATGTTCATTTGTTGCTGTGCACCTATAGATTCCACCATCTGATGGTGTAATATTGTAGATACGAAGACTTCCAATTGGGAACACCCTGTTTTAAAATAAATAAAAATTTGAAAATACAAACGTGGGAGATCATGTATATATTTTTTTCTGATCTAAACATGAAATACCTATGTGTTTCATCCACCTGAAGGGGGTCACCATTTTTAAACCATTCAATGGCAGGGTATGGTTCACCTTGAGCTTTGCAGGGAAGTTCAACTGAAGTACCCAAATGCGCTGCTATTGGATAGGGAGTATGTACAAAGGTTGGGGGTCTCGGTCCATCAAGTCTTACTCTCACTTCACCATTCCCTTCTGCTGTTCCTAAAATACTCTGTGCTAAGCAGGTATACAGCCCACCATCAGTAGAAGAAGCCTTTATAATTGTAACTTCTGTGACTTGAACAAAACATATCAGATATTAAATTTTATATATTATTATTTTAAATTTATCACTAAAAGAATATTTTGTTATTTATTCTAGCTATAGATCCAAAGATAATAGAAATAGAAAGTAAAAGAACTAAGTTAAAAATAACATTTAAAATTAAATGAATCAGTTTAATTGAAGAAAGCACAGTTACTTACAATCCTCATTGAAAGTTATTCTATCAGTTGGTTGAAGGCTTGTACCATTTTTAAACCATGAAATTGTTGGCTGTGGTTTACCTCTAGCTTCACATCGTAATTTAATAGTTTCTCCACTTTTAACATATTGACTTTCTGGAGGTGTTACTAGTCTTGGAGGAGCTAAACATAAAAATTAAATTCAGTGACTAATAAAAGTACTCAACAAGAAGTCAAAAAAACAAAATAAATGTTTTTCCTGTACAAAAGAAAATGTACAGAACTTTCTAAATATATATATATATATATATATATATATATATATATATATATATATATATATATATATATATCTGCTGCTCACTAGTGAAAAGTGTCTAACTGGTTAATTGTGCACACCCAAATAAAAAGGTGTGTTGATTTAATCCTAAGTTGGTTTAGTTCAGCAATTAGAACCAATTTAGAACTAATACAACACTGTATGCAGTCTTGAAGAACATAAACAATTTATTAAAAACAAAAAATAGTTGAATTTTGACCATGACAATTTAACAATAATATGTGTATATCCATTGAATCAATCATGAGCAAATAAGTCAATCAATCAATCAAATAAGATCTCAACATAATTATTAAACTAAGAGTATTAACATAATATTGTTTCCTAGAGGAAAATAATTTACTCTGCATTAACAAAACTATTTACAATCACAATAGGCACAAATATCTTATTGTTTTTTATTATTATATGGAGTAATAATAGTGACTTAATTATCAATTACAAGCAATTTTCAGGTTTTCAATGTTTTGAACCTGATGTTCATGGTTGTTCTTACTCATTCGAATAAATTGATTAATTTGTGTACTTGTGGTCACAGGTTAATACAGGCACATAATCACATACAGATCAAGATAAGGAAAGGGACAGCTACAACCAGCATGTGCTAGTTAGGACTACAATGGAAATTCACTAAGATACTAAGCAAACATGTCTTTGGATATAGATCACAATCATGGAAATTCCTGAAGTGTAATTTTTGGAATAGAAAAATCCGTAGATGCAATTAATGACCCCCCAAAAAATGTGTTTCAACATGAAAAAGGTGAAATAATAAAGAGGTTTACCTCTCCTAGCTTAATGAGTCAGATCTAAAGATTTTCAAGCTCATTAGCCTATGCTGGGCAAGAAATGTCACTCTATGAAATACCAAGACAACATTAAGATGAAGAAACACACGGTGTCAGACTGAACCACCCAAAACTTTTGTGGGGTGATAGGAAGCATGAAGATTCAAGAACTCTATTCGGATTTCAGAATTTGAGTGCTGCTGCACAACAGAATAAAAAGAATGGCCCCCTCCCAAAAAAAGCTACTCTGCAGAATGGTCAGACTTGCTGGAGGAGGCCAAAAGGTTTTCATGACTAATGATTATTGAAGTTTTCTTTTAATACTATTATTAATATTACTGTCATTCTTTTAATACTATTATTAATATTACTGTCAATCAATACCAGATTATCTATGAAAAAAAAAGATGTAGTTAAAATTTTTTATATATTTTTCAATGTTATGCTTTCTTTATTCAATCTCTTTAAAGCAGGAGTGGAAGAGAGTCTAAACACTAGCCAATTTTGGTGAACATACCTCATAAACTTCTTCCTCATTACACAAAGTCATGGCAGGATTATGTACAAGTAAATAAGGATCCTATGGAAACTAATTTCTATGTTATTGATTTAGAATTTTGATTGTTGAAATTTTTACCAGTTACAGTTAGTTGAGCTTTTGCTTCCAGCCTTCCACTTGAAGTTTCAACAATGCAAGTGTAGCTTGCAGCATCTTCAGGTGTTACAGATTGCAGAGTGAGGGTCCCTTCAGCAGAAACAGGCAGTGAGACTGGGGTACCATTTCGAACCCAAGTTGCTTGGCCACCACTCACAGAACATTCTAGCTGAACAGTGTCACCTTCCCTTGCCACTTGATCTTTTGGTTTACGGTTCCACTCGGCTACTCCTTTAATTATTTTCATTTAAATTATTTTAAGTTTATACAAGAGGTTATTAAATAATTAATAAGCCAGGAAAATAAAACGCAATTATTTTTCATTGCTTTTATTATCGATTATCTGATTGTTGAAAATAGTTATGTTAGCATTTATCAAAGATTTTTAACAATATTATTTAAATTATAGCTTTAGATAATTTTTCAATTATAATTTTAAAAGCAAAGGCTGATAATTTTTGAATTTGATAAGATTTATTAACTAAAGTAAATAAACATATATTTATTACAATTTCTGTATGAATTCCATTTGTTAATTTCATACACTGAAGATGAAACTGAGAAACTATTTCATGAGTCTCATGAGTTTTTAGACACCTCCATACTCAACACTACTGTATTAAAAGTAAGGAGAAAAAATAAGAAACTTTTAAATGAAAGGAACTTGGCAAAAAAGCGTGCTACCCTAGCATCCAGATGAACTGGAAAGTTACAGGATAGGCAATGGCAATGATAAATTTTATGTATTCATTGCATACAAAAGGCAGGAGCAGTAAAGATTAATTTAGGAAGATCATTTGTATGTAAAAGTGAATAAAATGGTGTGGAGAGGAAAATAATGGAACTTTATTTTCCCTAATATTTTAATCTCGTAAAAAAAATAAATAAATAAAGCATTAATTGAGTATATTAATAGTATCTATTTGTTACATTTTAATATCTAGATTAGTGTATTTTCAAATTAAGAAAATAGATTTTTAAAGAAATACCTGAAGCATGATGATAAAGAGTTTTGGCAGCTTGAGACTTCATAACACCATTAGGAGACTTCACCATACATTCATAAACACCCATGTCTGAATCTGTCATTGATGAAACAATAAGAGTACCATCTTCTTTTATGGAGTACTTTGGGTTCGATGTGTCGATTTCATTGCTGAAGTTTGAAATTTATTATATTAAACATTAGTAACTGTAGATACGGTAAAATATTTACTAATTTCAAAAAATAGATAAACTTTAAAAAAAAAAATTCTAATAAAAAAAATATTATTGGATTATCCTTAATATATTGTTTAACATATATTAACTGAGGTATCACAAGTTTTGGTTTTTAACTACTTTAACCTCTCATTTCTTTCTGTTCCCTGAGACATAATGAAAATTATGGACGTATTATTAATTAATACGTTCAAATAGATATTTTCATACAGCATTTAAGAAATAACAAATCGACATGCATTGATGAGAGCTACACACCAGAGGCAATAAAATTAGATTGAGAAACTTTACACAGGGGAATATTTGAGTTAATACAAGAGGTGTGGGAGAAAGAGGAGAGGAATGGACAATAGTTGTAATTCTACCTATTTATGAAAAAGGAGATTGGCTGTTATTAAAGAGATATTATGCACAGTATAAGTCATGTTAATTTCGCAATGAAATGGATTATTAAGAGAAGGAAAGAGTTTTTAGATGAGAATCAACGTAGGTTCTACCTGTGAACATCTTCTAGTACATACCACATATTCTCCATTATAATTATGCTCAAAAAATGCCATGGAATGGAATGTTAAACAGAACATTTTTGTCATCTATTAATAAGCTTATGAAAGAATTTTCTCTATATATCAAAAACTAAAATTTTAGGAATGCCTCGAATCTAATTAAGCTACACTGCTGGAAAGCAAAAGCAGCCGTGAAAATTGATAGTGAGTTATTGGAGGATTTTGAAATTTATAAAAGTGTTTAACAGGGTTTCTCTTTCTTTATTACTGTTCAATATTGTATCAGCAGTAGTCGTGAGGCAGGGTTTGTCCATATTAATGTAATAGTTACAAATAATTTGAACTAAAATGAAATTTATAAATAAATGTTGAAACTAACTGAATATAAATTTAAAATAAATAAATAAAATAAAAATTATAAGTTAAGAAAGCAAGAAAGAAATTTTCTGACACCATGAGTAAGAAGGGTCTAGGAGGTTAAACATATGAAAACTGCACCAGTGTAATAGCAAGACCAATAGTTGCTTTATTGTGTTTGAAAGCCTATACAGCAAGTCTAAGATATTTTTGTGATTGTGCTAATGGAAACAGAATAGTAGGTTGCTGTGCTCATGTAGAGACATTTATATACTATTTACCACACGCTCATTATAAATCAAAAATTATAAAACCAACTGAAATATTGAACTCAATGTCTGATTTTACTAGTATTATTACTAAAATTGAAGAAGATAGTGGTAATGATTGAATTAAATATAATTCATTATTTCATCCAAATATCTTAATTGGTTTTTATTTGTTTAAGCAATGTCCACCAATTTGAACCTTCTGTAGTTTTAACATATAATAGCTAACTAATCAACAAATAAGATATATATATTTTTGGTAGGCATCATTTCAGAGATTAGAGTAAAAAGCCTCCCCCAAAACACAAGCTTCACGTTTTTTACAGATTCCAATATCACAAAATCTCTAGAAAAATATATTATAACTAGTTTATGAATAGTTATGTTCATATTAAGTTTCATAAATATATCCTAAATAGATTCTGAGAAAAAAAATTAGGTTAGGAATTGTCACTCCCATTATTACCTAATGATGTTAGATTAGACATATGCCTACATCAGAAAAAGAACAACAAAAACAAGGTAAGAATCCTTCATTTGATAATGGTGCATTTTTCATATGCTTAACCCACTAGACCCTTTATAATAAAGAAAAATTAAGGAATGATTGATATCAAATATATGTATTTTTGGCTATTGTAAACTAAAACTTCATTCAAAAAGGAATTTTTATTATCGTTGAAGAGTGAAATTAATTTTGTAAATCTTGACATGTAAGAGGAATGAAAGGTATGAATTAGATTTAATTAACTGATTCAATCCAATCACTTCAATTACTAAATACAGATCAAATAACATTTATCAAAGTGCAGCTCTGTTAAGTCTCTGGGCTGGATCCCTGGGTGATTAATGGCTTTAGTTCTGACCCACTGGAGGGAACAGATGGTCATGTTTGTTTTTGGTGAGGCTTTCACCATATGAACCTATTGTGAAAATAACGATTAGCTTTTCAAATATTCACAAAGTAATCAAAATCCTGTTTAAGTTACTTCATTAGAAAAATATCTGGAATAAAATAGCGAATATGTTAGCCATCAGAGTAGCTATGCAAGACAGTAACACGGCGATTGTGCTTTATCACTGAAATATGACATGAAGCAGTTATAAAGAAAAGGATATGGTAAAATATAACTAATTCAAGACTACATAATGTGTAGGAAAAACAAATCATACAAACAAATAACAAGTTGCTTTACGTCTTAGTAGACGGCACTGCTTCGATTCAAATAAAATCAGTATATTTGTTGTACAACTAAGGTCATCTGACAGGTATGACGTTATATTCGGATGCACTTTAGTTCGGAATGTTGGAACATAATACTCGTAAAGGAAATTGTCCTCTTTAGTTTCAATCTTTCTTGAATACCAAGTAATGTAAATAGCAGCATTAAATTAAAATTTAAAATGAGATTGGGAGACACGCCAAGATAGTAAAATGATTCGTTGTCCTTGATCAGAACAAAAAAATGAATCAAGACAGCTCCACAACTAAAACGTACAAGGGGTAGATTAAGCTTTAGAGTTATTAAGCTAAATTTTTGGATAATATGAGATATTTTCCTTCCTCTTTCAATTAAGCATCCAGTACCACAATTTCTTTATACGAGTGCTGGATGCTTGACGAGATCCATTGTAATCTGTGTTTCATTGTCGATTTATTTTATGGTAGTCTGTGTTATCAAGCAATAATAACATCTGGGCTTACGAGATTATTTTTCAATTTATCAGTTTTCGATTTTACTTTGAAATGTTCAAAATATTGTTATGTTTTAAAAATTCAAAAGACCAAACAGTATGACCTATACTGCCTGGTGAAAACTCTCTCAATCTGTATGATTGACAGACGTCTACACATCTTCAGCTAATTGGTCGATATCCTGGTTCACTGGCAATTTACAGAAGAGTTCTAGTGAGATAAAATTTGTCCTTTAATCGTTCCTGGCTCCAGATTGACAGAGACACGTCCACCCTATCAATTTTATAGCTGCCTATTAAGTGTAAACATCTCATAATGAACGGAGCTGATAAGGTCACTTCCCATCGCTGGGCCGGCATACGGATGATGGATGTTTTCAATTTAGATGTCTGTCATGGATCCCGATCTCCTTAATAAACATCCAGGAGCAGTCGTAGCCTCGAGGAGTTTTTGTATCCGCAGAACCGTCCCCAATTAAAAACATAGTTATTTTTTTGTTATTTCCATTACACGTCGGTTGCCTCTTGGCAAGGGGATACAAAAGTAATGGCATTATTTAACATTAATTAGTTAGAAGTAACCTTCACGTCAAACAAGTCCCTACTGAATCAAAATGGATGTCTTGATATTTTTACAGCTTACAAAAGGCAACCTTGTCAGAAGAAAAGAAAATTTATATTTATGTAAGTAATGAATGGTGCATATCCGAAAATCTGATTTATACCCACCCGCTTGCCATTCTGCCTGTTTAGATAGAATGTTTATAAAAGCCAATTTTCATTTTTATATTTTCTGCAGCAACAGGACTTAGTAAATCATGAAAATTGTGCCCGGTGATGTTTGTTCCAATAAGTATATCCAAAACAGTAGTTTTAAAAAATAGTAATAGATACATTTTTTCTCCTATAACTAGATTAAAAAAAAATTCATTGACTAGATAATGTGACGATATAATTATTCAAACCTTTGATCACTGGCTATTTGATCGGTCTATTGCTAAAAATCTGCTACTAATACAAGGTGTTAAAAAAAAAAAAAAAAAAAAAAAAAAAATGATTGAAAAAAATTATCGTTAAATTCATTTTTTAATGCAAATCATGACAGTGGATAGAATATTTCTACTACTGTTGGACTAAGAATTTTCTTAGGAAATAAAATGCTTTCAGCAGAAAACAATTACCTTTCGTTACTACCAAGAGCACAGTGCTCATCATGCAGCATTCCATAAGCACGATAATTTCCTAAATTAAGCCCTTTAAATTTTCATCCTTAATGTTATTTGTTATGGAAAAACCATTCATCGCCACGTCACGTGCACTTTGATTTGGAAGATTTATTTTCATAATTATTTTGAGTCAAGTACATTAAATATAAACTATATCTTATAATTTTTGGAATTATCTCTAGTAGGTTACCTGTTCAGCATCCAAGTGACCTCTGGCTGCGGCTCGCCGTCCACTCTGCAGGTAAATACGGCCGATCCTCCAAAGCTAACTTCAACATCGTGCGGACCTTCGAGTATGCGTGGTTCATCTGTAACATCGGTTCGGCTCATTAACATTGGTATTCTTATCGGATAGAAATATTCAAAGGTTGGATTAAATCAAACTGTAAACTGCTATATAATATGTCAATAAACGGCAATAAAAAAAAATGTAGATAGAAAAACATATTGGGATGAGAAGCAATAAAAGAAACTGTTCATTTAAGTATCACAAGTGACAAAGATTACGTTTTAACATTGCAATCAGATTAGAGGGGTATATAACATAGAGAGTATAAATAATGCACATCATTATTTTTGAAAGATACACCCCATTGCCAAGAACAATGTGAATAGAAGTACGTCTCAGGCAGAAAATAACTTTAAAAACTGGATCCTAAGAAATTTCAAGAAAGAATTTATATATATCATAAGCGTGCGTAGAATGTTTTTTTTTTTTTTTTTTTTTTTTTTTTTAGGAGGTGCACGCTGGGGGTGGGCCCAAAAAATAAGGACACACTAAAACGAATAGCTAAGCTTAATTTATTCCAGAATGAGCAGAAACGTTTAAATACTTAGACGTAATCATAGATGGTAAACTGACATTTAACAAACTGTTGAATAAACCCTTAAAAAAATAAACAAAAAAAAGGGGTTTGTTAGGTAAATTAGGATTTTAACCAATAAACACAAAAGTGTTGTTATACAACAGTTTAGTGCTACCTCATTGAATTCGCTCTTATATTTTATATTACGCCGTTATTTTAGTTTAATTTATTCAATTTAGTTTATTTCAGATTTTATTCGTACATTCAACTCAATGTCGATCATTTGCTTTCTGATGTTGGGTGTAAAAATATTCATGGGCCTTTAGAATCTAGAAATATTTTAGATTTTAGATTTACATCTAAAGTTTAGATGTAAGCGCTGATAATATAATTCATTATCAACAAGTTTTTTAATGCTTATTAATTGCATGCTGAAATATCAATTTTTTTTAATTTAGTTTAAAAATATATGTTAATTACTAATAGTGGCGGGCGAAGCCGCGAGGGGGGATGCTAATAATAAATATTTTTTAAAGGATTACTGATAAATAATAGGAAGTTTTTAAAAGTTCATTTCGAAAATAACGTTATTCTGCATTTTTAATATGCCGAAGAAATACTTCTTGATACTTGCCATGGACTAATGTATTTTATATTTCAAATCATATCTAGATACTGTTTTAGAAGATAGAAATCGTTCAACAAGCAGGATCTGGGACATATTTCTAAATTCAGACATCTCATATTTCAACAAACTAATCTGAGCTTATTAGCCCTAATAACTACGATAAACAACTTAATAGCAGTAATGATGATAATTCAAAGCGGTTAGCGCTGGTAGCTGGGCAGGTGAGCAGGTGAGCTGGTCACGACTCCGCTGACAGAGCCATAAGTTAGATCTTTTTCAAATATTTCTTGTTCATTATTGCGCAAGGCTCCTTCAGTATTGCGCTGACTGCTGTACTATCTTACACCGAGTTGTTGCTGGTCAGTTGCTACTCATCGACTAGGGGCAAGATTGATCGCTTAGTAGTCTGACATCACTGTTTAGTTTATATATACTCTTATTAAGTATGTTTAGTTTATGTTTCTTGTTTTGTTTTTTTGTGAGGATCATTCAACGAAACTGATTTTTAGAATTTTCACCTTCAAAAAAATAAATAAATGAAGCATTCTTTAGATCTAACAATAATAGTATTTTTAGATCTTATAAATATTGTAAACTTTCTTTGTTATATAATCGATTTAATAATTTAAAAAAAATTAATATGACGCTTGCTCTTTGATTTATAATTTTCTTAACAGGGCAATATTTCTTGCCGTTTCTGTGCAACATGAAGAATAAAAAATATGACACTTTTTCTAGAATCCGATCCCTCATGAAAATACTATTCAGAAAAACAAATATATTTTTTAACCGAGATACATTTCACAGTTGATAAAAAATAAAGTTAATATATATAGATTAGTTAATAATTTAAATTGAAAATCATTTACAAAAAAAAATTAACATATAATGTGAAATCTTTCTAAAACAAAGTCAGTTATTACAGCATGATTTACAATAATAAAACGAGTAAAATATTCTAATATGTTTGAAATCATTAGTGAACTAATTAAAAAAAAAATTGTATTAAAAGTTTGCTTTATGTAATATGAAAACATATCGTTAAGGAACTGGACGTGGAATAAACCCATAAGGAAAATCCATTATTTTCTACAGTCCTTCAGGACATCCAAAACCAAGTCCATGATGGCCTATAAAGGTAAAGGTTTGACTGAAATAGGAAGAGGCCTCATTTTTTGTATGACCATTTTCAATATGATTTAACTACTTTTTAGGAGAAAATGTTTCACATAAAGATAATCTAGTAGAAAAAATTAAAAAAATCAATCTGGAAATTGGATTTAGCTGGTTTTGGAATTCAACGCCTCGTATGATACATTTATGATTTCTGTAAAATAACATTTTTTATTTAATTTTTATAATTTACGTGTTTATCGACCCCAAAGTCCAGAGAGGTTTAAGTGCAGAACAAGGGATAAGTCCCTTATTAAGTTAATTATGAGGTCCAGGAGATGAGATAGTTGACAATATCTTCTTTTATTTCCCTACGAGAGTAGTATTTAATCCTAAATAACTTATTTTTATACAGAAAGATTTCATTTTACAATATTTATTTTCATTTTATATGAGACTTTTATCTTAAGTAAAATATATATTTTATATATGTTTAATAAGAGTATTGTCAAACCTCGTAATATAACAAGGATTAGCAATTATTTTTTCATTCACAGCACTTATCATTTTTTTTTTTTTATAATGATATGAAATACTCACATATTTCATAAATTATATTTTATCAAATACTATTGAAGTGTTTATAATGTTATTATAAATGTATTGTATATTTATGTGTTTTTAATTCTGTGTTACTTCTTGTTCTTTATTATATTTTATTTCTTGTTTTATCTTTTATATTTAACTTACAATTAAAATTAAATTAAATTAAAATTACATGTACATTATATAAGTATATGCATGGTGTGTCCAGAAATTAATAAAATCCTTTCCAAGAGAGTTTCTGCTGGAAGGAAAACACTAAAAACTCTTTATGCCACTGCATATATATATATATATATATATATATATATATATATATATATATATATATATATATATATATATATATATATATATTTTTACAAGTAAAAGCACTTCCTTTCTTTTTTGAGCTTTTCTCTCCGCAATACATAGATTCCGAGATATTCCATGTTGGAAAAAAAGGGACTTATTTGATGAAAACCTAATTAAATTAGAAACGGCCCAACAAAAAATCATGTTGCATTAATTTATCGCCGCTAGAAGAATTTCTTTTTTTTGTTTGTAACTCGAATTCGAAATTTTTTAATCCAAGGTTTTTCTATCAGCAAACAAAATTATTGGTATAAATATGAAAAAAAAACTGCCTTGGCCTAAAAACTGTACATTTGTGTTGAATTTTATTTAAATCCATTTATTTTTCACTAAATATCGAACTTTTAAATTTACTGATATAGATTCAGGGTGGTATCAAACTTTATGTGTGTAAATTATATATACATGTATACAAAATATAACTATATAACTGCAATCAAAATATGTACTGAAATTTTCGACATTCTTCAATCTATAGATTGCTTGTAAAATGCAACTTTATAAGACAATTTTATTATTTTAAAATAATAATTTTTAATTTATTGTAAACCAACACTAAAGTTAAAATTTTCCATTTATGTTTAAGCGTGTAAATTTCTAAATATTGGTCCAGATTGCTCGATATTACGAGCTACAGTTACGTCAATCACTTTGATACAATAGGAACTTAATTAGGTACTTCACAGACTTAGATATGCTTAATAGTGTTTGTAAAAATTAAGGTATTAGAGAGGCTGATAGAGATGGATAGATTAAAACCGGTATATCAATCGATACTGGGCGATATTATTTACTAATTCTGTCCACGCTAGTTTCTAGATAGACCTTGGATAAGGTTTCTGTAATAGCTGTCATTTCAGTGCGAGGTATGATTTCAATCAAATCAACGCTTTGATTAGATAATATTTCATGTGAGGAAATATTAGAATGAGCTAAATCAAGAGGAAACTGAATTTTTAATATCTAGCCTCAAAATAATTAGCCATTGCCAACGACGATTAGGATATTATCCAAGAAGAGCTGTGATCAATCTGAAATTTCGTCTATATTTTTTATCATAATCAAATAGCAAAAATTTGTTCTCTGAGAGTTTAATGGTACGCATTATTGTAAATTTTCGCTACAATACATAACCGAAGGTTGGACATCCCTTAGAGAACATCTTCACCCGTGTATACTCATGAAGATTCATAACTTTACGGATATACTCGTATGAGATTTAGGGAAGTTTAGACATTAAGTAACCCCGATGTTTAAAATAGCTTTGATGTTAGCCCTTTAAATGCAGGTTTGCTTCTATAAACAACCTCTCCTGGGCAACTCTATAAAATCTTCAGTAAATGTTTTTGGGAAGTGCAAGGAGATGGGTATTTCTATATATAGATAAGTTAAAATCATAAAACGTCTCTAGTGGTCCCTTGAGGGAGTACGTTAAAGTTACGAGAAACGTAGCTCTTGAAAATTGGATAATGCCTATACATGATTTCGTGGAAGGAGAACGCTTGAGAATAATTGGCATTGTAAGACTTGGGAATAAGCTTGATCATTAAAAAATGATATAGTATTCACTATTACAAGAGTCTTCGAGTATTAAAATATTAAGGAACCGATATAAAAAGTTTGATTTGTTATATTGTTGTTTCAATTTTATTATAAAATGTGGATTCAAAGGTTACTTTTCAAGTCTCCTTATGTAATTATCAGTCCGTCTATGATTCTTAGCTTCAGATATTATTTTATGAATGAATATAACTTCAGTGCATTTTAAATATCTTTCAAGAACGATTCCCAAATTAATAAGTTACGATAGCATAAATAAAACAATATTTCCAATTCAAATTATAGAATGTAGGTAGGACTTCTCAAAATCTGATTTCGAAAATATGTATTGAAAAAAAAAATTAGTAAAAAGATAAATTTACATGACTGATAATGGAAGTGAACTGGTGACTGAGGAAGCACGTACACAACACTATTTTTACCTAGTTTTAAAGCCACTTAAGTAAGAACGTCATTATATATCGCATTTTTGCGAAAACTATGATTATTTATAAATTAATTACCAGGATTTCGTTGCATCTCCAAGCATATCGCCAGGCTCTGAACACTGAAAACTGGAACAAACTGTTTACCTTCCTTCAAAAAAACATTTTGTAAACTTTGACTCCTCTATCAGCACAGTAATAAAATCTATACCTAATCGAATCAGAATAATTTTCATAGCAAACATTTCTGCTAATACTGAAAGTAATTTTTTTCTATAAGTAAAGATTTAAACGAATAAAAGTGTCTAGCAGACCACGTTTATTTTTGGTGCCTTAAGAATTTGAAGCTGCTCCTACTAACGTAAGCTGCTCCTAAAATATAATCATTTTTTTTTTTTCCTGATCAAAACACAATATATTCTTATCTATTTATTTATTTCTGACGTTTAAGTATTAAGAGCTTCAACATTATTGCTTCCTTGTTTTGGATCTTCCATTTGAAACCTCAGGAGGTCTTTGTTATTTCAGTTCCTGTGTTCATCGGTTTGTAAACTTTGACTCACTTATCACCACAATGAAGGAAAAAAAAACAATACCAAATTTCAACAAAAAATTTTTTTTCTCTCTCTTTCAGATTTTAATTCACACCTGTTATTAGGGTAACAATCAGTGAATGTGATGTGAAATTGAATACTACAGGCCTTGTATGCGTGTGGGAGACTAGCACTCGATAGTACCTCCTCCTGGCATGGGTTAAAGAGATTTATTTGAGCAAATCTCTCATCCAGCTTCTTTTAAGCCTTCTGAGAGTATTTCCAGGTATGTCAGTCGTGGCCATGTTATTAATGAGTATGTTGTTATGTCCATGAAGTCTGTCATGATATCGTCTATAAAGGTCATGTATATGTTCCTTTACTGTGGGTATTTCTAAATCAGTGTGAAGTGTGTGGTTTGAAACGTACCAAGGTGATTTCGTGATTAGTCTGAGTAATTTTGATTGGAATATTTGTATTTTTTTAAGGTGTGTATTTTTTTTTTGCAGTCCCGTATATTTGTGGGCGTATGTCCATAGGGGTTTAAGTAAGCAAGTGTATGTATTCAGTCGTTGTCGGAGTTTTAATGTCGACCGTTTAAGAAGCATTGGATAGAGAAGTTTTAATCTCTTGGTTAGACTGAGACGTTTTTGTTTTACGTGTGGGCCCCAGGTCATTCTTCTATCAAATGTAAGTCCTAAGTAATGAATTTCATTTGTTTGTGGTATGGGTTGATTATCGATGAAGACAGGTGGAAAAGAGTCTTGTCTGAGTGTAAAGGTTATGTGCTGTGATTTGGTGTAGTTTAGTTTTATTTTCCATTGTTTAAACCAGTCTTGTAGTATTGTTAAGTGGTGTTGAAGAGTTAATGATGCATTTGTGGGGTCTTCATGTCTAGTTAATATTGCTGTGTCATCAGCGTATGTTGCTGTCAATGTTTGAGGGCTAAGTGGCATATCGTGAGTGTAAAGAATATATAACAGTGGAGCTAGTATTGACCCCTGTGGTACTCCGGCTTTTACTGGATAAATAGAGGAGAGTTCTGAACCTTGTCGGACAGAAAAAAATCTATCAGAGGGAAAAGATTGAAGGATCAGATAATAGGTAAAAGGAAGAAGATTTTTCAATTTAAAAAGAAGTCCGTCATGCCAAACTCTGTCAAATGCTTGAGCTACATCTACTCATATTATTTGTATTTGTAGTAAATACAAAATGATATTCGAAATAATCACTTCTATAGTAAACAAAGAAATAGATGAATTCACAAGTTATTGCTTCAGTAAAATCAATTTAAATGAAAAGGTAGTTAATCTTTCTTAACTAAGGATAGTTAAAAATAATCTTCAATAGTCTAAGATAGTAATAATTTCTACTAGAGACAGTATTTCATCAGTGGGATTTTAATAGGGCGCTCTTCCGAATACAAGTTTATGAATAGTTGAATTATGAGAAAATGAAATGAGAGAAAAAAAAATGAATTAAAGGAATAATATAAAGAGACGTGTTCCATTTCATCGGATCATAAAACTAATTAAAGCCGTAGTCAAGCATTTATTTATTCAGAGAAGAGTAGATAGTTAGGTGTAGGTATTAAATTGGTATTTGGTGTTCCTTGAGCTTTAGATATGATGCACCTTCAAAATTCCAGAAGATTACTTAAAAAATCTGCTTCATTATAAATATATCCCATTCCCCTATTGTTAATAAATATTATGTTACATGTAGAATTTTACTGGACTATCTTAATTTTTTTTTCTTTTATTAACTAATTTATTGGAATTTACAACTGTATAAAGTAAAAATATACACCATACTTGAGAATTAACCTAAGGGCATATCATCAGAATTTAATAATCAATATCTACAGTCTCCTAGCTAAGACTGCAACCTCTGACTGACGCCTCCGCCACAATTCTAACACACAATGAAAAAGTCAGCAGCTTACAAAGAGCTAAGCAAAACATGAGTCAACAAAGACAGTCGCAGCAATTAGTGCTATCTCGAAGGAGGACCAATATTCTGATAAAAGCCGAGATATAAATATATAATCAACTACGTTAATAGAACGCTGACGAGTAGTCGTGACCTATAAATATGCTCTTGGTCTTTTTCGAACTCGCTCAAAATTGTTTTCACTTTCTAATGGAATCGAAAAAAATCATTATAATGTGAATAATCACAGCATATATATATATGTATGGGCTAACTATAGGTTCCGGAAATAAAAAAATAAAAAAATAAATAGGAAAAATGTATATTAATTCTATTAGAGTGAATAGGTAACTGATTAAAACTGTTACATATTTATTCTCTTTTTTTGAATAGAAAGGTATAATGTGAGAAGAAAATTATAAAATAATTCAATACACATCATTCTTATACTCAATATTTTATTATTTCAGTATTTTTTTTTAAAAAGAGAGACAATTTTAATTTATTTATTTGAGATTTTTCGAGCGTAAAACATCAAGTCGTCAACTCTCGTTCGATCTTAATAGAAAGTTAATTCTATTTATCTATAACTTATAATATAGTTTTTCTCTGTAAAGGAGGGCTATTATTTTTTCAATAATTTTTTCATCGTTTCCCAGTGCCTTTGAGATGTCAGGAGGTATTCCCAATTCAGTCAACCTTTTGGTGCAGTAAGGGCACTCGTGAAACATAGGAAACTGAAAAACCATTGCCATACAAATCACGTAGAAGACGAAGGTGTGTAGTTCTTGTATGGCCAATTCGTAATCGCGTTAGGATTACTTCTTCTCTTCGCTTAGGACGGCCAGAACCGCTCCTTGGTTTTACGCACTTTTTAATTATCTTGAGTTTACTTGGAGGGCTGTGATCCCACAATGTCTGCCACTCTTGGGATATCGTTTCTCTAAGTAGGAGTGTAAGTTCTGATGCCGTCAGAAAGATTTTGCCAGGTCCTGGGAGGGCTAGAGTTTCTTTTGCTGTTTTATCAGCCATTTCGTTACCTCTTATACCGATATGACTCGGCGACCTAATGAAGTACACCTATCTTCCTCCTGTATAACGTTTCTTGGCCAGATCTAGAATGCAATGTATTCCTAAGTGATCTGAATAAATGTTCTTCATGGAGCTTAAAGCGCAGAGCGAGTCTAACACCAGTTCAACATATTCAATGTGCGAGGTGAATGGGCATCTTAAAGCCATGGCGATGGCAATGGCAAGTTTGTGTAATTTACACTAATGCGGTGTTTGAGGAGTGACAAAGGCAGATGCTGTTGATGTGTCCGACCTGGATCCGTCCGTGAATATTAATAAACGTTCAGGAAAGGAGGAGATGATATTGTCGAAGTATTTTCTGAATTCTTTTGGTTTTGTATTTTCTTTGGAATATTTTGATTGACTCAGGTTTAATTTTGGTTAAAGGTAAGACCATGGAAGTACGTTAGTTTTAATTGAGTTCAATTTGATAGATTTTAATTTAGAAATAGTGGAAAGAAGTTTAATTACATTTTATTCAGTCAAAGAAATAAAAAAATCTAAGTTTAATTTTGAAATTAATAATGATATTTTTAAAGAATTGTTTGAAAGGCAATAAGATAGTTAAAATAGTTCATGTTTTTTATAAACTGTTTTAATAACAAATATTTTCCTTCATATAATTATGAACATTTTTCCATAAATAATTATTTAAATTTGTTATTAAATCAAAATATGTAACAATTTAATGTGAATAATTAAAATACATCTTAAAAGATAGTATGATTGACTAAAAATGTGTAGAAATTAAGCAAAAGCGATGGTGCTGATTAAGAAGGTAGGTGAAGAAAGGATTTTTCTAGGGGGAGAAAACCACTGTGAATTGAGGTTTCAGTCAAAGATCATCTCTTGGGCCCAAGGCAATTCTAATTTCCAATGAAAGTATTGATTTTGTATTGTTTTGAGACGAAGCAATACTTACCAAAGATTATTCATAAGTATGCAATGCGGAGAGGGCAAGGTGCCTGCCTACTTAATAAAAGATGAGTATAGTGGCCAGGATAAAATATTTAATATTCTTTAAAAAAAATTTTTTACAACAAGAACAAATATTTTCTTTTAGATATTGGACTTATCTTGGAAAAGAAAGAAGACAAAAAAATAAAAAGCAGGCTTTAATTTTTAAATGTTTAAAATATGAATGTGGTTAAAGAGGATTTATCTAAAACACCACCTAGGTTGTTTCATCACATAGAAATACAAACAAAGTTGTTTAACGTTTAGATTGAACACAACAATAACGGAAAAAACATTTTTAATTGTGTTTAAAAGTCTAGGAAACATCTAAGGTTTTTTTGTTTGAATTCGTTTAATAGGTTGTTGACTTTCGGTAGCATCAGTAAAGTGAGAACCAGCTAATTTACTTTATTAATTAGAGATTGACGAAATTGGTGAATAATATGTGTATTCATTTAATTAAGTCTTATTTTTTAACTTAAAATCATAAATAAGTTATAAGTTTATTATAAAATAGACTATCAACATTATCAACATAGCGTTTTAAAATAAATGCTAAACATTAAAAAATAATAATATTTATAAAACTCTAGAAACTATCATTTAGGAATTCCTCTTCTTCTTCACCTCTAAGTAGGTAGGCAAACATTACAGCGATTTGAATCTTCAATGTCGCTACTCTAAATAGATTCGATAAAACCATATTCTTAGATTGTTCAACCAGAAAATTCATATTCTAGATCGGCTTTTTTAAATGTAAACTATTAATATTTAATATTTTACTTTTGTTGAAACTTTCATTGAAGTTCTTCCAATTGGTACTTTTTCTACAAGTTTTTGTCATGTCATATTATTCTCAATTTTTTTTTCTCCGACCTTTTTTTGCAGTTTCGGTAACGTGTAATTTTAATGGGTGGACAGGAGTTTATTACTACGAATTAAATCCAATAGGGTTTTATCAATTCTTATGTCGATTCCACTGATTATGTTGGAGAACTGGTAGTAAGCTTTTGAAGGACAACCTAATATTAGTCCAGTAAAACAAGGCTCCAAAAGTCCGTTTTCAAGAAAAAACAGCCGAACTTTTATTCTCAACGGATCTTTATGTTTTTGGGGGTGCTGAATCCGGGTCTGAAGTAAGCTACCACGGCGAACATTAGCTTCATACCTAAAATCACAAATACCAAAATACCGGTTATTTGTCTATGACTTATAATACTTTTTTGTCTATGACTCCGAAACTATTTGTCCGACCCAAAATTTCATTTTTTCATCTCAAAGCTAGTAATTTACTAGTAGATCGTATATATTTAATGTATATTAAATCCCATGAACCCACGCCAGCTCACCGACCATGTCATAATTGTCATATTTTTCCAAAATATACACATTTGGCATAACATGGTGTTTAATATATATTAAATATAGGTACATGATCTAATAGTAAATTTAACCAACTTTGAGATGAAAAATTTTGGATCGGACTAATAGTTTCGGAGTTATAGCGAAAACTGTGCCAAAAAAAAACAAACGTGGATTTCATAAAAGTACGGGATCTGAAGCGTTCTGGCATGTGTATTTCAAGAGACCCGATAAAAACTTCATGTATAGATTTTAATAGTAAATTTGACTAGCGTTTAATAGTAAAGAGTACTACAGTACATTTCATCATCTTTATGATGAAAAAAAGTAATTTTGAGTTGGACGAATAGTTTCGGAGTTATAGACAAAAAAATACGACAAACATGTTTTCGCGGAGAAGTGGGACTGACCGCCAGTTGGTCAATTTCTACATTTTTCCCAAGAACATATCTTCGCGAAATGGTCTGATTTTGGAGTATTTTTTTTTTTTTCATTTCGTAGGCAATGATTCCTGCTACAATTAATATTTAAAGACTTTCCTCGAAAAAAGCTTCGTTTTCATGTTATAGGTAAAAAACCGAAAATAACCGGGATTTTGTGACTTAGGTTATGAAGCCGACGTCTGCCGTGGTAGCTTACTTCAGATTCAGATACAGCACTCCAAAAAACATACAGATCCGTTGAGGGTAAAAGTTTGGCTGTTTTTCTTGAAAACTGACTTTTGGAGCCTTATAAATATGCCGGAATTTCTACGGTTAAATGCACTATAAAACGTTTTTTCATTAAAAATAATGCATTACTAAGCATATACGCTTACAGCCATTTATTCCGATTTGAGATAATATAAAGGCTGCTATCTTACATCAATAGACAAGTTTTAATAACTTTAATATTTGCTTACTGCAATGGATGTCGCTGAGGTTCATCTCCCTCACTGCCTTGCCCCTCATGTTCTCGGGGTAGAGGCAGGTCGCCGAGATGTCCGGGACTGCGCTCATCACCTCTTTCATCCCGCAGTCACAGACCAGAGAGTTGCTGTCCAATCTCCTGTAAAGCCATTTCATCATTTCATTAACTATTATAGTACACAGATAATACAGAATTTTTTCAAAGGAAATCATTATACTCACAGCCTCTTGAGGGAGTTGAGACCAGTGAAAGTACCCGTGAGGATGTATTGGATCTTATTCTCGTGCAAAAACCTACAAAGTCGATGTTATTTTAGATTTTTTTTTTTTTATTTTTTTTTTTTTTTTAAATACATCCTATCAATTTACTTACAGTCTTTGTAAATTTGTCAAACCGTCAAACATACGAGGGTGTAACTTCTCAATTTTGTTCATTTGAAGATATCTGTAAGCGGTTTATTTTTTTTTTTTAATATGTAATTTACAACATGAGGAAATTCAATGTATTTTAAATCTTACAGTTGCTCCAATTTGGACAGGCCGTGGAAGGCACGCTCTTCAATGCTTCTGATCTTGTTCCGGTAGAGAAATCTGCAAGAGAAATATGTTCAATCGATTTTCCAGCATGTGATGTTGATAATATATCAGAGCGCTACTTACAAGGTCCGCAGGTGCTCCAAGCCGTTGAAAAGATCATTTTCCAGGGACTGGATAATGTTATCATTGAGCAACCTGCAAAAATGATCAAACATATCAAAATTAAAAAAACATAAATTGCATTTAAAAATTTAGCATTAAAATTTAGAATATTTCAAAATAAAATCTATTATTTTTGTTTCCTGTGAATTCGTCCAAGATTAACCCTGATTTATGTATTGAAAACAGTTAACCTTAACGAGACTTCGGGAGGAATGGCATGTAGTGAAACAGTTGTAACATATTAAAGTTAAAAGTTATAAAAATACTTATTATTATATAGAAAAAGTTTTAAGAATTAGCGGCGATCTTAGCGCAGGAACATTCAAAACTAGGGTATTGCATCGGTACCTGTAAGGACTGACCCACGTTGTTCTTCGTCGCCAAGTTAAATAGAACGCCCTTTAGAATGTTGAGCAGATAAAGAATTCAAAATTTAAGAGAAAAAATCTAACATTAGGTGAAGGGTGTATACCCTAATTTAAGATGAACCGAAGAAATAAGGAGTCTTTTGATGCAGAATGTAGATGCTGGGGGGACAAGGAACCCGATAGGAAGCGGATGAAGGTTGGTGTGGGACCAGATTGAGACGAACCTGCTCCTTGAAGATAATGTTCTAGCATAATTTACGTTGGTTTTAAAAATTACGTTTGTTTTTTATTATTTTCTAGTATTTCAAGAATGTATCGCTCGTAATCATAATGCTTTTCAAAATTGTTCCCTTGGTGTTGGACAGCTCTCCTCAACACCCCCAGAGCCCATAGAACCTCAGAGTGTGAAGGTGGAAGCATCACTTCATCAGTTTCTTGCTTGTCAACTTCGTCATCGTTCGTGACATCCGACGAAC
The DNA here is from genome assembly GCA_003667255.2 of Euschistus heros. Taxonomy (NCBI): domain Eukaryota; kingdom Metazoa; phylum Arthropoda; class Insecta; order Hemiptera; family Pentatomidae; genus Euschistus; species Euschistus heros. Next base: position 603,153 of record RCWM02000022.1, on the reverse strand, counting down.
TGCTGCTCCCGGCTTATCTCATGACAGACTCACAGATCAGGTCCTCAGAATACGCCTCATTGTCATAAATTCAGACAGAATATTTTAGATAGTTTTGAAATAAAATTGATAATGGCTTAACATCAAGTCTTAATTGTAAACATATTCAAGCATGAGGAAAGGAATGGTTCACGTATGCATTCATATGAATCTATAGTTCTGATGATCTCGTTAAAATGGCACTGATATGTGTTTGAAGATTGCGTAAAAGCATAATTGGACATCCAATCTTTAATTTTAATGTATGAGATGGAACAACTTTCTATTAGAACTTGTATCAAGTTTCTATTAAGAAACTCTTGTGGATAATAGACTGCATTATCAGTTACTAAAAACCCATGAATCATTAGTTTACAAACAATATCAAAAAGCAGAGTATCGTCATTTTGATTTGGTAATAACATTTATTCGGTAGAAATAATTTTATTGATTTATATGGTTGAATTATAATTTCTAATATTTTTAATTTTTTTAAAAATAATTTAATTGAATATAAGTAAATTTGACTATCACTTTTAAGTTCTATAGATTGCGTAAAAGCATAATTGGACATCCAATCTTTAATTTTAATGTATGAGATGGAACAACTTTCTATTAGAACTTGTATCAAGTTTCTATTAAGAAACTCTTGTGGATAATAGACTGCATTATCAGTTACTAAAAACCCATGAATCATTAGTTTACAAACAATATCAAAAAGCAGAGTATCGTCATTTTGATTTGGTAATAACATTTATTCGGTAGAAATAATTTTATTGATTTATATGGTTGAATTATAATTTCTAACCATTAAAATATATGACAGTGTGACAAACTCCACTATGACAGGAGTTTTACCATTTTAAACTCTATTGCGAAATGTTGCTAACCATATATCGGTCGATTTTCAAACTTCACTGGGACCCACATATCGCTGTATTGGCATCCACTGCATACTTTAATTTTTTTAAAAATAATTTAATTGAATATAAGTAAATTTGACTATCACTTTTAAGTTCTATAATAACACTGTGTCATTGAAACCTATCATGTAGAATGGCGCTCGCCACCTATTGACGAATATTTTCAAACTTTAGTGTTATCCACATATTATCGCTTTTTTAATAACGATTTAATTGAAAATCAATAGATTTTATTATTGCTAAACCTTCTTGGAACTATAAAGTTGATGTGGTTAAAAATTGGTACAGATTGGTTCAGTAGGTTTTGTTTGTAATTACTAACCACATCATCTTTATAGTTCTAAGAAAGTTCAGGAATAATACAGTCTACATTTTTTTTTCAATGAATCTGTTATTAAAAAAGCGATCATATCAGAGATAACAGTTAAGTTTGATAACTGATCGATAGGTGGTTAGCACAATTCTACATTAGATGGTTACAAAGGCACGGTTTTATATACAGCTTGAAAGTGATAATAAATTTAATTTATATTCAATTAAATTCTTAAAAAATATTTAAATATGTCATGTGACGTATGGATCCCAATGAAGTTTGAAAATCGACCGATATGCGGTTAGCACGGTTCCGTAATAGAGTTTACAATGCTAAAACTACTGAACCCATCTGTGCCAAATTTTAACTGCACCATTTTCATAGTTCTAGGAAATTTCAGCAATAATACAAATTTAAATGGACAACGTTGAGTTGCAGAAATGAGGTTTGCCATACTGTCATATACTGTTTAAGGTTTCTATTTTTCTATATCAATTTATTGAAATTTACAACTGTATAAATATATACATTAAGTAAATGAGCTGATAACGATTATAACATGTCAAAACTTGAAAAGAATTACTTATCAGTAGCACTTCAATAAAAATTCTACACTAGATCTCTAGGCCATCTTCTTTTCAGACGCCTCGGAGGATTATCGGAAATGGAGTGGAAAGCAAGTTTAGAAACTAATGGATTTGAGTGGTAGCTTAGGATGAAAGGATAGGTATCTGGTTTAGGCTAACTCAGCAACATATGGAATTAAGGTCTTTATGGATAAGTTTATTGGTGACAAAGTAAGGGGCATTTAGGTTTTTCGAAGGATTTTGGATTGTAAGGATTGGATACGAGATGAATTAGGTGGTTTAGTAGAGCCCCAAAGCTCAACTCCGTACGTCCAAATAAGTCTAATTACGGTCATGTAAGTAAGTCTTTTGTAATGAATTGGGAACTTTGATCGTTTGTCCAGTAAATTTTGAAGTAGTCTGTAACGACGAGCAGTTTCTTGTCGCTTTAGTCTTGCTGTTTAAGGTTAGAAATTAAGATCCAACAAGATGAAATTAATAAAATTATTTCTCCCGAATAAAAATTAATACCAAATCAAAATGTCGATGTTTTGCTATTTGATATTGCGTGTAAAAATATGTTTAATGGGGTTTTAGTCGAGAGCACTGATATTGCAGTCCATTATCCGGAAGTTTCTTAATTACCTCTGTCCAGTTTGATTACCAGTCCATACATTGAATTCGAACTCACAAGATCACCAGATAAGTAAGAGAGGAGAGAACTCCTCTGATTGAGCTAGCTTGTATAACACAATTATTTATTGAACTGTTAACATTTTTACACATTTATAATTTGTGCTGCTCATCCGTAAACTGTAAATTATTTTGATAACTTTATTCCTCGTTAATACTTAGGTTTTTATACTCCTTGGAACAGCCTTATTAAAACGTGGGATGACATCAAAGGAAATGTTGAAGTCTCTTCTAATGGGGCAGATCGCCCAAACATCCGCCAGCAGAATATCAACCACATGCTCATAATTTGTTCCAGCTTTAGGCCCTGTCGCTAATTTTAAAATTTAACTCCTCGTATTTTAGCCTTTAGTGTTTTTCAACGAAACGAAAATCGAAAAACAAAAAAAAAACAATAAAGACCACAGATGGTTTTGTGTAAGAAAAAAGATTTGATATTCAATCTGACCCTTGATATTGGAAGTGTTTATATAATAGTAATGTTAAATATAAGTAGGTAATTATTATATATGCCTAGGTTTTAGATTTTGTATAGATTTTTTTTTTTGTTATATAATAGTATAAAGATTGGTTTGAGTTTCTGATGCGGTTTTACAGATAACAAATAAAAATAAATAAATAAAAAAAAACATTTTTATCTATAGTAATATTTTTTACTGACAAACCAGTAGTTCTTTTAGGCAAAGAAACTGAAACGAGTGGTTTCTGCAGTTATAAAAACTAACTAACTATAATGTTACCCAATTTTTATATAAATTTATACAAATCTACCATTAATTTTTATATTTTACGAGCAAAGTGCTCGTTTTCTTTTTCCTTATTAATGATAATTTAATCATCATTACTTTAGACTATAAATTACCTGAACATGTTGTAAAATAACTTTATAAGATAACAGTCATGTAACCAACTTTGTAGCATAATAAACCATTAGGCTAAAAAAAAAAAAATGAATCCCAAAATGTAAAAAAAAAATTGCTTTAAAAAAATAATTCTGGTTAGCTACAAAATATCAATTTTAATGTATAGTAAAATTAATGTTTAATATATAGTAAAGAAACTAAAAAAATAGAATTGATAAATTTACAGAGTTTTAGTAAGTCATTATTTTCGCTATTGAACATACTACTGGTGACATCTTCATTATTGATAGCAAGCAGTTAATGTTGGACTTGCCAATACTATTAATGCTTTTATGAAGGAGCGTCTGGCTGATATTGTGAAATTAAATAGGCATAGGATATATTTTACGAAATTATCTTAGCTAGTCAAATGGATATGCTAGAACTGTGTTAAACTGCTTTAAAATATTATTTACTGGCACATATCGTCTCCAGTAGAATGTTATCCAGCGGAAATAATGACTGACTGCGAATATTTAAAAGATCATGAATACGTATAATATAAAAGCAAGAATACGTTAATAGCAGGACAAATAATTGCTTTATCGATTATGAGCTAAATACGAAAACCTATAAATTTATTCGAATTTATGTTTGTGATTGTGCAAACGGAAACAGAATAGTGTACTCATGTAAATACAGTTTATATACCCTTTACCACGCGCTCCTTATTAATCAAAAATTATAAAACCAACTAAAATATTGAACACCGTGTTTTATGTGACTAGTATAATTGCTAAAATTGGGGAATATAGCGATAATGATTAAATTTTATATACCCAAAAACATTACTTCATCAAAATATCTTAATTGCCTTTTATTTTGTTTGGTCATGTTTAACCGATTCGACCCTTCTGTAATTTTCACATGTAATAGCTAACTAATGAACAAATAAAATATATTTTTTGTAAGTGTCAACTCAGAGATTAGTGTAAATAAAACCATCCTCATAAAACCAATTTCATTTTTTTTTACAGATTCCAATTTCTCAAAATCTCTAGAAACATTACATTATAACTAGTTTATGAATAGTTATGTACATGTTAAGTTTCATGAAGATGTCTTAAATAGATATTGAGAAAAAAAAATTACTTTGTCACCCCCATTATTCCCTTACCGAAGAACTGACGCTGGTGCAGTTTTCATACATGAACATAACCCGCTAGACCCTTTACGATAAAGAAAAATTAAGGAATGATATCAACTATATTTTTGGCTTCTTTGAAAGTTTTTTTTTTATTATAAATTATGATTATATCTGCATATATTTAAGTTTAAGAAAAAAATATTTTAAAAATATGTATGTATATTTTTGGCTATTTTAAACTTAAAAAAATCATTCAAAATGGAATTGTTATTGTCTTTAAAGAGTCGAATAAATTTCCTAATTCTTGACATTTAAGAGGAATGTTCTAATCAAAAATGCTGTTGGATGGCTTTCACGTAAAAATCTTGAGTCACTTCACACTTATACTGTTCTTATGGTATTGCTTGCTATGCCCCCTAAGCTTACTTTTTCTCTTCTGGGGAATACGTTTCAATTGAAGCTTAACTTTAGCGCCAAACTGTTGCGGCTAAATTTAACATAATTATTCTGTGAAGATATTAACCCCAGAATAAACGAAACCAATCCCATTCTTTTACTTATCTATTTTTAAACCACAGGAAAAAGAGATTTGTTTGACTCAAAGATGGAGAACAAATTGCTAGAAAACAAATAAATAAAATTGGAAGGAGTCAATTATTCTTTTTAACTTCGTTTATTCCGAGATTTATTGATCTTACTGCGAGATATCCTGTCTTTATTTTTAGAAGTCAAGAAGAGGGCAAGAACCAGATTTAATTGGCTATATTTTCAAGGCAGAGTGTATATAGAACCTTGTATCTTTGGGGTTTTTTTTGGAGGGGGGGGGTTTCTCATGCAATAAAATATGCACTACGTGAAAAATATGTATAAAAAAAAATCTTGAAAATAACAAAATCTTAAAGCAGAGGTAAAACTGATAAATTGATTCTTTTTATTTATTAGAGTTTTTTAGTAGCATTATTTGTTTTCTAATGACGTATCACTGCAAAAAAATAATATTTGATTTTCATCTATCATGTTTGAAGAGGATAATTTTACTAAAATTTATAAAAAATTATCACGATTACAAGACTGGTTCAAAAAAAGGAAAATTTAACTCAATAACGACAAATTATGAGCATGACACCTGCCGTCCTAGTTTACATTAACAATTTTCCAATTAAATAGACTAACACTGTTCTAATTATCTGTACAGGTCTAATTTTCGACAAAAGGATGACATGGGGCCCACATGTGAAACAGAAACGCCTGATCCTTAACAAAAGACTGACTTTTCATTCACCTCTACACAAACGGTCAAAATTGAAAATTATCCAGAGACTAAATACTTATACTTACTTTTTAAATCTACTTTGGATGCACATCACACATATTTACAGAATGACTAAAATAACATATATCCAGTCGAAAACATGCCAATTAACATAACATTACATTCACACTTACGCATACCCATGATACAGGATCACATCCAGAACACAAATAATACCTCATAACAAAGTCTACGGACATATCAACAATATATTACAAACCATGGCCTCGAGAAACATGTCAGAGAATACCTGGATAAGGCTAAAAAGGAGATGGTAAGGGTATCTACTTGGTTAAAATTATTTAAATATCGTGTTAGGAGTAAGTACCGCGCGGGGAGCTGACCTCCCTCATGTCTGACATGGCTTTTTGACTATATCTCGAAAACTAAGCATTTTTAGCCAAATTTACTATATTCACAATTAAAGTAGACAAAATTTCCTACATTATTAATTTGTTTAAGTCTTCTTGTAAAACCAATCCTTTTGCCGCTAGAGCGCTTCAAAATATGGGCAAAATTACCAGAATACGTATAGATTAGCTTTTATATATACATAAACTATATATACATCTGAGCTATATATACATAGCTAATTTTGTATTTCTTGCATTCCTGAATTTATTTCAATGAGTTTAACATCATTGACGGCCAACATTGTCAAAAATCGTGGAACTTCCACGGTCCGGCAATTTTGCCAATATTTTGATGCGCTCTTGCAGCAAAACGATTAGACTTAAAAAACAACAACAAAAAAAAAACGTTAGGAATAAGAAATATTGGAAATTTTGTTTACATTAATTTTGTATAGAATAAATTTCTTGAAAAAAAACTTACTTTTTGAGATATAGCCTGAAAAATAAAAATGATTTGGTGAAAATGATTGCCAACATATGGTCAAAAAGTGCCTAAAAAACAAAAGCCCCGTGCAAAATGATTGCCCGCAAACTATAAATTCTTGTTCAGGACCCACAAAACATAAAGGGTGAGAAAATCAAAACTATAGCAAAACTTTTCTCTGAAAATCCTAATATGCCTGGCCCATTACATAAAATAACCGAATTTGTAGGGAAATGTATAAAAAATCATTAATGGCCGCATGTCAAATGCATATCCATAAATAACTTGGCATCTTGTTGCTGAATAAACGGGCTCTCTTGAGATATTAAACAGACCACCCCTCAAACCTCTTGTTCAACCTATTACAAGATATAAACGTTTACTGAGACAAGGCATCCTTGTTCTAGAATAGTGTTACTGATCATTGTTAGCAAACCATTAAGCGCAAGTTAAGATGGATAATGGTTCTTTGATATTTCTCAAAAAGGCAATTGTTTAATTAAAACTATTGCAAGTACTAGTTGCTAATAACAAACAAAACCATTCTTACAGATATTTCGTACATATCATGCTCAGTCACATGTTCTATGTCTTGGAATATTTACGTACCTGTTAAAAGATATATATTACAAATGACGAGTATGTTTCGAAACAGTTTTTTTCCCCTCATTTTTGACCAATATTATAGGACTTCTAACATCCTAATACTATGTGGTCTCAAAGTAAATTCACTACTGACGATATACACTGACTGGCAAACAAATACACCAATTAATGTTTTTGTTTTTGCGGCTAAAAGTTACATTATTTTAGAGGTGTTAATGTCCTTATATGCTTTAACAAGGATATATAAACCTATTACGATTATTAAAAAATAATTAAGTAAAATCAAGTAATTAAAAAAAAAAATACCTAGCAATTTTAAATTTATAAAATTATTAATTAATACGGTATATTTCCACCCCTTGCATTCATTATGTCTTTCATTCAGTAAGGTATAAATCTAAAGTGATTTCGAATACATTCTGGAAGAATATTCCCCATCTAATTCAAAAAAAAAATAAAAAAAATTGAAATTTCGTAATTGTAAGATTTATTTTTTCATACTTCTTGCTTGTTATGTATTTAATTAATTAAGGGGACGTGAACAGCTAAAGAAAAATTAAATTTTTATCCAGGATAATAAAAAATAATTTGGGTGGAATTGTTGCCTGTCAGTATATACAAACTTACGTCGTCACTGTGAAGAAGTAGTTAAGCCTAAAATCGTAAAATGTCAGGATGAAACTTCATTAAATTTTAACTGTCCCTGTAAATCATCACAATTTTCAACGGTAAAAGAGGGCATAAAGGAAAATATAAGTTAGTTAAGTTCTAAAAAAAGGAAATTTTATTGATGTCAATGTGACTCAAGTAGGAAAATTAGATCCGTGAGTTAGTATTTTTTTTAGAAAGATAAAAGCTATAAAAGTAATAAATCAGTTCGGTCATTTTTCTATTTTATGACTTATTACATGAAACCACAGATTTCAACAAAAAATATTTCTGTAAATATTGTTAAGTTATTTTAATGACACCCATAAATTTATGTCGTTAACTTATAACAACGAAGTCGGTCCCCTTTATAGGGCAGAGGGTGATATTTGTCCGACTTGTAAAGGGGCATTTAAAAATCCCACACAATATCCTATTTTGGTTTTATAGGACTCCAAGAGACAGGGATAAATAAAAATTTCTTGCCTGTTCCAAAGGGTAAAGTGCTCTGATTGCTAATTTTAGTTTAAGTGGGATCCATTAACTTCCACAGTCCGTTTTCGCCCTTGGAGACTACAACACGGTTTTTGTATATCCCCCTCCCCCCTGCGATTGTTTAACTATTTTTTAACCTAATATGTGATTTAACATTTAAAAAAATAAAATAAAGTAAACAATCAAATTACTCTTTGCGCTGAGCCCTTCTTCAATAAAAACATTTTTACATTCACATGCAATAATGAAAATTCTTGTTAAAATCGTAACTAGATTTTCATGACATTTTAAACATTTTCCCTGTAGTTTATCTCTGTTCAAAAGTTAATTTTTATTTTCTGTTTATTTTAAAAAAAAATATCACTAACAGTAATACTTAATAAGTTGGACAGATATAGACATCATATCGGCTAGCATAAATTATTTACAAGCAAACATTTTTTTTTTCTCATGCTCAGTATAAGTTTCCTGGAACTTTTTCATTACAAACATTTTTAAAGTAGTACTGTCCTCAAAAGGGTTAATTAATTTCATTTGGGTGCGGAGTGGAAATAACAATGAATTTATGGATTACTTGATTCTATAACCATTGAGACAAATATATGAAAATTTGTAGCAACGAAGAAAAATAAATCACATACTCTCTACATAATATTAAAAAAGTGAGGAACTATTAACAGTTGTAAAGTAGTGACTGGTGCACAGATGTCACCCGCTTCCTGGGAGTGATTGATACCAGTGTAATAGATCAATCTGATCCTTAACTATCACTAATGACTATCACTAATGTAAGTTATTGAGCGAACAGCTGTCAATAATTACAAGATAAAGTGCTCTATTAACATTTATCTGCCCTACAATAATTGAGACGAATGCACATATTAGCGCATATTCATACTATAAAGTCAACTCCTAGTCTATCATGAATATTAAAATTACTAATAGGAAATAATTATAGTTTTAACTGTTTTCGGTTCGTAGACCTTTCCATACCTGATGAATAGTGCTGTCCAGTTTTGATAACTATTACAAAACAAAAACGAAAAAAAATCTCCGGTTACTGCTGAATGAAGACAGATTTTTTTTATAAAGGTCTCTTTTACATAAAGTTTTAAACATGGAAATTACCATGCGACAACGTGTTATTAATGCGGTTTTTTGTGATACAGCCTGTCATTTTTGATGTCGGAAGCAATAAATTGAGCGATTTTATGACTATCTCTCCTTATTGGTCCTAGGCTATCATTATATTCTCCTCATTTACCTTTATATTGAAGTATTTACTTCAGAACATTGAGTTTTAAAATGCCAAAAGGAATATATATATATATATGTACCAGCATACCCCGTCGCGGCTTCGCTCGCCCTCATAGAACTTAAATAATTTTAACTTCTACTTGAATGTATTTGTTTATCGATTAAAATCTTACTGGAGTATACAATCGAGCGTTATTTATTCAGTGATATTTTTACTCAAATCATTCATTTTTAACCTTGTTAAAATTAAAACACTGAATTATTGTTTAAAGATTACTTTAAATCATAATCGTTTTTTATCAGGTTGAATTTTAATTCCTAACCATAAAAGTATATGTCAGTATGGCAAACTGAAATTATAAAATTTCACATAAGTCGATCTAACGTAAAACGTTATAGATTTTTTTTTTAACATTGCTTTTATTTATTTATTTTTTTATTAATCTTGATACGTTTTATATGTCCTGGATAAAGTATATGGAGACGTAAACACCTAAAACAGAACTAAACCTTTTTGAGAAAATGAAAAAATCAATAGGCTGGAATTTTCTGCAGTGTATACATGGGCGCTAGCTCACACACGCACACGCACGCACGCACGCACACACACACACACACACACACACACACACACACACACACACACACACACACACACACACACACACACACACAGATTTAGAACATTAATTATTATTGATGTAAATTTATCTATACAAAAGAGAAGGATGTTCAACCATTAGGAATAAAGTACCCTTAATTGGGGAAAAAACTGGCGATTGAGCGTGGTTTAGGTTAAATCTCCTTTTTCAACCGTTGGTCTTGTTTCAGTACATCCTTACAAAAGTACTGAAACCAAAACCCTTCAAGGATTGTACTGGTACAAGTTATTCTTCTAATACTTACAAAAAAACTTTTAAATAATAATCAAATCAAAATTGTAAGAATAAAAAAATATTTTGATCAATTTTTCAAACCTCGAATTTCGATGGTTATTAAATGGTAAATTGAGTGTATTAAGCATTGTATGAAGATTAAACAACTGAACGCTATACATTATTAGTAAAGTAAGTTTGTCTTACTTCTCTTGTTTTGCCTTAAATCTCTTTCCTAGATGTTGAGGAGGTGGAGCTTGTTTTTCAAGAGATATTTAGAAGTTTCATTTGGTATTGCTAATTCTACTTATTTTAAGGAAAACGTTGGTTTTCAAATTACGTGATACTTTGAGATTTGTTTTCAGAAACGAAGTAAGGGCCTGGTCGTGGTTATTGTTGCTAACACTCTCACAAATATTTAACCGCTCCTATATTTATCGTATGAGGCTGTTGAACTTTTACGAAATTTTCAATTTTTGTCTTCACCGGGTCGATAGAGCTAATAATTACGGTATCCTGATCATTTAACTTTGATATCTTCCTCGAATTTTTTTGATATTCTGGCGGCATGTTAATTGTGCTGACTACCTGAACTGATAACTATTTAGTGGTCAACACGCGACGAGACTAACCAGATTCCAGTCCCTTTTTAGCGCCATTCCCAAAATACCATTCTTGATACATTGAGAATGAAAACAAAATGAAACAGGAAGGGGAATATTTTATTTAATTTATTATTAAAATATTGAAAATTATGTTGATCTTAATAAACAAAATATGTCAATTTGAATAGTCTTACAGATTTTGCAAAAAAAAAAAAAAAAAAAAAAAAAAAAAAAAAAAAAAAAAAAAAAAAAAAAATCATGCAATGAATAAGGTAATATGCAATTACTCTCTAAGAAGCGATATAGAGGGGCATGCGTTTCTATGTAACTAATTTTTTTTTTCTAAATGTCATAACCTTGGTACATAAATATTATAATTCCAGAAAATATTTAATTTTATAAATTATTTCATTTCATCACGTTTGGCAATTATTTAACTATTTCTGTTTGCACTTTAATTTTGATTTTTGAGAATTTCGTATTTTAAAAAAATAACTCTGACGTACCCACTACTAATGTGTCAGACACGTCTTAGTTAGTTATAGCTAATGAATTTCAAGTTTTTGTTAATTGGAGAGACTGTAAGTGTGCAAAGAGTTTATACATTCCAATTGAGAACGATTGCATTGTGGTTGTTTGGTTTGTTTTTGTTGCTTTATTTCTTAACAGCTGGTCATCAACCCAATTAGTAGAAATACGATTAACAGAGGTGAATAATAGTCAATAGCATAAGTTACAAATATTTACGTGAGGACTTGAGACGTGTAGGGATTTGTTCTGCTGACATTAAATACCTATGAGTCATTTATGAATGAAGGTACTTCATGGATCCAAAGTTTTATATATATATATATATATATATATATATATATATATATATATATATACATTTGATCTTCATCTTTTTTGGAGAAATCATATTTACCAAATCACCCGGAAATTTATTTTTATTCTTTAGCAACTTCTACTTTTCCACGATTCTTTACTACCCTAGCAATCGACAGCTTTTGATATTATCTATCGTTTTTCTCTACGTTGACTACGGACGCTTAGTATATGGAGGGCTGTCCGGTGAGCTCGAAATGAGATATAAAAGACTAATGAACTGGTTTATCAGATTTACATCCGGGTTCCCCATACGTTCTCCCATATCTCACCGGTATTCTGAAGGTGGGTTCCTTTACCTTAATTTCCGTCGTCAATATTTCCTAGATGCACCTATATTTCAATCCTTGAAAACCAAAAAACCCATATATATTTATGACCTCCTTACTCTATACTCCTCCATCCATCTCTTAAATACAAGAACCTAACCCATTAACCTGTAAACTCCTGTTCTAAACACTTCTTTTTTAATTTTTTTTTAAGAGGACAAATTATTTTTGCTTTATTTACTACAGTTCACCCTAAACCAGGTAGCACTACAGCTTCTTGAGCATCATTAACGGCTCTCTCCACAATTGTGCGATAATATTTACAAAATAAAGGAATACTATGATGACTAGAACAAGGGTGCCTTAGAGCGCTGCAAAGAGACTGAAAAGATTATGGATCATTATCTTCCTTAATAATATCTTCAATGCACCATTATTCTAATTTAATACACTCAGATTAATAATATAAATACATCATAGCAAATTCCATTTATCCATTTAAATATTACACATTTACGAAAATTCCATCTACCAGTAAACACCCGGGAATATCACTTAGTCTGGAAATTTCCACGTTAACCCTCATCCCAAATTTCCCCTGTCAAGTTGTATACTAGAGTTGTTATAGTTTGGTAGTCAATAACCAATATCGATATCCACAAGTATCATTGTAAGTAGTTCATACTCCTCCATATTTTTTAATTATATACAGTAATAGGGTCTTTTTCACATTAAAGCTGCCAGTTCTCAGTTCTCAATTAAGATAGAGAGATAATTTTTTCACGCATAATTGTAGTTTTGTATGCTATCTCTTTACCACAACCAAAACCCATTGTCCGGAAATTAATGCAGGATTTCGTGTTTGAGCCAAAACCTGACATTATTTTTAAAGAGATTATTTATCAGGTTTTGGTTGTGGTGAAGAGATAGCATACAAAACAACAATTTTACGTGGAAAAACTATTTCTCAATCTTGACTGAGAGCTGAGAAAAAAAAAATAAAACGTGATTTTCATATTTTTTTTTCTTACAATTAGTTCCCAATGCTCATTGCTGGTTATAACTCTAGTGTTGCACTATTATAGGTCCCTACTGCCCACACAAAAATTGGCATTAAAATCTGTAAGTTACAATTCACAGCTGAGAACTGGCAGCCTTAATGTGAAAAATTCACCAGTTATATATTCTAACGCACATATTTAATATATTTATATTGTTGCTAGCTTTACTTTTTAAATTACCTGTGTATATAATTTTATTTTAACCAGTTTTTTTTCACAGTCGGGCATGACTATGAGAACAATATATTTTCGAAACGTCACCTAAATAATTTGTTACTTATTGACTGAACCTTAAGAACTTTATTAAACATCTAATATTAACAGTCAAGAAAAAAAAAAAAAAAAAAATATATATATATATATATATATATATATATATATATATATATATATATATATATATATATATATACATACATACATACATACATACAATTTTAAGAAAGGTATGCTTCCCATCCACTGCTCGTACCCTCTGTTTATTTTTGAGGCGTTATGAATTCATGAGGTATAATTATACGGAGAGGTGTAGGAAGTTGTGGGCAATCGGATGAAATTATGCAAATCGTGCATTGGTAGTTACAGCCCACCTCTAAGTGATGGCCACATTGAAAAATATCCCCCACTTAATAACCAGCTTTTTGCGGGGCTATTACCAAACGAATAGTAATTTACCTCCATTCACTCCTTTCGGGAGGACGGGTATTCCAAACGCGGTTCCTTTATCTCAACCTAGACTGACAGGAATCAACGTAATTTTTCAGATCTAGATCCCGTCAAATGGCAAGGAATTCGAGAGAACCAAAAACTCTTCCGTGGTACAAGAATTTACCTAACGGTCTGTTGCTTTAAGGAAATGCTTGATGTTTGGTGCATAAACATTTGTATTTTTTTTTTTTAATTTCCCTTCTTGAAATCAAGAACTATATTAACTTAAGTTTGTAAAATATAATGTTTATGACTTATAATTTTTTTCTATTGATGCCCAACAATGAAAGTATTCATTTCAAAACTTCACATTAAATATAGAAAACCTACTGTATATTAAAATGATTTTACAACAACTGAATGATTAAGTGGTTTAATAACCAGCTGCACTCATCAGCGACACGAATCATGTCTTCAAGTCTTCAAGCTGCCTTAATCTAGAAAAAGGTTATTGATAATAATAGTTGAAGTAAATAGGAACTGAATTAGCAGATGGAAAATAGAATGACTCCATTAAGAGCAATTCAGCTTTATGGATTATTGAATCCTGAATCTAACACCTTTATTACCCACCGTTGGATGGAACAAAAGAAGATATCAGATCGTAACCGATAAATCCGATCTATAAACATTTACCCAGAGTGGGGCAGTCACAGTTTTTTAGGTTCTTTTCAATCCAGGTATACGCCCAATAAACAAAGAGTTTTATTTCCAAATCCGTCGTCATTCCATCTGTGTCCGAGATCAAATTACCAAAAGAGCATCTACATTTTATACATTTACTTCTTGTTTTGTATTTTTAATTTGTTACAATTATAAATACATTGTTCAAAGATAACATGAGTCGTTCAGGATCGAAACGTTCACTTTTCGAAAAAAATATATATTTTTTTAATGTAAGTTTAGAATCACCTTTACCTATTGCCCAAAGGCAATAGATCAAAAACTACTAGTTCCCAACAAAAATTGAATCTTTATCGGCCTTTATCGCATATTTTGTTTACAAACTGTTTAGGTTACGTACTTTTCATTTTTCAGGGTATAAATTATGTGAGTTTTTATATTTGTCACTTGAGGTACGCATGATGATATAGAGGATTAATACAATCAGTATTGATGAATCTCACATCAGTAATTTGTTACATAAATTTGTATCTCAAATGTAGCATATTATTATGATAAAATTAATACAAAAATTATAAAAACTCGATAAAATGAATAATAGCAAAAAGTTACGGAATAATTTATTTTTGACTTTCAAAACAAAACCCGTTATGTCCAACGCAAAATACCAAATTGATTATGCAAGCACGCATTGAAATTAAAAATTCATATGTTAATGACCACTTTAAGAGCACAATATTGAAGATTAATCAAATTTTTTGTCTGTCCAAAAATTAGTATTTTATATTTTTTATTCCTCCTGTAAAATTTTGAAAAATAAAACTAACGGGTTTCGATCCCTAATAACGCACATGATATAGATAGAGACATTTTTGTGGTTCCTTGGTGCTTTCTGTCTTTTTATTATTAAGTGTAAAAGTGTTGGTAATAAATTACCAACTTTAAGTATGAAAAATAAATTAAACTTGATATAAACTCCATTTCTAACTAAATTATTTATAGTTCAATCCGTTCAGTATGTTTATTTAATTTTTTTATATAATTTCATGAGCTAATTTGTTGTTTGTTTGGGATTTAATGTCATTCGGTACTCCAACCAGGGCAGAAAAGATGACATATTCTACTGTTAACAGAGAAATTAATCGTTTAATGTTTTCGTTTTATACTGCGTAAAAATGATCAGTTTGGTCTAAAAAATAAATGATTCGATTGAACTGTATTTTGAAGGAAAATAAGTGGGTTGAAAAGGAGGAATCTTATGTTAATTAATGTTTAATAGATCGTATCGATCTTAAGAGATGAAATATTTAACAAAATAACTTTTTTTCTTAATTATTACAGTACTGTTCTATATCACGAATGTATTTTGAGGTTTTCACCGAAATCTATTTTCGCCCGAAGGTCATTTATTTTAACTTGAATTGAAGGTGAAGTGGTTCCATGCTCTACGAATTAGTGGTTTTCATTAATTTTTATAAATAATTGTAAAATGACTTTGTGCGTGGAGGCACTTTTTATTGAGGTTAAGAGACTTAGAAATAAATCAAAATAATTCGAGTTGTCTAAATGCTCTCAATTTTAATCCGGAATTAACGATATTAATGGGTTTAAATTATTAGAAATTTTTTTTTTTTTTTTTAATAACTTCATAAATGAAAATATGCTCTTTTAATGTCTATACACTTCTCCCAACTTGAAACAAGTATTTATTACCATTAGATGTGTCAAAATTAGGTGTCAAGAGAGAAGCAAAGTCACAGAAGGCCGATTTTAACACTTCACTGTGTCTTCACCGAATCCAAAATTTAAGTTTTAGCGCACTTCCGTTACGCAATGGCCAAGTCTAAATTCGTATACAAAGATTATACGAATTTCCAAAGTAGTCATAATTTTATTAAATTTAATTTTTCTATATGTTGTATCTTCAGGTTGAAAACCAAAACTGATAATAAAATAGGAATAAACACTCATTCTAATTTAACAATAATCCTAATAATAATAATGTTTAGATAAGCTAATCCGTAATGAGAACAAAACTATAAACAACCAAAACTGACATTTCACATGTTAGACCCAATATATTTACCCCTCATTCCGAGAACCCTTTCAAAATTTCAGGACATTTCATCTAAAAAAAGTTTTTTAAATATAAATTTGGTTTCTTCATAAGACATTGATCGCATCTATATTATTTATTTTTAAATAAAATCATAAATTTCAAAATTTTAAAATTGAATACAAATTTTCATTCTTCATTTAGAGAGATCATGTAGAATTTAATGGGAACCACATTCAGCTACTGAGACAAATGAAAAATTACATCGAACAAGCATATGTTGAAATATAAGAATTAGTGCTGGACCGTAAAGAACTATAAAATCAAGAGTCCACATCCCATTCTCTCCACCTGAGAGGTAGGTTACTGCAGCCACGGATGAAACCCTTTATTTAAAAGCATTAGTCATAGGGCATCGGTAGTGGCTACTTCCATTACATGCCTAGTCAGCGGAATTAATGAAACCAGAAATGAGAAATAAAATAATAAAAGTTAGTGCATCAGTGATACTTTTCATTATACTTTTAAAAGTCATATACCACCATTTTATATACCTTCTTGTTATAATTTTCTAATTGTTATAATTCCGTTGATACTATTTGAAGATGTTTGAAAAAAAGGCTCAGAGAAAAATAATTACTAATCTCCTTATAAAGTGACTAGGGCATTTTTGCTTCCTTTTGTTAAAAAAAATCTTTCTTCAATGTCAAAGAATTTGAATGCAAGCACGTGACTTTTATATTCTGCCGTAAACCCCTCCCACACGTCTTATTGAATAATACCCCGCTACTCTTCTCCAGCGTCAAGGCCTCTCGGGCAAACGACATGTATGACCCCTTCACACCATACTCACAAGGGGACGTTTTGAGTTGTAACTCATAGATTTGAATGCCGATTTTTGTGTGGGTAGTAGGGACCTATAATAGTGCAAAACTAGAGTTATAGCCGACAATGAGCATTGGGAGCCGAGAAAAAAAAAAAAAATGAAAATCACGTTTTATTTTTTTTTCTCAGCTCTCAGTCAAGATAGAGAAATGATTCTTTCACGTTTAATTGCAGTTATATATGCTATTTGAAATAAAAATAATGTCATCTACAAGCCGTAAAGTTGCATAGTTTAGCCTAAATCCGGAGGTCGAAGGATTTTCCCTTATTGAGATATTTCAAGTTATAGCTGACCTCGGAATTTTTCATTCACATCAGTTTTTGTCCACTAAAATCTGGAGTGAACCCAATATTATATGCATGGATAACAAGCAGAATTTATGCTGATTTTTGTGATGCTATTACTATTGTAATCGGTTGAATACAGCAGTATTGTTTAGAAATTGTTGATGAATTCTCAACTTCTAAATTTTAACCTCCTCGAAAGGGGTAAAAAATCAATATTCTTTGATTTTGATTAAATTTCACATATAAGGGTTTTATGGTGCGTTAAATCGAGATTTGCAGTCAGTTGTTTATGAAAAAAATTTTCCACCGATTTACAGCGGATTTCCTTGGAATTTTGTTATTTTTTTGTGAGTTTTTGAGCACCCTTAAGCCGGGTAGTGTCTTGAGCATAACGAAAGTATTTTTTATATCAAATACCATACATAATTGCAATTAAACGTGAAAGAATCATTTCTCTATCTTGACTGAGAGCTGAGAAAAAAAATAAAACGTGATTTTCATTTTTTTTTTTTTTTTTTTTTTTCGGCTCCTAATGCTCATTGTCGGCTATAACTTAAGTTTTGCACTATTATAGATCCCTACAACCCACACAAAAATCGGAATCCTAATTTCATGACTCAATAATTATACATTATTTACTTTCCTCTTGCCTTCCCCCTAACAATAAGGGGCGTGTTTTTAATTATGTGTACGTGCTTCATACATCTTGCATATTGCATGTATCTAACATTATTTGTTTTTTAAAAGATACTAGTTTCACCCACTCACATAAGTGAAGAACTAATATAATTTTAACTAATAATATTACTTTAAATAATAAGTTTTATTTTTTTTTTTATATATATAAATCTTGTATTGAAGGACGCAATTGGGCATTATTTCTTCATTGATATTTTCACGATAGCAGTAATTTTTAACCTGGTTATAATTGCACTGATTAGGTGGTTGAAGATTGCGTTAAAGTATAATTATATATCCAATTTTCAATATTTATGTATGAGATGGTGATCCAGCTTCTTTTAGGTGATGCTTCTTTTAGGTTATTTATGCAAATAATTAACCTTCTACTGTTAGTGCCAATACCTGTACCACAAAGTACACCAGCCTGTTTTTCATCCGTTTTTGTCCATATTTTATATTGAATCCATTAAATCAAACATTTGGACCATTCTGAAGTTAAAATAGAATACATGTACAGTATATTACCTGAGAGAATGAAATTTTGAACACAAAATGAAAATATGTTTATGATTGAAAATAATATTAATAAAAAAAAAATTAAAAAATTAAAACTAGATAAATTTATATTCACAATGATACAGTCAACAATTATTTTTTACTTGTCTAAAATGGTTATTATGAACAATAATTGAAAAGAAAGATTTTTATGAGTGATTTTTAGAAATAAAATGTCCACGAATTGTGCAAATCATAGTCGCGGAGGCATTCTTCAACTTCCGACTGGGGATGCACAGAGGATTTGTAGAAGTTGGGTCTGAAGGTGATTTTTATGGATATTTTAGTTGTAAAAATACCTTGATGTCTAATGAGAGACTGGTTATTTTGCTTATGGAAAGCATGTGTTCCTTTGTAAGCTCCAGAGATAATGTTTTAAAATAACTGCGCAAAAGAGGTCTTTCACTTCCCTTCAACATAGTATATTATATTATTTGGTAATTGACTCTAGCATTATTTATCGGGGCAAAAAACATTGATAACGAATCAAAACGAGAGCGGTCAATCTCTGACTAAATAGTTCCCATACTGGAAACTAACCTTCTCCCTCCCCCCACTGTGGGAAATAACTTGTTACAAATGGAGGTGATTCTCAAGAAATAGCTGAAGCCAATTTCCCGATAAACTCACCTGAAGGGAGAAAACAAGTCGGGTGTTAAAAAATATAACGCCGCGGCTGGTGGAAGGTGAAGCATAAATTGTACGACTAATTCTCATCATTATTTTCCAATTATATGATTATTTTTATTTATTTTTTTTATAGCTATTGATTGAATTGCATACAATATAAAATAAATGATAATGCTAGTAATTTTGAAATTATTACCTGAGAGAATAATATTTTGAACGTAAATGAAAATATGTTTATGATTGAAAATATTAAAAAACAAATTTAAAACTAGATAAATTCGACATCTAATTAACAATAATTAGAAATTATGTACTTTCTAATTCTATTTAAATTCAACTAAATCTACCATGACTCTTTTCGGAAGTTCTTGAAAACAACATTCATTACTTTAGTTTTTGGCTATACTACATTTACAAAAAAAATATATCAAAAGTGTTTTTAAATAGCCACTCCTCTCATATTATTGTTTATTATTCTACCGAGAAATTGTGATAGAAATGGGTATGTAATGTAATAAGAATGTATAGTTACAATTTTTTTTTCTTTTCTTTCATTGTGTATTATGATTCTATATAGATATATTTAAAGTTGTCCAATGGTAATTGTTTTTATGTTTGAGACTGGTCTATTTTTATTATTTTTTTTAAGCATATAATGCATTATATCACCTATATAAATTAAAACAATTAATAACACACTAGAATCAAAACTAGCTGAAACCAACCCTGCTAAGAGACAAAGAGATTACATAAAAAAAATAAAAAAGCTCATTAGTGGCTGTAAGGTAGCTGAGAAAGGTTAACACGCAATTCAAGGGTACGGTTTAGCTTCCAGGGATAAGATAAGAGACCAACAGTTCTAAGGAAGGTATCTGTACTCCACCTTATTGCCTATAGTACCACTTCGTGCTCTGCTAAATATTGTCTCAACCAGTGTTCCTTATATTATAAACTGTTTTCTTTTATCTTTTGAATTCTAGCTTTGGAAATGCTCCAGTTTAAGAATGTGGAATCATTATTCTGAATTGTCAAGATACTTCATTAAATACCTGCCAAAGCAAGTTGAGGGACAGCGGTGTCGTTAAGGACAACAACAAATCAAAAAAAGGACTTGGCCTATTAATCACGTATTTTTACACCCAGTCGCTCCTCTTTCCTCTCAGGTAATAATCATCCTTTGAAGAAAACTTGTATTCTTTATGTCCAGGGCACTCACACGCACTTTTTTTTTATGTGTTTTCCTTCCAGCGGTAACCCTGTTAGAAGGGATTTTATTTATTTCTGTACACAGCATACTTAAAAGAATGCAATATTTAATTTTCTTTTCTTTATTATTATTATACTTATACATATTCATAGTTCATGTGTCGAAAGTTAAACATAAATAATAAACAAAAAAAAATAAAATAAAGAACAAGAAGTAATACAAAACAAAAATTCAATAAAATCAAGCAGCAAAGTTATTTTATCATCAGGAATCCTTAAAAAATATTTAATAGAGAAAAATTTAATTTTTTAATGCCTTAAAGGTAGCTCATATTGATATCCCCTATTTTTGGTATGGAATATTTAAAAAATATTTTGAAGTCTTCAAATATATTATTCATCAAACATTGACCATCCACCGGTCAATGTCCTAGTTTCTGTACTGTTATTGTCGGTAGTATAGTTCTGTAGTCAGCGAGTAGTCTGCATTCATACATGAGTGGTGTATATCTTGTTCTTGTGTGAACAAAATCTGATTCAACGTAGGTCCGTAAGTAAGGAATAAAGTTATGTACATATCTTCCCTTGTGTGTTGTGTTCCAACGTGTTTGCCACTTGCTTTAGGTGTTCCTTGGATATCAGAATACATAGGAAGGGAAGGATCCTTGGAAGCCCCTTTTGCAGCCTTGTCAGCTAAATCGTTCTCTGCTATGTCGGAATGGCCTTTTATACATTGTTACCATACACCTTAAATGCGATTGTTACCATCAGTTTGTAGGTGTTTTAGAAATGTTCGTATTTTTTCAATGATGGGATTGTGACAGTGTCTGTTTGTTATCCTGTATAGAATACATTGGCTGTCCATTAGTATTCTAATAGTTTTATCTTTTGTCCTAATATTTTGTAAGTATTTTAGAGATTTAAGGTTGGCGATCTTTTGTCCTAATATTTTGTAAGTATTTTAGAGATTTAAGGTTGGCGAATTGTTCTGATTGATTATTGGTATATTCTGGACCTAATTTCTACTTTATTACATCGTCTAAAATTTTGTTTTTAAAAATGAGACTAGCCTACATATTCGCCATCCTTACTTCAAAATAATGTAAGAAAGTAGAAAAAAGAAGAAAGAAAGGGAAAAAAATTGAAAAAAAAAAAAAAAAAAAAAAAACAGTAAAAGGGCTGAAATGTATCTTATCATAAAAAAATATATATATATATATATATATATATATATATATATATATATATAAAATATATAAAAATAACAAAAAAACAACGACTAATTAACGTTTCCTCGTTTGAGGTTCACCGGGAGTATTTCTCTAACCGGATAATAAAGACTATTCTATATTGAAAGAATACCAACTGTACCCGAAGTTAAAAAAAAATAATAATGATCTGCATAACATAGAAAACGAAAAAAAAATCTATAACTGTTTGGAAGAACAATAATAGAAAAAAAATATAATCGATAATTTATAGCTGCATACCATAAATCTTAAGTTATCCTTAGTCATCCTACAAAGTGCCGTATGAGTAGAATGATAGGAAACGCATGCGATTCTAGGTGGTTTCACGAGCCACCCACACTGCCACTGACTAGAGAATTGTTTATACCACGAACGGAAACCAAATAATAGACGGAAAGAGAGACTACACAGTTGAAAACGAAACAATTTAACCACTTTTCAAAATAATATAAAACTAATATAATTTAGTAAACTAACATAATATTATATATAATATAATATAAAACTAATTTTGATATAATAATCAAAATAACTAAAAACAGCAATTAGTTTATCGGGTAGAAAGAAAGTGGAAAATTAGAATATTCGTCGGTAAAGAAGTATCCGTCAGTGAATTCGGATATCAAAATGAGGATTTGCCCTGATTTTAAAATAGACCTACTATCAACATACTCCTTGTTAAGTACACATTTTTTTTTTAAACAAATTTAATTCCTTAAATTTGTATAGTAAGCTGAAAAGAAATTAAAGTAATGATACTTGTTGTTCTGGCAATAACGTAAGTACCTATAATATTTCAACGATTACACGTTGACTAGTGAAGTCAAAATCGTGAAAGATTTTATGCTAGATAGTAAAATGCTTGAATTACAAGAGAGGTAGCGCTAAACGTTATTTGTGTAATTGATTCAGTAAACACTTGACTTAATTCCACTATAAATTGAATATAAATTTATCACTAATAACAAATTTATAAGTTACCATGAAAATGTATAAACAGCTATTTTATTTACCATTGCTAATGTAATAGTTTTCTTAAAGGTTAAAGAACTAAGATTGCATCATGAACTTAGGAGCAGTGTGACCTCTGTCACGTTGTTAAAGCCTTTTTAGCTAGCGTAAAATCATTACATTATCTATGATTTCAATCTTTTTTTATTTTATTAACATAAATGACCATGGTTTCATAACACCCTCCTTTTTTTTTTCTCTTTTCAGTGTTTTTCAGTCAAGGTAGAGAGGCTAAAATATCTTCGTTTACGCAACTGTTTCTTCGATGATGAATTACAACAGGAGTAATTACATTAAGAATATTTTTTATTGGTTTAAAGGTAGGTGTGTATGTATGTTCCAGATCTATTACAGGAGCTTCAATAATTGGAATTATTAGACAGATGACAACGGCTTACTTAAATTTTATAAATACTAACATGGAACATGTTTTATCCGCTGCCTATTTGTTCAAAAGTGATATGTTTTGGGGCCAATCAAACTATGCTGGTGAGCGATTTTCAAAATATTATGAATATGGAATTAATATGAACACCGCTAAAACAATCATACAATACCCATACACTGTTTAACTTCAATAGAGCATGACGAAGACGTTGTTTAGTCAGATGGTAAAATGTAAAAGAAACCAAATCTTAGATAACATGGTTTAAACAGCCCCATGGATGTTACAACCATGTAAGCGTGTTTCTCAAAAATATAGAACCTTTTTATCAGTTCAAAATAATAAAAATAAAATAAATTAATAATATCTGTAAATTTATCTGAGAGCCAATTATAAACGGCTTACTATCCACCGGCACTCCTACATTTTCTGCCCGATGTTTTTTGCAATAAATCCCTCCACTGTAAGCTATCACTCTTGTAGTTTGTGGTTGTTTTGCTCCTCGAAAGAGATCGAATCCATTGTTCGCTAGCGGAGAGTTGGGTCACTGTGTATCTGTCCTTGGATCCCAACTAGGGACCTGCCTTCCAGTCCTGCTTGAAGATATACTTCTATAGGAAGTATTTTTCATTAGATTTTAACACCTTAACACGTGTGTTTTTATATATCCGGCTTATAAAACTTGAATATTAATTTTACGACTGTTCAAAACCGTTAATTATTATACAACTTTAATTCACAGACACTGTATTTAATTCACACTTTAAAAAAAATAATAAATAAATAAAAAAGTTATACAGGGTTAGTACCTCTTAGTAAAAATAAAAAATTGAGTGATACTTGATCAAAAATGTAGAGAAATGCCGCAGACCTCACCTTTCTATTCCAATCCGTTGAAGATATACGATAAATCAAAAACTTTTTTAGAAAAACACGTTTTTTTACCATAAACGCTGTAATATCTCCATTTTTTAAAAATATTTTTCAAATTTTAACCACATTTTCGGATTTAGCATTAAATTTTCTATAAGACCAGAGTACATGTTACCATGATTTTTACAAATCTGTGACCAAAGAAAAGCTTGATCTTCACCTTATTTAGGGATGTTACGTCTTATATTACTTCAACGTTCACTGTTTTTCGGAAAAACTATCCACAAAACTTCAAATCTCACAACAACTTTCAAATTTAATCAGCTTTCGAATGATATGTTAAAAGTAGTGATTGTTTCGATTTCATGGAGAAATTTACTTTTAAAAATGAAAAAAACATGGTGTTCTCATTTGTCATACTAATCAGTTACTTATGTAAATAAAACATTATGACAATCCCTTAATGGAAAAGTGCATTTTAAATATAAAAAACTCTTCATTGGAACAAAAAGCAAAGAAAAAAATATTGTTTAATTGAAAATAAAGGAAAACTGTCAATAAAGCGACACCAGATCAGAGGATCTTATGTAATTACATTAATTAATTTATTATTATTATTTAGGATTTATTTTATTAGATTTTCAATGTAAGGTTTAAAACCCAATGATAAGGAACAAAGACCTCAATTTTGCCCTTAGCTTCAGCTGTTCTTCAACAGCAGATTGTGTTGAAGAATGCCACTTTTTGAGGTTTGTTTTTCAATAATTGTTAATTTTGTGGCATCCAAATAAAAAAAAAAAAAAATTTCTCCCTGTCTGGGAAAAACAATAGTTCATGGATATATCTGTCTATAATCTACTGCTTTTCCCAATTTACATTTTAGAATTAAATGGATCAAATCACCAGAATTATTAATTAAATTAACAATTAATTATTATTCGAAATAAACAAAGTTAAGAAAAAATCAGGGTTTCAAAAGTGACTTTTTTAATTGAAACCAAAATAGCTCCTGAATGGTAAGTCCTAGGGACAAATGTTATATAACAAAAGATATTCTCCATTAAATTCCTAATAACGAAACTTTCGGCAAATTTTTGATCCGAGCAACACCAAAAGAGCTAGAGCGTTTCAACATGTTACATATTTGTTAAAGGTGAATAAAAGTTAGAAAACGTGACATTTTGCTTTCAAACCAATATGCCTACCTAAGAGGTAGATCCTAGCGACAATATGTTTTTCAGACTGCAGAATTTTAATATGTCTTCAAGAAAATATACAGCATACCGAACTGTTTGGATTTATTTTAATTCTTAGATTTCGACACAAATCTTGAAGGTTTGCGATATGAGATTGAAATGTTTGGGATGCAATTAATATTTGAATAGCATAGAAGAATACCACTTTTTGAGGTTTGTTTTTCAATAATTGTTAATTTTGTGGCATCCAAATAAAAAAAAAAAAAAAAATTTCTCCCTGTCTGGGAAAAACAATAGTTCATGGATATATCTGTCTATAATCTACTGCTTTTCCCAATTTACATTTTAGAATTAAATGGATCAAATCACCAGAATTATTAATTAAATTAAAACTTAATTATTATTCGAAATAAACAAAGTTAAGAAAAAATCAGGGTTTCAAAAGTGACTTTTTTAATTGAAACCAAAATAGCTCCTGAATGGTAAGTCCTAGGGACAAATGTTATATAACAAAAGATATTCTCCATTAAATTCCTAATAACGAAACTTTCGGCAAATTTTTGATCCGAGCAACAACAAAAGAGCTAGAGCGTTTTAAAATGTTACATATTTGTTAAAGGTGAATAAAAGTTAGAAAACGTGACATTTTGCTTTCAAACCAATATGCCTACCTAAGCGGTAGATCCTAGCGACAATATGTTTTTCAGACTGCAGAATTTTAATATGTCTTCAAGAAAATATACAGCATACCGAACTGTTTGGATTTATTTTAATTCTTAGATTTCGACACAAATCTTGAAGGTTTGCGATATGAGATTGAAATGTTTGGGATGCAATTAATATTTGAATAGCATAGGTGGGGAGGGAGGTCCTAAGATGAGTCGGGTTGTCAGCTGCATACACCGTTTAGAGGATGGGACCTAGTGTATACCCTTGAGGAACACCGGCAGATTGGGTACAGAGGAAAAACTTATTTACTTGGGGATTTAAGGACTTTGTAAAACAGGTCCGGGTGCCAGATTTAGTCAAAAGTTTGTTCATTACATATATTTAACTTCAATATGGATAATTAAAACCTAAATAGTTCATATGATTAACAATAACCGCTATAGAAAATAAATATTTGAGAATTTAATTTGGTTATTATCGCATTTTATTTGAGAGAAAAAATCTTAGGGATTTTTAAATTATTTCGAAGAGTTCCACTAAGCATAGTTGAAAATGGGATCCAACATCCTCAAAACATAAAAATTGAGAAAAACCTTCTATTTTTTCCTGGATCTAATTTTTAGTTTAGCGGCTCAACTGACATGAAGCACTGGGTTTGAACATTTACCGTTAGCAAGAAATGAAATACTATACTCCTGTAAGATATCATCTCTTTGCATTGCTCGCATCATCCTAAGCCAAGGTGTTGCGATAGATAAGGAAGGAAGATAGGAAGAGAGTGTTAAGTTCAAATATTCAACCAGAGAATGATTAATCACCATAAGGAAAAATAAATGAAGGGAGTTAAAGAAAGATTAATTAGAAGGGGGCTCAATAGTTGGCCAAGGATTCCAATGACTAGGTCCCCTTCCCTATATGGCGGGCATACCAACTTCCATCAGCCCCGGCCACGCATGCTCCTAGCCCGATTACAAATGCGTTCTTAGTTTAAATATTGAGATTAATCTGTTTGTTATATTGTGAATGATCAATTGTGCTAAATTAACAGAACTATGTTCTAATTCTGTTTCAATGTTTTTATAATATCCTTTTATGCACGCTACTAATTTCTAATTTTTTTCATTTTTTAAAAGGATATGTGTTTTGGCAGGGAGTCTACAGTTTGTTGGCGTAAGTTTTTTTTCACATTTGAAAATGTAACATTTTTACAAGCCCTAGCTCTGTTGCTAGGATCGAAAATTTGTTGATAGTTTTCTATATGTATGTTGCACAAGAACACATTCAAATTACATCATAACAATACTGCGTGGGCACTTACTTTTGTAAGGGCCAGCCTTTTGGCTGGTAGTCTATACTTTTATGGTATTTTTTTTTCCTTCTCAAAACGTTTTGAGTATCATTTTGACACGCTTCAAGTCCGAATCAAAAATTAAATGAAGAACATTTTTTGTTACATAACATTTGTCGCTAGGACCTACCTTTTAAGAGCTATATTGGTTTCAATGAAAAAAATCACGTCTGAATCCCCTATTTTTATGTGTCGGGGCTTTTTTCACTCGATCTAGCTCCGTTGGTGTTTCTCGTATCAAAATTTTGCCAAAGATTATCAGGTATTAAATGGAGAATATTTTTTGTTATATAAAATTTGTCGCTAGGACCTACCGTTTAAGAGCTATATTGGTTGAATGAAAAACTTCACGCCTAATTTTTCTCAACTGTGTTTATTTCGCATCATTAATTGTTGATTTAATTTAAATAATTTAAAATCTTCTATTCTAAAATTATAAGATTATATAGCAAACATCCTTAGCCATTTACTCCCTTAATTTTTTTCTTCCTCTTGTCATGTATTCTCTCTTATCTGTTACCATATTTTCTACAAGAAAAGGAATATAACTCTTCTGTTATTTTTATTTTATATTCCATCTTAAGGTTATGGATCACATACCAGACTTAAAAGACAAGAAACTGGTCGTCGTTACCGAACACTTCAATATTTACAGGACAAGCGTTCAAAGCTCCCAATAAATCACACAAAAAATTATTTACATGACAGTAATTAGACCCATTTGGATTCCACAAACCAAGATTTGCAATCCAAAATCCTCAATACTCCTTATTACGTTACAAACAAACATTTTAAAGTTCCATATATTGCTGATTTGGCCCAAACCAGATACCTATATTTTCATAGCAAACTCCATACATGCCCGAATTTACTGGTCTCCCAATTTGCATCTCACTCCATTCCCGATAATCCTCGGAGGTGTTTGAAAAGAAGATGGCCAATAGACCTTCTAATCTAGAACCTATATTGAAGTGCTACTAGTGAGAAGTTCTTTAGATATTATTGAAACTTCATTGTACGGATCTAGGGTTTAGTTTGAGCTTTAATTATTTATGTTTTTTGTTTTTTTTTATCTTGATCTAAATCTTACTGAGACATTTTAGTTAAAAATTTTCTATTTATTTGTTGTCATTATCGTGTTATTGGCTTAATTATTGTCAAGACAAAGCAATTATATATATATATATATATATATATATATATATATATATATATATATATATATATATTATGTATTATACATAATACATAATACATAATACATTATACGTATATTATATTTTTTACAATCCATATTTAGGTAGCTAGACACTTTCCAGGCCTCTCAGTTCAA
The DNA here is from genome assembly GCA_003667255.2 of Euschistus heros. Lineage (NCBI taxonomy): Eukaryota > Metazoa > Arthropoda > Insecta > Hemiptera > Pentatomidae > Euschistus > Euschistus heros. The sequence continues at coordinate 574,103 of RCWM02000022.1, read as the reverse complement.
ATACTGCAAATTGTAAAGAAAGGTTTGGCAATAAAATAACTAAGCATTCCAAAACATTAAAAACGCTTGAAAAATATATGTAACCTTTTCACCTACTAACCTACTCCGTTTGTTTCATTGTTAATACAAAATAAATTAAACGCTACATGAACAGTTAATTTATGAAAGAACTGTAATGTTATTATAGTCTAAGTATAATATTTATATATTTATATATATTGAAAAGGGAGTAATTTGCCTTGTTAGGATAGCTAACATTCTAATTCACATTAATCAATATCAATATTATTATTTATAAAAAAACAATAATAACTTTGTCGTTCTATGACGCCGTCATCATTCGATTCTATAAACCTCAATGCTCTAACCCGAACACTAATCTAAAATTTTATAGTTCCATTTAAATGTTTAACATGTCCCTACCCACACAGATGTCTTTGGTAACGAATGCTCTGAAAGCAGAATTCGGAAATCTGAAAAAAATTTATCTGATGACTACAAGATCTTACATGCTCGACCTTATCTATTAAATAATTCAGATTGAAAACGTGCGCTTTCACGCACGATTTCGACCGGAGTGTAGGCGTTGACATTGTCAAAAACGACCCCGGCTGGAACTGGACTGGAAGGAGCTGACCTAAGGAGAACATTCTCCAGTGGTTCAGTTGTTTTTGTTCCACCTGGGAGGAGCTAACTTAATGAGGGCAGGACCCTAGGGCGGTGTTCTGATGGGATCAACTCATCAAATGTGGTTAGCTCGTGCCAGTGCAGGGAGAGCAAATAGTTTTAGGATAAATTGCTGATAATGAGGGTTTCATAAATAGCCCTATTAACTAAATTAATCAGTTTCATTACTTTCAGAAAAAAATTTCATAATTTCTTATACAAGCTTTTTTCTCCACGAGGAATAGTAATAGCTAGAAATATAGATTTTAAAAACGTTAATTTAGCAATAGGTTTCTAGTTTTTCACATTGCAGTATCCCTGCAATGGGTGCATATATACCTATGCGTCCCATCTCTCGACATAACGCGTATTGCCTTTAATATTTATACAAACATATTTAGTTATGAATGATATAGGAATTAACATTGAGTGAATATGAAATAAATTTGCATTACTTCCTCGCAGAAGAAATCAGGCGAGAATTGATTTCTTGCTACAGTCAAGGAATACAAATTTCCTTCAAATGGATAAAAGCCCATGCAGGCTTATTTGGAAATGAGTGGGCAGATGTAGAAGCTAAAAATGCGGCTAAGGATACAACTCTTCAAATTTCATTCAATAAAGCACCGATTAGTAGTGCAGCTTAGCACATTTTGAGAACTACAACTCGACGAACTTGGAATGAAAAATGGACAAATTCTACAGAAGGTAGACACACTTATGTATTTATTAAAACTTTAGGCAATAAAAAAAAAAAATTAAAAAACTGAGTTACTTACTGACAACTTGAAATAGGCTTAAGTTAACCCTATTTAAGCATTTATATATTATATAATATTAAGCATTTATGCTATTTAAACAAATCCAATTAGGAGATGCAGTTTCTACTAAATGGCAAAGTAAGGAAACTCCTTAGGGTTCTTGTTGCTCCTCTCTCCTTTGGAATATAATAATGGACGATATTTTCATGATTGTGGCGTTGGAAGAAGCTGAAGTCATTGTGTATATGAAATATACATAGCATATTCTGAAAATTAGAAGTCATTGTATATAACCTACTGCTATTTAAAAATGTTTTCAATATTTTTCCAAAATTTATTTATACATTTTATAAGACATGCGTCATTATAGTTTTATTTTCCAAACCATGAAAGGTTTAAAAAATAATCGGGATTATGCCTTCTTTGAAGGCGGCCATTTGTCTTCGTTCTGTAGGGCTGTGGTTATCAGTTTATGTCTGTACTTTTCCAATCTTCTGTAGATTTATAAATAAATAAGGTGATCATAATAAGGTGATCGTAAGTTTTTTCACAGTAGGAGTAAGTTTTTAATAGTAGGAAAAATAATAAAAACCTATAATATAAGAAAAAAAATTGTTAAAAATAAATAAATAATAAAAATTTATTAAACTAAAGCACATAATTAACTAACTTTTTGTACAGTAAAGTTTATTGACTTTTCGGAATAATTAACTTATATATTATGTTTGTTTCAATAAATTAAATTTCAAACTGAACCAATAATTTTTTGGATGTCTTATTAGCTAAATATAATTCTAGTAGTATGCGGTTTGTACGTTTGTATATGTATCTTCTTAAGGTTTGATTGTCAAATCAGCCTATTGTTTGAATTATAGGATTTTCTGAATTTTTCTGTAGAGTTGACAATGTTCCGGGTCTGTGGGTGAATTAATTGTTTAATCGTTTGAAAATCTAATTCGAGTAGCATGTCGGTTATTTTTGTATACATGGGGTAGTCGTTTATTATTCTCATACACAGGTTTTGCATACAATTTTTTTTTATAGTTGGATAGATGTAGCTCCATACAGGAGAGGGGTACGTCAGTAATGGTCGTATGCCTTATATATACAAAATGATTTTTATGAACATTTATAAACATGGTTTATATTGATTTTAATCCGTTTTCTATTGTATCTATCCTGTAGGAACTAGTGTAAATCGCCATGTAATCTGCATATAGATATCTTTCAACTGAAGGGAGAGTAGGTCGGATATGTATAAGTTAAATAGGTTTATAAGAAAATATATAATAAATAAAAAATAAATTTGAGGAAAATGATTACAATGACATGTAAAGAACTATTCAGTAGTAGCACTTCAATAAAAGTTCTGCATTATAAGGTCTCTTGGACAAAAATTTTTTAAAAAAACGTACTTCACAAAAATTTCAATCAAAAAATGAAAATTCACCACGAATGAAGCCATCTACAAAGTTTTCGTCAGTTAAAAGTTTAAAATTTTACTTATTCATTCCTTGTTCGAGAAATATCGCAAGAATTTTTAAGACAGGTTTAATACAACTGTTATAAGCAAAGGATGATTTTTTTTTTTTTTTCATGGTTTGGAATTTTGAATACTTTTCTCCTTATTAACAGAAAAACAAGTTGATACTTTAAGTTATTTAAGGAATTTAAAATTTTAAGAATTCTTTGAAGATAGAACGTCGATAAAGAGATCCACGGCCTCTACCGTTCAGCATGACGATACCATTTATTTGAAAGGAAATCTTTATTTTTACTTGAGTTTTGATAGAAACGCATAAATAATTGGCTTAAGAATCTAGAATCGAGACAGCCAAATATCTGTAGAGCCAACCGATTAAATATTAAACGATTTTCTTTCTGGAACATCTTCTATACCACAGTTTGGAAATGACAATTAAAAATAAATTAATATTTAAAATCACAATATGATAGCATAGTATTTGTGAGGTATTGATTTATTCAATTTACCAGTATACATTTAATTTTCATAATTTTCTATTATATACATTATATACAAAGTTATTTACAGGTCTTTCTATCACAGCAACCATGGATTCTCATTAAATGATTCGTGGTGAATAAGAATACCATTATCACACTTATGAAAGTCAAATCATATTTGGGTGTGATTCATGTTCGTTTCGTAATATAACGTTCATAAGAAAGAAACCAAAAGCAGTAACGACTAAACTTTAAGCTAATTCTTTCTTGTGATCCAGGAATAATTATATATATATATATATATATATATATATATATATATATATATATATATATATATATATACATAAGATAACAAAACATTATTCCGATAACTGAAATATCTCTACAGTCATAGCTAATTTTTCATGAGTATTATTTACACCGGTAGTATAATATTTATACAATTAATGCAAAAAAAGATCTTTTTTATTTCTGTTTATTTATAAATATTAAAATCTGTTAACTATGGTCAACAAATTTTAATGATAAAAAGGCTTGAATGGAAATTCATTCTGTTAATTAATAATAATTTTTTTTATTTTTTATTAATATCTATTTATTGAAATTTACAACTGTAAATAAAAAAAACAAATATACATTCCGTAAATGTGATAATAAAGTAAAATAATAAAATGACAATGGCTTTTGAAGCAACTACCCATTGGTAGCACTTCAATAAGTTCTATTTGACATCTTTTCAGACACCTCGGAGTGTTGTCAGGAATAGAATGGGAAGCGAGTTGAGAGACTAGTGAATTTGAATGGTTATGGAGTTTACTATGAAAGGATAGGTATCTGGTTTGGGCTTAATCAGAAACATATGGAATATTGAGGTCTTTATGGATATGTTTATTTGTTACAAAGTAAGGAGCGTTAAGGATTTTGGATTGCAAGGATTGGATACGAGATGAGTTAGATGGTTTAGTGGAGCCCCAAAGCTCAATTCCATACTTCCAAATAGGTCTAATAACTGTCATGTATATAAGTCTTTTGTAGAAAACAGGATGTTTTGAACGTTTGTCTAGTAAATGTTGAAGAAATCGAAAACGACGAGCATTTACCTATCGTTTTAGTCTTGTATGTGGATTCCAAGTTAAACGTTTGTCCAGTTGGAGCGGACCTGTTCAACAGGGATCAGTGGAATGTTATTAAAGGATACTGTTGGACATGAAGTCGTTGGTTTACGACGAAGGGTAAAGGTTACATGATGAGATTTATTTTGATTCTCCACTTTTGATACCATTCTTGAAGGTTTATGATATGAGATTGGAGTGTTTGGGATGCTATGAAGGGATCATGATTTATTGATAACATACATGTGTCATCAGCATACGTAGTGAGGACAGTACTAGGTTGTGTAGGGATGTCAGCTGTATAAACCGTGTAAAGGATAGGACCTAGGATACTTCCTTGAGGAACACCGGTAGATTGGATAAAGAGGGAAGAATAGGCTAAGTTATGATTAACTTTAAAGGTTCTATTGCTGAGATAGGAGCGGATAATAAGGAAGTATGTAGGAGGTAGGAAAACACGGAGTTTGTAAAGCAGTTCCTGGTGCCAGACTCGGTCAAAAGCTTGTTCTACGTCCAGAAAGGCTCCAACGCAGTACATTCCGCGCTCCAACGCTGATGAGACTACGTCCACCACACGACGGCATTGCTGGATAGTGGAGTGTGACGTTCGGAAACCAAACTGGTGAACCGGGATGATATGATTGGGTTCTAGGATAGGATATAGGCGTTTCAGGATGAGTTTTTCCAGGATTTTGCCCATAATAGGCAAGAGTGATATTGTACGATATTAGGATGGAAGCTCGGAATAATAATTTAAATAATTTGTTTTGTATTTAGATATAAATTTTAAAAAAGTATAGAAAGAATGAACGATAGGATTACAGGGCCATTTTGAATAAGTAGGGTGAATGAATGTATTTTGAAACTGTATGTAGTACCTCAAAATTAAAATACGTATATACTTCCTGCAATTCGGTTGGATTTCAAGCTCAAGGAAATGTTATCAATAATTTGGGTTTTCTTGAGCAAATTCCAACTTTTACGAGGTGATTTTTCGGAATTCAAGGATGGATACGGTAGGTCTGATAAAATATTTTTTTTATGAATGGCCTATGTGAATTTTTCCGTCGTATCTATAGTTCTTACTCGTTATCGTATTTTCTTGGATAACGCTATATTACTGCTTCTGTATAGTTCTGAAAACACATCAGTGGTGTATCGTACTCATTTATATTTCTAAGTAAAATGAATAGGGTTGAGGATTATTTAAGAAATTTTCTGAAGTGCAAGAATGAAAAAATCTTGGATGGATGACGGTAAAGAAAGAACTATACAATTAAGATTGATGAAATAATTGCCACTCCTATTGGAATTACGAGTATTTTATTTGCAAACTAGTTTTGAACGTTAAACATTCATCATCAGTTTCAAAACGTACACAATTTTCAAAACATCAGCACTTTGTTACATAGATTATACATATTAAAGTTTTTTTCAAAATGTAAGACAAGAAATCAATTATATTGGTACTCACCTAAGGAGTAGATTGAAACATTTATCTGGATTATCTATTGGATGTGTTAAAATGAAAAATTTATGAATCTTCAAGTAGAAAATAGCTTAAAATTAAATATTTATAAATCATGAGGAATAATTAAATGGTTCAAACCAATCTAGATTTTTTTTTAAATGTCCAGAAAGTATTTCGAATAGTCCCATTTTAATTTTTTACATTGAAAAATTTGCAATAGGAACGGGAAAAAAACCAACAATTAAAAGGGAAACCGAAAGGTTCCACACTACCTAACCCTTCCCAATCTTCCTGATATCTCTGAGAAGACGGTTTTTCTCCTTAGGCGAGTACCAATATATTTGATTTCTTGTATTACATTTTTTTTTTTTTAATTTAACTAGAACTCAGTTCTGATATTTTGAAAATATTGTATGTTTTAAAACTGACGACGAATGTGTAAGATTCCGAACTAGTTTCCAAATAAAATAATTCTAACAGAAGTGGCAATTAATTCATCAATCCTAATTGAAGAAATTCTCAACTCTCTAATAAAGATTCATTTAATTTTGTTAAATGAAAATATTAAAGTTAACATTTTTAATAAATCTTGAAAACTCTAATAAAGGTTTTTTTTAATGCGTTGCAAGTCAATACAAATTCAAATCATTATAAAAGATTTTTCATGACTTTCTACTACCCAGAAATAAAAGATACTTATCATAATTATAAAAAAAAAATAAAATAATAAAAAAAATTATAACTAAACTGATAGTCATGATTTTAAATTAAGATGTTAGATTCCTGAGTGGGTGATTACATACCCATGCTGTAAGATATTTGTTTTATTATACTTAGTGGGACGAAAATGTGGTTTGTTCAGGAGAGATAATGAATACTTACTTAGACTAAATTACAGCCTATTAAGTGAATAAAAAAGATTATTCAATAGTCTGCTATTGAGTTTTATTTTAAATATTCAAAATAACTACATTAATAAGTATGAATACATTAAACCAACATGGCTACTTACAATGTCTCGAGGTTCTTCAAATGGCTGAAGTCGGTTGGACGAAGGGTCTTGATCCGATTAAACCTCAGGTCCCTGCAACATAAAATATACGAATGACGTTTATTTCAACATATTACAGGCCTAAGCCCCTAATATCAGTATATATATGTAATACATATATAAACGTGTGTATATATAATCTAAAACGTCAACCCGAGTTGTGATATAATATTCAAATACATATAACATTTTCAGATTAAGCAGTAAGCCATCGTTCGGCCCTAAATCCAAGCCCGGCTGAAAGAGTGGATAATAAAGTTTATATATACCTGGATTGTAATTTTCGCTTCGCATAAGGAAGACATAAGGAACTGGTTTCGAACTATTGCCTTCTAAATATACCCATAAAAATATTTTATATTTCACAGAATATATACCTAATACTATTAATATAAGATAAATTTATACTTATATAATAACACATAACACATAAATATAATTGCACTTTATTTACTATCTTTGGTAAAACTTTAAACGACTTACTTTTCCATCTGTAAAATCTGTATCTGTAAAAAATTTATCTGTTTTGATATTTTTAGATTTTTTTTTTTTTTTTTAATTGAATACCTACACTTGCAATTATTGATTTAAACTTATTTTTTTAGTGTGGAGTTGAAATCTATTTATATGATATATACTAAATGTATTCAAGTATGTATTGTTAATTTTTATTGTACAGTATTATAAATTCAGAAATTTGAATAGATGATCTTGAAATATTAAATTCTCAAGTGGGGAAGCAGTGAAACTGTATAATGTAAAAATGCATTCTTGAAAATGTTTTCATATTTATTTATAGAATCATTATACACATTCACAATCCAAATCTTACAAACCGTGAACCAGCCAGATCTGATAAGCGCCCTGCGATGAAAATAGGAGTCGAAAATTAAATATACTCCTATCTAAAAATTCAAAATATCTTCTAAATAATTAATCCGAAATAACGAAGGCTTAATTACGTTTTTGAATCCGGCCAAAAGATATTCCAGATACACGTTATTAATTTGTCTAGTTTCGAAATAACCAGGTTTTTAAGACAGCTATCATATAAACAATAAACACTAATATATAATATTTATATTTGGTTAATCTGTTTATTTTAGAAATTTAATGAAATTTATAATTTTTTAATCCTGAATGAACTTACATTTCTTACAAAAGATTGGATGACATAATATAGAAGTATTTATTAATATGTACAGATTTGTTTACCTTAAAAAGGGATTTTTGAAAAATTTGTACTTTTCTTTGTAACTGCAATTTCATTATTTTGATAATAGGTTTCTTAATTAAAAATTTGAATAATATTATTTCTGTGTTTACTATTTTCTTCTTGTTATAAAAATCCTTATTTTCCTTTAAGTTAACTTTTTTTTTAGCGGATTTTTTTTTTCTTCGTTAACATTTGAGCACCCAACAAGAAATTCTAAACATCTATATGTTTGTAACGGTGTAATTTGGTTGACTGTTATTATGTATAGAATATGATTCGAAAGGGCGTTCCATTAAAATACAGTAAAAGCTTATCAATTAGTCGTGCTGACGTTTCGGCTTACTGTGCAATCCTCTATCAGAGCGAAAACAAGAACGGCTTACGTCTCATCACTATTTTTGGCAAGATTTTTTTTTTTTTTTTTTTTTTTGTTAATGTTTTAGTTAGGGTTCTAGCTGACACTACAACTTTGTCTGTGAATCATAACATCGCTCGTCCCATAATTCCAGTATCTTCCAGTTTGCTAATACTCCATTGTTTTATGTCTCTCACACTCCTGCTGACATATCAGATTCATCTTAATTATCTATTCTATATAATTCTAAAGTTTATCTCTGATCATGCCATATTTTACCTATAAATGTATATTTGGTAGTATACATGATTTGTAGTTCTAGTACTATGAAAAATTTCGTTGATTACTTTTCAATTTCATTTAATAACGGTTCCAATATAACTGTAAGCCGAAACTAGTTCTGGTTCCTATGCAGTAACTGAATGTATATGGCAATATAGTAACTGCTTATAGTAAATTAGCACTAGATTGACATAGAACAGATTCTGATAACAACTACAGTAATGAATAATTATATATATATATATAAATATATATATATATATATATATATATATATATATATATATATATATATATATATATAAATTATATATATTACTTTTATTCTGTAGATATAACTGTAATCCCAGTAAATAAGTGGAAAAAATAAATAAGTGGTTAAGTCGAATTGGAACCAATATGAGTTAGATGTCTGAAAAGAATCTTAGAGGTTAATCTTAATGGTGAATAAGTATTTAAGTAAGATGTTCATTTTAAATTATCATGTTTTAAAATGAACTTACTAAAACACTTATTCAGTGTGTTCACATAAATAAAAACCTCCACGATTCTTTTTAGTTACTTAACTCATTTTGGTCGAAATTCGACTTAACCACTTATTCACTGGGATGACATAAAATCAGAGGAACCCAATTATATTTTTTAATTCATTCTTTATTGGCTAATATACGTAAACCAATCTAACCTTATTTAACGAAAAACAAAATAAGTAAAATAATTAAATATTCATTAAAATATAGTGGTAACAGTATGTAAATATCAGTAAGAGAATTTGAATGGATTTAAAGATTATTGTGAAAAAGTCGTCAATTTAACGGAAGAAATAGCTGATGAGAAATATGTACGACAGAGGAGTTATTTGATTATTTGAAAAAAAATCTAATAAGTATATAAAAGTCTCTAAGTTTAAAACTTCATTTATTATCCTGATTTTTTTATTAACAGTTTTGCTTTTCATTAGAATATAGGTAACTTTCATCATTTCAGTTAAGGACGCTTTTCTTACAAATTTTAGAGTCATCTAAATTCTTTAACTCTATGGCCGAGCGAGTTGGGGCGAGCGCCTCAGCGTACTGGGGAAAATTTATTTAGTGGCGTATCCAGAGAATGAATCCAGACCTTCCTACCCTGGCTAGAATAGGTTGGTACCATGTAGGATAACCCGTCCTTCCTGCCATAGTTAGAGTACATATGTACGTTAAGCACCAAATAAAATTAAATTAAAAAAAATCTTTGACAAGGATATAAATAATGCAGCGGTAATTTGTATCGAATATTAATATTCGGTGTCAAGCACTCTGTATAACTCTTGGACCTCTCATGAAATAATAACGTTGATTTATATTTCAAATCAAAATTCATTATATATGCTGGGACCGAGCAGGATCAGTTCGGCAATGAAATTGAAAATACCCGCTTCATTAAGGGAGTATTAAATTGAATTTGAGGTATAGCCCTAACCCTCAATGGCATGATAATAGTCCCTCCTGGGGCAGATTGATGGTTCGCTGTTCCGATACAAGGTGTTGGGGATGGTAAATGAAGATTGGCTACCACCGCCCTGGGGGTCCTGTTCCTCCGGATATCCCGGAATAAATGATCATCTATTAGCATTGTGAAACAGGTCATTACCGTCGGAATGCTACGGAAAAATAACTCATAGTATAAGAAGTCATCTTTGATTTTTATAGTCATTTATAATGTAATAATTATTTTATACGTATTCTTCAAGAAAAGCCTTATTTATTTTTTATTTTTTGTAAGACATGTGGCGAGGGTAACATTTAGAATATCCTGCCCTATACGTTTTATAAGTAAAGGTCACTGAGGAGGAAGGCGTCTGGTCTCGTGTCTGGTCGTCGCTCGGGAGGTCAAAAACATTCTTATCATGGAACAGAATAATATAATTAAAAAAATAAAATACTTGAAATTTTTTATTATTTACATATAAGTTTTGAGGCATTTGGGATAAGTTTGAGTTATTTTTATTTTGCTTGTTTGTGCATATTTTACCCTTAATACATATTTGGAACTCTGGATGTTTATCTACATATTCGGCATATCAGCATTTGACAAATAATACCCAAAAAATAGCTTAGGAAACTCCCTCTATTTTTTTTTTCCCCGCTTGATTGATGAGGTCGTGTTCATTAAGTGCTGATTATTTGTTAATGTCCGACTTTTCTTTTTGTTTTTTAATAGTCTTTTCTCTTTTCAATACAATTAGATGTTTAGAAGTTGAGTTTGTACTTATGCATAAGTATGTATTGCATTTTACTTGTTTGTCTAAATAATGCAGATAGTTCCATACATGTGTGTGTATCTTTATTGCACATAATGCACAGCCCTAAATTCATGATTAAATTCATAGCACGCAACCCCTTATTAGGAGAACATTCCCGGAGTTAACACTTAGTTGATGAAAAAAGTAAATTCATTCCATTCCATATTGTTTCACAAATTTAATATATATTTTTTTTAATGGATTGCTACTTCTTAATACAGGTAAACTATTGAATTATTAACATGAGGTTGTGACCGACCTAATTCTGATCCAGCTTCTTGTATTACTAACTTCTAATTTATTAATACAATATTTAAAAAAAAATGGGGACAAATTTACTATTTAATAGAACAGCTTCCTTATAGCTCAGATAATTATCTAAAAAAAATTTTTTTTTTAAACAATTAGACTGAACTTATCCAAAACATTTTTGACATGGATATGTCTTTTGGCTGGTGGACGGTCTTTTTTCACCCTCAAAAATGTGACATTTTGACAAAATATTGCTCGGATCGAAAATTTTCTGACCGTTTTCTCATCAGAAATATAATTAGAATATTTTTTGTTTTATAACATTTGTCGCTGGGACCAACTATTTATGATCTATATTGATATGAATGAAATAAGTCACGCTTGCCTATATTTTTTAAGAGTTGGTGATTCTTTCACACGCTGTAGGTATGTTTGGGTTTGCCCAAAATTGCCGGCAGTTTCCTTATCAGAAGCAATAGATATAAAAGCAATAGGTTATAGATGGACATAATGATGGTTTATTGCTTTTCCTATTCAGATAAAAATTTAATTTTTTTTAATTATGTTTTCCATAAATCCATTTTTTTTTTTTTAATTTGTATAACTAAGTAGAGTTTTTTATTTTTGATTTGACAAGTGAATTTCCAATAATAAAAATTATCGACTATCGTTGTTCATTATAAAATTAAAAGAATAATGCATTTTAAGAATAATTTTAGTTAATGAATATATCTACCTATATCAGCATTCAAAGTACATCTAACTTTGTATGCGAAATTATGAAACTAGTTTTAAGATTTTATTCACTTATTTAATGCATATGAACTCAACAGCAAGACTCTCAAAGAGATTTGGCAAACATGTTTTGTTATCCAGAGACTCTTTTAATCGGAGTGTCGAGTTCTTATTCAAAGACATGTGATTAACGTCAATAACTTCTCTAAAATTCCTTTATAGCTCATACATTTATATACCTACTTTGTACATGCAGTTTTTATATATCTACCTTTATATATTTATACACATTCTTAATACATGACCAACCTCCATAAATATCTTATGTAAATACAAATCACATAGGGATGAAAAAAATAGCATCGATGAATTCGTACTATTGTGGGTCGTATTTCTGCTACATATATGTATATAATTCTTATCATTTTAGTTTAAATTAATATACCTGTTAGTTACTAAAAAATAAATAAATAAATAAAATACCTGAAAAAGTATCATTACAATAACAATTAAATAGTAAGTAGCAAAAAAACAATATATGTTTCAAGAAAGGCTATCCGCCTATTCTGGACACACGAAAATAGATCTGTTTGTATCAGGAAGGCTAAGAAGTAATGGGTTCAACTAACCACGGAACTCAATAAAAACGTTTCTTTTCAGACCTCACATATAACTGATGAAGGTGTTGTATACCTATTAAAAGAAATAAATAAATAATTTTATGAATGTGAAAATAAAAACATTTTGATGAATAAATAGGATGAATAGCTTCTACTTATCTATAATTTGAAAACATACAGGCATTATTATATGATATATTTATAATCTATACCATTATATAAAAGGATAAGCCATTTTCCTTTTGTGATCACTAACCACAAAAACTACTTAACCAATCTATACTAAATTTTAAACACAGTTACAGGAATGTTTGTCAATAATAAAATCTTCTGATTTTTAATTAATGTGTTGTCAAAAAAGCGATAATGTGTGGACAATAGTGAAGTTTGGAAATTGACCGATAGGTGGTAAGGGAAATTATACATGATAAGTTACAAAGGTACGGTGTTATATTGAGCTTAAAATTGATAATAACATTTACCGATATGCGATTAAATAATTAAAAAAAGATTTAAATATGAAATGGGACATGTGAATCCTAGTGAAGTTTGAAAATCGACCGATATGTGGTTAGCAGCATTCTGCAATAGAGTTTACAGTAATAAAAGTAATGAATTAATCTGTACCAAATTTTAACTACATTATTTTCATAGTTCTATGAAGGTTTAGCAGTAGTAAAATTTACAATAATAAAAATTAAAATGTACAATGTTGAGTGGCAGAAACGAGACTAACCACACTGTCATATACTTTTATGTCAAAAATTAATTTCCAACCAGATAAAATCAACAAAATCATTTATACAGAATAAAAATTATTACCAAATCAAAATGCCGATCCTTTGTTTTTTGATATTGTGTGTCTAATAGTGCAGCCGCAAGAGTTCCTTAATAGTATGTCTATCTGGATTACCGACTCTTACGGTTTTTTTTTTTTTTTAAACCTTTATTGAGTAATTATCACTATCTGCCAAATGTGGGAAATAGATAATGTAGATGACGTAGATTACATTCATACATTATTTACAATGAGAAAAAAAAATTAATAAAAAAAAAATTATATATATATATATATATATATATATATATATATATATATATATATATATATATATATATATATAAAAAAGATAACAGAAAAGAACTTACTATACATAAACAATATAAAGTATACAATATTCATATAAATAAAATGAACTACTAAAATAAAATAGAACAAATAAAAATAAATAAATAGTAATAATAAAAAATAAAACACAATTAAATTATAAGTTAAAAACACAATCATACTTTATTTACCATACAAACTCATCCTAGGGACCCCTAGCCAGACCCCTCCCTCCAATTGTGGAGGGACAAGCACGGCACAGAGAGGTCCCAGCTCTTCTCTCTCAGCTGCGTCTGGAGAGTGAATGAAAGCTCTATAGTGACTCATAATGTACATTAAAATTAAAAGTTGGATGTCTAGTTATGCTTTTACTTAATTCTTCAACAACCTAATCTGTTCAATTTTAACCAGTTTAAATACATTGAAGAAATAATGCTCAATTGCATACTTCAATAGAATATTTTTATTGATAAACAAAACTTTAGTTATGATTTAAAATTATCTAAGTTCTTTACTTATGAGAGCGGGCGAAGCCGAGACGGTGGATTCTATTATGATATATTTGTAATATGATATAAACATGCTATTCTTTATCTTATGTCATATTAGTATTCATAGTAACGTTTATTATAGATGCCTACTATTTCCTTTATCTGATATATAAGTTTTTAAAAGTTTTAATTTGTTTGCGATATCATATTCTTTGTTGATACTTACTTTCCAAAATAGACTACACACAGTTTTCCAGTGATGATTAACAACAAATTCTCATAACAAATTTAATTCTGATGGCTCATAACTGCCAGTAACCGCAGTGCTCCTATATTCAGAGGACTGATACCTCCGGGGCGGCATATAGACATTGATGTAAGACAGAGTGGGTATAATGGCTGGGTCTTGAGCTCAATGACAGGCCTCACCGCTCAGATTCAACCTAACAAATGCTAATAGCCAAGTCCGTAGCTCGTCTTCTAGATTTATCGCTAATAGACCTCTAACAACTTGTTCAGAAAAAATTACTTCTTAATTCCTTAATCAGCAACTTCCCTAACATGAATACCTATCAATAACCAGGACACAGCCATCGAAAAATTCACTGTTTATCGGCTCCTCTATTAATTTGCTAGTGCGTAATTATTCTTCATGGATCTAGTTATTTCTGTCAATTACTATGACTTAATAAACTTATAACTCTTAAACCTATTTGGAACTGCGGACTACAGCTGTAGAAGGCCCAAAAATAATCAAACATCAAACGGATCTAATCCTTTATATAAAAAATCCTGCTTGCACAAGCATAACTAACGCGCCATATTAAGTCTTCAAGAAAACATATCATGACCTTAATGTTCCTTATGACCAAGGTATACCAGCCTAATTTTCAAAATTTCATCAGGACCTTCCAACTTATCTAAAGGTCCAAACTAACTTAGTTCCTCTCATTCCTATAATCGTCCTCGGAGTTTAAAATAGCTGTGAGATTCAAAAGCTTCTTGAAAGAACTCTTGAAGAACTGTTACTCCTCACACATGGAAAGACCGCGATCGGGAGTCCCGATTTTTTAATTTTATTTATTTATTAAATTGAAATTTAAAACTGTACAAATGTATACATCAAGTAATGTGTAAATTAGTATTACAATAACATGCCAAAACCTGAAAAGAACTACTCATTAGTAGCACTTATAAAAATTCTACACTAGATCTCTAGGTCATACATATTCTTTTCAGACGCCTTGGAGAATTATTGGAAATGGAGTGGGAGGCAAGTTGAGAAACTAGTAAATTTGAGTGTTTATGGAACTTTCAATGAATGGATAGGTATCTGGTGTGGGCTAAATCAGCAATATATGGAACATGGAAGGTCTTTATGGATAAGTTTATTGGTGACGAAGTTAGGAGCGTTGAGGATTTTTCGAAGGATTTTGGATTGTAAGGATTGGATATGAGATGAATTGGTTGGTTTAGTGGAGCCCAAAAGCTCAACTCCGTACATCCAAATATGTCTAGTCACAGCCATGTAAACAAGTCTTTTGTTATTAACTGGGAGCTTTGAACGTTTGTCTAGTAAATGTTGAAGTATCTGTAACGACGAGGAGTTTTTTGTCTTTTTGGTCTTGTATGTGGATTCCAAGTAAGACCTTTGTCCAAGTGGAGTCCTAGGTAGCGGATCAGATCAACTGAGATTACTAAATTATTATTAAAGGATACTTTAGGACAGGAATATGTTTTTAATTTATTTTTCTTACCTTCTACTATTTGTTTAGTTATATCACATTTCTATTCTCTATTATTCTTAAGGATAAATATTTATCAAATATACAAAATGTTTCCATTCACTGTTCTAACCGCTCTCTTTCTAATGCATTGGTTTTGTAGATCAGAAGGCCATATATTCTCGTACAGCTTTTTTCATATATAGTCCAAGCCATCTATTTTACCGATTTTGTACTCAAAGAAAACCGTGTGGTATGTCATATTTTATTTAAGCCAATAAATCTGACATTTAAAAGTTTATCGACCCTCGACACGCGGGGTATGAACACGAGCCAAGAAAAAAATCAACACAGTGAACTTTGGAAGATCTTAAACTGCGAAATTCTATTTTTTTTTTTTTTTTTTTTTTTATTTTTTTTTTTTTTATTTATTTTTTTTCAATAGGAAGATTTGAGTGACAAAGGGCTAAATACTCGTTTGGCCTCTGAATTATCTATTTTTTTTTTTTTTTTTTTAAATTCATATTAAGAAATACAACCAATGTTACTTGAAAAATTATTTTTGTAAACTGACATTAAAATAATGATTTCTTTTTTTAAGTGCATGTTAATTTTTAATTTACTATTTGTTTCGAATATGGGTTTTATCGTTTATAATAGAAAGAATGATGAAGCGATTTTCGCAAGCTTATTTCCTCACCATAAATTGTTTATTTATTACGGAAGAGATGCAAGAACAATTAATTAGGCACTTTATCTTGGACTTAAAGGAAAATATACGTTCAGCTTATATAAGTTTAAACATCTTAAGTTATGAATAAATTTACATCTGAATTATATCATTTTATAGCCAAAATGAGATAAATATTTTATTTTAAGATTAAAATAATTTATTTACAAACTGGCTTTACCTGCTAAGTAGCTAATAACCAAATCAGAATAATTAAAATTGCAAATATACGTGTGGTAAGATATATTTCATCACTGTAACGTGTTTATAGTCAAGCTGTCAGCAAATGTGAAACAGTATCTTAATCTATTTTTATTTTATATATTTATGGAGGCTGATTATATTACAAAATATATCTAGTAAATATTTATATAAAACATGACTCTAATCAAATGACGTGTAGAGAAACTATCCTTCAATTAGTGGATCTTTTATTTTATTTTCAGAACCTCATAGGATTTGAAAATGGAATCGTAAGATGAGAGATATACAGATTTAAGGGAGTATGGAATTTATTAAGGAAGAATAAATATCTAGTTTGGGAAAAATCAACATGTGGGACGAAGTCATTATAAATGAGATTTTTAATTAGGGAATTGGTGATTTTAAAAAGGATTTTGGAAAAGAAGGATTGGATATTAGGGGAATACAGTGGCCCAGTGAAGCCCAAAAGTTCAACTCCGTAGGTCCAAATAGAAATTAAATAACCATATAACAAGGGGCAGAGTGTAACATCTGTCTTTTGTAATTTGACTAAGGTGTCCCTTTATATATTTGTCAATCTCATATGCCGCAATCATAAACAGCTTTCATTGGACGTCAAATTGCAGGATAAACGGAAGAATAATACATGTTTTTTGTAACAAATAAATTTTGTAGAAAAACTAATGATTTCTGTTGAGTAAGTATATTTTACCTTACTCTTCAGTAAGATGGTGTTTGAATAGTAAACGAAGTTTATTGCAATTTCTAACTAATATAATTTTAGTGAATTTTTGTTTCAAGCAGTGTGGGGCACAATGTAACATTACGTGTTATATTGTGATTCATCTAATAATATATTTTTTCCTAGATTAGTTAAATCGAAACTAGTTCAGAATATCAGAATACCAAGTCTCATCCTTTCACAACAATTGACCCAGTAACTGATCTTTTTAAAGAATATGTAAGCTTTATCTAAGGGAGTTTATATTTTAATCTTTGCATTAGAATAAAGAAAGAGAAGTAATGCCGTATAAGAATACGTCAGATTACTTCTTCTGATTCTGAGAATAGACATTTTTATTTGTTTTTACTTTTGTATGTATTGTTATTTACAACTGTATACAATAAATAAATGTGCGTTAAAATATTTACGTATAATAACGTGTCGATAACAGTATAGTAATAAATTATGAATATATTTGTTGGTTGGCTCTGGGTTTTTGAAAATTTTCTCTATTTCTAATGCTTAAAGTTAAATTTAGAAGAAAAAAAAAACTGCAATAAAAGGACCCACTCCAGAATACTCTAAGGATTGAGAGCGAATGGGAGACGTGACACAAGCAGCTCTTAAATCACACATTTTATCGCTGGAGTCTAGTTGAAGCTGCATTTAGAAGATAAAATATATTGCAGTGGGGTAGGCTACTGTTTTAAATAGGACTAGAGCTCTTACAATGTTGAAAAAATAACTATTTGTAGCTTTTATATAAAGTGGAATTATGATGTTTTACTTAAAATATTATTCTCATATCTCATACATTCTTTGACTCTCCAAACTTAAAATAATTTTCAATTATATCCTGAGTTTGATTTTGATAATAAACCATGCTTGAAAGATTTGAAAAGATATGATTTGTTATGATTTATAACATCATTATTAAAATATATTAATACGATATCTTATCTTCATATTACATAGTTTCTATTAATAATAAAATTCTATTAATAATAATGATTTATTTTATTAGTAAAGTGTACACAGGAACTAGTAAGTAAGCAAGGAGACCCCGTATAACTGTCAGCCTACAGTAATTAACACCCAGGGCTTGGGGGTGACTTGAGATATATATATTATCTTTTTCTTCTCCATAGTAACAATATGAAAGAGTCCTTGATTCAGAAAATAGCCACACCCCATGCAAGAAAGCATGTTATGTACTTTGCTAATTACGAGTTATATATTTTCAGGGGACAGGCTGTATATAGGTGGACAAAGTATCCATAATAAATATTACTTTTTCTTCTTCGTCTATATAAACATAAACGTTAATAAATCCCACTAAGAATTTTTGGAATAATTGAAAATACATTTCAAATAAAACGATCTACAGTCAACGTCAAAATGTTAGACACACCTTTGAAATAAGAAAAATATTTTATGATTTCTTTATTTTCGATTGATATTAATTTTTTTACAGAGCATGAAGAAAATGAGACAGAATTACTAGACCTAGATGAAAAGTTAAATCCATGTTAGTAAAAATTTAAAATGATAACTCATCACACTGTCGTTTATTTTTACGATTTTGTTAATCTTTTTGAGGTTGAGACCAATTAATACCATTTCTACTTTAGAGCTGTATTGAATTAGTACGAAAGTAGACAAATGAACACGTCAATTATGGAGAAAATTAAATATATTTTTTTTATAACAAGAATGCCATTTGATTTCTACGGAACCCAGCGCTCAACTGGAGGTTGAAACGGAGGACTTCATGGTTCATCGTTACAAGAAAAACCGAATTTGCATCAAACTATTGTAAAACGGTAAGGGCAATCACTGAGGAAGCCTTTAGCGGAACGATTTAGGAAACGAACTTTAGAAATGTCCAAAGATTATTAAAAAATTCAAAAACACTAGTTTGAAAAAAAGAAACCTATTTTTTAACCTCACATATTAGCTAGTATGGCCTTGTAGCGTTATGGACTGAGCAACGGAAGAAAGTTGTCTTTAGAGATTTAAAAAAAATAATCTTGATGGGCCAGTTAGATTTTCATGACTTAAGAAAAGAAGAAAAAGATTGATCAAAACAGAGAAAAATGACTAATTTGTGACGGCTAAAGAACTGGCTTTACTATTTCTAACTACTGTTTTTGATTTTCCTAATAACCATTAGACATTTCTAAGGGCCGTTTGAGCTTCAGACTTCCTCAGAGATTGTCCTTGCCGTTTTACAATAGTTAGATCCATATTCTGTTTTTCTTGTAACGATAAATCATGGAGTCTTCAGTTGAGCGGTGGGTTCCATAGGACTCTCCGAGTCTTCAAAACTTCGCAACTAATGAAAACTCGGTTTAGTGCGGTGACCGATCTCCATAGGACTCATTCCATCCCCACTAGTGAAGAAATCAAATGGCGCTCTTCTTATAAAAAACATTAATTTTTCTCTATAATTGACGAGTTTAATTGTGTCTAATTTCGTACAAATTAAACACAGCTCTAAAGTAAAAATGGTATTTATTGGTCTCAACCTCAAAAAGATTAACAAAATCGTAAAAATAAACGACAGTGTGTCTATCATTTTGACGTACATAAAATATAGATTTTTACTTACACGGATTTAACGATTCAACAAGGTCCTTTTCAAAAATCTTATCTTATACTTCAAGCTCAGTTAAAAAACTTATATCAATCGAAAATAAATAAATCATAAAAAGTTTTTCATATTTACAAAGGTGTGTCTAACATTTTGACACTGAGTGTAGTATCATAGATCTTTTTCCGGTGAATCACTTCAGAAATTCAGAAAATGATTTATGTTTACACAAGAAGAAAGAGAACAGGAATACTTCTCGAAGCGGGAACGGAATCGCCGAAGGGCTGAGATAGAAGAGGACAGCTCTATTACCGGCCTTGAGAGAATGACAGATCGCAGCGGGCAACGACAGCCCCGGTGGATGATATATGTTAATTATCCCGCAGAGGATATTCTATAGCTGTCAGCTCTCTTATCGGCAACAGTATCGCGGTTGTATCCCCAATCACCAGCCTTATTTGTTCTTCCACTTCTTCATTCATTCCATCAATTATCTTTCTATCTACTCTTATGATATATTCGTAGTCATCGCCCTCATATATATCATTATGGGGAAATAGACACCCTGCAAACATAAAATATAAACATATTGTATGAATTTACAATACCCATATGTCATAGGTTGCAAATAAGGAAGTAACATGAATGAATCTACAGATCGTATATATAGTATCCTTGGCTAGGACTCAGTAGTTGCTCCCCAAGGAGGAGGTCATGTTTTTGTATTGTACGAATATTTTATTTATTATTTCGCGATTAACGAAAGGCTATATTTATGTGTATTGTAAGTAGAGGCGGGAATCGATACACGATATATTAAAAATATAGATATTATTCTTTTATAGTCTGATATTTTTTTTTTCAAATAGTTGTCTTTAGGCTCAGGGTCAATGGATTTCTTTTTTTTTTTTGTAACTTTTTCGCACCCTCGAAAATGTAACACGCCACGCATTCTGTTGGTGTTGCTCGGATTGAATTTTTTTTTTTTTTTTTTTTCATAATAAATCTTTAATTGAGAAAGAATTATAGTCTGCCTCAAGGAGGGCAATAAGTAATATGGGCGACCCTACGGATCCCTTCACACAATAAATAAAATTTGAATAAATGTAATGAAAAGAAAAAGTAAAAATAAATAAATAAAATAAATAAAGTGAAAAATAATATAAATCAATAAAGAACCTCGAACTATACAAAAAAAAGTAGTGAAATAATAAAATTTAAAAAAAAAAACTGATATCAAGAAAATAAGAAAAAAAATAAAATTAAAATACATAGTAAGAACAAAATCCAGGTTTAAATTAAAAGTTAAAAACTTAAAAAATACAACCATACTTATTTACAATATACACACATCCTAGAGATCCCCCGACCAGACTTGTCTCTCCAACTGTGATGAACAAGTCAATCCAAAGAAACACCAACGCTGCAAAAAACCAGTGGAGGATAAGTGAGAGCGCTATAGTACAATCACTCAGGGCATGAGTTCAGAAGCTGGCCATTGCCAAAACTCCTTGTCGAATTTTTACAATAGATCACGAGGCCACTGCGTTTTTAACCTGAAGGAGGATTATAAGGGTTAGTGGAACTGGGTAGGGATTGTGCGAGTGGATTTTGATGATGAGAATGTTTTTGATGAAAATGTGAATTGAAAATTAGAGGAGAGTTTCCTTAACAGAAAGTTAATAGAAAATGTAACATAAGTCGATTAGACCAACTGTTTAGGGGCTATATTGGTGTGAATGAAAAACGTAAAACGTGACAGTTTTAATTCATAACAATATAGCCAGCATGTATTAAGCGTCGGGTCTGTTTTTAATACTGAATACAACATTTTTTCTCAATGTCTCATAATGTGTGATTTTTTAATAAAGAAATATTGAAAGATACTGTTTTATGTTTACTCGCTCGTCCTATAAATTCTATAAACAAAAATATGGCTTCCAACCACAAAATTACGTGAATAGTTGTTTTTTGTTTGTTTATCGGGGCTTAACGTTCTTTTTGTGCTCCAACTAGGGCAGGAATGACGGGTTATCCTACACGTTACCAACACATTCTAGCCAGGATGAAAAGGTCAAGATTCATTCGGTGGGGTCCACCTCAAAATAAATTTTAACCCGCCTAGGTGGTGTTCGAACTCCATCGAGAATTACCACTTGACACATTTTATACATACGAATTTAGTGTAATTTGTGTTCAGTGCATACATTTTAAAACAATGGTTAAAAATCAACAGCTCATAAAAGAAACCATGATAAAAATGATTTATCAAAACTGTCAAGTCTTTATATTTTAAAACTTAGATTTAATCAAGCAGTCGATTTTAAATTTCAAACTTTTAATTGCATTTTCCTAAAAAATATGATTTTTGCACTTAACATACTTTTCCTATTGGATATTTTTTTCTATAAGTGCCAAGTCACCCTCACGGATTACAATATTATTCCTTTATGTAATCACTTTTATTTTATCTTATAGCTTTCATTTAATATGATTATCTAATATCGCCTAGCTTTCACTTCCAGACAGCAGCGGTAACCCACCTCCAATCAGCGAATCATTTTAATTATTCTATTCTGAAAGTTATAATATTTCATTGATGTAATTTATATCTAAAGAACTATACCATTATATATCTCTGATATGTTTGTTTATTTTAATCTTATTAAATGACATTCTCAAATCAGTTCGCTTTAAATCTATTAAAAGGATGGTTGCAAAAATAACGAGTAGCTGTAAATAAAAAAAAAAATCAAACGTTTTACTTGTTACTGTGGGCGGAATTTATTCAGTGGAGTGGGATGCAGTTACAGTTTTAAATGCCCATGTTTGTCAATTTAATGAATGCATTTAATGATTGCATCTGAGATCCTTGACATTACAAGTTCAGTAATTGCTACAAAGTAAAAAAGAATTCCTTGTTGAAATATTCTTTCCATGTACTCCTTTATCTCTTGAGGGGTGGTAAGCAGGTATTTAAAGACTAGTTCCAAATGTTAAACATTCATGATCAGTTTTGATCATAGCGAAATTCAAAAGGTTAGCTATTTGATGAGCAGATCTCATATATATATATATATATATATATATATATATATATATATATATATATATATATATACAGGGTGATATATATATATATATTATAACCTCACTAATCCTAATAAGGGGTGAGAACGGCCAAAAGATCGGATTAACTGAAGATTTAAGCAAGTTTTTTATAGTTCAAAGTGTATTATTATTGTATAAAAGTTACATATTAGCATTACAGTTATTAGGCATTAAAGTTATATATTTTACAAAAAAGTAAATAGTAACGTACGTTGAATACAATAGACTTAATATGTTTGCAAAGAAATATTTTAGCCAGTTAATTAAATATACCAGCATTGACCATGATAACACTGTATTGCGTTTGGTTTACAGCAAACTAACTTATTTTCAAAATCGTTCCTAATAAAGTATACTCTAAAGGTCGTTGTTAAGGACGTACAGGTCAAAAACCGTAAAAAAACAAAAACATGATTGGTGGCACTTGATGAGATAATTCTGAAAAATTGATAGCTTATATCTTATAATTAGTCCCCGTTTAAGGTGCGCAGCAATCAAATTGTAGAAAATTTAGTCTTAATAATTTTTTTTTTTATTTTTTTAGCCAGAGTTCTATTGAAGTCCCATACTGGCCTGGGTGGGATGGTCAAGATTTATTCATGGGTTCGCCACGAAATAAATTTTAACCCGCCCAGGTGGGATTTGAACCCACGACTTTCTGGGACCCTCACCCCAACTCACCCGGTCATTGGATCTCCGTCTTACTAATTTTGAATATAATGAGGTTTTCTCTAGAACAAACCGATAGTAGATATTTTGGGGAATTGTATTTCGAAATATCTGACGCTTTGACGCTACCAATTAGCCCAGCGCTCGCTAATTGATCCTGATATGATTTTCAACAAAAAGCACTACACTGACAATACATTATAAAATCAAAACTATCCGATCTTTTGCATACCAAAATGTTTAATTTTACTGAACCTTTAGGGATTTCGTGAAAATATTTCCCCCCTCCCCCCCACCGGACTCCGCAGGAGGTTCGAATTAACTGCAGAGTTGGACTAGCTGAAGTCGGATAAGTGAGGTTCTACGGTATATATTAATTTTAAAATGTGAGATAAGAAATTCAACATGATGATAGTTACGTACGGAGGTAAAGCGGAAGGGCTTCTTAAAGCATTCGTTTCATAGAGTAAACTGAGGAGTAATAGACGGAAAAGGAGGTGAAGTAGTCAGGTAAATAGACAATCCCTTAGGTTTTCTCTTTGTATTGACTCTTTTTGTATTCCAACTCTAAACAAATTTAAATTATAACAATTGGAAATAGTTAGCTGGTCATTTAAACAAAAATTTAAATTGTTTTTAGATTATTATTAGCTTGATATAAAATTTCATTGTGTGAATGGCTACAAACATATAACTCAAAAGTAGTGGTTTGGATTTGAAACCAGCCCCTCCATATACCCATTGCAGCAGATTAATACTTCATACACATATACCCTCTAACAGCTAACGACATCGAATTAAGAGAAACAAATAATCGAACATGGCGTACAAATCATGCACTAAAAATTCACCTGCAGCTGATCTTATAAATGGGATAAGTTTATTTAAATAGATTTAACTAATATTGGTTAATATACAAATCATAGCAGCGTTGATAATCGTAGATTGTTCGAAGGCCTTCGATTCCGTCTTTCACAGTATGCGATTAAAAATATAGTTAAAAATTATAATAAGTAGAACCTATTTTTCAGGCGTTTGTCAAAATAGCTTAGAAAATCATACATGTTTCGTATCACTGCCTTATAATTAGCCAAACAGAATTAATTTTGTATCTGCTATTCAGATTTGATAATTCGTTAAATATAATAGCGATACCGTGACTAAAGGTATAATTCGAGGTGAGAACTGAAACGGCTCTCCACAATTAACTGCCCTACAAACATGATTACAGATGGTTATCATAATATCGATTTCTAACGTCGTTTGAGAGTTAATTACAATATGTCATTACAAAGGAATTATCTAATTAAAACACTAAAGTGTGATTTTATTTCTCCAAAAGCAATAATGTAATCCGTGGAATAGAGTGGGTTGTATGAAATAAAAATCTTTTTAAATTAAAACCTTCCTGCAATACAGCACTGATTATTTATAATTAGGATTGATGAATTGATTATCAATGCAATTGGAATTAATTTCTGTAAAATAGTTCAAAAACATATAAGATTTTTAAAACATCAGCACTTTCTTACATATATTATATATACATTAATGTTTTTAAAAATGTAGGACAAGAATTGGAATAATTGGTACTCCCCTAAGAAGGCGAAACGGACTTCTGAAAAATATCAGTAACGGAAAGTGCCACCTAGGTTAAACCTTTGGGTTTTTCCTATGACTGGTTTTTTCCCGCTACTATTAGAAAAATATTTTTAACTCATTGATGGTTTAACCTAACTGGTCTTAGAAATGGAATAAAACATGATGGATGACTTTACAAAAAAAATTAACTAATTGTAGTAAATATACAAATCATAACAGCGTTGATATTTTTATATTGCTCGAAGGCCTTCGATTCCGTCTTTCACAGTATGCGATTAAAAATATTGTTTAAAATCACAACAATTAGAACCTATTTTTCAGGCGGTTGTCATAAAAGTTTAGGAAATCATATATGGATATGACCCTTTCCATCCCCCCTTCCACTCTTCTAAAAAAAACAATCCAATAGATGTAGCAATTAATTCATTAATCCCAATTTTATTGATCCTTCTAAACTTTAGGTGATATATTTTATATTTTCATTTGGAAGACATAAAAAAATAAATAAATCCCACAACCGTTAAAATATTCTTAGCCCTGTTTCATCAACATAAATTTTTAAAATACTTGAGCGATTGTATGCTAACTTCTTCGGTCCTATAATTAATTAATGTGAGCCTGACAGATTACTCCCAACAAAAAGAGGAAGTTTCCTTATTATTATTCTAATTCTTCCAAAGCTTTCTTCTGTCCTTAAAGCTGAATATTCTAAGCCCTTGGTGACCCAAGTCAAGTTCTATAAGGCTCTAATTCTGCTGAGTCATGTGATTCAATCATGCCGCGTTATATTGTATGTTCCATAGCAGCTGCAGCAGTTCACCAAACTTGATTATATCCTGTAGAAACGACAAACTCCTGTGAACCGAAAAATAAAACAAAAACAAACTTTTTTATTTTCCCGAAGAATAAGACTATATACACTACCCGATATTGCTGGTTAAACTAATTTGTTAATAATAGTGATGAGACCATTTGTGATGGGTTGGGGTAGTTTAGAACTAGTCCCGAACAGACCGAAACATTGGTAGGATGTTAGGTCTAACTCTGGAGATTTAAATTTGGACAAGACTCAATGAATAAATCAATGAGATGATTATTAGTGGTCTCGCCATTTTTAGCTACGGGTTCTCTTAGCCTTATAAGGATGGGATGACATATGGATAAATACATAAAGTCAAATTGAATGTACAGTGTGTGCTTATATAAAAAAACATTCCAATGAACATCACATATTTCCTATAATTATACTGTTTTTAAATATTTTCATACCCAATGAATCCTTTAATATTTACTATCTATTTTAAATATTTTAATGTCTATGCAATCATTATACTAATTATAGTATAATCCTATCCTATCCTATCCTGCTATAAGGACACTGTTTTACAGATCTGCCAGGATCCTTGGAAATCGTTGGCCACTCTCTCCTTCCACATTAGAATTAGTTTTCGTCCTTAAGGATGCTGTTTTAAGATGGCGGAATTTAACGATTTTTTTAGTTTTCCGTTCTTAAGGATAATATATTGAAATATTTAACGGTTTTTAAGTTATCCGAAAGAAAGATAACTTCCGCCATTGTTGTCCTTGAGGATACTGTTTTGAAATATTTAACGATTTTAAGATGGTGGAAGAATAACTTCCGCCATTGTTGTCCTATTCTAGGATAGTCCGAGCCATTCCAATTATTATTTGTTTGTTTTTTTATATTAATAAATGGAGGATAAGAAAAAAAAATTGCAATTATTATAGATTTTATTCGAGAAGTAATCAAGTATTATGAAAAATTATATACTGAATATATGATCGATTCCAGGTAATCTAAATATTTCCCCGAATTTCGGTTTGAAAAAGATTTAGTCTGTCTTTGAAGGTTATAAAACCAATACTAAACAATTAAATCTGTCATGTGTCAGATACAGTATTACTGGAATCGAACACTATCGTAAAAAAACAAAAAAGGTTTTATGAATACGTACATTTTTTTTTTTTTTTTTTTTTTTTTTTTTTTTTTTTTTTTTTTTTTTTTTTTTTTTTTTTTTTTTTTTGTATAAATGACAACCATTCAAAGCGATAAGGCAGGATAAAATTATGAAAAGGAAAAGACAAAAAATGTTTTACCTTAAACGCCAGACAAGTCTTGAATCAAAAATAATTTGTTTTTTATGATGAAGCCAAATTTAGAACACAAGAATTCCTTGAGACATAAGCAGGAGCAGACCTTGCGAAGGATGGAGCAACTTAAAAGAGTAAATGTCAACACAGCATCGGTGATGAAAAAAATATTGATTTCATCATTGATTCTCTCATTTTTATCATTTAATTATTAATCATGTGCATTATTTGAGTTTTTGAAAAACTTATTTACATTTCATTAAAATAATTATAAATCAAAAATAGAAACGAATAATGTATATAACATTCACGTTCCAATTAATGACAATTCAATTTTTAATCAATCTATTCAAACTGAACTGAAAACCGAGTAAAAAAATAAATGAGCCATATTTTTAATTAATGAATGAAAAAATGGTCCCATTTAGGAGTAAAATGCCCTAAATTGCAAGGAAACTTGGAAATATTACTAATTGTATTTTTGTTTTAATTCAGAGATGTTTTATTTACTTTTTGTACATTTTTTATGAATGGGACCACTGTCTCAA
This sequence comes from Euschistus heros, assembly GCA_003667255.2. Taxonomy (NCBI): domain Eukaryota; kingdom Metazoa; phylum Arthropoda; class Insecta; order Hemiptera; family Pentatomidae; genus Euschistus; species Euschistus heros. The sequence goes on along the minus strand of RCWM02000022.1, from coordinate 545,714 downwards.
TTACTTATTGCTCTTGAATGAGGCATATTGTAATATTTATAGAATAAAAGTAGTTCTCTTCTTATAAAAATAAACACAATCACACAATATGCAATGTACAAAAAGTAAATAAATAATCTATAAATTAAAACCAAAACACAATTAGGTATATTTCCCAGTTTCCTTGCTATTTAGGGCATTTACTCCTAAATGAGACCGTTTTTCATCCATTGATTAAAAATTTGGCTCAGTTATTTTTTTACTCGGTTTTCAGTTCATTTTGAATAGATTGATTATATATATTTTCTAATTTAATAAACTCAATGAATGAATAAAATGATTCGGTATATCGATTACAAAAAAAAAATTACAGGAGTTGGTTCAAACACCTACTTATTTGTGTTTTATGTTTATCTATTTATGCTTACTAATATATCACTACATTGCCATTGTCGAATGAAGCATTTCATTATAGCAGCATTATATTATTATATAGAAAAAATATGTTAATTAGATATATATTTATAATTTTCTATATGTAGCTACATTAAGAAAATTTTACACATTCTCATTTTCTGTGAATCGAATTACAATAAAATATTGTATTATCAGTAGGTAGTACAAACTTAAAAGGAAATGCGCATGATTTGAACATATTATGTCCTTTTTAGATTATAAACTCATTTTTTGCAACTATATCCAGTATTGGGAGGCGCAGTAGCTCAGTAAGGTACTCAACTACCAAGGTTTTGGATTCGAATTCGAGTTCAGCTAAAGGCAAAAATAAATTTCTTTTATTTCAGGCGTGGATCGATCTTGAAGTCGGCATACGCTCCTGAGGCATATCCAACCCTCTATAAAGAGGGTAACATTAATTGAGGAAATACACATCCTTCCACAATCGTCGAATTAGTAACATATAGAACATCCTTACACAAGCATTGAACCCATTCATGGATATGTTGTATTGGTACAGGTTTTATTTTATTTAATTTTTTTATAAGCAGTATTCCTGTTCATCTATTTAGTACACACTTACTTGAGTTCTTCTCTAGGGATGAAATTAAACATTAAAACAGCTAAGTAACAGTCAGATAGAAAGGTTTGAATTCTTCATATTAAACTGATACACAACAGGAAGATTAAAGACTTATACAGGAAATAACCTACCCTATACGCTTCAAAAGAAGAAATCAGAGTAACGACAGAGGATCAGTTTATTTATACACAAGGAGACGTAGATAGAACATGTCGAACATACCGGGTAAAAGAAACTATTATTCTATGCTTTTCCAAAGAATCGTACTTTTTATTGTGCAAGAAAGATGTACGGTCCACGCTCAGTTATAATTGTAAATTACTACAAAGATGATAATAAATATTCATAAGTTAAAGACTCATTATATGATGACGCCGTTGATGCAGTATGAACCCAATAAAAACCCGAAGGTTATAAATAAACAAATCATGTTGATAACATCCATAGGGTAGTTAGTTCAATGAGATTCGAAAGCCTTTCTTCCCATAACAAGCGTGCTGACAGATATAAAAATAATGTTAATTCTTATTGTCGATCTCTAGATGTACAGTGTTTAATATGTTAACTAGGTTTATTTTTGACTGGAACGACTCAATAGGAACGAGGTATTGTTGCTAACAATTACAAGAAAGAAGGCGGAACAAAGAGAACGGGAGACGATAGGACTGAGACTCGCCCACTTCTCACCTACGCCTGCGGAGTCGCTCACCTGACCCTCGCCCGCTGGCATTCTGCTGACAGCCTGTCGAGTCAGCGGCTCCTAATGGCAGCAAAAAGAATATGACGACTCTTTTCTGTACACAGTTACGTTTTAATGGTCTACTATTTCTCCATTAGGAGGAAAATATTTCAGAGTGTGACCGAGGCTGCAAGATGTAAATAAAATAAAAACACCTAAAATTTCTAAATAGGCGCAAACATTCAAAGAGGTAATTACGATCCAACCTGATTTCTTAGCAGATTCATGGGGACTGAATGAGTTTTGCTAATTTTATATTTTTGTGCCAAAACAATATCTGCTTCATTCATAGCAAGTTATTTATGTATATATACATATATATGTCCAAGGTGAAGCTTGCTAACAATCTACTTTCTCAATTAAATGATATCTCTTTCTGAAACACTTTCAATAACCATGTGCACAAATTAAATACCAATCAAAATAATTTTTTCTCATTCTGAATATAATATTTAGGTTTTTCTATTGTATATAATAAGCATTGTATCAAAAGAATCATTTATTGTTTCATTTGTAGAATGTTTTCTTATTTTCCTGTTTATATATTTAATTAGTATCTATGTATACATTATCATTGTTATATTATTATTTCTTCTTTATTTTTTATTTTTATTATATTTATTCATAAAGATCACAATATAAAAATAAAAGCGAACAAATATAAAAAGAACGTTTTACGTGTAATATTTATTTGAGTTAATCATATATTACTATATATTATATGTTTTATTTTAACTTATTTCATTAATTAACTTAATTTTAGGAAAAAAAATCCGACTTCAAGATTGAACCTGCATGTACAAACTTGAACTAAGAAGTAGAAAACAATATTTTACTTACTTGAAAACAAAGAGTATTAAAGGATAATCAACGAAATTGTCGATACTTATATATCTACTCACAATTTATGATCAGTTTTTTTTTTGGAGTCGGTGCTAGCTAAGAAAGGCAGTTAAATCCTGCCTTTCTAACAAACTTTCTAAACTTATTTACAATTATCACGTTTCTTTTAATTTCTGTTTTTTTAGGTTGGTGCCGACAACGTAAACAACTGATAATAAATTGTGGATAGGTATAAAAGTATCGATAATTTCGTTGATTGTCCTGTAATACTCTTTGTTTAAAAAAAAAAAACCTGTACCACTTACAACCCATGAAGGGTCTCGGGTTCAGTACTTAGGTAGGCTGTACTGTTTCTGAGCCAACGGTTGTGAAAGGAGGTGATTTGGCTAGAATTCACGCTTAACCGCCAGGTTTTTCCCACAATTAAGGGTTCCCACTTTTTAGGAGGCTGGGTGTGCCCAGAAAAATAAATTTTCTGCCTTCAGTCGGACTCGGAACTCGGGCCCGGGAGCATGGTAGTCAAGTGCCTTACCCACTGAGCTACCGCGCCTCCTTTGTTTTAAAGTAATTAAAATATTATTTTTTACTTTCTTGTTCAAATTTGTACATGTAGGTTTAATCTTGAAGTCGGATTTTGTTTGTTTTGTTTTTTTCTTAAAATTAACTTTATTAATAAAATAAATTAAAATAAAACATATATATGATAAATAATATATGACAAACTTAAATAAATAATATATGAAAAACGTTAATTTTTTTTTTTTCATATTTTCTTTTTATATTAATTCTTTTTTATTTTTATGTTGTGTCATTAATATACAAAAATGACTTGTTATAAATGTAGCGAATATCATTTGGTACGAAAATATTAAGGGCCCATTTAGTCAGACTCATACAGTCCTCACGCATCTGCTAAATATTTTTCATTATTGTTTTCTTTTTTGTTCAATTTTGTACTTGTACTTTTAATCTTGAAGACGGCTTTTGTTTTTCTTCTAAAAATTAACTTTATTTTTCAGTTTTTAGTGGTAAGTGAGTTTATTTTGTTTTAATTTACTATTTGGTTTACGTTTGTACATGTAGGTTTAATCCTGAAGTGGGATTTTGTTCTTTTGTTTTTTTTTTTTTCTTAAATAACGCTGAGTTGATTTTAATAAAATTTATAGGACCACCTCGATTCATCGATTCATAATTGACGGAATAATCGCGTAACAAACATACGAGAAAACACTACAGTCGAATTGAGAACCTACTCCTTTTCGAAGTCGGTTAGTTGAAGATTCAAACGGTAGTTTCACTAAAGTGAATGGTAAATAGTCTAAAATTAAGTATTTACGAATCATTAGCAATAATGATATCGCAATAATAACATCTAATAATGATAATTAGCAATAATAACATCGTTAAAAACCATATAATATCGATAATAATATAATATTGAAGACCAAATTAATATTTCCAATAGTCCATATTAAATTTGTTTCCAGTACGAACAGAATAACTGACTAGCCATAGGAAAAACCTAAAGGACTGCCCATTAACCTGATTGGTAAATGTAAGGATTAATATTTAATTAACTCGCCAACTTCGGGTCTTTACACTTAGTCTACTAAAGATCCTATTATCTTTTAGAAGTCCTTTCCATTTTGCCTACTTATTTTTTTATTTATTTTTTATTTATTTATTTTATTTATAATATTTTATTTATTTTCATTTCTCGTCTTATATTTTATATGTTTGATTTAAAGTTACTTATTAAAATTATTTTGTGTAATCACTGTATCAATGTGTGATGTGTTGAAATTGTACTTTTAAAGAACTGATGAAGAATGTTTAACATTCAGAACTAGCCTTCGAATAAAAAAATTGCAATAGAAGTGTTAAATAATTCATTAATTCCGTTTGTTTGTATCCTTCTATGCCATCATGCGTCCCTCAAATGATTGGGACGTTCTTTTCCGTAACCCTCAATTTGTAGTCAATATATGTTCTTAATAATTATTTAGTATTATTTGTACCAAATATGATATTATAAGAATTATGCTAAGTATAAATAAATATCGAAAGAAAAACTTAATGAACAGAGGATATGTAAATATTATAACGGTCCAATGAAAGCGACAACTCTAAAGAAATATTCAGAAAAGAAATTTTATGGCCTTGGTTAGCTTTAAAAGGACCATTGAATACTAAAAAGCATATTATCTCGTCAATGCTGCCACTAACACCACATAAAGATATTTTTAAAACACCAGGTAGCAATTTAGATAAGCTGGATATCTTCGATTAGTAATTTCGTCCCATTTTCTTTGTTAAAATATCGTAATTTTTAAGCATCTTTCGGACATCATGTAGTAAAGCTAATAAACTGAGTCGGACGTAAATGAACTCTGATATTTTTAGCTATGCCAAAATCAGCGAAGAGAACTAGAGGAATGTCAGGGCGTAGGCCGGAGACAGATCCAAGCTGTAGATAGGAACACACTGTTGGAGGATTAGCTCCTAGTGATCTGATCTTTTCCGATACCTCATTAAATCTTGAATCGATTTAGATTTTGTACAATACAAGCAACGGGGCCACATCAGTATTATTCTATAATCTGCTTACAAAAACAATGGAATGGAACCGTTAAGTAGAAAGTTATTTGGTTATCTCTAACCATTGAGTGGCAGTATTTAACTTTTTTTTTATTATATACTTTATTGAAATTTACAACTGTATACAATATATACATATATAAGTAAATGTTTGATGAAATTATTACAATTACATGTCGTTAACTTTTAAAGGATAACCCATTAGTAGTACTTCAATAAATGTTGTACATTAGACAGTCTTTAGATCATCTTCTTTAAAGACGCCTCGCAGGGTTATCGAAAATCGATTGAGAAGCAAGTTGGGAGACTAGTGGATTTGATTGGGTATTTAGTTTATCATAGAAGGATAGGTATCTTATTCGGAGCAAAATAGGACATTTAGATCGTTATGGATAAGTTTATTAGAGACATAATAAGCATAATGAGCATTGAGGATCATAGCATTTTAATATTATTAATATTAGAAAAAAATATTAAGCATGTACTGTAATTCAAGTTTTGCAGATAAAAACAGGCAGTATAAATTTTATGTGTAAGTTTAATGACAAATATTCCTCAACTCTCATGGTTTTCCACATTCCAACCCAATAGAAGAATACAACTTTTGATTCTAAATTAATTTATACCTATAGGTAATTTTCGAAAAAAATAAAAATAAAAAAGTAGTGTTGATTTCCAGACTCTTCAAATACTCTTTAGTGAAAAAAATAATTAATTTTGCATTGCGTTTAGAAATTAATTAGTACAACATTTTTGATTACCTAAATAGGATAATTGTAGCGTATTCATTAAAGAGCTATTTCACTCACCTTCATTGGAAATGTTATTTTAAATGAATGTCATGAACAGGCACAAAGCCAAGCGGTGATCCTGACAATGATACGAGATGACGATACGAAAACCTTCACACCCTCAAGCCTGGCACGAGATTCTTATCAGTGTAACTTTTGGCTATTACATTATCTAGGATTGCGTATACTAAGTATTCCTCCTAGTATCAAATAGCCACCAGATTGAATAATCTTCAATGTTATTAAAGATCGATTTTTTTAAATAGGCACATCCCCTTATATTTATTTTTTTTTCCAAGCAAACAATTGTATTGATTCTGATTACATGGAAAACTTGAATTAAAAAAGAAACAAAATTAATATTTTAAAAAAATAAAATAAAGTAAATGAGAAAAAAAAATATATAAATTTATTGGTTTGTCTTAGTACATCTTGTATCATATATTATATATTATAATTATACCCATATTATAAATATTATGAATTATAGTTATCTTATTGTTAATTATAATATGGTTATCTTTAATTAGACAGATCAGTATGCTGTGTATACAGCAACTCAGTTCGGCAGCAATATGTTTCTTATATTAAATACAGCATATTTCTCTAACAAAGTGAGGTAGCTTGGTGGATAAGACTCTGAACTGCTAACTCCATGCCCTCCAGGTTCAATCCCAGCTGAGGGAAATAATATTTCATTCTGCTATATCAACCAAGGGATCAACCCAACAGTTCTGAGCCCAATAAGTACTGAAGTCAGGACACTTTGAGGCTTTAAAAGTTTAAACTTAGTTTTTAATTTTCTTTTTTCTTTAATTTTGAAATGTACTTTATTAAGAGCCTCTTAAAAAAAGCTAATTACACTTCTATTAAGTCAGCACGAGTACCACAAGGCTCAGTGCTTGCTCCACTACAATACATCATATTCACACACGACATTCCAATCAGCTCTGACATTCTTACAGCGAAGTATGCAGACGACACAGCAATTTTAACAAGAGATAATATTCAACTCACGCTTATAGACTCTACAGCATTAGTTGTCAAAATTACATGACTGACATAATATCTGGAAAGTCCGTATAAATTATGACAAATCGCGGCATATTACTTTTACTCTTCGACGTGAAACATGCCCACCAATTTTTCGTTGACAATACAGCGATTTCTCAGACACTGGACACTACCTTGGTCTGACGTTTGACCGAAGAATGGCATGGGGTCCACATATCAAGAAAAAAAAGAAACAGATCAATCAAAGATTAAGACTTTTATATTCACTCCTCTCCGAACGTTCAACTCTATAACTTAAACAAAAAATGAACACTTGTACTTACAAACTGGATCCTATTTAAACATACACTTCGCAGATATACGGAACAGCTAAAAAGACACTTATTAACGAACTCCAAATCTTCCAGGCAAAAACGTTCAGGACAATCATAAAAGCACCCTGGTACGTGTGCATAACTTCAACATAACTTTACATACTGCTATGCATACCAACTATTAACTATTAATTACGGACTTACTACAAACGCATTTTGAAGGCAAATGCAGCTATGCATTTTGAGATTGTTTCTGATCGTTCGGCAGTAGACTTAAACCTTTACTATGAAGAGCTAGACAGAGTATATGCAGTTTTGAATAAAATGTATCCATCTTTGATCCACAGGAACCAAATCATTTTGTAACATGACAATGCCTCTGCACATCGTTTCATTACAAGAAGTTTTGTTTTATTCTGCCTAAATCGCATATTATGCATATCGAATTATAGTTTGTTTAGATCGATGGCTCATTTTTTATAAGTTCAGATCTTTGATCATTACAAAGCCTAAAAGTTAGTTGGGAAGAGTTCTTTGCTTCGAAACCAAAAGAGTATACGATGCCTGCATCAAATTCGATTACTGGCAAAAATATTCGATTATAGACAAGTTGTTGAAAACTTAAATATGTATTATTAGAGCAGACACATAATCCTTGCCATTAAATTCCAGGTGAGCCGTTATTTCATAAAAATTGCCAAATAAGTTCAGGTTGGAATAAAATCTTACATAATTTTTAAGTATGTCTACATTTTGTTGATAACCGCCCCAATTAGTTCGAGTAAGAAGATACCGCAAAATAACTTTTAAAATAAGAATACGTTACATTGCAACGACAATTATCTAATTGACTCGTCGTAGACATTGTCAATAAATGAAAAATTGTGGAAGTGTGTCTTGTTAAGTGAGAGAAAAACAATAATAAACTTTAATCGTTCCGGACATTTATCTGAGTGCACTCTTCATTACCAAGTGCATCTGCTAATAGATAATGCATAGGGAGAAACAATGACTGCATCATGTAATTTACACCAGCGATGATTAAACTAGTTGCGATAGTTAATTTGTCTTCTTCGTCTTCAGTTTTAAAAAAATAAATAAAAAAAAGGTTATTTTTGGGTTTTTATAAAATATAAAAATAATCGTTAACATTAGACTGACAATATTATTAGGAAGTCAGAGAAATTGAGGAACAGGGATTTCAAAACAATGAATATAAAAATTTAGGAGTAAGTAGGGTGCTGACCTCCCTCATATAAATAGAACATAAATTAAAAACTTATTTTATTCTTGTTCTAATTTGTAGCAGGCAATAAAAAACTCCATTCTGCTAAGAAGTAAACTGTGAATAATTTATGATCATCACGAATTAGTTATAAAGTCTTCAAGAACACAGTTATGTTTTAAACATACATTTTCTATCCTAGGTGTCCTGTAATCCATGATTTCGGGTTGTGTACTGTAATATATGGTTAAATCAAGTTTGTTTGCTAAATTAATGAGCCGATAAAACCTTTTTTGAATTAAAGCAATTTCTACTCATTTATCTTTTTTTTTTTTTTCTAATCTTTTATTTTGACAAATACAACAATCTGCCACAATTAAGTGCACTAAGTAGTGCTCTGAAGTAAATATTCTCCTCCATTCTCCTTCTAAGAAAACATTATGCCCATTGTATCTTCTCCAGAGTAAACATATCAGAGTTAATAAAACCTACTTATAAATTCAGACTATCAACATCTGCAAATTTCTTTTTTGTATAATCCTCTTCATTATGCCCTATATTTACAATTCTTTTTTTGAATGCTTTCATCTACCTTGATACTTCCTTAGTTCACAAGGCATTGTCATTGTTTTGTGATTGCAATATTGAGACAATGATACTAACATCCAACATTTTAAGTTAGAATGTTAATATTCATAATTTGAAAAAAAACAAACATAAACCTAGTCTCAATTTTTTTAATCAATTAGAATTCTAAGCATTTTCTACCATTTGGCTATTTAATAAGCATTTTGAAAAAAAAAAAAAAAAAGCATTATGAAGTGCTAACTTGTGTTTTGTTTGTTTATTTAACGGCGTTTAGTCTCCTCATGCACAGGAAGAAGGAGTTATCCTAGAGATTACCAACCTCTTTAACCCAGGGTTGGAAGCCCGAGACTCATTCCGTAAGACTAGCCGGAAATAAAATCAACCTGCCAAGGCTAGAATCGAACCCACGATCTTCCGCACCGAGAGCTCTGAGACCTTCTTCGCAAAATAATTTAAAGATCGGTACTGTAATAAAGCAAAGATTATCATACAGAATTATGTAAAGTAAGACAGTTTATAACCAATTCGAAGGTTGTAAAAATACCTTTCCAATGAAGAATTTCTTTCCTCGCATACGGAAGTTTAAGGGTTGAGCTTTTGCTAAGGTTTATCAATCCCATTTAGCGATTAAAAAAGAATTAATCCAATTAATCAGGACCCCAAAAAAAGAGGCGAGAAGATAAATAGTGGGAAGACAAAGGAAGGTTACACGAACAAAAGACACGCTGATAGGCTAAGCAGTGCGGCTTGTAGCCCATTGTCGATGGAACATCCATTACAAATCAATAAGACTCCGACAAGTGGCACTCCCACTGGAACCAGATCCATCTCAACCTGGAACTTTCCTCAGGTGGGCAAGCTGGTGGGTGGACCAGAATAGATTTAATCGTGGCATTCTTTACAGCAGGATATATAGCCAGCGGTTTGTCTAGCCTCGTTTTAAAGCCTACAGACGCTCTCTTATCGTACCAATGCGAGACTTACCTGTCTCTTATGTCAAGGTTAGTAGTTTTATGTCATTCATTATAATCTGGATTACTATCAAGAATATATTGCAAATGAAAACGTGGGGGCGCAATCTACAAAAGAAATAAATCGCTTTACCACTGGTTAAAAAATGATCTTTCTAATTTGATGAGTGACAGTGTAAACACGCAAACAAATATGAGAAAATAAAACCAGAATATGCAAATGGTATGAACATTCATGAGAAACATCATGTCTAAATCCTCTAAGAGAGATTAATCTGCAATATGAAGATTCATTAATCTCATTTGTTATGGACCACATTCATTCTCTTATACAGACAGTTTCATTCAAAGACAGAGTTGACAAAATTCATGATTATTTTGTAAATAAGATATTCTCTATTTATAAAAGGATTTACACAGTTAAAACTTATATAACTCAAACAATTTACTATACACTTACCTACATGTCTCACTTTAATATAATGTTTGGGTAGTGTTGCTAATATGGGTGTTCAGTATTCAACCTTTGAAATTATACATAATGTATAGATTCATATAACAATAATAGCATTCTACAAGATTGCATTTGGGAATTTTAATAAAAACAAATGTTCCACTGCAACCCACGAAGGATCTTAAGATCAGTACGTTGGTAAGGATGTACTCTGAATAAGTTAACAATCATGCTCAACCGTGAGGTTTTTTCCTGTTAAAAGGTACCCATTTCATTGATGTTGGGTGAGCCTCAAGAGGGTCTCCAGATCTCGAATTTGTTAACGGCTGAGATATAACTGAAAATAGATTTTCTGTTTTCAGCCAGACTCAATCACGGGCCCAATATCATGGCAACCATGACCCGTGAATTTTAATTACAATAGTTATGAGAATATATATACTAATTTTTCTATTCCTGAATTTGCTCTTGATCTTTCTTAGTCTATCAAAAAAAAATATATCATAATATCAAAGATAATAATATCAAAGATAATGAAGCCTACGATCAGTCCAAGTTAGATTGTGCATTGATCGGAGAGTTGGTATTATTTAGAAACATTAATAGGAAACAAAAATAAAGAATGGAAGAATGGAACCTAGGACATTCTATACCTAGGCGCTCTGAGATCAAGCCCCAACGAGCTCTGCTATCACGGGGCCCAATATCACTTTAGCAAAAATAAATAAAAATACATAAATCGAATGCCTTAACTTAAACTTTTATCAGCAACAGAGAAAATATTATAAACATTCACAGGCATAGTAACCAATGAATCAATTAAACCGAAATTTAGCGTATCAGTATAGTATGCTGCATGATTAATAATGTTGATAAAATATTCCAATTAAAAAATAAGTTGAAATCATATGTCTATTCTGTATTAACATTATAATATATAATTATGTTACATTATTGTATTATAACATTAGTACTTCTTTCTTAGATTTTGCAAAAACGTAAAAACTGCGAAAATTCTGGTAATCCGTTGTTATTTCTAACTAGAGTTGCAAATCAAAATCACGTTCATCCTTAATGCTGGGCATTTCTTAGGGCATATAAGTTGATTGTACTGTTTCACCAACGTGGATAAGATATGAGTATTGGAATATATTGTAATTATTCGATGTTTTAATCCACCTGTATCATATTTGAATCTTTCAAAACAAGAGGAATCATTTTATTTTGATATTAAATTTATTCCTTTATTTATACACGGCAGTTTTAAAATTTTATGTGATATAAAACTTTTATTTCACAAAAAAAAGGAATTTATGTGGTTTTTTGTAAATAAAAAAAAAATTACCAAGGTTTCTACTAAGATGCATTGAACAACTATCATAGGTGGTCTAAAAAGATGTTAAAATGAAACGAGCAAGATGGGGGTGTAGGATAACCTCGAAAGAGTTGTTTATGGTATCATAAATACATGGGGCTTTACACCTGAGTGGTTTTATTACGATTATATTTTGTCAGCTCCAAGACACCTACGCGTATTTATTTTAAAGTCAGTCTATTTTAGGGAATAAAATCCCTTAAATTCATGAATAATCTTAAGGATTTGAGGAATGAATTTTAGGATTTATATAAATATGGTCAGATCTAAGTTGTTTCTTTACTCCCTGTGTTATTTTATACATTCTTCAAGGAGATAGACTATTTTTATAAACTATATTAAATTTAAAACCAAAATTAGTAACGGCGTAGAGAATTTTAAAAATTATGTTTGAGCTATAGAGGTAAGGCATATTTTGTAAATTAAAGTTTTTTTAGTTAATAACTAAATTACTAAATACTAAATAAATTAAAAATTAATTTAATAATAACCGACCTACGACTTCTTGCCCTGCAGGATCCTTTTATGATATACCATTTATTCCTGAGGAATAGATCCACTACCCGCGACTCCATCTGGACGAACACCTCACTTGGAATCCTCATACAAAACTAAAACGAGAATTTTAGACTTCTTGAATTTTAGAATCTTCCGATTACAAAACAATTACAAGAGATGACAGTGATCAGACCTATTGTGAAATATGAAGTTAAGGCTTCATTAAACCATCCTTCGAAATATCCTCTATGCTCCCTACTTTGTCACAAATAAACCTATAGGTACATATCTTATTGTTCCATATTTTGCTGATCTACCCCAAACCAGATTTCATAGTAAACTCAATAACTACTCTAATCCACTATTCTCTCAATTTGCCTTCCACTCCATTCCCGATTAACCTCCGAGTTGTCTGAAAAGGATTAGACCTAGAGACCTTTTAATGTGAAACTTTTATTGAAGTGCTGCTAACAAGTCGTTATTTACAATTTATTGACATGTAATTGTAATTATTTTCTACATATTTAATAATATAATTTAATGATAAACGTACAAGGGTTAAAGTAATTTAGAGGATTGTATTAGAAGATAACTTGTGGATTTTGGCTTCTATTGGGGTGGGATGGAAGGGGTTGTTCGGCCAGCGATAATTGAATGTGTCAGAATCGAGCCTCGGGTTCTTATTTATTTAATGGACACTACTCTTATGTAATATTTATGACTCACCAATCGGAAATAAACCAATCCGGCATTTAAGTAATCATAGGCCAGTCTGTGAAATACCGACTATATTTGAAGAGAATTAAGAAGAGCACTATAAATTGCCAACACAGATAATCGAATTATCAAAATTAATTTAAACATTAAAATCGCATAATGAATTTGATCCGCCGGAATTGCCTGTCATTGACACCAAAGCCGTAATTATGGAGCTGTCTGTATTAAAAAAGAAAGAAATATATAAGCAATTTTAGATGGCCAATTTAAGTTTAGGAGGCCACAGTAAAAAGGAAAAAAGTTGTTATAATTATTTTAGGGCTGTCAGAGATTTTACATCATCGGTCATTAGGACGTCGGCTATATCATCACAGTTGGCCAATAAATAATCCAATTATAAATAGAAATTGATACCTATTACCTGTTAGCTGAGTCCAGGACTCCATGAAAAAAACCCACAAAATATTTAATTTACTGTATGTGATTAAGAAATTGCTATAGAGCAGATGACGGGTAAGAATTCTCACCAAGAACCCACTGATAGCAATTCTGAGAACCGTAAAGACGAGAATAAGATAATTATTCTTTATATATCTAGCAGAATACTGAAAAATAAATAACTTTTTCGAGTCCGATTCCCGATTAATTGTATCATTTATAAAATGGTCCAGACTAATTCCTAAAATAGATATTACGTGGTCCGGTTATAATCAATTCTTAAAACGAAACATAACTAAAATTCGAAATTAAAATATGTGAGTGATAAAAATTATTGCTTTTAAATCAAGAAACACTTTTAAAACTAAACAAATAACACTTTAGAAGATTTCAAATAAGTGGTAATAGGTTATTTAAAAATAAATAAATAACTGATTAAGAAATCGTAGTAACTATACAAAACGACATTTCTTTTTTTATTTTAAACTATTTTGTTTTTCTACAGACTAGTTTGGAAACAGATTCTTTTAATCTAATCCAGACCAAACCTCTAATCGGCTATTTTGAATCTGTTATTCATATCTAACCAAATGTTTTTCTTTTTATAGATTATTCGAAGTTCCATTATAAGTGGGTCAGTTATTTAAAACGGCCTATTATTTTATCCATCCGAAATGTTAATTACGTTCCAAATAAAACAAAAAGACATATTTCTAATGTGATTCAATTCAACTAGTTTGTGAATTGATATATAACCATGATAAAATAGCATGTAAATTGTCAAAAGAGGTCTGAATTGGATTCATATCTCACCAATTACAGTACATAGTAACTACAGCAATTGTAATAAAGAAATAAATTGTAATCTTTGATATATACAGTCGAAAAAACACATTTTAATTTTTTTTTTTTTTTTTTTTTTTTTTTTGAGCATGGCAGGAGCTATGTCTGGAGACTCCTCCAGACATAGCTACTCAGCCTAGTGGGTGAGCCACTGAACTCAAAGGGCTCCGCGTCTCAAGTATATATATACAAGAATTCAAGTATTTTTAAATTGGGGAGTAAAAACTGGTGATTGAGACTGTTGATCCCATCAGCTCCTAGTAGTGGTAGGTATCATAAGAAAAATATCGATAATCCAAATCGACAATTTTTTAAAGCTCTGAATACACGATATATTGTTGACCAAAAACATCGTGATTTTTATTTTTTTTAAAATTCCATTTTAATAAATGCTTGAAATTCGTAAAATTTGACATTACTGATTTCGGTCTTCTAATTGCAGTTCAAAATCGAAATTTTACTATAAAGCCTTGGAGAAAACAGCAGTAAACGAACGAAATAATAAAAAAACGGCTTTTATATCCTTTTCATAAAGCTTGCTCAAAAAAAAACATCTATTTCCCATATGATTATTTTTTGTAAATACTAATAAAAAAAATAAATAAATAAAAAAAAACCTATTCGAATGATTTTTCATTTAATTCCGAATTTGTTCCTAATAAGGATATTATTAAAAGCCTAACTCAGAATAGGCTTGTGTGACATCAGCTATGATGAAAACATTATTTACATCAATGACGGTGCAAGTTGACTAATATGCAAACCATTACTGCAATACTGCTAGAGCCGGCACTAATTAAAATAAAAATAGGAATGATAGAATGATGTAGATTTTATTTATTGGAACTGCGTTTGATTAAAGATAATAATTATACTAAAGTCAATTAATCATTTTTCCATGATTTTTTATTTTTATTTTTACAGAATATGCTACCATTACCAGTTGACGATTACCTCTATCTTGTATTTTTTCATAAGTATAAATTTGAATGTGATGCAAATATATATATTTTTATTTTTTGTTTTTTTTTTTTTGTTTTTGTTGACTCCCAGATGTTATTTTGCTTTTCGTATACGTCGATCACTGATTCCAGATCAGTCGGGATATTGTTTGGAAGTTTCCTATTTCAAATATCTTGATTTGTTTTCCTGCGACGGTGATTTCTTAGTGCTTTATTATCCTTTTTTATTTAAATATTAATATAACATTTGTTAAAATGTTTTAAATTCGGAATCGATGACGCAGAGTTTCTTACGCATAAGCATGGTATTAGGAATTAATGAATTACTTGCCACTTATATCAGTACTTTTATTCGAAGAATAGTTCCAAATTACCGTCAGTTCCAAAAAAAATTCGAAACAGTATAATTTGATATACAGATTTTAAACCATTATTTCTAATTTTAAAAAGTTTAAGAAAAAAAATTAAATATGATATTACTCAACTAAGGGAATGAAGCGGACTGTCTTCTTAAACCTAATGGGGAATAAAAAAAATAAATAGAGTTGGGTAATCAGATAATTAATCAAGCAAATAGACAATTCCTTAGATTTTCCCAATTACTCGTCCGTTTTTCTTTTTCTTTTTTTTCTGGAAACAAATTTAAAATGGGACTTATAAGACGTGGTAGCTCAGTGGGTAAGGAACTTGACTGCCAACTTCCTAAGCCCGATATCGGATCCAACTGAAGTTAGATCGTGGCTTGACATGTGTATGGGGACCGTCGTGGGACACACCCAGCCAAGATAATATGGGTACTCTTAATTGGGACCTGGTGGTTGAGTTTGATATCGGCTAAATCTCCTCCTTTCACAACCGTTGACAAAACAACAATACATCCATACCTAAGTAACGAATCCAAGACCTTTTATGGGTTGTAGTTGTACAGGTTTTAATTTGAAAATATTTTTGGACTGATTTTAAATTACATTGAGTGAATGATAACAATCCCACAACATGAAACATGAAGTAATGAAAAGAATATACATGGGGCTTTTTTAGATGCCATTCTCACATTCGATATAACCAGGATTTGATGTAATTAAAAATATTTCAACATATTTTTTTTCTCTTTCATTTTTTTGTTTCAAACCAGTTTTTGAAATAACAATAAGAGAATAAGTGTAATAATACAGGCTCTTACAAATCTACTCAAAATGTTGAATTTACAAAAGATTAAAGATCACTAGCGCAAATTTAAACAAAAATTTGGATTGGTTTTTAACGATTTTATCAATTATAGTGTCCCGTAAATATTTAATTTTTGACTATTTCTCACGCAATGTATTAGTTTCACTCCCGAGTCTTTGTTAAATTACTTCTAGGTCGGGAGACTCTCCAGGGCACACCCAGCCTCTAGAAAGTGGGTACCCTTAATTGGGGAAAAACCTGGCGGTTAAGCGTGATTTAGGCCATATCTCTTCCTTTCACAACCGTTGACCTAGTAACAGTACATCCTTACCTAAGTACTGAGGCCAAGACCCTTCATTGTTAGTGGTACAGGTTTATTTTATTTATTGATTCTTCTTTACCATCTTACGTAATTTATCTGATAAGTGTAGTGTATTATATTATAAGCAACAAATGACATAAATTCAAATTAATTAAAGCTTTTTTATCAGAACTCCCATGGTTGTTAGAGGTATGTTTGGATTGGTTTCAGTAAGCATACGTATTAAATTTCTGTCACAGTAGTAACCCTGAATGTCTTCGAAGGACGGAATATAATAGTCTTTTTAGGGTTTTATATTTCATCTTGATGGGCGATTATCACAGGGTCACCCTTTCAAAATTAAAAAATATATACTATCTCATAAATTTTAATTTACATATAATTTTAATACTGTCTTATATACCCATCCGTTACCCAATAGACTGGGATTATCTTGCTACGAATTCCAATTTTGGATTTTCGTATATAATCCAAAATCCCTCCTAAAATTCTCAGCACTTCTTATTATGGTAAAAAAAAAATTGTCCATAGTGTCCATATCAGATGGATGAATCAGATAACTATCCATTCATGATGAGCTCCATACCCACTTGTATGTATTAATTTGCCAACCTGATTTATATTCGACTGATTGGAGATAGCACTCCAACATGTTTGAAAAGATTTCCGAGGAATAATTCTAATATAGTAATTGTATTGAAGTACTACCAAAAGATATTTGCTTTGCAATTTATTGACATGCAATTGTAACTCTTTCTTAATGTATTTATTTTATATAGTTATAAATCTCAATAGCTATTTTAATGATATAGATATTAAAAAAAAAAAAACTATTTATTGATATTTACAACTTTAAACAGTATATACAAATTATTATTATTACAATGACTTGTCAATAACATGCAAAGAACTACTCACTTGTAGCACTTAAATAAATGTTCTGCATTAGGTCTCTTGGCCCTCTTTTCAGAAGCCTTGGAGGATTATCGGGAATTAAATGTGAGGCAAGTTGGGAGACTAATGGATTCGAATGGGTATGCAGTATGAAAGGATGCTATCTGTTTTGGGCTATATCAGCAACAAATGGAACATTTAGATCTTTATGGATAAGTTGTTTTGTCACATAATAAGGAGCATTGAGAACTTTAAGAAGTATTTTGGATTGTAAACATTGGATTCGAGAATTGAAAAGTTTAGTAGATCTCCAGAGTTCAACTTCGTATGTCCAAATAGGTATAATTACTGTCATGTAAATGAGTCTTTTGTAATTTATTGAGGGGCTTGAACGATTGTCTAGTAAATGTTAGTAGTCGGAAACGACGAGCAGTTTCTTGACTTTTAAGTCTGTAATAAATGTTGGAGAATTCAAAAACTTAATCATTAATAATTCTACATAAAAGACGTTAGTCAAAAATAATTTCCAAGTTATAGCCGTTTACAGAATGCTGGTTTATTTCTATTTTTTTTTTTTTTTTATATTTTTTAATTCCGGTATGTTACTTTGTATTTAAAAAACTAATTATGCTTAGTTTTGGTATCTTGTAATAATCCGTGTACTATGAATAATATGCCTTTAAGGCATGGAACATGTAATCTATTATATATTTGTCAAATACCACTCACTCACTTAACACGAAATCTCAGAAACCATCGAACGGATTGGAATGAAATTCGATATGTAGATTCCTCTAGGGCCGTAGGTGCTCGCTAAGAAAGGAATTTTAAAAAAATCGGCCTGAATCGCGGCTAATTTGCGAAAAATGCGATTTCAATTTTTATTGGGTGAATAATGAAAGATTAATTATCATATGGTATTTAGATATAAGCTAAGTTAAAAAATAGGTTAGATCTTTAAGCCGCAAACTTTGACCACCGTTTAAGTTCCTTATAGTTGTAAACAAACAAAAATACGATCGATGTCGAAACCTTATAATATTGGTACTTTCTGTGAACTCATGGTAGCTGCAGAGGTTACTTACAACTTACAAGTTTGAGTTGTTTCGTGAAGAGAAGCTATTAAAAGACTTATGTTAAAGAGGAGGTTAAAAGACTTATGTTCTCTGGTAATGAATGACATATAAGGCCAGTTCGATGTAGGGACAAAAAACAGATAAGAATCAATAGTTCTACCAAGTGTATGATTCTCTTTAGTATCGTATCATGTTCTACCATGGAGAAGAAAAGTACAGTATTAACATCCCTCAGTATTAACTCCAATACATCACTTAAGAAAACTGTGTCTGCAGCTGATTTTTACGCCTAAATGTTAGTGGAGCGAGGAGGTGAAGAACCTTATTTACTTTAATTTCGTAATCTCCTCAACCAATTTATGCTTGATATGTACGCAAAAATAGAAACAGAAAAACTAAACTTTCTTCAAAAAAGTTGAGAAGTTAAGACTATATTCACTTAAAGTATGCCATAAGAAAAGCTGATGGTATGGTATCAGAGCTGGGTAAGATGGTAGCGCTGCCTCGAAGCTTCACTGGAGGGCTATCAAAATAACATAAAATTAACTTATGCAAATTGTCAAATTTACTTATTGAAATTATTCTAAGAATGGAATTGTTCAGGTTTATTTAAGTAATAATAATTATCAACGTTAGGCTTAACTTTTACTAATTTAAGTTGTCTTCATCCTAAT
The DNA here is from genome assembly GCA_003667255.2 of Euschistus heros. Classification (NCBI taxonomy): domain Eukaryota; kingdom Metazoa; phylum Arthropoda; class Insecta; order Hemiptera; family Pentatomidae; genus Euschistus; species Euschistus heros. Next base: position 526,190 of record RCWM02000022.1, on the reverse strand, counting down.
GATATTAAACCGTAGCGGAGCGGGGTACTTTCAGCTAGTACCATATAAGGGAAAAGAGGAAAAAAAATATATAGAATTTGAATTTATATAAAATCCTACTGCTCTACAATATTTGTATAAAAAATTGAAAGTATTGGCAACATATATAAAAAATAAAAAAAATATCATACGACGAGACAAAAGAACAACAAAATAACAATTTAGTGGGACCCAGTCGTTTTTTGTTTTTGTTTTTTTTTTTCATTTTCTGGACGTGAGAACACTTAATCCAGGCTGAGGTAGAGGACAAAGGCAATAAAAAAACCGCAATAAGCGGGCAGGGGTCACGACGAATCCGTGTCCACAACACGGCCATTCCATGCGCACTACGTCTCTTATTCTAACTTTTAGTTCTTTTATTGGTACACACATATAAAAGTTTTATTATTACTTACTGTATTAATATTCAAGCTGTCCTAAACAAGTTTGAACTAGTTCAGTTTAGTCTAATTAACAGTAATGACAAATTCAAATGTTCTAAGAATGTAAAATATAAATTCATTTAGATATCAAACAGTGAATAGTTTTATTTTTATAAAAAATGAAAAATATATTAAAAGTTCATCCCTATTTCCTAAATCCCAAAATTTATAATGGCAACACTTTGATACTGATTTAAAAATAAAATACATTATATCCTATCTGTAAAAAAAGCCCTGTCTATATTGTCTAACCTATATTTATAAAATATACAAATGGGTATACCAAATTGAAGAACTTGAGTTACCTTCAACGCTCTATGAAATATGCCTATGCTATGTTCTGAGGAAAATCACCTGTTCTACGTGTCGTACAATGAAAGTCTTTTGGCATTAATTGACTATAGATCATCTTGAAAGACGAGAAATTGAAGAAGACGTTTATACGCGTAAATAAATGTTGACAGGAAGAATTGTGTACTGTGTAAACTACATATTTTTTACCACAAGTTTGGAGTATAATTACCATAAAACTTATGATATAAACCATACATTAAATAAGACTAAAGAGAAATATGAGATAATTTTCTGGTTGAAAAACAATGACAAGGTGGAATTCAATCCGTACACGTTTCCGTATGATTATTTGATTATTAAATAAAAACTACAAGATTTGGAGCTATGCATTTTTCTGATATCGGTTGAAAATTATTGTTATTATAAAAAAATCTGAGATATTCTTAGTAGTAAAACCGCTGAACAATTTAACTTCCGAATAACATTACGGATAGGTCCAACTGGCCCGGGAATCCATATAGAATAATCAGATGTAAACTTTAGTGTCCCACTAGTTAAAATCTATCAATGATTTAACTCTTGACTGTTATAATGAAACCTCAACATTAGTGAAAAAATGCAAGAATACATTAGGAAAATTTTTAAACTATTTAGGATCCACGGACATGCAAAAAAAGGTGTGGACTACACAATCATGGGCTGAAATCTTCATTAGGGTATCTCCAAGCAACACCAAAGGAAGAAAATCTTGGACTGGATCTGGAGTGGGAAATCCAAGGAATGAAGCGAATCCGCAGGCCTTAGGCAAACCAATATGTTAATCAAACAACCCTCCCCTACAAGGAAAAATTGTACTTAGCCTGACCAGTAATCGAAGCTTATTACTGGTCGGGCTAAGTCGGAATACTAACAGACCATCGTAGACTTAAGAATATTTGAATATGTGGAGTGCTTGGAGATTATTCCTACTATCTATGTGGGATGTCGAAAGAAAGTTCATAACACAACATAGCAGACTTTGACCAATACTCAACTTTTAAGACACACCATGTTATAAAAGGAAAAAAAAAAAAAAAGATTTCCACCATAAAATCGCTGACTCTTCTTGAATTTGTGAGGAAATCTTAAACGTTCACCGCGGAACAAACTCTATTGGTCAAATTCCATTGAACTGGGCAAAAGAGGACCAGACGGTTCACTTTTCGGGCTTGACCCCCTTAATAAAACTGATACTATCTCTATTTCCACTATATCTCACCAAATCACACTATACTTCCATTTTATTACAACACATTATGATGGCTTAGCAACGAGACTAAAGCGAGTCTACATTGCCTAGCAATGGCATTTCCGCTCTTTCATTTCATTACTAGATACATATGTAAATGATTCGTAGATTTTTACATTTAATTTAATTTAACTAGAATTCTCCTAAATAATCATCACCACGATAACGCTGCTTATTGATTCATCCTCAACAATCCAATTTCTTTGTTTACTGAGTGCTTTATTGTTGCAGGTTCATAAGACGTGACAGGAAATGAAACTGTTTGTATAATAGGTTACGGTTCCCTTTCGCTAATATTAAAGTCGAATAAAAATCGAGAACTCCCTGTTTCAGAATTGCTGTAATTACTGGGATCGCCTACAATTGACTCCAGAGCTTAAGGTGTAAGTATGGACCACCGTTGCAAAAGTCACGTTTCGAGAATTAGACACTCAATCCTGAAATAGATTCAACGTACTATTAGACTTTTATTTCATGTTCGGAAAAAAAAAAAAAAAAAAAAAAAAATCGTTTATTGGAACGATTATAAAAAATACCAAAAAGGATGACGATTTGGTCCAAAGATTTTTCTTTTCTTATTTCAACCACATAACTAACCATAATTTATTTCCACCCTGTACAGTTTTTATAGCATTTATAAAATGTGTTTATCTTTCATATAAAATATGATCAGCGATGTATATTAATTTAGGTTGTAGATTAACTAAAATATATTTAAAACTACTTTATAAGCTCACATTGGATAATTTAATGAGGTCTATATAATTGTTTTTAATTTATTTTTATAAATCAAATATGGAAGATTTTAACTTATTTAAATGGAAGATTTAACTTCTTTTTTTTTTTTTTTTAAGGCTGTGAAAACATTAAGCATGCAACCTCACAGAAGTTAAATCTTTCGACGACCTATCTAGTTTCATATTCATTAATTTGTACAGAAAGACTCAGCAAGAGATCAGCTAGAGACAAATCAACAATAAAAATACATTACGTATTTCAAGAACACTTAATCTGCATTCATTTTAATCGTGTTCTAAACGCATATTAAGTCCTACTATCTGAGAAGTTATCGTGTATGTTGCCTAAGCAATTAATGGGAGAACTCATGTCACCAGGACCAGATTAAATAAGATAACTCCAGGACTTTCTGGCCACGTGAACAGTTTAGGAGATAACAACAATATGTGCTCATACTATAGCATTCCTTTTCTAGTAGTTCCAGTGTTAGATTACAGCCCACTCATTACTGATATCATCAATAGCCTACTGGAATTGTTAAATCAAGTCATCACGTCAACGCAGAATAATAAACAGATCATTCTTTAAAAAATAAAAGTCTTTACGAATAAGTATTTACTACTCCACGTCTTACGGCACAAAGGATATTTCCTCATCATCATTCTATCGAAAAAGAAGAATACAAATAAAAATTACGTACTAAGCCTAAAAGAAACTGCTCGTCATTTCCAATTACTCCAACATTTACTAGAAGAAGTGTTCAAAGCTCCCAATAAATTACAAAAGACTTATTTACATGACAATAATTATACCCTTTAAACATACGGAGTTGCGCTTCGAGGCTCCACTAAACTTTACAATTCTTTTCGTATTTTATCCTTACAATCCAAACTCCTCAACGCAATACATAGGTAACATTAAGTATTTTAGCAAAGATATATGAGTTGAATACTTTTAATTTATATTCTAATAGTAGTTTCATTTTAATTTTTCAAACTTTTTTCCGTCTTTCGTATATACTGGTGGATTTTGGACAGATACTAACATGTTAAAACAGTTACAAATCTTAAGTGGTTTCCACCTTTAATTATCACTGCTTATTTCTTTTACATCCCGAAAAACTCAATTGATGATATTGATTATTATGTTAATTAATTTTAGTCGAAGTTTTACCGTAATGGAGTCTGCCTCATGTAAACATGTAAAATTTTGAAAATACTCGTACATACTTAAATGAATAAATGCTTATAAGGATCTGGTGAACTGAAAATATTTCATCATTTAACTCTAAATCACTGTATTTACTCCTTACATAAATTTATTTCATTTCACAACGTGTTTCGGGAAAATAACTTTCCCATCCTCAGGTAAGAACCTTAAATCAATACTATTTAATAGACAACAACACTATGATACAATTCGACTAAAACCAACAACCAAATTTCGCCCATATTGCTGTGTTGCCACTGTGTGAAATTATTGCTGTGTTGTTTGGTTTAGTCGAATTGTACTATGTTGAATAGTGTCTGTATTAAATAGTATTGATTTAAGGTTATTACCTGAAGATGATAACATTACTGAAAAAAAAAATAATTTATCATATTAATGTAAAAATACTAAAGGATCTCAATTTGAGCTATTTACAATTGTAGATGACATTTCATTTCATTATATTACAATCAGTAAAATTTCAGAGATATAGAAACTAATAAAATCGTTAGAATAATTTCTTTATATTATAAGATTAGAAATGTTAAAGGGTGTAACGAGGAGTAATCTTATGTCTTCTAGAATATTACTATTGATGATTTAATATTGATAATATGAGCATAGTGATGATCTTAATAAATAAAAAAATCAATAAATTGGCAACGTTGTAAGGGTTCTATTTCTTCCAATCCGAAATATACGTAACTTTGCCACACCCCAAATGGGTTTAATCCCTTGGAATTCATTCCCTTGTCAATATTACGTGACATCATTATAAATGATAACGTAGAAAATCTCAATATTTTATTTTATTTTCAGATGTGACACGTATTGAACGAATTTCTCTATTACATAACTACACTGGTATATACCGCCTGTCTGGTTTTACGGCCTTTGAAAATATATCACCGAGTCTCGAACTGCAAACACTCACGCCTCGAAGTTGCATAACGAGGGAGGTAGTCACCGTTAAACAAGACTCAATATTATACAGACACAACCAGTGAGCTCTAAAGATAGAAACATTTAACTACTCTTAATTTAAAATGTCAATCAATATAAGATAATTCAGCTTATTTGGTAGTAACGGAATAGAATTGAGTATTTACCATATTTGTGGTGCAGTTGTTTAAACAAGTGTAGCGCTGTGGACCAAGCCGGTAAGAAAGCAAATACAACCTTAATGAATAAGTCAATCAGGCTGATTGTAAGGAGAAAGTAATGTTCATTAAAAGGCAATGACATTCCTACATAAGTTTGATAGATTAATTATAAAAACCAATCAATTAAAACTTTCTTCGTCTCGACCATTACTTTTAAAGTAACAACTACACCAAATCTTTAAAAAAAATCTTCCAGTATTCACTGACCAAGAAATTAGAAAGAAAAACAAGGGCATCTGCTTTACAAAAGAACGCCGCTTCCTTTGTCAGCACTCGAAGGATGCCTGTCTGCATTTGTTATTTTTTTTCTTGTCTTCTGAGATAATCTTTGGTGTAGAAGAGAATTATATGTAGATTCGTTTATAATAAAATGCTTTAATTGTTGTCATCAAAATATTAATAGTCATTATCTATTAAGTACCTACTACTTATTTTTCATATTATCCAAAATATAAATAAACTTAGCCTAATATAACCTATATAAATAATTAGGATTAATGAATTAATTTTATTAGAAAACTAGTTTCGAATGCTAAACATTCATCTTCAGTTATATTATATTATTAAATGAGTAGCAAGGGGAAAAAATGCATTACATACGTATTTAAATTTGTTATTTATAGTTGCCAAACCAAAAAAAAAAAAAAGAGCCTGACGAATTACAGAATAAGACGAATTATCGAGTGACGAAATAACGAGTTTCCACTGAAACTCCTTTTTTAAATCGTTTCATAAAATATACCCTTATAAGTATTAATGAACTGAATAAACGAAAAATGATAACCTAATTTCATTCGCAATATTTCCTGTTCTTCGCCGAATAGATCTAGAATTCAATAGAAATGCTGACTGCATTGCCAACATCTGCATCCATTCTCTTTGATATCAATCTGATGACTCAAGAAATTTCATTAGAAACTAGCACATAAGAAAATATTAATAAAACATTTCGGCCATTTTTTTTTTAATAACAGAGAGAAAATCCATACATTTTTAACTTGCTTTTATTGAACTGTAAGTAATGGAATTATTTAGCGCAATTTCCACCAATTTCATGTAATCTGATTGGATTGAAAATTTGCAAACTTTTCAAAGACCAATAACAATACAATTATTTCATAACCTTTTTCTAATTTTTTACTAGAATCCTCACTAGAAAATCATCCTAATAAAAGAAAATAATTACATAAGTGTGCAGGCAAACTGTACACCATTCATGTGACTTCGGTAAATGTTCTTCTTTACCAATAAAAAAAATTCTTACCTATAGAAGATAATTGGAGAATATAAAAGGTTCTGATTATGGTAGCACAGGTATCAAAGTTAACAGGGAAAGTTTCAGGTAATAGTGATGCGTTAAATGAAATGGAGGTTACGTAAACATGACTTAAATCGAGGACCTTCTTTCTAAATACGATTGATATTGTTTGGAGACTAAAAAAAAAAATTATAGTACAAAAAAAAAAAAAAAAAAAAAAAAAAAACTAAAAAAAGTAAAATTTTAACTTTGTATAAAATAATTTTTCTTTAATGAACAATTTGTATTATAGTAATAGAAAGCCCGACACTCAACTATGATTAATTAGTTTGGAAAAAAATTAAAGTAAAACAAGTTGCTAACATAATAATTCAATTTATATTAAAAAATAAAAATAAATAAATTATAACGAAGGTGCTTGATATTAAATGTTACAAAAACCGTATTTCTAAAAGTATTTACAAAGATAGAGTTATTATGAAAATAATAATAGTAAAACGGGGTCGGTAATAAACAATGGTGTCGGTCCGTCCGTCCGACGTTTAGCACTCCGAACTTTTTCTTTTTTTTACAACAAATTGAATAATTTTGTATAATTTAAGTTTTACTTTAATTTGACTCCAAATTAATTAATCATAATTGATTGTCGGACTATCTATTGACATACCACAAACTATTCAAAAAATAAAAATTATTGTTTACTTATAAGGTTTGTATTGAACTGCTAGTCGTTACATACTACTTCAACATTTACGAGAGACAAACGATCAAACCTCCCAATTCATTACGAAAGACTTATTTACATGACTGTTATTAGACCTATTTGGACGTATGGAGTTGAGCTGTATCCAATCCTTACAATTCAAAATCCTAAATGCCTCTTACTTTGTCACCAATGAGCTTATCCATAAAGACCTTAATGTTCCATATTTTGCTGAGTTAGCCAAAAACAGATACCTATCCTTTCATAGTAAGCTCCATAACCACTCAAATCCATTAGTTTCTCAACTTGCTTCCCACTTCATTCCCGATAATCCTCCGAGGCATCTGAAAAGAAGATGGCCTAGAGATCTTCAAGTGTAGAATTTTATTGAAGTGCTACTGATGAGTAGTTCTTTTCAAGTTTTACATGTCATTGTAATCGTTATCAGCTCATTTACTTGATGAACATATTTTTATAGTTGTAAATTTCAATAAATTGATATATATAAAAAAAAGTTTGCATTGCTATTTAAGTTTGTTTTTTTTTAATTACAATAATTTTTAGTTTTAGTTTTTTATAAACTAATATTTCGCAAAAAGCTGAGTAAATATATTCACTGATATAATCATATTGTAATTGAATCAAGGCTTATGTTTGATAATGTTTGATGAAAACACTTGTATTGCTTATTTCTTACCTCTTCTCCTTTATGTCAACCGATTTCTTCTTTATTCAAAACATTATTACTTTAAACATGTCAAAGATTTTTCAAGAGAAAATTGTTGTGTATAAATATAAAGAATTATTTGTTAATTCACAGAATCCTGTATGTAGTTGTAGACATATCAGTAAGGTTGTTACATATTTTTACTATACGCGAATTGACTATTTCAAAAATTATATAAATAGAATTTTAACCTGATAATTACAAATATTCATTCAAAAGTAAATCACTTTGTTTTTTCCCCTATGAAGATTATTCAGGATAGTTCAATTATTGTATAAATCCAATGGATCTCTTCATAATTGTAAAGACTTGAAAATTTGAGTAAGCGTTGTGTTTAGTTTAATTCAGGCTTGACGTCTGAATAAGTTACAGTCCAGTCGTATTCGAACTGGGCCAATATTATATTTATATATAACAAACAACAAAGATCCTAGTTTTGACTCGTGCAATTATTTGGTTCTGACTGGTCGTAAATAAAAGATATGTGTACGCTTGTTCATATCTGAATGATTCGGGTTTGACTCTAAATATGTTACAGTTATACGGATTCGGACTAACTGAAGCATTTCATGTTTATATATAACAAATAATAAAAAATCCAGTATTGATTTGAGCAATTCTACGGCTCTAAATGGTTGTAAATAAACAACTGATAAAAAAATGTTTGAAAAACATACAATAGCTGAGACAATTATTCAAGAAAAAAAATTAAAATGCGAAATTTATGTTTGACAGTCTTCAGATACAAATGTTTTTCGGAGATCAAGTTGTGTCAAGTTGAATAAAACATGAATTTGTATTTTTTTTTTTCTTATCTCGTCTCAATAAAGAAACCTCTGTTATTCATGTTCCAACTGCAATGATCAAAAGAAAAGAAATAAATAAAACACGATGTTTTATTCCAGATGCGAGTCTAAAATTTGATGATATGTTATTTGAAAATAAATGTTTGGTAAAACGGACCACAGATAATTGTATTAAGATCAGGATGCGTGAGTCCTGCAGGTGATGAATTATCTCAAAGTCACCTGCGACAAAAGTCTTCTGATATGCTGATATGATGATCATATGTGTCACGTTCGAATAATCATTAATTTTTAATGCAATTTAATTATTAATTTGAGTAATTTGATCATTTTAATTCTGATATGTAAATAGTGAAAAACGGTAGATTATAGATAGATATATCCATGATCTATTGTTTATCCCAGTTAGGGAGAAATTGTGTTTTTTTTTTTGTTGTTTTTTTCAATTTATAAATTTGAATAGCAGAATAGAAAAATTATCATGCAGTAAACATACATGCTCTTTAAGAGTAAAAAGAAATGCAATTAAATGCTTAGTAAACAACCGACCTTCAAAACTGTCCAGTGCCGATTTTGAATAAAACATTTGGTGTGATACCACGTACTAATGAAATCGGTTACTCAAGAAAATGTATGGTATCGTCAAAACACGTAGTCAGCAAATCCTATTTAAATATCCACAAATATAATTAAAAAAATAAAATAAAATAAAATATTTTTTTGGCTGGAATTTCGAATAGGTACAGAATACTTCATTTAGTTAAGTACGTCAAAAATAATTTTTACACAAAATTGCCATTTTTTGCTTTTAGCACCTCAGAATACCACTACTATCTTAATATTATCTTGTGTATCTAACATTAAATATTTTTTTCACTTAAGATAACATAATTAATATTTAAATGAATAAAACAAAGAAAATATGTCATTTCTAATTAGCCAAGACACAGAGCTTTAAAATTAAAAACAAATTCATGTTCAAAATTTTTTTACCTTCCTTGAAACTGCTCAAAGAAAAAAGAAAAAGTGGTGATGTTTTTCGATGTAGCATTAGGAACAAAGTTTAAGCAAAATCGGCGTCGGACTGTCCAGAAGATCCTCTGGTATAGGTAGCGTTGTTTATTTATGTTTCAGAGCGTAAAACATCCAGGTCATAAACGCTCAGTCCTCTAAGTGTAACGTTGATTTTACTCAACGGAGAGATAAACCTTTGTCTTGACTAATGGAAATAGTTTTCAAATGGAACATATGGTTACTGTCAGCTTACAGAGAATAATACTGCCGTAGTAAGTGCTGCTTTACTGTAAACTGCTGAGCAAGTACAGTTATCTAGCTCAACCTATCCTTTCACACTGTATCATTTAAGCTCAAGAACAATCGGTCCTAAGTATAAGCTTTCTTAAAGGGTTTCATGATATCATCGACTGTTATAGACAGAAGTACGGTTCTAGCAATTGATTACATAGCATCTCGAAATCCGATAATAAACCCCATCACTTAAGGCAGATCTAGGTGAATTGGGCGTTAACTCATATTCATTACAACTGTCAAAATATGAAATATAGATTCTAAAGTAATGAAATGAAGTAATGAAAATATAATTTCTTACGTATTAATTTAATATAAATTCACAACTTTTGAATCTGATGAGTTTTATTTTTTTTTTATACAAGATTTCTTAATGAAATCAATCATTGTTTTGATCTATTTTATGTAATAAAATAATTCATTTCTGATGTTTTATTTTATATTTTATATTTTATATTATTTAAATGAAAAACCTACGAAGGGTCGCTGGAAAAACAAGAAGAGACCGCATTATAAACGAGAGGATTAGAGAAGAATTAAAACTCTCCGCACTAAAAACCACCCTAGAGAAACGACAGCTGAAGTGGTTCCGCCACGTATGTAGGATGAAGATCCTAGAAAAGTGATGGAAGCTCGACCCACTGGCAAGAGAACGGAAGGTCTAGGATTTTATATGAGGAGTATATCCAGAGGATAGGAGGAAGGACTGTCCATCATCTGAAGCAGCTCTGCAGGGACCGTGAACTCTGGCAGCGTTGGATTGAGGCCCCTCCACGCTAGTTATAGCACAAGGAGGAAGATAAAAAAGAAGAAGATGATAATAATTATATCGACCAGTTTGATGCGTAGTCATGTTTAGTTTTTGCTTAATTATGCTTGAGGTTATTTGCTATTAATTATATACGGTATACTTTCAGATTTAACATATAATTATTCTTAAATTATTTTTACTATAATTTATTTTATTATTATAGTATTGTAATCATACCAAGTGCTCCTATGGTATTTGTTTTTTGGTTTACAGTCTTTGGTGGATCTTGGCCCCTCACTCATATCCAGAGCCCTATTCCTCCAGTTGGTAACTCCAAGTATACTCATATTCTCCTAAACATTCTTTTGCCAGAAATTTCCTTAGGTGTTCTCTCTTTTGTTTCCCTGAAAAATCCTAACTTATAATCTTCTTTACCATCCTCTCACGGAGCATCCTCTCGACATGTCCAAGCCATCTAATTCGTCTTGATTAAATGAACCGCAATATCCTCATGGTTAATTTATTCGTCCTGTTCTTAGTAAATTCTTATGCGCCAAGGACCTTGTTCGCAGATTGGACCATACATTCGTCTCACTATCTTCCCCTCGAAGACTCGAAGAGCTTGTTGGTCTACTTTTTTGAGGGTCCAAGTTACAGCACCGTAAAAAAATACGGGACTAATTAATGATTTATGCAGATTTAATTTGGTGCGTTTAGAGAGCAGAGTCAATTTCATCAAGTTAAAAAGACTAAATTACGCTTTATTGCCATTCGTTTTTCATATGGTATATGTATGAAGTTATAAATGTAAATTGTCCGAAAAATAAACATGATGAAATATTAAAATTATAAAAGTTATTTTTCTCAGAAAAGTTATCAAATTGGGTCCTATTACTCTACATTATTAGATCTTCCAGTAATTTTTATTTTCCTATTTATTCAGTTCTAACGACTGGATATCGATATGATATTTTTCAATTCCAAAATTTATTGTTCACCTTTGTGTTTTTATGTTGAATTATTAAAAATATATATTTATATTTTTTTTGTAAAATTAGTATCATTATTTAAATATTAAAGGTGAATGTAAAGCTATACTACTAAAGGTGAAAAGAAAAACTATACGTTACAGGAAACTGTAACAACAATTATGTTCAAATATGTATACACATTACCATAACAGAAGCTATGGTCATCACCGAAACCTAATTTACTAGAGACTTTGAATGAAAATTCCATATACATTGTTTTGTTTTTTTCATATTAAGATGCAGAAGATAATCTTCTAGGATGTAAGACTTTTCTTCCAACTTCTCCATGCAGCCACTACATACCATGAATATTAATGAATCGACGTCAAATAGGCTAGCTATCTCATTTGCAAGCATTTATTTGGAAATCTCTCACGTTTTAGCTGTCACAAAAAAGGAATTCAAACTCTTCAGGATCCTGGAGTACCTGCCTCATAAGTAAGCAGGATTGCCTTGTTCAGCACTCATTAAACAAGAAATGTCTTCTTAAAGGAAAAATACTTATCTTTCATTTATAAGGTTGTATTTAATATAATTCTTAGTAATTAACTTCATATTTTTTTTTTAATTCTATTACCTTCTCAAGATTTCTTTTATAACCATACGACAAACCTTAATTTAAACAATAAAGATTTGAGAACACTGAACAGTCCAGGAGAAAGTTATCCATAATAAGACGCGGTCTGAAAGGAGTCGAAAATGCAATTCGATGGCTGTCGAAATTAAGAGGAGCTAAATAAAACCAATCACACTTAGTGCTCCAAGAAAAAAACAAAAACTCTACAATAAAGCAATGCGAATTGCCATTTCCGCTACATCATTCTGTTCTAAAACACCTATTAGTATAATGCATCCTAAAATTGCTAAACAAGAAATTGTAAAACACTGTTGTTACCTTTCGAAAGTTGCCTCAATCAATATGAAATATTTAAAATGGCCACTATTTTAAAATAGGTAACGAAAAAAAGCTTCCTCGCACAAGCTTTTTATTACTTTAAAAAGAGATTAAGGCATCTTGCGTCCTGAAGCTCAACGAGATGACCGGTGAAATGGGAATTCCATCAATGTTGATTTTACTCGTTAAAACTACCATGCTGGAAGTATGCACGAGAGTAAGAAGTTTTGAAAAAGTGTTCCTATCAATTCTATTCAAATAAATGATGGAATCATGATCCATTGTTTAGTATTTTTCACTTGGAAAAGTGCTTATAAAATTAAAACTTGATATCCTTTAATGAAAAACTATTATGTATCCAATCAAAGCTGTATTTGTAATTAGGCAAGTAAAAACTGATATCCAAAAAACAGAACATATTTAGCAGGAAAAACAATTTCGTTATGGAACAGGCATTGGCCCTTGCTAAAATATCCGATTTATGTAGCCACCCCCACGAAACAGCACTTCACAAAGAAGTAATGCTTAGAATAGCTATTGATTTAGTTAATTGGAAATTATGAGAATCGTTCTTGTTAGAAAGTAAAGGTTTTCCATAGATAGGCTTGGTTGGTAAGCGATGAAAATAATTTTCTTAGGGCTGACGATCGATCAGATGGATTGCTGGGCAGCTGGGTCCTTATTATTAAAAAAATGCAATATAATAAATTATTTAATTGTACTTTAAATGACTAATAAGTAGGCTCGTGTAAGATCAAACGGACAATGAAATATAAGTCCGTAAAGATCCCAAAGAATTCAAGAAAATATGAGAAAATGCACGATCCTTTAATATCTGGAATTTTACCATACTCGGCCAACCTATTGTGAGCGAATACGGTTGTTTCGTTAGCAAGTATCCGTTAATTTACAGTGGATATGTTTACATAAAAATTAGCCTCCATTCATCATGTTACGTCAGTAGTCCCTTACCTTAATGGACGCAGCATGTCGCGCAGATCAAGGCCCCACTTGCCAGCCCATGTAAATGCTAACGTCCTTAGGTAAAAAATCAATTCGCAGTCTCATAAATAAGTTGAGTTGCAAGAGACGCATTATCAGTCTGTGTAGTTCACCATATATAATACGGACGAGAAAGGAATGAGCTAACAAGAAATACAAGAGGAAAAAATATTATGCAAAACAGGATCTGAATATAAATTCTCAATTAGGTCGAATGTTATTCACAAGGCGCCACCGAGTGTGTTTAAATTATAAATAATCTTTGACACTGCCAAATTTATTGTTCCCTTCTGTTTTTTAAATAGATACATCACATTATCACATTAATCTGATTCTCATCTATCATAATATAGGATTTGCGTTGGTTTTCCATTTCTGCTAAGATGTAAGAAAAATAATTATGTTGATGAGAATATTTTTAATGCAAGCTTATAATTTTAGAAATGGTGAATTATAATCAGCTCTATCTAGTAAAATCAGAGCATTTCGATTTGTTTATTAAAGTTAAATAAACAACAGAACAACACATTTTACACATTAGAAGTTCGAGAAGATTTACAAAATGATAAGGTTTTAAAAACTATTTATACTTACAACTTTATACATTATATACAACATGGATGGATAGGTATCCGGTTTGTGCCAGATCAGCAACATATGGTACATTAAAATCTGTATGGATAAGTTTGTTTGTGACATAATAAGGCTTATAAGAATTGGAAGGCTTATTGCAGCCACAAATCTCAACTCTGTATGCTAAATTCGTCTCATTATTGTCATGTTAATAAGTCATTTACAATTTATTGGGAGCTTTGAATGCTATTTTAGTAAATTTTGGAGTAGTTAGAAACTAAAAGCAGTTTCTAGGTGTTTTAAGTCCAGCATGTAATGATAATTAAAGTTTTTAGGTGTTTCAAGTCTAGCATGATGTAGATGTATCATTATGTAATTATAATTAAAGGGGAAAATAAATTTTCAAAAAATTTTATTTAAGGTTCATTTTTAATTTTTTTCCCGCACATAATTAAACATTTTATAATTATCTTTTATATATATATTGTTAATAATATATTTTTTCTGGATTTGTGAATTGGAACATGAGTAATATTGTATCTCAATTGTAGATTTTACAAAACGTAAATTTAATTCTCTACGAATATACAAATATCAAGTTCCAAGGATTTTGGGTATGGATTTGGGAATGAAAACCCTGCAATTTCAATCGATTAAAACAGATCTCTTCGTAAATAAACGAATGCTATAATTAGATTCAGCCTTACTATTATCCAGATCTTACCTCCTTTCCCCCATATTACTCCTACAAGAATACAAAAATGTGATCAAATAATCTATTTGAATGTGTTCAAGGAATTCGGGAATTTTTAATTTTTATCAAATATGTTTGTATTCTATACTAAGCAGGAGGAATATACAATTTAATGCTCAATCCGAACTTCCATTTAGAAAAAAATTAATTTGAATTCAAATAAATACTTTAACTCTACAATTATTCTAAAAACAAATATTAAAAAAAATAAAAATAAAAATAAACCATGCACACAAATAATCATCTAACAGGGAGACAAATACATAAGATGTATTTTAGCAAGCTTTCTGTTAAAAAGGCTCAATATACTTATAGAGATATTACAAAGATCGGTGGCTACGATATTCAATAAAAACCCATGGGTAAGAAATTAAATTGAGAACGGTTGCCAGAAAGAGCGAAAATTCCTTCATTATTTTATTTCCAGTCATTCTTCATACAACACATTGTTTGTTTCCAAAATCTCCTTCAATGGAAAGACAGAAAGAACTTTAAACTGGAGTAAGACCAAGATAGAGAAGTCTTAAGGTCCTACTTAAAATGCCCGGATCGCCTGCATATGGAGGTACTTAAATTCCAATTTAAATAAACAATGCAAAAAAAAAAAAATATATCACATCACATACTACCAAAATTCAAATAGATTTTTCTTTAACTTCTTCTGAAGCCAACGCCAACGAAGATTGACACAGTCTTAGTGCTTTTCTATATTAATCTAAGGTTCAGTTTTAATTAATCTAAAATAAACAGTGATTTTCCTTATTGCAATGTGATAATATTCCTCTAATGTAAACAGCTCATGGATTAAGAACATCAGTTCACATGTTTTGAAATCAACAAAAAATGGCCTACTCAAATTATTTAAATAAAATCCTGATTGAATTGGATCATCGTCTATGTAATTATGAAACCTAGCATTAAGTTATTTAGGATAAGTATTGTTTAATATAGAGATTAGTGTAATTAGATATAAGCTAGGCCTAAGTCATGATTGTTATTTAAGTTTATATTAGATTAAGAACCTATTTGTATTTATTGAGATGTAAATAAACTAGTGTTTAATATTTAATAGTAGTTTGATTAGCCATAACCCCAGTGGTCCGTAACAATATTCTGTTATTTCAGCCATGAATAATTGTGAAGTCGGAATACCCGACCTTTATAAATTAGGTTCCCTTTACTGGTGAAAAAACCTGGCGGTTGAGGATGATTTCGGCTAAACTTTATTCTTTCACAACCGTTGGCCAAGTAAAGTGCATCCTTACCAAAGTAATAAACCCAAGAACCTTCATAAGTAATAGTTTTTTTTTAAAGTATTTTTTTAGACATGAATGAAATGTGAATGTAATGTATATCCAACGTAAATGTAGATTTTGCATTTAACTTTTATCTTTTCCTAATAACTAAATTAATTTTAAATTCATTGAACAAGAAATTAATTCTAAAAGGTCAAACAAGTTCCGCATTACCTTTTATAGCTAATTTTGCAATCACTTTATTGATGTAATTGGTTGTAGCCATGTGAAATCCCTTATCGGGAAACCGACGGAAATCATTGAATAAATAGTTTATCCAAGCAGGCTAACAATGGAAATGTCCAGTTAGCATTTCATCTTTCTTACAACGAGCAAGAATGTCTAGGTTTTTCTTAGCTTTATTCTTTTATTTTTTCTCGTAAAAAATAAATCTAACCAAACAAGAGCTAAGAACATGTTGTAGTATTTCTTTTTTTTAAAAGACATGATAGTAACCGTCCCATTACTAAGATTTATTAGCAGCTTTGGCGTCTCACAGTAGGAAGCCGACTAAACTCACATAAATGTCATCACAAACCTTAGACTATTTTCACACCTTAATAACACAAACGTGAAAAAGATCTCAGATTTCATGGTTTTTTCCTAGAATATAATACTATAAAACGGCAATAATTGTTAAAATTAGAATCAGTAGGATTGTAGTAAAAATCATAGGAATAGCCATATTGAAATAACTAGGAAATTAAATGCATCTATCGATAAAATCATATTCTAATGAGGAATAAAAACGCTAATGTAGAAATTTAATGCTAATACAGCACCAGAACTAAACGGTCTATCACGTTTATAGCCATCGAAAAATATATATTCTTGCGCATCTGATCTATAGTTATACAGTTATACTCTAGTTATATAATACTTCTTAAAACATTCCAAATAATAACATATGCTACATTTATTTAGAGCCACTGACGGATATTTGTTTCGAATCTATCCGATTTATCGAAATATTTTTTACGAAAGAATATACTACTATTTCAACCTCTCCCCATCAATCCTTTAAGTTGCATTAATATTAAAATAATCTAATTCATAGTAAATTATAAAAACAATATCAATTTCCACTCCTATTTGTTATAAAATTAATTAAAAATATTATATTTAAATTGAAGGAAGTTAGTATTATTTATTCAATATTTTTTATATTACTCCTTATTATTGTTTATTGAATCCATAATTCTACATGTTTGAATATATATATATGTTTAATTCTAACATGCATGTTTCCTTTCATCACGTACAATACGTCTAAAACAATTCCATAATATAGCAAACAAGTTTATATAGATATTACAATTTTTTGCACAGACATTAATATTACCTCATGTCACAAAGAAAATTAAAAAAATACATACTTTTTTACATAACACGATGAATTAAAATTATTATAGTTCTCAAGGCCGTCTTATTTTCAGACACCTCGAAGGGTTGTCAGGAATCGTGTGTGAAGGAAGTTAGGAGCCAAATGGATTCGAGTGAGAGTAATATTACCTTTAAGTTAACACAATCGAAAAACTTCAGGAGTATTTTTAGTTTAGCGATTATATCACATTAGCCGCATATTATATTTTGTCCATTCACATCTCATTGGATAAAAAATAACTATTATTAACGATGCAAAATACAGGTCAAGGTATCTATTTTAAAATATGCTACTTTAATTGGTAAGATGACCATTTCTTATGTCCATGGCATGCGTGTAAAGTTTCGTGTCACAAAGAAAATAAAAAAAATACATACTTTTTTACATAAAAAACTTTAAATTATAAAATCGCACATTTGATCACAACCTTCTAAAGCAATGCTCAATAAAACAATAACTCATGGGGTCACAGTTACTATTAATTTGACTATGAATTAAAATTATTATAGTTCTCGAGGCCGTCTTATTTTCAGACACCTCGAAGGGTTGTCAGGAATCGTGTGTGAAGGAAGTTAGGAGCCAAATGGATTCGAGTGAGAGTGGAATTTACTATGAAAGGATTGGTATCTGGTTTGGGCTAAATCAGTAACGTAGGGAACATTAAGGTCTTTATGGAAGAGCTAATTTGCGACATCGTAAAGATTTTGGTTTGCAAGGATTGGATACGAGCTGAAATAGAACCCCAAAGATCAACTCCGCATATTAAAATAAGTCTAATCACTGTCATGTCTAGCGGTTTCTTATCTGTTTAGTCTTTTATGCCGAATCTAAGTTAAACGTTCGTCCAGGTGGAGTCCTACCTAGCGAATCTGTTCAACAGGGATTAGTGGAATATTGTGAAAGGATACTATAGGACAAGAGGTCACAGGTTCACAACGAAGGACTATTAGGAACTGAAGAATTATTTTCCACAATTCTGATATTTAGTTTATTAGAGGACTAGTGTCCAATATTTAACATTGATCTTCAGATCTAAAAACATTGACAATAACACCAATTTAGTATACAGATTAAATTTATTATATCAATTTAAATCTTTTTGTAAATGTAAGACGAAAAATAAAATCCTTGTTGGTACTCCAGAGTAAGAAAAATACATTATCATTAGTTGTAGCTGATGTAGGAGCCCCTGACGTATACACCTTTCGAATCTGATAAATTTTACAATAAAAGTGACCTATTTCGACAAAAAAATAATAAAAAACTGTAGCACCTGATAAAAAATAAACCGTTGGTTCTTCAATTCAACCTCAATTTAAATTCCACTAAACAAAAAATTGAAAGTAAACCTAAACTTGACAAAGATCTATTACATATACCGATCTGAGAAGTGGAAGTAGAAAGGCTCATAGATGTATTGCTCTTGCCTTTAAGTAGACCACTTAGGCTCCTGTTCCCCAGTTTGAATACGATCCAAACCAAAAGTGACTGACATATACTGAGGTATTTAAATATATGCAGTTAGGAAAAGCCAAGAATTTCCCTTGAACTAACTTTTTTTCAGTCACTATCACTTCGCATTGTTGTTTCTTTATTAGTTAAGCCTTAATGAAGGAGACCAAATGTTTGAAGTACCAAAACTGGACGTATACGAAAACCAGGAGCATGGGAGGAGGGAGAGGGAGGTCCCGAGGTTCTTCCCCGAAAATGTTTATAAAATTAAAATACTGCTTCTTGAACCTTAAATAGGTAAAAGGAATAAACTGTTTTTCAAAAAATAGCAATATTAAGACCTTTATGTAATTTACATAAACTGTTTTGAATAGAGAAGTTTTTTTTTTTAATCCACTCGTCAGCAGCATCAACACCTTTGAAATATTCAACACAAGTATCGTAATAGACAACCACAGGAATTCCAAAATTGCTTTTTGTGAATCTGAATTGTCTATCTGACCGTGATACAAATATCACTCGAATCAAATTGTGATCATTTCGTTTTGAATAAAAAAAATATTTTGTTTTAGGTTATGACAGAATCATAATACAGAGCATGTTTCTGTTTGTGTTTTCGAGTTCTAGGACATTAACAAAATGATACTTGGTAATACTTGGAAACAGTTATCCATAATTCGAAGTCTATACGTAAATCAATAGGGCCATAAAACTAGTTTTTCTCTTTATAATAACATTTTACTAATATAATCATGGTTAATAAAACCACATTAATTAAATAATAATTTATGCAAAAAATAAAATAAGTAAAAATTATTTTATTAATTTAGCTGTGAAAGTTAATACATAATTTTTACTATACCAGAAAGTGAATCACTTAAAACATGCTTAATATATGCAATTGAAGCTTAAATATTCACAATAGTAAAAATGTGGCCAAATGTGTAAATAATATGCAACATAAAAATTTATCAAATGATTTAGAACAATGCGTTTCAATAAAGGCAGATCCAGACGCTACGTTTTGCACAACCTTTGTCTGCGCAGTCTTAAGACGGAATGAAAACGTTGCAATTTTCAGAGCGTCTACATGGTGCAGAGATATCTGTATATTTCGCCCAGTTTTGTGTGATGTCGTCATGTAGGAAGTACTACTCTGGTCAATTTTGGCATGGTGCCTTGTTAAAAAAAAAAAAAAGAACGTCTAAAGTTTAATGATATGCGGTGTCACTAATTCCAATAAATAAGTATACGTGTCTATGTCCATTCCCAAGTAGTTTCGCCAATCATTATGTTCATCAAGTAATTCACGCAGTAATCTAATATGGGAAAAATTCTGCATTTTTAGAAGCCACTTCCGCGACCACTTTGAACGCCGGGTATGATATGATGTGCACTTATTTAAAAAATATATTTAGACTTTCGTATAAATCAATGCTTTATTTTAATGTACTTTGAGATGTAACAGGATCTTAAAAACGTATCGCTGGTCAAAGGAAATAAGTTGGTAAGTCTAAAATCTTACCGACTCTTTGAAGCAGCCCTTTTCAAATATGAACTAAATCCAGTTTGTGAAAAAATAAAATTTTGTTTAGATAAATGTCACCAAAATAGTCAGATAATTAATTATTTTGAAAATCATATAATTTTCTGAAACTATTAAAATACTTTTCTTTAGGTACCTACTTATTCACCGGAACTTGCCAGTTTATTCACCAGACTTAGCTAACTTTGTTCCCAATAACCATATTTTTATCATGTTGAAGTAGGTACCCTTTTTCTTGTAAGTACTTTGGAAAAACAGCTTACTACAAAAAAATATTTAAAAAATATATAACTATTATTTACAATAAAAGTAATGAAATACGAAAAATTAAGTGTTTTATTACAATGATAATTTTAAGAATAGTTTGTAGAACGTAAGGATATTCCCCGTTGAACTCCATTTGGACAAAGGATTTATCTGAAAGACAAGAAACTGTTCGTCGTTTTCGGTTACTCCGGCTTTTGCTAGACAAGCCTTTAAGCTTCCAATAAATTAATATATATTTATATATATATATATATATATATATATATATATATATATATATATTTATATATATATATATATATATGACCGTAATTGGACCCATTTGGAAATAAGGAGTTGAGCTTTAGGGCTTTTCTAAACCATCCAATTCTTCTCGTATTAAATCCTTACAATCTTAAATCCTTAGTAAAGTCCTCAATGCCCCTTATTATGACACAAATAAACTTATCCATAAAGATCTTAATGTTTCATATGTGGCTGATTAGGCCCAAACTAGATACCAGCTTCAAAGGCAATTCCCAATAGTGCTCCAGGGCGTTTGAAAAGAAAATGGCCGAGAGACCTTCCAATGTAGAATTTTTATAGAAGTGGAACTAGTGAGTGGTTCTTTACATGTTATTGACAAGTCATTGTGATTATTTCCTCAAATTTACTTATGGTATATATGTATACAGCTGTAAATATCAATAAATAGTTTGTTTTTTTAATTAATCATCAAAAAGAAGGTAAAAAAAAGAAAAATCAAATGTCATCCTCGTAGATTTCCTTCTAGCCAGAAATAAATATACCTAAGAGTTATCAACTTATTAACTTTGCAGTGAGCTAGCTCCCCTTGCCAGAAGAGATACCAGTTAATTATCAACCAGCAGGAATGATAAATTGACGTGCCATCAACCCGATCATGGCAGCGTAATCTAGAGCTTAAATATTCTGTTTTTCGGCCATTAAGATATCTTCCAACAGAAACTCGAAAGCTGGGCCATTTTTTTTCTTCTAAAGGTGCTGCTATTCTACCGGTACAACTATAACGAGCTCTTTGAGGAGCGGTAGTTTCCTATAGAACGGTCACGCTGCGGCTTAGTCTCTGAACCTGGGTCTGCGTGGTCGTAAAAAAGGGATCATTATTCTCTTTTACAATAGTAACTATAAATTCAGAGTGTTTGACGCTTTGAATGCCGGGACTCAAATGTACGAGAAAGAGGTATTACACTGAAGGACACCTTTCTAGGGTTGTAAATTTACGACTGCGAAGTCGTAAATGTATTTCTAGGAGAGTCTTAAATGTTTTTGCTTATGAACATAAAATTTATAGACATCGATAAACTTTTAACCAGAAATTAAGCAGTAAAAATTTATTGGTTATCTTTGGTTGTCTCTTATTTAATATAAGACAAATTCTGCAACAAGACTTGTAATTATAAAAATAATTAGCTGGCAATTTTGCTTTGCTTTATCCAGGGATCTTGTATTTTTTTTCTGCAGCCTATGACTGAAAGAGCCAGCCAGATATTTATTATAAGCATCTTAATTTAAATAACTGAAAGCTACACGCGTAATTTCATTTTTTATGCATTCATATTTCAGTTATCATCAATATCGGGGCATAATAGGGCCATAATATTAATCGTCTCCATTCTGATAAACTAGTGAAACTGATGTATTTTCAGGAGAACAATTAGAAGTATTGAAACACAATAATATGAACATAGGGCATAATAATGTACTGTATTAGCTTTTCGAACAATAAAATTCCCTAGTAGACTGTTCATTTGGCGAATATTTAGTTTTATCTATATTTGTAAATATCAAACTTTGCAGTTTCGCTAGTTTATCAGAGTGAGTACGAAACGTGGCATTTAAAATTTAAGATATTACTAGACTAAACCCTAAGAAAGTAATACTTTAAATAAGTAAAATCTAACTTCAGCATCCGTTATGGCATTATTTCCTGGTTCATGTTACCAAGATTTATATTAGATCAAATATATTATTGTACCTATTGCTATTGAGGAATAGTGTACGTTTTAAAATAAAACCATCGATAAATGTGAGTTGTGTATTGCTGTGAAGTGTTGGAAGGTATTTGCCGGGGTCGGGCCAGTCATTCCGGCCTCTTAGGCATCTGGCTGGCCCTTGAGCAATCTTAGATTTGGTGTTTGTTTTACGCTCAATAGAATGTTTATATACTTGCAACATACCTGCATGAAAACAAAACACAACTCTCTCTCCTAGGTTAAAGCTCAACAGTGGAATTCATTGTTTTAATAAAGTGTGGACTCTACAAAAAGTTATCCTTTAATCAAAGCAAAAAGTACTACAATTTTTATAAGTAAAACAGCGATTTAATGGCATTTTATTTAATTTACAATTTACGAATTTGATTGAAAAATCTGACATATTTTTCTTGTTTTATTTTCAAACGTTTTGAACGTAAATATCTTTTGTTTTCATCACGTTATTCAAGTATATATGTAGATATAGATACATCGGTATATATACGAGTATCATAGTGACTAGACTTTTTGAGGTTCCATTAGAAAGTGAAAACAATAATGTATTTTTAACGGTCGAAAAAAATTTGTTGTTCTAAACCGCAAATTTTCCAGGGAAGCACTATTTATCATAGATCTTTATGTAAATTTTTTTTTTTCAATATAAAGGGTTTTTCATTTTTTACCTGATTATTCACTTGATTTTTCTTATAGCATCCTTTTATTTATATTTCTAATATTATAAAAAGGTTTTAAATGTTGATAAGTAAAGTAATAAAGAGCAAATACTAGAAAATATTTTTGTATAAAACACAATTATTGTTAGTGGAAAAGTAATGAAATAAGAAAAAAGTGTTTTATTACAATGATCTTTTGTTTATTAATTTTAAAAATTGATTATAGAGCGTATAAGTAGGTAAAATCCAATGCCACCTTTTTACGGATGAAACTATTTGGATGGACAATCCATTTATATACATCTTTTTGTGAAAATTCAGTCACGCACAGATCACATTGAAGTTAGATTCTTCTTATTTATTTATACCAAAAATCATAGAAATCGGAGAGGTCAAGGTCCTAACCATTGGTTGCTTTGACATGGAATTACCCTAGTATAACTTCGAATTGAAGACATATCTACCTGTCTATCAAATGTGGTAGAAACATTTCAAAATTAGAGAGTAGTTTAGCGAGTTGGCTAAGGATGCAGTGTCAAATGTTTATGCGATGAAGGTTCGTGACTGGAAGCTGGAGCCCGGCCAGAGCTAGGGGTCACACGGCCTCCGGATAGTTGCCAGTATTGGCTAACAGGCAAATAGATCTACCTCTGTCCCTTCTTTCTCTGAATATTATTCTTTAATAGTCTCAGCTCATCTCGGGACATATCTATTTTGGTCAAGAGTTTCTTAAAATACGGTTAGTTTTTCAACTGCGTTTCTACCATGATCAGCGTTTTTCGTGTTAATATTCTAAACTTCCTATGACATTGTTCATGTATAAGTGCTTCATATTCTTGGGCCATAAATGGCTATCTGCCTTCGACATTATACTTTTAAATAATAAAGGTACAATTATATTTTACAATATACAATATATTTTATAATATACAATTATACTTATTAGTTTAATAATAAAGGTATTTTCCAAGATTTTTAAAAAGAGTATAAACAGTTCTAGACAGTTTTAGGAAAGGGAGGTCATGTACAGAACAAATATTTAATCTTAAGTCCAAAATTCCACATAGGTTAATTAATTCAAAGAACATGTTCGTAGATTTCAAAAAGGCTTTTGATTCTGTGGACAAAGAAACTAAAAATAAAATAATTCGAGAATTTGGCATAAAGTCTAAACTGGCAAACCTAATCGATAAACACTTACACACCTAGTCTCTAAAGTGAAATTTATGGGAGAGATATCACAGCCCTTCAAAATAAAAACAGGTGTACGACAAGGTGGTGGACTATCCCCAATTCTTTTTAATTGTATCCTAGAGAGAACAGTGAGAATTTGGGATGAAAAACTAACTGAACTCAACATTTTGCCAATAAGGTTAGGGAGAGACAATAAGATTGAAATAAATTGTCTGGCATTTGCAGATGACTTTGCTATACTTTCTGAAATGTTACATATGCTGTAACCCAAGTACAGGTCTTGAAAGAAATAGCCAGCAGAACTGGTCTAAGAATTTCTGCAGAAAAAACAAAATTTTTAACAAACATTCAATATCTGAAAACAGATTATGGTCAAATAGAGAGGTTAAAAAAATTCAAATATTTAGGAGAAATAATCCAAGAAAATGGTTTGGAAAAATCTGCAACAGAGGAAAGATTGCATGAAATGGAGAGAGCATGTGGTATTACCAAAGATCTTTACAATAAAAAATGCCTATCCAAAAATGTAAAAATATGGCATTAGAACACAGTAGAGAAGCTAGAATGCAAGTGAATTAATGGCATTAAACTATAATTTAGATAAATTAGAAATACTAGAAAGGTGAATCATGAGGAAAATATTAGGCCCACAAAACACAGTAGAAGGTTGGAATTTACGAAGTAATGCTGAAATATATCAAAATGCAGAAAATATATAAGATATAATGAGAAAAAGAAGATTGAGGTTTTTTGGACAAAATATATCGAATGCCAGATAGTAGATTGACAAGTAAGATTTTCAGATATCTATGGGGTAAGAAATCAACAACAAGCTGGGTCAATGAAGTAAAAAAGGATTTAGAAAAAAATATATAAAAATAGAAGAAATAAATAATAGAGAAGACTTTCGGCAAAAAGTATTGAAAACGGAGGGATTCCAACGCAGGAAAGTGAAAAGGACTGGTACAAAATCGTCTGAGACAGAAAGAGGAAACATGGTGAACAGATGAAAGCATACTGGGAGAAAAGAAAAGAACAAGGGAGAAAGAATTGAAATTGGCACGTGGTCCTCTGCTGGCCGATTCGAAAAAAAAAAAAACAAACAAAAAAGCTGATTGCCTCAAGGACATATCACGCATAGTTTATTTAAGGGACAAGTAACTATTTATTAGAGCCATTAAGGAATAATTCTTATTACTAATACATTCCTTAGAGAAAAATAGATTTTGACTTTTCTTTAAGAAAAGAGAAAAAGAAAAAAATCTTTGATGACGAATAACAATT
Organism: Euschistus heros; assembly: GCA_003667255.2. NCBI lineage: Eukaryota > Metazoa > Arthropoda > Insecta > Hemiptera > Pentatomidae > Euschistus > Euschistus heros. Next base: position 500,139 of record RCWM02000022.1, on the reverse strand, counting down.
CAAGCCTAAGGAAATTCGGTTAAGCTTAGAAACTTTAAAAATCAAGTTATTTTATATTAAATTACTCGCAGGTTGAATCGTTCTTACATATATTAAGGACAGAAAGAAAATTCGAAAATATTTAACAAAATTCAATTAAATTGGGAAAACTGATATCTATCAGAGTTTAACTTTGATAGACCATAAAATTGTTAATTACTTGTTAAAATATTTAATTAGTATTTCAGCAATTTTAATGCTTTCATTGACGTTGGGATTTGTACACTGAGTATTTTTCGTGGCAGAGTGTGGTGATACGATTACCAGGCTGACATTCTTGAAGAGATCGGACATGAAGATAGAAGAGACGGCTTCTTCATATGCTTGATGAAACTCATCCACCTCTATTTGCCACTTCATTACAGCCTATCAATCTTCTCCTAGGAAAGTGGGGCGGCTGTTCTTGATCTAGTCTCTTCCCCATCCTCTCTCTTCGTCCCATAGATGAATACCAACTCTCATTTCTATTTGTCTATCCTTGAGTAAAATACTTCAATATGCAATAGAAATATAGTTTTATCTAGGAATGTATCGATTCTTGATTCCACCAATATTTGAGAAAATAATTGGTATCGAGAATCAATGCTCCAATGTCGATTCCTAGGTGCCGATCGATAAACCACTAAAAAGGGATAGTTTTGTTAAACCTAATCAAGTATACATTGGTTCCTCTCCTAACTGATAAACTTATATAAAAGATATTTTTATTTGATTTTAATAACAACGATTTTTCTTAAATAATTAATTAATAATTAACAATGCTTGGTACAGATTTAAAAACATTTTTTTTCAAAAATAAAATATTGCTGCTGCAAGCCAAATTAATATAGATATGTAATCGGTATAGGGAAATAAAGATTTCCAACGGCCGAAGCTGAACTACTGACAAAATAAATTCTGTCAGACAATCCACAATTTTATTATTATCATTTTTTTGTTACCCCAAAACAGATTATGTTTCATTTCATAATATGATTTTCTAGCTCTAATTAATTATTAATATATTCAGACAAATAACATATACATCCTTTCATCTACAGTGTTCGTAAAAGGTCTTAGAACATTTGCAATTCTTTAAGTAATAAATGAAACCCTGAACCTATGGAATATTTATTTTTTCAATAAGGATTTGTGAAATTAACTATCTTTTAAGTGGTCTGAATTGTAATTAACCTACATATTGTAATTTAAATAATAAATTCTATTTGTTGTTCCCTTATTTATACATTGAATAATTAACGTTTTGTAAATGAAATTTGGATTGGTAATGGAAATTTATTTTGAAATCGATGTTTCGATATCGAGAATCAAAATATTTTTGTACCGACACATCACAGATTTCATTTGAAATTTATCTGAATATAAAATTTTAATTACATACTTAAAACTCAGTATTGCAAAAAAAAGGATTATGGTGAATAATCAGAATTAAGAACATATCTAAAATAATACTGACATTAGCCCAAAAACCATGATAATGGTTGCTATTGTAGAAATTCCAATATATCTTTTGGACATCTCCATTATTAAAAACTTCCTTTCTACTGGATCCCTGGTGAAGCTGTGGGCACGAATGAAACCTGGTCGGGTCAGCCTACTTTTGGTTATAGTGGGCCTCTTTGATATATTATAGACCGTTACGGCTCGACCCGCGACCACGAGGCTGTGAAATATTGGCTCTCTAACAGGGAGATAGCACTAAAATATAATCATTGCTACTTCTCTACAGAACCATTTCCTCCAAACAAAAGAGGTTAAAAAAAAAAAATATTTCAAAATTAAGGAAATGCTAAATACTTTTGTAACTAACGGCTCATCTCTTAAATTTTCAAGGAAAGGGGAAATATACTAGGCAATGAGGGACTCATTGTAGTTGAAAAAAATTAAGTATTAATCCAATGATTATGCAGTATCATCAATAACAGAATCGCTTAAACTATAACTACTTATGTAAACTTTATCAAGGCAATGATATTTCTGCCATTCTCCAAACTCTGTTTTCGGAAATCAGTTTTTGAATTAAGACTGCCCGAAAAGTCAGCCAAAAAAGACATAGACCACTTGAATGGTACAGGCCAGCTGTTATGTCTTTGTAACACAATCGTCAGGGACCATAGAGTCTTTGGGTGCCCAAGAGAGAAAGGAAGAGATTCGATTCTAATTGTAATTGACAATTTAATATCGATGATGTAGATGATTGAGGTGAGCAGTCAACTACAATTCAAACACGATTAAAAATTCAAATATATTGTACCGTCGTTTTGGCTAGCAATGGTAGCCTTCATCAGGACGAGGAGAAAAAAAATATGACAAAAAAGTAAATTTTATAAAAAAAATAAGATAAGATAAACGGTATTAATATTAAAAAATAAGGAAAAAGTTAAATCAATAAATAAAATACCAAATAGTTTGTTTTAAAAAAATAAATATTGTGACAAAAGATGAGCGGATATGTTATACTTTATTTATGTATTTGTTCATCAACAACATTCATAATTATCTTAATGCCCCAAATTTTGCTGAATCGGCCCAAAGTGGATATCTATCCTACCAGAATAGTCCATAAGTGGGTATGGGCTAGGGTTGGGCGATAGTCGATAGTTACTATCAATAGTGTCGACTATCGATAGATCTCTTTTACTACCTCAAGTTTTGAAACTCTCGGAATTATGCTGATCTGTCTCTGCCCAGTGTCGAGTTCTTTTGAAACTGAATTCGGAATTCCTAGAGCTCAAGGGTTCACTCAAAGATTAAGCCAAAGGAAAGCAGAAATACTAGATTTTCTTTCGAGAAATTTGTGGCTTAAGGACCACACATGACTCATGAAATTAACTATTGCGTTATTTGATTTGATTTGTTCATTATTATTGTAACCATGTAAATTGTAAATACTTTTTTGAAAATTCAAATAAGTTAGTTTTTTTTCTCTCATCTTCCTGATAAAATCTTATAATTTATAATCCTGCAAATTTCAAATTGTAAGTTGATAATTGAACTTAATTAAATTAGTTGAAATTTTTTATTGAATACCTTTAGAAAAAAAGGAAGCCATCGATAGTTCTCAACCGATAGTATCGGCCAATCGATAGTGCTAACTATCGACTATCGCCTAACCCTAGTATGGGCTCGAATCCACTAGCCTCCAGACTGGCTTTCCATTCGATACAAGTATAACCTCCCAAGTATGAAAAGAAGATGGCCAAGGGACATTCTAATATATACTTTTTATAGAAATGTTACGAATGAGTAATCGCTTTACCAAGTCGATGATTCGCAGTTCAGTCACTGTCCCTTTAATTTACTCATTATATCATCGTACAGTTGTAAATATCAATAAATAAACTAAAACTCAAAAAAATTTAATTTCTTCTATAAAACAGAAAACACAGTCACAGATTAAAATGAAATAATTACTCAGAACATCGCCCTTAAAATAACTTTACTTTTTTAACAAATATTTATGTTATTTATACAACTATTTTTGGCCCCACAAAAATGATAATAAAATAAAAAAGAAAGTGGATACCAAAAATTCTTCTCAATTTCAAATCTTGGTATGTTGCTGATCTCGTGGAATGAAAAAACTTTTTAAAAAAAATTATATGAATTCTAATATCCACAAAAATACCGTCACAATAAACATACTAAAGATAGTGGAGAAAACTGTATATAAGATTTTTTTTTTTTTTTTTTTTGAAACTGTAGTTAATTAACACAAATATTTTTCAAACACATAACATTATATTTATTTACAAGAAATTCCTTTTTATGAGTTCCAACGTAAATATTTACATTCTTCGGATAGTGATCATTTCGGACACAAAGCTCAGTTTATTCATCTCGTTTAGTAAATTCTGTTTATTAATAATTGTACCTTCTAGTGAAATTTGATTTAAAAAACCTAAAAGAAAAAAAATTCAATTTTATGGGAGCCTTAAATATAAGGATATTTTAAGTTTTTAAAACGTTCCATAAAATCTTCTTTTTTTTTTTTTATACATCCACCAAAATTTACAAAATATTTGTAAATATATTTAAATTATAAATTAATTAACCTCACAGCGCCACCGCCATATATGTTCCTGCCCTTACACAATAGGGGCCAATGGGGTATCTTTGGTATTTGCCGCTAAAAGGTTGTGATGCCCTATCGGCACTGACCTATCACAAGGTATTTCTCAGGTTCTATTACGTAATAATTTTTTTCCTAGATTATTTTGGTTATTGAAGTAAACAAACCATTTTTTTTTTTTTTTTTTTATATATATGTAAATAGTAAATTTGTAAGAAATTTATTATATCTTCTTAAAGTGTGCATTACACATTAAAATTAATAAAAAAAATTATTATTTTATTTTATAGATTCATCATGCGCGTCTGAACATCTGGAATCGTGGAGAATGAAATATTCCGACAAGATGAGACAGGTATGAAATTTATAATTAATTTAAAATTTATTTATAAGTCTGTAGAATATATACATATGTATGGATGTATATCCATAATATCTAGATATATAAGAAGTAGTTTATCATTAATTCTTAAATGTAATATATATATATATATATATATATATATATATATATATATATATATATATATATATATATATATATATATATATATTTATACAATTAATTTAAAGGATTGTATTTAGTTTACAATACGGAGCAGAAACATTGACAATAAAGGCTGTTCTCAAAGAGTGTAAAATTTTAGTTGAATGCTTTGAGCAGTTGCGGACGCAGCATTTCTTTGAAAGAGGTCCAAGATTTGCCGAACTCACTTCTACTTCTCCATTTACAAATAATCGATGACGAAGACTAAAAGCGTCTTAACACAAGTGTTAAGACGTCGCCATTTTTGTCTGTACCATTCCACTAATTAGGTTCAGCTGATTGAAAAATACCACGAAAAAACGAGCATTGCTCAGTTACGCATTGTTAATAGCCGTACTAACGAAGTATTGTATTTTGAATCATATATACTAAAAAAATATAATCTAAAAAAAAAAAGTCTTTCAGATACAACTAACAACAAAATTAACACAGCTAAATACAATAAATCTAACTAAAATATTTACTATCTCATAACGTTAACAGATCCTTAAAATTTAGGATACAGTTGTTCTGTTCATACCGTATTTCTTATGAATGATTATTTAACATTAATGGAAAAATTTATTGATGCTAAAATTTTTTTTCCTATCTTACAAATATATTTACTCACAGTTTCGCATAATTGAGTTTGTGGGACAGAGATAGTTGAGATATAGAATATCGTTTCGTAGAACATCAACAGGAATCATTCGTTATGCATAAGATTACATTTGAAGTCAACTTACCTGAAACAAAAAAAAAAAAAAAAAAAAAAAAAAAGTAAATAATTGTTTTACACAATGAAGAAATCTATTAAATAAAATATAACTACGACAATACTGATATGATATGGAAATTAGTTGATCTGCCACAATTTTAGTATACAGAGGTTACATTTGAATGCTTATAGAAGTTTAAGAATATATAGTATACATTATTCAAATAAAAGAAAAACCAATAAGAACTAATGAAAACAAAAAGAGATTTATTAGCTGCTTGTTATTTATTAGTCTGAAATTTTCAGAAATTTAGTTGGAGAGAGCTATGTTTGCAACGAGTGTTATTGGTGTCGGCATCGAACCTTCAGAATCGACATTAATTCACTCACAAGCAAGATATATTAAAATTTTTAAAAATATGTTTTAATTATTATAGGTATTAAGATATAAAATCAAATAGCAAAGAACTGACGATTTTTTTTTTTATTAATTTCTGCTTAAAGATGTCTGCTATTGAGTTTCGATAATGAATCGAAAAATTATATTAAGATATTAAAATCCTCAATGCTCCTTACTTTGTCACAAATAAACCTATCCATAATGATCTTATTGTTCCATATGTTGCTGATTTAGCCAAAACAGATACCTATCCTTTCATAGTAAGATCCATAGCAACCCAAATCCACTAGTTTCTCAACTTGCTTCCTACTCCATTCCAGATAATCCTCCGAAGCGCCTGAAAAGAAGATGGACTAGAGACCTTCCAGAGTGTAGAACCTAGAGTGTAGAATTTTGATTGAGGTGCTACTAATGTGCAGTTCTTTTCAAGTTTTGACATGTTTTTGTAATCATTATCAACACATTTTCTTGATGCATATATTCTGTACAGCTAATAAAGACATTAATGAATAGATATATGTATATATATAAAAAAAAAAAAGAATAACATAAAATTGGTATCAGTAATTATAACATTTGACCACATAACCAATTGGTCTATTTTAATATTAGCTCCACCAATAACAAAACAATTGTTCAATATCCCCGCATTGCTATATAAGTTTCATTAATAATCTTAATTTATGTAATTTAAAGAAAATTTATGAAAACTTCTGAATATTTGTCAACCAACAATTATTTTATTTTTAAACTTTTTCACTGATGAGAAATGGTAAGTTGCATGTTTTGTACGTTCTTAACAAGTAAGGAGGACATAGGTACAACCGACACAGCTTTCACAGACGTTAAATGGAGTCTTTAACGCAGTGGTTGTGGCTAGTTTTCATTTACTGTTATTACAGAATACAGCTCCGTAGTACATTACAGAATAGAGACTTTGTACCATGGTGAGACACCATATCTATAAATAAATAAATAAAAAAAGTTCTTTATTTATTCTGGGACCTTAAGTCCCTTAAGAATAAAAATTAATGTACAATCATGGGGCCTACAGAGCCTGAAGATGGTTATGAAATATTATTAAATATGATAAAATAGTAATTAATAATGATAACAAATAATGATTAAACTTAGGAATATAGACAAAAACAAAAACAGAAAATATTTTGATTCATTGTGTGAATCATTTGTGTAGAAACAATAAACATTTCTTGTACATAAACTTTTATATTTTATAAGACTTTTAAGTGGCTAATGACAGTTTTCATGGATCTGGATGGACAGTAGGTGGTTAAATAAATGATATTTGAAAGTGGAAAGGGTGTTTGAGTGGCGAATGGTGTAAGGGATGGAGTTCCATAGGGATGAGGATCGGATTAGGAATGATCTGTTGAAGGCAGTGGAGCAATGAGCAGGAGTGTACAAATCTGATGGGCGGGAACGGGTTTGGCGGGTAAGAACAGAGGATTTGAGCTGAAGGAGTTGAGCAATGTAAAGAGGGCGTTGGGATTTCACTGTTTGGTAGAGAAAGGAAGCCAAAAAAATACTGGCGACGGTAGGAAGGAAAGAGCCACTTTAACTCCGCGTAAAATTGTGAAACATGGGCATTCCTGGGGATCCCGAAAATAAAACGAATACAGCAGTTAAACAGTCTTTTGAGTCTGGCCTCGAGATCACCAGAAACATATGTAAAATCTCTAAGGTCATAATATAAATATCAATAAATAATACATGACCAAGTCATGACAAAATAAAAAATAAAATTATTTTATCACCAATAAAATGTATCTTAGATCCCGTAGAAATATTTCAAGTAAGGAAATATTTTCTTTGGTTTAACCAAATCGGTGAATTTTGTTGCTATATTACGATGATGCCCCAATCGGCGAGAAAACCGACTTAATGAGTACAATTGGAATATGAATACCACAGCAAATAATGTTGGAGAGCACTGAAAAATCCTAGCAGGATAGGATCGAGTCGCACGACCAATCTGAGCGCTGATGAAATTCCCACAAACGGGAAATTTTATGCATGATCGTGTGACTATGTACAACCAAAAGTAGCACTAATTGTAAGTCGGTTTCAATGTGAGACCAGCCTTATAGGGTTGGTTAGGGTGTCCTCTGTCTTTCAAGGGATCGATAAAACAGTTGTGTTGTAAAGGAAACCTAATATGTAACTATTTTCATTTTTAAAATCTTTTATTGAGAAAGTATTAAAATCTAGCTCCAAGAGGACATTCAATTAAACTAAAAAATTAAAACAACAATAATAATAAAAACGAAAATAGGTATGTGAAACTGAAAACTTTCAACTTTTTACAACTTAATGTGCCACAATAGATGTATTTAAGGTTGTTATTCAGTCAGGAACACAAGACGTTATCAATACTATTATATAAAGGGACAAGCCATTTTTCGTTTATGATCATTAACCACGAAAACTAGTGAACCAATCTCTACCAAATTTTTAACAAATCATCTTTGAAGTCCCAAGAAGGTTCAGCATTAATAAAATCTACTGATTTTCAATTAATTTTTCATTTAAAAAATTGATGATATGTAGTTAACAGTGGAGTTGCAAAATTGACCGATAGGTGACAAGCGCATATTCTACATGAGAGGTTACAAAAGTTCGATGTTATATAGAGCTTTAAATTTATAATGAGATTGGCTTATATTCAAGTAAGTTATTAAAAAAGATTTAAATATGTGGTGCGACATGTAGATGCCTGTGAAGTATGAAAATTGAGCGATATGTGGTTGGCATCATTTTGCAATAGGGTTTACAATTGTAAAACGACTGAAACCCGTTCTAGGAAGGTTTAAAAATAATAAGATATACAATAATAAAAATTTAAATGTACAATGGTGAGTGGCGAAAACAAGGTTTGCAACTCCCCTTATATGTTTTTATGTTTAGAAATTAAAATCCAACCAGAGGAAATCAATTAAATTATTTCTGCCGAATAAACATTATTGGCAAATCAAAGTGTCATTTGCTTTATGATATTATGGGTAAAATATGATTCATGGGTCTTTAATTGTAAGCACTGATAATAGAGTACATTATCCGCAAGAGTTTCTTAATAATCTCTATCCATCTGCATTACCTACTCATACATAAAAATTGGATGTCTAATTATTCTTTTACGTAATCTGAAAATAACTGCAATTTTAACTAGGTTAAAAACTACTGCTACGAGTTAAAATATCTTCGAAGAAATGATGATCAATTGCATACTTCAATATAAGATTCTACGATAAAAAAATAAAATTCAATTATTGCTAAAAATCATCTAACTTGTTTACCTCCGTAAGCGGGCAAAACCACGACGGGGAACGCTAGTTTTAAATCAATTACAAACCTATCAAGATTTCTTGACGATTATAAAAACGGTATGCAACCACGATATTTACATAATTTACTGCAGTTCGAATAAATATTAATTTTATCCCTGACAGCATTGGAAAAAAAATTGCTAAAACGCTCCTATATTATTTTTAAATAAAAAAAAAAATAGAAGAAAATAAATAAAACAGTCACGTCTTAACAACATCACATTAAGAACCATAGTAGAGATATATCACATTTACGGATTTACGCCTCTACGCAAGAACAAACAAAAGGAAAAACAGTTTAAGAACCTGTTTTTAATGGAATATATGGACCTGAGAAATAAATGGACATACTGGTTGAAAAAAGGAATCACTGAATTAACGTTCACCAATGAATTACAAAGGCAAAGACAGTAATGCTGTCGAAGGCTTGTAATTGGCTACATGTCATTACATAATTTTTTTCATACAATAATGTATAAGGAACTCCAGTAAAGGCCACAGTACTTGGTATTGTTGGTACTTGACATCTTTATGCACTCCAAATAGGGAAAGGAGGACGAATTACCCTTCAAGTCACAAACCTATTCTAGCCAGAGAGGAAAGACTTAAGCTTATTTCTTGCAATCTCAAAGAAATAAACATCAACCGAGTCAGGTGGGAATCGAACCAATGACCTGTACCGGATGCTCGGAGAACTTCGCCCCAACACATTCAGCCATTGTGGCTCCAATACGTACATGGGTAGCGTATCCGTAGTACTTAATCCTGCATAAGTGAGCTTATTTCCTTTAATCTAGTGAGAAATTTTTGACAAACGCAACTTGCTATTGTCGATTATTTAACCCATGGTTTGTAGTGAATAAATATATTTATTTGACACTAATTTAACGGTTTAGGTTATCAATTTCTGTTTCTTTTTGGTTGGTATGAGCTTGTATATACTTTTTTTATTATTTTTTTTTTTTATTAGGGTTTAACGTTCTTATGAACTCCAACTAAGGCAGAAAGGGTTATCCTAAAAGTTACCAACCTATTCTAATCAGGGGTAAACACTTTTCACTTGATTAATGCGATTTTGTGTTTTTTTTTATTCTTGATGTTACTTGGATTGACAAAACATATACATCAATTAACAAGTATTTTTTTACGTGTTGTAAAATAACAAGATGTATTTATTGAAGGAATCTAAATATTTGTATGCCAATGTGAGTGTTTTCTAGTTTTTGTTTAAAACTGTCAATGAATGTTAGTTTAGATGTTAGATACATTTGATTTAAAATAAATGTCCATAAAGTATGTTTTTAACCTTACCTAACTCATATATTCATAACTTATAATAGCAATATAAATGAATTAGTATTCCTCCAGTCTATTACGCTTTTATTATTTTAAGTACCCACTACTAACTGAATAATGTACTATACTCCCTTCGGAAAAAACAAAAAAAGATCATGACTAATCCAGAATATATAGCGTTTCCGGAAAACGAGAAGTTATAAATTCTAGAGACTGGATTGTTACCCTATTTAAAGAGCGTTCTGTGACGGCTCACCCCATGACTGAGTGACCTCTGACTCATTGTGCAACTCGCCAACTATCAGCGTTGTAGCCAATCAGCGTTTTAAATAATTATAAATTATTTTCTGACTCTCAGTGACCCATAAAATCAAAATTTTGATAAGATAGCAGGCAACCTAAAAAAAAAAAAATTTTTTTTTGTCTTAATTAATATTTTTCGGTCGAGAGTGTGTTTAACGAATAATATATATCAAAAATCAGAAAATTATAAATTCTGTTGAGGATGTTCAATTAATTAAATAGAAGTAAAACTATTATTTAAGATATCGATGCCTCAGTGGAAAATTATGTGCAGCAGTGGTTAGATTGCCTATGTTAGTTAAAACGATAAAATAAAAAGGAATATCATTGTAAATTGATCGGAGTATTTGAAATGGCATTTCTTAAAAATAAAAAAAAAATCACCGTATATCGATATATTTTGTCGCCGATATTTCGTGTATCGATATTCAGAGATCAAAATATCGTCGTTTTCAATTTTTATATCTTTCTTATGATATCCATCTTCATATCAAAATTACATTTTTAAAGAGCATTTAACGAACTGCTCTTCGTTTTCGAATACTCCTCTATTTACTACACAAACGTTCAAAGCTCCCAATGAATTACAAAAGAGTATTAAAATATTTTAATTACCTCTCAATTATCTCAATTACCGATTTATTTACATGACAGTAATTAGACCAATTTGGACATACGGAGCTTTGGGGCTCTATTAAACCTTCCAATTCTTCTCGCATTCAATCCTCACAATACAATATCCTTCGTAAAATTCTCAATGCTTCTTATTATTTCACAAACAAACTTATCCATAAATATCTTGATGTCCCATATGTTGCTGATTTGGCCCAAACCAGATATCTTTCCATTCATACTAAACTCCATACCCAATCGAATCCAGTTTCTCAACTTGCTTTAATCTCAATTCCCGATAATCCTCGGGATTGTTCAATAATCCTAGACCTTCTAATGTAGAATTTTTATTAAAGTGCTACTAGTGTGTGGTTTTCTACATGCTATTGACAAGTCGTTGTTATAATTTCCTCAAATTTACATATAGTATATATGTATACTGTTGTAAATATCAATAAATAGAAAACAAATTTTTTTAATCAAACATTTTAATTAAATAACTATATTTCATGCATATACCTATCATAAATCATGTCTTTAAACAGAAAAGAGTAACAAGCAACAGAGCAGTAACAGCAATACATTTATATAAGAGTCAAATATGCCCTAGGGGTAGATTCCAACAATAAATATAGTTCTTAATTTTTATAAATTATAATTTATTTGCTAGTGAAATATTGGCTATACTATTCATATAGATGCTTAAATAATGAGATGACTATCTTGAAAATTTAAAAAAAATACTTTTTAAATTATTTTTAATTAAAGAAACGATCAAAATCAGTGGTCCATCCTGGAAATTTAATTATTTCAGACTGAAATTTAAAATTCAAGCTGATAATAAGAAGCTATAAGAAATGATGCTTGATATAATTTTAAACATTATTGCTAAAATATTGAGACATTTTTTTTGTTATCAAGTTATCTTTCAATATACTTAAGCTTCAGGAAAGTTAAATGGCAATCTTTATTCTGAGTGAAGTATTCACTTTCGAACGAGTGGGCGCACTCATCTCCTACGCAACTTTGCCTTACTAAGTGAAACCTAATTTGTTTCGTTTTGTTTTTTAGAACCGTATTAATCTATATTCTGAGAGAAAGTTATGCAAAAAAAAAAGTTTTCTCCAACAAATTTATGCAAATCAATTGCAAAACCCCTTTTCTCAAGGAAAAATGAATACGGACCACACACGTGTCAGCAACAATATAGCTAAAATTAGCTTCGTTAAAGACATGGAAGCGTGGGCAGTCTGCCGACCCTAGCCTTTCATATTTGACATTAATACAACTGTGAAGCTGCGACCCTCTTATTCTCCTGACAGACACATTAACTCAACCGTACTGTATATCTTTACCGTTGACGTAGGGTGGGTTTCCGGGCCAAGACCTCCCCCCACTGCTGCTGTATTCGAAATCTTTCTTTTTTTATAAGAACTCATCGTTGTTGAAATTAGTTTGATAGTTATTATATATAAATAAAAAATTATTCATTCCTTTCGTTGCCACATTTGCTATACCAAGATTATGTCAGTAACTTATTCACAAGTCATTGTCTTTTCATTCTCATCTTACAATTATTTTCAATGAGACCAGTAAAATGATGATTCCTAAATGTATGTGTTACGCCTAACTCGAAATTAGTATTATAAAACTCTCTTAGAAGCAGACCCCAAATTGAATGAAAATGTTTTAAGTTATTATTAGTATACATAAGTTACGTTAAACTGTTCTTTTAACCTCTGAAATGGGAGTTCTTTTAACCTGTAAATAATTGAGATTCAGTAGTTTATATTCAGTCATTAAATGTTATTATGCCCATGAAATTTAACTTAATCTTGACGATTGAAATTTGTAACACAGGACATGAATGCATAACAAGGTACAGTGGATATACAAATGCTGTGGCAGAACTATTACTCGTTTTATGCTCTCCAATCAAATAAAAAGATCACGATGCCATTTTCTTACTCAGTATTCAAACAGTACATTATCATTTTCTATATTACAATTTATATTCTTTGAGTACAACATCAACATTGTAATATAATGAAGTTAATCTATATGTCTAGCGGGACCTTGGGGGAAGAAGCCAATTAGTGTGCGAGCGTGTTTTGTATCTGAAATTCCTCTTTGAATACTAAAGTGAACTGGAGATCGTACCTAACGTGTGGTGTATGATGATCCAGGATCAGTGAAACAGCCAATATTTGGACACTTCTATTGACCGTCATAAGAAACTATTTTAAAAAATATCTGGATAACAAATAGATTATTATTTGGATAAAAGATCGAAGCTTTGCGCATAGAGTGTCAATATCTCCATTTAGTTGATATGATCTGATATGTCTTACCAGCTTGTATAAGTTTTGGAAGTCAGTGTATTTAGAATTCCATAATTAAGATTGTTCTCCGATCTGAAGCTCCACAAAGATATCTAATTCTTCTCTTATCCGATCCTTGCAATCCAAAATACTTAATTTTCCATTGTCACAAATATTTACTTATCAATAAAGACCTTATATTTGATCCAGATATTGCTGATTTATCCCAAAACAGATTCCGGTCCTTCCATAGCAAACTATATAACCATTCAAATCCACTAGTCCCTTGAATTGCTTCCCATTCTATTCCCGGCAACCCTCCAAGGTTTCTGAAAGGAAAATGGCCTTAGGACCACCTCATATAGAACTTTTATTGAAGTGCTGCTACCTGTGGGTAGTTGCTTCTCAAGTGATTATCGTGTTAATATAAACGCTATTATCACATTTACTGAATATATATCTTTATTTTATATACAGTTGTAAAATTCAATAAATTGGTAAAAAGAAATTGGTTTCCCTCTAAAGAAGGTCTAAGAAAAAATTAGGTAAAAGAAAACAATTTAAATTCATACGAGATATATTCGGTGACAATGGCAAGGAAGCACTTCACAACCGAGGTATTGAAAGAGAATGAGATCTTCTTTGTTGACCAATGTCTTTGAATCTTATTTTTGTATAAATACAGATAAAAAGTGGATGTGCTTATATAATAGTGCTGGAAGTGTAAATTTGTTTGACCTATCTAGATTCCCGAATAAATCTACAGATAAAAGGATAAAGGAAGAATAAGGTGAATTTTTTTTTTTTTTTTTTTTTTTTTTTTTTTTTAATATACATTTATTGAAATTTACAACTGTACAGAATATATACATCAAGTAAATGTATTGACAAAGATTATGAGAACATGTTAAAACTTGAAAAGAACTACTCATCAGTAGAACTTTATTAAAAATTCTACACTAGGTCTCTAGGCCATCTTCGTTTCAGACGCCTCGGAGGATTATCAGGAATGGAGTGGGAAGCAAGTTAAGAAACTAACGGATTTGAGTGATCATGGAGCTCACTATGAAAGGGTAGGTATCTGGTGTGGGCTAAATCAGCAACATATGGGATATTAAGATCTTTATGGATAAGTTTATTGGTGACAAATTAAGGAGCATTGAGGATTCAATGTCGTCACTTCTCACTACTTTTTTTTTAAATTTGAAAAATTAAGCAACAAAAAATCTAGAGCTGCTATTTTTTATATTTATTTATAAAAATAATTTTTATTTTGTTTACTTATTGAATATTTTAATCACTTCTATAATGAAATAAAATAAAAAATATGTTTTAGTGGCGGGATAAATTCTGTATCCGTAGTCAAACGCGTATCATGCTTATTAAAAAACTCCGGGAATAATTATCAGACTTTAAAGGTTGACGTGTTATTCAATCAAGCATTAATCCCTTTAAGATTTAAAGTGGTCGTTTTTCAAAACTCTCAAGGGAATGAGCTAAAATTTCCAACGGGATATCGTTTTAGGGAGACTGAGTCAGG
Organism: Euschistus heros; assembly: GCA_003667255.2. Lineage (NCBI taxonomy): Eukaryota > Metazoa > Arthropoda > Insecta > Hemiptera > Pentatomidae > Euschistus > Euschistus heros. Next base: position 484,968 of record RCWM02000022.1, on the reverse strand, counting down.
CCTTAATTCGGCCTCTTCTCAATTTAGCTGGTAGTTTCAGTTTGCAAAATGAATAATCCAAAGTTTAACAGAGGTGATTTCCGACTTCGTATTAAAGTATTTGAAAAAGTAAAAGTGCTAGACCTATACTATGTTCGATTGAAAAGCATTACGGTTCTTCCTATTTATACCTATGACAATCGTAGCTCGTTCCGTCAAAGACTTATGAGGAAAAGAATGGACGAAGATGTCAAAAAGTAGTCGACCGAGAGTGTCTTAAGGGCTGCGCACTGCGCCGCGTGGTCCCCGATACTGTTATTATTGCAAAGTATTGTATTTTCATTCACTCCTAAGATACGTTCCAAGTTTCAAGTCTCTATCTCATTGGGAAGATAGTAAGCAGATCTAAATCTACGGATATAGGGTACGGTACGATACTAGAAGTGAATTTGCTTTCTTTACCCTATCCCAAAAAGAGCCCAACTGGCCAAAAGAAGTATACACTTCAAAAATAGAACAAATCATAATAAAATATAGAAGAACACCTAACCAGGGTGCTCCGAACCAAGCCATTTCCAAAAAGATCCCAGCACTGCTCTCTCAGCAGTGTCACTGGTGAATCCAGTGGAAACTGTGTGAGAGCGCTACAGCTGAATGGCTCATGACGAATGTAGAATATCGTTATGTAGGTTCCGCCTCTTATTTTCAATGAAATATTACCATGGTCCTTAAGATAAAGCGTAGACAGCAGGCTGCTGAATACCAGCCTGTAGAACTTGTATTTGTAAGTTTATGTTAATTTTGTTGTAAAGTTTTGTGTTAACGGATCCATTAACATCAACAATAATTATTGTCATTGAATGAGGTAGATTGCTATAAATCCTCAATAAAGCAGATTACTAAAAATGGAAAAAAAATATTCAAACTTATAACATGTTATTAAAAATATATCTATTTTGTATATGTTATTCATATCTTCAGTTATACTTCATGACCTGTTATTACTAATGAAAGTATTTAAACCTATTACTAATAAAAATTGTTATACGCGACAGTATACTAGTAACAAGGAAAAAAAAATTAATATGAATAAAAAACCTTAACAAAACTGAAACTTTTAATATGTATTCCGTTCATACAGTAATATTTCACAGCTATTATTATTACAATTTATTATTGATAAGTTTATATTCTATTTCTTTTCTGTTACCCATCCACTCCTAGATATCCCTTTTCATTAGAGGAATTACAATATTGTATCAAAAAATCAAAAAAAATAAGTCTCCTGGATTGGATAATATCACTTATGAAGTTTTTAAAAATTTAACTCCTGAATGGGAACACTACCTCCTAAACCTCTATAACATGGTCATGGACACTGAGAAACCCCCGTCTCTATGGTCTATATCAAAATTACATCTAGTCCACAAGAAAGGGGACAAGAAGGATTTAACAAAAACTATCGCGGCATCTCTTTGATAAACAATGCTACGAAACTGTTTACAGCTATGCTGTCACAAAGAATTATGAGATGGGCGGAGATGGAAAAATTAATTCCTGAAGAACAAGCAGGTTTTTAGAGAAGGAAGAGGATGCGAAGAACACATTTTCACACTTTCTTCACTAATAAATATTAATTTGCGCGCTAAAGGAAGCTACGTATATGCTATATTTGCAGATTTTAAAAAGGCGTTTGATTCTATAAACCATAATTTACTATGGCAGAAATTGTTTGATGTGGGACTGAGTGGAAAAATTATCAGAGTAATGAAAATGTTATATGATAATGCAAGCATGCATATAAAAGTTGGCAACGAAGTTTCTGAAAACATCAATATTAGCTCAGGTCTTCTTCAGGGTGAAAGCCTAAGCCCAGTACTCTTCATTCTATTTCTTTCAGATATTTTATTATATTTCCAAAGTAACGGGGCGACTGGGATTTCCATTAATAAAAACAAAGAGGTTATAATGCTCCTATTTGCTGACGACATTGTCCTTTTAAGTAATTCATGGCAAAGTACTCAGAAGAAGTTGAAAATACTAGAAACATACTGTGATAAAAATTCGCTATTCCTAAACCCAGATAAAAGCAATATAGTAGTTTTCCACAAATCCCCTAAAACAAAAAAAATAAAACCATTCTACTGGAAAGAAAATCAACTACAAATAAAAAAGGCTTATAATTATCTAGGAGTACCATTTACCTCAACAGGAAAGTTTGCAAAAGCAGCTGATCACTTTGTACAAAAAGCAACTATTGCAAGTGCAAAAGTAAAAGCAATACTTATATAAGGGTAAAAGTGATTCCTGGGAATCAAAAATGGTTCTTTTGATGCTATGGTCTCATCAACACTTCTGTATGCAGCTCAGATCTGGAGTTTAAACTACCTGGAAACTATCGAAAATATTCAACTTAAATTTCTAAAAACACTATATTTCTGGCCCAAATGCACACCAAATTATATTGTAAGATTAGAAACAGGACGGAATCCGTTATTCATCCCAGTACTAAAAAAAAAATAATAAATTTTTCAATTAAAATCATGGCATTACCAGAAAATCGGCTACCCCGTATCTGCCTCGAAAGACTTTTAGATTTACATACCAATAAACCAGATTTTCATTATAACTGGGTATCTCAAATTAAACAATTAACCATTAACGGCAGTATCCCAGAACACTTTCAAGATTTTTGATCATGAAAAAAATTAAAGATTTTTCTTTTTGTTCGTTGAACCCCCAAATGTTTATCACAGGCATGTACAAAGAACAGATATACACAAGAGTTATATAGGAATACTTAGCTACCTTTTCCTGTCATGTTCTGACTAGTATTTGAAATCGTGTCAGGGAAAAACCAAATGACAGGAGGAAAAGATGGTAATAGAAATGTTTATCACTGGATGTACAAAGAACAGACATATGCAAGATTTAAATAGGAATAGCTAAATTTTCCAATCAAGTCTTGTCTAGTATTTGAAGTCGTGCCAGAGGAAAACCTTGAAAAGGCTTTAAGTAAACATGACTGAGGTGAAGGTACTGAAGAAATAATGATAGAGTTCATTATAATATTAATTGAGATCAAATCCAAGCCACTGTAAAATTTTTTTGGTAAATGAGAAATTTAGTGCTGTTTAAAATTTATTAAATTCAATAAAATATAAATAATATTAACGCCAGATCTATTACTTTTTTCGCCACCCTTATATGAATACAAAAATTAAATCTTTATACCAAAAATTAAGATTGGTTTAATGTTTAATACTTCAATCCTAAGCGTCAACTATAATAGTTTAATGGAACACTAACAAAATTACTCAATGATTACATGGCTATGAAAATATTTAAAAAGAGTTAAAAAAGAATGAATATAAAAAATTAGTCACATTTATGCAGTATTGTGAATCAAGAAGGAGTGGGTATTTCTATTTCTTTTTTTAAATCTCCGGAGGATAAAACAAAACTGATTTGAATTTTCGTTTCTCAGAGGTTGCTGGACATGTCTTGAAACGGTAACTAACATGTGTCAACACTGAGATCTCCAAAAGTTAATCTTTTTGGAGCACAATAAAAAAAAAAAAACAGACAGTCCAACCTCCCTGAAAACCTGTCAGCAGGTTGTTTTGCCGAATTTTGTTTATTCATGAGGAAAATATACTGCTTGTCCAGTGAGCAACTGGTCCCTTCTCTGAATAAACTGATGACAATTGAATATAATAAAATAGAAAACACGTTTCCAGCCTGTTCTATAATGGTGGAACCAATGTTTTTGGGACTTCATCATCTTTGAAACTCCTTCAGAAACCTTATAATGATTGGTTCTCCCATGTCCTTTGACCTTTCCCGTTTTGTTGATTACGTTTTGATGAAGTGCAGGCATCGAAGGGAAAACAAGATAAACCACGGCAGTAACCTGTAATTTTGCTGTTTTTATGAGCGCAGTGCAGTAAATGACAGGTAGACAATAACTGGAATTATACCCCTCAATTACAACAATACCTCAGTGGATTTAATTGATGACAATTAACTTTAATTTTACTTAAAGAAAAACAAAGATGGTTGCAAATTAAATATAAATATTCCACAACTAAAAAAATAAAATTATTCTTTATTATTATTTCAATAAAAATGTTGAATATCTGTTTATTTGCATCAATCGCAAATAGTGATAACTATATTACTAAGATTGTTTTAAAAAATATCTTTAATTATAATCTGTTAAATAGATATTACAATAATTATTTTCTTATAATATAAAAATTCTTAAAATCTCTAATTATTAAATATTAAAAATATAAGAAAAAACTCCATGAGTAAGTTTCTAAATCAAAATTATATGATCAAAAATAAAAAGAGAACTTAAATTGTTTTTTTAGTGAATGTACTCAAGAAATTACGAGTAAAATTATCTGTTCTAATTAGATCATTTAGGCTATTTCAAAATTATTAGCATCGTTATATATCATTTACCTTGTAAAGCAAAAATAACGTCTTTAATAGAGAAGACACCTCAATATGAAAATTTTGAAACTGGTTTTATAATCACCTATATTAAATTCCGTTAGCTGCAGAACAGGTTGTGAGATAAAATATATTGTTAAATGTTTTGATACTGGATTTTAAATCGTTTTTTAACAACTTTTTTTTTTCATTTGATGAAGTCTAACTCTTATATTTCAGAATAAAAAATTAATATATAATAATATAAAGAGTGTACTTAATAATTATTTTATTATTAATGTACAAGTTAGCATTATTATTATTATGTATTAAAGTGAAATTTCTTTATATTTTCAATGAAATTTGTAAATAATCAAAAAGAATTATTATAATTAATACTTCTTAAGTCACTGTTGAACCACCACTTGAGTATATGATTCAAACGTTTACGTGAAGTATTCATAATTTAGGCCAAATTGATAAACGTTTATCCGTATTTTTCTCCATACACCATTAATTTAATTTAATCTTAACTATTCAATACTAATTTTACAATTTATTTCGAACTAATTAACAACGTTAAAAAATATAATATTTTTAATGGATTCCTTATGAATAAACACGTTTATCACTATTATGTGAGTATTAACACATTTAAGAAATCCAAATCAATATTTTCATGTTAAAACCATAATTTTTGCAGAAGGCTAAAGAAAATGTAACACCTCTTATTTATATAACTACATAATTTATGCATGTCAGAGATCTTGTATTTATAACAGACCTGAGTTAAGATTCAGGTGTAAAATGCAAACGAAATAATTTTGTTTTTTTTTAATCCAATATATATATTTTTATTTTATTTTATTGTATTTTTTTTTTTTTTTTTTTTTTTTTTTATTTTTATTTTTTATTTTATTTTTTATTTTTTTTTTTTTTATTTTTTTTTTTTTTTTTTTTTTTTTTAAAATGCCTTTATGTATTCCAACCAGGGGAGGGAAGAAAAAACAAGGGATATAGATATTTCAAATTTAAATATAGTCCTGAGAAAAAATTTTATATTGAAAAGAATCATTGAATATAAAACTATGAATAAACATGGAATATAGAGAATTTCACATAGATATAAAGAAAGATCTGTATAGGGAAAATGACTAATGTAGCAAAAACTGAATAGAAACTAATATTAATAATTAACAATTTATATGCACAAATTATTTATTGCTGTTTTATTTATTTCGTTTTCTTTTTTTAATATGTGTTAGAGAAGCATCTTTTTTTTTTTAATAAGAAAGGCAAGGAAAAAGCAAAAGCAAGTCTTAAAACCAGTTTTACTCGATTTATTTATTATATCCTCACCTAATAACTTATTCCGAAGAACAGATAAAGGCGATAAAAAAGAAATAAATAAAAATAATTGTATAACTTCAAGGGTTCAATTATTAATTTCCACTCATTATCTTCATGCCTTATACTGTTTATGCTATTTGCATGTACATTTTATTTTTATTTTAATTTCTCCCATCTCCAATTCTCTATTTGAAAAACATGTTTACCGATTCATTATTTTTTTTTTTAATTTATTAGGAGCTGAAGGATTCATTTAAATAATAACAACAAAATTATGAAAAGAATTTTGAATAAGACATAATATGGAAATCCCAAAGTTTTAATGTAAAACCAGAGCGCAAATATTATGATAAAATAAAATTAGTAAATAAAAAAGATGATTTAATATACAAAGAAAAAATAAATTTGCTCCGTTCCTTTTTAAGCCAGATTTTAAAATGTCACGATAGCTAACAAGGGTTAAGTGATTAGAAAAATCACTGATAAATGAAACTCATTTATGAAATCAAATAAATTGAGTCTAGAAATATCTTTTAGGAAAAAAGATCTCAGATGCAGCATAACCCTCATTGACGTATTATTAGCGTGAGATATAAGCAATATTTCTCAGTCCTCTTTTGGAATTAGTCCGTTTATTATCGGGACGCTCAAGTTCTTTAATCTTGTTTAAGGCTAGCATATAGGTTTCAGGTTCTTTTTAAACATGTATAATGGATTTATGGCAATGGCCAACTTCTCCAACTAAGGTCTGCGACCTTAGTTACACTTGTCTTCAAATACAGTCACACTGTGCTGGAATCACCCATTATACATAGAATTATTGTATTTATTTTAATCTTGATCTAATTGTAATTATTTAAGCTTTTATTTATTTATTTCTTATTCTATTGTTTTTATTTATTTAAATACTTTTCATATTTAACACAGTAAGGAAACATCATAAACCATGTAGTTCGAGCGTAGCAGACCATGATATGTCAGTGAATATATTCATTTTTAGCATAATTAATAATATTCTCGTGAATTGATCATTTATAACAGACTTTTTCAATGTTCATTTTATTAATTTTTTATTGATTCTTATTTCCCTTTAATCACATTTTAGATAGTTTCTAAATGAATTAAAATATAGTACAATGCTCCGATTTTAAGTTCTACAGGAAGTTTTTGTTTTTTTTACTTTTTATTATTATTTACCACTATTTATATCAAACAGTATTCTCAAACAAATTTAAGAAAATGATTACAATGACTTTCCAATAACACGTAAAGAACCACTCACTAGTAGCACTTCAATAAAAGTTCTACATTAGAGGATCTCTTGGCCATATTCTTTTCAAACGCCTCGGAGGATTATAGGGAAATGTGTGTGAAGTAACTTAGGAGACTAGTAGATTCGGGTGGGTAGGGAGTTTATTTTGAAAGGTATCTGGTTTGGGCCAAATCAGCAACTATGGAACATTAAGATCGTTATGGGTAACTTTGTGACATATTAAAGAGCATGGAGGATTTTACGACGGATTTTGGATTGTAAGGATTGGATACGAGAAGAGATAGAAGACTTAGTGGAGCCCCAAACCTTGACTCCATATATCCAAATGGGTCTAATTATTGTCAAGTAAATAAGTCTTTTGTAATTTATTGGAAGCTTTGAACGCTTGATTAGTAAATGTTGGGATAGTCGAAAACGACGAGCAGTTACTTGTCTTTCAAGTCTCTTATGAAGATTCCAAATAAGTCGTTTGTCCAGATGGCGGCAAGTTTTTGAATTGTTTAATTTACAATCATATTATTTATCAGAAATTAAATTTAAATGAAGTAATAAAACTGTTTTAAGGATGCTGCATATTTTGACAGGGTAGGAAGGATATGTGTTGGAATACTTCAAATATTCGTGACCACTCTGGTCTTTAGTGCCAACCACCACCACCAGTGCGCCACCAGTCTACACTACCAGCTGATTCACTTGTATTATTGTTTTGTGTAAACCTGTGTGTTCATTGTTTTTCCAATAAATGCTAACATTTGTCTTAATACTACAACTTTTGTATTCTCCTATAATCCAAAAATATGCTTTGTTGAATTTAATTGAAAATATCATTTTTTAATTAATTTATTTCAGGGAATATCAAAAGATATATATTCGATCAACTGATTTAATATCTTAGTTATTTTTAAAACTTACATCAATGTCTTTACTATTTTTCTTTTTTTTTGTTTTTAGAGGTAAATGACTTTCCGATTTTATAGTATATAAATTTTATTTTTCAGTTTGAATATATTGATTTTGTCAATATCAATTTTATATAGTTTATTGTGCCAACTATATTGTTTCATTAAATAATGCATAATACAATCACCTATCAGTATATCTGGCTCCCTCATGATATTTTCTAGCAATTAGCATCAGAGACGATACGATCACTGGTTCATGGCCCGAGACAAGTGGCCGGTACTGTAGAGAGGACGAACAGAGGCAGACGAATCTTGTAGTAAATGGTGCAGGAAATGCTAGGAACCATCTGCGGGCGGTTCTTGTGTAAGATATCTACTGGACCATCTACATCATCTGTCCGCGTTCCGGCACAGGAAGGAGCTAGGCTACCTACATACTATTTGGCTATATATTTTCCAGTGAGAAAGGAAACACAGATAAAAGGTGTAAAATTTTACCTAAACATTAAATAATAATTAATAGTACTATATAACCCTGAAAAAGTTTTAAAACGGTTCTTTTAAATAGATTTTTACTGTATAGATCTATTTCTGCTATTATTTTCAGTTTTTACATAAATTAATATAAGTATGCTGAAATAACCGTCAGTGGTTCACCAGCACCTATTTTCATAAAACACGTTACCTAACATAAATCTTTCTTTTTAATTTCCTTTATTAAATTTTAAACTGATATGAAATGATAAACCGTCCACTAAAAACTAAATCGTGAATAAACATTCTTAATACGTCTGGAATTCACTTTCCAAAAAGAGAAAAAAAGAAAATAAAGGAAGAATCAATTTAGGAATGTTATGTACATAATAACGAATGATTACACTTTTTTTTATTTTATATATGCATTTATTGAAATTTACAACTGTATATAAAAAAAAAAAAAAAAAAAAAAAAAAATCCTGAGAAAAATGTATGGCCCAACCAAAATTGGGAATGGATACAGGATAAAAACCAACAGTGAACTGAGAGACCTGTCTGGGGACCCGGATTTGGTTTCCTGTATCAAGAAAGGAAGGATTAGATGGTTGGGTCATGTACACCGGATGAATCAGGAAAGGCTCCCAAAGAAAGTGTTGGAAGGGTGAGCGGAAGGTAAAAGAGGAAGAGGTTGGCCTAGGCTGCGGTGGTTGGAAGATGTAGAAGCAGACCTAAGGCAATTAGGTGTAAGAAGATGGAGAAGAGCTGCAGAAGACCGTTCTGAATGGAGGAGGATTGTTGAGGAGGCCAGGATCCTTCATGGGCCATAGCGCCAAAGAGTTAGTTAGTTATATAAAAAAAAATTAAAATAAAATACATCCAGTAAATGTGATAACGTACATAATAACATAACAGTTGCTAGTGAAGCAATTACCTAGTGGTAGTAGCACTTCAATAAAGTATATAATATATAATATAATTGAATCTATATGAGGAGGTATCGAGGCCATCATCTTTTCGGACGCTTCAGGGGATTGTCAGAAATATAATAGGAAGCAAGTTGAGAAACTAGTGGATTTGAATGGTTTGTATGGAGTTTACTATGAAAGAATAGGTATCTGGCTTGGGCTAAATCAGCAACATATGGAACATTAATGTCTTTATGGATAAGTTTATTTTTGAAATAGTAAGGAGCATTAAAGATTTTTCTAAGGATTTTGGATTGCAATGTACGAACGAGTATGGATTACCTGGTTTAATGGAGTCCCAAAGCTCAACTCCGTATGTCCAAATAAGTCTTATTACTGTCATTTAAGTAAGTCTTTTGTAATTAATCGGTATCTTACAGCTTTTGTCTAGTAAATGTTGAAGAAGTCGAAAACGACGAGTAGTTTCTCATCTTTTTAGTGATGTATGTGGATTCCAAGTTAAACGTTTGTCCTGATGGAGACCTAGATAGCGAATTGGAATGTTGTGAAAGGACAAGAGGTTATCATAAATATTAATTTTAAAAAATAAATCTTAAATACTAATGTTCTAAATGTATCAAAATAGTTGCTTTAAAAGGAATATTTAAAGAAATGTGTATTAACTAATAAACAAATTTATTTATTAATAAATCAATTGTTTCTGATGTTTGTTTGTTTTTAAAGGTGAAACGTGTAAAAGTGAACCGATGTAAAATTAATATTTATATAATAAAATTAGTAAGATTTAAATTTCTTACATCTAGTTTAAACTTATTAATCTATGGCTTAAAATTATGAGTATTGTAAGATATAAAATAAAAAATCTCCTATGCCAAAGCATCATAAATTAAATTTAAAATCAAATCGTTTATTTCTGCGATTCTTCAAGTATGTTTTCGCATATGCTGGAAATAAAACTTTTTAAAATACTTTGATTTAAGTATTATTTCAACTTTATTTCTTCGTATCCTTCAACATCATGTCGTTTAAATGTGATAGTCTCAGTAAATATTACGATTATGAAAGAAAGTTGTTTAGGGCAATAGAGATAGTTTCAGAAACTCTCCGAAACCGAATGAGAATCTAAATGAATATTTCGTTTCAATCCATGAAAAACGGGACCGGTTCAAAGCGGTGAGGGCTTGATTCCAACCTGCTTCAGCTAATATTCATTTAGTATCTTTAAGGCATCTTCAATGGCTCATAAGAAAGTTAAAAGATAACAATAAATATTTATAAGTTGAAATAAAGCACAATGCATGAAAGATAGCTCATAAATTAATGACACATCTAACCTAAGAATATATTGTGCCTTCTTGGAACAATTCCCTCTCATTTCTCTCAATAGGTCCATCAATCTCAGTATCGATTTTTATTTAATAAAATTTCCCATTAACGCCTAGGGGCGCCCCCAGCAATAGTATTCAAAACTCAATTAGTAATTCAATAGTACGTTAACCTTTTGACCCTAAATTAGTGGTCATAATTCATATATGGCGCAACCAGCAAACAGGATCAACACCCACGCAGCAAATAATAATAAGTGAAAAATAGATTAAAATAAATGTAAATGCACTCAAGTAAAAAAAAAAAAAAAAAAAAAAAAAAAAAATCATCTTTTTGGGTAAATATCTTAATTTATTAATTTAAAGCTGAAAAATTACTTTTTATTTTTTCAAGTAACCTTTAAAAACTTAATGTTCGAAATATGGATTATAAATTGCATGTGAAGTTTCCGGCATGAGTGGGTAAATTGTTTTTAAAATTCAAAGGTATGTTAATCTGATCTGATCGAATTCATAGTTCCACTAAGATGAAATTCGTTTAAGCAATGCAGAAAAAATTTATGGTTTTATTGAATATTAAAAAGAAAAATAAGTTCGAAACAATCAAACATTCAAACAAAAAGTATAAGGTATATCACTGGGGCCTGATAAACATAGAAAGAATAACAGGCAACACCTTTGCTTAAATAATAAATAAGCGCTCTCACTCAGCCACCATTGGATTTTCACACCAGTGACGCAGCTGAGAAAGCAGCGCTGGGATCACTTTAGACCAGGCTTGTCCATAAGTCGAGGTACAAACTTGGTTCATAGAATACATATTGTATTCTTAACTTTTAATTTCATTTTACTATTATTTTTTTTTTTTTTAATTTTTTTTTTTTATCAATTTCACTTTATATGTTGTATAGTTTTAGATTCATTTTCTTTTCTTTTTTTCCACTTGTTTCAGGTGGAAGGTGTGAGTTCAGAGGTTGGAGGTGTCGACATCGAGCCTTCGGATTCGATTAATTTATTTTTTTCTAACTTTAACTTATTTTTTCGGATCTAGTATTGACGAGGCGCTCCACCATTGACCATCAGCCTGATCTGCAATGCACCAGCGAGATCGATTCCGACGCTTTACTTCGAGTTTAAATTAATCTTATTTTCGGACAACACCTCTTTAAATCATTTAGCCCACATCCTGATATCTTCAATCCTAATCACCTTGAATGTATTGAAGCAGAAATATATATTCCACTCCAACTGTCTCCTCCTCCTAAAGCACTTCATCCTTCCGAGACATCAAACATAATCCACCGATTACCTTCAAACAAAGCCCCAGGACACGACCTAATCACATCTCATATCCTAAAACTTCTTCCTCGAAAAGCCATCCTATTCCTAACATACATATATACTGTGCTGCGTACTACATATTTTCCTGACTCCTGGAAATTACCTATAGTTAAAATGATTCCAAAACCCAAAAAGCCACCTTAGCTCCCATCCTCATACCGTCCTATTTCCCTTCTCCCGATCATGGGTAAAATCCTTGAAAAACTAATTTTAAACCGCTTGTATCCTATCCTAGATTCCCATCATGTAATCCCAGATCATCAGTTTGGATTCCGAACATCACACTCCATAATCCAGCAATGTCATTGTGTGGTGGACGTTGTCGCCTCTGCATTGGAGCGCGGAATGTACTGCACCGGGAGCCTTTTTCGATGTGGAACAGGCGTTTGACCGAGTTTGGCACCCGGGACTGCTTTACAAACTCCGTAAATTCCTACCTTCTACATATTTCCTTATTATTCGATCCTATCTCACTGATAGAACCTTCAAAGTAAACCATAAATTTTCCAATTCGTCTCTCTTCACACAATCCGCCGGCGTTCCTCAAGGTAGTATCCTTGGTCCCATCCTCTACACGGTGTATACAGCTGATATCCCGACTCATCCTACCACTGTCCTCACCACTTACGCTGATGACACATGCGTGTTATCAGTAAATAATGATCCTTTCATTGCATCCTATCAACTATCAACACATTTACTTGATGTATATGTTTTTGTACAGTTACAAATATCAATAAACGAGAAAAAAAAAAAAAAAAATTTTCTTATATCTCTTTCCTATAACCCCACATGCAAACATCGATTTCTACAGTTTCGACTGGGAATGTGTTTTTAGTATGTTATATTGATATTTAGTGTTCTTAAATATAAAAAAAAAAAAAAAAAAAAAAAAAAAAAAAAAAAAAAAAAAAAAAAAAAAAAAAAAAAAAAAAAAAAAAAAAAGTGAAACAAAAGTTAACAACATGAGTTTCAACATGGATTCAGTGTTTTATATATTAATGTTTTCTTATTTCTTCTCCCCTAATGTGTGAAAGTATAATACAAGTTAATAACAAATTTTCAGTTTACATATTTTGTGAATAGATATATTGTCATCAATAATACTTGTCCTAAGGCGAGGCAGATTGTTATATTAATTCAGTAAAGCACATCGATCTAAAAAGAAAATTGAGAAAGTATATCAAAAGTTTCGTATTTTCTTACTCCCACTACCCCAATGTGAGAAGACATAGCAGAAATTAACAACATAAATTTCAACATGGACTTTGTTTTATATATTTATAATTCCTTCGTTATTCCCATTTCCCTAATGTGAAAAAAAATTATCTGTAATATTAATTCAACATTGGTTTTATATTTTCTTATTTCTTTATTTCTCATTTTAATATGAGAAGGTATAACGAAAGTTAATATTAGTTTGAACATGAATTTATTGATTGATTTCTATTTATTTTTATTTTATATGGAATATCATAATGAATATTATATTAGTAGTATTTTTATTTATCTATGCTTAATTAAAATAGCAGTTATCTATAATCATTATTTCCTCCGTTTATTTCATTATGTTCTTCATTTAGTTTACATGTTATTACATTGCAGATTAGTACATATACTACAGTGGGGACATTCTCCAAAAAAAAGTGAACAGTTGTGAGTATTTCCACATATCCAAAACCGATGTCGTTAGCCCACGTCATTCCGTATGCATCGTGAATGTATGGGCAATACATCAACCACGTCAACCTCTCTACAAGTAGGTATGAATACTGACTAGGACAGTCCAAGGAAGATAGTTCATTTGGGAGTCAGCCAGTTAAAACTCAGCAGACCCTTTCCTACGCAAAACGATTTCCATCTTTATACTTGATGGATGTTACTAAAATGAAGCTGAACATCTTGAAACATTAAACCGACATACATTAGAAGAACGCTAAATTGGTTTAGTCAACCTTGAATTTCCTAAAAGCTAGAATAAATTATTGAAACAATGACCTCAAATACATTTATAGCAAGTACTTATTAGAAATATTTGTAATCTAAAATTAATTCCAAGGTTAAATGTATTTTAAGGCTTGTTGAATGTGGAATATGTAGCAGCTAATTATGCACCATAAAGACTGGGAAGATATATTCGAAAAGGGAAAACTACGGACTAATTCAAGTCAGCAGAGATAATTGAGTTATAGCTTGAATGATTGTGTTGCGTCTCATTAACCAAGACCAGAATTGAGGATACGAGAAATATTGAAGGCTGATAAAAAGAAACAACTAATCACACTTGATACAATTATCAATTCAAGAACCTGCAATTAAGGCTGCAATAAGAGCTCAACGAGATAAAAAAAAAGTCTTCTTCTCCTGGCTGCCTATAAATAATAATTGATTATTTCACCGTTGGATTTAATTACACAAGTATCTGTTTGTTTGCGAACAGAGCAATGCACCATATAAAGGACAGCCGCTGGGAATTAGTGTCAGTGCACTCCAGTGTTAGTAGCATCTTAAGTACTTAGTACAAGCACCTTCTTTAGAAAATAATAACCTACTTAAATCCGTTTAACGTTCGTTATTATTGTGCATGTATCCTCAACTATTTGGAAAACATAAAAAATTATTTAAGACTAATATTTTTAAATTTATATTTCTCATTTATGCATTTATTGTTTTTAATTTTTTTATAACGCCAATAAATGCAACTAAAAATGTTCAATATGTACTTTATATAGTTTTAAAAATTTCTATTATAAATTATTATATCATTAGCAGTGAAATTTAAAAGTTAAAATATATCAATAAACATACCATTGGACTGTAAGAATAATATAAGAAACTATATCTTCCCATAGTTTCTTATAGATCTGACCTGAAAAGTGAATCATCCAGTAAGATATACTCCAGTCAATAAACGCATTGTAGTTTGCATGAAATATGCGATAATTTTTCAATTCATAGCTTGTTAGGAGTGGTTGGAAGGTAAACATACTAAAAGTTCCCGCCCCTAGGGGGTGAGTTAACGGTGGGAGAGGAGGTGAGAGTTTATTTTGTTTTTGGTTTTTCGATTATATCTCGAAAACGGGGGACTCTAGAAATATATGCTACTAACCAAAACTAATGCTTATTGCATTTCCTATAAAATTGATTCTATACATATTTGTCGAAATTCCAACGGATTTCGAGATACACGTTATTAAAAACCGATAATAAAAAAAAAGTTTTCCTCACTTTTTGTTAAATATTTGCTTCAAATGCCAAAAAAATATACATGAAATTAAAGTAAATTTAATGCTCTACAATTATGATTCTGAGAAACGATCGTGGAAATTACTAGAAGCAAAAGTTCGAAAAAAAAGTGAGGTAACAATTGCTTTTTTCCAGAAAATCACCGATTTTCAACAGCGTATATCACGAAAACCGTTGGAATTTCGACAAATTTATATAGAATTAATGTTATAGGAAATTTAATTAGCTTTAATTTTGATCTCCCTCCCTACCGTTAGCTCACCCCGCAGGGGTGGGGACTTCTAGTATGTTTACCTTAACTCCTAATGAAGCTATGGAGTAAAAAACTATCGGATATTTCATACAATCTACACCTCTCATTTTAGCTCAATCATTGGACTAATAGCATCACATTACTTTCATAGTGACCAAAAAGTTCTCACAGCCTGTTTCATCATCCGCATTGATCCCTATATCCAGCTATTTGCCACTTAGCTGAAGCCCGGAGATGGCAAGTCCGGTTAAAAATTAAACCTAAACTACCCAAGGCAATTCAATTAACGAGCAGCTTCCTGAAGCAATAGAGGAATGATGAATGGCTATTTCGATTTCAATGGAAAATCATTCTCATTAGATAGTCTTTTGACACAACTTCCTATCTGCTGTTACAATCGCCATCAACGGTATCAATGGAATACAATTAGGAATAATTTTATGACATAATTAGGGAGAAGGAAGATAAAAATTTAATTTAAACAAAATAATATAATAAGAAAAATAATACCTAATATCTTATAGATAGACAGACATGAGTAGGCCTTTATCACATTTAAACTTGGTCTCATTCAAAGCGTAAAAATAGATAGAAATAATTATAAGTAGAACAGGAGTACTGTAAAATTTTTAAAACTGTTAGTTAAAAAAAGAAGAGGAATGATGATCCTGGCACTAAAAATGTTTTTTGTTAAGAACATTAAAGTAGGAAAGATAGTAGCTGAAGAGAAGGTTCGTGACTGGAACGATAAGAAAAAAAATGCGAGTTTCTCATTTGACTTAGTCTTATTCGAAGTAGTGAAATAAATTATGTCTTTAAATATGTCTATAAATCATAATAACAATTTTCCAAAACTACGAAAGTTGAATATATTTTAAAAGAATATATCAACAAAATATCATTAATTATGCAAGTTAAACTTCGGTATCAGTTTCAAGATTAACAATTAATCATACCGACATCTTAATTCTTTACTATTAGTGTAAGTGACCATTTAAAATAAAATAATATGTGGCAGAGTAATATAATATAAAAAACGGAGCCACCTACTGAAATACGAATGGATTGGTTAAAGAAGAACTAGACGGTATGGGTTCGGTTCTCACCGGGGTCAATTAACATTCATTTCGCCACGGTCATTCGAAACAAATTTTAAAATTTCCTCTCTGGTTAGAGTAGTAAAAGTAAATTTCAGCCTTCAGCAAAAATGTTCAATATTTCAAAATGCTGGACTAGTTGTTCCCAGATCCGTATCAGTATATTATGTTTATTTTTCTTTAGTTACAACTTGACTGATCGATACAAAAAAAGCTCACTATTTATTCGACAGTCAGAAAACCAGACCGGCATATAATCACCGTATTTCTATGCCACTTCGCCAAGCTCAGGGCTGCTTGAAAGTGTACAAACGGAATAGCATGGGACAATAAAATTACCCTAATGCAGTCATCGGAATATAAAGGAATGAAGAGCAGCCCACGCTGGTACACATATTAAATCTGTCAAACCTTGAATCAGAACTCCTTGAAATATTACCTGGATTAGTGAAAATACTATATATTTTCAAATAATTTTAAAGATACCAAAAGATATTTAAATATAATTTTCTCCTTAAGCATAATACCTCATTTAAATATCATCTCATAGACCTGGTGAGAATTCCATTCTTTTTCTTCTTTTTTCTAGCACAAAGGAAAGCCTATTTATAACATATTTTTATTTGTAGAAGTGAAACTCTCGCCTTCTACAGACCTACCATATTCTATGGATAGAATTTGCTACAGCTATTCACAAGGATGTAACGTGCTTCATTAACACTTTTTTTGGCATGGTGTCTTTTGAGATAGCATCCCTTTGTAAGTGTTTTTAACAAATTTCAGGCATATTCTGATGTATTTGTAGGCCCCAAACAAATATTTCCCTATCGATGAGATACTCTAAGTGATTGAGAAGATTATTATTAGGTTTAGTTAGCAATAGTAGCTCAGGAGTTTCCAATTTTTAATTATAAAAAAACAATTATTTTATTTTAAAAATGTTATTATATCAATGTTATGTTTGAAACCTTAAAGGGATTTTACTGGGAATTTTCTTTTTCTTTTAAAAATTATCTTGCCAAGAAAAGGGTTAGTGCAGTCTCAATGCCAAATGTATTGTATAAATATACCTATGCATGACCTATGTATTTCAATTTTTTTTTTTTTTTTTTTTTTTTTTTTTTTTTTTTTTTTTTTTTTTTTTTTTTTTTTTTTTTTTTACATTTATTCCTTTCTCCTTTAGAATCCTCGACTCAATTATCCCCCGCCAGTGTATAATGACCTCTCCTCCCATAAATTTCCTCTCTCTCTCACTCTCTCTCTCTCTCTCTCTCTCTCTCTCTCTCTCTCTCTCTCTCTCTCTCTCTCTCTCTCTCTCTCTCTCTCTCTCTCTCTCTCTCTCTCTCTCTCTCTCTCTCTCTCTCTCTCTCTCTCTCTCTCTCTCTCTCTCTCTCTCTCTCTCTCTCTCTCTCTCTCTCTCTCTCTCTCTCTCTCTCTCTCTCTCTCTCTCTCTCTCTCTCTCTCTCTCTCTCTCTCTCTCTCTCTCTCTCTCTCTCTCTCTCTCTCTCTCTCTCTCTCTCTCTCTCTCTCTCTCTCTCTCTCTCTCTCTCTCTCTCTCTCTCTCTCTCTCTCTCTCTCTCTCTCTCTCTCTCTCTCTCTCTCTCTCTTTTTTTTGCAAACCGACCAACAAAGGACCATGCAGATGTCATATTCAACTTCTGATGGTTTACTCATCCCTTCTCTTTCGATAATCCTCATTCGCTCTGACCGCCGCAGTCTTCTCCTTCCGTCCATCCCCCACGCCCTTGCCTTGTTCTCTCCTCCACACGAACCCTGATGTTTTTAAAATGATTCCTGAACCTCTATCTAGGCAGTCCCCGTCAGTTCTTCCTTCATCTGCTTATGGTTATAACATAATCACTCTGCCTTTTCAGTTTGTATATATTATAGGAAATCTGTTTTTTCAACCTTTTAGTATCCATTTTAACTATATACCCATTGTCGTCTCATAAACAGTCCTCTTTTCCTCATAACTGTATCTATGAGGATAGATACTCTCTGTCCTTTCGTATTTTTCTTTATTCGACCTCAGTCTGTAGCTTCCTTGTGATATTCTTGGGCCATAAATTCTTCTTTATATTCGCCTTTCTATATTCAGGAGCTTTCCCAGGCTTGAGAGATTTGGCTTTACCACTACATTGCAATGTCTTATATTCGCGTTGGTAAACAAATTATTTTTATTATAAATATCTTATTTGAGGAAATTTAGTTTTTCTAATTTGGATATCTTGTCTTTCATTGTAGGCCTATCCGATCCGTTGTTACAGATGATCTCTCCTAAATACTTAAATTACTTTGTGACTTATATTTACTTGTATTTAGTCTTATCTCTTTCTTTATCGGTAATTTTTTCTCAGTTTTCTTAATTTCACACTTTTTTATGTTCTTTTTTTTTTTTTTTTTTTTTTTTTTTTTTTATTGCCTCATTGTCTCCCTACCTTTTTGTATAGATATATTGTTTTAAGAAAAACCGCTAACCCTCTCTTTTTTCTTCTCTTTGCTTCTGTTTCCCTCTTGATAGCGACTTCTACATTTCTTTTTTTTTTAGTATCTTTTTAAATGGTTATTTAGTTCTTTTTCTTTTGTTTACATAATACATTATCTTACATGTATTTACTTTCCATATTTATACTATCTAATGTTTCTTTTGTTTTATGTTCATATTATATTTTTATGCGACTGTTTTGTTTTTTCTTTCTAATTTTATTTATGTTTTTACACCTTTTTAATAAAAAAAATTATACTTCATATTTTATATATAATCATATTTTATGACTAATTATTGCTATTCGCTTTTAGTTTTATTTAACTATCTTACTTGCTTCTTCGTTATATAACCTATCTACGTCTATTTCATTTCTCTAATAATATAACTACCACTATTTTTTAAATTATGTTTTTCTAATCCAATTTTCATTAACAGGATTTTTTTATTAAACGTTTTCTGTTTAATTCTGAAATATCAGTTTTGTTATAACACAAGACATATTTACCTACAGCCAACAAACACAAGCTCCATTATATATATATATATATATATATATATATATATATATATATTTTCTTTTTTTGAAATAATTCAATATTATTAAATATATATACCCAGTCGGGATTCGAACCGAGTTTCCACCACTCTATATCCAACTATCGTATCCGATATTCCCTCTTCAGTGATCCATAACCCCCGTTTATGAATGTTCATATTGAACTAATTACATTTAACTTTGGATTGTTGACAATCCGTCACCGGTATGATGTTTTTTTATATATATTTTTATTTTTGTATTCCTAATAGTAAATAATATTTCTGGATGAGCATGTCCTTCATTGGTCGTTTAAGATTAACGTTAAAAATATTTTTTTTAAATCTCAAAACAGACACTTGATAGGCAACTTAACCACCAGACAGACATGATAATGATCACTTACGGAAGACAGACATTGCCTGACATTATCTATTAGCAAAATAATTTACTATGTAGTCATCACTGGTGTCAGTCAGATGTACCATTATAGTCATCATCATTAAGTGTCTGCAATGAAAGTGAGTAGCTCATGCTCCAATTGATGAATTCGTGATAGCATGACACCGCTCTTCTCAAAATAAGGCTTTTCACGGGTTACTAAGTAATATTCGTTATTTTTCGGAATAAATAAAATACCTAGTTTTTACACCAATTATTGTTTTTATAAGTCCAAAATTAGACTATGTGTTATTATTTGCTTGGTATGGCGTTTAGTGAAACTTATAGTTGCTAATCGATGATATGCCTGTGGGATGTAAATACGTCAAAAACGAGAACATATATGTGTTATTACAGCATTAGAGCTTATTACCAAGATACCAAGCAAAATATCATATTTTAAGTTATTGACGTTTCAACTTTTGCGGTAAAACTGCAGAGTTGAAGTTTTAGATAGTGTGGTAAACATTTCAAAATAACTTTGTGAAATCCACACTTAGCATCAAATTAGACTAACTATTTAATGTTTTGTAGATTGGTAAAAAATAATTACTTTGCGGTAGTTATTGGCATAGGTCTTTAGCATAAAGAGTTCTTTTGGTACAGGCTCTATACAATTTTGTTATAATGTTTTCTTTGCACTGAAAAAGTTAAATTTAGCTCCGTTAGTGTTTTTTTTTTTTTTTTTTTTTTTTTTTGTTTTTTTTTTTGTCCAATTTCGGTCCGAAAATTTGAAGATAGATAACTGGTCAGAGATTAATTGGAGAATACTTACATAATACTAGCATCCTCCGTCACGGCTTCGCCCGCTCTCATAAATAAAAAACTTAGATAATTTTAACTAATGATTGAAGTTTTATTCGTTTATCGATAAAAATCTTGTATTGAAGTATGCATTAGTTTTTCAATGATATTTTCGCCTATAGCAGTAATTGTTAACCTAGTTGAAATTGCATTGGTTAGGTGTTTGAAGATAACGTAAAAGCATAATTTGACGTTCAATTTTTACTTTTAATTTGTTGTTGTTCAAATCGAAAATTCCTTAACAAAAATTTAATGGAGAGTATATATATAACATTTGTCGCTAGAACCGACGATTTAGGATCTATATAGGTTTGAATAAAAAATAATCTCGTGTGAAACCCCTACAGTCTCTTAACTTAGTTTATCTGGATAGGCAAAATTTAGGACTTCCACGTTAAACGAATTAAACAACTTTGTTTATTTCGAATAATGATTAATTGTTGATTTTATTTTATTAAATTTGATTCTTCTGTTTCTAACATGTAAATTGGGGAAAGCAGATTATAGATATACATGATCCATGATCTATTGTTTTTTTCCAGTCCGGGATAAATTGAGTTTTTCCTATCAGTTCTAGTCTAAATCCCTACACTTTTGAGGATTTAGGGATTTTTAAAAATGTCTTCATATCACAGAGCAAATAAAGATCTTCAAAATGTTATAATTGGAAAAATGGAAGAAGGCGATTAGTTTTTTTTTATTTATTTTTTTTTTTATTACGTTATCTTGCTATATTTTTCACAGCGGAAATAATTCATTAATAGCATATAAAAAAAAACTTATGTGAGTTTTCTTAGAAGACGATCCTCCCACCATGTCTTAAAGTTTAGCCAACAACGTTTTGCACATTATTAAAGATCTTTATCATTTTGAGGTATATTTAAAAATTTTTGCTCCATAAAGTAATCGAATAATATTGGCCTGTGTCCATCATGGGGGACATCAATCAACACCCATCTCATGTAACATCTCTAAGTATAATTCGTCTTCAAATACTTATTCTAGCAATAAAAAGCTATGATAAAGTACTGACAGTCTAGAATGAAACTTAATGAAGCCTTTTGAAATTTATATGACATAAATATAAATAGATAATATCACATAATTTCTATTCGCAACGATAATTAATTTTGTTCCTCAGCATAGAGATTACAATATCGTCATCAGTATTTCAAAAATAAGTCACATATAATATTATAATGTGAGCAGTGTATGTATCATAAATTTAATTTTATCTATTTCATAACCTTCTTCGAAGAAATTAGTTGATGATCGTCTGAGCTCCTTGGCACAGCATCTTTTATGCAAGCTATCTCTAGTTGTATTTATACTTATTGACAATTTGTTTCAATCATATCAATACACACTAAAAATATATACTCTTTTCATCTGTTTTATTTAAATTTATTCTGTACTTTGTTGTTAGAGAGATAATTTGTAACAGGAAATGATATTTTATACTAAAACAATGTAAATATATAACAATTTTAATATATATAAAAAAATCAAATTTACATCAATGATATATTATTATTATTACAGAGAGGATAAACTAAATATTTTATGGTTTCATAACGTTTTGGACCTCATTCAGGGCATACTCCCAGGCGACTTAAGATCGAATAACTAGGAGAAATAATCTCGATGAACTATAATCAGTCCTGCCGATTCCAACATAACAGTTTTCCCCCCGGTAGCAACAAAATTTCCCCCGTTTCCCCCCATCCATTTCAAAACTCCCCCCTCCCATCTCCCCCAAATGACAAATGAGGAAAAAATGGCAAAAATATTTAGTTATAAATTCTTATTTGCTAATTGATGGTTATAAAAAAAATAAGGTGATGTCACAAGAGCAGAAAAAAATATATACCAGTAATTAAAAACATGTCGCCAGGTGGATTGAGGTATTCAATGGATTTGTAACCGCTTGTTATAAAAATTAAAATTACGAAATATTGTAATAAATCAAAATTATAAATCAAAATGTCCTCTGAATAAAAATAAAAGCGATTATAAAGTGAACGCGGCAGTGGAAAATCTAATTCACGCTTCATGTTTGATTATCACTAACCACAGCTTCGGTTTTGAGTCATAATTAAAAAATATGAATTCTGAATTGAAATGTAATATAAAGGTTGGGACACGAAAAAGAAACTACTATTTTAGCAATTTACATAGGTACGTTAGTATTTACAATTACTTGTGAGACACGAGTATGTTTGTGTTATATATACAAGTCCATAATAAGATATATTTTACACCTTATTTTAAGGTAAATTAGTTCCTCATTTTTTTTCGAAAAAAAAACAATGTTTTTTTTTTCTTTATGATCAGCAGCTCCGAACCTATGTATACTCCTAATAAAAAAATAAAATAAAAACGACCTTTAATGTTTTATGATAATAACAAAATTCATTGATTGATCGCTACTTTTCATTTTGTCACTAAGACCTTTCCCATGATATTATATGCCCTTTTAAAAGATAGAGGGGTGATTTTTACCCACCCAGAACTAGAGATCATGAGCTAATTATTAAAAATACTGTTTTATTTTAAAGTATCTTCATATTTTCTATATTATGCATATGTACATATATTATAATAATATGGTGTTCATCGAAATGTTCATTAAAAGACAAAATTATGATTTGAGCAAAAGTTGAGTCACTCATTGATACTGTGCGGATAGATAACCTATTAAGCTTTTAAATTAAAACAATAAATCCCATTATTCTTTATGTAGAAGGATTTATAATTTATTCTAATTCTTATGTTTTTTGTTCAAGTTATCATAGCAATCGTTTTATTTATTTATTTTTTATTTTTAGAATAATAAAGAGTTAAAAAAAAATTGCATTATTGCAATTTGTCTCATTAACATGTCTAGTCAAGAAAGGAAAAAATCAGTTTCCATTAGTAAAGATGCTTAATCTATTTTTCCTTTAGAATTGACATATGTAAATTTCGCTTAGTGCAAAACAAAGGAATTCCATTTGTTTTTTATCTAAATAAAAGATGGTTCTTAATCATTAAAAAAAAAAAAAAAAAAAAAAAAAAAAAAGTATTTATATACATAGAAAAGAGTGGTTTAATTAACTGGGTAAAGCACTTGATTCCCGATACCTGCGCCCTGCCAGCCTCTATCGTGTAAAGACTCTCATTTCTTAATTTAAGTTGAGGAAAAGTAGGAAATGGGGCGAGGATGTTGATCCCAATACCTTATAAAAGCTTTTCATCTCTATTATTCAATGTTAATTTTTTCTTAGGATTTAACAAACTGTAAAGCCACAAAATGTTGTCCAAGTTTAACTAAAAAGTAAAAATATAATGGGGAACAAAGTATTATATATGTTTATGTAAATGCATAATGCATAGCAGACATTAATCCAGATTATATGAATTAAAAATGTCCTCTACAGTTTCTGTAAGCAAAGCCATGTTAAAGAGGTCTCTAATGTTTCGTGATCAAAAAAAGTCTGACCCTTTGTCAAGGGTAGGAAAACGGCTATAAATGATGTATAGGGTAAAATTTAAGGATTTTTCTAATGAGTTGCCAACCTTCATTGCTAAAATAAATTGTGTTAAATCTGGTATCCAATTAAGTTGTAATCAAAGTCAGATATCAAAGTGTTAGAATAAAAAAAAGTATTTAACAACTATGTAACGAAAAAAACAGAATATTTTCATTTCTTATTCCTCATAACTTATCCATTTATCTGCTAACATAAAAAAATATTTATAAATTATAAAACCCTGAATCTTTTGTGAGAGTGCACCTGGAGCAGTTGGATAAAAGCCTTAAGGGAGAGATTTTATCATCTTGATCATATCGAAAAGAAAGAGTAACATATGCATGATAATAAAAAAAACAACAACAGAGTAATAGAAAAAGGATGTTCACTAGATCATGTAGATAGCTTGATGGCTTAGTTTTTCTATAGAGTCAATACGTTTCTTTTTCTGATTTAAATTTTATTTCATACATTCCGTTATGTTCATAATTTTGTATTGGTATAGCAAAGCATTGGTATGCTTGAAATTTTAAAATATGAAAAATAATAAAATGTTTTATATGTATATGTACTGTTATTGCGATTGTTCCCCTTCAGGAGAGGGATCGAACTTAAATTTATGTCTTCACCTTCCTTATGCTCTTTCTCTTTATTTCCCAAAAACTTCATCCTTTCAGAATGTTTTTTTCTTCCGTTCACCTCTCTAATTTTTCCCAGATTATCGTGATATTTGTAGTTCTAACTCTGCATTTTTTTATTTTGTTACGACATTCGGTGCGGTCTTTGAGATTTTCTTTGTTGATATGTTGTAGGTCCCTTTGCACCTCTGTCAACTATTCTATGCCGCATTTACTTGCTGTAATGATCTCGAGTATTTTGTATATTACATATACATATATGCCCAATCTCTATTCCACCGATTCCTGTGGAAAGAATTGGTATCCAGAACCGATGATCCAAAGTTAATTGTTAGACATCGTTGGCGATAGTTTTGTGCTTCCCAATAATGTAATTATTATACATCGGTTCTTCTTCTTAATGATAGAAGAAAAAACTATGTTAATCTTTATTAAAAGAGCAATTTTCCATTTTATGCTAAGTTTCCTTCCTTTTTTCTCTCTTTTTATTTCCTATTCCATCACCAATATTGGTATTCGTCCTATATAAATTAATTTAAAAAACACCGTACCACGTTTGTCTTCTTTCTACTTCCACTTCTACAAAATTATTAAATTCTTTTCACTTTGGCCGTTTCCCTTACTTTGTTGTTCCTGATATACTCAAACAGAAGTTTCACATAAATATATAATTTTTTTTTTATTTTAGTATCTCGTCCGTTTAAGAACTAAACTTCAGTAATATAATTTTAATACACAAATACCCCATAAGCGATCTCATAATGCGGGTTGGTATCCGTTTTGTTAGAATGTAACACTGTCAACTTCCACGTTCATGGGCAAACGGATTTCTCATAGCTTTTAAGCGTGGCCACTCTGGAGTTCACAGTGACCTCTGCTAAGAGGTCAGAGACCACATACGTCTTACTTCCCTGTACCGCTGCAGTGCATGAAGGGCCTTGAGATTAGTGGTTATGTAAGGATGTACTGTTACGAGGCCAATGGTTGTGAAAAGAGGAGATTTGGCCCACCAACCAGGTTTCCCCCATTATGGGTGCCCACTTTGTAGAGGTTGGTTGTACGTCTGAAATTATAGTTTTCGACTTCGGACTCGAATGCGAGAGAACTATGATTTTATTTCCTTACGTAATGAATGGCTTTCATCTGGACAAAAGACTGACCTGGAACCCTCATACTAAAGTTAAAAGACAAGAACTAAATAGGAGATTCAGCCAACTTTATTGACTATTAGGCAGGAATTCTCATCTTTCAGTTCAGAACTAACTCCGTATATACAAAACGATCTTAAAATCTTTATGGGCCTACGGACTTGAACTGCGAGGGACAGCAAGACAATCCAATATCAAACGCATTCAATCTTTCCAATTCAAAGTCCTCCAAACAATTATTAATGCACCATGTTATGTTACTAATAAAACCCTCACTGAATCTACATAATGACCTAAAAATACCCTTTGTCCTTGATCTGATTCCTTGAAATTTCATCAAAATCCATCCAATCATTCTAATCCTCTGGCTTTAACCATCCCTATAACCCTCCTAGAAGATTGAAACAGCAATAGCCCCTTGTAATATAATGTTATGTTAGAGTCCTGGTAACGACCAGCTTCTGCACTCAGGTCTTGAGCATCTGTGGCCATAGCGCTCCCACTCAGCCTCCACTGGATGTTACCAGTGATGCAGCTGAGAGAGCAGCGCAGGGATCCCTTCGGGTCTAGCCTTGACTCCCAATAACTGGGGGGAATAGGTTCGATTCGGGGTTCCCCAGGCAGGGAACATACAGGAGTGTGTCTGTATCGTACATATTGTAAGAATGTATCTTAATTTTTTTTTCATATTTTTTTTTTTTTTTTGGTCAATTAATTTTTAATATTTCATTTTATTTTTGATGAACTATGAGTTTTATTTATTTTTTATTATGATCATTTGTTTTATTTTTATCGCTTATTATTATTAATTGTGAGAACTTGTATATATGGTACGAATGAATTCATCATTAGCACTGTTACTTATTGCCCTTAACTGAAAAAAAAAAAAAAAAAAAAAAAAAAAATGAGTTACCGCACTTTCCCCACCGAGAGTCATGGATACTTTATTTATTTTTTTATAACCACTTATGTCTATAGGGCAACTATCCTGTTAACACTTAACCAGGCGAGGGGAGCAGTTCCCCTCAACTTTGGTCAAACTATATAATTTCACAAACTGAATGGTGGCTTTGCGAACAAATAGCCGAAACTCCATTCAACTTTTATAATCTCCCAGACACTCCCATATCATAAACCTTCAAGAATGGTGTCGAAAATGGAGAATCAAAATAAATCCCATCAAATAACCTTTACCCTTCGTCGTAAACCTATGACTTCCTGTCCTTCAATATCCTTTAATGATGTCTCATTAATCCCCGTTGAATAGATCCGCTACCTAGGACTCCATCTGGACAAACGACTCACTTGGAATCCACACACAAGACTAAAACGACAAGAAACTGCCCGTCGTTATCGACTACTTCAACATTTACTTGACAAACGTTCAAAGCTCCCAATTAATTACAAAAGACTAATATACATAACTGTGATTAGACCTATCTGGACGTACGGAGTTGAGCTTTGGGGCTCCACTAAACCATCCAATTCATCTCGTATCCAATCCTTACAATCCAAAATCCTTAGAAAAATCCTAAATGCTCCTTACTTCGTCACAAACAAACTTATCCACAAAGATCTTAATATACCTTACGTTTCTGACTTAGCTCAAACCAGATATCTATCCTTTCATAGCAAACTCCACAATCATTCAAACCCATTAGTATCACAACTTGCTTCTCATTCCATCCCAGATAACCCTCCGAGGCGTCTGAAAAGAAGATGGCCTCGAGACCTTCTAATATAATACTTCATTATATAAAACCTTTATAAGTGCTACCAATGGGTAGTTGCTTTAAAAACAAGTGACGAGTCATTTTTATCATTATCATCGTATTTACTTGATGTATAATATATTGTATATACAGTTGTAAATTTCAATTCAATAAATTAAAAAAATAAATAAACTTTTATAATCGAAGAGATTGAGAAAAAGAACGTCAGTTTCCCGTCCCAGGTTACTAGTTAAATAAAATCTTAATTTTTCTTTTTTTGCCCGGCCCGGGTCCTCCACCACTCTATTTTGTTATATATATATATATATATATATATATATATATATATATATATATATATATATATATATATATATATATATATATATATATTATACAAAGAGAATAAATTGATCTTGCTTTTTAAATGTCATAATGTTTTTAAACAATCATAATGTTTTTAAACAATCGTGATATTAACTTCTATGTATTACTAAATTTATATCTACACAATGTTATTATGAATGATCAACTGTTTTTTCATTCATTTATTTTATTTTATTTTTTGTATTTATTTCATCAATTAAAATCATAATTTATATTTAAAACTTATTATTTTAAAATAATAATTACATGATTAGTAAAACCCATTATAAATTAATTAATGTTTGCATAAATACCTGCCTCACGTATGTCTGAAACATGCTATACTGAAGTAATATATCAGTAAATCCTTATTTAGGTTGTCGCTAATACCAAAGGCCTTCCAATACAGCATTCCTTCCCTTACAATGCTATGATTAAGTCATTTGGTCTCCGATAATAGTGTCAAATACCTGAAGCCGAACAATACTAAAAAAAAAGATGGGGCGGTATGACAGAAACAACTTTGTCGGCTCTTGAAAGTATAATGATATTCATGCAATTACATGGATTCCAAGGGACGTTAATGTTTAAAAAGAAACAGCTGAAGGAGAATCCAGCTTCGTTTAGAACTGCGGAGAAAACACACCTTAGTCCAGTTGTTTCAACCTTTTTTATCTCTGCCACTTATGTACAAAAATACAAATTTGTGGCCCCATAAATTTTTTTAACAGTGTGTTATAAGGCCTACTTTGTGGAAAAATGCCAAAAGTTCATAAAAATGACAATTTTTTCGGTCTTCTAATTGCCTATCAAATTCGACATTTTATGAATATGGAGAATAGAACTGCTAACGAACGGAATAAAGAAAAATGCGATTTTTCACATTCGTTAGTTTTACTTCATATGAGATAGTATATTATGATGTAATTCTAAGGGTGTTTGGAATTTGCCTTTTTAGAAAGAAATTCGACATTCAGAATCGACGTTTTTTTCTATTTGTATTCTAAAATATTTTTGTTAAAATTAGGCGCATCCCCCCCCTCACCCCCAGTGTATCGCAAAAAACTAGTTTTGAGAATTGTACGATATATATTCTGACAGGTAAAAACTTCCACCCAAGGGTTTTTTTTTTCATTTTCTTGGCTGAAAGTTTAATTTTTCTTTAGGCGTTTATGTCCGTCCACATATTCTTTAAAAAGGACATATGAAACTTATTAGAATTATTAAAAACATTAATTAAATAAAAAAATTCAGTGTTATACTACGAAATATACAGCGTAAAATTACGTAATTTTAAATTAATATTTATTACAGTTTTTTCATTATATGGGGCTATCCCTCAAGATTTTATTCCATATTAGATTAGAATTATACACAATCGAATGTAAGATATAACGTACGCAAGGAGGGGTTGTAAATCTTATTTATTAAAATTTTTGTAATTTTAAAGTTGCTTTGTAAATTCTTTCAACACTTGATTTTATATTATTATTTTTTTTAATATTCCTTGTTAAAGTATATTAGTAACCACATAAACACCTAAAAAAGAATGAAACAGCCGAGAAAATGAAAAAAAAAAAAAAATTGGTAGAATTTTTAGCCTGATAGTAAAAAATGTTTATATACAGCAATGGAAAAAAATTACATAAATTTAAAAATAAAAACAAATATTCATTCAATTTGGCCAAAAAAAAAAAAAAAAAATTAAAAAAAAAAAAAAAAAAAAAAAAAAAAAAAAAAAAAATCAAAAAAAAAAATACATGAGCTGATTAACTGATGTCAATGAAAGCAATAACAGTTTTTTTGTTTTTTTTCTATCGGGCAATTATGAATTTAAAACCTAAAGTTCCATTCATTAATTCATTATTACATCAAAATGAATTTTTTTCAACGAACGATAATTTTTACTAACCTAATGTTCCTCGTCGTAATAAATTATTAATTGATCCAGTGATAAATATACTCTTCTCTCCAGATCTGACTCCGTCAGATCCAACACTTTGGCTTAAAGAATTCTCTTAGCATCCTTGATATGTTTTAGTTTAGCTCGTGAATAATATAAAATTTATTTTTCATAAATCTTTTTGGATATATTCTTTCCAATGGATCTCTTATAAAATAATTTCTGTTTAAAACAATAATAATAAAAATATGATCTCTGAAGTTGCATACTCTCCCCCCATTAGTCCACCACTGAGCCTCATCGAAACCCAAACATACAAGGTATGTGCATTAGCACAATCCTCCCACTTACGTCTCGACCTACTCGTCTGTTTGAATTGACTACTTCTTCAAGGATTTGTTTATTGTCTAAATATTTACATACCCATTTTAAAGCATGTGTGTGATGCTACTGCTTAAGGTATGTTTACCGGGTGAATACCTCACAATTCCGGAAAAGAAACCTTCTAAATTATTCAATATGTTTTTCATCCTGACAGATATTCTGTGTAATAGTTAATTTAAGAAGAGAGTTAATCTAATTTTTTGCACCTGTATTTTTTTGCGAGCTCTGATTCTTTACCTATTTGTTCTTTTAAATGTAATTTATATGATCAGCGAACATTTCTATTCAATCACCGCGCCCGTTGTGTTTTAACACTACCCAGAACCATCTGGAATGCCAACACGCTGCTTAATTTCGGGAACTGGATCAGAGATAATACTGTTGCGTATTCTTGACCCACCTAAGTTTGGCAATGGCTAATGGTGATGAAATTGGAACCGCATTTAATAGGCTCGATGGTATACCCCCAGAAGTTAAATTCGAAGTTTTTATCATGCGAGCATTCGTCTTTGTCGCCTGACGAAGGTCGCAGCCCCAGCTAAGAACACTGACTCATGTAAGAAAGGAATTTCACGCTGCCTGCGTTAGCATAATTGGAAATGGTTATGAAAATTTACATGGCTTGTGATTATCATACGATGCGTTTAGTTTCAAATCGATTCATGACAAAATATTATTAACGTTTTGTAAAGTTAATAGCTTACATTTTTATATGGAGAAAGGATTTCCTTCAAAACAAACCACGTGAAAACCTCTTTATTGTATAAAAATAAATTTTCTGGCTACATTTCTCCTTCAGATAAATCCGTATCTGAAAAAAAAGATATTTAGAATATCTAACGATTTACAAAAACATTTGGTAATGACTGGCCTACAACGCTTGAACCTGAATATTTAATAGCTATTAAAATGTGCTGATTGTGTACTACCATATCATAACGTGTGCACTTTCGTTTTATTTTTATTTGATAATTGTATGTAAATATTTTATTAATTCTATAGTTTTAATAATTCTAATAACTGCTGAAACTTCAAATTCAAAACTAAATATAAAATAAGTTACCACCATACGTTGAATGAATTCCTCCCTAACTCACTCTTCAATATATGATATTAATTTATTTTTCTCTATAAAGATCTAAGAGATAGTTCTTGGCCTACTGATCACGAGAAAAAATTATATAAAGGTTAAATTAATATAAAATACTTTCCCAGCAAAACCTACAGAAAAAAAAAATAAAAATATCGATTTGAATTACTCGAAACAGTTCAATTTTAAGATATAAAAATAATGAAAATTTGTGCCTTATCTTAAAGGCATATAGAAGAATATAAGACAAGGTACATTAAATAGTTCTTGGACTTGCTTGAACACAATTCTTCAGATACTTACATGTATCATGTATACATGTTCAAACTCACAATTTTAACGGAACCAAACCCAACAACAAAATGGAAAAGTGGCAGAAATGTAAAAAAAGCACGATAGAATACAGTATATACTGCTGGTTCTTGTCTCCAACCCTTTTCATGCCGTATATATTTTACAGAACATTTCCTGATTGTATGATAAATTAACGCAGGTGTATATACAAAAAAAAAGATTTAAAAAATACAATCTTAATGCGAAAGATTGTAAATTATAAAATATTTATTGCATGTTACAATTTTAAGTCGCATACGTTTAATGAACAAGTAAATTGAATATTACAGAAATTTGCAGAGTAACTTTTAATAAACGTATATCAGAAACAATATAAAAATCATTGAAAAATTGTGGCTGTTTATAAAATTATGTTTATGTAACAACAAAGTTTAGTTAGGACGTCGGTAAACATGAATGATCCGACACAGAACTCATCCGCCAATTTTTTTTTTCCCAGATTCGCCCTTCCTAAGATATTCAACAATGGACAGTTTTTCGGACACAGTTAATACACCTTTTCGTTTAGATGCCATACTGTTTAAGCTTAACACCATCGCGATGGCGGCCCAGGCTGGGCAAAACCCGTGTAGGATAGATGGATGTTCTATACTACTAGAAATTCAATAAGTACGTTTACTCAGAACTAAACTGTTATAACGTGTGTTGGCGCCGCCACTAATTCTGAGATACAGTTAGTTTTACGTCTTTTAGTGTGTCATGAAAACGAATAAGCAGGGACCTATCGTATTTTACGTGAACTCCGTACCACGGTCTACAATGTGGGTTAGTAAATTATTTTTTAAAAAATCGTATGTAATAAAAAAAAAAAATTTATTGTTTCTTTAAATAAATGCGGCTAATCGAAGTCCGGCTAATTGCAGTTCCACAGTATTTAGTAAAAGCCATGCAGCGGATCTAATTAAAATCTGGATGAAATCCGCCAATTTGGAGATCAACATAAAATCCTGTAAAAATGTAACTTGTTAACAATGGTAACAATGAATTATTTTACAGGATTAAAAAAACAAAACAACGCTCAGGGGAAATTTATCAAATTTTTTTTTTCTTTCCTTCCTTCAGTTCGAGACGCCAGAGGGAATATTAATCAGAGTTGAAGGACACAAAGAATAAAAAGGGTTTCCATACCGCCGACTTTATTTATAGACCGGCATTGCAATATAAATATTTGCTTTATTCAATGCAATTCCATTCTATTTATACTGTAAGGGAACACTTCTCGCCATGTATGTTCATCCTGCACTCAGGATAATTTGTCTGCATTCTGTTTGAACAAGCTTTCTTGGCAAGCGGTAGTTTCAGATATTATCTAACTTATTTAAACAGAGCTGGTGGGAACTGAGCTGTAACAGATATAAGAAAAGAAAAAAGAAAATAGGGAATATATTTCTAGAAAGTTCAGAAAATTGCTTTAATTATATTTAAGATTTTTAAATTGTTTTCTAGCCATGACAGCACCCAAATTTTATTCTATTAACAGAAGTAAATAAATTCAAGTAGATGTATTTTAAACTCTCATATCTCAATAGAAGCAATAACTATAAATAATGTTATTTTAGTTTAGCTAACGATTGATACCTTTATTTTTTTTTTCTATACTGCCCTACTAAGAAGAAAAGCAGTAACTCAAAATTTGTGAGATAATGAGTCATTGGACTTATTTGACTAATCGTTGGATTCGATGTGAAATTTTCGATTCAATGCTACGTATAAAAGAACCGTATATATTACTGAACCCTAATCAGAAACAAATTATCAGTAAAAGTCAATATTATGTATAAAAGAACCAACCCCTCCCCCCCCCACCATATTCCATTACGAAGTTCAAGTGAAGACTGCATTGAAAAGATTAAAAAAAAAAAAATGATTCAATGCTAAAGTAATCATGCAACGACTCCCCATCTACCTGGCTAATAAATGTAGTCAGATAGTCTTTACACTCAATCTGCTCTAAGTCCTGATATATTTTAGAAACATTTTGCCTCCTTAGTTGAACATCAACCTGTTTGATTTACTGTCTTACATTGTAATATATATAATCGATGTTGCATATCTTTTGTAAATTTAACATAACAACCCTACTCGAACACAATATATTCAAAGTTAGTTTTTGAACTCCTTCTCTCCACTTCTCCACTTCTCCCCTCCCCCTTCTTTGAATACCCCATTCCAGAACATAATTTCTTGTAAGAGTAAATATAAAAATAAACTCCTAGTTTCGGTTTATAATAACCACAAAATAATGTCCTCTTTGAGTGTCTTCAGTCTATTATATGGATATTTATCTTACGTTGGATCTACAAGAAAAATACATCAATCTAAATATGTTTAAACTTAATACCTATCGCAGGAGCAAATATGATGCAATGGAATAAAAGTCATGCTTCATATGAACTATGAAACATCCAAAGTTTTTTCCCACGCTCCTAAAGGTAGTTCATAACGAACTATCTGTCAGGATGGGTGTGGCTCGTACTTGTCAGTAATCAATCAGGCAACATTTCGTAGTATCTTTACAATAGTAGCGAATATCTTTCACGAAAGAACTAACATATAGGGTTGTTCAAAAAGTAAGTGCAATCGTTGACCTATTTGTTTTGGCGTCAGGATCTTCTGAATTAATAGCCCAATCCTTTCACCAACTTAAACACTAATAATAATAAACAAATCTTTAGAAATAGCGCAGCGCATTTTTAGCATTGTTCCGTTCTGCTTTTCTATAGTTTATTTTGCCATAAGAAATGGAGTTCACAGCTGAGTATTGGCATATAATGAAGGGATTCACGCCGTTAAAACGTCTCGTAGGGAATTTTCATGTTTTATGTGCTAGATGCCATTAAAAAATTTGTGAAAATTTCTTCGTTAAAGAGCGGTCGGATAGCCGCTAAAGCGAACTACAAATGGCTAATGAAAAGAAAACGGTTTTATCTGGGTAAGGAACAGCAGTAAATGAAATTTTCTGTATGTTTACAGAAATAATAATACGATGGTGAATATATCAGTATAAAACTTAAAAATTATTTTTACAGAATAGCGGATTTCATACAAGTCATCTTAATCCTTGTGTATATATTTAAAAATGGCAAACACATATTTGACTGTAAGATATTTTTTCTTATAATGACTTTGCATTTTATTTCATTGCTATCTTCAGGCTAAAGTCTGTAAGTGAATATGCTCAATAAATAGCAATGAAAACGAGAGCATATGAGACATGATGAATACCAATACCTTTGATTCCTCCGGAGTTGATTTCAGCTTATTCGTTAATTAAGGGATCTCTCTCTCTCTCTTTCTCTCACCCCTCACTCTTTCTCCCTCAGAATGTGCAGAGTATAGAGAGTAAACACACGGATAACTCCATTTGGTGAAAAATTATGGTTTTTGCAAAGATCTGTTAACAGATGTTCGCTATGACCTTTTTTTTTTTTTTTTTTTTTTTTTTTTTTTTTTTTTTTTTTTTTTTTAGAACACAATAAACACAAACTCGGAGACTCGATGTCTGAGCGCGTTTAGGCAAGGCCCCTGAAGGTTGTGGATTCAAATCCTACCTTGGCTAGAATAGGTTGGTAACATGTAGGATAACCCGTCCTTCCTGCCCTAGTTGGAGTAAATAATGACGTTAAGCCCAAATAACCAACAACAAACACAAACTGCGTTATATTAAGTTCTTCCACAGCTTAATCAATAATCCAACACATAAGATTCCTAAGCATACAATAGACAAACTTTGCATAGACGTTGTGATTTCAAATATTTTTAAAATAGACAAGCTTGTAGATCTGAATCTTCCAAAAAAAAAATTAATCTTGTAGAGATAATAATATTATCAGTTATTTATATGTTTTTGTTTTAATACTACTATCAAAAAATATTTTAACTGTTGAATTCTCCCAGCGTGTTATCAATGTGTTACTCATAAATTACTGCCAGTTCCTAAGATTAATCACCACACATTGAGAGATTAAAAAAAAAAAATGTTTTCTGCTGAAAAAACCCTAAACGGGTGTGAATGAAGGTCAGTAAGTGTTGTGACATTGATATCAATACTGCTGCCGATGCCTACATGATAGGAATGGAATCCCATCCTAAAAACGAGATAAAATCTTGTTATAAACAGAATTTAGGTCAAATAAGAGGGTAGACTGATTTTAAAAACTGAAATAATAAAAAAATTTAATAATTTAACACAAAACGTTGATACTAACAATACAGATTAATAAAGAAAGAGCATTTCGGCTCATGAAAGAGATGGAAAAAAAAATGGAACATGTTTTAGGGGTTACACCATTGACGGTTAAAGCTCATGCTTTCTAAATTTTTTTTTTGCTTACCTGTGATTCAGTTTTTTTTAATTAAATAGCTTAATCCTGCTGACCGTCTATGCACATATGTTCTTTATTTTTTCCGCTTAACTGTATGATCGTATCGTTTATTTCCAAAGGAGAGTAAATTTGTATACACAAAACGCGATAAAACGAAATAAATGTTAGTTATTCTATTGTACCTGTTAGATGAGTAACTCAATTCTTTATTTTCTTTCAGTTAAATGATTGTAATTTCATTTGAGATTTCCCCCTTTTTGTTTCATTGTTTATTCTGACATTTTATACTAATTATAATGATAACTATTAAAATAAATTTAACAGACGAGAGAAATCGAGCAAGATCGGTCAAATCCTGGTAAACACTTTTCATTTCGTACAAGGAGAAAAAGGGTCAAAAGGAGCTCACTCATTACAGCCTACCTCCTAGTGAAGATTATGTGTTATTCAGTTTAGGAACAGTTGAGCTCCTAACTACTCCTATTCTACCACTGTTAAACTACCAAATACGCGTAATGCTCTCGCGTTCTCCAAAAACATATCGCTTTTGACCAACTAGGTCACCGATGAAACATGTTACATGTTATAAAAAAAAAGATAAAGTTGATCATTCACTTTGGATCAGTATCATTTAATCGTGTTGGATTAAAAAAATATATATAGTTTAAAAAACTAGAAAAACACGCTTTTATAGCAAACCTAACTAAAAAGCTAAGTGTGGTGAACAATTTGCAGCAGTCAGACCTTTTAATTCCCCAGTACCATTCGTGATTTGTTTGCATTTTTAACACAGTTTATCCAAAATCAACCAACAATTTTTGTTTTTTTTTTACATACTTCAGAGTGGGAATGGGGATTTTTACTTTAAAAATCCTATCTCGCACAAAATGTAATGATCTACAACTTTTATTATATAATATTTTTTGATTGAATTAGCCATATTTGCGTTATAGACTCTTAAGCATGACGAAAACCAACTTTTTTTGAAAGTATCAAAAAATCTTCGATGTTTGACAATCGATTGTGGCTAAGCGCCTAAATCAAATTCAGCTTAAGGGATGTCTCTAGACGCACAATTTAATACACTTTAATTTTGTAAATAATACATTTTTCGATTGAAAGCATTTTTCTATATGTTTGTTTTCCAAAATCTGAATAAAGTAAAAAAGGTTTGGGTTTTTTACCCCCCAAACCTTTTTTTCCTCTTATCAAATTTAGTTTCATTTTTGATATTTTATTCTCAGGACCCTTCTGGATCATATAAAACGTAAAACCTTCACATTTTGCAAGGCAGACCCCCATTATGGGGGTAATTTAACTAGACTAAGCGAGAACATTAGAACGAAGTTGTGCAATTAATGTATTGTCACTGGTCCTTGAAACGTTTGCAAATTTTCAAGTTAATCAGATAGCTGGAAATTGGTGAAAATTACGATGAAAGATTCCGTTACATACAGGTGAAGTTAAAAAAAAAGATTTAATCCTAATCTTGTCTAAACAGGTGATCCAAATTGTTTTGTTATAAGAAGATATTATTGGTACTGAAAAGTGATTACTGAAAATACTATAGAGATTTAAACAATAGAATTAAAACGATTGTTTTTCATATAACTCTATATATATATTATACGTAATATATTTAATTTTAATAATAACTTAATAATAATAATTAATTAATAATTTAATAATAATGATTTAGTTGACAATAATTATTTGTAAGTTAATGTTAATTAGCCTTTCGAAGAATATATGATTATATATATATAGTGTATATATATATATATATATATTGAACAGAGTATATATACATACTAGGACCAACAACTATTATAGATAATAATTTCAAATTTAAAAAAGTAAATGTATTAGTAAAAGACAAAAGACCAATTAAAACTTTTATAATATGCATATTCAGTTATAATATTACAATGTTTAATAATGGGATTCGTTTGTTAATTTATTTTCTCCTGAAAAAACAGAATGATAATCGGATGAGATTTTTATTTTTTTAACTGATCTATGGCGATTCACAACTTTATTTAAAATTCGTAAATAAATATAATGTTGCATATTTAATTGATTCATTAAAATATTAAGGATAAATAATGTTGGCATTATTTAAGAAAGCAGTTTCTTGAGCTCCCCACGAAGAGCTATGTAGACACTAGAAACTGAAAAAAAAAAATGAAATAGGTCTAAGGAACACCTCAGGCGATAACAGCCACAGCTTATCCGAGAATATCCAAAACTAATAACTACCTGCCACCCAGGTAGAAGGGCTATTAGTTCGGGACCAGCCCAAAGATTATATATAATTCTTTTTCTGTGTATATAGTCCTCCTATTAACTGATCCTTGGATCCAGGGAAGGATCAGAAGTGAAGGCGAAGGAAGTTTGTTTATGAGATAGGTCTATTTTTAATTAAGCTTCGTATCAAAACAAACAGAAAATGTTGCGTCTTAGGTCAATAAAAAAAAAATGTAATATATAAATAATCCTGAATTGATAAGATAAAATAAAAAACTTTAAATTAGGGGTCTGACACTTGGTGAAATCATTTGATTATTCAAACCCATTAGATAAAAATGTTGACCTTTGAGATATAAAAATTCAGAGCAAATCCATAAGAAAGTAAGGCATTGCTTCCGATCGACTGGTCCACCGCGAAAATCAAATTCCTTCCAACTAATTAAAATTATCATTAGCTGAGGTATCATTTACCGAGTGGTTTTTAATTTAATATTTAATCTATACCAGAATTAAAAGATAAGAAACTGCACGTCATTTTCGACAACTCCAACATTTACTGGACAAGCGTTCAAAGCTCCCAATTCATTGCAAAAGACTTATTTACATGACAATAATTAGAGTCATTTGGATATATTTGACATGAGCTTTGGCGCTACACTAAACATTCAAATTCTTCTCGTATCCAATCCTTATAATCCTAATTCCTTCGTAAAATCCTAAATGCTCCTCATTATGTCACAAACAAACAAATTCAAAAACATCTTAATGTTCCATATGTTGCTGGACCCACTCGAAACCACCAATCTCTCAATTTGCCACACACTCCATTCCCGATAATCCTAAAAAGAATATAGTTCTAATGTAGAACTTTTATTGAAGTGATACTAGTGAGTAGTTCTTTAAATTGATATGTTATTTAATAATTTTCCTCAAATTTACTTATTTCATATAATGTATACAGCTGAAAATATCAATAAATATTTTATATATATATATATATATATATATATATATATATATATATATATATATATATTTAATCTCGTTTAAACATCTGCTCCACATTGTCTTGCTATAAGGGTGATTCTCAGATAAAGGGGAATTTTCGGAGCCGAAATTTAAAAATTTTGAACCTTTCTTAGAATCACCAATAAGGGATTATTGTAGGTATCTGAAATAATGATAATATAACTAAATCTCATATTACGTATTTTCAGTTTTAATTTAGTATATGTAAATAATATGTTAATAAAAATATTATTTCTTGAGAAACTTGAAAGTTTGCAATCGGATGGAATAAATATTTTTCAACTTATTTATTTTGCGATTTACAACTCTATTGAAAATACAAGTAAATATGAAATGGTATATTTGATTGAACGATTAAAATATCAAAGGTGAAAGTTGATTGAAACACGAATTGGAATTAGTTCCCGAAAGAGCGACTTCTAAACTTAAGGTTACCTCGTCAAAGTTGGATTATTTTTACTTTCAAAAATAATCAAGAAGTTCAGAATAAAATATAATAAATATGCTCCTTCTACCTACAATGCCAGTCAGTTCTAAGTAAACCTATCTTTTATGTTTTCACAATGGTTCCTCCTTGTTTAATCATTTTGTTGGTTTCGTTTCCTTTTCTTGTTAGGCAAATACCTAAACATTTTTTTCGCTAAAGATTTTGAAAGAGCGGAACAGGTAAGGTCACCTTCTACTACTGTTCTTCACCTGTTATTGCTCTTCCTTTGATTGAAATCTTTGAAGCAAAGAAAATTTTCTACCTGCTGTGACCATGCTTTTGTAGATACCTTTGTCAGTCATCCCACATTCAGGGTTGAGGTTTTAGATAAACATAAATCTTCTTTGGTTCCGTCAGTTCTTATCTCTCTTTCAGGTTTATGGTATTCAACAATATTTACCGAAAAAATTATTTAAATACCTGCGTGTTCTATAAGTCAGAAATATAGTATGTTAAAGCATATATTAATGCTGCATCGATAATTATCAAATCAATCTTTCTATTCTACAAATAATATCAGCATTGACGGTTCTTAAAAAAATTAAGAGAAACAAGTTGTTTAGCAATTATTTCAAATGCTGCCTATATTTTTCCAGATGGGTGTTACAAATCATTTTTAGATCCTGAAGTCCAAGGTCCTTAAGTGGACTAGTCTTCTAGCTCCGAACACCTAGCATCGTTTTTCCTGAAGTCCTGATGAGAACAAAAGAAATCTGTACACTTTTTCAATTTGTTATTTTCAAATTTTACTTCTAAAATTAATTAATAAAAGTCACAACCCAGAATGTAAGTGTATATAAATAAAGTTAAGGTGAAGAGAGGAACAATAGACAGCTTAATCCTAAACTTAATAAACATAAGACTAAACAAACCAACAATTTTATAAATAGGGGATAAGAACAATAAAACCAGTCTTTTACCAGTTCAGGTTTGAGCTATTTCGTTCCTCATTTTCCCTGTTTTTACTCGAAGGACTTTTATGTGTGTGTATATATATATATATATATATATATATATATATATATATATTATATTATATTTTTTTTTTTTTTTTTTTTTTTTTTTTTTTTTTTACTTGCTCCAATAAAACTCTTTGGATTCCCTTTCACTTGGTGGTGGTAAGATATAGATATCCAAAATTGCCTACGTGACTAGACAACAATAGCAGTTGCATCATCACATCAAACACTGTACGTGTGGACACTTACCCTGCAAAATTGTGGCATATTAAAAAAAAATATTTGATCAGTAGGATATTTGG
Organism: Euschistus heros; assembly: GCA_003667255.2. Classification (NCBI taxonomy): domain Eukaryota; kingdom Metazoa; phylum Arthropoda; class Insecta; order Hemiptera; family Pentatomidae; genus Euschistus; species Euschistus heros. Next base: position 443,632 of record RCWM02000022.1, on the reverse strand, counting down.
AATTTTTCGATAAGGATTGTTACGTAAACAAGATAAGGAATAGAAATCAATAAAGCTTGTCTATTTACAATGTTTCTTTACCTAAAACCAATACAACCGATCAATGAGCAACAGGAATGAATTCCGCTAGAAAATTCAACCGTCATTCTCGGAATTTTTTTCTTTTTTTTTCAGTTTTAATTGTACATCTAATTGCATTTTTCAGATACTTTTGATATTCGTTGAAATTAGTTCAGCAGTTGTTGACAATATTTTCAAAACTTTTTGAGAATTATTAGTAACCTTTCGATTATTTTGAAGAACCTAAATAAATAACTTGACCTTAGAACGTTGAATTGAAGATGTCTATTATATTAGAAGGCAACGACACATTTTCATATGTTGAAGCATCTCACGGTCGTAGGGTTGTAAGCGCAGGGTGAGGGAGAGGATGTACTAGAATATGAGAGAAAATTTTAACAAAGGATTAGCTACCTGAGTTTCCATATACCTTCATGTTACAGAGATCAGTCCCATCTAACGGATAAGTTACAGCGTTGTACGAAGAAATAAAGCGGAGCTCGCGGAAATTATATCTTAAGTGGAGGATCAGCTCTAGCAATGAGTAGCAATTGGAGGAAGCACTCCAATAATTGGCTTTGAAACAATAATGGAATAACGGTAGTAATTATAGACAGAACATCTAAATGTCTTTAAGAACAAATGGTATATTTGTTGTATATATTTGCAATATATAATATATTAATCTATAATATCTTGCTCCGAGCTCAGGAGATGACTTCAAGAAAATTAGATTTTAAACTCATAATTTATTATTTATAAATTTTATTTCTGGACAGTCATGAGAAGTGATTATTTCCCATTACCTATTTCCAATTTCACATACTTTACAGAACAGGTAAGAACATTCCAATGATCTGTTGCTTGAGGCTCGCAATGGTTTAGGCCACCACTGATTTCTGGCGCCATGTTCCATCAGATGGCCAGGAGTGCCTTCATTTTATATATTTAAAAATATATACATGCATAGCTTTAAATACTTACTTGATTGCATGGTTGACACAAAGGAAGCATTTAAAATTCATTTTTTAACAATAACCATAAAAGAGAATAGAACTTTATAATAAATATATGAATAAGAAAAAGAAGAGAGAAAAAAAATAATGACAATATGATGATATAATAACTACAAGCTAATATAATAATTACAATGCGTTAAGGAAAAAGAAGAAATATAGAAAGGAAATAAATAAAATAAAATAAAAATAATGAATAGAAAGGAAAAGATATATAGAAAAAAATTTAAGAAATATTTGAATGCTAATAAGACAAAATATTTACAATTACATAAAAACATATATTCACATATCTACTTCCATTTATGTAGATATTGGAGTTCACGCAAATTTGTAATATAATAAACATGTAATATTTATTCAATAGATTTCCGAACTACAAATTTTAACAATGTTATAAAAATTTCAATTTTTATATAATATAAACATTGATTTAAATGAATTTTATACATAGTGTAAACTGCTAAGTAAAAAATGGTTGTAGATATTTTATAATAATAATGTTGGAGATTATAATGCAGTCGAAATAGTCAAGTTCCGAGAACATGAAGGGTGTTACATCTCTATTTATACGCGGGTAGTTATTGCCGTTGACGCAGGAACTGCAAACCCGCGACACATCTTAGTCGTTCACCGACCTCACCTTCTAAAGGGATTCTACACTCGCGTTAGGCACAAATAAGCATGCATTTAAAAAATTGAGATAACGTATTGTTTTGTAAATCTAAGATATTTTTTTATGGCCAAAAATTTTGAAATTCGAAACAGCGAGAAATGCCCACAGCTCCAATGACCTCTGCTAATATTTTAAACTAGCATTCCCCGTCGCGAGTTCTTCAGTCGTTGTTCCATTGAGAATTAGAGCCTCAGTGATATTTCCACGCATAACAGGAATTTTTAACCTGGTACCATTGCACTGATTAGGTTGTTGAAGAGTATGTAAAAGCATAATTAGAAATCCAGTTTTTAATTTTTATGATTAAGTTATTATATATTTATCTTATTTTTAAACAACAATTCAATTGAAAATCCGCTAATTTTATTATTGTTAAACCTTCCTATGAAGATGATGTAGTTAAAATTTCAGTAGTTCAGTAGTTTTCGTAGTTAGTGATCACAAAAGAAAAAAGACTTCTCTATTTATACTGAAATTCCAATAGACCAGTCTTAAATTTGTTTAATGTAGGAACAGAAAAACCGAACAGCTTCAAGGAAAACCTCACGAACTCATGGAAAACTAACTGAATGTTCAGTAGACTGCAAGAAGCCCTATCTCTTTGCTTTCTTAGGTGAGTATAGCATTTGATATCTTGTCTTACATTCTCATATTAATATAAAATCTGTAAATGAGATTGCTGATTTTTAATTTTTTTTATTAATATTTTCATATATACATTTTTCAAATATGCGGGAAAATGAATCCAATAACTTGTATTGTATACATTATATAAAACAAGTAAATTTGAGGAAAATTATTAGAATTACATATCAATTTAAAAAACTACTCACTAGTATCACTTCAATGAAAGTTCTACATTAGAACTTTCTTGGCCATCTTCTTTCAGGCGCCTCGGAGAATTATCGAGAATAGAATGGAAAGCAACTTGAGAAATTAGTGGATATGATTGGTTATGAAGGCTAAATCAGCAACATATAGAATATTGATACCTTCTTAGATAAGTTTATTTGTGAAATGTGAGGAGAATTCAGGATTTTTCCAAGGACTTTGGATTGGAAGGGTTGGAAGTTGAGCCACAAAACTCGGGATTTCCCAGTTCATCTAATTACTGTCATGTATATGTAATTGAAAGTAAGATTTAAATGTTGCAGTGGTCTATAACGACAAGCAATTTCTTGTCGTTTTAGTCTTGTATGTTAATTCCAAGTAAGAACTTTTTCCAGATGTAGTCCAAGGTAGCAGATCTGTTCAACTAGGATTACTGGAATGATTGTATGTTTTAAAAACCAATGATGAATGTATAATATTTGGGACTAGCCTTTGAATAAACAGAATCTACAATTGTAAATGAGGCGAGGAATTCAAAATCCAACCAAGTCAAAATTGAAAAATTTTCACGGCTGGTCGATAAAGGTAAAGGTCTGGCTGGATTAGGAAGAGGCCTTATTTTTTGTACGGCCGTCTTTAATTTGATTTAACTACTTTTGAGGGAAAATCTTACAATCTAAACATAGTCCAGTAGAAATAATATTAACAAAAAAAAAATCTGTAAATTGGACCAGGCTGGATTTGGAATTCTTCACCTCAAATTTCAATAAATCAATTTTTTAATCTGTCAATTATACATAAAAAGAGACTTTTAATAGTGGAATATTACATTATATTATAATATAAATCCAACGAATTTTTGCAATGTCTCATGTTTCATTTGACACAGCCATTAACCAACCACGTTGCATAAATGTGCTTATATATTCGGATTTCTGAGTTTAGTACACAGCTTACGCCGAGAACAGTAGTACATATTCAGACGAAAGGTCACATACGATACGCACCTAATAAGGTTAAACGGTACAATCGCTAAGCAACCAGTTGTCCGAAGAATACGGGCACTCTGGGACTGGACTAATCACCTGTCTAGAGAAACTTTGATTCGAAGTAACAAGTCAATTTTTAGAATATAAAAATTATGAATATTTAACATTCAAAACTAGTTATAAAATAAATAAAACAGCAATAGAAGTGGCAAAAAAATTATCAAGAACTAAATAAAAATGAAAATATCAAATGTATATAAAAGTAGAAGACAGAAGTAGTGATTATATCGTAGGGTAACAAGAGAAACTCGCTAAGCCAAAAAACACGGTATTGACAGCTTTCACTAGAGCTAGCCATACATTATGATTACTTCTTAGTAGCGCTGTGAATTATACGCAATAAAAACTGAATATGCACATATTTATGACATTATAAAAGATAAAATATGCAATTATCTACATTATTTAGAAAAATAAAAATATTGCTACACACTCAAGTTTATATGAAGTACAAACTCAAGTTTAAGAAACTAATTGTGTTGAAAAAGGAAATAAAAGACAAGTTGAATATTATTAAAGAAAACACGTATGAAAGTGCATGTCATCTGGGCATAAAATCAGCTATGATTCTATGAGCTGCTTTACTAAAAACTTGCATTGCAGCAGTTGATACGACATTATCAAAACAAACACATCTTTTGTCTTTGCAAGAGTGGTTTTCATCATTTTAGGTGTACACAAATAAACAGTTAATGAACAGATGTGTCTTGGTGCACAATGTGTGAGAGGCTGGGTAATTGAATAATGATAGCAAGAAGGGAAAAAAGAAAAGTGAAGTAATATTATAAGTATTTCAGCGGAACGAGAACGAGAAACTAATCCGATTAAACAACTCGATTCAATCGAGTACAATGCGATCGAAAGTTCAAGCCAAGGGAAGAATCCGCATCTGGACAAACACGAGCTTATGTCTTAAGACGGGAAAAAAAAGAATAGAAGTTCCCGTAGATATTTTTCGGTTTCTATTTATTGTTATTTTTTTGTCAATTCAAAAAAAAAATAAAAAGTCCAATGCTGGATATGCTGGATATGTAGATAAATATGCAATTATAGTTCAAAATATGTATTTATGGCAAAATATGCAAAATAAAAATAACCCAAAGTAATTTCAAATGCCTAAAAACATATACATATTGATGATTTTACATTTTTATTTGGCTAAAACATCCTCTTACTCCATTTGCTGATAAATGGCTATCGTCAATGTTTCCACCTTTCAACGTATCAGATAAATATACAGTCACTATATAGCCCGATATAGAAAGATGAAGACTCGGGAGCAGGTGAGCTGAGATTTGGCAGTTAGGACGAGCCCCCGGCGGCTGTTGCTAGAGAACACAGGTCGTGCCCTATTGTTCCTCCCGGCACGTCTCGATCCTATCTTTCACCGGCAACAGCGGGGTTCTTCCCTTCTGTTTCATCGTAGTTTTGATTCGATGCCTTTGAGGCTACGTTCTTGCATTCTTGTCCAGTAGGGAATATTTAAACGTGTAAAATGTGGTGCAAAATTTGCGATAACTGATCAACAAGTTGACAAAAACAAGAAAATAATAAGGCCAGTAAAAAAGTCTGTTCACTATATGACGAAAGGATGGTAATGATGCTTATCATAAATTATTCAATAACTTTAAGCAAATCTTAAAAATATTGGCCATTGATACTTACCTGCTCATTAGCAATGAAGATTGATTCCAATATTATGTTTAGCAATCATTTCTTAATTTTTTTAAATAACAATAAATTGTGACCAAGTTATGCAATTAAGTATCGTTGCAGATTTAGAAAAATGCTAAAGCATTATTTTTTTACAAACTCATGATTTTGCTACTCTTGAATTAAATATGGAATGCTCTTGAGGAGTATCGAATGAAAAACGAATCTCATCAATGCTATAAATTCAATTTACAATGACACAAACCATCCATTTACCAGGGCGGGTAAAAGGAACTAAATCAGAGCCATGTGCTGATACACAAAAAAATTTGCAGACTGCAGTAAGTGAATGGTATAAAGAGCTTCGACGAAAGGGTAATGAAATACGAGACAAAAGTAAAGTTATACTCATGATCAGAACCAGTGAGAGGCAAACCGAGCAAATATATTTGCTCGGGCCCCTAGCCCCTCCCCCTCCTTCTCCCAACATCATACAACAAAAAAATTTTTTTTTCTAATTAACCAAAATATTTTATTAATTTCCTAATACGATAAGTCACCATAGAATCTTCCTTGTGTGTGTGCTTATTTTATTCTTTATTCTGTTTTACTTATATTCTAATTTAATTTTTTATTATATAAAAAAAAATTCAAAATAAATTATTTTACTTACTTTAATAAAATCCTTTAATACAGCGCAACATTTTTACTAAAAATTCATCAATGTTTTAAGGAAGCAACGTTAAACGGTTTCCTTAACCTCCTATAGCTTCTTTTCTTATTTATCTAAACAAGTAGATTGTTTGCTATGCTCCATAGTCTTCCCGTCTGCTAATCCAACCTTTCAAAGTTCTCAATATTTTTTGTTTGGTTGAGGTTGCATTAATTTACTTACATAATCTGTCACTTTTAATAAAATTATGTTATTCAATTCACTTCTAATACTTTCAATAATTCTCCACAATTGTATAATATTGGAGAAGTAATTTTAATGTTAAAAACAAAAAACATTTTAGGTGAACACAGTGTTTCACTCTCGACATAACAATACTAGCAACAAGAATATTAGCTCTCCATGCTCCAGTTACTCGCATGCCAATTACTAGCGAATGTATATTTAGTGTGCCAGCTACTAGCGCATTCCAGCAACTAGCATGCTACTCTCCCAATTTCGGGCGTGTGGATACACACCGTCCATATGGATGATGATCGGAAGTTCTGTTAACCACAACTAAGACAACCTAGAGGAAGACCAAGAATTTTGTAAAATGAGTATATGGAGAGACTGAGAGACCAGAGGTCAAGATGGGCTGAGGCTGTTACTCCACCTTGAATGGTAATATGGAGTTAGTGAAAGAAAAATAATTAATACAAACCTTTTTACATCGTCTCACATATAATAATATCACAAACAGCTTTCGTAATAATCTAAATGTCTCTTATGTAGCTAAACCATATACCTAGCATTTCATAATAAACTTTATACTCAATCGAATTCACTAGTCTCTCTTATTGCTTCCCACACCTCTGAGTCTGAAGAGAAGGTGGCCTGGGGACATCCTAATGTAGATACAAGTATCCTAAGTACAACAAATGTATAGTTTCTTAACAAGTTATTGACATGTTAATAAATCGTGTTAAGTAATCGTTTTTTCACACATTTAATGCTCATTTAAGGCGTACAACAAGAGACTGCTATTCATATTCGACTTATTTAACATTAGACAAACTATCGATGATGCCGAAAAATTATAAAATACTCATTTATATGACAGTAATTAGACCTATTTGAACATACGGATATGAGCTTTAGGGCTCCACTCACCCATCCGATTCATCTCGTATCCAATCTTGGCAATCCAAAATTCATCGAAAAATCCTCAAGGCTTTTTACTTTGTCACAAATAAACTCAGCCATAGAGATCTTAATGCTCCATATGTTCGTGATTTAACCCAAACCAGATCCTTTCATTTCAAACTCCATAACAATTCTAATCCAACATTTGTAAATTAAAAAATTAAAAAGATTAAGTCTACATTTTATACACTTGTAAATATCAGTAAATAATTTTCTTAAATATCTGTCACATGAATTGAAATTTTTAATATGCAATATTATAGTATATTAGTCGAAGAATATCAACAATATGTTTCACTATTCCATTAGAAATAGCCACAAACCGGCCACTTTACATAAATGTGCAATAGTTTTAACTAGATCCCGGATACTTGAGTTCAGTACACGGCGCACCCACAACAGAGCAGTAGTATATATTCAGACGAAAGGTCATATACGATATCCACCTAATAAATTTAAGGGGTTGTCAGAAGCATACGAGGCCTCGAGTACTTGAGCTATTCTATAGCTAATAACCTGTCTAGAGAATCATTGATTTAAAGTAACTAACCGATGCCTTGCAGGTCGAAACGTTGGCACGCTTAAGTATTTCTACTTAGACGTGGTGTTCCTCTTTGACTGCATCCCTGATTATCTTCTTCTCCATTCATCTCAACAGTCAACTATACTTTTATCAAAATCTATAGTAAACTCTAATTGCCACAAACGGGGGCAACTTTGAACACGTGAAGCTACTTTGAATAAACGCGCTTTTAAAACGAAAATCCTTCTGGCGGGATCAATTAACAAGCTAGCATCCTCCAGTTTGTTCTATACCTTTAGGGACTAAACACAGGATGTGCTACAATCGCTATAAGAGCTCATGTTGGCCGTCCTTGGCCGATTTACGCCTTTTTATGGTATCATTCAAAAACTGGTGTTTTTATAAATGTGTCTAAACCTCATCTGGCCTGGCGTATGTGGCAGCAGGATTGTTTCATATGTGTAATACAATGATCACCAATCTATTCAGCAACATTTTCTTTTTTGTTTCACGTCTCTTAGCTCATTTCTTTAATTTTATATATTTACAATTACTACTATTTTAGATTTATACCTTCCTTATATAATTAAAATTGATTTCGATTTGATCATGAACAAAAAGGAATATGGTTTATCAGGCACAAAAAAAATAAATAAATGAAGAACAATAAAATGAAATCAACAATAATTATTAGATTAAAATAATTAATTTTAATTAGAATATTGTGTTATGCATTTTTATTCCTTTCCTAGTAATTCCTTACTATATTATTTAAGTTTTGCATGTGTGTTTTGTTTGGTAAAAACCAATGTTCCTTGAAAACTAAATCAACTTTATGTTAGCTATATTTTTATAAAATCTATCAAAATTATTAAAAATATTTGTGTTTTTATTATTTATGTTTCATAAACAAATCTGGTGATGAAGTGAACCCAATTGGCGGATTTACGGAAGCATTTTGCTGAAAAGTGAGTTTTTCAATGTTTTTCGACTCAAAACAAAAATAGAAAAACTCTAAAAATATTTGTTTTAAACTTAAATTTGATAATTAAAAGGGCTCAATTAGAGAAGACTCCGAGAGAAACGTTTTTGAGACGAAAGTCATCCTTGTTCAAAGTAGCCCCTAGTTTTTCCCGTTTATTTAACTTCACAGTCATTACATTTTAGTTGATATATACAGCTTTTCTAGAAGGGGTCTATTTTGTCTTTAGGTGAAATGAAATAATATGAAAATTGTTTATCTATTTTAAAAGATGTTTAGCAATCCAAACTAGTATTCAAAGGAAATAATTCTAATAGAAGTGGTAATTAATTCATCAATTCTAATTGTATAGATCCTTCTACACCATCAAGCGTACCTCAAGTAATATAGCTGTTTAATTATTACACCTCATTTCCGATTAATTTTTATGTACATTTTCGAATTCCAATGTGTACTTGATTACTAATATTCGAAGCATTAATACTTCTTGTAATTGAGTAATAATAATTATTTTAATAGCTTCTATATTTGGTGTAATTACCTTGTTTAGACGAGTTACTCAAGAGGCTTAAACAGAGAAAGTGATTAGTACGCACTGTGTGAAAAAGCTTGATTTCTTAATTTGCAATCGGGGCCTGTTCTTATGGAAAATTAAGTTCGTAAATCAATTTTTGGCGCCCAGAGTTAATGAAGTTGACGTTGAACAAATTCCATCACGGAATCTGAACGCCTCGCTAACAACTTTAATTTGGAAACCCATCGAAACCCCCCTATTCTAATTTAATTAAACAATTAAGAAGCAAATTAACTTGGAAATCCCTATAGTAACTTTAAACAACTGACATGCTGGAGAACAAACTTTATCCGGTTCGAAAATCAATCAGGTAAAAATTACTACAATTTGAATTAAAAATTTGAAAACATCTTTTCTTTTTTTTTTTATGAACTGAATTGATATTTACAACTGTATAGATTATATACAACAAGTGAAGAGGAAAATCATTAAAATGGCATGTTATTAACATGTAAAGAACTGCTCACTAGTAGCACTTCAATAAACGTTCTAAAGTCACTTGGCTTCTATGGTCACTTGGCCATCTTCTTAGGTGTCTGGTTTGGGCCAAATCAGCAATGTACGGAACATTAAGATCTTAAAGGATAAGTTTGTTTGTGACATAACAAGGAGCATTGAGGATTTTACAAAGGATTCTGGATTATAAGGACTGGATATGAGAAGAATTGGAAAGTTTAGTAGAGCCCCAAAGCTCAACTCCTAATCTCCAAATGTGTCTAATTATTGTCATACAAATAAGTCTTTGGTAATTCATTGAGAGCTTTGAACACTTGTCTATAAATGTTGGAGGAGTCGAAACGACGTGCAGTTATTTCATTTTATCTAAACAATTAACTAATGTTGATCAATTAAAAAAAAACTGTTACCATATTAAACAATTGATTTAATTTTAACGGTAGATAAACCATTTTTTTTCAATCTAAATGTCAGATCATCACCGTATCCTCAATCATCTCCTTTTTTGCAGCAACCGATGAAATAATATTAATTCGATTATTTTTTTTTTTTTTTTTTAATTCGTTCTTAAAACTACAGCCTCCTCATGTTTTTGATGCATACATATTAATAGAGGCCCAGAAATAGATTTATAAACCAGCGACAAGTACTCTATTTTAGTCTATTTCCTGTTGGTTGACGGGAGTATTTTAACAAAGTTTAATTGATCTGTGACCGTCATCTGTTGATTGAATCCATTATATTCGCCATTTAATAATTTGTTTACTATATACTCTTTCTTGTTTATTTATTGCGCTCACTCTGATGGAATAGCAATTTTAAGTTCGTAAAGATGAAACCATAGAATTTCTTTCTTGCACCTAACCCCTCAATCGTATAATACTAAATATACTCCACTAACAGTATGCAAAAGTGAATTGTGTTTATTTTTACGGTCTCAACTACAAAGCGTTATAAATTATGATTATTAATTATTATAATTAAATTATCATTATTACATTTCTTGTATGATATTCTCAATTACGTATTTATGGGTTAATAGAAATATTCTCTGTAATTAACTTCGATTGAACAATAAGAGACACTGATCTGATTAAGGTCCTTTTTATTTCTCAAGGTTTAATCATTGATAAAAACAAGAATTTATTGATTATATTTTTCACTTCACTGCAGAAATTTTTTATTAAATTTTATCACACTTTTATAGTCTTGACCTGTATGTATATAACGGAATCTATCAGCCTAATTTTCACAGCTATCTCATGGACTTGAAAATTTGCACATGTGTCAAGGATCAATGACAATACAACTATGTATTTCACAACTTTGTTCCAATGTCCTCACTAGAATTTCAAGAATAAAAGAAAATATTTAGATAGGTACACTTTTCACGGAAAGTCGGTAAATGTCGTTCTTCTATGATTGTGATACCAAAGATGTCGCTAATAGTGATGCGTTAAATGAAATGGAAAGATTACATAAACATGAATAAAATCGAGGCTCTTGATCACAAATACTGTTGATATCGTTTGGAAATTAAAAATTAAGCAAATAAATAATAGTTAAAAGAAAAAACAAAAAAAAAAGACCAGATTTAATGGAAAATCGAACTATTTCATAAATAGTTTATGTTCCGGCAATAGAAAGCCCGGAAATCAATTACAAATAATTAATTTTTAATAAAATTAAAGTAAAACTTAAATCATTAACAAAATAATTTAATTTATAGTAAAAAAATAAAAATAAAAATAGAAGCGACGCACAATGGAACCACCTCCTCACTAACACCGCTCAAAACTCCATTTTTGATTTTTGGGTATTTTTACTTTTTTTTGTGGCTAAAATAATCTACATAATATGGCAAATCAACTAGTAAACAGCACTCGCTTCTGTTTGTTTCCTTTCAATGTTCTAATCCGTTTTATGTCACGGATTATTAGAGAGCATTATTCAGTCGATTGTAAAGTGCAAACCATTTCGATTCGATAATTTTTTTTTCTTTTAAAGTTTTATATTTCAAGTTATACTATGTGGTGTTCAAGTGAAGGTGTATAATGTAAAATATTAATAAATAAAATATTAAAGTTGAAATTCAAAATTTAAATTCTTAAAACTTAAATTTGATTAATTCAATTTTGCGCAAGGGAATTGCAAAAATGTCATTGTGATATGATAATAGAAGCCTTTTTCAATATAGATGTGAAGGCAAAAGTGCAATTCCCTTGCGCAAAATTAAAATATTGAAAATTATGAATTTAGTGAAAGGCCCGCAACAACGATTTTAAGGCTTACAGGAAAAAAATTAGTGGAAAAACTTCTAGAATTAAATAGGCTTGTACTATAAAACACTAATAAATAAAAGATTATAGACGAAATTGGAAATTAAATCTTTAAATTTTAAAATTTGAAGCCTAAATCTTTGAATTTGATTAATTCAATTTAGCGCTAGGGAATTGCAAAACTGTCATTATAATGTGATAATAGAAACTCTTATATAAATAAATGTGAAAGCGAAAGGGCAATTCCTTGCCCTAAACATCAAGATATTGAAAATTTTGAATTTAGTGAAAGGCCCGCAACAAAGATTTTAAGTCACTTGAGGTGCGCATGATGGTATAGAAGGATCAATCCTAAAAGATTTTAAGGCTTATGGTGAACAATTTAGTTGGAAGACTTCTAGATTTCATAAAATTAAAGACGTATTTAATCGGCTGCTAATATCTAATAACTCGTCTGATCTAAAATCTGATAATTGATAACTAAACTCAGAAGAATGCCAACATAAAAAACAAAATTAATTAATATTAATTCGACCCCGATGTTTGTGGCATGTTAACAATTGGACCATCTACCTTAAACAACATTACATGTCACATTACATCTAGCTATATATTACGGATTCGGATAATTCTGAATAGACCCATAATAAACTTTTTTTAGGGGATCAGGTAAAACTAACATTGATTCAATATTAAAATTTGAAATGATTCTTAAAAATTTACGTGAATATTAAATAACAAATTTAAAGACATCATGTAAAAAAAACATTTCCTGGTTATTCATTAATTATAATCCTAAAAATATGATTGATACTTAAAATATGTTAAATGCTATTTGTTTATATTTTATTGTTTTATCTGTAGATATTGTGCGAAATATTTGTACCTTAATTATTTTATTATTTTTATACAATAGGTACATATTATGTAAATTTTATGTATTTATTAAATTGTTAAATATGTAGTTCTAAGTAATGCATTTTATTAAATTAAAACCTATCATTAATAAAAAATATGCTTTTTTTAATTCAATTATAACTTTATCTTTTAGTTTACCATTTAAAATAAATTTTAAAAACGAAAAAACCGCTTTTTGGAGTTTTGAGCGCGAGCGCCCTATATATGGCCCCAGTGTGCGACGGTGCTTCATATTAAATGTAACGAAAATTGTATTGGTAATAATTTCTTAAAGTAGAGTTATTACGAAAATAATAATAATAATACATTTTCGGATGAAGAAATTGTTGAAATCGCCAAGAAATTTGTCTTCGATATTTTAATGTTTCTTGGAGTTTACGAGGGGGAGTAACAAACGTTTGTAGCAGCCCCCCCCCCCTCACTTTTACTATATAATAAATTATTTAGTTAATGATTTAAGTTTTACTTTAATTTTATTCCAAATTTATAATATAAAGCATAAGTGATTTTGTAGGGTTTTCAATTGCCGTAACACAAACGATTTATGAAATAAAAATTATTTTATAATTTTTAAATCGGTTTGCTATTAAAGCGTGTCTTTTTTAAACAATTACACAATAGGAATAACATTTATTATAACAATCAACAACAAAAACTAAGGAACATTGCGTATTATTTAATGAGTAATTCAGGATTTACAAATGAGGGATACTGGTGAGACTGCAAGCTAGACAGAAACTGGTTTTCGATTAAAGCTATTGCTCTCAATTATTTGTTTTATTCATAGTTGAATGCCGACTGGCGATGCAGTATTAAAATTTGCTGAATATACTCCTTATGTAATATATGCAATATTGCAGACGAAGAAAACTAACCCATAAATATATATGATGCATAAATCTATTTATGGTAATAATTATTGTACCTTCTACAATCGATATATGTCAAAAATTACAGACAGGATGTTAGTTTTTGTCATGATTCTCTAATGGATCTAACCAATTTTAAAAGTCCAAAGTGGAAGGCGGCCAATTTAGATTTAATTCTCGATTGAGCGTTAATAATAAAATAGAATAAAAAATTCCCTCGCGGAGATGGTGTTCCCTGATGAAGGAAGCAGCTTGTAATTACTAGGTCCAAGGTAACAGATGGTTCGACACTGCGCGGTGATAGGGATAGCCTCAGGCCTCATATACCTGTCATCTTCAAAAATTTTTAAATAATATTGGCTATTTAGAATTATTAATGAAAAAAATAATAAGCAATATTTATGAGGAAATGTTATATTTTTCTGTATGAAACTGCATAATTTTAGAACGTTATTGTTAAGATTTACTCTGAAGATTCTAAACGATATTTACTGGAGTAATAATAACAAGCCAAATTTATCCGTAACATAATTACCACTTAACACAGAATCACTAGGCTATATATTTTATCCAAAGTTATCAAATTACAGTGTCAAAAATGTCTACAACTATCACAGACTGTATTATTATGTATTCGAAAACTGTATTATATACCCGACAGAAAATAGCTGACGGACGGATTAGTGAAATGCTAGGTTAATGAAAAAAAAATTTTTATATTTTTATATTATATTAAAGGGGTGGTATGAGGGATCTCCTTAAATGATTAAAAGAGTCTGAAATCAAGGAAGGAGGAGATACTTGTCACCTTCATTAAAAGTTATAAAAATATATAGTACATAAAGTAAGTTGGAATTCAGTGTATTTTTAAAAATTAAATTAAATAGGTTTTTAGGGCTGTTAAAACTGAACCATAAGTAAAAAGTAAGAGAGGACCGAATCTCAATAACATTTAGAATCAAACCTGTACTCTTATTCCTGAATTCTACAGTTTGGTTAAAATAACGGTGCCTCTATATTTTATTATTAACTTTTTTTGAACTTGTGTTTACATTTTTAAATTGATCTAAAAAAATATCAAATATTAAATAATAAATTTAATAATAGTTAATCTTCTTTAGGTAAGTTCTTTATTTCCTCACTTTATAGTGCAACTTATATTGGTTTGAAAAATTAAATTTAAAAGTGCTATTCATTGTACATAGACCACTAATGATAGTCGAACTGACAAGGGGACGTTTGGAGTTGTAACTCACAGATTTGAATGCCGATTTTTTCGCAGGTAGTAGGGACCTATAATAGTGCAAAACTAGAGTTATAGCCGCCAATGAGCATTAGGAGCCGAGAAAAAAATAAAATATGAAAATCACGTTTTATTTTTTTTCTCAGCTTCCGAAGTTTAATCGTCTATAATGACTTTGGAAGGTAATAATGGAGTAAGAATAATCCGGTAGGAACGACTTTTTAAAAATCTATTTAAGATTTCGAAAGCAGTTAGCTACTTATACCTAGTTATAAAGAAAAATGGGCAATTGTAAAAAGAGATTCAGGAGGACTAGGATGCACCTATAGAAAGAAATCTTTTATTGTTCTTTGTAAAAGAAAAGGAGGAGATGAAGAAGAAGTAGATAAAACTGCTATGGCCATTATTTATCTAAATGTCTCGACCATAATCTAGAAACATAGATCCTGAACAGACAAAGTAACATATGAGGTATTCTAGATGGATGCTGCTTCGATAGACGCTGAATGCCTTGAGGGTAATCACGGCGATAGGGTCTTTAAAATCGTTCGAAAAAAGTGTAAGGAATGGTAAATCAAAACTAATCTTCTCATAGCAGTGACTCTTGCAGAATTAATAAATAATCGACTAAAGTCGTTGGTTTATAGAAAGTTCCATAAACTTGAATAAATTTATTAAAATTAATAGCAACTGGTTTGTTAGGGAACAAGAGAAAAATTAATAAAGCGAACGTTTAGCTTAATGTAACATTGTTTTTCCATGAAAAAAAAAGTTTTATAAATTTTTGGGAAATCATTAATTAAGCAAGAATAGCGGAGAAGAATATTAGTGGAGAAAACAAGATTATTTAGAAGGTGTATTGCTATATGCTCGTATTCTTTTTAGGGTTTTAATTTTTTCATAACAAGAAATTACGCAGAATAAACTTCTCTATTATATACCATGATATATTTGTTTTATATTCCTTTACTTATTTCCTCGAGAGAGTGTTCACAATAGATTTTGATATAAAGAGTCAGGTACAATTTTGGTACTTTATAGAATATAAACTTATGTTCAGAGGAATTTCAATAAGCTATGATTAGGAATTTTAGAATGCTCAATTAATAAATTTTGGATCAGAAGGGTTTGCATACGCTTGCTGTTAAAATCTGTTTATCATCCTAACAGATCGACCAGGTTTTAAGTCCTACCAGCAATTGTTATATTGGTCTAAATTTAGAGTTGGATTCTTTTATTTGATGTCTATTTTGGGAGTCCCACGTGAACCTTTAGTCTATGATAAAACCAACATACTGCACTTAGTACAATAATTCTAAAAGAAACAGAACGTTAATAGAGGATAAAAGAAGACTTACTTGCTTAAAACACGGGAATACTTGCCTCCATTCATTATCCATTATCAGATATGGTTTGCACTCTTAACCAAACAATGGCTTCTGAAAATTCGTGATAGTTGTTCCAATCATTAATGGAGCATTTCTCAGAGCATTCTCTTAAAGGAGTACCCCGTTGAGAGTTTTGTTCACTCGCAACATTCAAGATCCGTATTTCTACCTATCACCGACCACTTAGGCAGTATAAAATGGGCTATCGGTCTGTTTTTTTTACAGATGGAAATAAACCTTCAATACCTACAGTAAAGCTTTATTCTCCTTGTCTGGAACTCATTAAAGTCTTTGAAGACTGAAGGAGATTAATAGTGAGTGGGAAGGATGATTTACCACCTACATTGTCGGTAATGCATTAAAAATAACTATTATATTCGCTACTCGCCTAAAAGTCAATTTTCGCCGCACAAACTAAGCCCTTTCAGCATAAACTGAATCAATTGCTTGCATAGTAAGAAGTTTGTCGAAGTTTATTTTCTTTCAGTATAGCTCGAGCCCAACAAAATATTAGTTTTTTTTATTCAACAGATGCAGTCCTCTATTTTAAGGCACTATAATTTTACCAACATTTTAAGAGGAAGTGCAGAATCGGATTTATAGGCACTTGAGCAGCAGGTAAAGAAGTAAAATAATTAATTAAAAAAAATTTTTCGCAAGCGTACACTAGATATATATACTGCATTGGAAGAAGTCTTAGGATTAAACCAGGGCAATTTCTTGTAATAGCGGTCTATTACTGTTTTATTTCAATTCTTAGGGCATTTGCCAAATCGATGTTGAGTTCATACTAGAGGATCTAATTTGTAACTCTCTAGATGATTTTCAGCACATTCTATTGCTTAAATTAAGTCTCTTATGTATTAAATTAAATTATGAAAACTAGATTACGAATTTATAAGACGTAATAGTGGTTACTTCACATAGTGGTTACTAGGCGGATTGCGAGTTAATTTTCACAAAAACAAAAAAAATAGTTAATAAATTTTTATTAGTAATATCATGCCGAAACTGACATTTCATGTGATGAAAGTTTTTTTTTTTTTTTTTTTTTTTTTTTTTTTCTTTTGTAGGGGGGACAGAGTATTATTCTCCATTTCATAAAAAAACTGCAAATCCAGGTTCAACTTTCAGTCCGGTTTCACATTGTTCGAACATGAATGTCTGCTGCCTGCTATACGTAAAGGGATTAACGTGAAAATGAAGTTCGTGTCCGCATAAGATTATTCGGTATTCGTGCGGGAACATAAACCGTTCTTGACAAGAATGGAAAAACTAATACCCATAATAGAATACAAATATTCGCCTATTAATAGAGACTGCTATCCACCTGAAGAATACATTTTCTGATATATATAATTACTATTATATAAATCAATGCAATCTATTACTGTTTTATTTCAATTCTAAATGGATTTGCCAAATCGATGCAGAGTTCATACTAGAGGATCAAATCTTGTAACTGCATTCTCTGGATCATTTTCAGAACGCTCTATTGATTACATTGCTTATTTCATACGTATAATTTAACTTAAGTCTGGTACTCATTAAATTAAATTTTGAAAACATAGATAAAGAAAGAACTTCACATTGGGGTAACTAGACTGAGTTGAGTAAGCTGGGTGCGAAATTCAGTCAAAGCATTCGTTATAAGTTCTATAACGAATATAAAATTTTTAAAAGATGTTTCAAGGCAACAAATAAAAAAAAAAAAAAATTGTTAACATTTCTGTTTATATTTTAGGAATTTCTACAAGCATCTTTGATTTAGAAAGAACGCATTTGGTTTTAAGACCGCCTCTTTTACAAATTAATATACTCCACATTAAACATTTTTCTAAATTATTACAAAGTTTCAAGATGAATATGATTTAAGGCTGATCGTATAATTGATTCCAAAACTGACAGGAAATTAAACCACACTGCCGGTCAAAAGTTTGAGACTACTCTGAGCTAGAACATGTAATTTTAAAATTTTGTCCAGATGAACTTTAAAGGTCTTGGCCTAAACTATATATCTGTGTTAAATTTTATTTAAATCAATTTATTTTTCACTAAATATCAAACCTTTAAATTTACTGATATAGTTTCAAGGTGGTCTCCAACTTTTGACCGGTTGTGTATATATTTTGTTTTCTCACAAGATTATTAAAATAAAAAATATTGTAATGAATCTTTGAATGGTTTTGCTTTTTTTTTAAACATTTTCATGCCTTAATAATGATACTCACAGTACAGTAGTGTTGACAGAAGCCCTGGGTACGTGGGTGAGGCGGAGGTACATGCAGCGGACTGTGGTCTTGTAGCAAAGACATCGCGATGGACAGGCACGAACCCCACCGACAAGAAGGCCTATGAGGAGAGCGAGCACTCCGGACGGCAGCATCGCAGCGACTGAGCGGCTCCTCCACTCTTCGGTGGTGGGGGCTTGTCTTGTATTTATATCTGCTCCTTCCTGTATCCTTAGCCCTCAGTCCGTACCAATCTTGAGATCGTATCAAGAGGTCCCCTCGATACGGGGTGTCAGTTTCTTTTGAGGTGTTTTGCAAAAATTTGCCAATGAATTCCTCATTCCGAACAAGTTCGACTACCTCTGCCTCGAGGAATGACTATAGTTCAGTTAAGGATAATGCAATCTTTTATCTAATTTGTAATGATATGAGCTAACCAAAGGTACCACAATTTAAAAAAAGAATTATAATTATTAAAAAAATCAATATTCCCGATTAATAATTTTTTTTTTTAAAACATTATTTGAAAAAATTTGTAATATACTTAAAATAGTTCAATGTTTTTGATAAACTGTCTTAGTAACAAATTCTACAAACATCATATAATTATGAAATTTTTCCATTATTATTCCAGAATTATTTAAGGGGTCTAGCAGGTTAATCGTATGAAAATAGCACCAGCGTCAAATGATGGATTCTTACCTTGTTTTTGTTGCTCTTCAACTAAAGTAGTATCTTAAGTATCTTACTGCAACCCTAACCCCTTCGGTAAGGGTATGATGGCGGTCAACCCTTAACATAATTTTTTTTTTCTCAGTATCTACTTAAGATATCTTAAGAAATTAAAACCTTAGATAACTGTTCATAATCTAGATATAATTTTTTTTTTTAGAATTTTTGAAATATTTGAAATTTAATGATATTGATGCCAAAATGATTTTCGGCAGTTATATTTTTTGGGGGTGGTTTTTTATACTAATCAATGAAATGACACCTACCAAAAAAATATCTTATTTTTCATTAGCCATTACGTGTTATAATTACAGAAGGGTCAAATTAGTGGAACATAGATAAAAAAATAAATAAATAAAAACCAATTAAGATATTTGGATGAAATGATGTATTAGGTGCATAAACTTTAATAATTATCACTATCTTCTTCAATTTTAGTGATTATATCAGTCACATCAAACATGGAGTTCAATATTTCAGCTGGTTTTATAATTTTTGATTTATGATAAGCGTGTGGTAAAGAGTACATAGCTGACTTTGAGAACAGGAGTACTAAAATATATTATATCTAGTGTATGAATAGATTATATTTCATATAGATATTTTAAGTAGATACTGAGAAAATGTTTTTTTTTTAAGTTAATGGTTATCACTCCCATTATTCCCTTACAGAGGGGTTTAGCGATGTAAAATTAGGTGTATAGCTACTGTAGATGAAGAGCAACAAAAACAATGTAAGAATCCTTCATTTGACGCTGGGGCAGTTTTCATATATGTACTTAACCCGCTAGACTCTTAGTAGTAAAATCAAAATATGTCAGTAACTATTTAATGTGTAATGTAAAGACTTCATTGTTCAACATTCATCTTTTTGAAATGCCAACAAAAGCTCAGTATTGCATCTTGTACTTGTGTGTCCAGAGTTTCTGGAAATCAGAATAGCCACAACATAAAAGAAAAGAGGCAAATTTTTGTTTGCGGTACAATGTTAATCAAATTGCCGAGTTGCAAGGCCTTATTATGATTGGATGCTTTGGAGACGTAATTAAGTTCTAGGTAGAAATAAACATGAACTTTTCCAAAACTTGCACTGTTAACATATGGTGCAGTACTCGTATATGGAGATGGGTCAGCCTCGTGTGTCCAGTTCTGAGACGGGTTATAATAGTATGTTCTCGGCTATTTATTTGTAAAGGTGACAGTGGTAAAATACTGTAAGATGTTTTAAAAAACATCCCTGATATTTTTTTCATGCCTAGGTATCAATTGGATAGCTATATAATAGTATAATAAACAGCGCCGCCGAGGGCCGAACCGGGCCCTGTGGCAAATGCAATGTCTAGGCACTTTAAACCGCCACTCTTTACAGTAGTCACCTTAGTCCGGGCCCCGGTGATTTTGCCCCCCCCCCTTCCCCTGTCAGCGGCCCTAATAATAAAGACAGCGGAAGTTGTAAACTATAGGGCAATCAGCGTTCACAACATTCTTTTAAAAGTATTTTAAACCGTATTCTTGAAGAGGTTAAGCACATACATATCTCTCAACAATATTATTAGTGAGCAATACGGATTCAAAAACCATCATTCCAAATTAGCACAGTTAGCCAGATTAACAGATTTTATCACACCAGTGTTTAATGAAAAGAAGCGTAGATGGATGATCTTACTGGACATTGAAAAAGCTTTCGACACATAATGGCATAATAGTTTTTTATAAAAGCATATAACCTATCGGTTCCCTCCCAACATCATACATATTATCCATTCATTCATTTCCAATAGGTCCGTTCAGATCACAATTAGCAATACCACATTTCCACAACATACCCTATCAACAGGTCTTCCCCAAGGAGTCTGTATTTCCCCAACGCTCGTTAACTTATACATATTGAATCAGTGCTTGGACCAACCTGCATAATTTAAAGTTAAATGCTGGAAAAACTCAAGCTATTATAATCGGTTCAAATCCCCTTCACAGATCCATTACCGATTTTCCTACCCTAAACCTGAATAATCAACTTATCACCTTCTGTTCCTCTGCTATAAACATAAGAATCATCGTTGACCAAAACCTTTCCTGGAAGCCTCAAATCGCCCAAATAGCCCGAAAATCAATAGGAATCCTCAAATTATTTCATCGATCCCGCCATTTCCTTCCTCAATCCACACAAAAACTCCTAGTTTCCTCATTCTTCCTCAGTTTGATTATGGGTGTGTGGTGTATGGGGGTCTCTCGATGAGTCTCCGGGACAGATTACAAGGAATCATGAACAGCTTTATCAGATTTGTTTTCGGAACCCCGTGACGTTCCCATGTTTCCCACCTCTACACCGCCTTGGAGTGGCTCTTTCCATCCTCCCGTAGACAATATTTCCTGGGCACTTTCCTGTACCATGTCATTAATAACTTAATTGCCCATCCTTCATCTATAACCTTTTGAAATTCAAGTCTTCCAACTCACAAAAAGATCACGTTTTTCTGACCTATATACTCCTTTCCCCCGTACAGCATTATACCAACACTCCTTCCAAGCTCGATCCGCCGGCTGGTGAAAATCGATCCCAACTGAAATTAGACATGCTTCTTCCTTAAACTCATTCAAAACTCTCCTATTCCAATATCTCCTTAAATCCCAGTTAGATGCCGCCAATATGAGTGATAATTAAAAGTCAATTTAATCAAACTCAGCAATACGATGCCAATGAATTTGCTTCAATAAATATATTATTGTATAAATATAAATTCGTTTTTGTTTTTGACATTTTTTTCCCTAACAATTGTTTTTTTTTTTCTCATATAAGTATACATACATGCCATTGTATAGATTAATAGGTGTGCACAGATATATGTAAACACCTATATCTACATAAGTTAAAAGCAGATGTGTGAATATATGTTTTTATGTATCTGTAAATATTTCGTCTTATCCAACATTCAAGCAGTTCTTAAATTGTTTCTATATATTTTTCGTTGCTATTCATTATTTGCACTTTATTTTATTGATTTATTTTATATATTTCTTTATTTTTTTCGAACACATTGTAATTATATAAGCATATAATTATTATATCATCATCGTTATACCTTACTATTATATGTATTTGTTCATTCTTATACGTGCATAACCACTTCACATTATCGTTTTTTCGCTGGCTAATCACAAATCATGTGTTTTTTACTTATTTAGGTTACACTGCATCTTGTTATCTTCGGTTATTCTCTGTCGTTCATATATCACTATTTATGTTTTTTTGTTTCATTATTATATATATTCATGTATTTATATATCTATGTAGCCACCTCACATTACCGTTTCTCGTTTTTTTATCACAACTAAAAAGTTTATTTTTTTTTTTATTCTTGGCATCCACTATTTCATCTCATACAAAAAATTTCTTAAGTTGTTACTAAATATATATTTATTTATTTATTTACTCTAATTATAACGTCTTTTTCCTAAATCCTATAGCATCGTCCTTTACTTCTCTACAGTATGTCTAGTATCCTAACAGCCTGTCACGTTAACTCCCAATCCTTACCAGCTCACTTTGACGAATTCCAGCAATACTTCAGTCAAAATTTTTTCCACATCATATCATTTTTCCAAAACCTGGCTTAAACCCTACATTCCGTCCTCTTCCGTATACCTTTAAAACTATTCCCTTACCCGCCATGACCGGGCTGACCGGACTGGCAGTGGAGTAGGAATCTATGTTCATGACAGCCTTAAGACAAGAATTCTTGATTTCTCTCCCTCATCCGTACACCCTCACATTGAGTACCTATTCATTGAAATCTCTGCTGGTACCCAGCATCTACTTTATGGAGTTGCATACCGTCCCCCTCTTGTACCTTTCGATCTGTCCTTTGAATCATCCTTATTTAACCTGGTTCCTTTCTATCCCAAAATCATTATTACGGGTGATTTCAACACAAATCTTCTTTCCGACTCCAACAACAAACGTTACCTGGATAACTAGATTTATTCCCTTCACCTTTTTATCATTCCTTTTGCTCCTACTCATCATTCCCGCTGCTCTGACTCATGGTTATACATTTATATTATCGATTCACAACAAAATCTCCTGTCCTCCACCCAATGTCCTGTGTCTTTTCTATCCTGCCATGACCTAATCCAAATATCCTATGACTTCCGAGCCCCTCCTGTCCTTTCTAGAACCATTACCTTCCGCAACCTCGATGCCCTCAACCGTGATAATTTCTTACCATTCATTGAAGCCTTAGACTGGAGTGAGATCTACACCACCTCTTCTATAGACTCCATGGTTGACATCCTCACAACTAATCTCCTGAAAATCCTCGATACATTTGCTCCTCTTAGACCTCCACCTTTCGTCGCCGGCCTGCACCATGGTTGTCTCAAGAAATCAAAGATCTCCAGCGAAAGCGTTAGGCTGCAAGAAGAAGATTCAGAAGGACGAGACTTGCGGACGATTATCTAACGTTCAAAGTGCTCCGCAACTTGGTACAAACAAAAATCCGGCTTGCAAAATCTTCCTACTTTCATGAAGCCTTTCTGTCCGCTCCCGATCCTAAAACAAAATGGCAGCTCCGCAAACTTTCCCTCCATAATCCCTCCGGATCTTCAACCTCGACAAACTTCCTAGTTTCACCTAACGACCTAAACACCTATTTTATACAGCTATCTCTGACCACTCCCCCTTCCACTCAGCCAGTATCTTACCCGAAATACCATTCAATGCAAATAATTTTTATTTTTCCTACATTACCCCTTCTGATATCATTTCCTCTGTCATGAAATTCTACACCAACTCCCTCGGTCCAGATGGTATCCCAAATAAACTTATAAAATTATGCCTCCCAGAACTTACGCCGGTCCTTCTTTTCATCTATAATTTCTCCCTTCAAAATTCCGTATTTCCTACCTCCTGGAAAAAAGCCATTGTTCATCCTATCAATAAAAATTCCAACCCTACCTGTCCTGCAGACTTTCGTCCGATCTCTATCCTTTCAAACCTCTCAAAACCACTAGAACGTTTGGTGCAATCCCACTTATCCAGCTTTCTGGAAGATTTCCTTCTGCTCGATCCCCTTCAATGTGGTTTTCGGCCTGGTTATTCTACCCAATCCGCACTAATCAAAATCACCGCAATAGACAAAAAAAACTAACCGTCCTTATACTCTTCGATTTTTCCAAGGCTTTTGATTCCATTGACCATTCTATCCTATTTTCAAAACTAAATCTTTAAACTTTTCTAAAAGCTCTATCCAGTGGTTCCATTCTTTCCTCTCCAACCGTACCCAAGCAGTATCAATCCCTAACCAACCCTTGTCAGACTTCCTACCTCTTGCCTCTGGAGTAGCCCAGGGTTCCAGCACATCACCTCTCCTCTTTAATTCCTACATTAACGATCTGCCTCAGTCAATTCTACACTGCTCCCACCACCTTTATGCAGATGACTGTCAAATATATTTACCCTTTTCCCCTGCCGAAATCCTTGATGCTTTCTCCAAGATTTCAGAAGACCTTGACAGAATCTGCGCCTGGGCCAATTCGAATAACTTAAAGTTAAACGCAAATGAAGCCCAGGCGATAGTAATCGGCTCAAGTCACCTTCTCAGATCAAACTCCTATTATGCCTCCCTAAACCTAATTAATCAACCTACTACCTTTTGCTCCTCCTATCGGTCAAAAATTTAGGAATCGTCTTCGACCAAAACCTTTCCTGGAAGCCTCAAATTGCCCAAATATAGTGAGAGGATGGAGAAGGGTTGCCGAAGAAAGGTTTGAATGGAAGAGAATTGTGGAGGAGGCCAGGGTTCTACAAGGACCATAAGCGCCATAAGATGATGATGAATGTACATATAGACATTCTCTGTATATATCTTTTCTTATTTCCTCATGGTTATTTTTCTTATTTTTTTGTTTATTTAATTTCTCCTTCTTAATTATCTTATTTACTAAAGTTCTTTATACAATTATTTACAATTGACTGTATTTGTATGTTTCATGTTCCTCATATATAAATACCTTTGTATGAAAAATATATATCCCAGATCATTGTACAATTTTATGATACAATCATGTTATTCTTAGGGAACAATAGATCCCAGAATAAAGGTTATTTTTTCATTCATTCATTCATTTCATTCATATTATTATTATTATTATTTCTTTCTTCTTTTTCTTCTTTATATATTTATACCAAAAGGGCGATTTTCAATTTTATATTCATATATTACCTTTTATACATATTATTATCTTCGTTTGA
Source organism: Euschistus heros (assembly GCA_003667255.2). Classification (NCBI taxonomy): domain Eukaryota; kingdom Metazoa; phylum Arthropoda; class Insecta; order Hemiptera; family Pentatomidae; genus Euschistus; species Euschistus heros. Next base: position 418,041 of record RCWM02000022.1, on the reverse strand, counting down.
AATTAATATAGCCAGACCTTATACATCTTTCTTATTCTTAGGGGACAATATGTCCCAGAATATAGATTACTTTTTCATTTCATTTCATATCAGACCTACCTACTCTCCCTTCAGTTGAAAAATCTTTATATGCAGATGACATTGCGATTTACACTAATTCCTACAGGATAGATTCAAAAGAAAAGGTATTAAAATCTAAAATAAAAATATACGAACACAAAACTTCAGCAATAATTTTTACAAAAAGGTCTAACATACCGGAACATTTCTTCCTGAATAATATTCGAATCCCTTTGGCACAAACTGTTACCTATCTTGGTCTGGAATTAGAGAAAAGATTGGCATTGACACCAAATATAAATAACAAATGTTGCAAAGCCAAAAACCTTATTAGTATAATGGACCCATATTTATATAAATCAGTCATATGACCATTCAGGACGTACGCCTCTCCTGTATGGAAGTACACCAGTGACAAGGGTAAAAAACCTATGTATGAAAATAATAAAAGACTACCCCAGGTACTCAAAAATAACCTACAAGTTATTCGAATTAGGTTTTCGAACAATTTATCCACACCCTGCACCGGAACTTTTTCAACTCAACAAAAAGTTTTAAGTCCCATAATTCAAACAACAGGTAGTTATAACAAACAAACATTATGAAGATACAAGCACAAACGTACTAACCACATACTACTAGAATAATACTTACAAGGGGACGTTTGGAGTTGTAACTCATTGATTTGAATGCCGATTTTAACGTGTGTAGCAGGGGCCTATAATAGTGCATCCCTAGAGTTATAGCCGCCAATGAGCATTAGGAGCCAAGAAAAAAAAAAAAATATAAATCACGTTTTATTTTTTTTCTCAGTCAAGATAGAGAAATGATTTTTTCACGTTTAATTGCAGTTTTGTATGTTATTAGATATAAAAATACTTTCGTTATGCTCAAGACACTACCCGGCTTTATAGTCCAAGAGCCGAGGCCAAATTTCATGACTTATTTGAAGAAACTTTTAGACATACAGCCATTAAATGTCCACCCTTAGCAATCAATTTGCACTTGTCTGCCAGCTCAAAGCGGGGGCGTTTCAAAATGGTGACCTCCGAAAGGGGGTAGCAAATATCAAAATATGGTATTATTTGAAGACGATTTCTTTAAAGCAAACAAGAAACTGCAAACCCTCTAGGAGCCAAAAACGTTGTATGCCAAAATTTGGAGGGGGCGTCGCACCGGCAGACAAAATTCAAAATCCGCTTTTTTTTTCCAAAAGTGGACCATTTGAAGACGATTTATTTCAAACACACAAGAAACTGCATGCTCACTAGATGACAAAAAACGTTGTCTGCCAAAATTTGGAGGGGTCTAAGCACCGGCAGAAAAAATTCATAATCCGCGTTTTTTCAGTCTAAAAGTGGTCAATTTGAAGACGATTTATTTGAAGCACACAAGAAACTGCATACTCCCTAGATGATAAAAAACGTTGTCTGCCAAAATTTGGAGGGGGCTAAGCACCGGCAGACAAAATTCAAAATCCCCGTTTTTTCATTACAAAAGTGGTCAATTTGAAGCACACAAGAAACTGCATATTTATTAGATGACAAAAAACGTTGGCTGTCAAAATTTGGAGGGGGCTAAGCACCGGCAGACAAAATTCAAAATCCTGGTGAAGGCGTCACACCGGCTGACATTGTTCAAAACTCACATCCTTTTCGTCCAACAGTGAACTTTTTGAACATGATTTCCTTATTTATTTGATTTATAAGTAGTTTTTCTTTAGAATAATTTGAGAAAAATTATATTATATTGCTTCCTACGTATGGTACAATATAACTATTTTAATATAAAATAATCTTGTTTTAAAATTTTAATGTTGAAAATACCAATTAATATAAATGAACAGTAATAATATAGATACCGGCCACCTAATTAAAAATGAATAATATTTCAACTTATAAAGTTATGAAATATGTACTATCCTGGAACAAAATTCGTATAAAACTTGTATATTAGTCCATTTAATCGATTTGTAAAATGATAGACCGAGAGCCCGATAGGAAAACATACCTAGTTATTTCACCCCTTTTTTGTAATGCATGGGTGTAATCTATCCACTGTTCTGAATGAAAATTTATGAATTTTCCAATAAAGGTCAGTGCCGCAAAAATGGCAGTGGGGGGAAAGAGTTGAAAATCGTATTTCTTAGAGGTTCGGAAATCTTTAATTTCAGTATATTTTGTCTTCTATTATACGTTATTCAAGCAAATCAACTTTGTAACAAATTTGGTAATAGTCCTTTTGTTCTCAGATCAATGGTTTTAGAGCGGTTTGGCCACCAAAGATTGACTAACTTTACGTAAGTCGCACTTCTTCGTGAAAACAAGCAGTTGGTACTTTTCTGTTGTCGGTTATAACTCTAATCCAAAATTTATTTTTTTTAACTGATAGCTGACTAAATTTTCTTTCAGACATCATATATAAAATTTACTTATATAATATAATATAATTTAACTATATAATGTATATAAAGTTATGTAAAATACCCATGCCAGCACGCTAAAAACCCGTACTATTGTAAAGTTAAAGTTTTTTGGCACATTTTTTGTTAAACACCAAAACTATTCGTCCGATCCAAAATTTATTTATTTTTTCAATTGATAGCAGGCTAAATTTCCTATCAGACCTCATATATTAAATTGATATAAAGTCATGTAAAATGGCCAAGCCAGCATTTTCTGGTTTTTCGTTAAAACCTTAAAACTATTCGTTCGATCCAAAAAAAATTTTTTTTTCAACTGATAGCTAACTAAATTTGCAAACAGACCCCATATATTAAATTGATATAAAGTCATGTAAAATACCAATGCCAGCACACTAAAACCCCGTACTGTTGTGAAACCTATGTTTTTTGGTACATTTTTCATTATAACCCCAAAACTACTCGTCCAATCCAAAATTTATTTTTCTCAACTGATAGCTGACTAAATTTTCAATCAAACCCCAAATATAAAATTTTGATCAAGCTCTGTAAAATACCCGTGCCAGCACGCTAAAAACAAGTACCGTTGTTAAATCCAAATTATTTAGATTATTTTTCGATATTAGTCCAAAACAATTTGTCTGAACCAAAATTTACTTTTTTCAACTGAACACCTTACTGAATTTGATATCACATTTTATACATGAATATTTAATTGAAATCCATGCCAGCACGCTAAATGAGTATGTTTTGGTAAAAACATAATAATTTTACACGTTACAGTGGGCTGGGTATTTTGCGGGATTCATTCATCATTATATAATTTGATGTTATTGTAAATTTAGTAAGCTTTCAATTGAAGAAAATAAATTTTGGATAAAACAAATAGTTTTGGGTTTAAACAAAAAATGTGCCAAAAAAACTTGGATTTCACAACAGTACGAGCTTTTAGTGTGCATTGGTATTTTACATGACTTTATATCAATTTAATATATGGGTCTGATTGGAAATTTAGTCAGCTATCACTTGAGAAAGATAAATTTTGGATTGAACGAGTAGTTTTGGGGTTAAAATGTAAAATGTACCAAAAAACATAGACTTCACAACAGTACGGGGTTTTAGTGTGCTGGCATTGGTATTTTACATGACTTCATATCAATTTAATAAATGGGTCTCATTGCTAATTTAGACAGCTATTAGGTGTAAAAAATAAATTTTGAATTGGACAAATAGTTTTGGCGTTATAGCGAAAAATGTGCCAAAAAACGTAGATAAATATCATATATGTAGTACGGGAGGAAATTTAGCCAATAATTGGTGGCCAAACCGTTTGAAAACTTTAGATGAAAGCAAAATTAATGAATAGTGCCAAATTTCTTGCAAATTTGATTTGCTTCAATAATGTACAGAGCTCAAAATATAGTAATAATAACGGTTTCCGAGTAACTCGATCAAACGACTGAGAACATTCGATTTTCCAAGAACATACGTTTACGAAGAACTACATGTTTTCCACGTATTTTCCATGTTAGTACATATTTCATAACTTTATAAGTTGAAATATTATTCATTTTTTATTTATATCGCCGGTATTTATATTATTACTGTTCATATATATTAATTGGTATTTTTAATATTAAAATTTTAAAACAAGATTATTTTATATTAAAATAGTTATATTGTACGGTATGTAGGAAGCAATATAATATAATTTCCTCAAATTATTCTAGAGAAAAACTACTTATAAATCAAATAAAAAAGGAAATCATGTTCAAAAAGTTCACTGTTGGACGAAAAAGATGTGTTTTGAACAAAGTCAGCCGGTGTGACGCCACGAGGATTTTGAATTTTGTCTGCCGGTGCTTAGCACCCTTCAAATTTTGGCAGAAAATGTTTTTTGTCATCTAGGGAGTATGCAGTTTTTGTGTGCTTCAAATAAATCGTCTTCAAATTGTCCACTTTTGGACTGAAAAAACGCGGATTTTGAATTTTGACTGCCGGTGCGACGCCCCCTCCAAATTTTGGCAGACAACGTTTTTTGGCCCCTAGAGGGTTTGCAGTTTCTTGTTTGCTTTAAATAAATCATCTTCAAATAATACCACATTTTGAAATTTTCTACCCCGGAGGTCGTCATTTTGAAACGCCAACGCTTTCAGTTGAGAGACAAGTGCAAAATGATTGCTGAGGGTGGATATTTTATGGCTGTATGTCTAAAAGTTTTCTTCAAATAAGTCACGAAATTTGGCCTCGGCTCTTGGACTATTAGGGTGCTCAAAAATGACAAAATGCCAAGGAAATCCGCTTTAAATCAATAGAAACTTTTTTTCATGAACAACTGACCTCAAATCTCGATTTAACGCACCATAAATCCACGTGAAATTTTATCTAAATCAAAAATATTAATTTTTTACCCCTTTCGAGGAGGTTAAAATTTTGAAATTGATATTTCATCAACAACTTCTAACGGCCATAACAACTGCTGTGTTCAACCGAATACAATAGTAATAGCACCACAAGAATCGGCATACATTCTGCTTTTTATCCATGCGTATAACATTGGATTTACTCCAGATTTTAGTGGACAAAAACTGATGTGAATGAAAAAATCCAAGGTCAGCTATAACTTGAGAAATATCAATAAGGGGAAACCCTGCAACCTATGCAGTTGCTAAGGGCTAAACTATGGTATGCAGTTGTAAGGCTTCTAGATGACTAAAATTTTGTCTTAATCGGTTGCGAAATATGTGAGATAGCGCAAATTATTTACATTTTTTCAGAAATTGACAGCATCTTGCCTTCTAAAATCCTAAAAAATTTTAAAGGTAAAAAAAAATTATTTTTGATTTCGACAAAATTAAGTTTCTACATGTTTTTTGAGATGAGGAATCTGGAAAAAATATCAGTTTTTAGTTAGGAAATTTTCCTCACCTATATTATATAAATAAGACGTTTTAAAATGATCATTTCTATTATTATTTCAGTTTTTACACAATAAATTTCAAATAAGACCATTTAAAAACAATATACTTATTAGATTATTCATCAATCTTTGGATTTCTATGCAATTTGAAATAAAAATATGTCATCAGGTCGCAAGATTTCCCTATTTATTCTGTATTTTTTGTTTTTGTCCATTAAAATCTGGAGTAAATCAAATGTTATACTCATGGAGAAAAAGCAGAATGTATGTTGATTCTAGTGATGCTATTACTGTTGTAATCGCTGTAATCACAGCAGTTGTTATGGCCGGTAGAAAATGTTGATGAAATCTCAACTTCAAAATTTTAACCTCCTCGAAAGAGGTAAAAAATCAATATATTTTTATTTTGATAAAATTTCACATATAAAGGTTTTATGGTGCGTTAACTCGAAATTTGAGGTCAGTTCGTCATGAAAAAAAGTTTCCACTGATTTACAGCGGATTTTCTTGGGCTTTTGTCATTTTTGAGACCCTAAAGCCGGATAGTGCCTTGAGCATAACAAAAGTATTTTTATATCTAATAACATACATTACTGCAATAAAACGTGAAAGAATCATTTTTCTATCTTGACTGAGAGCCGAGAAAAAAATAAAACGTGATTTTCATATTTTATTTTTTTTTCTTGGCTCCTAATGCTCATTGGCGGCTATAACTCTAGTTTTGCAATATTATAGGTACCCACAACCCACATAAAAATCGGCATTCAAATCTGTGAGTTACAACTGCAAACGCCCCCTTGCTAGTTAATAAGACATTCATAAAATTATTAGTTTAGGTTGAAATTTAATTTATTGAAACTAAATAATTCATAAGTTAATTATTCCGCAAAAAAATAAACTTTATTGTACAAAAAGTTTTTATTTCGCTTCCAAGGATGCAAACATTTTAATTAAGTATTTTCATTTTAATTAAGTAATTACATTAAGTATTTTATTAAGTAATATTTTAATTTTTATTATTTATTTATTTTTATTAATGATTTTTCTTATTTTGCAGGTTTTTAGTTTTTCCTACTGCTAAAAACTTCCTTACTTGGATTTACATCAATCATTCACAGCGAAGTACCAATTATTGACGCCGTGTTTTCAAGTTTATTTTAAAATACCCACTTATACTAATTCAGTGGCTTTTAAGATTTACATATTTATTACCTTTCCTATATTGTAATCACATATATTTTGAAATTAAAATACGTTAAATTAAAACTATGTAGGTAGTTAAGGTGCGAAACATGCAATAAAAATCTGAGTATCGTAAAAATGTTTTAATAATTTTAAATAACATTACCTTCGTAACATTCTTGACCAATCTTCCCCTAAAGATGTACTTTATATTTATAATTATTCTGTGTATAGATCAGATCTGACAATCTAGATGGATCAGTAAAGCATACATCTTAAATATCAATCATTTTTATTTATTTTTCATCATACAAAGATGTGTTCCTCCGTTATAATGGCACAACGTTGCATACTGGTCGGACAAGTTTCAAAATCGGCAAAAACTCAGCTTTTTTATAGGAAGTTATAAAAAATGTAATACATTTTTTTTTTTTTAATTCTTCTTGTTGCTCTTGTCGAACGGAACCAGATGAAATGAAATTTTACCAACTGTTCCACTAATCTCTGGTGGAGTCTATTTCGTTTGTTTCGTCGGGACCTGTTTGGGTCTTTTGCACTTGTTCCCCGCATTTCATTTTGAGTTTATTATAATATGTTTAGGTTATGAGTTACCAAAATGTAGTAACATGTCAATGAGAGATCGTTTGATTGTTCCAATTATTAAATCATTAACCCTTTAACGGGCAAGCCGGGAATTTTTGAATCCATTTCTTCATTTTTGCTTTTGAATGGCTATAGCCACGCTAACCCCCACACATGTATCATGAAATTCAAGGTTGAATAAAGGATATTAGACGATAATAAGTAGGATAATGCGTCGGCCATTACGCCCTTTTATTGAGCAAAAGGCATTAAATATCTGAATCCTGCAGGATACATCGCCTGTTAAAGGGTTAAATAAAAAACAAATTTTTTTTTTATTTAATTATTTATTTAAATATTTTATTAAGTGTTATTCGATGTGAAGTACCTTTTTCCTGAAGAAATTCTATCGCTTTTCCTTTTATATTTATTCGACGAATTAAATCGAACAAGGACACGTCGCGTATAATTTTTTTGTTTTTTATTTAATTTTTAAATAATAGAAACAATTCAAACGATCTCTCATTGACAGGTTATTCGTTTGGGAAGGTTATTCGTAACCTAAACATATGATAATAAACTCAAAATGAAATGCGGGGAACAAGTGCAAAAGACCCATCCGTTTGGTATAAAATATATTTGTATTGATGAATTAAACAACCTGATGGGCAAAAATTTGTTACCGGCCGTTAATTTGTTAACATACATACATAATCTACAAGAATATTAAACTGATTATTAGCAATATGGACGTAAATCATTAAAAAAATTAATAAAATAAATAAATAAAAAAATACTCCTTCAGGTTAACCTATGCTTTATCATTAGCAACTAAATTTTGGTGAGAGATTGTTGGCTAGGAAGTAGAGAGTTTTAGCTTGGAAATGGCACCAAATTAAAAACTTTAAGCGGCACCTAACTTTATTTTTTTAAATTAAAAGTTGACCATACAATAACAGATACATAGCCAAAAATTGGTACAATATCCAAAATAAAGTGAATTTCAATTAGAATAACAAAAGAAAATTAATTCTTAGCACAAGTGTTTCCAAATTCCCTCTAAAAGTTTTAAAATTGCCCACATAAGTTTCATGGTTCCTTCTATGACAACCAGTATATGAAGTGAAAAGAGTTGTTAATTAGGATGTTTGGATTTTTACTGTTCTTTATGTCCATTTCCTTACCACTGAATATAATGTTAAGTTAATGTGGAAAATTATGAAATCAGTGAAATATAAAATTCAGATGATATAATTATATTTATACATACATAAAATGTACAGTTCATATAAAACTAAATTTTTACAAACTTTAAATGTGACATAAGAATTGAAAATATAAAACTTCATTAAATATAACATAAACTTTTAAATTCTTACCCTATATAATACAATTTGTACAACAAAACAAAAAATTACCAGTTTGATTAATACTTAACCAGGTACCAAGAAAAAAAAAAGTGGCAATATTTTATACAAACATAGAATATATATATATACAATTTATAATACAAATATAAAATAGAACTTCCAAACAAATTAATTGTTATTAACTATCTTAATTAATTAAGTGACTTCACAGTCTTTTTAAGGACTGTAGAAGGTTTAAGAGGATTTTTCACTAAAACTAAATTCAAAATTTTAACAAAAAACATGCTAAATTGATAATTATAGGCACTCTTATTAAAAAAAAAAAAATATTCACTAGTTATTGACAAACATTATGAATAAAATATTAAAAACAAAACTAAGTTCTTTAGACGAGTATTAACCAAAAACATACTGGTAAACTTCATCAATATTCACTGCAACAATGAAACTTTAACTGTTCTTCCCCTAAGCATTTTAAAATTAAGTATTCTCACAGCCCTCATAGCTTCAGCAGGTGAATTTAAAGCCACTCTAGCATCACCAGTAGGTCTACCGTTATCATCAAATCTTCTGATAACATTTTCATGTTCAACATTAAATCCATCAAAAAAATCTATTATTTCATCTATCTCTGCTCTAAAATGAAGGTTTTCTAATGATACCACGCATCCGGGTCTACCAAAGTTTTCCAATGTAGTATCATCTATGTATGGTGAACGTTCTCGATGAGCACCTCTTCTCGGAGGGCCTCCACGGTGTTGCATAGATGGGTAATGTTCATTACTTCCACCGCCTCCTCTTGGTCCTCTTCCGCCTCTCATAGGACCTCTATCTCTGTTAAGAGGTGGTATTCCTCCATTTTCTCCACCTCTATACCTTGAGTTTCTCTCTTCCATACCAGAATTAGATCTATCGTGAGGGTACCTTTCCCTGTCTTCAAACCGGAATCGTTCGGGTTCTGATATCCTATCACCATAACCTTGTGAAACAGATCCAGAACCTCTCAATTGTACAGGAGGTCGCTGGGGCATAGGCCACATGGGACCCCCTTGTTGCATCTGCCTAGCACGCTCCATTTCATCTCTTCTTGCCCTTTTAATATTAACCATTTGCCTACCTAAAGGAGCATTATTTTTTGACAAAGCCTTCTCTGCTTCATCAAAGTTTTTAAACTGACAAAACGCACTACCAACTGGATGCCCCATGTTATCATACACAATATGGGTCTGGACCGGAATAATACCCAGTTCATCAAAAAAGTCAGATATATCATTGTCATTAGAATTTGTTGGAATACCTTGTAATAAAACACAATCTGTTCTTTTCTCATCAGGATCTACATTATTCTTATTTATTCTGGGGTCATGATGTTTATTTCGACCTCTTGTTTTATGTTCACGAGGCCATATGTCTTCGGCATTATCTCCACTATCTATTTCCATGTCAACACTATTTAAAGAAACGTCTTTATCTGGTTTGAAATTATCTATTGCAGTTTTATAAATAGCATCACGCAGATGAATAACTTCTACAATATTGCTTCTGACCTTTTTACCATTTTGGTTTAGGGCAGCTTTCTTATGATTCGGAACACTAAACCTAACATAAGCAATTCCTGTCCGATTACCTTGATTGTCATTTATCATTTTGATACCATCAGGTGGAATAGATAATCCATCAAAAAGTTTCTTCACATCAATATATGAAGCATTTAAAGGAAGTCCTCTTATTTCAACACACAAATCACTTTCTGGATCATTTTTAATATCATCAGGGCCTTTCATTCCCATCAGAGGTGGCCTCCACATACCATTAGGGTCTGCTGGGTTAGGGTTAGGAAACATTGGGTTGTTCATACCAAATGCTGGAGGGAAACCACCCATTCCCATGTCAACATTATTCATCATAGGTCTGGGTAAACCCATTTGTAAAGGATCCATAACACCAACCATCTGAGGATTCCAACCTTCTCTACCCCTCATTGGCATGTATGCTTGAGGTGGGATAGGCCCCATTTGTGGGCTGTATGCAAATGGTGGCCTTCTCTCGGAATCATGGGGAAAATTTAATACTGGTGCAGGAGGTGGAACAATTTCTTTTCCATTTGGATGCATTTGCATCTGCATGAGCATAGGAGGCAAAGCTGGGGGATCAGGTAACAATGGAACTTTTTGTTGATGAGATCCATCCCATGAAGATTCATCATGTGAATTAGGGCCATTTTTATCATCTTCGCCATCTTTTGATATTCTCTGTTTATTTCTAGGGAAATCTTTTGCATCTTTTTCCTTTTCCCTGGAATTTCTTCTTCTTTCTCTTGATCGGCTTCTTCTCGACCTATGACGATCTCTACTCCTTGATCTGTCACGTCTTCTTCTACCATCTCTTGCATCTCTATGCCTTCCTCTAGATCGGTCTCTGGAATCTTTAGATCTGTCTTTGGAATCTTTAGTTCTTGACCTACCTCTTTCTCTACTAGGAGATCTATAACGATCTTTCTTGTCACGAGAAACATCTTCATCTTTGGGTTTATATTCCTCTTCCTCTTTCTGATCTTCTACTTTGGACTGGGATGAAGAAGAAGCAACAGAGGTAGAAGTAGAGGTGGTAGATTGTGAGGGAGGAGCTGTTGTACCATGGATTATATTCTGAACAGTTAAGGTTTGCTGTCTTGCTTGTTCAATAACTCTCAACATTTCAGCACGAGAACTTAAGAAAAGTTTTATTTTTACTTCCTTAAGTTTTCCTCCATCCAATAGCATAGCTTGACGAGCATCTTCATCAGTACTGTAAAAGAAAAAAAAATCATATATTATAATTAAACATCTATTTACATACAATATATATTCACCATTGGATGATTTTTTTGGAGTTTTCGTTTGCCTTCATTTAAATATGAAACCATCAGATATAGATCAGATAAGTAAAGTTCCCTTGCACTAAACTTTAGTTACTAGCACCATATAAAAATGTAATCACATAGTTACATATTTTATATGCTAGGATGAGGAGGCCTCTACATTCATATTTTACTTTTTTTTCTTGGTTGATATTTACGGATGTACAACAATACAGTCAGTAATTGGCAGAACTGTGAATTAAGGACATGTCAATGACTTGCAAAGAAACTACCCAATGGTGGTAGTTTAATTTTAATTAGCTTGATTTTGATAATTGAACTTATTTTTTAGTAAATTTCACTAAGAAAATTTAGCTGTTAAATTAATCCTACCAAGAATGTTAGTTATACCTTTTTGTGCTTAGCATGGAAATATAAGATTCAAAACTGATTGAAAGTATCACAATCTTATTACATTATATATATCAGGTAATGATATTAGAATAACCTGATACAGGAGGGAGTATAGGAGGGACCAGCCAATCAAAATTAGAAACTTTTTAACACAAGATAATCTACAATGCAGTCAGGAAAAAAAATAAATAAATAAAAAACCTCCAAATAAAAAACTTTTTAAGAAGTCCTGAAGTTTCGATTTGCCCAGCAGGTCTCTTCGAGACGACGTGAACCAGTCAGGAGAGGTTACGATCGATGATTGTATGTAAAACTATTTAATTGGACGTGTTTTTCCTTTCTGAAGGCATCCCAGATCATTTTCCAGTTTCATAAGAATATTATAGTTAGTAAATATACTTCACTATAAAATTCTTATTATAAAACTTAATAAAATAATGAATAGAGGTGTAACACAACGCCGCATTAGTTGGGGTTACTGGAGTTACTAGTTGCGGATTATAAGAAAATGGTAGCCCCTTTTGCTCTTATGACTTATAAAATTCGGACACTTGTCACTTGTAACGAAATTTTAGAGACCTAAGCATTATCCAACAGTACAGTACTTCAGGAGAGCATTAACATATGAGCGACATTTAACCTGGGTTACCACTCATCCCATAAACACTCCAATCCAATATCCGTATTTACAATCTTCCTTCTGCTTTGGAGATGTTTTTTAAAAATAATTTTATTGAATGTTGAGTTAAAAAATGAGTAACCCGGCCACCATAGTGTATTTTGCCTAATCATTTTAGCATAAATGTATTCCTCGAGAGCGTTTTATACAACAGCCAGAAGTGGACTGATGAGGAAAGTTGTGTTCATTGCATAAGAACAGAACTCGTAATCAGACTGAACATGGGCATAAACATAATGAACATTGCGTGAACCTTATATTTATATATTTATTTTTTAAAAACTACAAACTTTTGCCTCTTTACCTCGGTCTCTGTCTCCTTCCAGGTCACTCTTTTCGTCCCGTATTTCTACGTAACAAAGGTGACAACCTTGCATGCAACTATACAATACAGTACAGTTTAAAACTATAAAAAAAAAAAAAAAAAAAAAAAAACCCTGTACCACTTACAACCCATGAAGGGTCTCGGGTTCAGTACTTAGGTAGGCTGTACTGTTTCTAAGCCAACGGTTGTGAAAGGAGGTGGTTTGGCCAGAATCACGCTCAAAACCGCCAGGTTTTTCCCCAATTAAGGGTACCCACTTTTTAGGAGGCTGGGTGTGCCCCAGGAGGGTCTCCCGACCTCGAATTCGATCCACGGCCGAAATAACAGAAAATAAATTTTCTGCCTTCAGTCGGACTCGAACTCGGGCCCGGGAGCATGGTAGTCAAGTGCCTTACCCACTGAGCTACCGCGCCTCCCCTATAAAACTATACAACTAGAACTTAATAGACACTGTTCAATGGAGACGAGAATGAGAAGGTGTTAAATTTACAAAGGTAGGAGGGGAAAACTGAATGGGAATAAGGAAGGATGTTGAACCTCCCGACTTCAAGGATTTCAGTGAAGTAATAGAAACACTCAAAATAAACCCTAGTTGTGATGGCATTGAGGCAGAACATTAATGTACGGTAAACAAGAGCTACTGAGGAAATTGTAAGACCTGTTTTTCGAAACCGAAATAGATACTTTAAAGTAGGCTTACACCCGTGTCAACAGAAAATAATTGATTAACGAAACAGTCAGGGTACTCAGGGAGTACCAAATAGGCTAGTTATGACACTGGCAAATAGTGGTTGTAAAGTTAAGGTATAAGGAGTGATTTCGGAAAAGTTTGTTAGGGCAAATCCCAAAAAATAGGTTGTTCTAGCCTAAACAGATGAAACCTGCAAAGCCAAAGACTGCTAATAGTGGCCTTTGAGGAATTTGAAAAAGCTGTGATATAAATGGAACAAATAAATGAAAGACAAACTTTAAGAAATTTAACAGAAAAAATTGAAGATACAATCAAGTTGGGAACAATTTTAAGACAGAAAACCAATCGAGTACATTAGAGTTCTTATCACATGAAATAATGACCATAAAGAAGAAATTGAGACAAAGCAGTGAATGATAAGTGATGTTTTTTCGTACTTCAAAAGCTGTTAGAAATTCAGAGGCCTGACCAAAAGATCGAAGATCATCGTATATAAAACTATAATTAGATGGGGTGTGACATGTGTAGGGAAGCTAGACTTGGATGATCTAAAAGAGTGTTTAAAAATACTAAGAGTATGGGAAAGAACATTGCTATGAAGAATGTATGGGCCCCTATCTACGAAAATGGAAAACAGAGAATAACAAAAAAAATGATGAACTGGCATAAGAGTTCACAGAACCGGATTTGGTATCCTTGAGTTGACCAGTCAAAACTCCAAACAGTTGAGGTAACTGGTCCATGTTGAGCGGATACCGGCGGAGAGGGTACCAAACAAACTTCTGTAAGCATGAGAAGATGAAAGTATAGTCAGGAAAAAGAGTCTGGCCCAGTAAAGGGAGAAGTGGATTATGATGGTGAAGAAGAGCTTGCAGGACTGTAGCAACTGGGAATTAAAACTGCTCATTAAATAAAAACGTTTTAAAATAGAATAATCGATTACTATTACTGTATTCATTTTGCGAAGTTTTAATCGATGACATGAAAATTTTAAAAAGCATAAAGCTAAAAGATTTAAAATTAGTAGCCAAGGATTAATCTCCATTGAATGGGAAGTAGATAGTTGTGATCAGCCAAAAGCTAAACCCATTGCAGATAAATACTACAAAGGGCCAGGGGGGAAAACCGCAGCAGCCCACTTTGTGATAATTTTAAACTGGTAGAGCCATCTGATAGTATTAGCACAGGGAAATGGGACAAAAAAATGATCAAACCTTGAACTCAAAAAATAAAAAGGTCTGACTGAAAATTGTTCACCACTTTTAGCTCTAAATGTGGTAAAAAGTCTTCCTCGAAATAGCGTCAGGTTCGGACGGGGGAGGGTGGGAAAGAAATGTAAATTGTATGTTTTCAGCTGTTAGGTAAGATAACTCGGAAACCGTTACTTTTAGCACATTTTGTGTTCTATGCATTAAAAAAAAAATTTATTTAATCCCATGAAATACCGATGCCAGCACGCTAAATGTGTGTGTTTTGGCAAAATAAGACAATTTTGATATGTTCAGTGGGCTGGCGAGGGTATTTTATCTAACGATTTCTGACGGGCGAAGGATACCCTTCGTCACTCTTTCCAGACAATTTGATTTTCCTCCTTTTGAAATTTGAATTAATTGTCACGTTTTTTACAAAATACACTCCCTTACCGTTTAATCCTTTTCACAGGAACTAAAGGATACCATTTTGAGATTTGCCAGAATATAATGATTATTGAGGCCCGAAGGATATTCCGCCATAGTTGTCCTATCCCGCAAACAATAAGCAGTTAGGTGATGCCCGTTATTTCTGGGGCACTAAGAAAGGTTTTTAAATTTTTTGTAGAGGGAAACGATTATCTGCGTGAAGAGAATATTTTTTGAGGAAATAAATTTTCACTTGTTGAAAATGGATCACAGCGAGTTAAACTTTAAATTCTATTAAAATTGTCCAGGTTGGACTAGGTGTTTTTTTTTTCTCCTGGTCCTTCATATTATTAACAGAGGAATAATTGAAAAGTAAAAAAACATGATTATCAGTTGGGAAACCTCAGTAATAACGTAACTCTAATTCCTTTGGAAAGAACACCTATCCTCAACAAGTAACAAAATACTGCTATATTGAGTATTTGAGATCAGATAGAATAACATTTACTAATTACTTTTAACCTGAAAAAATATTATACGAAAATCTAGAAATACTAACAAGGAGAAGACACACTCACTCTCTCCCGGATCTTGGCAATTTTTTTGGAGGTTCCTAAAAAAATATTCACAAAAACATTAGATAAGTATTTTGCCGTTCCGACCAATGGGCCCTAGAAGCCGAGAAAAAAATAACATAGTATTAAACTAATTTATTTTATATCTCGAGTTTAAAAAATGATACCGATATGAATCTTGGACCAAGATTTTTAGTTTTGATTGCGGATTTAAGGAAAAACACAGCCACTCCATAGCTTTTGGTTTAGGTTAATTAAATTCTAAAAAAATGATTAGATTTTCAAGTAAAATACCTCTATAGATTTTTTCACACAAAAATTGTCGTCAGATTCTAATTTAGTACCCTCAAAAACATTGAAAAACATTTATTCAATAAGAACAAAAAATGTCAATTTTTTCACCCTCTTCGAGGTTGAATGAAATTTTTAAACCGATTATTGGTTACTTTCCTTTAAATCGCCATTACTTTTTCGACATTTCAAGCCTATTCTCGCCCTATATTTTTGGTTAAAACATTAAGTTGATACATTTAACCGTCTAACAAGGGGAGGACACACTCAGTCTCTCACGGATCTTGTTGGCAATTTTTTTGGAGGTTCCTGGTCAAAAAATATTAGACACGTATTTTGCCGTTCCGACCAATGGGCCCTAGAAGCCGAGAAAAAAAATAAAATAGCATTAAACTAATTTATTTTTTATCTCGAGTTTAAAAAATAATATCGACATGATTCTTGCACCAAGATTTTCAGTTTTGATTGCGAATTAAAGGAAAAATACAGTCGCTCCATAGATTTTGGTTTAGATTAATTAAATTCTAAAAAAATGATTAGTTTTTCAAGCAAACTACCTCTATAGATTTTTTCACACAAAAATTGAGGTCAGATTCTAATTCAGTACCCTCAAAAACATTAAAAAACGGTTATTCAACAAAATCAAAAAATATCATTTTTTTTTACACTCTTCCAGGAAAATGAAATTTTAAAACCGATTATTGGTTACATACCTTTAAATCGTCATTACTTTGTCATGCAATTCACTGGTTGGTATCGCTGGAAAGAGGAGGGTTTCAGCTCTCTTTTGATGTATATAAATATAAAATTCGATGAACATAAACCTATTAAAAAATTTGGAAAATCCGAAAAAGATTTTCATTTTTAGCTTAAGTTTGAAACCAGATAGGATGATCTGGTTTCAAACTCGAGCTAAAAATCTGACGTCAATTTTTTTGTGAAAAAATCTATAGAGGTAGTTTCCTTGAAAATCTAATAATTTTTTTAGAATTATATTACCCTAAACCAAAATCTATGGAGCGACTGTATTTTTCCTTTAATTCGCAATCAAAACTGAAAATCTTGGTGCAAGAATAATCAAGATCCGTGAGAGACTGAGTGTGTCCTCCCCTTGCGAGTTAAAAATTATATTTTAAAAAACTTAAAAAACACGCTTTAATAGAAAAACGTGATAGGTTTAGAACGTTTTTCTATTAAAGCGTGTTTTTTAAGTTTTTTAAAATATAATTTTTAACTCGTAACCGTCTAACAAGGAGAGGACACACACAGTCTCTCACGGATCTTGTTGGCAATTTTTTTGGAGGTTCCTGGTCAAAAAATATTAGACACGTATTTTGCCGTTCCGACCAATGGACCCTAGAAGCCGAGAAAAAAAATTAAATAGCATTAAACTATTTATTTTTTATCTCGAGTTTAAAAAATGATATCGACATGCTTCTTGCGCCAAGATTTTCAGTTTTGATTGCGGATTAAAGGAAAAATACAGTCGCTCCATAGATTTTGGTTTAGGTTAATTAAATTCTAAAAAAAATGATTAGTTTTTCAAGCAAACTACCTCTATAGATTTTTTCTCACAAAAATTGAGGTCAGATTCTAATTCAGCACCTTCAAAAACACTAAAAAACGGTTATTCAACAAAATCAAAAAATATCATTTTTTTCACCCTCTTCCAGGAAAATGAAATTTTAAAACCGATTATGGGTTACGTACCTTTAAATCGCCATTACGTTGTCACACAATTCACTGATTGGTATCACTGGAAAGAGGAGAGTCTCAGCTTTCTTTTGGTGTATATAAATGTAAAATTCGATAAAAAAAACCTATTAAAAAAATTGGAAAATCCGAAAAACATTTTGATTTTTAACTTGAGTTTGAAACCAGATAGGATGATGAAACCAAATACATTTCAAGCGTATTACCACCCTATATTTTGTGTAAAAAAATAAAGTTGATTCGTTAAACCGTCTAAGCGTAATTCATGTTTTTATCAATTTAAACAAATGTTGCCTACCATTTATTTGGTCAGGCAAATTTTGAAGCTTACAAACTTTTATTTTTCTATTTGGATGGAATTTCGTATTTAAGGGTTCTTTTGAATGCTGAATTCGAATCCGATGTCGGTTCTTGTGAAATTGAAATTGTAAATACTTAACAATCAAATCTAATATGTGGTTCTGTCTGTATATAATGTAAATATTAATTTGTAATAAGTTATCATTACAATAAATAATTAATAATTATAATTATTTTAATAATAATTAAAGTAATAAATTATTTCTCCCAGTTAGTATATATATATATATATATATATATATATATATATATATATATATATATATATATATATATATATATATATAAATGTGTATTGGTATCTATATATATAAATACGTTTCCTGAGTTTTGAGGGTGCTGAGATGGAATTATAGGGCTAAATGAATTTTCTATCACATTTTACAGTGTAAAAGCTAAAATCTTTCAAGTAAAGTACGTTCAATATACTTTTTTCACAAGAACCGACATCAGATTCGAATTCAGCATTCAGAAGAACACTTAAATACGAAATTTAATCCAAATAGAAAAATAAAAATCCATAACCTTCAAAATTTGCCTGGCCAATGGTAGGCAATTTTTGTTTAAATTGACAAAAACATGAATTACGCTAATAAGGTTAAATGTATCAACTTAATTTTTTTACCCGAAATATAGGGTGAGAATACGCTTGAAATGCCTTTCAAGTTCATCGTCCTATCTGGATTTAAACTCAAGTTAAAAATCAAAATGTTTTTCGGATTTTACAATTATTGAAATAGGTTTATGTTCATTGAATTTCGCATTTCAATTTTATCCAAGCTGAGGCTTTCCATTTTTTAAACTCGAGATATAAAATAAATTAGTTTAATGCTATTATTTTTTTTTTTTCTCGGCTTCTAGGGCCCATTGGTCGGAACGGCAAAATACGTATCTAATATTTTTTGACCAGGAACCTCCAAAAAAATTACAAGATCTGTGAGAGACTGAGTGTGTCCCCCCGTTGTAAGTATGATTAATTTAGAAACGTTTAACTTTTTGCCAACAAACGCCAATTCCAAGAAAAGTTTAGCTACATATTGATTAATTGATAACTTTTTAATTAATCTTACTCGTATATCATACATTGGTTTTCTGAATAACTTTTTAGTTAATTTTAATCGTAAATCATAATTGGTTTTCTGAAGGTCAACGACAATACTGCACTATAATTGTTGATACAACTCAAAATAATTCGACAAATAATTTTTAAAATATCAGAGAACAAGAGAAAAAAGTGCAGCGTCATATTTAAAAAGAAAAGGTAACGGAAATTCTCGGTGAAACATCATGAAGTTTGTTTCGGAAGGTTACTTTTTTTATAATAGTCATATTAATAAAAAGGTAATCTGACGCAGATTAAGCCCCTCGCAGGAACATCTACGGTCAACATTAAATTCCTTAAATGGGGGATAGTCAAAGCGTACGAAATAACAAAGCAGAAGTTTGAATGACTGATATTAATTTTAAAAGGACCTCATTAATCTGGTAGGGATTCAACTTCTAGTACAGGAGCCGACGACACTAAACCTGCCCATGATAGTCCTTCCAAAAAATTCAATGTTTATCAGAAAGATCATACATTTTTGTGTAAGAAGAACCACTACTGCCGTTTCCAAACACAGGTAAAGATGGCGACAGCAAGCAAATAAAAAAAGCAAAATAAGGTTTCACAAGTCCGTTTTCAGGAAAAATCTGCTGAACTTTTTTTCACAATGGTTCTTAATGTTTTTTGGGGGTGCTGAACCCGAATCTTAAGTTTGCTACCACGGCACTCGTCGGCTTTATACAGAAAATCGAAAGAAAAAAAAAAGCCCAACTCCTTCATACTTTCCTCTGTTTTCAAGTAAAAATTTATGATCTAGAAACGTCATATTAAGTTATGGCGGCCTTATAATAAAGAGAAGGCCTGGCTGTCCAGTACAGGAAGATCAATAGGTTCTTAAATTAGGAAAGGAATCAGTCTGTAAGTCGCCCATTTGGTACAGATGTAATAAAATGTGTTCAATATTGCCGTTTTTACGGAAAATAACAGAAACATAGTCTTTCAATTTGAACAATTAGTTTTAGCCCATAATATACTGGTTGTTGCTTTGTATATAACTAATTTCTAAATTTTCAAGAATTTTTAACTCTCACTGATAAAAAGCCATTTCAAGTTATGTTCTTTAACAGTTCTTGAGACTTACGGTATATATAACTCGAATAGTTAAGGAGCCGACTACACTGGACCTGTCGTGAAAGTTCTCCCAAAAAAATTAATTAATATAGAATTTTAAAATATAAATCTCTGAACTCCTTTAATCATATTAAAAAGCACTGTATAATGAATAAAATCATCAATTAACATTAATAATTACTCGTTATTAACCAAATAACAATTAAAAATTAACCCCCCTCCCCAAGTTTTTCAAGATCATCTATTTCAAAGATGGATAAAACACTTTAAAATAGGAAAAAAAAAAAAGTATGCAATTGTGTATGATGTACAACACAGATTTTTAATCCCTTACAAGTATTCAAAAACAAAATTAATGTGGGTGTGGATCAACCCCACACGCTGGAAGTGGAAATCTCTTTGACCTATCTACATCCCTAGATAAATCTTAAAATAAAAGGAGAGGAGAATAAAGTTAAATAAAGAGGATTTTCGGGCCTAAAGGCCAATTGGGATAAGACCAGTGTGTTTCTGGGACAACATATCTCAGCAGTGAAACAAATGATCTTCGGACGATCGTCACTTTTCCCTACTGTTATATTTTTTTAAATTGAAAAATGTGTGAATTCAGCAACAAAAATCTAGAGAGATGCTTTAAGTTATTTTTATTTTATTTATTCATTGAATATTTTGATCATTTCAATGAACAAAAAATCAAAAAAGTATGAGTTGCTAGGCTTAAATGGTGGGATAAATTCCGTGTCCGTAGTCAAACGCGTGATCCCAACAGATCTTGCTTTTTAAAAATATCTTCGGAAATAGTTACCCGACTTTGAAGGTTGACGTTTCATTCCATCAACTACAAATTCCTGTAAGCTTTGAAGCGGTCGTATTTCAAAAAACACAAATCGCGCGAGCGATACCAACGGATAACTTGAAGAAAATTCAATTTTTCCCCGCTCAAACGCTCTTCACGTCACAGCTTCTCAACGGAATGAGCTACAATTTACAGAGGGCTAGAGTATTGAAGAGGATGAACCAGACCTCTTGTCGGTCTCTTCGCAATTTAGAGTGGTTTCAGATTGAAAAAAAAGAAAAGATTAACACTAAGTTTCGCAGAGGTGACTTCCGACTTCTTATTAAAAATATTTTAAAAAGTAAAGTGCTAGATCGATACTATGTTGAACAAAATGTAGCAAGGTTCTTCTTGTACAAAACGGTATGCCCATTGAGACTAACAATTTTTTTAATTCTTATAGTAAAATTAATTTTACCAATGCTCTGAAGGAGCCAATGGTTGTGGTTCCTTCCTCACTTATTAAGAGATGATCATTGCCTTAAAAAATGAAGCTGTATGCTTTCGGAAACAACAAAAGCAGTGTTATTAAGAAATTTTATAATCGTTCGTCAAACACTTTTTTCATTTTGGGATTAAGATGTTTCTACGATTCCCTTCACATTAGACCAAATGAAGTTTTAGAAATATTATTGAGCATTTCACAATATTCAGATTGAATAAAATATTTGTTCTAATTCAGAAATGATTGTGCTTAACTTAGCTACTTTACATTTTAGTATTTTTTGTTTCAGCGTCAAGTTTCGTAATTTTTTCCTTGCGAATTTCAATTTTGGCACGTTTTCTGAATTATCGGCAAGGATATCTAAACATGATTTTTGTTTTTTTCCCGGTTGTGGGGGTTCTGGAGATAAGTCACTCCGTTTAAGGTATAAACTCTTCTTTTCTAAAATATATATTTCAATTTTTTTTAAATCTATAAAAAATTTAAAAAATACAATTCCAGTGTGTTTTTGATACCAAATACGATGGAAATGCAGGGAAAACCGAAGGAACGGAGTCCTTTATTAAATAAGTTCTGAAAAGGTGATGATTTTTCAAAATCAGATTCAAAAAAATATTGACCGCAAATAACGCTATGCCTAGATGGTTTCCAATTTTCTCTTCTAATTGCCTGAATCCATTTCTCCAAGTCTGAATTCTCCGGAAATTATATAAACGTTTATTATAGTAGATAAATAGAAAAATGGGTGCTTTATATTACCGAGATAGTATCTGTAACCTCAAGCAAAATATACAATAGGTACTTATGATTGAAACGTTAGTTTCTTTCCTTCACGATCAAAAGTTTTCTTCTTTTTTTTTTTTTGCTATTGCTGCAACCGAAGGCTACGAACATACTAATTTTGTCAGTTTGTAAAGATCAAACTAACAAAATAAATAAACAAACCACGCCATCAATTGACAGCTGACTAAAAAAGGAGCGCTTAACACAGCGCAAAGAGGAAGTAAAGAACCGATAGGGGTGAGGGTAAGGGGCACATCCCGCCCCAGCCGAAGGCAGCTCTATTCTATTCTATACTCACTGGGTATGTCTGACAATCGTAGCTCGTTGCGTCAAAGACATATAAGATGATGAACAGAGGAAGACGTATAAAATCAACGTCTATGTGTTCCATGTCTCTAGCTCGCCGGGAAGATGGAAAACAGATATAAATCTAAATAGTAAATCAAAATCTACGGATATGGGGTAGTTACATGACGCGAATTTGCTTATATTACCTGATCCCAAAATGTGCCCAACCCGCCAACAGATGTTTGCACTTAAAAAAAAAAAAAAAATGGGCATGGTTTCATCACAAACGTTTGAACTAATATTCATTGAGGCCTCCAGTCTTATTAAATTTCTGATGACACAGTCACCCCAATCATTATTGGTAGGATTTAACTGAATATTGTCATTTCATGTATTCCAATTAACATGAAACGTGTTTACAAACTAAGGAAACAAAAAAAAAAAAAATGTGTTTGAAAATCTTCAAACTCTTCTAATGTCCATCCATCCTGCTCCATATTGGTCACCAATTACACATTTCATTTCTTTCAAGTAATGTATTATAGCACCTGATTGGGTATTAAAATTCGAAGTTTGAAAAGTGAAAATAAAATTAGATTTTGTACCTTAGAAAAAAAATCAATACAAACCAGAATAATTAGTTAGTACAATTCAAAATGGAAAGAGGTTTTGAAGAATATTAATTAAATATACAATCCTTCATTACTTATCTGGGATGGCTAATATGCACATTAGGTAATTCATTTGATTTTAAGTTTTTCAACATTAAAATAAAAACTATAAAATTAAAAAAAAAAAGTTCCATTTTCATTAAAAATATTTAACAAATAATAAGAGACCAAGGTATGATCAAGTAATAAAACAAAAATATACTACTCAAAATACCAAAAGTTTTTATATATTAAAAAAAAACAGACCTTACAATTTAAAAAATAAACAAATAAATAACTTTAGGCATTAGGCTATTTGTAAATCTTGAGCGAAGTCATCATGCTGAAACACACTTGTTACATCATGTCATTCAAGGTAACTAGATCCACAATTTTTTTTACTTAACTTTGTAAAGAATCACATTATTTGTATTAAAAAAGATCCTCCTTCTTTATTCACCTCTTATTTTCTTAATTCTTAACAATCACTGTAACCTTTATTATTTCATTTGTGTTGTTTATTCAATGTTCGTAAATGTAAAATAGTTTAGATAATCATCACACATTATCAATTGGGTTGATATTGGATATGGATTTGATATTGATATGGATCCTTAGCTCCATGCTTTCTTCTCGACTGTTGTTACTTATCCAAAATAATGTTATATAAAAAATCAATTTTAAGTGTAACCTAATGACTTTAGAAGTTGAAATATGTACTTAACCACTGATGAAATATTTGAGTAAACATTGTTTCAGTTATGAGAAACATGTACCATTGCTTATAGTGTGAATTAATGATTTAAACAGGAAAATATTTCCTTCCTAAATGGTGAATCCTGAACTTCAAGCTATAGCTTCATCTCATGACCAGGTAGTGTTCATCAGGTGATAACCAGCAGAAATCAGACGTGGTGCGAAACATTTGAAAAGAGCATATAATATTGAGGTGGTTTTGTTTTCAAACTAATATATTCAACTTCACCTAACTTTAGTTTTCATGTATTAAAACAAAATATATCATTATAAGCAACCAAACTAGACTTAATTTCCACAAATGTAGTTGCAACAGATTCAATTACCTCAAAATAAAACACACTTAATCTAGATAATGTACCAGTTACTTCATACTAGGATCATTAATGATCTTTAAATCATATACAGATCCAACCAACAGTTCAAAGAATTACTCTGAATCATATCTGATGGTAACAACTATGAAATAGAAAAAAAAAGAATAAGAAATTACTAGCCATAAAAGTAGAGACATCATCCAATAGCAGATATTTTTTTAACAGTAAATTAGTAACTTTATATCATATAGCAACATGAAAAGGTTTTTTTTAGACAGTTCATAAGGTCATTGAATTCAAAATTTGCTCAAAAGAGATAGTTCTTAAAAATTATCTGAAGGCTTACCTGTAAAGATATTATTTAATACTTCTTTCACACATGATCCAGAAACACATCATTTTTCTTTTGTTTTGTTTTTCTGCTTTTAGTTTTTTTTTTTTTTTTTTTTTTTTTTTTTACCAAATATAATTTAAAATATCTACATATATTATACAAAATATTTAATTTTTTTACCAATATATTATATTTATATTAATGTAGGTGTAAGGATGTGGGATTTCTGTAGTACCTGAAGGCAATAAATGCATCTCCTTGTTCTCCTCCAACAATGTGAACACCACCTTCCGGGATAGATAAGCCACTGAAGTATGCTCTTATGTCTGCAGCATTAGCAGCCCATGGAAGATTTTGCAGACGTATTATCACACTCATCATGTTGTTGCCACTTCAACTCCTATTAGGATATATGAACCAATATGTCATAAAGAATTTTTAATTATTATTAGAGAATGTTTTATATTTAGTTTTCTTTTTATAGTATATAATTAGGAAATATTTCAATTTTGGACTCAATAGAGTCTTTGACAATTAGAATATTATAAATACTCAATAATTTATAAATATTACCACTGGCAAAATTTGTTACGATTGATCTCAAGTCTGAGATGCATATAAACAATCAATCAATAACTTTAACATCATTCTACACAAATACTAATATGTATATTCAAGCGATAATAACTTCTCAGAAATATTTTATGGAGCCAAAAAATAAATCATTGTAGGTTAAAATTCAGAAGTTTCAAAAACTCCTACCCCCATATAAGTCAAAATGATTTATTAATTATATTCCAATTGGTTTACCAAAATAATCACTTTAATTTAGCGAACAATGGCAATGCATACAAAAGTGAAGGCTACTTGTTAAACAACAAAATTCACTAAGTATATTTAAATTATTATTACTTTTATCTTCCAGTAATATATAAATTTGTTGAGCATTTTGAAATGAATAACAAAAGTCAACAGAACATAAGTCATTTACACAGAAAAATAAACTGATATAAATCCACTAACAGAAAAAATTAAAAGGTGAAAAAGAAAATAAATGCCAGGAAATGAAAGACATACAATTCCAAAATTAACATAAAATTTAATGGGCAACATGTTGGAGAAAAGTTATTATTCATATTAAAAATTTGTACAACACCATCATGATAAAGCGAATTGCAATGGTACATAATACTTGTAACATTTTAGAAGAAAATTGTCAAATCAATTTTAGAATAGAAATTTCATATATGTAAAGTGATAAGTTCCGACAACTTATAATCACATGACAAAGCATGTAGGAGCCATTTAATCCATTTAAAACTAACATGAATTTTACAAATTAACACTGCAAGTGCTGAGTTAAAAGAAAAAAAACTATTTATCCACATACAGTGTTTCTAATGGCATTATAATATTTTGATGTTCTTCAGAGCAAAGGAAGGCATTATAAGACAATTAAATGCATTTTAAAGCAATTGGTAGATGAACTATCAAATTATTAGTAGAGTTTATTGGTTATAAAATTTTATAGTCAAATTTTGTATTCCTTTTTGGAATATTATGAACATTTTTAAGAATTAATTTGTAAATTCAATACACATTTCATGATCAGAATATCAACCTTTTAGCCATATTTATACAACGTAACACTGGCTAGAAAGCTAAGATTTGGAGGGAAATTCTCTGAACTAAATTTCATTCCTTTATAATTCAAAAATAACCATTGAACAGCACGTTTCATTATAAATATATTATCAAAAAATAATATAATCCTAGCCAGTAAGGTCAACAGTTTTTTAAAAATTATATTTAGAATAAGCAATATTTTTTTTTTTTTTTATTTTATAATAAATCTTGGAACACAATTAGTAGTTTAAATATAAGCTTTTGATATTTATTAACTTTTTATAAAGTAGCTCAAGGGGTTGAAAAGAGGTACTCATTCAATGATTGGTCTTGTATAAATTGAAAATTAGTTTTTATGAATTATAGAATATTAATTTTCAAAATTGCCTGGTTCAAGTGATGCAACTGTATAAAATACAATGTATGGAAGTGTACATGGAAAGGTAACTGTGAGCAGTCTTGAGGTAACGCACAGATCAATAGAGCCTATAAAATAACTTTAATGTTTTTATTTTTACTACAAAATCACTGGAATGAATGACAGAAGATAGAACATTAGAATATTTATTAAAGAAAATAGAACTTTATGACTATTTCATAAAACAAACTGTTCGTGTCAGCAGTAAAATTTGCCATTTTCAAAACTGATAACCAATTTAAAACAAATCAAGTAACAACTTCTTGACGATAAACTAACTGGAAAATGCACCATCATTAAAATAGTTAATAACTACTTCATATTCCTCAGTTAAAGAATTCGGGAGACAATTATTGAGTTTCAGATAAATAAAGGGTAGTAATGTAGTATTACTTTCTAGTATAAATCGATTAAATGGGTTATTGTAAAACTGCATATAATATACAATACTGCAGTAGCTAACGAACAAGATGCTTAGTTTTTCTTTCAAAAAATGTCAAAAGTTCAATTTTCAAGCTTGCTCAGAAAAATGTTAATTACAGTGTATTTTTTTTTTATATTTTATTAATTTTATTCTATTTATAATGTCATTTATATAGAATACTGATGTCATTTTATCAAGTAATAAATGTATTTCCATTCACAGTCGATAACTGTACAAGATTAAAGCTGAGTACTGAGTTTATGCAAATAATAAGGCATATTGTCTTTTAGATAGTTGAGGAAATTCTTATCATTACTGGAGTTCACTGTTAAAATGAATACAAGAAAAACAATTTTATAAGCCCAAGATAAGGTTATAGGTTTTTACAAGTTCGCTGATTAATCTTTAACAATTTTACGCCATTTTGAAGAAATAAGACTTAAGAGATCGATTAAAAACTACAATAAACATTGGATCCTTCAGACACCAACATTATTTAAATGGTAAACATTTATTATCAAATGGTTATGCTTTTTTAGGATAAATGATTATTTTTTTAAAAGATTTTATTATGAAAATTTTAACTAATACATTATTTTTTCAAAACATTTACATTATAATATTTAAAAATCAGTGTTTCATCAGCCCATAAGAGAATATTCTAGTCCCAATTAAAAAATCAAGGCTGATTATTTAGATTGATCAGGTTCTAGAATAGTTCATCTATAACCACCTTATATGAAGGTCAAGATTGTTTCTTTGGTAATAAATATAATCATTAATAAATATTAAAATTATTTTTAGGTTTTAATAGGCTTGTTGTTTTAATAGATATTTTACAGTATTATCTGTGTGGTAATATTAAGTGTATTATATATTAATATATCGTATTTATAACTTTGAATTCAGTAAAAATATTTTTCTTAATTAGTGCATATATTATGCATATCACATTGTGTTAAATTTGATTTTTCTTCACACTAAGATGTCACAAGGTTTGTAACCTCAGACATGCAGAGGTAAGATGCCCAACATGGCCCATCATTTCTGATGAGACAATACTAAGAACTTTAATATACATAAAGGTACTTGTTGAAATCAAAAACAACTAAAAGCATCTTAAAGACTTAGACATCTTGAAATATTATCAAGATAGAAATTTATTAGCTTATAGCTATTTTAAAAAAAGGTTTGTAATAGGTTTATCAGTATTTAGAATGGTTTAACATCATTGATGTATGCTCTGATTGAATGTGGTTACTAATCCATAATTATGTCTAAACAAATGTTGAGTATGCAGTGTTTACAAGAATATAATCCGGTGAGAAGTAATAGCAGCACGAAGAAAAAAGAAAAAAAAAAAAAAAAAAATATATATATATATATATATATATATATATATATATATATATATATACACACACATATATATATAGGGCTGAAAAAAACAAAACAGGCTAAATCACTGAACTGAACCACTGGTTTTAAAAATAAATTAACATAACTAACAAAAAAATGGAGGCAAGCATAAGAGATAATAAAATAGTATTTAATACCCTAACCATTATATATTAATTATTAACTGAGCTTATTAATGATAGGCAGGAAAAATACTTCTAATGACAAGTAGCAAACCATAAGAAATCCAGAAACACCTTGTCGCCGAAAATAGTTTACTCACCTCAAATCTGCATACATTTCAAAATTTGATATCTACAAGTTAGGCAGTATGCTGCCATAGGAAATATGCATTAAAATTTAATCTGTTTATTAAATGAAAAGCAAATATTTAAGGATTGACTGTTGGACCATCAGCACAGTGTACTCAATCTCAATACCCACCCTACAGCCTTACTTTCTTAATTTATTTAAAAGTTATACTAAATTTGAAAATGAATGCAATTATAAAATGAAAAAATAACATTTCAGGTACAGGAAGCTTACAGCTATGTTCACGATAAACTAAAAATGAACATTACATGATGATTAAAAAAAAAGAATATGAACAGAACCAGGGATGAAATGAAAAAGGAATTAGTTTGGACATAATCAAAAGTAATAAATTTCACATCAAATAACATAACCAGTAAAGCAAAAGGCAGACGCAGAATGGAATAGTCTTCATTAACCAGGATTAGGATAAGTGGGTTTTATTACTTAACAATATATGGACTTTTATAATTTCTCACATCAATGCAATTGTTAAATAAAAGCTAATGTTAGATTATACATAATGACATAATTAGCTCACTGCTACATAAAAGATGTATTCAAACATTTGTTTATTCAAAGTGTAGGTAGTAAGCTGAAGGTATATCAAATCTTCACAACTTAATAAATGAAGTTCAATGACATTTTGAAGAAGTTTGTAATAGTTAATACAAGATAATTTAGAGATCAGTAGCACACAAATTTTTCTTGCTGCTTTATTTCAGATTTAATTCCTTTCTAATGTTGAATCCAGACTTTAACAGTTTTCCACTAATTAATTGAATATTAGATTATGTACTTTTAAGATTGGGGAAGAACAAATGTAGGCATAATAAAGTATCACTTCTTGTCCAGACATAGATTTCCATTCCAATGCAGATTCTCGTGAGTGATAATCCAGGTAAGACCATACAAATAATAATGGAACTTATTAACTATAGTTAGCGATGATTAAAAAACCAATTTAGCAATTATATGTAATGCAAACCAGGCAAATATTTGTTTTATGGCACTGAGATGACGTTTACTTCACATTTATGTTATCCAAGTTGCAAAGCATAGTAGTAGTTTCTGATAACTTGTACAAAATATGCACAATTCAATACCAGTATTGTTACTATTTTTATACCTTCTTAACACAACCATCTCAGTTACAAATGTGGTGATTTACAAATGTAGTGATTAACAACTCTTTGGCTGTAGTACACTTTCTTCATATATTGAGTTCATATTTAATTTTTTTTTGTTCGGTTTGTTTGATTTTTTATTTTTATTTTTTTACTGTTTGTTATTAAGAAACTCACCTTTCAATGAAATCCAGTTGTTATCTCATATAAAAATATTGTTGGTTATTTTTATTAAGTTTTTTTTATTAATTTCCATAGACAAAACCAAACAAAAATATTTTTATTTGTCACAACAGGGTTGTGCCCATAACAAGTATAAAAAAAATAATATTTTTTAAATGGAAATTTTGGTCATTGTTAATATTTTACCAGTCTGGTATTTTTAGTATAAATATATATTATTTATTTGTTATTCAACAGTAATAATGGACACATATGGTCACAGATATTCAAGTTTAAACAAAAAATTATCGTAGTTGAGTTTGGAAAATTATTATTTTAATCACATATCCATAAAAAAATTATTTAATTAGTTATGTTTATTTATTTGAATTTTTTTAAATAAGTTAAAACAATTAAAATAGTAATTACTTAGAGCTTAGTTGTAATGATTAAATAAAACTTAAATTTATGATGTGCTGACTTTTCAGCCAACGTAGTAGACCATCTTCAAGGTGAGCTACAGAGATGTTCACCGAAATAAAAAATACCATCAGACCAAGATTGGAGACAATTTATAACATCGGTGCACAATAATGTTTCAATACTATATGATCCCTCAGGCTGCAGGCTAAACCATTATTTAAGCCATGGTCAACTATTTAAAAAAAATAAATACTATTTCCCAACAAAGAACAACTCTTAAGCATGTGACAAAGACCAATCAATACAATAAAACCAAAAATGATAAAAATATTGCTTTGACATAATCATAATCACAGAGCTCTAATGAAAACTAGTCTTCATATCCACTATGGTTCCACTAAAAAGTGGATATTCAGATCTATGAATTTTAGATATATCTAAAATGATCCAATATGAATTGGTTAAGTAAATATGGAAAGCAGTGCTGATATCATCACAGGCTTGGCTACAATTTGAATCAAATGTCTCAAATGAAAAATAGCGTTATTGGTAATAGAAAATATTGGTTTATTTAATCTTGTATTTAATTTACACTATATAAAAATCATTTTAAAATGCATTCTTTTTGTTTTTTTATAAAATCAGTGAGATATATTAAATATTTCTTCTCAATTAAAAAACAATATATTTAGAAATAAAAATACATAAATGATTTATATAGGTATGAAAAAAATAAATTCTACCTATTTTTTACTCTACCAGCTAATTTAAATCACTATTCCCAACCTTCCTGAAAGGTATTAATGAACATGGCATCTATTACAGAATAGCTTTCTATTTGGTTAGTTTATTAACAAATAATTTTATCGGCTTAACATATTTATTGTCATTGTAGTAGTGTTCACATAACTAAATCAACGAAGGTCATAATATTGAACCTTATCATAATATTTTTAGATTGATTGAGAAAAAATCTATTGAAATGCATGAAAATAAGAAAATGTTATCATTGAGGTAATGATGATTGAATCTGTTAGACACAATTAGAATTTTTATAAGATCTAATAAATATAACGCATGGTTTTACAGTTTTAAAATATCAAAATTATAATGATCACTAAGAGATCTAGGTGGTAAGAATCAAAATCCATTTTTAGATTATATCTTTAACATTACTAAGGTTTACAGCAATGAGCTGTTTAAATCCAGAAAATTTCTCCCGCTGCTTGATGAAAAAGTCTCTAAAGCAAGCCTAAGACAGGACTATGTTTCCAGAATGATTCTCTTCCACTTAAGTTTTTTATTATATCTGAAGAACTATGAACTGTAAATATTTGGATGTAATGCAACTGCTAGCATTAATTTATTTTCCCTTTTGACTGAAAAAATATATATGGTGTCGACTCACACTCAGCTATAATGCAAGCTTCTCATCATAGTGAATAAGTTACTCTCCACATCTGGAGAGTAACCTTATTTCTTTTAGATTTATTTAACTATCTATTTTATCTTTTCACAAATAAAATTTTTGTACAGTAAGAAAATAAATATTGATATTGTTATGTTTTATTAAAGATGAAATTCATAATTGGAAGGAAAAAAGTATATTTCTTTTAGTTAAAAAATATGATATGCCATTGCAATATAATTATTACTAGCTATTTATTTTTTTTCAATAGCTCATAATAAAAAATAATTGATTTTAAAAATATATAATATCATCCATACATCCATTAGATATATAAATGTAGACGTGGGAGAAAATCAAATGTTGGAAACTGCTGTCATGAAAATTACAGAACCTTATATCTTAAAATGTTTAATAATCAAAAATATCATGATTTAAATGATGTTTAAAGCTGAGAGAAAAATTTTTTTTTCCTTTTCGGTAAAAGAGAAAATAGTCATTATGACATACTTAAATAAAATAAAGCATTAATAACAACCCTATAGTCATTCATATAGGTATAATTACATGTAAACCTGCAGTGCTTAAAATAAGGAGTCTTATTATTTGTTTACAAACTAGTGCTGTAATAACAAAAACACTAAATAACAATGAAATGATCATAAAGTTTTGAAATGTTTTGATAAATCACTTCTTAACTTTGAATTTATGAGATTAGGTAATAATAATAATAGGCGACCTAAAGCATTAATAAGTCTTTTGCATATGGTATAAATGCTTAAAACATACCGGGAATGTAGTGTAGCCTGTAAGCTATAATATATTTGAATAAAAAAGTCGTGTTTCCTTCCTTGAGGGCAATTATATAATTGGGGCAAGAGCTGACCAACCTTTCTCCACAAAAAAAACTAAAGAACAGAGGAGGTATAAACAAAACCAAAAAAATTAATCCATTAATTAGGCATATAGGAAATTTAATTCTACTTTTATATGAAAGAAGAATATAAATCCCCCCCCCCAGCTAAAATAAAAACACTTTAAATAAAATTGTCACTAAAAGAAAAAAACTAAAATCCTATCTGTTGAATCATTAAAACCATAAACTTAAGAAATCTTGGAGGGAAATAAATATGATATAAAATCATTCCATTCTCTTAACTGTGGCTAAATCATAAAAGCTTTATTGACAGTGTGGAATGTTATATCTAAACAGAAGTGCCTCATATAAACAAGACAAGTTGGCCCATTTTTCTTGCTCAACCAAATTAAGTTTAGTAGTTTTAGATAAAAAGAATTCTTTACTATCTCTAAGATATCTTCCCTAAAACTGCAAATTATCGAATGTTAAGAAACACATTGCTTTAGGGCTAAAATACCTTTTAGCCAATTCTCAAATCTGACTTCACTCTGTTAAGAGGAGCAATAACCTTGTAAAAGGGTCAATCGTACAAACTATCTGATTTGCCGAATCAATGTAATGAATCACTGAAGATCAAATGCAAAAACCGTTTCTTTCCAAATCCGATACTTTGCAGTTGTAGGGACAATACATATGATAACAAAACAATATTAGTTACAATCACTATTCTCTTAAGTTGTAAGATTACTCTCACCAAGTATGATTTGAGGACTTTAGAATACTGGAAACGTGAATAATGGATTAGTTAATTTTTTATCAGAACTTTGGGTACCATTCACATTTCTTAAGACGCCATTAGAAGATATCTCTAGTTAGAATTGGTTGCTGCACGAAATCCACATATTGCTATTTGTTGGTTGAAAACTTTTTAAAGTTAGATTTCGTTGCATTTGGTATTATTATTATTATTATTATTATTTTGTGTTTTGTTTTTTATCTTCCCCCAGATTAAAATAAACTGTAACGAAATAAAAGTTTCATATTCTGTTTAATGTTTTCCAGTAAATACTAAACACTAGTTGAAATTAGACACTAAAATCATAAACTGTTAATTATTCATGTGAAAATACTTCGCTGTTTCGTTGCTACTTACTATTGGAGGGTTAAAGTGTATAATAATTAACTAATCACTTGTAAACAACAATGTAACACTTTTACCTGCAGAATAAAAAAGATAAACTAAAACAATGGCAGTTCATACCAATTTTAGATATTAATATGAGTGCAAACTATATTGACTTTTCTTATATTTTCTTTTCAAGTTTAATAATCACCAGCAAACCTGATTTAGACATGACCTAATTAAATAAACCATTTTAAGAATGAATTTGTAATCAACAATCACATTTTATGAAATAAATTCTTTAAAAAAAGTTTGGCAAAAATAAAACTATAAAAGCATCATAAATATGAGATACATTAGCTACAACAAAATGAGCCAAACACTTCTCAGATAAATATTTAACAAGATTAGATAGAATCCATGTCAATGATCATTAGATAAATAAAAGTTATTTTAAAAGAAATATGAACTGTTATTCAGTTATCCTAAAATTATCAATAACTATTCTCTCTTTAATTTATAAAGCTAAGCAACATAAATTATCGGTTAGGGAAGGATTATTATGAAGTAAGAAAAAATTACTTGCTTATCTCAATAACTTAATTAATGTATTGTCCTGTTTCACAACTATGTTAACATGCTAGATCAATACGAAACACTTATACATCTTTTATCAGCAATCACTAAACAATAAATTAAAAATAATTATCAAAAGCCAACTAGCCGAGATTCAAAATGAGAAAAATAATTTTTTTTTATTTTGCCTTATCAGGAAATTAGTGATAAAAATACATTATAATGTCTCTAATTAGCAGGGACAAGTTAATAAATGCAAATGAAATAGTTCATGATTTTAATGTTACATATAAATTTAAAAAAGGCCAGGAGATAATGGTAATTCACATTTGTAAGTACAATTACAATGGTTAGTAATGTGTATTAATTATGAAACATTACATCCTATCACGGACACAAACTTCTCATAAGAGCAACCAATACATAACACTTGAAGATAGTTAGTTACACATATAGTTAGAAATAAAACTATCACTATATAGCCCAAGAGTCTATAGCAAAGAATGATACAGCTGACTGATAAAAAAAAAAAACAGAAAAAAACAAACTTAAAAATGAAGTAAACCAGTTGCCAAATAGGAATTGAAGCCATAAATGATGCATAATAAAACACAACATTAATAACTCAGACAAATTTTATTTAATAGCTTGTTTGTTTTTTTTATTAATTTTTTGTAACACAAAACCATCATAAACAGTATCAATTTTATCTAATAAAAAATTCATAAAAATAAAAATATTAAAAAAGACAAGTTTAAATACCCTTCAGATTGGCTAAAAAATCCAAAGATCGCTAAGAAACCCGATTAAAAAGCTTGATAAAGAAAATAACTAAAATTTACGGAATAATATTAAATAAATACATTATCACTTACAAACGGCACTCACTATATGTTACTTGTTGTCAGCCCAGTATGCAGGTGAAGGTTTAAACGTACTTAGTACCAAATGCTTACCTAAAGTAGAAAAATTATAAACTGACAGAATTCAATTGAGGCTCAAGAACGGGGAATTTCGTGCCAAGTTAACAACACACTTCATAAATGACGCTTATTCGGAGAACACCATCCAAAATGGCGTCCACATTGAAAATTGCTAGTAAGATGCTATTTTCAATGCCATTGCAATTATAGTGCTTTAATCGATAATAGTAGTGTCTGATGTGGAATATATATTATATCCTATTATATAATAATAAATCATTAAGCTTGTATTACAAATAAATTTATTTCTTTTAAATTAATTCTATAATCATATTATAAGTTTTTAAACCCTAGATGTACGTATACGTTATTTGCTAACCATAGATACTATTCTACTATACAGCTGACCTCTTCAAGTAGTACACACATTTGTTTGTTAAAGTATGTAATACAGCAATATTGGAATAATCTTTAGATTCCTCGGTTCAACCAGAGAATAGTCAGTTGGGTCAAACAAGTTTTTATCTGATGGTTTTTATTAAACGCAATACAAGTGCAGTGGCGTAGCAAGGGGGGGATCATGCTCCGGGCGATACTCACAAAGGGGCGCCAAATGGTCCGCAAAACAAAAAAATTGCTGGATAATTTTTATTTTTATTATAATTGATTTCTTGAAAATATATTTTAAATTTAGTGTCAGTGTAATGTAATAAATCTTAATTTGTAAATAAAAAGAAAATAATGGGGGGGCGCTAAAAAGGTATTGTGCTCCGGGCACGAGTTAAGCTCACTACGCCACTGTTAGTCCAAGAGCCGAGGCCAGATTTCATGACTTATTTGAAGAAAACTTTTAGACATACAGCCATTAAATGTCCACCCTCAGCAATCAATTTGCACTTGTCCGCCAACTCAAAGCGGGGGCGTTTCAAAATGGCGACCTCCGAAAGGGGGTAGCAAATATCAAAATATGGTATTATTTGAAGATGATTTATTTAAAGCAAACAACAAACTGCAAACCCCCTAGGTGCCAAAAAACGTTGTCTGCCAAAATTTGGAGGGGGCGTCGCACCGGCAGACAAAATTCAAAATCCGCGTTTTTTTCAGTCCAAAAGTGGACCATTTGATTTATTTCAAGCATACAAGAAACTGCATGCTCACTAGATGACAAAAAACGCTGTCTACCAAAATTTGGAGGGGGCTAAGCACCGGCAGACAAAATTCAAAATCCGCGTTTTTCAGTCCAAAAGTTGACAATTTGA
This sequence comes from Euschistus heros, assembly GCA_003667255.2. NCBI lineage: Eukaryota > Metazoa > Arthropoda > Insecta > Hemiptera > Pentatomidae > Euschistus > Euschistus heros. Next base: position 381,377 of record RCWM02000022.1, on the reverse strand, counting down.
AGACGATTTATTTGAAGCACACAAGAAACTGCATACTCCCCAGATGACAAAAAAGGTCGTCTACCAAAATTTGGAGGGGGCTAAGCACCGGCAGACAAAATTCAAAATCCTTGTGAAGGCGTCACACCGGCTGACATTGTTCAAAACTCACATCCTTTTCGTCCAACAGTGAACTTTTTGAACATGACTTCCTTTTTTATTTGATTTATAAGTAGTTTATCTCTAGAATGATTTGAGGAAATTATATTGTATTGCTTCCTACGTATGGTACAATAAAATTATTTTAATATAAAATAATCTTGTTTTAAAATTTTAATGTAAAAAATACCAATTAATATATATGAACAGTAATAATATAAATACCGGCCACATAATTAAAAAAGAATAATATTTCAACTTATAAAGTTATGAAATATGTACTATCCTGGAACAAAATTCGTATAAAACTTGTATAGTATTCCAGTTAATTGATTTGTAAAATGATAGACCGAGAGCCCGATAGGAAAACATACCGAGTTATTTCACCCCTTTTTTGTAATACATGGGTGTAACCTGTCCACAGTTCTGAATGAAAATTTATGAATTTTCCAATAAAGGTGAGTGCCGCAAAAATGACAGTGGGGGGAAGGAGTTGAAAATAGTATTTCTTAGAAGTTCGGAAATCGTTACTTTTAGTATATTTTGTGCTCTATTATACGTTATTCAAGCAAATCAACTTTGCAAAAAATTTTGTAATAGTCATTTCGTTCTCTGATCAATAGTTTTAGAGCGGTTTGGCCACCAAAGATTGACTAACTTCATATAAGTCGCACTTCTTCGTGAAAAGAAGCAGTTGGTATTTTTCCGTTGTCGGTTATAACACTAATCCAAAATTTATTTTTTTCAACTGATAGCTGGCTAAATTTCCTTTCAGACATTATAAATAAAATTTATTTATATAATATAATATATCTATATAATGTATATAAAGTTATTTAAAATACGCCAGCACGCTAAAAATCCGTACTATTGTAAAGTTAAAGTTTTTGACACATATTTCGTTATATCACCAAAACTATTCGTCCGATCCAAAATTTATTTATTCTTTCAATTGATACCTAGCTAAATTTTCTATCAGACCTCATAGATGAAATTTATAAAGTCATGTAAAATTCCCATGCCAGCACGCTAAAACCCCGAACGGTTGTAAAATCCAAGTTTTTTGGTTCATTTTTCATTATAACCCCAAAACTACTCGTCCGATCCAAAATTTATTTTTCTCAACTGATAGCTGACTAAATTTGCAATCAGACCCCATATATAAACTTTGATCAAGCTCTGTAAAATACCCGTGCCAGCACGCTAAAAACAAGTTCTGTTGTTAAATACAAATTATTTAGATTATTTTTCGATATTAGTCCAAAACAATTTGTCTAAACTAAAATTTACTTTTTTCAACTGAAAGTTGAATAAATTTGATATCACTTTTTATACATGAATATTTAAATGAAATCCATGCCAGCAGGCTAAATGTGTATGTTTTGGTAAAAACATAACAATTTTACATGTTACAGTGGGTTGGTGTGGGTATTTTGCGGGATTCATTCATCATTATATAATTTGATTTGATTGTAAATTTAGTAAGCTTTCAATTGAAAAAAATAAATTTTGGATAAAACAAATAGTTTGGGGGTTATAGCGAAAAATGTGCCAAAAAACTGGGATTTCACAACATTACGAGGTTTTAGTGTGCTGGCATTGGTATTTTACGTGACTTTATATCAATTTAATATATGGGTCTGATTGTAAATTTAGTAAGCTTTCAATTGAAAAAAATAAATTTTGGATAAAACAAATAGTTTGGGGGTTATAGCGAAAAATGTGCCAAAAAACTGGGATTTCACAATATTACGAGGTTTTAGTGTGCTGGCATTGGTATTTTACGTGACTTTATATCAATTTAATATATGGGTCTGATTGAAAATTTAGTCAGCTATCAGTTGAGAAAAATAAATTTTGGATCGGAAGAATAGTTTTGTGGTAATAACGAAAAATGTGCTAAAAAACTTGGATTTCACAACAGTACGAGGATTTGGTGTGCTGGCATTGGTATTTTACATGACTTTATATCAATTTAATATATGGGCCTGATTGCAAAATTAGGCAGCTATCAGTTGAGAAAAATAAATATTGGATCGGAAGAATAGTTTTAGGGTAATAACGAAAAATGTGCCAAAATACTTGGTTTTCCAACAGTACGAGGTTTTGAAGATGTAGATAATTAGGGTAGGCAGTCATGACTGCCTACCCTAATTATCTACATCTCCTATATATCACAGTCAACTATACCTTATGAGTACGAGGTTTTGGTGTGCTGGCATTGGTATTTTACGTGACTTTATATCAATTTAATATATGGGATCTGATTGCAAATTTAGTCAGCTATCAGTTGAAAAAAAATTTTTGGTTCGAACGAATAGTTTTAAGGTTTTAACGAAAAATGTGCCAAAAAATGCTGGCGTGGGTATTTCACATGACTTCATATAAATTTAATAAATGGGTCTGATTGCAAATTTAGCCAGCTATGAGTAAAAATACAAATACATTTTGAATTGGACAAATAGTTTTGGCGTTATAGCGAAAAATGTGCCAAAAAACGTAGATAAATATCATATATGTAGTATGGTAGGAAATTTAGCCAGTTATTTACCACAAGTTAGCCAATCATTGATGGCCAAACCGTTTGAAAACTATAGATGAGAGCAAAAGAAATGAATAGTGCCAAATTTCTTGCAAATTTGATTTGCTTCAAAAATGTACAGAGCTCCAAATATACTAATAGGAACGGTTTCCGAGTTATTCGATCAAACGACTAAGAACCTTCGATTTTCCAAGAACATGCGTTTACGAAGAACTACATGTTTTCCACGTATTTTGTTCCAGGGTAGTACATATTTCATAACTTCATAAGTTGAAATATTATTCATTTTTTAATTATATCGCCAGTATTTATATTATTACTGTTCATATGTATTAATTGGTATTTTTAACATTAAAATTTTTAAACAAAATTATTTTATATTAAAATAATTATATTGTACCATACGTAGGAAGCAATATAATATGATTTCCTCAAATTATTCTAGAGAAAAACTACTTATAAATCAAATAAAAAAGGAAATCACGTTCAAAAAGTTCGCTGTTGGACGAAAAGGATGTGAGTTTTGAACAATGTCAGCCGGTGTGACGCCTTCACATGAGTTTTGAATTTTGTCTGCCGGTGCTTAGCCCCCTCCAAATTTTGGCAGACAACGTTTTTTGTCATCTATGCAGTTTCTTGTGTGCTTCAAATAAATCGTCTTCAAATTGTCAACTTTTGGACTGAAAAACGCGGATTTTGAATTTTGTCTGCCGGTGCTTAGCCCCCTCCAAATTTTGGCAGACAACGTTTTTTGTCATCTAGGAAGTATGCAGTTTCTTGTGTGCTTCAAATAAATCGTCTTCAAATTGTCAACTTTTGGACTGAAAAAGGCGGATTTTGTCTGCCGGTGCGACGCCCCCTCCAAATTTTGGCAAACGTTTTTTGGCACCTAGGGGGTTTGCAGTTTCTTGTTTGCTTTAAATAAATCATCTTCAAATGGTCCACTTTTGGACTGAAAAAACGAGGATTTTGAATTTTGTCTGCCGGTGCGACGCCCCCTCTAAATTTTGGCAGACAACATTTTTTGGCACCTAGGGGGTTTGCAGTTTCTTGTTTGCTTTAAATAAATCATCTTCAAATAATACCATATTTTGATATTTGCTACCCCCTTTCGTTGGTCACCATTTTGAAACGCCCTCGCTTTGAGTTGGCTCAAGTGCAAATTGATTGCTGAGGGTGGACATTTTATGGCTGTATGTCTAAAATTTTTCTTCAAATAAGTCACGAAATTTGGCCTCGGCTCTTGGACTATGTATAAGTGGCAAGATTTCCTTACGCTCTTAACTTTCCTTCGGGCGCTTCTCTAATCTTCCTACCGTCGGGTGCGGTGTGCCTGAGAGGCTTACTTTAGAAAACTGCCCATAAAACCTCTTTTATGATACTTTATCTCACAAACTAAAATTTATCACCTTTATATATTTATCACCATATATATATATATATATATATATATATATATATATATATATATATATATATATATATATATATATATATATATATACAGTATACGGAACTTAGATACTATTAGAAAAAAATTCAGTCAGAATCACCAGTCTCATATTAATTTGGAAGTAGGTATTGGCACAATGAGAAGCAGTCCATATTCATATACATTTTTTGCATGCGAAATTGGACTACCTTCTACCCGTTTTCAGACTGCAGGTGTTATTTTTTAATTTATGAAGAACATCTAAAAACAATAATCCAATGAAAACTTTCAATTCGATTATATCTTATATCCTTCTCTCTAACAAGTTTGTGATTGAAAGTATCCATATATTAGCTTTTGTAGGTGACAATCATTTCCAGAATGTCACAAATAATTTTCACAAGCATTCAATTACGGTTCTATCATAGCGAACGTTCCCTTTGACATCAGGAAGCTTAATGGTAATATGTTATGAAAAAGTAATCTTCTGGGGTATATCTATTTTTCATGTGCGCGGATGTCATACTGACCAAGCAGGATGAAATCTAAACCGCAAGTTAGGAAGGTTCTGAGAAGTAGGAGCTCTGAAGTCTGAAGTCACGAAAGAGAAGAGGACAGAATTGAAGTGTGATTGCTTAGCCTGACAGATTGGTCGCGCGCGACGGAGGGTTAACTACACTCATCACAAATACCTACTTTCAATTCACATACAAATTATAAAAGGGTCTGCCAATGGCATAGGCCACCACTGTAAAACAAGTTTTAATGTTATAACAAAGGTTATAGTAATCTTTACATTTATTCTGATTATTGTCTTGAATTTGCAATGTTTTCATCACTTAGAGCATCATACTTTTAAAGCAATAATTTGAAAGATATAGACTCGCCAAATAAGGCTTAATTCTGGCATCAATAAAAAATTGTTGAGAGAAGCTGTTCGAGCGTTAGTTATACAATTAATATACTTACATCCATAGCAATTCAGAAAATACCAGCTGATGAAAAATTTAATATAACAAAATTGAGAGTATTCGGAATCCGGGCTATTAATTGTACCCCCAAGGAGAACCGAGATAGAATATTCTTTGCAGCTAGTAAACAGATCTGTTTACTATGATTAATGATCGGTTATGCAGCAAATGGTAATCAATTATTAGATCCAACGGGGCCTAAAAATTCGGAATCGGACTAATATCATAGGAGTTATAACGAGAAATGTGCCGAAAAAATAAGGATTTCACTATATATAGTACAAGGTTCTCAGTGTGCTTGCATGGATGTTTTACGCGACTTGATCAAAACTTCCTATATAGGCTCTGACAGTAAATTTAGTAGATATTCGCGGAAAACTGATTTTCACGACCTTTTGACCTTCTTTATAACTTTTTTAGCCGGCACATCAATATCGATTTTTCACATATTCATTAAAATACCGTAATAAAGGTAACTTTTCCGTAATTAAAACCTAAAATGACTAGACTAAAATGACAGCGTTTGCTGCACTAATTAAGAAAGCGTGTCTAGTTGCACCTGGTTTTCTTCAGGTTTTAAGATGATGATATCTACGCCCCTGTCAATCGGATTGTTACACTTTTATTTATTTATTTATTTATTATTCACGGCACCGTTTACAAAGTAAAGTAGTATTTCTGAATGGGAACTCTGAAGGAACCAATGTATGAAGCATTATTAACATAAAAAACTAGACATTGTTCAGTATGGATATGTTTGTAAATTAATTAAGTATGTGTTCATTGGTTTGAAATGTGCCCCAAAATAATGGAATTATCGCTTTAATTCTCATATTATAAAAATTGGTTTTGGGAGGAGTAAAATAGATTTTTTGAATAAACATGAAAGTTTATATTTGCTATTATGGGCTGATGGTTTGATAGAGAATTTGATAACTGACAGAAATGACGGATTGAAAGATATTATTACTGATTATGATTCCAACCAGGCCCGGAACTAGGGGGGGGGGGGGCAGGGGAACACGTTCTCCGAGCAGCAGATTTCACGGTGCTACAAAATTTGAAAAGTTTATAATATCATAATAATATCACAATCAATATTGTTTGGTTTTGTTTGAGTTTTATGCATAATTTGTAAACTTTATCATACTGTCTAGCAAGTTAATTCTTACAAGTCACATATTTTAACGGTGGGGGAGGTAGGAGGAAAGGGTGGATGGGGGTGACAAACTGATCTTTGCCCCCCCCCCCTGACAAATCTCCTAATTCTGGCCCAGGTTCCAATAATTGTGATTAACCAAAAAGAGAACTGATTGGGAGTGTAATGTATTTAATGCAAGGTACACAAGCTGACTTATGAATTAATATTTCGTTTTTCAGTCAATATCAGCATAACTCTGGTTTAAATCAGCGGAAACATTTCAAAAACGTTTTGCGATATTTAAAAGATTCATAAATTTGTAAATTGATTTTTCGAAAAGATGGCAGCATTGCTTTTGTATTGAATACCTATCTCGATACAGATTTTGGTTCGGATGTGAACAACTGCAAAAGAAAATCGAAAAGCTAAAGAAGCTGGAAACTTGGGCACTAACTGACTGCCAACATCTCACGCATGACCTCAAGCTAGTTGTTTTTTAATGGTTTGTGGAATGGAAATCAAGGTAACAATCATTAGTCGCTCTATCATCAGCCAAATCTGAATACGTCACGTTTTCGTGATATTTGACAGTATATAAGTATCAAAAACAACTTTACGAATACTAACAGTAATTAAATGAAAATAATTTATGCAGCCGACGTTATTAACGACCCCCTGTACTTTTTATTACTACTAACAACATAATATTTACCAAATAGTTTGATTTACCTTTAGTTTATGGTTATGTCATTCTAAAACCTTGTTAATTATTTATGACTTCTAAGCGTTTTTGCTATTGTAAATTTAATATAAATTATTGTTCATTTCATTCAAAGACTTACCATAAAAATAATAATTTATAAATTATTTGTTAATTTTCTGTCTTACTATTTTTCTACTTTCAGGATACCAAATGTCTATAATATTACAGCAATCTCTATTTTACTAAGTCGAATAAAATTAAAAACGAATTGAAGAATAATTTAACATAATAATCGGAATATGATATAAAATAGGTAATGTACTTTAATATGTATATATTTAATATAATAATACATCTACATAACGTTGGTTGTCCTAAAGAAGTGGACAAGTCAAATTACTTTTTAATTACTCTTGACTGTTAACCTGGAGTTGACTATTAACCTTTAAAGCAGGATTTTTAACATCTTATATGTTTTACCATTTGAATAATTGGTTTAGTTGTTACTTTTTAATAAAGTAAAACTAATAATAACGCAAAAGTATGTTGCTCTTTACCGTCCTCCTTTTGGTGGTCAATAAAGTGGATGAATCGGCTGATGTTCTGATTGACCTGCGTGAATTTGATTCAAACGATCCATCGCTTATAAATAAAGAACCGTAAGAGTAAGAACTTATTCTTTTTATCTGGATCATTAATTTTCATTAATCAGTAGGAACGTTACAGAGTGATCTACTAACATCGTTGGTTTACAAACTCTTGAGAGCATATTTTAGGTACAGCCATTTTTTGGTACACGAGGTAAATATTTTGTGGACATCAACTTCAAAAAATTTTAAATTCCGAGAAATTCGTATACCGAGATGAGATACAGCTTAAGCGCGAGCCTATATTGCAGAAAACATCTTCAACAGATCGCAACATATTAAGATGAGCATTTGATGCAAAAGTTTCAAGTGGTAGGAGCACTTAATACAAGAAATAACTAGTATTTTTTTATTGTTGAAAATTAAAAATAAAAAAATATTTATTGAATGGTAGAACCTCTCACTGCGTTCACAGTGTCTGAGGAAAACAGTTATACAGTCAAGCTGATTCAAAATCACCTACGATTCTTGAGTGCGGATAAATAGTCGCCGCACAGTGGGCAAAAATCCATTTCGGCGGCCAAAATTATTTTATTGCAGAAATATGTTTTAAATGACGTCCGATATACGGGAAAAATATTTAAAAAATTTTCATGAAAGTGGAAGAGTTCATAATAAATTACTGAATTGTCGACCTAAAATGCAAGGAGTACGGTTAAATGAGATGGCTCCACCATCTCACAAGCCTCATTTGTTGGTGTTATTTCTTTAATATAATATGATACAAATGAGCTGTTTCTACATATCAACATAGCAAAATTATGTACGACTAATTATTTCAAAATTAAGCGCATTTTTGAATACTTATTAAAAATAAGTCTTCAAAAACTTAAAGTAAAATTTTTGGAAAAATAGCCAGCATTTAAAAGGACGATGGAGTACGATGTCGAAACTCATATCACGTCGATGTCCATTATTTTGTGTTAATTAAATCCCAAAAATCATACCCGTTTCGATCCGTGCCTCATTATTATCCCCCTCTCAATGGAAACCGTCCCTTTTTGTAATTTATTACTTAACACTCTTTTGGATCTGGTGGTGGTTTTTCAAGTACATAGGTACGTTGTTAACATTGAATGTATTTCTGTACATCATGACAAACATCATCAGGATACATATACAGGAGCATACATCATTTTCTGAATTTACATCAGGTACTGAAAAACCTCCAAAACAACAAGTTTATTAAATAAATTATAAAAAATAACAAAAATAAATCACTCTTTTTGTTTATGGTATTTACATTTATCTGTAGGTATTATAAATCCCGTCAAGACATGGAGTAGTTGTTATTTACATTTAGGCAGTTGCTTTTTGTTGCTCTTGTTGGATTTCATTTGTTTACTACATATGCTATTACTTCTCAGCTACCATCAATCAACTCGGTTTTATCTAACAGTGCTATTATTTAAAAGTTCTTTTCATAATGTGGAGTTATAGAGATTGAGTGATTGTTTCTTCGATGATACTAAAGCGGATTATATTCAGTTTCGTCAGAGAGTAATATTTGGCTTTATTGCACTATTTAAAGGAAAAAAAAGAAGAACGTTTTTCCTTCAAATCAACAACTAATTGAAGTTAAAAGAAATTCGATGCCGAAAAATTGGAAAACGACAGAAACTTCACAAATAAATAAATATTTATATGTTGAATAATATACCTGTACGTTAATATTGGTTGTTTATTTCACTTTAATAATTGTAGTTTAATTTTAAAAACGTTTTTTAATCATATACCTAATTTCTTTTCATATTTTTGAGTATTAACATATAATTAACCTATTATACCGAAATAATTTATTTTACATTATTTTACACAAATAGTAACTACCATCAAAACAGAAGTCATTGATCATTAAAATGATAGTGTTTGTTTTTGTTTTTTTTAACTATTAGCTAGTCCACTTTAAATATTCTTCCCGTTAATAGCATTTCATTTAGAACATATTTCGTCAATATAATATTTCGTCCGCCGAAATGATTTTTTTGTCGACATGTTGTATATAAAATAATTTCGGCCGCCGAAATGATTTTGTTGCTTACAACACGTTGTATATGTTTGTACATCATGACAAACATCATCAAGAGCATACATCGTTTTCTGAAGTTACATCATGTACCTGAAAAATCACCACCAGATCTAAAAAAGTGTGAAGTTATAAAATACAAAAAGGAACGGTTTCGATTGAGAGGGGGATAATAATGAGGCACGGATCGAAACGGGTATGATTTTTGGGATTTAATTGACACAAAATAATGGACATCGACGTGATATGAGTTTCGACATCGTACTCCATCGTCCTTTTAAATGCTGGCTATTTATCCAAAAATTTTACTTTTAGTTTTTGAAGACTTATTTTTAATAACTCTTCAAAAATGCGCTTAATTTAAAAATAATCGATCATACATGATTTCGCTGTGTTGATATATAGAAACAGCTCATTGGTATCATATTATTAAAGAAATATCATCAACAAATGAGGCTTTACAGCCATCTCATTTAACTGTTTAACTCATTTAATTGTTGATTAAATTAATATTAATTAAAAATTGATTTAGTGTCTTATATTTCGATATTTCCTTATTTCCACTTTAATATTTCCTTATTTCTCATTTTAATATTAGAAGGTAAACAGAAGTTAATATTACTTTGAACAGGGATTTAGAGTTTCTCAGTAAATGTAGGAGAATAACCTTCCTCCTCTAAAAGCAGCGACTAGAACATCGAAATAAATCGGAACAAGGTTAGAATCGATAAAAGGTATTCTGAGCGGGTTTAGGGGTTGGTGTCGCCGATCCGAACCGTTACCCTGGGATTTGAACCAGGCACTTTTCACTATTATTTTTTTAATTTTTTCTCTTCCAATACTTTCTCAAAAACTTCTCCCTTTAGCCGATATATTTATTATATTATATGAAATGCTGTAAATTGCTCCAGAACCAATACATAAGTTTATTAGAGAATGATGTAAGCATACATACAATCACAGAACAGGAAATTAACAATCTTACAATGCAATAACTACAAAATTAAATGTTTACCTATAAAATATAATATAGCAGTGGATTTTTAAACCTAAGTTGTAGTATCTACTAGATAAATATCAAGTAGTATGATATGGAATATGAAAGGTGATGAATGTTGGTTTAGAATTTTTCTTATTTATGCAAAGAAATTGTACTGGTTTATCTCAGTTTCCTTTTTAATATTGCTCACATTCATCGCTTCCTGGCAGTCAATGAAGACGGGACTTGTATTGCTTGAACAATAATTCAAATTTTGTTTTAAACAGGTGTCCATAAGGACAGTTGCCGGTTAACTTTTGAAAATAGTGGTAGTGACCCCTTACCTTCTAGCAGGTATAAACGACTGAATACATAAGAGGGAAAAATTCTAAGAGAAGTATATGGCTCAATCAAAGAAGGAAGCAAATAAATAATGCAGAATTTTTTTTGTAACAAGAGGGCATTGTATTTTTGCACATTAAAAATTTAAAAAAAAGGAGAGAGAGAGAGAGGGAGAAATGGTACTCATTCTCTGTTGGAAAATAGTCAACTTCCCTTCAACGGTTGAAGTGATGTGTTAGGGCGCTATTCCAGTGAGGCATCTTTTATGCAACATGTAGCTTTGACGTATTCTACACACAGTCAGGGCAGCTGAGAGCCAAACCAGGACCCGGGGCAAATACAATTGCACACATTCTCCACAATAGAAGCAACACAAATTTGTCATCCAGAGCTAATTTGACTTTATTGTATTTTTCCAAATTATCTTCTAATTTAATGTTTTTGATAATCTATTTTATTTTATGGGATCATCAATTCCAGGAAGAACTAATGAGTCTTCTCTCTTTTATTTGTACTTTCAATCATATCTACTCAGAGATTAGAAGATGCCCCTACCACGAAGATCTGTTCTATTTCATGAGAAATTCTCCCCACTAAGCAAAGCTATCTCTTCTCTGCCTCATTTCCTCAAATCATTAGCACAGGCATTTTAGCTTCAAAGATTGTTTCTAAACTGCTATCAATATTCAACGAATAATACAGTTGTCCGTTACTTCATATGGAGAAACCCAATGGCAGATGCGAGTTTGATAAGGTAAGTAGGTCCAATGGGCACACAGATCAATAATGTGAGTGGCCCCTACCTGCTGAAGATTGTCCACCTTTATAACATATTAATTTAATATATACGAAAATCCTGGATCATTATAATGTAAAAAAAAAAAAAAAAAAACTCGAAAAAGAGTTTAAATGTTCGACAGTTCAGGCCTCTAGAGGATAGAGGCTGCTTCAGAGGATTCATGTAACAACTTGAAGATAAACTTGAAATCAGTAAATATATTATCTATTTATTTGAAATAACAATAAAAACAGAATACAACAAATTTCATAACCAACTCTAAATGAAGGATCCCAGAAAAGAACAATCAAAGTAACTTTGTTCAAAAACTTTAGAGTTTTAGATACAATATTTGTTCAGTGATCATCCTCAGCTGCCTTGTGTATTTACACTTTAACAACTTTGTAACTGCACTTTTTATTGCCTAGATGATATATATATATATATATACACACTTTTTCAGTTATAATATCTTTGTTTGCAAAGAAATGTAAAATTAGTAAAAATGTACTATGATCATTCTTTCCCACTATTCTTCAAGCGGTTACAACAAGTACTATAAAGGTATTTAAAATACATTTACATTTAACAAACAAAATATATTACACTGTTTCTTAATAATGAACACACTAAAAAACATTTTGAAAATAGATTTGTTAAATTTACAGATAAAATTGGTTTTAATTTTAAATTCCATATCACAGACAAAACCCATACATAGTATGAGAGTAGGCAATAAAACAAAAAATTATTGATAATAATAAATAAATATGGCATTAACTGAGTTCATAAAATCTTATAATGATGAAGTTTTCATTATAGTTGTCAATGACTGTCCTGATTGAAGAGGGTCGGACGGTGTAATATCTCTGCTTACTACTGATCCCGAATTACCCTGCCTTTCATGGTATTCCTAGAAAGAAAAAAGTATGTGTATATATGTATAATAAGAATGAAAAGAAAGGTTGGTAAAAATAAAAACTGCTTGCGATTATTATAGATTTCCATCCCTACTCAATTGAATTAGGTAACATTAAAGATATCAACTGTTTGGCAAAACATACAGTGGCTCGCAATCAAAATGATATACCAGGATATTTATAGATGTTTTTAAATAAATAAACCATTCAAATTATATTACATTAAAAACAACAACATATTGTTATCGGTAAACATTCTAGTAGTACGAACTTTGTACAAAATAAACAAGGATTTAATAATAAAAATACAAAACATTTGTTATGATAACCTGTTTTCCCAATATTTATTTACCTCAAACTATTTTACTTCAGGTAAACTTTTGTGTTGAAAATGTTTGGCTCTTTTCGAAGCAAACAACAAATTCTGCCGTGTTTTTGAACTTTTTTTTCGATAAGAGGGGCACACATAACATTAAAAGAATGTGAGTTGGTCTTTCAACACTTTAATGACGAGAAATCATTGAACCAAATGGCTGAAATTACTTTTAAAAACCTGTTTAACATTCCAGTAGAAGTGGAAAGATCCAAGGAGGAAAAGCATATTGCCAGAAAAAAGTTAAAAGCACTAAAAAATTTTAACAGATAGGGATGAAACTTAGACCATCAGGGAAAATAAAAGAAATTCATGTTTGAGTGCACCTAAAATAACTACAGAACTATCTAAACACTTAGACAAGCCAATGAGTGCAGAAACAGTGTGGTGTTTCTTAAGAAAAAAATAAAAAAATTAAGATGCAATTTGCAAATGAATATTTAATGAATGACCCTGAGTTTTGGACAACTTTAATATTTCATGATAAAGTAAATTTAATGGTTTTGGGTCCAATGGACATTGCTATGTGTGGAGAAAGCCAGGATAAGAGCTAGTGAAAAAAAATGTATGCCCAACTATGGGGGGAGGGGGGGGTGTATCCTCATATAATAGGTGGAATAGTTAACAAGCATGTTTATAAAGACATTTGAAGAGGAAACGAATACATAAACAAAGAGCAGAAAAGCTGGGGCTCAAATATAAGTTTTGTTTCTACTTGGTTAACAACATAAAACACTGCCATATTAGTTAAGGAATGGCTCCTTTATAGCTGCTCCAAACTATTAATAAAACTCCAGAACAGTCACCAGACCTTAATGCGATAGAACACCTGTGGTAGAAATTTGAGCTAGAAATTAGAAAACATAACATTTCTAGAATTTCTGGTTTTGTTTCCTATTAACATTTAAATTTTAATAAATTTAAATTTTTAATAAATTTAAATTTAAATTTTTTAACACTCTACAGGGCGTATAAATTTCACTGTGAGCCACTGTATAAGTTTTATTGTAATAAGTAGGCATGTTTTTCTCAAATGTAGCTGTAAGCTTTAATTCAATGAAGAAAATTTAGTAAATGGAACAACAACCAACCTGGAAACAAGGGACAATGCACAAATTTGTCTGACATTCTGGGCAATGATATTTCGTTTTTCTTCTCAATATTCTGCCATGCTTATCAATGGTATTCCAGCAAAAGTTGCATCCCAATGCTGGACCAGGCCTGAGAACTGGACAATGGCAAGCTCTTGCTGCTTCACATGGTTCATTCGAACACTAAAAATAGAAAACAATTAAAATGATTGTTACAAGGTATATGAAGCAGCATACATTTAATCAATACCTAAAAAGGCTCAAAATTGTAAGTTACTTCAATTGCAGATATAAACTAATCTGATTAGTAGTATGTTAAAAATTAATTCTTCAGAAATTTTTCATGAATACAATGTTCTCTTAATCACACTACCTTATCTTATGATTATGGAATATTAAATTTTGAAGTTTCATTGCAATATTAGAATGTTGCAATGAGAGAGGGACTAAATCTTGCTTAATCTAAGTCTGTTAAGAAAAAATTCAATTGCAGTAGCAGTTGAAATCAGGATAAGAAATTTCCAGACAGAATAACCTTAAGGTGTCTATGAAGCCGAACACCATAGTTATCATGATGTAAGAACTAACAACATTAATCATAATGTAGAAAATCCGAAATCTTCAGAAAAAAAAATTAAGTACTTGCTTGTGGGAAAATACCTGTAAGAATCCCTGTGCAAGTTTAATCTAGAGAAACGTTTAGTGATAGAGCTAGAAGGTTTTTCAAAATCCAATCCTTAATTGATTTCTGCTGGGTCAGCTCAGTTCACTAAAAAATGTGTCACTTTGCAAAAGAAGGTGTGTTCCGATACAGCACATGAACTGAACCTAAATTGCTAATTAACTGAACCTACTTTCTTCTAGCTCTACAGCTCGACACATTTCTAAAATGATGTAAGGAAACAGTTATGGCTCTATGATAACCAGATTTAGTGAATCTGAAGTGATTACTATCTCAAAAAGATATATCATCCCACACAACGAATATGACCAATAAGTAAATTCAAGAACATGATAGAATTGAGATGCTCTTTCTGATTATTACTAATTCTGAGCAATGGATTTATTATACTTTAAGTCAAAGATCTATTAATTAAAAACAGATTATTAATGTTCTTAAAGAATTGCCTTCATGACCTGAGGGTTTCGACAGAGAATGCAATGGTTTGCTACAAAATTGGTTAATTCAGGTATATATTAGTAATACATTATTTGTGTTTGGTAAAATAGTAACTTTTTAATTCAAAGCTGACATTATTGTTTATATTAAAATATTTCAAATTTTACAAACTCGTTATTTGTATTAACTTTAAGACATTAATCATTTTATTAGGATTCATAGCTACATTTTATTAGAAGATATAGTTAGTTTATACCTGAGGAGTGGAAATAGTACGCCTGAATTCTTCTACTTTTAATCTCAGCTGTGGAGGATTTTCAGGTGGAGTAGAGGCAGTTACTGTTGTTAAATGAGGGCTGGAATTCTGCTTAGTAAGGTAACTTTGTTGAGGAACAGTCAAAAGATTAGGAGTAGGTTCAGAGCATTGTCGCTCAATTCTTGGAGGCTCACTCTCTCCCTCACAGTGTAATATCTCACTTTCCTTTTTTATCCTATGCTGCCTCATTAATAAACGTCCTCTTTTTGAACCCATTGATGGAGTGGGCGTAGGTTCAACAACTGCAAAATGTTCACTTAACTATTAATTAGCTTAATAACTTCAGCCATCACCAAGAGATCATTCCATTTAAAAATATTAATGTGATTGTTTCATGTTAGCATAACTTCTTAATGAGCTTGATAGATAGACACAACAGTATGTAAAACAAATGTTTCAAGATTAAATTAATAAAGTAATTATAACCAAATGAAAATTTAGACTCTTCTTAATAATTTTAATTTAATTATTTGATTATGTCATGAGTATGGAGCAAATTTTTTTTTTTTTTTTTTCACATCTATATTTTAAAATAAACACCTATCATTCAAAAGTGAAAAGTAAATGAGATTACCATTTAATCATATTTACCTTTATAGGCAAAGAGAGTACCTTCTTCTAATATAAAATTAAACTAATTCAACCATTAAAAAAAACTAGGATCTGTTGAGTTTTCTGATGGTGTTTGTAGACACCCATGGTCATGTTCCACCAATAACTTTTATGATGTGTCTGTGAACTCAGTCATTTTAATCATCTATAAATAGTCCATGTGTGTTCCTTAACTTAGGATACATTCATGTATAAGTGTAGAGCATGATATAAGAAGTATCATACTGATTAAGAAAGTCTCAATATTTTACAGTGAATGACGGTAATTTCTGAGGTGGTATCTTTATTGATGTCCCGTAAATACATAAGGCATAGACCATCAATCAAAATATTAATGTGAAAATAATTTGGAAATTGTATTTTAAAAATTAACAAGTGGTGACATTTGGGTGAAAATTAACAATTTGTGACAAAATTAACAAGCATTAATTTAAATTAAATACAAATATTACTTAAATAACAATTAAATAAATGTATGATAAATACCATCAATAATCTTACCATTGATGCTTTATTAATGTTGCAAGTTCAAGCTGAATGAATTCTGCTACAAGTATGAATTATCTATTAACTTACAGGAATTTATTATTCACTTAGAATCAAAATCAAACAATGTATATTTTACAACTTTAATCATTTATCCATAACTATTTATCTATAATGGTTTTGGTCACAACCTTTTATTTTGACTTATTATCTGGCTATTTTTATACTACTTTTTTTTTCCTCCATACTCTATACTTACATCTCGTAATTATTATTTCTCAGTAATCTTGGAATACCTTAACTACTAACTAACTAAAACATAACAATTTATTTTTCCATTTTTATTGTGTTTAAAGAAATGATTTCCTGTTCAATTTACATTTTCAACTTAGACTGATATGAAAATTTATACCTAGACTCAACGAAACAGGTTCAGTTGTAATAACCTTAATCTTTAAACTAACCTTCAAAAACCTAGTAGTTAAGGTTTTCTTGACAGCGTATCTACTCTATATTGAAACAGATACTCAGTTCTCAAAAAGTCAAGTGTACTCAAAATCCTCAGGTGTCTCAATAGTTAACAAGCATGATCAATTCCCAATGTACCACTGATAAACATTCTATTAAAGTACTTTTTACTATAGGAAGAAATTACCAAACATACAAGTTTTGTTATGTTCATTTGTTAATCTTAAATAACCAAATAAAATTCCAAAAATGTTAATTCTAAAATTGTTTAAGGCATACATTTTTATCAAAGAATACATGTTTTAATCAATTAATAATATTTGAGAATAAAAGTTTAATCTATACTATTATATATAAGGACAAGCCATTATTCGTTTGCGAACACTAACCAGGAAAACTACTGATCTGATCTGTACCAAATATTAACCACATCATCTTTATAAGGTTATAAATGAATTAATGAGGCTCCCTGAAGAGAAAGATTTTACCTGCTTCGATGAAGTGTACTGCATCGATATCGATAGATCTACACCTTATACCAAGGTAAAATTGGGTCACCCCACTTAAGCGTTCGGTTAATTATGTGGCAAATGTCTTCATCAATATGCTCAACTGGTGTATTATCAATAAAATTAGAAATTAGAAAAAAGTTTAAGGCAGTAATAACAGCAAAATCTGAAAATAATTTTTTCCTCATAAAACGACAGTTGTGAAATTCAATATTGCTAACGTGGCAAAGAAATATATTTCAAAATAAATAAAAATTAAACAAATAAAGCAACTAAGGTTTAATGAACTAAACCTTTAGGTATTTGTAAATAAAATTTGAAGGGTAATATTTTCTTCAATAAAGGAGTTATAAATGTAGATAATTAACATGTATTTTATAAAGCAATTACTCCTCAGCATATATTGACAAAACATGTAACATGTTTCGGGATCAAGGTCCCATCATCAGACTTCAAAACTATCACTTGGTGTTAACATACCGTGTCATTTACATGGTCAATTGTAAGGGTAATTTTCGGCTTTAAGAAAGAATTCACTACCGAATTTAAAAGGATAACTGTATAAAACAGTAAGACATACAATCAGTAAATATACTTGATATAATAGCATAGGAACAGTTCAAATAAGTGCATAACATTGTAGTAAAATATCAAATATACTTGCCAATAAAAGTATGCCTAGGAAGTTAATAAGCATTAAACCAATGGGCAGAATGAGTCATACATGGAAGGATTGTATAATCGCAGTTCTGATAAAATATAGTTTTAAGGGAGTGCATGCAGTGAGTGGAGGAGTATTGTAGGAATGTAGACATCAATTGTTGGTGACACACCTTTTGAGTTTGTTCAATCTGATTATTATTATTTTATAAAAATAAGGGGTGTCATTAGTGATTTATTTCATTTTTTTTATTTAAATAAAAAAAAAATTAAATAAATCACTAATGATTTTTATAAAATAATAATAATCAGATTGAACAAACTCAAAAGGTGTGTCACCAACAATTAATGTCTACATTCCTACAATACTCCACCCACTGCATGCACTCCCTTAAAACTATAATTTATCAAAACTAAACAAACAGATATTTTTTTTATACACATATTAAATGCAGAATACCATTTAACATTATTTATTGCTTTTAGGTTATTTACTGATACATGGAATACTTTTTACCCTGAATGGATTGTGAGAACAGGACAATTAAACACTAATAGAAAAAAAACAAGTCAAAAACTTTTTAAATGGTGAATAGTGATTGAACATTTCAGCAGAAGAAACATGCCTAATTATATTCCAAACAAAATTTCCTTTACTGGTAGATTTAATTAATGTTGGAGTTAGTGAAAATATTCTAAAAAAAGTGAGGTTTTTTCCAAAGTTAGTATCTTAATCACAGGTTATTTTGTACTAGAATACTTTATTTAGCTCTTAAAACAAAACAAAGAAAAAATAAACCTTCAACCAGGTTAATATGTTTTGTATAACCTGAGTTAATAAATTGTAATGTATTTTTGAAAAGAAAATTTACATTTTCTTTTTTTTATTCTGGGATACAGGGACCTTAAAGCCGAGGCGCCACCGCGAACGGACTTGACTTGACTTGAGTCCGGTCTGCAACCCAATAGGCTGATATCAGTGGGGACGGCGCCACCGCGACCTGACTTGACTGGACTGGACTGGATCCTGCAACCTGACTCCGGTCGGCTCCGGTTTGGTTTGGATTGGGACCTGACTCAGGTCCCTCCTCCCCTACCACCAGCCAGCCCAATCTAACCTCTCTCTCTGTGCACAGTTTTTCTTTGCAGCTTTTAGTGATATTCCAGAAAAAAATAAATGTTCAGGAGAAGCCCATAAAATTGATGAGGGAGCAGCCAATAATATATAATACTTCAGAGGCTAATTACAGCAATGTGATTAAAAAATCAAAAGTTTGGGATACTTCAGATATTCGCATATCCACTTCCTATCGAGAGCATTCGATGCTGCTACATTATGTTAAATAAAATCGTACTCCGAATCAGACGAATCCGATTCTTCACTTAGCAAACTGTGTACTGTATTCATCTCGGCTGTCTTACACTGACTGAACTCAAGTCAAGTCAAGTCTCGGTGGCGCACCCCCACTCCGGTCTGGTCCTGTCATGTCCACTCAAGTCAAGTCAAGTCAAGTCCGTTCGCGGTGGCGCCTCGGCTTTATATATAAGCTCTCACATGGGTTTAATGTTTCTGTATTTAGCTTCATCAAAAAAAGTTTTAATAAATCTGTCACCTGGATTCCATGAGTCTTTGTGATAGTAGCAGTATAATTTAGAGACTCCTATATATTTTTCTAAAATCATAAGAATGAACCAATATAAATAATTAGTGTAATACAGAAAACTATTATACTACCAACAGTTCTCTACGGATGCGAAACATGGCCGCTAACGTTAAGGGAGAAACAACGTCTTAAAGTTTTCGAAAAAAAAGTACTGCGTAGAATATTTGGCCCAAAAAAGGGTGAAGAAACAGGAGAATTTAGAAGGCTTCACAATGTGAAATTGCGCGAGATATGTCCGGTAAGTATAGTTCAAGTAATAGCGCGACGCTTAAAATGGGCATGTAAAGTCGTTGGGTTTAATAATGATCGAATTCCGAAGAAAGTAATCAGTTATGAGCCGTCAGGTAAATGACCGAGGGGTAGACCGAGACGAAGATGGGAGGATTGCGTCAGGGCTGACCTGGGGAATTTGGGTTTTGGAGGAATGGATTGGAGGGAAGTGTGCGGTCGGTTGCAGGTGGTGTCGGCATCGAACCTTCGGGTTCGCTAAGCCTTAATTTCTTTTTTTCTTATTTTTAGTGTAATACAGAAAAGAGACAAAAACTGATAGCTAACTATTGGAAGATTTTAAGACAAAGCCTTTAGTTTATCTAATAGTTGCCTACTACTACTACTACTATTACTGCCTACTACTATCCAGCCTATATCATTATGAAAAACAATAAAGGTTGATTTCTTTTTCTAGAATGAAAGCCAGTAAAAACCGGTAAACATACAATTATACTAATAATTATTTAAATGAATAATATTGAATTATAAAATCATGACTCACACAAACAAGACTGAATAAAGAATTTGAACAATTTAAAAAAGGTTAAACTACTTGATTTTGAATAAATACTAAGATTTCTATTAAGACATTCAGTTTCATAAAAATTCCAGGTTCATTAATAATTTTTTTTTTCAGTAAGAACGATAGAGCTTGCAGGTCTTTGGCAATGTGATCTTACAGATATTCATGGCTTGTGTTAACCCTTTGGCTGCGGCATGCTCGTGCGGTGGGAGAATACAGTGGTGCGGGATAGTCTAGGCACCTGCAGTGCCCCGTGTACGGTATACTTTTTACACTTGGCGTTTTTGTTTTCTTTATTTATTCTACATTTTCCACTGATGCATCCTCTGAAGACAATTCTCTTCTTTTTGATATTCCTCTAGTTCCCGGCATTTCTCCAATAGATACATTACTGGATTGATCAAAAAAATCCCCGTCATGATCTGAAGATTTTCCTTTACTTTCACTTGCACCTGCAAAAAGTTCTAATAATTGTTTGTAAGAATAAAATTATTTAGACATATCAACACACTTAACTATTTACTAAAAATGCAGAAAATATACTAAAGGATACACAGGAAAAATTTCAATTAAAGAGAAATGGTACATGGCAGTAAAAAGAGTCAAAGCAGGTACACAGAAGATCCCTGAAATTGACAAAAGTAAAGTTGTATGCCATCTATTGGCTTTAAGAGGCACTGCAGCTTCTATAAACAGTCCAAAGATGGCGATAGTAAAAGAACCATAATAAGAGAAAGAGCAGCCTGGTGCCAAACAAGCTGGACCATATAGTAGTCAGTAGTAGTACCCTGGGCACTGCAACCACCAGACTCATATAGAAGTCAGTAGCAGCCAAAGGGTTAACACAAATAGTCTAGGGATGGATGTTACTCCTTCATGTTGCAGTGCATTATAGTTTCCATGTTTTTACACCAGGCAACTCATAGCTTTATTACTTCCCTCTAAGGGACCAGTTGCCTTGTACCTAATCTTCCCATAAACACATGTGTTCAAGGGTAATGACAAATCAGACTGATCCATGGATTATTGTTGCTCAGAGTCAGCAAGCCAACTTGGACCTATTTATCTTTTACTGAAACACACAATATGTGGACTAAAATTTTGGAGCTACTTTACTTCCTAGAAAAACACACCATGATACAATATTAAAATATGCCATATAGTGAAATCACTTCTTCGCACACACGCACAGACAGACAGACACTTGTGTTCATGACTATCTGATTCATAGCAGGTAGGTCATAATCAGAATTAAAACCCAATGAAAAAAGTGATGAATTTTTAAACCCCCAAAAGGCATGATAATGTTTAGCTTTAAGCCATTTTGAAGTTCTTGTATCTAATAAAAAATAACAAACAGTTAATCAAATAGCTGCAGGAAGCAAACTCAGGTCCATCTGTCAGTAATTTCTGAGAGTACATTGGTAGACAGACAGACACATAGCTGATGTTAACTTTTGGACTATGTATAAAAAAAAATATAACACTATATTATTTAAGAAATTATATTTATAGATTACAGATTTGAAATAATATGAAGAAAACCTCTGTAACCTAAGAAATGCAGAGCAAATTCGTTCCATCTGAATTGCCTTATTATTTTTTTTATTTTAATGGTTCACTAATTCTTTTTATATACAGTGGAATCTCACTTATAAGAAACATTCAGTTATACAAAGAATTTTTCGTTCCCCGGCGAACGAATAACTATCTTATAATTATTCAGTTATAAGAAGCATTCACTTATACGAAACATTTACCATTTCCCCTCACATTCGTATAAGTGAGACTCCACTCTATCTCATTTTAGTATCATTAATTAATTTAAAAAAAAACATATCTCAATTTAACATAGAAATAAAGTATTCAATTTAAATATTTAAATGATTTATAATTCCATATATCAATATGATGTATTTTTATTTTTCTTAATAATATTCATTATTTGCTATCTTTAAAATTGATAAAAACTTAAGTAGTACATCAGAAAGGACCAGAATTATTGATAATCATGACTAAGATGGTTATTGTTTATTTGTCAATTTAAGGGACCTTCTGTGTACCTGCTTTGACCCTTTTTTACTGCCATGTACCATTTCTCTTTAATTGAAATTTTTCCTGTGTATCCTTCAGTATATTTTCTGAATTTCTAGTGAGTAGTTAAGTGTGTTGATATGTCTGAAAAATTTTATTCTTACGAACAATTATTAGAACTTTTGGTGGGTGCAAGTGAAAGTAAAGGAACATCTTCAGATCATGATGGGGATTTTTTTGATCAATCCAGTAAAGTTGGAAAAGATTTCACAACAGTACGCAGAATTCAGTGAGGTGGAATGGATATTTCACGGATCTTAATTAAAATTAAATATATGGTATCTGATAATAAATTTAACCAACTTTAAGATGAAAAAAAGAAATTCGAGTTTAGACAAATAGTTTCGGAGCTATAGCCAAATGAGTACCGTGAGGAAAAGTGCAACTTACCGCAAGTATTATAATAAGCATATTAGGCTTAACGACAATAATTTTATTTTTAGCAATAAGCATTCAATGAATAATAATGAACTATTCATTTGTAAAAAACATTGGAATTTTAACAATAAATATATAAATTTTAACAATAAAAACGTGTTTTTTTAGATTTTCCATATTCCCCCCACTTTATCTTCTTAGGCATTGATCCCAGAAAAACAATGTATAGAACCGTTTTTGTAAACAATTTTATGTAAATTAATTTAGTACATAAACATATTTTTGCGAGAGGCAAGAGCTTTCAAGTTATTAACGAAAAACTGAAAAAACCGACCTTTAGAGCCCCCCCCCCACCCCCAATACTTTTAGTATGTTGTTCAGGACACCTACCCCTACTACTGTGCCAAATTTGGCTTCTACATGAATTAATTCCTCTAAAAATCCTTCGTTGCCTGGACTAATAAAGTTTAATGGGGTATTGATATCAAGCCAGAGTATCTGACAGCAATTCAATATAAGAAAAATATAAAAAGGAGAATTGAATATCAAGTTCAAACAAAACAAAAAGAAAAAAAAAAAAAAATCAGAGCTTCAATTCAGGTCAATAACAGGTTTAACCCATCAATGTGGACCATATCAGCTCTCATGAAAAGTACCTTTATCAAATCAGTGCAGTAGCAAGGGGAGGGAAAATGACCAGAAGAATAAGATTAAATTAAGAAAGAAAATTAAAATAATTCAGAAAGAGAAACATTAATAATTTACAATACATTAACACAATGTATGCAAACAGTCGAGAACAAAATCTAATCTTTATAAAAATATAATTAATTAGCTAAATCAATGCATGTTAATTGTTTCTAAGAAATGCAAAATCAAAATTGGCATTTTTTAAAATATGAGAGTTCTAAAAGCCTTCAAGTAATTGAAAACATTTCTAATGAAAATTTTGTAACCTACACACAAAATAAAAATAAAATCATGATTTCAGGAAAATAATAAACTGTTTTGATATATACATTTAATGAACTATTATTTTTTTTTGTATCAATTTCATATAAAACTAGTTATACTTTCATAAAACTTATATTACATGTATAGGGTTGCAGAGTATATACATAATAATATAAATAATGATTAGTTTCTACATAGCTAACTAATGGCCTAGGTAGAATTATGATCTTAATACATCACCAGTGTAAACCATAATAATTTGATGGACTCCTAGTCAATCAACAAAAAAATAAATTAAACTTGTATATAAATATAAAATTATATACAATATTTATTTGTCTATTGTCACTGTTTTCACTATATGAGAAAAGTGTGAAAAACCATTCCTTAAAAAAAGAAAACTTTCATAAAATAAGAACTGGTAAACAATATTTACATATACTTCACATGAAGATTTCATAAACTGCAATCAGAAATAAATAAATATATTTACATAATTACAATATATAAATATTCAATTTACAAATGTGTATCATAATACATACATACCTTTATATCTACACACAAAACTTTTTAACTTTAGTTGATCATACTCATGATTAAAGAATTGAATATAAAATATAAACACTATAATAAGAAATATACTGATTACAGAACTTCATAATTTCAACTTGAAATTGGACACATCTAATAAAAGATTAATTATTCAATTTACAATGTATTTTAAACTATTTTATAACTAAATATTTTTTAAATTTATATTAAGCATTATCCAATTCCAACCACCTTATATTGAAAATGGGTATATAAAAATGAGAATCAATTAGAACTTTAACTATGATAGAAACGATTTCCAAATAATAATTTGAATATTGCTGTTTAGTTACATTCATTGCATAAATGCTTCAGCAAGGAACATGTTACTTTTAGCTATATCTAAGGGGGGTTGTTGTCATAAAGTACTAAAATTATATAATGGATAATCAAAAGGGGTTGAGATAGAATTTTCTTGTGATATTTGTTGCTGAGGAGGAGGAAGTGGGGGTAATTTTATTTTCTGAACAGAGCAAGCATGATCGAGAGAAGAGCGTGATCTACTGCTTGGTCTAGTAATAGGGTACCCTCTTTTCTTATATTCTAACCAAAGAGTTCGATTGTTTACACCATAAATTTTTGCAGCTTTACAAAATCCAAGACCACCAGTCCTCACTGCTTCTAGTGCTGCAATGAAGTTCTCATCCTGTTGAGGGTTGGTCGACCGCTTTCTCCTTTGATACACAGGCCAATCTGTTGAGGGTAGACCCAAATGTCCATCAGAAGTATACGGCCATCCTAACCCGGGGAACCACAATATGTTAGGAAAGGAAAACCACCTATTTACTCTCAAACGACATGCACATTCAAAGGGCTAGAATTTAATTTTTAATTTATTTAAGATGTACCTCCAGTGAAACATAAAGGCTGAACAGTTTACAACACAAATAATTGAATAAAAATAGAATTTATAGAAAAAAACATTATCCACTGGAAATACACCTGAATTGATTAAATGAATTTCTTAATATTACACTTAAAATGTATGTAGTATAAGAAAAATAAAACTGTTAAAATAAATTCATGTTAGAGGTCAAAGAATTCTGTTTATGGTCAATAAACTTTTAAAAAACAAAATAATAATAAAGATGGAAAATGAGTCCTTAGTGTACCTAGCCACTTTGTATGGATACATGACGAATGAGAATTTAGACAGGTGGTAGGAATAAAAAAGGACACATTTAAGATAAGAAGGTACAGGAAACAATCATTTCATCAGTAATCAAAAAAAGTCTTGTCAGTCTGTTTTGGTTTTAATCAGAATTGTGTTAATTGTAAAAAGCCTAGATAATTCATAATAAATATATTAATTAAAATAAGTCAAATCATAAAGAAACTAAAGTTCTCATGCATAAAATAAAGATGGAGATAAAATTATAAAAGAAAAAAATATATAAAAGAATCAATACAAAAACATATTACTTTGTGTAGATAAATTATTTAGTCCACCAAAAAAATTACATTGATTCAGTAATATCACATGAGATACCATTTATAATAAACAGCGGTTACTTTTAAGAATTTTTTCTAGATTGTATTGGTAAGGTATATTTACTTAATTGACTATCAATTTAGATTAAACAATCCACTAATTTAAATAAGGAAAAAGACTAACACTATTTGACTAATTTAATTGACACTTCTCAAATAAAGAAAATATATCAATTTTTAGAGCCAATTTTAATGCCTTCACCTTCTTTTATTGGATTTATTGATCATTCGGTTCATAACATAAGTTCTTTTATTAAAACCTAGAGGTTTTTTAACAGCAATATTTAAAATTTCATTTCATTTCATCAGTAATGAGAATAATTTGATTTTGTTTGACTTCATATGTCAGTCACATAATTAATTAAAATAAAATAAAGAGTTTGGTAGGCTTTTAAAGTCTACTTTCAACATCTTTTCATATTAATTTTTAAGGCTTGTTAAACATTTGATGAATAAAAAATTGGCAACTATAAACCTTTGTGAATAGAATGTTTCACAATAGAGATCATAATCAATATCGGAATTAATAATATTTCAGCAGCAGATTTTATCGAAATGTTATATACACAGTCATATGTTATATATTCAGACCACTGCCTAGACCACAACAAGCAAAACAGCTCATTTTAAACTTAAAATTTCAAGAAGGGGACAGAAACGTTTGGAAGAAGTGGATCGAACTCACCTCCCAATAGGGCCAGTTACCCCGGAAAGTTCTGACTATTACTCCCAAAAGGGAAGACATATGCATGAAATAATGAAGAAAATATATATAACAACTTATAATATCTTTTCTTATTGAGCAAAAGTTCATAAACAAAAGTAAATATTTTTATTTTTTATTTTCTTCTATTTATGTAATGAATATTCATCTATTTTGAATCATGTAAAATTTTTTTTTGCATAATAAAAAGACTATTTCATTTCATTTCAATTTTAAGACAGAGATAATA
The DNA here is from genome assembly GCA_003667255.2 of Euschistus heros. Lineage (NCBI taxonomy): Eukaryota > Metazoa > Arthropoda > Insecta > Hemiptera > Pentatomidae > Euschistus > Euschistus heros. The sequence goes on along the minus strand of RCWM02000022.1, from coordinate 354,202 downwards.
GAAGTAAACCTCAGATCTAGCAATGAGTAATAACATTTTCTAAGCTAAAGACAATTCACTTTGTAAAAACTAGGGTGGCCAGCAGACAAACTAAGAAAACGCCTGTAATTTCAGGTATGTTTTCAAGAAATTCCAGAATACATTTGCAGTTACTTGAGGTAATAATGAATTAATTTTTGTTAACTATAATTTTATTATACTGATTAGTTTAAAGCTTTTGTTGAATGTAATAGGTCTTTAGAGTTAACAGTGCTGGATGTTCCTCAGAGAGATGATAAGGGAAGGGGATATGCTTTGAGCTAAATTTCAACAAAGTTACTGGGCTGAGCATAACAATTCCACTGAAGCTGACCACTTAGGGCAGACATGGGCAAACTTTTTAAGGGGAGGGCTGGATGGAAAAGAAAAACATCTAGGCGAGCTGAAAATATTGAACAAAACAAAGTTTTACAAGTGATAAACTTTATTTTTGACTATATCTCATTTCACTCAATTTATATGGCACAATGGTAGAAAACTTGCAAAAAATGTATTATTTTTTAAAAGAGAATGAAGGCGTATGTGACAGATGAAACTGTGATTGAGCTTCTAAAAGTTGTTCTTTAAAATCTTTACATACCGACATGTGACAATACCACAATTAAGACGCAGCGAGAAGAAAACAATCATTCTATTCTAGCTTTGCAGAAAATAAATTTTGTCTTATGTATAATTGTGTGTGACCATGTTGTGGGCCAGATTGACTAGCCCAAAGGGCCGCATTTGGCACGCGGGCCGTACTTTGCCCATCACTGACTTAGAGGAACATGCTGGAATCATATTCCTCAAGATATATCTTTTTAACTCTAAGGACAGTACTGGGGCTGGATGTGACTATGTTATATGAGAATTAATGAAGGATGATATTCTCTAGACTGTCATTCTAAGCTGGATCTTATTTAATATATTAGTGTTGGGTTGGGTAGAAAATAATTTCAGTTTGTAGTGAGCCCAAGCCAGCTTAAAAATTCTGGGTCAAGAGATATTAAAATATCTCTAATAGACTGAAGTCTTTACCAGCAAAAAATTAAGCCAAGTGTGATTTAAGATGATTGTTTCAGCAACACAAGAGTTTTCTGGCAAAGAGGAGGGGAGAGAGAGAATTAATTGACAGAACAATTACCACCCTGCTACAACCTTAATTAAAACTCGTAATATTTTGTTTATTTGGTTGCTATGCTAGGATAATGCACTCTTTGGCCAAGTGCGTTATTATTGCCTTATGCCTCGGCCAGTGAACATTTTACCATTCTAAGAGTTCTACAAACCTTATATGTTTTATGGTAGAAAGGAGATAAAAATCAAAATAAACAATAGATGAAGATTAAAGCAAAAAAAAAAAAAAAAAAAAAAAAAAAAAAACCATCATGTCAATACTTTTAACTCTCATAAACTTATGAAGTAAGATCAATATTTATCCATTAGATTTTAATAACAACAAAATGAAATTTAGGTTTTATGACTTTTTTTTTTTGAATTTTAAGCTATTACTTTGTTATTCAAATTACTTCACAATAATTTTAGCCTAACTTCAACTTATTAGCGGGATACATAAAAAGATGTGAAGACAATAGGTTGGGAAACAATGCAACTGACCTTCCAGGCATGTAGATTAGGAAATTATATGTGAATTTGTGACTTAAGGAAGTCTGAAGATAAGATAGAAATAAGCATTCTAATAGTTTTAACCCCAGAGAATGATACAATTACGGCATATAAGAAATTTATAACCAAATAAAAACAAAAAATAATTTAAAAAAAAAGGACTAGATGTATTTTGAAAAGTTATTAATAAAAGGCTTATGCCAAATGCTATACATTAAAAGAATTTCAACAAACAAGAAATAAAGCAAGGGGAAAGAAGCACTTGCATTTACAAGCACTGCAATATACTCTTTATTTGATAATCCAAAAACTAATAGAATGAGTAACTATTTTTAAGAATGTCTATCTTCAAATTTGTTCTTTAAAGAAGTACAAAAGCAAAGAAAAGAGGCAAGAAGGGAAGTTGTGCACAGATTTGTAATGGCTTTTATTTAATAAATAACCAAAGGATTATGATTAAAACACTTTACAAATATTGCAAACGAACAATAAGATGGGTAATAAGTCCATTATGAAATCAAATTATCATTTTATAGGCAAATGATTTTAACAAGACAGTAACTGGTCAAGTAGATCAAACAAGAAATTTAAGAAAATCGAAGGTAACAGTAGAATAAGTTCAAGCTAAATTATAAAAAAATAAATAAATTTAAAAAAAAAAATCTAAAAAAAGACAAAGGTTCATCAAATAGTTAATACACATGTAATCTTAAAGTTAACATTGCACTTCTCTATTCCTTAAAAATCCAAATTGTTTACCCACAAATATCAGCCTAAAATAATAATCAAATATCCATATCCCTAAATAGCATTATTATTTCAAACAATTCCAGATACTAAGCCATAACAGAAGACTAATTACATTAAGAGAAAAATATTATTATCTCGTTCAATGGCTATTGTGCATAAATAAATTTTTAAGCAATTTAAGTTTTTTTCAAAAGGCAATGGCCACTAAATTAATAATGTGATACCTTGAGGAGGTGGCTGAGAAGGTCCAGGACGATTTTCTTCAGTTGAACTCCACCTGATATTGGACTCAGTTGTTTCTTCAGAAACATTTCTCTAAAAATTATTAAAAACTAATTTAAATAATATATGAAGTGATTTAATTTATATAAACATAATAAGAAATAAGAAATAAAATTAATTCATATATAAATATGTGATTAATTTAGTATTGAAATTTGAAAGACCCAAGCAACTAATGGATCAAGATATGCATACTAATTGATATGTTAGTTCTTGCTCTGTTTGTACTACTATCCTACGTGTTTTATAAAACATGCTTTCTAATATGTTTAATTTCACAATGCTAGTAGTTATACAATATATTATGCTGTTCTATTAACTATGCAGATATGGAGATTGTTGCTTTTACTGACTAGAATAAGCAATATAATACGAGGGTCATTTAATAAGTAACAGGTCAAATTACTACTGCTCAAAACCGGTTAGTTCAAGCAGTACCAAACTTTGATTACTTTTCAATAAAGCCCCCCGCAAAACTTAAACACTTGTTCCATCACTCTACTAATTTGTAAATGTCCTAGGCATAAAACTCTTTGGGCTGATCTCAAAGCCACTTTTGCACCTGATTTTTGATCTCTTTGTTGGATTGAAAATATTTCCCTCCTAGACCTTCTTTAAGGGGTCCAAACAGATGGAAGTCTGATGGGGTGAAGTCAGGTCTGTAAGGGGGATGTGGAAGGATCTTCCACCCCAGTTTCTGAAGTTTTTCTTTTGTCAGCTTTGCCGTATGTGGATGGGTGTTGTCATGAAGCAAAATCATGCCTTCAGTCAAGAGCCCACAGTGTTTCGTTAACTCAAATTTACTTTTTCACTTATTACTTCAACAATGATAAGTGAAAATAGACAATATGTCTATTGTCCCAAATTAGTGAATCAATCCAAGATTTGAGAGAGAAAGTCCCAATATCGACCAGTTGTCCACTGCGTTGCTCATCAGAAACTTTTGTACGGCCAATTTGAAACTGTTATAACCATTTGTAAACGTTTAAACGATTCTAACAATTGTCTCCGTACACTTTTAACATTTTTTCATGGATTTAACTACCTTTCTCATCTTCTACGATTAAAAATCTGATATGGGCACATTGTTCTTTCACTGTGCAATTCTCGAGTGAGCTCTGAGTAAATTTGAGGTTATCTTTACAAAATATGATTGAACAGCTGATCAGATGTCATTGCAAGGTTTCCAACTTTATGTCCTGAATGTTTCATTTGGATCAATTCAGCCGTTTTTGAGCAGTAGTAATTTGTCTTGTTACTTATTGAATGACCCTCGTATAATCGATGTGAGCAGCAATCTGTAAAATATCTTCAGCTATTTGTGATTGATATTTATTCTATAACTCAATTGGAATGGTGTATATACAGTTTTTTTTTTGTTTTTTTTTAATGCTCCCATTCCTTATCTATTTCTGATTGTTTTGACGAAGGCCCCTATTAAATGAAAAAGAAAAATATATATATTACCTCCCAAAAACAAATGATCAAATACACTTAAACATGGCATTGCATTTGTACAATTTCAGTGAAAAATAGTGGATATTCAGAATATCTAATAAATTTTGGGTTCATTTAGCTAATGATTTTTTTAGCTCTATTACATTTGTTGTAAAAATATTTTTTGAGAAAGTTAATGATGCCTAATTCTAAGCCTATATTGACAGATTGCGTCCAAGGGATCGTTCTTCCAAAAGTATAGAAATATAAGATGCCCAGTACCCCACAAGTTACCAAAATGCCACTAGAAACATTGGCATCAAAGTGCACAGTCCCCATTCTTGGTTTCAAGAAATTCCTGGTTGGTGGCCAACCTGTAATAATAATTAGTATATCCAGTTATACAATTCTGTTGTAAAGTACCACTACAAGGTTAAGCCTACGGTTTCCCAAGCAACTGGAGAAACAGAAGATTAGGAGCTTGAATCTAGTCATGACAAAGTGGTATTAATTGCACAGGCAATTAATTCTCTCTCCTCCTGGCCAGAATAACCCTTTTGCTGAAACAGCAAAGAAGAAGTTGGGGGAACAAAAGTTAGGATCATTCTAGTAGCCATTTATTACAATGTTTCTCAACTATTTATTGCCCAGCAAAAAAGGCATTGTGCCGATGAAACATAAAATCTTATGAGTTATTTCAAACATCTCTTTTCTTTTCTGGAATTTGATTTTATTAGCAAAATTAGGTTTTTTTTTATTACAGTTGGACAATCCTTAGGTCAACATCTGTCATCAAACACCTAGTTTAGATTACAGGTTACCTTAATATGGAAATCCTAAATGTTAAGTTTATATGTATTATGTGCAATGGGTTTACTACGGCTTTAGGCAGACCATGGCTATCGAATTAAAGTGTACTAGGCTCACTAAAGAGACTTCCAACCAGCCCTTTTCAGTGGAGATGTCCTTTAAGACACCAACACAGCTAGGGATAAATTTCAAGGTTTGGACAGCGCAGTTTAAACATTTGAAAATATAATTCACACCAAAAAACAAAAACAAGGAACTCAGCCTGATACTGAAAAGAAAATTATGAGACAAATAGGCTTTAACAAACCAAAAGAATAATCTAGGAAACTTGAGCATCACATTTATCTTCTTTTTTTTTTTTTTATTTAAACATTATACTATATTCAATCATATATTGTTACTTATAATATTTTCATATTCTATAGCTAAAGCAAAACAGGGGTATAGGCATAGCTTACAGGTAACGAACTTTTTTTACAAGTGCATTACCTGTAAGCTGTGCCTATATTGAATATAATACATTATATTACGTTCAATCATATATTTCAACTTAGAATATTTTCATATCCCATAGCTAAAGCAAAACAGGGGTATATTAGGGCATATTACTCAAGCAACCTGATTGATTCCACCTTGACAGTGGCAGGGTGGAATTAATTCTCAGTAATTTATTTCCCCCTCCCTACTATCACAGTCTGTGAATATTCCAAGTTGCTGAAACGGCAAGGAAGGGGAGTAGGAAAAATAATAAACAAATCAATTAAAAAGCTAAAACAATTAATAAAAAATGAAATACATATTGAAATAGAGAAACAAGGAAACACTTCACAAAAAATATTGTACTCATTTTATCTTAAAAGAATTAAATCTTATACCTTCACAAATGGTGACGAACAAAAACAAAACTTAAGTAAATAAATAATTAATAACTTACGGATAGAAAATTGTCGTCTTCAAAACTATGGGAACCTTCCCTAGTTTCTGATTCAGTGCTTGCTTCATGTCTCAAAACAGCTTCTTCTGGTTCATGCTTAACAGGGGAGGAAGGAATAATGTCTGTACTGCCACTGCCACTAGCAGCAGTTTCTTCACTAGTTTGTTCTGATCCTGAACCGGTAGATGATTTTCTTAATCTTTTGCGCCTAAGGACTGATGGTGAAATAGGTGATGGTGATTCAGCTTTTTCAGAGGACTGGCTAACTGACTTACTCAATGATAACTGCTCAGGCATTTCAGCTAGACCCTTTACTTTTAGTGTTTCAGCTGTCTGAAAAAATTAATACATATTAGAAATAATAATGCCAAAAACATGTTCTTACTGTACATATTGATCATTATTTATCAATATGATTTCTTCCATATACCATACTTAAGTCATATAAATACTTATATCCTTTACCTTACATACTTACATCATATAAAATACAATACCTACCATAAAAAATATGGATAGTTTAAAATATATAATATAAATAAAATATAAAAAAGTTGGATGGACATAGTTTATTCATAAAACTAGTCAATGGAGCAGCCAATAAGGTCAGTATCTAATAAAATGATAAAATATCTTAATGTATGACCCATATGCTGTATCATAAATTTATTTTAAATTAATCTAAAGTAGCTCATAAAGTTAAATATGATGAAGTTAAAAATTGACTCAGAAGGTCATGGTAGCTGAATATGATAGACAAACATATTAGAACAGAAATAACAACTATTTAAATAGGGCATGGAGATTAATTTTTATCTTCCCACTCTATCTCTTTTTCAAAAGAATATGTAAATTGGTCACAATAAAGAAAATAACACCTATTAAAAATACTTAACAAAAAAAACAAGTCATATACACAGATAGAAAATGATTTTAGTAACACATTGATTCTTTAAGAAAATAATAAATACTATTCTATGGAAACGGATAGAAGTCTAATTGTGAGTATACCCTGTTAAAGTAATAATGTTATTTATGTTATATGTTATTAGTTACACTTATCATTATCAAATGCAAGGTTCCTTAATAAGCAAAGAGGAAATTCAGATAGCATTAGAAATTCGTAATCCTGATAAAGCTGCAATGTTCTTGGTAATACTTTGTGTTACTTCCCAGTAAGAGGATACTTTATGTACAGTTTTTAATTACTATAATACTAAACTCTAAACAAAAAACTAAATCTATACTTTTATATAAAAGGACAAGTAATTTTTTGTTTGTCATCACTAACTACGCAAACTATTGAACCAATTTGTACTAAACTAAATTTTAACTACATCATCTTCACTGTTCAAAGAAGGTTAAGCAACAATAAAGTTTACTGATTTTCAAATAAACTGTTATTTAAAAAGCGATAAAATTGACCAATGAGTGGCGAACGCCATTCAAGAGTGGTTACAAAGTGTACGGTGTTATCTAAAGCTAGAAATTGATAATATAATTTACTTATTTTCAATTAAATTGTAATTAAAAAGTTATAAATATGTGGTGGGACATGTAGATCCCACTGAAGTTTAAAAAATCAACTGATATGAGACTATGAGATCGTGCCATTCTGGTACAGTTTGCAATGGTAAAACTATTGAACCTATCAGTACCAAATTTTAACTACATCATCTTTGCAATACTCAGGTTTGCAATACTGCCATATACTTTTACAGTTAGAAATTAAAATCCAAACACATGCAATCAATGAAATTATTTCTGCTGAATAAAAATTATTACTAAATCAAAATGTTATTAACCGATTATTAATAACTTATTTCTTAAATTAATTAAATATTAAAAATAAATCCAGGTAATAACACTGAATAATATGAGATTGCAATATAATCAAATCAAAAGAGAGAGATAAAAATTTGACTTTAAGAGTAATACTACAAGTAATTCTAATAAAAGGTACAGGTAGTTAATAATTTATAATCATGCAACAACAAATGTAAAATAATCACCTTTAAAATTGCAGGTAATTGATCCTGTGAAACATTTACTTCTCCATAATACATAAAATCTACCATCGTTTTAAGATCATTATATTTTATATCTTTAAGGATAACAATGGGATGCTGACATGGATTGGAAGTAAAAAGAGCCTAAAAAAGAAAAATATTTATTTACAGTAAAATAAAATTTATATTAAAATAAGTAACATTTACTACATTTTATTCATGAACTATAACAACTAAGTTAAAGACTAACAAAGAAGCAGTATTCATTTAAACATTAGATTAAGATGGGAGAGGATTCCATAGCATACATAGAACACATTATAGCAACCACAAAGCAGATGGCAACCAAATACATTTTGTAACATACCTCCACAATTCTTCAAGTAATAGTGATAAATTTCGGCATCATGCTAATAAGAAAAGACTAGATTTTTCAAAAATTTTAAATAAGCATAATATTAAAACAATATGAAAGTTTATCAAGACTTTAATCTTAATAAAACAGAACTGTCATTTCAAAAGGAAATTTAGATTTGTACAGAACTAAGGTCCCGGTTAGAAAGGTAGCTTACTCTGATTTTTCTTGTTTATTCAACTTCTTTCATTGTTAATATATTTCTTTTTCTACATACCTACAAGAAACCTGTTACTTGGATTTAGTTGTACTTGGCCTGGAAGATGATTGATAAAACTAATTTCTAGGAATATAAACAACTAATATTGTATTTAAGGTGGGACAAAATTATAAAAATTTGTCATAAATATTTAATAGATATTAAGTTATAATAGAATAATAGATTTGATAATAGTATTTATAATAAAAGTAGTATCCTGTGTATGCACCATCTTTATCCAATGCAGCAATCATTTGATGGGCCAAACTACAATGGAGGCCTTCCAGGAGATTTCTTTCTTTCGTAACTATCCCAGAGAATTAAAAAAGTTGAGAATAACTTTTCTACTCCTACCTGTATTTGTTGAAATAATAGAAACAGAAAAGCCTTCATTATTCATTCACAGAATGAAATTTCTTTCACACGAATATTAAGTTTTTGCTTGTCCTATTTCCATTTATGCAAATGACCACATTAAAACCAAAAAGTAAACTGAATTTGTCATATTTGTATAATCTAAATGCCTATACTTGTAAAGAAAAAAAACTTGGGCTATCATTTTGTCCACGTGAAATATATATTAATTGAAATTATTCATTAGAAAAGAAAATTACTCAATTTGATTTATGTGAAAACCTTAAATATCTGATGATTACAAACAATCCTCTGAAAACTGAAGAAATTAAAATAATTCATCTAAGTGAGAAAATATTTAAGCATGTTCTCACTAAACATTTACTTATTTTAGTAAGGTGTAAAGGCAAAGGTGGGAACACGATAAATATTATCTATTTAATTTTTATCAGTACTGAACTAATAAATATATTTAATATTTTTGTAGACATTAATAAAAGTTTCAGAAACATAATTAATTCACCAAATGCATAAAACATAAAAAAACAAATGCAGATGAATTCTACTTAGATAATAATGATAAAACATTGTATGAACCTTTGTTTGAATTATCATTAGTAATAAGTAAATCAACAATGTAAATAACATATTTTACAGATTTTATAAGTGCAAATTCTAAATATAAGGCATAAATTTTAGCTCGAATAACATAATCAGTAGTTTTAAGTGTTAACATCTGAGTTATCACCAATGAAAACAAAATGCACTATTTCCAACAAATTATTAAGTTCTACCTGTAAAAAATAAAACAGTAAAAAAAAAAGAGTATATATATATATATATATATATATATATATATATATATATATATATATATATACACACACACACACATATATAAATAAATAAAATATTAAATACTATTACAATCATCACTGGAACTAAAAAATATATAATTAATTAAGAGTAAAAGGAATTTCATAAAAAATATTTCTAAAGAGCAGCTGGAAACCAATTGGAAACCAACAACTAATTCCACAAAAAATAAATAAATAAATAAATAAAAATTACTACAAAATCAATTGAGCATTGTCATGTCTAATTATGTATCCTAAATTATAATACAATCCAATATTTTCAGTAATTACGAAAAAAAGAAATATCTCACGGCCTATTATCTTTAATATGATTGATCCTAATGGGGATGGAATTACAATGAAAAACTATAACCATCATTCTACTAAGTGGTAAACATTTAGTGAAATAAAGATCAAAAATGAATGTGAGTAAAAATTATTGTTACTCATTTAAAATGACTTAAAAATATAGTTTAAAGAAAAAAATACTCAGGGACCAATAGGTATTTACGATCACACACGTTATAGAAGAAGCTTGGCTAATAAAAATATTTACCATTGTATGTCTTGCTACAAAGAACATGAATATTCCAGCTTTTCAAAAAGTTATTAAAATTAGAATAACTTGACGGCAAATGACAAAATTTGAAGTAATTTGAAATAGTAAAAAACAAAACTATGGCACAAATTTCAAATCATAATATATATAACTAGGGATATTGGAATGGAAGATATATGTATAAATATACTAATATCCACTATAAGACTGAAATTTTGAAAATAATCAATATAGTAAATAATACTATTACCATAAATTTAAAATTTCCAACATAATTTTCTATTACCTGAAAATAAGTGCTACAGGCTGATAAAACAACTTTATGGGCTTGAAGCTGTTTACCTTCTGCAGCTAAAGTAACATCAACTAATGTTTCATTAGTCAATAAATTCGTAAATACTGAAATGAAATTTGGTTGATGATTGTTCCATCTTAAACAAAACTGTTGTACAGCCATGGCCTACCACATAAAAAAAAATAAATAAATAAAAATAAAAAAGATGAATCTCCTACCAAATAAAAAAGGATATAATTAGTTATAAAACTGACAGCAAGTTATTAGACACTTCACTTACAACGTACCGTAAATAATTAAAAAATACTTTGACAAGAACAGAAATAACAGAAAAGTCAAAAATATGCAATTTCTTAAACCTCCCTACACTTATTATAACCAGATTTAAATATCACTGCCATTGATATACGTTATAAGGTTATTGAAATAGCATAATGTTTTTCTGCTTTAAAAATGAAAAAAACCTTTATCATGTTTACTGTTTACTATTATAAATTTTATTTTTCAGAGACACTATTTTTCTAATTTTTCAATCAGGTCTCTATTTAATGTTCAATAGGCTTGTCAGTATCAAGGGGGGGGGGAAGTAATACCAATTTATAAATTATTTTTAAAACCTAATTTAAAATGTGAAATATGAACACCACAGAAATAAATTATAATTAGAAATAGAACCTGGTGCAGAAAAACGTTAATTATTTCGACAGCGACAAGATATACCAATATTGTATTCCATATTAAGATAATTTAACAGTGGAAAGAAAATATAATTTCATATTATTGCTTTATTTTTGTAATAGCCGTTTTACAATATACTTCTCACTAAAAAAATACATGTTGTTTTGACATCTTAACCATTACAAAACGGTTATTTTGATTTCCTATACAGATATGCGAAGCAAATTTTTTTTTTAACTCACAAAAACGTTCACTAAAGTTTGGTAATTGATCATTTAATCATTTAAAAAAATCTTGTTTTCTATAACCTGTGTCCAAACAATCAAATATCGTAACTATGCGTAGCGTTGACATTGCGATAGTAAATTAAGATATTTTTTTTAACTTTATGTTTATGTCGAAAATTTAAATTATAATAATCATTTTTTTTTTTTATAAGCAATTCTGGACTCTTTTTATAAGTAGTTTTGGAATCTTATTATTCTTTTCAATCTGTTTGTCTGGTATAAAACATAACCACTGGACAAAACTGAATATTTTACTTCATAATATAAATTACAATATTTATTATGTTTAAATTTAAAAATTACATTCCCGACAAGTAAAATAACGTGACAGATTAACTTAAACTCTAAGCTAACCAATATCTTCTATGCTAATCTTAGTTTTGTATCAGCACCAAGGATTGGACACAGATTAATACATAAATCTACTTAAACAATACTTGATCAAATTAGTCAAAAGATAAATTATTCAGATAAAAAGACATTATATTTAAATAAATGGAAGAATAAGACCTGAAATAAGTGCATAGCGAACAAACAAATAAAAGACCTGTGTAAAAATAAAGTAATAAGTAAATAAAAATCAAATATATTTATCAATAGGATTGACTCTACTTCGAATCAGAGCTATGGATTCAATTAATTTAATTCTATACAAGTCGAAACCGAAAACAGATTAACCAAGATTTGATTCTACTCTGAACATCATTCTACAATAGTAAACATTGCTTTGGTTAAATACAGCAACAAGTTTTGAACAGATAATGTGCTACTTATTGGGCAGAAAATGGTCGAATCCTATAGCTTTCTCGGAGAATTTTTTAAAATCTGATGTTGGAGCTATTCTATGAGGAAATGTTATATTAAAATATAATATAAAATAGATTTTTACATTTATTTTTTCCATAAATTTAACAATGCTATTAATGATTGAAAAGTAGATACAGTAACTACTATATAGCAAATCACTAAACGATTTTCGACAAATAGTATATAGTAGCCATTTGCCAAACAGTGACGAAGTTAGCTTAATGAAAGCCAAGTTACCTGTGTACAGTTGATTTTTTGTTATAATGTTAATCTGAGCCTGTGTATATAAATATTCAGCCCGATGTTGGACTTAAATTTTTATTTATGTAGTTATTACGCGGCAATAGATAAGTTCCTTCGGGGAAGCATTTCGTGGATACCGAAGAAAGCTTCAAACAAGTTTGAAGCTTTCGAGGCCGTATTCATGGAACTATGAACCTGGACTCGTTGACTTTAACTTTGTCACAAATAAGTTATTTGGTTGTAAATTTAACAAAAAAAAATTATTCTGCTACTGTTCAGGAGATCTCTGAGGTTGGTATCATTAGATGCCATATTTTGATTGAACAAAGAATACATTTTTAATAAAATATTTTTATTTATTTGATAGTTCATTTTTTTTAGTTAGAAATACACCCAATTATGTTAATCGTCAGAGGAGTTGTGTTTATCCTGTATAAGCCTGCTTCTCATTTCATTATTGTGTCAGTGTATATATAAATTTACCTGTTTTAGCTGGTACGTGAATACGGCTTTGAAGCAGATCGTCACTATTTATATAAATTATTCTCTTGTTTCGAAGTTGGTTTGACGTCAAAAGAATCACCACAACTTCAACTACTCTCAGAAGAGATTGCTGCACTATTGTCAAAGCCTGCTCTCGAATCTAGTATTTGTTTTGCGTTTGACCACCTTATTAAGTCTAAGGTAATTTATAAATTTTTATCTGTAAGTACTGTATTAAATTGAAAGTTTAAAATGTTAATTCCTTGTTTGTTTTAAGGGTCCACGAATAAATTCCTTGTTGTCTCAGTTGTGCAAGGCCTTGAAACTACCTCTAATTCAGGAAGTTATATTTGGGATTTCTCTTTTGAATTCAGAAAATCCGGATACACTCAATCAGGCTACTCAGTTTTTAAGAATAAAATTGCCAGAACTCATTAGATCCTATATCAATTCAGGTTGGTGTTCATAAGCAGTATTCCTAAGTTTGTAATGGATTTATACATTCTGATAAATGCTTTTTATTGTGATCATGTTTTTTTTTTTTTTTTTGTTATATCTCCTTATCGCTGTTATGCTTACTTTCAATAAATTAGATTTACTCAATTCAATCAAATTAAATTGAACCATTGGTCCTCTTAGATCTTGTTTGTTGTTTTTTTTTTTCTCCATGCCCTGTTTGTAATAATATTTATGTTGTTATCCTTCCTGTTTTGGTAAGGTTTTGGACTCTTATTATTCTTTTCAATCTGTTACTTTTATGTACTATTATTTTAAAGTATAATCTATTTTATTTCATTTGTTTAGATACTAATAGTAGTGCAACTGAAGGTGGTCTTCACGATACCACTCCAGAGGTTCTTCATATTATAATCACTCAAGTAATTTCAGATTCCTCTGAACAGTTAGGTAAGATAAGATTTCCATAGTTTCTTTCAGTAATTGATAGTTTGTTATAGTTAATTTAGCCTGATTAAATTTTAAATATCTTTTATTATATATTATTTTCTTGGTAAGAACATTATAAATAGCAAAATAATAAGTTGAATAACTTATCCAGCAATAATTGTTTAAAAATTATTGCATAAAGAAGGTATTTATATTGTTTCAATATGTTTTATTCTTAGTATATATATATATATATATTCCCCAAACCATATTGTTCTTCTTATTAGAACTGTTTCTATTGACTACATCATCTGAATTAAGTGAAAGTAATTTAAGAATATCTGTTGAAAATAAATAGATAACAACTAGATAATTTTGTATTTGTATGCATGCTCTGTAATAGTAAAATTGATTTACTTATTCTTTCATCAGAAATCTATTTTAGAAATATTGTCCAGTTTTCTTTGTTTCTTTCTATTTTGATTTTTTATGTTGGTCAATAAATCTGATCAAAATTAAAATTGGTGTATCAGTTTCATTCCTCTGGGTTGATTATTTTAAATCAAATATTCCCTTCATTAATATTTATAAAATGTTATAACATGATTCTGTTACTAATTAGATAACATCTGGTACCAGCCCTCCTGCCTAAAGCGGTACCCTCATAGCTCATGCGCTTTTGATTTTTCAGAAAGGTTCTCACTTCGAGGTATATTGAAGTGTCTTTACCATAGCCTTACCAATTAAATTAAAATTATTTGTAGTGATCAGAATTTCGTAGTGCCTTAAACAGTTCACAACTATTGATTTCTGCATTGCTACGCTTACTTCAGAAATAAGCAAATCCCTTACTTATGTTTCCTTCTCATTTGAGTTGGTCATTATCAGCTAATTTTATAGCTGATTGTGCCAGAAGTAATACATTGAAATTAAATGTTTTTGGAATCATATATGAGCCATTTTATGGTGTTAGTCCATTCTGTGTTACATATAATTCTCTGAATTAAAAAGTTAGTGTGAGATTTTTAATGACCTCTGCTCCTCATAGATCTCTCCTCCCTATTTTGAGCTTAGATAAACATTGGACCCCCTCAAGGTTTTGTACTTAATTGGTTTGAAAAAAAAAAAAAAATTAAATTGTGTTTTTTAATTTATTTAGAATGTATATTCCTGTAATTTTTAGAGTAGAAGTTAAAAGTAGCATATATTTTTGATGACATAACTTACTCCTCTTTCTAATTCAACAAAATACGAATGTCACATACTTTCAAAACACTAAATATGGGACATCAATTGAGTCAAATGGATTTTTTCTAATGAAATTTTTGTTAAATATTTATTATTTTTTTAAGCTCGTCTAGGAGGAGCGCTTACGACCAGCTCCTTTGAATGCCTTCTATTGTTCCCAATATTTCCTGAGACCAGCCAATAGTTTTCCTTATTCTCTTCTGTCATGGGTTTTCAACTAGTTTTAACTCTTGGTGGTGAGGTCCAAGATTTCACTATACCCATCAGTTTCAGAATTTTGTTAAATAAATAACAGAAGATAATAAATATTGTTTATTTCAGTATTAATGAATATATTCAATATTTGGTCACACATATCTTCGAAACGCAAAACATTAATTCAGAGGCTAAATTAATTCCATTTTATTCCCTATTTGGACTTCATTATAAATATAACCTAACACCAAAACTCAATACCTTCACTTACTTTCTAAACCTATTTGGACATATGCCTTAAAAATTGAGCCAGTGAGAATGAAAGTGGTGTAAATAAAGTTTTCTTAATTTCGAGAAACTAAAGGTTTTGCAATCATTCTTATTAAACATTACATAAGCAAGATAGAATGGACTGTGTTTCAATTTTAGACAACAATGCTTTAAACTTTATAAAAATGGAAGGTGCAAGTTTTAATAATAAGTTATTAATTGGTTTCAAGAGGCTAAAATCCTTCACACCACTTTCATTTTAATTTAACCATAATAAAAATCCGTTGATAGTGATAGTGGTGTAGAAAAATTTCCTTTAATCTGAGAAAAATCAATGTTTTGTAAATGTCCTTATTGTCCCCAAAAAATTCATAAATTAAAGATAAATAAAATTAAGGACGTGATTGGAGGGTTAAGCTCAGTTTTTAATTATTTTTATTCTATTTTAATTTTTTTCATGTCAGGAAGTATGTCCAACTTAACTCAAAGTCATGTTTTTAGTAACTATTTTCGAAGCTGCAAATGCAATAGCAAAATCAAATTAAATTTATAGAGAAAGATAAGGAGTCAGTCACTCATAATAAATATTGTTTCAACCACCTTTGGTACGAAACAAGATACATGCAAACTTCTTCTAAATCCTTATATTGCTTCAAATCCATGATACATTTCATAATTTGACTAATTAGTTTTAGGTAGGATATATTAACTGTTTTATATAACTTTAAATTCTTCGCCAAACTTGTTACCAATGAATATTATCTGGTTTACTAGATTTACTTAAGCGCCGCATACTTTCTTAACATTAAACGAAATTGATTTATTTAAACTTTATTTTCAGTAAATTTAGTTGGCTTTACATTTAATTGTAGGTAAAAATAAATAAATGCATAAATACCGAAGAGAAGATTTCGATGGCGTCTCCGAGGACTTAAAAGTTTTTAAAATATATTTAAGGCGAGCAGCTGATCGGGACAACTGGAGGAGGGCTGTGGAGCAGGCCAAGGACAGCTTCATGCGTCTGTCGCGCCAATAAAAAAAAAAAAAAAAAAATCTTCCCCCGCCGTATATATATATATATATATATATATATATATACACCTGACACACATACATACATACATATATACAGAACAATAAGTGTTTTGAGGTGACTTATTTTTAAATCTGAACAGATATATATACAAGGTTTGTTTATTTTTACTTATCAACAGAGTTAATAACACTAAGCTAACTAAAACTAATCCCACCATATCTAGCATGAAAAATTTATAAAAATCATGTGTCACATGTTGTGTTTGAGACATTTCTTGAAATGCACTTTGCGCATCTATATCACAGGCTAGACGCCACATTATAACTTAACAAGAGTATGGAGTCTTCACAAAATTTAATGTACAATAAGAATCTAAAATAAAATTAGGTGTTCTCATGTGTAGAAAAAAATTTATTACGATTTTGCACATTCGCGCAATGCGCACTTGCACGAAGTTTACAAAATTTGAATCTAATTAAAAAAATTAAAGGGTGATTACATGATAAACTTATGCTGTATCTCATAAATTAAGAAAAATAAATAGGGATTAAAATTTAAAGGGATACCCGGCAGAATTTGTCGCCCCCTTTTGCTCGCTCCGCTCACTTGATAAAAAAAAAATATGACAATAAAAATTTCTCAACATGAAAATATGTTCTCAATATGAAAATATTCAACAATTTGACACTGAGTCTGTAAGACGCTCAGTAGTTCAGTTATATAGATATAAGAACAGCACCACATCGACTATTGCCGCCCCCCCCTCCCACCTAAACCTATCATATTCCCAGCTGGCAACATGTAGTTTCATGGTTAGTAGGTCCCCTTCTATATAATCATCAGAAGAAAAACATAGGTGCATGATTTTTGTATACTCAACAATACTCAGACTATACCTATTGCCTTACACCACTTTCATTCTCAACAGATATCCATTTTTCTTAATTTTGATAATGATATCGTGTTTTTACAGACTTTAGGTAAAGAGTTCAACATAATTGACTATGTCAATTAATAGAGCAATGATAAAGGGGCAATTATAGTGAATAATCCAAATTTTAAAATTTTTTTACACCACTTTCATTCTCAATGGTTCAGTTTATGGAACTGCCAAAACGACGCATATACAAAAACTACAAACTTTTCTGGCAAAATCTTTTAGGACAATCACCCAAGCACCTTGGTAAGTAATATCAATCTGCACAAGGATTTACACATGTCTGCTATCAAAGAATACAGACAGACCTACGACAAAAGATTTCATAATAGTCTTAAAGGTCATTCCAACAAACTCATATATGACATGTCCACAATAGTTATGACCAACAATATCTGTAGAATGTTGAAAAGGAGTTGGACGAGAGATCTAGAATAAAATGAAATGATTAACAAGAGAGAAGAAGGTGCCTCTGGGGTAAGCTCCTTATCATGCTTCTCATGCCAGAACCTTTAATTTTTTTACATCCATCTCATTTGCTGGTTGTCATTTATGTATTTGAGAGTTGTGAATTAACACATGCACCACGGTCGGTAAAGAATGTGGATGGCAGTAGGCAGGTCTCTTTAGATCCAATATTATTAATAGCTGAAAACTGAAATATACTGTTTAATTTTTCTTTTATAATGTTTATTGATTTAGTACATGGATAGGTGAGGTTTAAGAAATAATATTTGCATTTCAATGCTTAAATTTTATTAATTCATCATTACAAATGCTCTAAAAATTATATTTTCATTGCCTTATTTTACATTTTTATTAGTTTGGAATCCCCCGCACAACTTACACATCTGCGTTTTTTTTTGTTGATGTTGAATGTTTATTACACACGAATTGTTGGCATATGTCACACTTAGTAAAATATTTATTGTCAGTACCTGAGCAAAAAAATATCGACCCTGTTTTGTTTAAAAACATAAAAGTGTTTTTGTCCTTAAATTACATAATTACAGTTACGCATTTGTTTAAAGTTTTACAAGAAAATTATTTTACTTTAAAGAAAGACCTAATTGAGGAATACTTTGAAGAATACACCCAAAATAAATTTTTGACATCACAAGAATCAAAATGCCATTCGTTGTGTCTAAAAATACCCACGATGCAAGTGTTAAAATAAATAATTAAAAAAAAAAAAAAAATCAGTATTGCCATTTAATTACAACTGTTCATTAAAAGGTGCCATTTTTATTTCATTACTAGAAAGTTTTTGAAAATAGTCATAAAAATGTATTGTAGAAGTTTAATGATATAGATCCATACCATTTAATTGTTTGGTTAAAAGAAGAGAAATTCTGTTTCGTATTTTTTTAACTGAATATTATTATTTCATTGTTGAAAGTGGACATAAATAACTTTTAAATTAATTTTATTTACTATGTAAATTTATTTGACAAAATATTCAAATTTTGTGTTCTTTTTAATAACTGTAGATGAAAAGCTCTCCAGTACATTGTATTCATTGTTTTCGATTACTAACTTTTTGTCAAAAATATAACTAACTGCTCTTAAAACTGTTGTATTATAAACTTAAACAGTTTCAAAGACAATGGTTCATATTTCAAAAATTAAAAATTATTTGTTTTATTTGCCCTTCATCTCTAGCTATGGCTTTGTCTCGCCAGGATTTGATAACTGTTATTGTCTATCTTCTGCTTTCTTATACTTCCTCACACTACCAGCCGTCTCTAGTTGTCCTCCTAGTCATATGACCCATCCCCTCTCAATCTCCTTCCACTTGGCCTGCTTCAATGAAATTGAATATATTTAAAAATAATATTAATACTAGTTGTAAAGATTGAACTAATCCTATAATTATTGAGTAGGTAAAATTGAGCTAATGGTATAACTACTGAGTAGGAGAAACTTTAGACTTTACGTGGCTTTCTCTTTCTCCACTGATGTCTATATTTAATGCATTGGTCTTCTAATTTTTTTTCTGAAAAGAATTCAATACTTATTGTCGTTAGTGCTGCATCAGGTTTCATAAGTGATATTTGTCTTAAATCAGGCCTAGGCTTATAATTTTTTTTTGTTTTACAAATATTTTATTCTTTAGTAACACTATTTAAAATATGTTTAAAAGGTATTAAGATAATTTAGTATTGATACTATAAACATTCTTGTTGATAGGAGTTACGAGTGAGACCAAAGAAGCATTCTTTCGAAATTTATGTAGAGACTTTCCTCGAGATTTGGTACCCATTGTGTTAGCACCTTTATTATATTTAGACAATTCTGAATTATCAATGGATAAACTTCTTTCTGACTCTATGAACATGTCTCACAATATGGTATGTTATTATTATTTTTTTATATATGTTTTTTTATGCTTTATTGAAATTTCCTTCGATTTGTTAAACTTTCTATTTTATTTAGCTTGTGATTTTTTAAAATTTTCAGGTTGACCCTAGCTTTGATGAAATCCTTGGTGAGCTTGGTAGCTCATTTACAAGCAGTGTTGAAAAATGTCGAGGGCATTTATCACAGCTTGTTGGAAGAGATTTGAAACACTCTGATATGGCTAGGATTCTTATCGTTTTGTTGAAATCAAGACCAAGTGATTATTGGCAAGAAAATGAATCTTCCAAAGAAAAGTCACAAGATCCCTCGCATCTTTCTTTACCATGGAGTATTGAAAATCTAGTTCAAGCTGCTAGGGAATTGGTAGGTCAACTATTTCAGAGTTCTTAATTATTATTATTTTTATTTTAATGTCAAGACATCATATATTTTATAGATTTCAAATTTTTAATTTAATTTTGTAGAATCCCAAAATCAATTGGAGTGATGTTTTACTTGAACTTGACCACATTGAATTCCTTGTCAAAGACAGACAAGGTTTGCATTTAATAATTTCTGCAATCAGAACAGGTTTGCAAAATCAAGCATTTTTTCCTGACAGATTTCCAGTAGAACACATATACAGACATTGGAAGAATACAGAAGCTCAGGTATGATTCCTATAATTTATCGGTACTGTTTCTTTTTTTAAATATTGTATATGGCTATTACAATCATAGCATAGTTTTTACCAGCTCAAAGTAATTGATGTGGAAATTAGTACCATAATATGCTCTTCTTATTTTAAGATCAATGCCTTTATGATTTTTTTTCCTTTAACTAAAAAGCTTATGATACTGTTTGACCTATAACAAAAATAGTTGTGGTTTGTTTTAAATGCTTCTTCTACTTCCTCCATTGTACCTCTCAGGAAGGAGTGCCTCAACGCAAGCGTGCCAACCATCCAAGTTCCTCACCAGCACCTTCATTGAATCCAACTGCCTTCCTCTCCTCTTTCCTAAATGTGTCACTTGGTGGATCCATTAATTATGAAAATTATGAGGTTCTCTATCTTTGCTCATTTGGCACACCTGTCTGAACCACTTTAGTTGCTTCTTTTTTAAGATCTGAATCACAGGTCTCACCCCTATCCCATCCTCTCTTGTTCTTTCATTCCTGGCAAGATCCCTTTAAGTTCTGCCTGCTACTCCTCTAAGATATTTCATCTCTGCAACGGTGATCTTGCTCAATTGTCTGTTGAGAAGAACCCGACTTTCATTACCATATAATATTGTTGAAGATGAATTGTGTTCAAAATATGGAGTTTTACCCATTTCTCAACTTCAGGTTTCTCAACAACAGTGTTGCAGATTTGGTAGTGTGTGTTATTTGCTTTTAAATTTTAAATGGATATTATTTTGTTATTTTAATCCTCTTCCCAGAATTTAATTTATTATTATGCCAGTGTAAGTTAAATTATCATTATGTCATTCCAAGGTTTACCTGTGCTTTAACACTATCTGACTTGTTCTAAGGTATTTTCTGACTTCCTATTAATCACTGAACTGTTTATTTTATTTTAGGCATTTTTGCATATTGTCATGTTAATTGATTTTTACCATCTAAACTATATTAACTCTGCCGGTGTTATCAACAATGTTTCACTCAAAGCGATCCACTGCTGTTCTCTTCCATTCTGTCACTCTTATAAAGTGTTGGTCAGCTTCGTCATATTCTAACCATCGCAGCCGAGGTCTTCTACTTTCACCATCCAGGTGTCTTTCCATTAACTTTCTAGGTAATCTTTCCTATTTCCTATGTTACTATGTTTGTTACTGCCAATAAGAAGACTAAGGAAAAGAGAGTATGAGGGGCTTATATTGATTTTAATGATCAGGAAAAATTGTTTGTCCAAACTCTGTAGGGTTATAGTTTTTTTGAGAGAGATTTTTTGATGTTGAAGACTAAGGAAAAGGGAGTATGAGGGGGCTTCTATTGATTTTAATGATCAGGAAAAATTGTTTGTCCAAACTCTGTAGGGTTATAGTTTTTTTGAGAGAGATTTTTTGATGTTGATGTATTTTGTTGATATTTACTTTTCGCAGGGAATATGACTTAAATTATTGTTTTGTTTTTATGTTTCAGGTTTCATTTGTGCAACAAATTTTGAAAAATCCAGATATATTTTGTTTTTCTGATCACCCATTTCATCAAGTAGCTGTAGATATTTTAAAAGCCCCTCCAGAAACTGAAAATAAAGAAATTGCTTCTTGGTAACTATCATTTTCATTTTTTATCTTAAAAAATATGAATAATTCTAATTGTTCTAATGTTCATATTTCTCTTAACTCAGGCGTTCATTGGATTTGATTGAGTTAGTTCTCTTTCTTGCTGAAAGAGGCCATTATCAAGAAGTTCAAGAAATGTTAAAAGTACCAGTCCAACATTGCCCTGATGTTCTTGTTTTGGGACTGCTTCAAACTATTCATCCTCCTTTGTCAACCATTTCTCCATTTCGTCAAGAAATAATGGCCAATCTGATGCCAACATTTCTTGGTAATCATCCTAACTCAGCTATTATTTTACATCATGCTTGGCATACCCAGGTAAATACAATACTTATTTTAATATGGGGATTTTGATTTGTATTTAAATAATATAGTGATGTAGAATAAGGCAAACAGTGATATTGTATTTATTTTCCAGAATATTGCCATAAAACAAATTATAATGCATTCAATGGCTGATTGGTATTTGAGAGGTGAGAGTGATCAGTCCCGGCTGACGCGAATCCTCGATTTAGCCCAGGATCTGAAAGCTTTGTCGCTTCTTCTCAATGCGCAGTCATTTCCGTTTGTGATAGATCTTGCTTGCCTTGCTTCCCGTCGTGGATATTTAAAGCTAGAAAAATGGCTCACTGATAAAATAAGAGAACATGATGAACCATTTATTACTGCTGTACTTAAATTTTTGCAGGTAAATATATTTTTTATATATTTTTTTGTGTTTGGCCCTCCCATTATTTAATGTAGATTTTTAGACCATGGTGGCTAAACATGTAAAATGTATAAGATTTCAACATTCTTGAAACCATTACTGCTTCAATTCAAATTTTGCTTAGGTGAATGAACATTTATTTTGTGGTAGACCCATGTAATAAAGCTTCATCTTTTCTCTCTGGCTAGCATAGTTTAGTAACCTATTAGGTTTTCCCTTTTTGCCCTATTTGCAATACACAAAGAGCTAATAAACTAATATAACAATTTAGATTTTTATTACGACTTCCTGTCCTACAGTATCCTTCAATAATATCCCACTGATCCCTGTTGAACAGATCCGCTATCTAGGACTCCATCTGGACAAATGTTTAACTTGGAATCCACATACAAGACTAAAACGACAAGAAACAGCTCGTCGTTTTCGACTTCTTCAACACTTGCTAGATAAACGTTCAAAACTTCCTATTTACTATAAAAAAACTTAATTACATGGCAGTTATGAGACCTATTTCGACATATAGAGTTAAGCTTTGGGGCTCAACTAAACCTTCGAATTTTTCCCGTATCCAATCCTTGCAATCCAAAATCCTTATTGCTATTGTTCCATATGTTGCTGATTTAGCCCAAACCAGATACCTATCCTTTCATAGCAAACTCCATAACCACACTAATCCTCTAATTTCTCAACTTGCTTCTCACTCCATTCCCGATTATACTCTGAGGTGTCTAAAAAAAATAAGAAAAAAAAAATTGGTATTTGATCAGCCTCTGATGTTATATTCCTGTAAACAATTTAAAATTCCAACTGTGACTGTTAAATTGATGTATAGATTGATACATCTTTATATTCAAATAAATAGGGACCTCTTTGAACAAATTATTTCTAAGAATAATGTGGTAAGTTTTGGGGCCTTCAATGGCCGAGTGAGTTGAGGCGAGGGTCTCAGCGGGCTCGTAACCAGAAGGTCATGGGTTCGAACCCCGCCTGGGCGGGTTAAAATTTATTTCGTGGCGGACCCACGAAATGAATCTTCACCTTCCCACCCAGGCCAGTATAGGACTTCAATAGAAGTCTTAGGCTTAAAAAAAAAAATATGTGGTAAGCTAATTTTAGAATTCCTATCTATTGCTGGTTTAAATGCATGTGGGTTTATATATTTTCTTAATTAGCACTACAGACGTGGCAAATCTGAGGCTGTTTGCTGTGGTAATTTTACTGACATTTAATTTTTATGGGAGCACATAATGTTTTCGATATTTGTGGGAACACAGAATGTTAGGAGTGGTTTCCACAGCCTCACATTGCTGTGATCCCCTTCAAACACCCAGATTTAAGGACTGTGCCAAGTAAGTCTGTATCCTATGATAGTTCAGCCTCAGCAAATTGAGTTGGGCCTATTATTCTTTTTTCCCAAAACTGACCATCCCTGGACTGCTATTTAGAATCCTGGAACACCAGATGTGATACATAAAATATTTCGATCACAATTATATCCTAAGGTACTGTTTTTAGTTTTTTCCTGAAAAAATACACTTCTTTCATTATTAACACAATTATTAAATACAGTATTCATTATTAACGCAATAGTATGTTTCACTCGGAGGATATTTAATTTCTTTTCTCCTCAATCACAGTGAATTATTATATAGATACCTTCTAGATTATATGCTGAGGACTTGTTTTCTTTGATGCTTGTTATAGTAGTCTCACAACCATATAGCAGAATAGGTTTCTTCTATTTTTTGTATTTGCACAAATAAATATATGTATGCTGATATATATTTTATTTTATTTATTCTAGAAACGCGTACCTCATATCAGTGGGTTGGTAAAAGAAGAAAGTATCCCCAAAGCTGCCCAGTTACCTCATGAAACTCTTAGTACAATTCTTCTTTGTTTGCAAGCTTGTGTGGGGTATGTACTGTGATAAATTAATTTATTATGTATTATTTAATTTTTTTTTCCCTAATTTTATTTTTAGTTAAGAAATACTCAAAAAACTAAAAACTAAATAAAATTTAAATACCATAGCTGCCCGAATATATCTATCAGGACTACAAAAACTAACTGCTGAGTCAAGGCCTCGTTACAATTAGATGAATTAATTGTCACTTCTATTATTACTTACTATTATTCAAGGAAGCCTACACCATGCGACGCTATCTCCAAACTTTTTCTGTTTATATGGTGTTGCTAATGTTCATAGCAGTACATAACAACCTTTCCCCAAACACTAGATAGAGAGATGCACGGATATTTCACTGCAAGTTATATTAATTGTACATTAATGCTTGAAAACCACTATGATGGAACATAGTCTCAAGGTTTGAATCCATATTTGTTACTCACAAGTACCAGTCAAGTTTAGATTCATATCTTACTAATAATGACATGAAATAAAAACAAATTTATCTGTCCTTACACAAATTTTCCCTTAAGACAATTTGTAATACACTGAAAAATTGGTCCAGTTTGGCCTTAGTCTTATTTTTTAAGATGATTCTTTGTTATTTAAAGGAATTGTAATTACCAGGAATCGTTGCTTCAGATTAACTAATTATGCCTGCTGTGCCAATGTTTGATCTTTGAAAGAATTTATTTTAATTTGTGGATCTAAGTGTGATAATTGAGTGTGCAAAGATTGTTTACTTATTGCAGACAAAATAATATTGTTTTTCAAAATCGCAAGTCCCTGTCATTGATTTTTTAACTATGGAAACGAATCAATGTATAATAACATATTTAGGTAATACGAAACTATATTGTACATCCTATAGGCTGCAAAAGTATCATTGGTCCCCATAATTGTCATATGATCATATAATCTGCCAACTCTGAACTAAACATCAGTGACAAAATGTCCTTGTATCATCAATTCTTGATACAGTCAGTTTAGGATCTTAATGGCAAAGTGCGTTCAGATGAGAGTTCTATAGAGGTCAGTTAAATAGTCATGAGTTTGATTCCCTTCTGGATTTGTTAATATTTGTTCTGTTTTTGTGGCAGTCTTACAAAATAGATTCTGATACTCCCACTGTGTTAAGGATTGACCTGCAACCTCTTGGTAGCCATTAGGGTTTGGCAAAATGGACTTGCTGAACTAGTTCCAATCACTAATACTTTTCCCGTGAATCTGCTACTATAACCTATTGTTATATATTTTTTTAGGAATGTTTCACAAGAAATGGCTGAAGCTATTCATAGTGTAGTAACTGCATGTGGAATGATAAAAGCTAGGACTGCTCCACCAGGAGTCCTCAGAACACATCGAACTTTAGACAGTTTTACTCCATCATCCGTTTTCTCAAGCCAAGTAGATTCTCTAAATTCTGGGATCACTGGAATTTCTCTCGCTACAACGTCATCTGCCTTTACTCTACCAGCTGGTAAAATATGTTAATAATTTGTTATTATAGCTTGTGATTATATGAGGAGATATGTTTATTTGATTTGTATACCCTTTATATTTTCCACTTAATAACTTCGTAACTTAACTCTTTCTTACCAAAATGGTATCATATAGACTTCTGTTGGTTATAAGCTATCTGTTTGTTCTTTTATCTCAAAGTGGCAAAAATAAACTAAGATTGTTCTTTTCCACTATCCTTCATTTGTATGTGTACTTTTTTAATTGTTCTGTCTTTATTGTTGAAGGTTTGGGTCAGCTTGTTTCTAATCCTGGTTCACCATCGAGACTCATCGCTGCCTCGCAATCTCCAGCATTTCCAATTATGCCTCTTGGAGCGCCGGGGCCTTCTTTAGTACCTCAGGTTGGAATTCCTGCAGCTATGGCTCGGTTACAACTTACTCAGCAACAACAGCCTATTGAAAAAACTAGAATATGTGAGTTATTCTGTTTTGTAGTTCAGAATAGTGGCTTTATATATTTATAGAAAATTTAATCATTCCTTCCAAATTAAGGAAAAATGTGTTTATGAGAATGTAACATTTTCATTTATCTTCAAAATTTTTA
Source organism: Euschistus heros (assembly GCA_003667255.2). Taxonomy (NCBI): domain Eukaryota; kingdom Metazoa; phylum Arthropoda; class Insecta; order Hemiptera; family Pentatomidae; genus Euschistus; species Euschistus heros. The sequence goes on along the minus strand of RCWM02000022.1, from coordinate 327,275 downwards.
TTGTTGAAATTTTTTCTAAATAACCTTTTGTTGTTGGTACATGTTCTGTCATAAACAATTTGAGTCTATAATCAGTATAGTGAAACTCCTTTTATCTGGATTAATTTGGGCCGAAATTGATCCGGATACCTAAAAATCTGGATAATCAGATTTAGGGTATTGAAATATAAAATACAGACATATCTAATGTTTTAACTATTTATTTTATTAAATTATTAAAAATGTGGCTGTTTATTTATGTAACAACCAAGTTTATTTAACATATCGGAAATCTAGGATGTTCTAGAATGGACTGTTTTTTGGACACAGTTAATACGTGTTTTCTTTTAGGTGCCATAACTCTTTAAGTTTATAAAGATATAAACCAGAATCATATACTGGCAATGGTTAATTATTATTAAATTGCTATTTTATATGAAGTATTTTTTCATTATGTTTTAAATTAATATAGTAGATAGCTTATGATTATAATTGAAGGGTTTGGTGGTAGAATGGGTTATATAACAAACCATAATTTTGAGTAATTTATGTTTAAAGATATGTTTTTACATTTTCCTTCATCTTCTTCATATCTCTTTCTTGTTGTTTTGAAGTAAACAGATTTTGCTACCTTCTGCACTTTTGCATATAAATCCTTTTTCCGATGAACTAGAATGTATTTTTTTAAAAATGTGGATGCCCCTTCTCCACCGAACCCTTCAATATCTGATATCTAATCTTTGCTGTACCTTGGTTAAATTTTGTTTAATTTAGTCAAGTAAAATTATGACAAATCTCTCACTATATTGTCCATTTATATTTACTTTTGCTTTATTTGAAGTTCCAAAAGACATTGAAGACGAAGCTAATAGTTACTTTCAAAGGATTTATAACCACCCTCCTCATCCCACTATATCCATTGATGAAGTTTTAGACATGCTAAAAAAGTTCATGGAATCTCCAAAGCAGAGAGAACGGGTATGTACTCATAAAACTAATTCCTTGATGCAATTTTCTGTTTTTAATATTCTGATGTATTCTTTCTACTCACAAAAAGTTTTAAGTATTATTTGGAATTTGTATTGAAACAATGTATTTATATTAGATAGCAATAAGTGTTATCTTCATTTAGGAGTCTTGTGTTTATAGGAAATTTATTTTCTATTTTAAATCAATGTTATGTGTACCATTAACATAATATCAATATTAATTTGTGTTGTAATTTACTATTAGTTAATGCCATCCTGAATAATTTGTCCATAGTTTGATTATCTTAGCATCTAAAGTAGCTGTTTCAAATTAAATTTATGTTCTGTGTTGTGGTGTGAAACATCATGAGCTGAAATATTTATAAAATTAAAAGAATAATTAAAATTTTATTTATCCTAGGACTGACCTTCCATTAAAATAATTATAGGGCCATGATTGAACAACTCAAGTAGTTAAGGCCAGAACACGACATTTTCATTATTAATTTTGTTAAAGATCTACTAACTCGTTCTTCATTTTAACTATCAAATTTAGCCATTTAAAAATGTCTTTTTCTCATTTAATATAACAAATAACATGTAATTAAAGCTATATTATTCTGTTTTTATTAGTTTAAAATTATTATTGATTTAATTGTCCCAATTTGGACACAATATGTTCTAATTTAATTAACTTTATTATTTAAATTTTAAATTGTTTTTATATGAAGGAAGGGTTCTTGCTAATATGTTAAAGGTAATTTGGCTAAAGACATCACGTGAAAAATAAAACAGACTTATTTTTTGTTTTTTATCTTTTGTGATTGATCTAGGACTGATGCACATTGTAGCAAACTCTTATATTTGAATTTATTTGTAATGCGGAGGAATTATTTTTAACCACTAAAACAATTTTTCTACACTTCTGGTACTGGTGATATTCACATTCAATTCTTTGCATTTGTATTGATGAATTGTATGGATGTTGGGATGGATTGCCAGATAATAATCGCAACTGCAGAGGTCATGGAAAGATAAATTCAATTCTGTCACATTGTAAAATTTTAGTTGTCTCCATCATAGCTGGGGGAAAAAAAAAAAAAAAAAAAAAAAAAAAAAAAAAAACTTTATCTGCAACATTATTTTTAATTTGTAAGCAAGATAATTTACTAAATCCCATTACTTAAAGGCAAAACTTAATATAAAAGTAGACTATATAGAATGTAGTTTTATCAAAAGAAAAATAATAACCAAATTTTCCTTACTTCTTCTAAGCACTTGACTTTTAAGTTCCTGGGCCCAAGTTTGAAGGCAGAAAATTTGTTTTCTGTTAATTCGGCCATAACTCAACTTTGATGTTAGGAGACCCTCTTGAGCCAAACCAAGCTGTATAAAATGGTTACCCTTAATTGGGGGGGGGGCCCTAGTGGTTGTGTGTGATTTTGGCTAAATCTCTTTTTTTTTACTTTACAATTTGTCAAGATTAACGTATAAAACTAAATGGAATAAATTAATATCATGTATAGTAATCCAAATTACTTAAGGTGAACAAAAATTAAAACTTTGGCTATTACTTATTTCACCGATGAATTTTCAGCCAATAAATGATTTATTTATTAATTAAAAAAACTGAACAAAATTTAGGTATTTTGATCGACAGGTTATTATATATTGATAGTTGGGAAAATAAGGTAGGGAGTAAGACTAAAAAGAAGTGCATATAGGGTGATGATAGTAAATAGTGAGCTAGTGTTTCATCCTTCTTCTTCAGAGCTTGCAGCAAGATATACTCACAGGCAATTTCTTCCTATGTTCTATGTGCTACATTTAAGCAACAAGCATTTCTGGAAAGAGGTCGCTCATCCAACTGGTTACCACACTTGAATCTGCTTATGTTTGAATATTTATTCCACATTCTTTAGCCCACTGAGCTACCTAGTACAAAACAACCTAATAAAACAGAAATAAAGTACCTATAATTAGTAATTGCTACTTTCTTGGTACTTGAAATTGCAGATTAGATGACAATAAATAATAGGTGTCTTGAAGAAGGGCGGCTATCACAATTTTTCAAAAGTTTTTTATTTATTAAGATTAAAGATATGTATTGGTCCGAGCCACTGGTTTCTTATTTGCGCTAAAAACTCCCACATAGACATCTAGTGGAATAATAATTATGTTGTTATATATTTTATGTAGCTATATGCTAAAGTTTTTTTAATAAATTTATTTTATTTTCAGGATGTATTCTATTGCATGTTGCGAAACCTTTTTGAGGAGTACAAATTTTTCCCACAGTATCCGGAGAAGGAATTGTTCATTACTGCCCAACTTTTTGGGGGTATCATAGAGCGAGGACTCGTGTCGTATGTTATCACTTTTTATTGTTTTATCATGAAATTATTTATAATTTCAGTTAAAATTCCTCACTTAAAATTAAAATATTTGTAAAAATTAAGTTTATCCATTTAGTTAAATATTTGTCTATATTTTCTAGTGACTATCGAGAACTAGGAATGGCTTTGAGGTATGTTCTTGATGCTCTCCGGAAACCACATGATAGTAAGATGTTTTATTTTGGTATCGCTGCCTTAGATCGTTTCAAATCTAGACTCAAAGAATACCATAAGTACTGTGAACACATTGCGAGCATTCCACACTTCTCACAGTTCCCGCAGCATCTAATTGAAGCAAGTATTCTTATATTAGACATTTAAATTTACTTATGTGGTCTAGTTAGCACTTTGCTGTAGATTTAATATGTGATCAATAGTAAACACACATATAATAAACAAAATTACAAAAATTACTGAATAGACATTGTGACCAATTTATTTGTGTTGTGGGGTCCAAGGATACTTTTTTTTCTTTTATAAAACGAAATATCTTCCACTTAACTTCTCATCAATATGTGTATTTACAATATTTACAAATCTAGGAAGGCAATCTTAACGGGAAACATCTGATGTATAACATCAACTAAAATAATAAACCAAATCATTAATATTTATACAAACTTATTTACCCTATTCTATAAAATATAATACAATAAACTGTTAATTAATATTAGAATGCTTACCGCTGGTTTAAATATTTAAGTAAACATAAAGTGATCTGTCTATACACTGATTTGTTCTGCAGCAGAGACGGTACGGAAGTAACTTCTTCCTTGATGGGCCACCCACAGCGCTAGCGGCGGCCAATGCCTTACGAATCTAGGCTTACGAAGAGCTTAGCAGCTGAACAAGCCGTTACACACCTCCCTCCAGCTGTTAAATTCGTTCGGAAGGACGAAATAATTTAAGTTTTGATAGATGCCATAAACCTGCCAGTTTTCGTGCATTATCCTTCTACTTGCAAGATCCACCAGTAGTAACGAAATCGACATTATAGGGGCCTTTGTATTTGGGATTTGGGATCCAATTTATCTATAGCTGAAGACAGTTAAAAAGACTTCTTGAGAACTAAATCTCCACGCCTGAAGCGGTCTGGTCAACGTCTCATATTATATCTGCGACTCTGTGATAAGCTGGCATTCAAGGTGTTTTGTTCCGCTAAAGGTTACATCCTAGAAGACCACCTCATGATAAACGATTAAGATACATGGGGCAGGATTGTCATACCCATGCTTGGTTGGTGTGAGTTCCCTCCAGTAGTCTGACGGGCCTCAAATACCCGAGGGATACGGATAATTGCCTGAGAGACTCGGGCCAACATGGCTTTCCTTGGAGGATGGTCACCCATCCAAGTGCTGACCATGCTTAACTGCCTTGAACTTTGATTATCTATTTCAAAAATCTTAGGCCATTCAGCCATATGCCCCCCTATATCCAGATTATATATGTGTGTGTATATATTTAATTTTGTATTCTTCATTTTACTAGAATTTTATTTTATAGTATAGTAGAACGTCGATTATTCGAATGTTAAATTCTTCTTTTCTTAAATGTAATCCAAATTAAATTTATCATATAATTATTTAAAATGTGACATTGTTAAAATATGATGTGATGGGAATAAGAAATAATAATTTCCCATATACTGCAAAAAATTAACTTCAAACTTCCAAACTTACATATATTTTTTAATGAGATCTGCATACCAAATTGGATCATTTTCATTTGCTCCACTGAATCCCTTTGTATTCATTTAGTTGGTAATAAATAGTTCACTTTTGGTTTTAAATAGTTTTTTGTAAGGAATACATCGCATTAGTGATAACTTTTTGTTTTAAAATTACAGCTAGTCAACAAAATGGAAATCATTACATGGCTAAAGAAAGGTGAATCGGATCAGGCATTAGCTATCGAGTTCGGGATTGGTAAATTAACACGGGAATTAAAAATATGTATATATATAATTTTTTTAAAACTGATTTCGGTTATCCGAATTTTTGATTATCTTAACTAACCTCGACAACATTAGTTCGAATAACCAACGCTCTACTGTAATTGATTTCTTTGATCCACCATTGGCACAGCCAGACAAATGTACTATAATAAAGATAATTTTTCATATTTCATACAATCAATTGAGCCAAATCAATAATAAACCACCTTAATATGATTATAAGTTAAATACTAAATCATATATTAAATTGCTACACATATTATTGTATTATATTTTATAAAAAAGGGTAAATAAGTTTGTATAAATATTAATGATTTGGTTTATTATTTTAGTTGATGTTATACATCAGATGTTTCCCGTTAAGATTGCCTTCCTAGATTTGTAAATACACATATTGATGAGAAGTTAAGTGGAAGATATTTACCTTACCTCCTGCGCCTTCATTGCTAGAGGGCTGAACGTACTAGCGTCCACATTCCCCGAGCCGAGGTCCACATTTATTCCTCCCACTTCTTGAGTCAGCGAGAGCATTAGTGAGCTCACTGACTCCTCATGCAATATGCCCAGGTCTGGGCCTGGAACAGATTCAGTTATTTCCGAGGATGAATGTTCATCCTCGGACGAGTTATTAATAGTTTTAGGATTATTAGTTATTTTATTAAATGGGTGCATTTTGTTCCCACGAGTATGGGAACGTTTAAATTACACTACAGGTAAGCCCCCTATCCCTGCAGCAGGTTATGTAGGCTTCCCTACTGCCTTGGGGTGTCGCCTGGTGCCCTAAGTGGGTCGATAAGAGACAGTATATATCCACCCTTTGCCAATCAGTTTCAGCTCGAGCTCCCTCCCCCTGACTTGGGTGACCTACAGGCCCCTGACGATTGTCAGAGACCCTGCCTCTGTCGTTTGTGAATCCCATCGGATTCTCCTGGGGGCACTGCATGGAGGTGACAGGAGGCGTTGATAGGAATAAGGAGAACTGGAATCTTGCTTACAGTGAGTAGGGCACTATTGCTCGCTCTATTCGTTTAGAGGTCAGGAGATCCCCGCACCTGTTCTCTAGTTCTCCCGTTCATATTAGGCATAGGATAGGAATCTTTAGAAGTGATCTGATTAACTTTTCGAAAATCGATACAGCAACGATAACCTGCGCCTTTGCGTACCATGACTACTGGTGACGACCACAGTGATTGGCAAGGCTCTACAAGACCATCCCTCAACATACGATCCAATTCCTTGTGCATTGCATCAAGAACTTTAGGCGAATAATGGTAGGGGTGCTGCTTGATAGGTTAGGTTACCTCAACATCTATTTTATGAGTTATACATGTTGTTGACCCCGGGGAATCCTGAAGCACTTGCAAGCCTTCACTAACTCTCCTTTCCAAAGAATGAAGTGGACTAACATTGCATGAGTTTGAAGTATCAAGACCCAATTGGGAATCATCTCGACGAAATGAATAGATAGTTTTGGGTTCATCTTCAAACCACCCAACTGCCTTTAGCAAATTCGTGCAGGAATTCGCTTTCACCAAAAATTCCAAGCCAAATAAAAACTTAAATGGAAGTGAAGCAAGAATGTAAAGAGTTACATAAAAGGACCGGCCTCCTATGATGACAGGTACATAAAATCGTTCTCTAACTATACTTGAGCTTCCATTAGCGACAAAAATCGTAAACTCTGGTATTAGCTCAATCATGTATCCCATTCTCATTAAAATCTCTATTCCCTCCGGTCCAACATAAGGTGTTCAGGAACCGGGATCAAACAGAGCCAATAAGTCAGGTTCTATTTTACTGTGTGACTTGTCTATTTTAAAGTGAATAAATAACTGTTTAGACAAGGGACTAATCTGTTTTGATAAAGATAGCAAATGTGATAAGGTAGGTTTTTCTTCAGGATGCGTTACAATACCAGATGATCCAAGATAGGAGGCAGAGGTCTTATTACCATTGAGAGAGGATATGATATTTGATGGGTCAGCAGTGACAGTGGGAACAGGGTTGACCCTTACTTCTGGTTCCCTTACCATTTTCCCGAAGTGCATTTAGGACAGGCATATAGAGACACTCCTTGGTTACTGCAACGGTAGCAAAATAATTTCCGAGGAAGCGAGCATTTAGAGTAAACATGAGGCCCACCGCAGTTCCAACCTGTACCACTTACAACCCATGAAGGGTCTCGGGTTCAGTACTTAGGTAGGCTGCACTGTTTCTAAGCCAACGGTTGTGAAAGGAGGTGATTTGGCCAGAATTCACGCTCAACCGCCAGGTTTTTTCCCCAATTAAGGGTCCCCTCTTTTTAAGAGGCTGGGTATGCCCCAGGAGGGTCTCCCGACCTCGAATTCGATCTACGACCGAAATGACAGAATATAAATTTTCTGCCGTCGGTCGGACTCGAACTCGGGCCCGGGAGCATGGTAGTCAAGCGCCTTACTCACTGAGCTACCGCGCCTCCCCACCGCAGTTCCATCAAGCTAATTTCCTAGTAGATCCTTCAGTTTCATCGCACTGTACTGCTCTTTTCTCTTTCTTCTCAAGAGCTTCGTTTGTTTGTCCAATGAGCATGATCTCTGGACATGTTTTGGAATACTACTACGGTTATTTTGGTTAAATAAGTCAGTCTCACGAGAATTTAATGGTATAAAGCTAACAGAACCGTGATCTTCCCGCCGATTTGACCAAATAGTATTTTTCGTAGAAGTTGCAGTACGGGATTTCTCTCTTGAGCTTGACCGTTCTTGACCCATTTCCTTAGCCATCATATCGCAAACTTGGGTTCACTCCATAACAAAATCCATTAATTCATGGTAAGTGGGGATATCCTTTGATTTTCTCCGCTCTGGTCACTGGATCTAAATTCGATAGAGGTATATACAGCACAGAAGTTGTTCTCATGAGTGCTTAAGACTTTTTGAAGATTGGTAGATGAGGAGCTGGTTAATGGGCTAAAATCCATTATTCTATTAAAATAAAATCTAGCAAGTCGCCTTTTGTTTTGGTATCGTGATACCAAAGCATCGTAGGCCAGAATATAATTAGTCTCTTCAAGCACAAATCCAGATATTAACGATAAAGCTTCATCCCTCAAGCTGCACCTTTAGTAATGAAATTTTCTTATAGTTGGTATGGAAGGTTCGTAATGGACCATTGAATTAAAAAGGGTGAAAAACTCGTTCCATTCTTCTAATTCCCCTTAAATATCGGTAAATTTATTTCCGGAAGCTCCTGAGCAACTGGATGGGATGACAAGTGGTGGGGAAAACGGCTGCTTTTTCTTCCTTAGGAACACTAGTGCTAACAGCTATAAAGTAATTAGCTTTAGCCATGTCAACTATTTCGAAAAATGAGTTCTGTACGGCAGTAGTTTCTAATTTTTCCTTCTTATCTTAAACAGTAGCGTTAAAAATTCTAATTTGAGATTGAAGCTCTTCAAATTTGACTTCATATTTAACTAATCTGTCATAGACGGGCTTAAAACTGGCTACTGTTTCATTATCCAGAATTTGGGATTTATCAAAAATAGTCTGAACCGCCGCAAAAACATCCTCTTTTTCCGCCAAAAGAATTTTGTGATCGCCCATGACTATTCATATACAAGTAAAATAATAAACCCAAAGCGAAAAGTAAAATAAGTGCAAAAATGTAAACGTGGTATCTAAGACAAAATCAAAGAAAAAACGAAATCTAGAAGAAAAATTATTTCCAAAGAACAAATAAATAAAAACATCTTAAATATCGGAGATGTTAAGAAAAGAAAATCAAATTTAATCCTGGTAAGCATCCTTTACAAAAAAATTAATTTTAGAATTTTAAAATTAAATAATATTTAGCTGCACAATAACTTTTTAAAGTATGCTTAAAATAATATATATATGCTTTAAACAGATAATATTTAAAATATTATTTTTTTAAAAATATTTGTGATATCAAAAATTAAATCAAATTTGATGAAATAAGAACTTAGTGACATAAAATGATGAAAGTTTAGGATATTATTACAAAATAGGAATAAATTATTTACAAGTAAAGAAAATCCTTAATTCCTAATAATATATACAACGCTCAAAAGCTATCAATATCCTCGTAAAATACGTAAAGTATATTTTATAGATCAAAGTAGATACATTTATATATATAGATAGAGACATTTTAAAAACAAAAATATATACTTAAAGTTCATACAGCATTTATAATATTTGCCAACAAATTAACTTTAAATTTTACTTTAATTTTCTACGTTAGGTTCCAATAAAATGTTAAAAGTTTATTTTTCGATAAAAGATAAAACGATGAAAATAAATAAAAAAATTTTAACCACTAATAGGGTGTATGAATGCATAATATTAAATAGCTAATAGTCTCTTTAATTGTCTTGAGTCATTTGTTGCCATAGCTACGCGTAACAATCAACCGTTCTATCAACTTAACTCTGCATTGTCCTTTAAATCTCACTTTTCTAAATCTTCTTTTTACAAGTATTTCTATTCTAATAAATACCTTATTTATCCTTTTTTCTATTAGAGTCCTTGTTTGGGCACCATAATATATGTGACCAATTTATTTGTGTTGTGGTCCAAGGGTACTTTTTTTTTTTTTTTTTTTTTTTATAAAACAAAATGATATCTTCCACTTAACTTCTCATCAATATGTGTATTTACAATATTTACAAATCTAGGAAGGCAATCTTAGCGGGAAACATCTGAGGAATTACATCAACTAAAATAATAAACCAAATCATTAATATTTATACAAACTTATTTACCCTATTCTATAAAATATAATACAATAAACTGTTAATTAATATTAGAATGCTTACCGCTGGGTTAAGTATTTAGTAAACATAAAGTGATCTGTCTATACACTGATTTGTTCTGCAGCAGAGACGGTACGGAAGTAACTTCTTCCTTGATAGGCCACCCCACAGCGCTAGCGGCGGCCAATGCCTTACGACTCTAGGCTTACGAAGAGCTTAACAGCTGAACAAGCCGTTACAATGTAAAGGAAATAAAACAAATTATGAACAGTTTCTTCAGATTTGTTATTTGAGGTGTTCCCATGTTTCACAGCTTTACACTGAAATTCATAGACATGATTTCCGGGGTATATTTCTTTATCATGTTGTTACTTATCATCATCTGTCTTATATTGACAATCTCCTGAAATTCAAGAGCTCCATCCAATCCCAACCCACAAGATCACATTCTTTTGACCTTTATATTCATTTCCAAATAACAGCACCATTCCAGCATTCCTTTATTTTGTCCATTCCACCACCCTCTGGAATTACTTCCCTCCTAAAATCAGTTTCCTACCCTAGGCTCATTCAAAACTCTCCAATTCCAACACCTGGTCACAATTCAGTCTGGCGCTCACTAACAGGGAAATTATTTAGGATTATTCTGTTCAGTTTGCAGAAATTCATTTGCCGATACTAATCTAATTAAGTTCATTTTTCATTTCTTTCATTTATATGTTGTTGTTTTTCTTTTTGGTTGTCACCAGTGTTGGGCATATTTATATTCGTAAATACGAATACGAATATATTCACACAGAGTATACCTATAAATATGAATACAAATATATTCGTATTCACATGTGTGAATATAAATATATTCGTATTCACATCTATGAATATAAATAATTGTATTCATACGCATAAACTGTGAATACAGTTGTATTTACACGTTTTGAGTATGAATACAATTGTATTTACACGTCTCTAGTGTGAATACAGATGTATTTACACGTCTCGAGTGTGAATACAGATGTATTTACACGTCTCGAGTGTGAATACAGATGTATTTACACATCTTGAGTGTGAATACAGTTGTATTTACACGCCCTAGTGTGAATACAGTAGTATTTATACATAATAATGCTGATAACAGTTTATTTTAAAGTATAAATTGCGAATTCAGTCGTATTCACTTGTATAATGTGTGAAAACAATAGTATTTATAGGAACAAATTCTGATAACAGTTATATTATCATATATAAATTGTTAATAAAGTTGTATCCACTCGGCTCGAGAGTAAATACATTTGTATTTACACAGCTCGAGTATGAATACAGTAGTATTTATATGTAATAATTCTGATAACAGTTGTATTTTTATGTAGAAATTGCGAATTCACTTGTATTCACTCATAAAATGTGTGAATACAGTAGGATTTATATGTAATAATTTTGATAACAGTTGTATTTTTATGTAGAAATTGCGAATTCAGTTGTATTCACTCGTAAAATGTTTGAATACAGTAGTATTTATATGTAATAACTTCTGATAACAGTTTGTATTTTCATGTAGAAATTGCGAATTCAGTTGTATTCACTCGTAAAATGTGTGAAATACAGATAGTATATTTTTATATGTAATTCAATTAAAATGATAATACATTTATTTATTTTAATGCAGAATGTAGAAATGCGAATTCAGTTGTATTCACTCGTAAAATGTGTGAATACAGTAGTATTTATATGTAATAATTTTGATAAAAGTTGTATTTTTATGTAGAAATTGCGAATTCAGTTGTATTCACTCGTAAAATGTGTGAATACAGTAGGATTTATATGTAATAATTTTGATAACATTTGTATTTTCATGTAAAAATTGCGAATTCAGTTGTATTCACTCGTAAAAATTGTGAATACAGTAGTATTTATATGTAATAATTTTGATAAAAGTTGTATTTTTATGTAGAAATTGCGAATTCAGTTGTATTCACTCGTAAAATGTGTGAATACAGTAGGATTTATATGTAATAATTTTGATAACAGTTGTATTTTTATGTAGAAATTGCGAATTCAGTTGTATTCACTCGTAAAATGTGTGAATACAGTAGTATTTATATGTAATAATTTTGATAACAGTTGTATTTTCATGTAAAATGTGAATTCAGTTGTATTCACTCGTAAAATGTGTGAATACAGTAGTATTTATATGTAATAATTCTGATAACATTTGTATTTTCATGCAGAAATTGCGAATTCAGTTGTATTCACTCGTAAAATGTGTGAATACAGTAGTATTTATATGTAATAATTTTGATAAAAGTTGTATTTTTATGTAGAAATTGCGAATTCAGTTGTATTCACTCGTAAAATGTGTGAATACAGTAGGATTTATATGTAATAATTTTGATAACAGTTGTATTTTTCATGCAGAAATTGCGAATTCAGTTGTATTCACTCGTAAAATGTGTGAATACAGTAGTATTTATATGTAATAATTTTGATAAAAGTTGTATTTTTATGTAGAAATTGCGAATTCAGTTGTATTCACTCGTAAAATGTGTGAATACAGTAGGATTTATATGTAATACTTTTGATAACAGTTGTATTTTTATGTAGAAATTGTGAATTCAGTTGTATTCACTCGTAAAATGTGTGAATACAGTAGTATTTATATGTAATAATAAAAGCAGTTGTATTACCTCGTAGAAATAGCGGATACAATTTTATTCACTTGGAGAAAGTGTGACTACAGTTTTATTTGCACAGCTCGAGTGTGAATACAGTAGTATCTACACCTATAGATTCTGATATCAGTTATATTCTTATGTAAGTAGTGAATAAAGTTGTATTCTCTTGTATAAAGTGCGAATACAGTTGTATTTACATGTATAAGCTCTTTTCTATTTTGTATATAAAAATGTGGATATAGTTGTATTCACACGTGTATGAGTATGGTGATTGGTATGAGTGGGGGAAATCTGTGCGAACCATTATCATAACGCCGCCACCTGCCCTGTTTCGATCTTTACGGTAAAATTTGTAGCCTGGAACTGAAAAACGTGTCATGACGTAATAAACGTGTTTCACTTATTGAGATACAAATGTTGCCGGTTATCAAAAAGAAACTGCTTAAACTCAACTTTTTTTTGCTCGTATTAATTGGGCATTCCACATCATTATTTTTATATTTTGTTTCTGGCTATTCATTTTGAACAAAAAATAAAGAAATAAAATCATAAAATATTTTTAATCCACTTAAACGGACATTTACGTAAAAGAAGGTTTTGAGAATTAAAATTAACGAACGGAATGTTTTTGCTTGGGAATTATGAAAATATTTACGTGTGTTAACTGTAAATAAATACAAGATATTAGGTGATTGAAGTTGACCTAGTGCGGTTATTATTCTGATAGTAGTATGGTTCGATAGTATTATTATTGAAAACATTTTTTTTTGTATGAGTGCCTAAAGGGGGCCAGTTTCGGAATTATAGCTGCTAAAGATTACTGTGAGTATTATTATACATAACAATCATATACGATATAATTTATAGTCTTACACAAATATATTTATAATTTTATTATTTATGTCCATCAATCCAGAAATGAAAGTAATCTTTCTACTAATATTAGTACTTAGACATACTATCTTCCGCTGATTTTATTTTATTCATTATTTCTTTGAATTTTACCATTATGTTGCTTAAGTTAAACATACTAAAAATGTTTTTAATTTCTTTAAAACAATCTAATATTGAAGATTTGTTAAGGGAAGAATTTGACATTACCTTGTTCTGTTACGGAAATGTATTTTTGAGCCATTTAGAGTCAGCCTTCGGTAGAGATGGAAAATCATTTGTTTTTGGCTTGAATATTTTCCTGTCCGCTGGTTTTATAGAGGGTCGCTGCTTACTTAGCTGTAGTTGCTGATTTCTGATATAAACAGGGCATTTATCATAATTTAAAAATGTTACTCTTTGCAATTGCAGCATTTTGGGAGAAAACCATCTGCCAAAATGAATGGGCATAGTTTTGTTAAATTTTCTTCAGCGCATTTTAGGCATCTCAGTTTTTTATTACAATTTCTGGCTACGTGGTTGTAATCTTGACATAAGTAGCATTGGGTAATTGTTTTTTTTTGCTATTGTATTTTCCCATTGAATGTCTGCATTTTTACAATATTTAATGTGGTTTAATTTAGAAACTTGTGCTTTATCTTCTATTGATAAGGGTAGTTTAATGTTATCACCTTCAATCTTCTTAACCATAGGATATATTTTATAAATTTCTAACCCTTGGCATTTCAAGTCCGTTATGATTTCATCTATTGGGAAGTCAGAAGTTTTGGAGTATAGTTGTGGAAATTTAAATTTTTTAATTTTAATTCAGTTTGGATATTTTTAAAATCTTCTTCGTTGTACAAATAAAAGATAGATTTATTTCCACTGTATTTAATGTTACTTCTTTAATTTTGGTTTTTAAGTTATTTATTATCTCTTTGTGGTAGTAATTTATTGCTTATCGTATGTTTATAGGTTTATTCTCAATATGTACACTGTAAGATGAGGTTGGATTCCCTACCTGCTAATTACAAAATAAAACCAACTTCAATTTGTAATAATAGTTTATTTGAGTTTTAGCAAATTTAACAGAATACCTCAAAAAATAGTCAATAATAACAAAAAGAAAATATAACTTGTAAAAAACAAAACAAAAAAAAGACAACAAACAAAAACGAACTGGAATTATCTTTATTTCAGCGTTCTTGCCTTATTGATTATTGCTGCTGAGAACAACATTTCTACCTGAAAAATAATACGTAGTTAAAATGTATTTTTTTTTAATAAGGTCTTTTAAATGTCCATTTTTTTTTTTCACTATGCACTTACAATTATGAATTGTTTGATGCTCGCAATACAACGCGCTGTTCAAATTTTTCGTCACTAAGACGATTAGATTTTGGTAGATTTATCATTGTGGCATAGGAAAAAAGCCTTTCTACCTGAAATATAAAATGGAATTATTAGCAATTCAGAACTTATTGACAAATTGAACAAAAAATGTGAAGTTTTATTACCTGTGCACTTGATGGTAGTGGTGTGTTAAATCGTCTGAAAATTTGCAATATAGTAGGATATCTACTTAGCATTTCACAGCCAGTGTGATGGTCGTTGAAATATTGAACCATAATAGATCCTGCTTCAATTTTCCGATTGTCCTGAGTCTCATTGGAAGGGTTTTCGGGTTCCTCTCCAAAGTCAAAAAAATCATCGTCTGAAGACTCTGTTTCCATCGGAACATTTTCATTTCCTCCAATCGTATCGTCCACTAAATGTTTATATATAATATTTTGGAATTGGAGCATCAATTTCTCTTGATGCAAACTTTGAATACATGAAAACCATGTCACTAATGATCTTGGACTTTCAAAAAACATTTATGATATTTTGAGCGATCAGGAAGAGGAAATCCAAAAGAATGCTTAGATCAAGCTAATAAGAAACCAGAATAATAATAAGAAATTCGATTGTCCTAACAGATTGTTGTAACAGATTCAAAAATTATAAATGCTCACTGAGAATTTAAATAAGAATGTAAAAAATCATTATTCTTCAAAATACAAAGGCGATAGAATGCTAATCTAAACTTCAACTAAAGATTTTAATACTTTAAAATATTTATATCAGAGAACAAAGTTGAATACCACACCTGCACTTTACATGAAGATAAAACTCATTCATTTGAGAGATCTTTATCAGCGTGAAGTGATCTAGTTACAATTGTATTCATACTCAAAAACGTGTAAATACAACATTCACAGTTTATGCGTATGAATACAATTATTTATATTCATAGATGTGAATACGAATATATTTATATTCACACATGTGAATACGAATATATTTGTATTCATATTTATAGGTATACTCTGTGTGAACTAATGATCTTGGAGATCTTGCAATCATTAATTGCTGGCACAAGCACAGACAGCCTTGAGGGGTAACTTGTCTCATGTTACTGTGAACAGCAGCAGGCTACCCATAGCTCGATTGTATGTCCCTTTAGATCCAGTTCGCCAGCATCCTTCCCATGGAAACACTTTCATGATTGCTGAGGTTCAGCAGACCTACTTTCACCTATATATCTTTCCTGGAAACAGACAAGGAGGCAGTTTTACATACTAAACCAAACCCACTTCACGATATTTGTTTAAGATACACGGGTTAGGACTGTTGCGGTTTTCATTTTGTTCCAAAAACTACATACTTTATTTTAACTTGTCTTTAAATAGTTATCATTATTATATACCATTTGATAATATATAATATTAATCATTATTTCTTGCAAGTATAATGAATTAGTCAATGCATTTGTTTTTAATTCCTATAGAAAATTGGAATCTGTCATTTTTTGCTAGGCTGTACTTAATTAGTTATTATGTTTTATATTAAAATATATTTGTTTAATTCTCTTAATTTTTACTTTTAGTACATAGAATATGGTATACAATCTGAAGAGCCACCAGGAAGACCTCAGGGTCCAATTTTGCCTGGAGGTATAACAGCTGTAACTACGGCTTACAAAACCTTAACACAAACTACCTGCACAACTACTACAACAGTTGCTGTTACAAAGGCATCTACCACATCAGTAATTTCTTCTAGAGTAAGTTTATCATAATCTATTTGATCTTTTTCTTAGACTTAAGAGTCCGACCTCAGTATAGATCTACCCTTTGGTTGCTGGCTGCTTTTGTTGGGTATGCAGAGGTGAGTATTCTATGCTTAAATATAAGAAAACCTTGTCAACAACAATATTTATTTCATTATATTTTAACTTACAGTCTATTTAGGAAATTTTACCTCTAGAATAAGCTGTATACATGGCATTGCATAAATATTGTGTATTGGAATGAACTATGATCTTGACATAATGGAAATTTGTTCTATGAGATTTAATAATTCTCATTGCAAAGACAATTCACATTTTTGTCTTCTAATGAACAGTGTTTTTAGATGGAAACATTTTTATTTTATTTTTTTTTTAAGTTCAAGGCTATTTAATTTTTATATGTGGTCCTTAATAGTATGAACTAATAACAATGCAGCTTTAACATCCTGAAGGCCTATTCCACTTGCATTAGTTGCCTTCATTTCTCTCTCCATTTATAGTCCAGTAAAATAAGGCTCCAAAAGGCCGTTTTCAAGAAAAAACTGCGGAACTTTTATTCTCAACGGATCTTTATGTTTTTTGGGGTGATGAATCCAAATCTGAAGTTTTCTACCATGTCAACCATCGGCTTCATATTCAAAATCGCTGAAAACCGCCAAAAAAAACGTTATTTTTATCTATGACACGATAATAAAGCTTTTTTCGAAGAAAGTCTTCAAATATTAATTGTAGCTGGAACTAGTACCTACATAATGAAAATAAGAAATTCGAAGTCGGACCATTTTTCGCGAAGTTACGTTATTGGGAAAAAATGGAGAAATTGACCAACTTGCCGTCAGTCCCACAGCTCTGCGAAAACACGTTTGTCATACTCTGTTGGCTCTGAAACTAATTGTCCGATACAACATTACTTTTTTTTCATCTTAAAACTGATTAAATTTACTATAACAATCATTTTTCACTCTAACTCCTCAAATATTTGTTTGGTCCCTAATTTCTTTTTTCTATCTCAAAGCTGATTAAATTCGCTATCAGATGCTATATATGTAAATTATATTAAATCCTGTAAACCACCCAAGCTAGCATGCTAAGTGTGTATGTTTTGGCAAAATATGTAAATTATGACATGTTCAGTAGACTGGTGTGGGTATTTCACGGTGTTAATTACTAGTTACATATGTAAGTGATTTTCAGCGTGATAGCTTGTGTATTTCAAGAATTTTGATTAAAATTTCATATATCAGATCTAATTGTAAATTTAACTACCTTTCAGTTTGAAAAAAAAAACATTTTGAATCGGACAATACTTTCTGAGTTATAATGATTAATGTGCCGAAAACCATGGATTTAACAACAGTACGGGTTTTTAGGCGTCTGGGATATTATATTATATGGGATGCTGAAAATCACTTACTTTTTTTTGTGGTTTTTAGCGATTTTGAATATGAAGCCAATGGTAGCAAACTTCAGATTCGGATTCAGCTCCCCAAAAAACATGAAGATCCGTTGGGAATAAAAGTTCCGCTGTTTTTTCTTTGGCAAACCCTTATTTTACATTAATAATACCAAGTATGTTACTTAATTCATAACCTCATTTAGTCTCTAATAATAACCTTAGTGTATCCTGTTATTGGACTAGTTTTGTCTGATTCAATATCCAAAGACAGTATTATAGCTTTTGTATATCTTCATATATTCACTGGATCAATTTGTTAAATCAAGGGAAGGCTTTGTTTTTAATATATAAACCCTAATTGTTTCAAAGCATCACACAAATAGTTAACATGGTGTGCAATCTCGTTTGCTGTGCAAGATTCACATTATCACACGCAAGACTCAATAAAAAATGAAATAAAAAGGAAACATGTGAATAAGCTTCATGAATAATCGCAGTATATGTTCTGCTTGTTATTTCTCATATAGCAACTAGCTTAAGCTGATTGCCTTATCACCTCTATCTTTACCTTGAAGCATTTGCCACAATACTATAAGAAATTCTATCAAGTTTATCTGTCATGTCCATAGCAATTCTTATATTTTCCTTCTTATCCAAAGATGTTTCAATTTTTGAGAAATTGCAGATGTTGAAGGTTTACCTTGATATGCAAATTGAGAGCCAAGATGTCTCAATATTTATTACTAGCATCCCCTGTTGCAGCTTCTCCGCTCTCATAAGTAAAGATCTAACATAATTTTTACTAATAATTGGTTTTAATTTTGTATTGATATAATTCTTGTTTTAAGTATGCAATTGAGCATTATTTCTTCAATTATATTTTCACGCCTAGCAGTAATTTTTAACCTGGTTAAATTTGCACTGATCAGTTGTTTGAAGATTACCTAAAAGCATAATTGGGCATCCAATTCATAGTTTTAATACAGGTATGAGTAGGTAATCTAGACGGAAAGAGACTGTTAAGAAACTCTTGCCGACAATGGACTGTATTATGAGTGCTTGCAACTAAAGGCCCATCGATCATAGTTTTACACAATAAAAAACAAAAGATTGACGGTTTAATTTGGTAATAATTTGTATTTGGCAGAAATAATTTTATCGATCTCATCTGGTTGGTTTTTAATTTCTAACCTTAAATGTTTAGGACAGTGTAAGAAACCTCATTTCTGCCACATAATACTGTATATTTAAATTATTTTTACAGTAAACTTTACTATTGTAAACCTTCCTAGAACTGTAAAGATGGTATAGTTACGATTTGGTTCAGATTAGTTTTACTAAAACTCTGCTGCAGAATGGTGCTAGCCAGATATCGTTTGAATTTTAAACTTCACTGGGAGATCCACATGTCACACCACAAATCTATAGCTTTTTTTTTTATCAATTTCTAGCTCTTTATAACACTATATATTTGTAACCTCTCTTAAATGGCGCTTGCACCTATCAGTCAATTTTCAAACTTCACTGTGCACCACATACTTATAGCATTTTAACAACCATTTAGTAGAAAATATGTAAAGTTTATTATTGCTAAACCTTCTTTAAATTATGAGGATGATGTAATTAAAATTTGGTACAGATTGGTTCAGTAGTTTTCGCAGTTAGTGATCACAAATGAAAAATGGCTTGTCTTTTTATATAATAGTACAGATACAGATGATTGCAAGGATAAATTATTTACTTATATGTTGCTTGTCAATTTTCATCTATGATTTAGTTGAAGCCCCATTGTATACCTAGTACCCTTGATAATGTCTATTTTGAAAAACCTATTAATCTGACAAGTAAGACTATGCCTGCCTTTATACCTTTCCATAGAAATTCTGGTAATTAAAGAAAAGCCTTTTATCTGTAGTAACAAGTATAAACTTCATCTGTTCAGCATTTATATTCATTACTATAAGAGCACTGTAGGTAAAAGCTGATAGCTAACATAACTAAAATTTATGAGATTATTAGACTTATCAAGCTATAATCTCAATAGTATTAAACAGGGGTCTCCAAACTACGTCTCACAGCAGAGCATTTGCCCTGAATGAGCACGTGTTTGCCCTTATTTAGTTCAGATGTGTACCGTCTAGCTGAATGGATCAGCCCAATCGGATTGTTGTCGGTAATGCAAAGTGAGCGTGCAGTCGAACACAGTGGCTCACTGTTGTCATTGGGGCGTGGCAGTGTAGTGTGTTTACACATAGGTATAATGGCTTATTGTTGTGATAAGGAAAAAAAATAATAATAATAACTGCTTTATTTACTTAAGCTTTTAATATTTACTTAATATTAACAAGTATTACATGTATAAAATTTAACTTAAGCTTAATTACTAACAAATAGTTGAAATGAATCAGACTACCATTATAAATATATATAAACATTATAACATATAAAATACTAATGAGATTTATGTATTTGTGATTTTCTACTGACAATAGTTTGTAGTTGTGGAACAATTTTACTTGTAACAATTATTAAAAGAGATTTAAGATGCCCATTGGTTAACTTAGATTTGTAAACATTCTTTACGTACTTCATTTTGGAGAATGTTTTTTTACACAAGTATATAGATCCAAAAACAGAAAACCGCCCACGAGTAACTTTATGCAAATTATCAAATTGTGCCAGTGGAAGACTTATAAAATTACAACAAAGATGAGTTTTGATATTTGTTCTTAACCACTACTGTAGATCGATAATTTCAAGTTGAAGTTCTGGAGCTAGTGTTTTAGTGTCAATTTTAAAAGGCATCTTTAATTTTGAAAAGCCTTAATTTTATTCACAAAGTATGTCTAATGATTAGTCTGGACTGTAAAGTATCAAAATTCAAAGTACTCAAAGCTTTGACTAAAAAATCGACAGGAAACTTGATTTTCAGTAGTGTGGTTGAATATTTCACATGTTTTAAAATGTGAATAAAAATCAATACCTGAGCAGTGTCTGACACATCCATTGACTTATCCTAGGCCAGAGAAAACTACTCAATCAAGATGTCCATTTTTGTCAGAAAGTTGTGTTGTTATATTTTTTGCAATTGCTTCTACCCTCCGAGCCACAGTGATATAAACTTTCTTTTTTTAGGGCATATTTCTCCATTGGTGAATCGTTTTCCATGTTTAGCGATTTCAAGAGCCACTCGAAAGCTGACATGAGTTGCAACCTCTTGTCAGTATTGAGTTTCATAAATGTAGATAGCTGCAATTTTAATCCACGCTTGTTTCGTTTCAATATTGTAAAAAAAAATAACAAGTCAAATCAAAATACGGTTACGAAGATGTCTTTTAAACACACACAAACACGCAAAGGAGTTACGCACTACTACTTTAGCATGAGTATAGTGTTTTTCTACACTAATAACTGTCATCTAGAAGTGAGTGGAATACAGATCTTTCTGTATTATTATTCTAGATAGATACTGTATATGATTTGATATTATAGATACTGGCTGAAAAGTTTGTAGACCCCTGTTATAAAATTTAGTATATGAAATATCATGTGCATTCTTTAAAAAGCAATGCTCATATATTCTAAAACAAGAACATAGCTGGTACCCATCTTATGGTCATCCTCTTTGAAAATAGCTTAGGTTGATGGGTGTAGCCCTAGCCTTCAGTTCTCCTGACGATATGAAGAATCTTGCGCTGGGCTGACCAAGCTCTTGTTTATTATTAATTCAGAGTTACAAAGCGAGCTATCAATATTTAGTAGACTAGCTCTCTAGTTCTATTTTGAGATGTGCATAAAAGATAGAAAAAAACAAGTATAATTTGGGATTAAACGTGTTTCTGTTGCTGATCGAATAGACAATTTAATTTTTCAAGTATTCTTTAGTTTTAAGTATTTTTATAAATTTGAAAGTATAGGTATTATATGAGTTAATGTAATGAATATTGAATTTTTTTTGTTTTGTTTTAGCCTTCTATAGCAAATGCGACCAACATTGATACATTACTAGTGGCTACTGAAAAAGAAGAAAAAATGACTGCGCCACCTGAAGCTTTGCAGGATAAAGTTGCTTTTATTTTTAATAATCTAAGTCAGTTGAACCTTCAGACTAAGGTTAGTAATAACCACACCACTTTTCTATTATTTTTTATCTATTTCATTCATTCAATTTATGTTTATTACATTATTGATTTTAATATATTAAAACATTAATCATAATTAATATTTTTCCTCTATGACAAGTCATTGTTTGTTATTTTATGTTTTCTTAATTTAATTGAAAATTTGTTGATGGCTTTAATGATAAAATTGAAATAGCCTCTTTTCTAAAACTTAACAAAATGATTAAGTATGAGACCAGTAAAAACTAATGCATCCTTCAATGGGCTTTACATGTACAGATTTTTTTAGTGGTCATATTAAAAAAATTATTTTGAATATGTTTCATCTGCATTAATATACTCAAAACTTTAATTAATAATAATAATATACTACACAAACTCAATGTAGTCCAGTCAGTATACACATTGTAGAGTGCATGAAATATGCGATAATTTTTAATTTCATAGCTTCGTTAAAAGGTAAATTAAACCTAAATAGTTAGTAATAAACCTACGGAATAGTTAGAAGTTGACACAATAAAAGTCCCCGCCCCTGGGGGTTGAGCTAACGGTGAAGGGGAGGGGAGAAGTTCAATTTTTTTGGTTTTTCGATTATATCTCAAAAACAGTAGACTATAAAATATGTTTCAAATTAACATTAAAGCTAATTAAATTTCCTCTCAAATTGATTCCATATTAATTTGTCATATTTCTAACCATTTTCGAGATATTCGTTATTGAAAATTGGTGATTTTCGGGAAAAAACTAATGTTACCTCACTTTTTGTCAAACTATTGCTTCTAGTACCTTCCACGATCGTTTCTCAGAAAAAATGTCAGAATCAAAATTGTAGAACATTAAATTTACTTTAATGTCATATACAGGGTGAGTATCTCTTAGTGTAAAAAAAAAAATTTCTAAAAGAAGGCATTTCTACCATTCCATGTGGAGTATCGTTAGTTTATTTATCTTTGTTTTGCTGTCGAATAGTGTTGAAAAATAATAGTTTTCCCAATAGATTCATCATTCAATGATTACTAAGATTTGTTACAAAATATCCTACCACAACTTCATCACGATATTCCACCTGAAGTTCGGCAAAATATGATTTTCCAACTCCATGGTGCTCTTCCACATCATTCGAAAGCAATACAAATATAAACCAACGATACTCTACATGGAACTGTAGAAATGCCTTCCCCCTGTAAAAACAGACTCATCTGCCCATAAAATTCATCTCAAAAAGTAAGTAGTATTCTTCAACACAATCTGCATTCAGAAGCTAACAGCAAAATTGAGGTCTATGTTCATTATCATTGGATTTTAAACATTACATTGAAAATCTAATAAAATAAATCCTAAATTATAATAATAAATAAATAAATGTAATAGCTTGGGATCCTCTGATCTGGTGTCACTTTATTGACAGTTTTCCTTTATTTTCTATCTAACAATAATTTTTTTCCTTGTTTTTTATTCCAATGAAGAGTTTATTATGTTTAAAATACACATTTCCATTAAGGGATTAACATAATGTTTTATTTACACAAGTAACTGATTTTTATGCCAAATGAGAACACCATGTTTTTTCGGTTTCAAAAGTGAATTTCTCCATGAAATTGAAACAAAATCATTAATTAACATATCATTCGAAAGCTATTAAGTTTGCAAGTTTTTGTAAGATTTGACATTTTGTGGATAGTTTTTTAAACCTAAGTCCGCTGTTTTCGAGATATAATTGAAAAACACAAAATTGGGACCTTCTCCCCTCCCCCTTACCCTTAGCTCACCTCCCGGAGGCGGGGACTTACAGTATGTTTACCTTCTAACTATTCCTAATGAAGATAGGAAGTCAAAAATGATCGCATATTTCATGCACTCTACACCCCTCATTGACTGGACTAATGGAAAGGAAGAGGGCTCAAAGCTGATTTTAGTAAAGTATATTTGTGATACACCTTCTATCTTAGAACTTTTTTATCCATCCATTGAACCCTAAATATCCGAAATCAGATCTAATCCTCTATGTCATTCTATTCCTTGAACATCAACATTGAATCTTGAGATATCTTCCATTATTTAAGTATACTTAATGGGACTTGTATTATGAACAAATAAATGGTATAGTGATATACCTTTTCATTTATGAAATTTTTTCAGTGTGATGAGTTACGAGAGATAGTTGGTGATGATTATCATGCTTGGATGGCCCAATATCTAGTCATGAAACGTGCGAGCATTGAACTTAACTTTCATGCATTATATTCCAATTTTTTGGATGTTCTCAAAACAAATGAACTCAATAAACTAGTTCTTCAAGAAACCTTTCGGAATATTAGGGTATTTTATTCAATATGGTTCTTAATGAAATTATATTAGTGTTATTGTTGTAATGTTATTTTTTATTTTTTATTTTTTTTATTCAGGTATTGCTAAGATCTGATAAAGGAATAGCAAATTTTTCTGATAGATCGCTCTTAAAAAATCTTGGGCATTGGCTTGGTATGCTAACTCTAGGTCGTAACAAACCTATATTGCATGATGATTTAGATTTGAAGTCGTTATTAGTTGAAGCTTATAGTAAAGGTCAGCAAGAACTTCTGTATGTTGTTCCATTTGTGGCGAAGGTTTTGGAATCATGCTCTAAAAGCCGAGTAAGTCAAAAGTGCTGTGCCATAACAATTTTGTAAACTTTAAATGTTAAAATGTCAATTCAGTTTATCACTTGCTTTTTTTTAGGTATTTAAACCTCCCAATCCATGGACTATGGCTATCATGAATGTTCTTTCAGAATTACATCAGGAACCTGATCTGAAGCTTAATCTTAAATTTGAAATAGAAGTCTTATGTAAAAACCTATCGCTGGATGTTGCTGTAAGATTTTCTCTATTTTTATTTTAAATCTTGTTGAAATTTTATCTCAGATCTTGGTTTGTGAAATTTTATATTTAGGTACATTCATTAAATTGATTACCATCTACAATAAAATTTTCATAATTATATTTTTTCAATTAGTTTCGGGGGGGAAAAAATTAAATTTAATGTATGGTTATACTATTTGTATCAATTAAGAAATTTTAAGATTTTATTCTAATTACTTGATTAATATTTCTTGAAGTTGGAGGGAGAAGGAGTTAATTTTTCACATTTAAAGCAATTGTTGTGCATTTAGTTATTCTGTCTTTTAAGTAAATCTTGATGTTCTTAATAATTTACTAAGTTCTGTTATATCTGTTGTGTCAAAAAAATTAGAATTAAAACATTTGCTTGAAACATTAATCAATTCTTATTCAAAATAAAAGAAATTTAAAAAAAATGAACTTCATGATGCATTGTTAAATTAACTGATATGGAATCTCTCTTGACTAAATAATCCTGTTGATTATTTATTTGTATTCTAGATTTTGTAAAATTAATATTCTTGCATTAAAGTTGTGAAAATAAATTTGTTTCTTAAATCATATATTTTGTTCTGCAGTTGTTAATTTTATATTATTTTTTTAGGAATTACAACCTAAGGTATATCTAAAGGATCCGGAAAATCTAAAGCATTTGGAACATCAGCTTTCACCTCCAAAAATTAAAAGTGAAACACAAACAACGACACCTATTACACCATCACAAACACCTACTCAGCAACAGCAGCAGTCACAGCAGCAGCAACAGTCACAACAACCACAGGCACAACCTCAGCAACCCTCTCACCCGGGTATTTATATTTATACTCTTAATTAAATGTATCCAATATAATATTTCTATACTTCAAAATGAACACCCCTCTGAAAACTATGTTGCTATTTCTAAATTACATGCATTTATCACACAAAACTATTTCACATGTGTTTCTATATCAAACATAGATCTGTGACCAGTCTTAAGATTCCTGTATTACTAGTGAATCCAGGTTTTCATAAGTTCCTCTCTGATAATCTGATTTTTAAATAAAAATTAACACAGTGAAAATTAAAATTATGAAAATATGTTTATATCCAATTTATACTTTTTTAAATTTGTGAATACTTGACTAACAAGCTTCTAGACATGAATTTGAGTTTGGCTGAAGGCAGAAAATTTATTTTCTGTCATTGCCAATTTTTTTTTTTTTTTTTCCACAGCCCCTAATTAATTCGCACTATACTTGCCAACTTGTATTGTAAAAAAAAAAATGTTTAATTACAGTAAATTATCAGAAGTCTGTAGAATAAAATTGTTTTAGTATTAATAAACATTTCTTATATTTATGTTTTTACTTTCAGTCGAAGATATGACTCCCAGAATTACTAATAGTACACCAACTCTTGCAATACTTAGTCCCCCAGAACCAAGATTTAATTATATGCAGATAAATGTATCATCGATTGCAAGTATTGCCCAGCATATTTCTGTTAATTCTCAGGTAATTATATCTCTTTCTGTTGATTTATATCAGTAAAATAAAATTCAGTGTTTTTGTTACTGTTATAAATTTGAATTGAAACTTAAGCCTAGGGTTCTAGAACAATCTTTATCAATAGTTATAACTTATGCTTTATGTATGTATAGCTCATAATTTAATGGTCTTCAAATTTTAATTAAAATAGAAACAATGTTTTTCCAATCCATAATGAATCATCTGCTTGCTGTTACAGCTTCCTCTGTTACAAGCCCATCCAAAATTGAAACAGTTTATTTGTCAAGCTGTTGAAAGGGCTGTTCAGGAATGGATACATCCTGTGGTTGATAGAGCTGTCAAAATTGCTGTAACTACTACTGAACAAATAATAAAAAAGGTATTTCAGTGACTTTGATTATATTATAACTTTATTATACACTGGTGGAAAAATTAATGCACCTCTAAATTTATATAATAATTAGCTAGACCTTTTTATAGTTTATTAATATTAATTGAAAGGGTTTTATGGTTGAACTGTTAGTATTGTTGAATAAAATGAGCATAACCCCTTGTTAATCTTTCTCTCTCTATGTTTGATCTTATTCCTATCTTTAATATCTCCATCATTAAGCTCTTTTTACTCTCTACCGAAGGGTGCATCCAGTTTAAGATAGCATGGAGTCTTAATATTCTCCATACAACAGTTTGCTAGACTTAAAACTCTTAGAGAAGTTTGGTTCCAAGTGAGGAGACCAGATCAAAAGTGAATAATTTTTTCTTTCCTGATACTTAAACAGGATTATTTACTTTAAGGCCGTTTCTAAATTGCTCAAGTCTCATTAGACAATTAGAAATGTTTCTAATTCCATTCTAACTGTTAGGAAACTAAAGAATATGCCGTATACTCTGTCTGTGCCCCTCTTCTTGAGTATGCAAAATACACTGACCACTTTGTAAACTCAGCTGGAGTCAAGATGACTGGAAATAAGTCCTTTTTGTTGATGAAGTATGGGTTTGATCAAAAGTTTTCAATTGATATCGTTTTATTTTGGTGATGCATTGGTGGAGATGTACCTAATGCAGTTTCATCCCACTGTTTACATTCCATGGATGCTTAATTGAGGTAGCATTTTTTAAGATGCTTGTACAAAATCATTGTTGTGGGATGCAGGTTCTTAAATGGTCATTAGTACACAGAACGTTGTAGAAGAGGTTAAAGTGAACTTTACTCCCTACATTAGAAACAGGTTTATGCTGATTCACAGCCCCACTCAAATTGGATTGTAGTTGAGTACCTCAAGGAGGTTAGTGTCACATGCTTGTTAGAGAGATTACAGAACCTGAATTTAATCTTGTTAAGCATGTTCAGGTGTGCAGATCAATTGGCCAATAGTATATTTTATTTAAAACAGCTTTAATTGTATATTTCTATCTTATCTGACCAGGGTGAGACCGTTGAGATTTATTCTAGATCCATTATGTAATATTAGTGAACTGGCCAGATACAAGCATTGCTTCTAATTCAAAAATGCTGACTTACTGCCCTAGCTCACTTGGTAGTAACCTCTGCTTTAATAAATACAGCCGTTATGGAGGGGCAAGCAAATCTTTTTTTAATGTTGCTTTGTTTACTTAAGCATTTGAATAAAAGCGCTAACATTAATTTTAATAAATGAATATCTTGGTGTTGTGTTAATTTTGTCCACCAGTATACTTATATTTCATAAGCACTTAATTGCAAAGAAAAGAAAAAGAAACAAGGTATGGCTTCAAGAAGTATGTTTTTAGGATTTTGCTTTAGAACCAGAGGAAACAAGAATGCGCCAGGCAGCTCATCATATGGTACGAAACTTAACTGCAGGGATGGCCATGATAACTTGTCGAGATCAACTTCTAGTATCCATTAGCAACAATTTGAAGAATAGTTTTCTTGGTTCTTTGCATGTAAGTATTAAAAAATATAATTTTCTTTTACATAGGTTCAAATTTTTATTTTTATATATTTTTATTTTTTGTGGTTACTTTTGTTATTCATTCCTAGTTTTACATAATTGGTAAAAACAATCACATTTTTACTATAAAACAAAACTAAGTAATTTATCCCTGAAAATCCAGAAGTAGCTATAATAAAACATTCACCCTGATCAAGTTATGGATTGTATTAATCAAAATCATTTAATCCACGAAAAGTTTATTCAAAGTATCCATTATGATACACTGTTGTCTTATGCTATGCTTTTACCAATATTTGGAAGGCTGTCAAATAAGATTTGTACTGCTATTTCAACTTAAACAAACTTGGCAGAGCATCATCCTGTTTGGATAGAATACTTTTACTATTTGAACATGTTAGTAATATTTGACTCCTTTGTAGTTTCATATGAAGTGTAGCATTTTATTTTTCCAATTTTCTTCTGATAGCGACAGGAAGGGCTGTCGGCAATTCAAGTCATTCTAAATTGTCACAAGTATTAAGATTTTGCTAGCACATCTGCTTTTCAACACAGATGACAATCTGTTCCTAAAATCACTATCATGTGGGTTTTTCAATAGAATTATATATAAGAATCTCATGGGGATTTAAAAATGTATGTGTTATCTGGTAACATTTCATTATAATAAAATTTAAATTATGGTAATATGAATTAATACTAATTACACTTTATTTACAAGGAAAATAAATTAAATGAAAAATACTGTGAAAAAGAGCAAAAATGAAAGTAATAATCTTCAAACGAGAAACCAGCGTAGAAACAATAGTCAGATAACAAAGGAATTTTTCAACTCAGATAATAATGAAAGTTATGATAAAAACAAAAACAAAACAATATGAACATTTATGTTTCATTATTAATATTTTCTTCTTTTGTAAGATAATTGGATTAAATGCCTAAAGGACTAAGGAAGAGTCAGGATGTTCCACTTATGTATTATTGATGCCTGAGTTCAACCCTTAAGTGCCATCTATTTAATATTGATATTTGATTTTTATGTATTTTTAATGTGTGATTGCATTAATAATGTACTTTTCAGAATCCTAATGAGCAACAAAAGAACTTAGTTGAACATGCTGCTACAATCATTGCTCAAGAAAATATGGAGCTAGCATGTTGTTTTATTCAGAAAACAGCAATGGAAAAGGCTGTTCCAGAAATGGATAAACATTTATTACCTGTTAGTATAATGTTTTTATAATACCGTTTCATTGATTTTGTTATGATTTCTATTATTTCCTAATGTTTCTTTAAAGGAATACGATCGGCGTAAAGTTGCTCGGAATGAAGGTCGAAGATATTGTGATTCAAGTGTACTTACATATCAAGCTGAACGAATGCCTGAACAACTTCGATTGAAGGTTGGAGGTGTTACAGCACAGCAAACAGCTGTATATGAAGACTTAGCTCGAAATATCCCTGGTTTTCAGCCTATTTCTGAAAGAGATGCTGCTATTTTCATCCCTAAACCAGTGGTGAGAAGTATTAATTTTTTTTATTTGAATAAAGTTTATATCAATGGAAATGACAA
The DNA here is from genome assembly GCA_003667255.2 of Euschistus heros. Lineage (NCBI taxonomy): Eukaryota > Metazoa > Arthropoda > Insecta > Hemiptera > Pentatomidae > Euschistus > Euschistus heros. Next base: position 297,175 of record RCWM02000022.1, on the reverse strand, counting down.
ATAATTATACTTATATCTTTTTTTTTTTTTTTTTTTTTTTTTTTTTTTTTTATTTCTTTTTTACACTCCCAAGTTTTGCGGTGCTCTAACCATATAACTTGGAACTTTATCGATTTTTTTTATTTTATCTCAAAATAAAGTCAAGTAATGTCATTTGAAAAATTATGATTTACTTAAATGATATTTAATATTGTGAATAGAATCTTCAAAACCAAGAATTCGCTCCCAAATCTGATTATCCAACTTGTTATAAAAATTCATTCTTAAATGTGTATTTTTATGTAATATTTAAAATAAATATATCTGTTGATATTATTTAGAATTTAACTAAAATATTTTGAGATATTTAAAAATAATTATGTAACTAGACTAAAATAGCTGCCATATTTTCTTGCCTTTGACTTAATTTTTTATTTGTCGATGCCTTTTTGCTGTAATATTCTTCTCAGTACCAGTCCACGAGAGGATTCCGATTTGTTTCAATGTTGTAGTCACTACTTTTCGAGGGGAAAGGTTGTACCCCATTTATGGAGAAACTCAAGATCCATGTCTAAACTAATATTAAGTATTACTTAGCCTTCTGATATTAGAATGAGAAAACTGAAAATAATTAAGTGGAAATAAGAAAATATCAAAATGTAAAACATTAAATCAATGTTGAATTAATATTATTCTAAATCAGAATTAATATAATGCTAAATCACAAGTAATGTTAGCTTCTGATAATGTTTCTCATGTTAGGGAAGTGGAAATAACAAATTATAAATAATTATAAAAATGAAATGTGAAGAAGCAATTGAAGAAAGAAATTAAGCTTGAATAAATTTCTGAAACGACTCATGCGCTCTCATTTGGTAAAAGTCGACACAACAAACTGTCAGAAGGAAATCACCGCAGAAATGATTGTTTGTACCAATTTTACCCCACCGTACTAATGTGACCCCATATTACGGTATATTATATCATAAGGGACTATTCATTAAAGTGAAATACAAACTAAAACAAAATATCATTTATTTATTAATTTTGTTTTCATAAAATCATTTCAAATGATGACTTAATTAAGCCATAAACACCAGTGAATAAATAAATAAATAAATAAAATTAAATGTTAGATTTTGTGTTCCTTTTTATTTTTCTACTGTTTGGAAATTAACCTATTGTGCCTTTACAGCCATATTCAGCTCAGGATGAATTTGACACTATTTTTGAAAAACTAACATCTGATTTGGAGCATTATGTTCAAACTGTTTTGGGATCCCAAGTTCTTCCTCAAGTGCACAATATTCTGGATTTGCTTGTTATACTCAGAAGAGAAAGGGAAGATGGTTATGCCGTCCGATTAGTACAGAAGGTATGTTCTACAATTTTTGTTTAATGTTTAGATTTACTTATTTATGAATGCTTAATAATGTAAGCTGAGTTACTATGCTGCTTCTGTTATTAAGTAAGCTATGGCTTTATGTTTAAAAATAAATAGTTCATTCTTTTGGAAATTTTACTAAAAGATTTCTGTATTTTTAAACTATCATTCACTTATAGTTTCGGTGACAATCTATAGTGTGTGCATGCAAAAGTAATTCCAAGAATTTAAAAAATGATGAAGCCAGAAAAAAATGGCATCACATGTGATGCTTTATAAATTATAAATGGTAGCACTGCTGATCAAAGTTCAAAAATGTGAAACTGGCATTTTTATTCTATCTGAGACTTTCATGTCTTTTAGTTTGTTGCTGTTTCAGAGTATTATGTCCATAACTAACTTTTTCAAAAATACTTAAAGGTTATTTCTTTCCTTTTCATATTCTTGACTGCTAACTTGTACATTTTACTATAATAGTTAAAATGTAAATCGGTTGGATCAACTAATAAAAATGTTACTTACCCCCCTTTGGGCTTAACATAGCAAAATGAGAGAGCGTGTTTGCTAACATACCTATAATTCAAATGTTTTTTGTTGTTTTTTTGTTCTTTTTATTCCTATTTTTTTTTTTATTTTATTTTTATTATTATTATTTTTTTTTTTTTTGTCTTATTAAAAATATACTAATACTTATAATAAATACTTACATACAAACATGAAATCTGAAAAATTGTGTATTCCTTTTTACTCATCACTTTAAGTCTGAAATTTTTCGATAACCCTGCAGTAAACTGGCTGGTACTAATTATTCGAATCAGAATATCAACATTACACTGTGTATATATATTTATATACGATGTTCATTTCTAATGGTTATCAGTTAGTGAATTAAAATTTATAATTGTTTAATAATACTTTATGTTGCAGACAGTTGAAAATTTAATGGAGTTATCGTCAGTTACCTCAGTGGATCCAGAATTGATTTTAAGACATCGTGATCTTTACCTGAGAATTTTAAAAACTTTGCAAGATCCTCGTGCCTTTGGAACACAGTGGACAAATAAGCATGTTACACTGTAAGATATAAATAAACATTTTTTTTTTTTGTTATACACTTTAAGCAAAAAATCTTGATGATAGTTGTTGCTCATAATACTTTCTGTTTATAGGACTGTGTTAGAATGTCGAGAAGAATATCGATACAATTTGGAATGTATTGATGTTTTAGTTAGGTCACAGCTTATCAACATGCCACAATTTGATGCCCAGTTAGCACATTTCATGGAGAATGGTCAGAATTATGTAGCCGTTACCTTTGCAATGCAATTGGTTCAGTTATACCTTATTGATGATAGAAATAATTCTGTTGTTTCGGACACTGATCTGTTCAATATAGTTGAGGTATTGGTTAGAATTTCTGCACATTCTCGTCAACCTCCAGAAGGGTAAGCAGTGATTTTGTTTGTTATGGCTATTAATTAATGTTTTAAGAATATAAAAATACAATTGTGTTAACAGGGAAACTTTTGAGCTCAATTTCAGAACAGTTTGAAAATTTTTAGAGGGTTATCTCAGAATAAATACATGTTAAACTCACCATAACCAATTAGGCTTACTGGAGTTCAGATATTCAAATAAAATATTCTTTGAAATTAAATTTCTGTTTATTTATTTTCTTATTAGATAATAAATCTTTTTAATACTTTTATTGAAAAAGGAATTCGTTCACTTCCTTGTGGAAAATACTAAGTTCAATTTTTCCATTATTTATTCCATTTTAACAATATTTCAATTTATATATATTCCAAAAGTTAAACAATTAATTTATTAACTATCGCGATTATATTTAAACTTTATTTATATACACAAAGATAATTTTAATGCTTCTTGTAGAATTTAATGTAAACATTTTTCACCAGAATAATAATAATAGTATAATTTCTAATGAGTATAATTCTTGCATTTATTAATTTGAATTCACCCAATTTTTGAAGTATCTTTGATTTTGCTTTTTTATCTTAGTCTTTGCTAAGCCTTTGTATGTGCTGTTAAATACAATGAAGTGAAGTCTCTGCTGACAGGCACCTTACTTAAACACACACCCCTGCCTACTGACAATTTCTGCATGCCTGGCCTGGTTTATATCTATATACATCTTTGCAACAATCTCCTGTCTAATGGATGTGGATAGGCTAATTTTTGTCGCCTAGAAATAAATTTACCCCTCTTTACAAACTTATATGAAATCTTGGAAATTAAGAAAATCAAGATTTTATAATATTAAAGATTATTTTATTATTAAATATAATACTAATAATGGATGAAATTAGAATTAAATTTCATTACATTAATATGTATCTACATGCATTTGTAGATTGTCATATGTGGCACTTTTTTAGTTTTATTCAATGTTGTATTTGAATTGTAATAAAATTGTTATAAGAGTGAAAGGTAATTTTTCATTTGATTAAGAATCAGTAATTTTTCACGAAGTTTTATTTAAAAGTTTTTCTTGCCACCTCTAGGCAGTTCTCATGGAAATCCTCCATCTCCTTCTTATCATGTTCTTCACTTAAAACTCAGTAATATATTCATTGCACTAATAACATTAAAAGGACTGTCTAAATTACTTACAATCATAGAAAAAGTATGAATGATTAGTGAATTTGAATTGAAAAATATTTTCTTAGTAGAAGTGAGCCAAAAAAATTTAAGTTAAAAAAACTTAAATTTAGACTATTTAAAAAAATGAGATAGAAATATTGTCCTTAGTAAGATAACAGAGAAAATATCATCTTTTTCATGGGAGGACTGACTTGAGGTGTGATAATGGACAAAACAGTACTTAAACTATTTTGGCAAGTAGGAGGTCAAAAAATCCACATTTGTGGACTGTTCAATCCCTACTTCTTCTTAAAATCATAAGAATTGTGATTCACTCCATTAAAAACAACCAGCTGATTGTTAAAGCATTTTAAAAGCCAGCGCATCATTAAATTTTAAAAATTTTGAGTGTATAATCAGAGCCATAATAGTAGGCATAGTAAACTTTGTCCATTCAAATAAATTTATTTTGATGCTTAATTTTAATAATAAGGTGTTTTCTATTAAGTATCTTTTTTCATTTCTCTTCTCAGGAACATATACATATACATGTATATATAAAATATACATATAATCATGTATATTCACACATCTGTATGCACATTCATACTGTATCATTGGAGTGAATGAAAAAGTATTTACTTTAAATTCTTCAATAAATATAGTGTCACACTTCTGATATTAGTTTTTCCTCTTAAGAAACAATAATTTTTCAACAAAAGATATACAATTTATTATCACTAAACAAATCATCTTTTATAAGGTGTGATAACACTCAAAACATTAACATCTAAAGAAAGGCCTATCACCAAATTTTGACTTATAACAATTTTCACAATCTTATCAACAATAAAATTCATCTATTTTTTTTTTAATTTTACTTTGTAATACTACCACTATGATGAAGGCAGCAAAAAATATCAGTACCTGGATTATTTTATTTAATTTATTTTACTTAGTCTCTCCAGAAGAGCCAAAGTAACCATATACAAAATGGCAGTAAAACCAATAGGGACATATGGTAGTGAAACATGGATTCTCAAAAGGGAATATCAAAAAGCTCTGTTAGTATAGGAAAGAAGAGTCCTTCAAAAGATATATGGCTCTATCAAAGAGTAACAAATGTGGTGAATCAGATGCAATGTACAGCTTAGAGAACTCTATGGTGAACAGACATTGTTACTGCTATAAAAAAAGCTATGTTAGGTCATTTAAAAAGAATGGAACCTCAAAGGCTGTCAAGGAAAATGTGGACTGTAACTCAAGGAAGAACAAGAGGCAGGCCCTGGCAAAGATGGATGAATGACGTGGAAGGGAACATACGGTGGCTAAATATCCAGAATTGGAGGAACGTGGCCACTCACAGGGAGGAGTGGAAAAAAGTTTGTACAGAGGGCGAGGTCCTTCATGGACTTTAGTGCCCAATATGGAATAGAATATGGGTCTAAACTAATTCATAACACAAAATATTTACGAGCAACTTCATAAATTTTAATTGAAGCATCTACAGAATTCATCATTGCTTAAAAAAATTTGAAACAATTTTTATATCAATTTATAGTAAAAAATCTTAATTCAGATTAATAATTACTAGAGCTTTGTGAATGTGCAATTAATATTTTTATTTGTTAAAAATTCATGACACACATCTACAAAATTTATACCAATCAATCAATTTATGTTAAAAACTCTTAATGTAGAATAATAATTACGAGAGCTTTTATGTGAAATTAATATTTTTATTATTTATTTTAAATTAACTGTTTAAAAAATTATAATTTAGAAGTGAATTTCGTTGATTCAGTTTGTAAGAACACATCTCTGGTTACATATTTAGATTCTTAAAAGTTTATTCTATTGAATGTAAAACTGACAAATATGCTAAAGCTTCCTTCCAAATAAATTTTTATAATTTTTAACAAGGAGTTAAAACTACCATTTAAGAGCACGTTGTGCCGGTTATGGGCATAACGAAGACTGGTTATGCAACAAAATAACCTTTAAACAAATGTTTTAATAATTTTAAAATGGCTATTAATTAATGAACAACCAGAACTATGAAAATAATCTAAAAATGTGGTCTAATAAAAAAGTAAAATATATAATTAAATACACAATCACTCGATGCACTCATTCACAAACTTTGTAGTTACTTATTAGTTTAGAAAACAGTCTTGAAATAATAGTTGGAAATTAATTTAAACAACTATTCATCAGAGTATGATTTATAGCTGCACTTGTCGTTAGTAATTCTACATAAGCAGCTACGAAATACAATATGGTAATCAACCCCACTAAAAAGTAAATAAATTATGAGAAATCGGAACGTATTTTTTATGAATCATCCTCATTCAATATTTCTAATTTTTTTTAAACAGCTGTTTAATTCACAAAATACAGAATATAACTATATTAACTATTTAATAGGTCATTGAAGAGAACTGAGGTAAAAATATGGCTATTACTAGCAAAGGATGTAGTAGTTAAATTTTAAAATAACTTTATCACACAGAGAAAATTCAGTTATTTATTTTTTAGCAGAAAGAACTTTCGTGATAGCAAAAATATTGAAACGAATGGGGGGGGGGGGATGACCATACCTCATATCTTGTATTTTTAAAACCAATAATGGTCAATTCAAAATTATTGTTAATTAAAATCAGATAGTTCAACATAATGGAGATTGTATGGAAGCCTGAAATCTAATGAAAAGGTATATAACTCGAAAACAAAAATTAATGAAGCAATTCCGCATTAATTCTTTAAGAATTCTCACTTTTAAAGACGACCTTCTTAGAAAAAAAAAAAATAATAATAATAAAATATTTTAGGACACTATCTGAGAAAAATATTTTTAACTGCTACTGGAAAGGGAAAGTTTCATTTGTAAATTAATCTTAAACCCTTTTCAGATGTATTTCTCCTGGGGACATCACAAATAAATAAAATATTCACTTATTATTATGAAAACTGTATTAGCCTATCTATAATTGTTTGTGACCATAACTAGTAATTTACCGTATTATGAAACAAATCAGAAAAAACAGCTTTGAAAAATAATGTAATTTAACATAAAATCTATGCTACTAGAACGTTTTCGAACACTCAATGAATAACTATTCCTTCATTTATCTATTTATTTTTTAGTATGTTATTTATGGAGATAATGTTTCATGGAAATATTACTTAAAATCGCTATCTCCTATTGTGTTATTTTGGTATCATGGCTCTGCCATTGACTGTCAAAAACTATTCCAATAGGACGAAAAGATATTAAAGTATATATCTAGTAATTATATCATTTTATCCACAAAAATAATTATTAAACAGATAACTGTTGCTGAATATCTTTGTGGATACCGGAATATATTTAACGCTACTTAATATAATTAAATAGAATCACTTTGTTGGCTCTCGGTGAATTTATTAGAAACAGATAAACTTGGAGGGAGGAAGATACCAATCTAAACTAAAGGTTTTAATAAAAGGCTAATAGGACTAAGATTGTTTTATTTATGATAGTCGGTGATCCAATTGATGAAATATTTGTTCAGGTTTGGTAGTTATAAACCGAGTAAATATCTTGTTGTGAAAGGAGGCTAACTTATATTGTGAACTATGAACAAGCATTCATATTTAGGGAGCTTGACACTGAAAATCCATGAGTACATGGTTTTATTAAAAAAAATTACAGAAGTATTATGTATGTATTTACTAGCTTCCCTGTCGCGGCTTCGTCTGCTTCCATTAGTAAAGATCTGATAATTTTAACTCATAATGAAGTTTTATTCATTTATCAATGATAATCAGGTATTGTAAAAAGCTTTAAAAAAGGACAAAATAAATTCATAAGACATCTGAATAAACTACATTTTAAGTTTTAGCTACCGACATAGGGAGAATAATTTGATGGGGGGCTTCCATTACTGGAAAGCCCTATATATTATTAACCGTGAGAGAATCCAGAGAGTCCAAAAATCCACCCTACAATGTTTTTGTAAGTCTGGCCTAGTGATTTGATTCTAGGATCAAATGTGATCTATCCAGTCTCTGTTCCAGTGAGAATTATAGCCTCAATGACATTACCATGCATAGCTGTAATTTTGAACCTGGTACCATTGCACATATTAAATGGCTGAAGGCAACGTAAAAACATAATTGGCCATCCAGTTTTTAATTTTAATGTCACAGTTGGTCATATTTATAATCTGGAGATGGACAGAATATTTATAGTTATATTTTTCTGTATTAATGAACTTAGTCTTGCTTTAGCAGCGGTATCCTTCCACTTCTAAATGTAGAGAACATCCATCGGTGTTGCGTTTGGATGCTGCTCGATGTATTTCATTGCAATTTTGAAAGCCTCTTTAGCTGCCGTGTGACTAATCTTTACAGGCTCTTCTTTTTCATCGTCCATTTCTGCATTGAGAACCGCGGCTACAATTTGATTGTCGTCAAGATCCCCTTTGGTGACCTCAGCCATGTCTCCTTTCAATAGCCACTCTTCTACTTCGGCTGGTTGGATTTTGTCATCAATAGTTTGTAAATCCTGGAGAATTTCCATGATATCTGTATTGATGATTTGAGGCTTATCAGGGGTTGAGCCCTCACCTTCCATGACACTTAACCAAAGTTTTTTCCAAGATTTTTGTATCTTTTATTTCTTCCTATGCTGGAGCGGCAATATAAATTGCATCTTTTATATTGAAAGACTTCATACAGGTTACTGCCCCCTTCTGTTTGTTCTACTTAGGAGCTGACATATTTTCATCTGTATCTCTTTTTCAACCACTCAATTAGACCATGATCCATCGGTTGGATCAAGGATGTCACATGAGGGGGTAGAAACATAGCTTTAATATTTCCAATTTTCAGAAGGATGACTGGGGGCATTATTGAGAAGCAAGACTGCATTGAGTGGCAGATTTTTCATTTTCAAGTGTTTATCTACGTTTGGGACAAACTGTTCAAAATACCACTGTTTAAACAAAGAACTGTCCAACCAAGCCGATTTTTTATTTCTGTAATAAACAGGTAACGATGACATGTTCACATGCTTGAATGCTCTGGGCTTTTTCGATTTAATGATGACAAACAATGGCATTTTGTGGTTGCCACTTGCATTGCTACATGTTGCTATCGTTAGCCTATCCTTGGCTAATTTTGTTCTAGTTACGTTTTCATTTTTTGCAGCAAGGGTTTTTTGTGGGAGCATCTTGTAATTTAAACCTTACTCATCAATATTATAGACTTGGTCCGGGTGCATATTGTTATCTTTGATAATTTATAGTTAATTTTTGAACTGACTCACCATTTTCCAAGCGCTGAAGAACTTCTAATTTCTTCTGAAGCGTGCATAAAGTATGTTTATGTTTTGGGATAACCATAATAGGTAACTATGCGAGGAACTCGGTTGCACTACTGTGATTCTCATAATCGAACATTTGAGACTGGCGGGAGGAGGGGTGACAGATAATCTGAGGAGTCGGATATCCCGAGGTCGGATATGAGGGGTTCTACTGTAAGTAAATTTACTATAAATTTCAAGCTCTAAATAAGATTTTACCTTTGTAAACTCTCTTAAATTGGGCTCACCACCTATCAATAAATTTTCAAACTTCACTGCGTGCTACATATTTATCGCTTTTTTAATTGAAAATTTGTAAATTTTATTATAGATAAATCTCCCATGGGCTAAGAAGAGGATGAATTAAAATTTGATACAGATTGGTTCAGTAGTTTTCGTGGTTAGTGATCACAAACGAAAAATGGCTTGTCTTTTTGTATAATAATATAGATTAGTTTTGTTTAGAATTTCATCTGTACATCCTTTATTCAAAATTTTTACTTACCTCAATGTGAATTTTTCATTGGTCACAATAGTGGTGTTATTAAGAATTTTTTAAAGCTAAAGCATGGTTTATGTTTCTTATTTATTTTATTTTGTAGCCTCTACAGCATTAACTTGGGTTCCTTTCTGAACTCGTTTGTTTTTGGTAAATAAAATGGATGGTCTTACAAACGTACCTGGTTTAGATGATCTAATTTTAAAATTTTTTCCTTGTTTTGTTAAATTATAATAAATAACTTTCAAGTCTGCTACGAGGAAAAATGTTAATAAACCTATTACTGTACTGAGTATTTTATTTATTTAATAATTTCTGTACTATTCTAAAAGAATATAGTATATATATATATATATATATATATATATATATATATATATATATATATATATATATATATATATATCCTCTAGTACATTGATGATTTTATGAACAATATATTCTTAAGTAAGGTTAGTTAATCTTAAAATGATATATTGTTTTAGAATCTGCTGTTTAAATAGTTATTTTGCTAAAGCATCTTACATTGCTTGTATGATATTCATTAATTTATGACTAATATTAATGAATATCATAATTTTCTGGTAGTTACAGCGTTATTAAAGTTCATAATTATTATTTTATTATTTATAGAGTTGTAAAATATTTTCTGTTTTAGTTTAAGTGCACTGATTGAGTTATTGAGAGCTACTCATGAATCTAATATCTTTTCGGACAGAACTCATGGTCCTGCAGCTCTGATTATATCAGGCATCCATCATGGAAAGGTTGGTCTTTTGAATGCATTTTATTTATTTTTATTCATGATAATATAAAAATGTACGTATACTTTAATTTATGATTGATTAAAATATTGGACATGTTTCTTGACTCTATTTTACCTTACAAAATTACAATTATAAAAACCAACAATAGAAAACTAAGAAAAAAAAGCAATAAAAATCAAAAAAGAACAAAACAAAACGATTGGCTAGAAATAATTTAATAATAAAAAAAAAATAATATTGACCTTTAATGTACAACTGTAACCATAGCATTTGCAGATAAATTGTTTTCTATAACTTTTTAGCTTCAAATGTTTTCTTAATTTGTGAAATTTTTAATTATTCTAAACAAAATCGTTGATATAGACAATATTTTCTATAAACAATATTCAAATAATGGAATAATGGAAACAACAAAGGTTCTTAATATTTGTATTCCAAATCATATTGTTCTAATACTGTATTAATCACAAAAAATATACTTAATAAAATCAAAAAGAATCATGCAAGACAAAAACAGACAAGATTTATTTTAAAATATGCCTGGAATTTTATGAAAAGTAACATGAAAAATCTGAAATTACACTTGAATTTTTTTTTTTTTTTTTTTTTTTTTTTTTTTTTTTTTTTTTTACAGACTTGGTGGCCATCCTGTAAGAGCATATCAATTTACTTGTCATTGTTTAAAGATTGTTAGTCTAGTTGGAAGGTATTCACCGTTCTTTAGATGGCACAGCTTTTTCATGTAGAGTTCTAACTCCTCCCTGTTGAAGATAAAATTGTAGGGATTGTAGTGTCCTATTTTTTGACAGCAGAAGATTATTTCTTCTTTCCTTGCTTCTCTATTTGATGTATTTCATTTGAAGTAGTAATCCTTCAACTCTGTTTTGAGGGGATTTTACCCCATCCATTTATCTTACCAAATCTTTTATGTTTTGCTCTTCACACTTTTTATAAAGTCTTTTACTGGTACTTTTATTATTTCTATTGGTGTTCTACTGCTTCTTTTGAATATTTGATTCCCAGTAATCCCTCAGTGTGAAGGGACACTATCAGTGATTATTGATGGTTATTTATGTTAACCTAACTAAAAAATGTATACGAAATATCTCAGTTCAAATAGAACTATTTTTTATTATTAATATGCTATATTCTTTTAGGCTCGTGAGTATGATGATCCTCCTGGACTTGCAGAAAAAACAGAGTATCTTCTTCGAGAGTGGGTTGGAATTTATCATTCCCCTCAAGGCGCTAAAGATCCAAATAAAGCCTTTTCGGTCTTTGTCCATCAGGTAATTAGAAAAAAATATATATATCGACTAGAGTAAATGGTGTAGTAAGAACTGATTTTGGTTTTGATTTGATTGTTTGTAAAGTTAATTGTTTGGCCTGATTAAACATTGTCTCATTTCAGTTTAAATTAATAGTATTTATGAAATGCTATAATATAGATAGATGCTGAAATAGATAGATGGTCTTATTTTTAAACATAAAATAGCCATTTTACTAGTCCTTTTTACTAATGGTCCTTTTCGAATTATAGGGATTTTCAATTTTTTTTTTTTTTTTTTTTATTATTTTTTTGTTCTCCTTGCTTACATAGGTCAATTTGGGAACAAGATCTCAAGAGGTTTCAATGAGCTTTTTTTCAAAGTTAAGAAATGATCTTTTAATTTTTGCTCTTCATTCTATTTTAAGTAAAATCTTTAGTTGTTACTGAGCAACTTAATGGTGATTTCTTATTCAGAGATTTTATTTGCTTTACTGAGTAATAGCTCCAATATTATAGACCTCCTCTTTACTGAGCACATAATGATGGCACTTTTGTGATCTTCAAGTTCTTACTGAAAATGAAGTTACAAAACATTAAGATAGTGCGAATTGACCAATTATTGCCTGTTTAATTAACCTGCTCATTGGTTGTTAATATGAATTGTAATATGTAGTATACTTCATAAAAGGATTACTAATCAACTTTTCTTTTTTTTTTTTTTTTTTTTTTTTTTTTTTTTTTTTTGTTTAGATGAACTGTCACGGAATATTAAAAACAGATGATTTAATTACGAGATTTTTTCGCTTGAGTACACAGATGGTGGTGGAACTCTGTTATAGGCTTCTTCCAGATGTGACTGGAACTTCCGCTACAGCGGTTAGGAATAAAATGTTTCACACAGTAGATGCCTATGTAAAACTAATTTCACTTCTTGTCAAACATTCTGGAGATGCAAATAACAGTCAGACAAAAATTAATCTCTTAAACAAAGTTTTGGGGATAGTTGCAGGTGTTTTACAGCAAGATCATGAAACACACCAAACTGAATTTCAACAGTTGCCTTATCAACGAATATTTATTATGCTTTTCTTAGAATTAAATGGTACAGAACCAATTCTTGATGCAATAAATTTCCAGGTAACATTGTTACTAATACTTGTAGCAAATTAATTTAATGTTATATTATTTTTAAAAAAATGTAATTTTAATACTTACTTGGTTTTCAGATATTAACAGCATATTTTCATACACTTCATATCCTTAGACCGTCCAAATCACCTGGTTTTTCTTATGCCTGGCTAGAATTGGTTTCTCACAGAATATTTCTTGGGAAAATGCTAGGACACACCCCTCAACAGAAGGTATATATTTTGATTTTATAGTAATTATGATTTTAAACTTAGTAGTCAATAAATAAAGTCGTAATCATTGTTGTCAATTATGTAATCATTTGTGATGTTTTAAAAGGAATTGTCAAATCAGAAGATTAAAATGTCATTAATCGATAAATAAAAATTCTTCTTTGTTTAATTATTTTAAATTCACAGTATACCTCAATTCAGTTTGGCAGTTCACCAAACCCAAACTTTTCTATGCAGACCGGAGTCATCTGTAATTATTCTTTTGGTCCTCCAGGAATTAACAGTCAATCTCTGTCTTGTATTAATTTTACAATTAACTATTTAATTTATCAATTTTTCTTTAATTCAAAGTAACCACTTATTCAGTGAGACCATGATTAAACTGAGGGTATAAAAAATAAAAAATAAAAAATTGGAAGGACAAATACTTATAAACATTAAAAAAATAGTGCTTAAAATGCTTGACTTTAGTATTTAATTATATTAATACAATTTTTGTGAAACAGAACTAATTATGTGTGTTAGAATATTTGTCAGTTAAGCTGGAACTCAATTATATGTATATAGTTTTTTCCCCCATAATTGTATTTTTATAGTTATTTCATTAAGTAGTTTTTTGTTTGTTTTTTTCTTCCATGTTTAAATTTTTAATTTATCTTTTAATGGTTTCAGGGCTGGGTCATGTACGCCCAATTGCTAGTAGATTTGTTTAAATATTTGGCACCTTTCTTGAGAAATGCCGAACTTGCCAAGCCTGTGACAGTTCTGTACAAAGGGACCCTTAGAGTTCTTTTAGTGTTACTTCATGATTTCCCTGAGTTCCTTTGTGATTACCATTATGGATTCTGTGATGCAATTCCCCCGAATTGCATACAGGTAACTATTTATATTTATTTTCCTCTAACATTGGAAATATAGTTATTTTTTAAATGTTTCTTGTTTTATATATATATATGGGTTTATTTTCTTGACTGTTACTATTAGATTCTTAATAAGGTTCTTGAGATTCAGTCAATAAAATAACAACTTATTTACTGCTACTGTAGTAGGTAGTAGATAGCATATCCACCAGTAAAATTATCATCTGTACCTCATTAATTTATTTTCATTGTTCAGTTCTGACCCCAAGTGTGCAAAACTGTTTGCTTTTTCAAATGAATAGTCTTCTATATCCATAGTAGTACTTCCTTGATATAAGAAAATGTTCGTGTATTTAGTTTTACTTTTGTTTGTCCAGAGGCCCACTTCAGTTCAGTATTAAATCACACTATTCATTTACTTTAATTTCATAAAGGCTTTTTTCCACTGACCACCAAGAGTATAAAATTTCAATTATACAGAGAACATCAAAGAAATTATTTTACATTGTTAAGATTTGCATGTCTTAAAATGTTCAACCCTCCATCGGGCACCCCTTGAATTCTCCTTCCATCAGGTGTGGTGTGCTTGAGAGGCTCACTTTAGAAAACTGCCCATAAAATCTTTTCTATGCTATTTTATCTCACAAACTAAAATTTATCACCTTTTTAGAGATGTATTTATCAGAAAACTTTTACAGAGATACTTAAAAAACTCATTTATTACTCATAACAAATCTAAAACCAAAAGTATTAACATTTCAAAATAAACACAGAATAGCTCTACATTTTTGTACATAAGTATTATGAAAGAATAAAATCAATAAGAAAAATTGCTTAAGGCACTTAGTTACTATTAAAAGTAAATTCAGTCAGAATCAGCAGTCTCATATTCATTTGGAAGTAGGCATTGGCACACTAAGAAGCAGACCGTATCGGCATAGATAATACATTTTTGCCTGCAAAATTGGACTACCTTCTACCCTTTTTCAGACTGCAGGTATTACTTTTTGATTTATGAACACCTTCTATAAACAATAATCCAATGAAACCTTTCAATTCGATTTTATCTTATATCCTACTCTCTAACAAGGTTGTGATTGAAAATATCCATGTTTTGGTTTGTGTAGGTGACGATCATTTCCAGAATGTCATTAGTAAATTAATTTCACAAACATTCATTTGTAGTTCTATAATAACGAACGTTCCCTTTGACTTCAGGAAGCTTAATAGTAATGAAATGTGAAAAATGTAATCTTCAAAATACAAATGAGTTCGAGCATGGTGCATTTGGGGTTTATCTGTTCTCCATGTGCAAGGATGTCATACTGACCAAGCAGGATGAAATATACACCGCAAGTTAGGAAGGTACTGAAGAGTAGGAGCTTTGAAGTCACGAAGGAGAAGATGACAGAATTAAAGTGTGATTGCTGAGCCTGGCAGATTGGCTGCGCTCAACAAAGAGTTAATTAGTAATTTGTTAAAAAGGAATAGAAAGAAAACTTAATTCTGGGATATTGCTCCTTAAGAATAACATTAAATGACAGAAAGTAAAATCATATCTGGCCTATTTTTTAAAATTAAACAATATAAATGAAAGCTGAAACAGATTTACATTGTTCAAGGGGAAAAAAAAACAGAACAATAAAAAAAAAAGAAAAACAGTCAAAATAGAAATAAATATTATGAACAAAATTGTAGATAGGGAACAGAAAAAATTATAATGAAAAACAAAAAAAATATTACGTGTACAAAAATGTATTCATTATCACAAGAAAATTATAAATTTATTCACATGTTTTATGTATGACTAGCATCCCCCTTTGCTCGTTCTAATAAGTAAAGAAATTGAATAATTTTAACTAATTGAGGTATTCTTTATATGTATTTGCTGTAATATTTGCAGGTAAAATCATAGTTCTTTCACACAATCAATAGTACGGTTTATTTAATAAATCTGAAACACCTGAAATAAATTTCAAAAAATCAAATAATTGACCATACTTACTATCTTTCCTTTTGATGAACTCTCATATTTGTTTTTAAGTAAAGTTCAATGTTGTTTTTAATACTTGACTTTAAGTATGGTTTAAAGCTATGGCAAAAATAAAGGTCACCACTAATGTGTTTTTAACATCTACCGTAATTTATGCAAGATGGGAACAAGATAAATTGTCCGTGAGGCCCATGAATCATATTTTTACACACAATATCAAAAAACAAGGGATCGACATTTTAATTTGGCAATGATTTTTAATTTGACAGACATAATTTAATCGATTTCATCTGGATGGATTTTAATTTCTAACCAAAAAAGTATATGTCAGTTTGGCAAAGCTTGGCCACCCC
The DNA here is from genome assembly GCA_003667255.2 of Euschistus heros. Taxonomy (NCBI): domain Eukaryota; kingdom Metazoa; phylum Arthropoda; class Insecta; order Hemiptera; family Pentatomidae; genus Euschistus; species Euschistus heros. The sequence continues at coordinate 280,758 of RCWM02000022.1, read as the reverse complement.
AAGACTTAAATAATTATTATGGTAAACTTTATTATTGTAAACCTTGTAGAACTACAAAGATGTAGTTAAAATTTGTACAGTCGGGTTCAATAGTTTTACCATTGCAAACTCTGTAGCAGAATGGTGCTAAACACATAACAGTTGATTTTTGAACTGCACTGGAATCCTATCCATGTGTCCCAGAACATTTTATTGTTTTAATATAACAATTCAATTGAAAAAAAAAAATTATCACAAATTTCTTGCTCTATATAACACCTTTGTAACCTTTGTAACACCTTTGTAACCTCTTTCGAATGGTGCTCACCACCTATCGGTCAATTATCAAACTTTACTATGCACCACATATTTATCACTTTTTTATGATAATTTAATTGAAATTCTGTACATTTTATTATTACTAAACCTACCTTGAACTATAAAGATGGTGTGGTTATAATTTTGTAAAGATTGGTTCACTAGTTTTCATGGTTAGTGATCACAAATGAAAAATGGCTTGTCCTTCTTTATAATAGTGTTGATATACTAAATTGGCATTCATTGTTGGGCATCTTTATAATTAGAGATAATCAGTCTGGAGAGAAATGTGGTGGAAGAGGAGTGTTTTTAATGTTCCGAGGGAAGAAGCATTGTGAATACAAGGAGGTGAATTCCAGAGAGTAGAGGTTTCGGGCAAAAAATGAACATTGGAATGTAGTAGTTCTGTAGGATGAAGTATAGAGATAGGAAAGATGGGATCTTGTATGTTGTGATTGTATTGATGACTTGTATTGTATGATACTGTATGTATCCCAGTATGTAAAATAATGTTTGGCTGAAATCTCTAAAAAGATAATCTCATTAAACCTTAGTTTTTAGTGGTAGGCCTAGAAGTAATTTTGTGTAAGGATGAAGTAATTTTGTGTAGGCCTGATTTTAGTATAAGGATTATAAATAAAGAATAACAACACAGATAATAACTTAATCCTGCAAATGTTCAATTAAGATCTTTATTTTATTCTGCAAATTTTCTGTTAAGATCTTTATTTTATTCTTTGATAGTTATTTTTATTAGATTAAATTTATAACTTATTATAATGTACAATGTTTAAAATTACTTCCATTTATTTATAATGTCATTTTTCTGTTACTTTTATTTTAGATGCGAAATCTTATTTTATCAGCATTCCCTAGGAACATGCGGTTGCCAGACCCATTTACACCTAATTTGAAAGTGGATATGCTCTCAGAAATATCTAACGCCCCAAGAGTACTAACAGAATTCACTTTGATGATTCAACCTTCTTTTAAAAAGGTATGTTGTTTAAATTACATTATATTGATTATAATTTAATTTTTCAACATCAAAGATGCATATATATTTACACATTTATATACCTCTGACAAATTGTAACTATCAATAAGAAACATGAAATTTATCCTTAATACTGTAGTAAATATATTCTCAATAGCTCATGAAGAGCCCAGGGTTTAGGTGCTGGTAGGAACATCTGTTGTTCTTTACTCAGTTGTTGACAAAGTGTATTAAAATCATTTAGGCAAAGCACTTTTTAAGTGCACACATGAAAAATTGTAACTTTGATTTTATCAACATTATTTTCCTTAGATATAAATTATTTGAACTAGTTTATGCATGTATTTATAGACTAGCATCCCCCATCGTGGCTTCGCCCACTCTCATAATAGACAATTTTAAATAATAAGAAACTTGTATTGAAGTATGGGATTGAGTATTATTTCTTTATTGATATTTTCATTAATTATTAATCTGGTTAAAATCACACTGATTAAGTGGTTGAAGATTACGTAAAAGCATAATTTTGAATTTTAATGTATGAGTTGGTAATCCAGATGGGCAGAGACTATAAGGAATCTCCTGAGGATATTCCGCATTATCAGTGGTTATAACTAAAGGCCCATGGAGCTATAAAGATTCCTTTCTAGAACTATAAAGATGGTGTGGATTAAATTTGGTTCATTAGTTTTCATGCTTAGTGATCACAAACAAAAAATGGCTTGCTTTTTTTATACAATAGTATAGATTTACATGATAGTCAGCTTGATTTATGTATTTATTTTTTGTTTCAGGAGTTGGATACCTATTTAAAGATGAGGGCTCCTGTGACATTCCTCTCAGACCTGAGAAGCAATCTGCAAGTCTCAAATGAGCCAGGTCTTAGATACAACATCACATTGATGAATGCCCTTGTATTATACGTTGGTACTGAAGCAATATCATATATCAGGAAAAAAGGCCTCACTCCTAATATGTCAACTATTGCTCATTCAGCTCACATGGATATATTTCAAAACTTAGCTGTTGATCTCGATACAGAAGGTTAGTTTGCTGAACAAGCTACCATAGATTTATTTTATTAAATAAAGAACGTTCATCCTCTCCTTTTAAATATCTATAACTTAACTGTACAAAGCTTCACAGCGTGTAAACAGTTTCTTATTCACCTGTTAAATAAAATTCTTTCTCTCTCTACTGATTCATCCCCATATCAAATCATTGGGAGGATCGGTATACATACATACTCAACTCACTTCCTTCCTCAATGTTCTCATTAATCTTTCTCACTAAGGTTTCTATTTACAAATAATGCCTATATAATTAAATCTTTAAACCTTATATACAAAAATGTATAAATTAATTATATATAAAGAATACCTTTTTTCCTCCATTGGCCAATAGATAATCATCAATATTGTGTCCTTCGATTTTTCATAAGCTTTTGATTTTGTTAAAATCTTACAATTATACCAAAACTTCATAACCTTTCTATCTAATAGTAGTTGGTCCTATCTCCTTGTCTTTTCTCTCCTTTAAACTAAACTGCCCTCAGTGTTATTCTACTTTGTCATTGTGTTCCTGAGGAATCCTTACTTTCACTTACCTTAATTTATATTTACTCTGGGTATTACTTTTTTTTGGATCCTGAAGGGGCTTGTTTTTGGTTGCTGCTTGTGTAATGTTATAACTAAGACCCAAATTTATATACAAATGCATATTTTTTCTACTTCATTTATTATTTTTTTTAATGTGAGTAAGTATCTGTTGAAAACAACTTATAAATCGTTTGTCTAATTTTTGTGTTGCATATTTGGCCAAAATTTTAGTATTGCTCATATTTAGATATCATATATTATGCATATTATAAATTGTGTGTCACAATGTTAGTTATATTTTTATGCTTTACTATGATTCAAACGATGAAATTATTTTTCTGTTAAAATAAAGAGAGAAAAAATTATATTGGCCTATATTGAATTGTATTTGGATTTAATTGTATGATCAACAAAATCAAAAGTTTCAAAAAATAAAAATCTTAATAACAGCATTAACTGATTGAAAACCTCAAAAAGTCGTCTTTAATCAATAACCATATCAAAATTTATCTCACAAATAACCTGAACATCCTTCTCAATATGTCCAAGGGCTCTACCTTAGCAAAAATTTAATTATTGCGAAGGATGCCGGCTTATGAAATGCCTTCAGATCTATTGATAATGCTGTTGATAACACCTTCAACCCTGCGGCTTCCAAGGATCATCTTGCTCTTGCCCTTCCTCCACTTCTTTCAAAATTGTTTAATAATCATGTATTATTTTCATACTTATTGTTCTATAGTTTTAACAATCCCTTACATCTTTCGTGATTTATAACCTCTTCAGTACCCATCAACTTCTAGTATCTCCTTTATTCTTCTAAACTCTGTCTAAAGAAGATAATTATGTGGAGGATTGTCTGAAATGCTTGAAATAAGACTTAAGAAATTAATCAATCACTTCATTTTTGGTGCTCTGAACATCTATCTCTGTCTGGTAGGTTTCAGAATAGAGGATTTCTGGTCTTAATATATCATTTCCTTTCTGTTGCAGTTTTTTTTTTTTTTTTTTTTTTTGCCCCATACTTTTTTTCAATAAATATTATCTACCAAAATTCATGGCTATAAGTTATAGTGCTATAAGGAACAGATATATTTAGGGATGGGTATCTTTAAACGATATATATCGAAATATTGATATTTTTCTTCCAATAATCTGATATTTTTTTTTACAATTTATCGATAGGTTCCTTACAATATATCGTTTTCTCTATATTATAAAAATACAACATACAACTATATTCACCTAAAAAAAAGTAACAAAGCTTTATAAAATTGGTTTAAAGAAGGGAATGTTTAAAGCAGCTTTTTCATTTTTATGTTGTTGCGGTTCCACTTCAGTGCCAACTGTGTGATTATTTTCTAGAGCAGGGTAAACCTTCTCACCCACTAAGAATGAAGTGAATGAAAATTTTGGGACATTTACTTTTTCTATTATCCATTGATAACTATATGTGGGAATTAAATTCCTTTTCTCACTCGAGAAAAGACTATATGCTACTGGGGCATTTCTAGATGTAGCTCAAGCATTTGACAGTTTGGCATGACGGACTTCTTTTTAAATTGAAAAATCTTCTTCCTTTTACCTATTATCTGATCCTTCAATCTTTTCTCTCTGATAGATTTTTTTCTGTCCGACAAGGTTCAGAAATCTCCTCTATTTATCTAGTAAAAGCCGGTGTACCACAGGGGTCAATACTAGCTCCACTGTTATATATTCTTTACGCTCACGGTATACCACTTAGCCCTCAAACATTGACAGCAACATATGCTGATGACAAAGCTATATTAACTAGACATAAAGACCCCACAATTGCATCATTAACCCTTCAACACCACTTAACAATACTACAAGACTGGTTCAAACAATGGAAAATAAAACTAAACTACACCAAATCACAGCACATACCCTTTACACTCAGACAAGACTCTTGTCCACCTGTCTTCATCGACAATCAACCCATACCACAAACGAACGAAATTCATTACTTAGGACTTACATTTGATAGAAGAATGACCAGGGGCCCACACTTAAAACAAAAACGTCTCGGTCTAACCAAAAGATTAAAACTTCTGTATCCAATGCTTCATAAACGGTCGACATTAAAACTCCGACAATGACTGAATACATACACTTACTTACTTAAACCCATATGGACATACCAGGTATGCAAGTTTAAAATGTCGTTTTAATTCCAATAGAATGCGCTCTTAGCCTATTGAAGGATTTGCTTATCTCTAAACGCTATTTTGTTTGTTAGTCATTTGTTTACAAAAGTCAGTTGTTTTTAAGTCGTTTACGTGGACGTATCATACCTTTCTTTGGTGTTAAAAATGTCTAATTTTAAGCCAAATAAAGAGCATTTGCGGCATGTCATGATTTTCTTATTTAATCAAAAGAAAAAGGCATCTGAATGTCATCGAATTCTTGTTGAGACTTATGGCGATGTTGCTCCAACCGTCAGGACATGTGAACGTTGGTTTCAAAGTTTCAAACGTGGTGATTTTGATGTTACTGATCAAAAACGAGAAAATCGACCAAAAAAGTTTGAGGACTTCGAATTGCAATCTTTATTAGACGAAGACAATACCCAAACCCAACAAATGATGGCAGAACAGTTGAATGTCACTAGGCAAGCCATTTCCGATCGCCTGAGAGCTATGGGAAAGATTCAAAAGGTTGGAAAATGGGTTCCACATGAATTGGACGAACGACAGATGGAAAAAAAAAACGAAAAACTGTGTGCGAAATGCTGCTTTTACGCCACGAAAGAAAGGGTTTTTTGCATCGAGTTGTAACTGGCGATAAAAAATGGATTTATTTTCAGAATCCCAAACGAAAAAAATCATGGGTAACGCCAGGACAACCATCCACATCGAGTGCAAGACCGGATCGTTTTGGGAAGAAGACAATGCTGTGTGTGTGGTGGGATCAGAAGGGAGTAGTCTACTACCAGCTTCTCAAACCCGGCGAAACAGTCAATACCGAGCGCTACCGACAACAAATGATCAATTTGAGTCACGCATTGATCGAAAAAACGCCCAGAATGGGCTCACAGGCACGCCAAAGTCATTCTTCAGCATGATAACGCTCCTGCACATTCAGCCAGATTGACTAAGGAAACGATTTCTTCGCTTGGTTGGGAACTCCTACCCCACCCGCCGTATTCACCTGACCTGGCGCCTTCTGATTATCACCTCTTCTCATCGATGGGACACTCATTGGCGGAGCAACACTTCAACAATTTCGAAAACGTACGAAAATGGCTCGATGAATGGATTTCAAATAAAGATGAAGCATTCTTTTGGAATGGTATCCATATATTGCCCGAGAGATGGACAAAATGTGTAGAAAGCGAGGGTCAGTACTTTGAATAAAATATATTATACTTTTTTTTAAATTACTGTGTATATATTTTAAGAAATAAACGACATTTTAAACTTGCATACCTGGTACACCTCACAACTATACCGGACTGCAAAAAATACACATCTTGAAAAAATACAAATATTCCAATCAAAATTACTCAGATTAATCACGAAATCACCTTGGTACGTTTCAAATCACACAATTCACACTGATTTAGAAATACCCACAGTAAAGGAAACATATACATGACCTTTATAGACGATTTCATGGACATAACAACATACTCATTAATGACATGGCCACGACTGACATACCTGGAAATACTCTCAGAAGGCTTAAAAGAAGCTGGATGAGAGATTTGCTCAAATAAATCTCTTTAACCCATGCCAGGAGGAGGTACTATTGAGTGCTAGTCTCCCACACGCATACAAGGCCTGTAATATTACAATTTCATCACATTCACTGATTGTTACCCTAATAACAGGTGTGAATTAAAATCTGAAAGAGGAAAAAAAAAAAAAAAATTGTTGACATCATAATATTGATATCTGCATAAATATATTTACCTACTGCCTACTCTTTAATTCATAATAAACTACTTTTAAATTTTAAACAGTTGAAATAATTATTTTTTGAAATAAATAAAGGTAACGACATTGAACCAAACACCACTCCACCCCTCCTATCCTAAATAACTTTCTATGCTAATATAAAAAACACTAAATCAATGTTGAAAGTAATGTTTTAAACTTCTGATAAACTTTCTCACATTTTTTTTAGATAGACGTGTTTTATCGAATTAATCTTACAATCTATCTTACCCTTAGGCAATAAGTAATATAAATGAAAAAAAATCCTTTTATGGAATATCTACAATAAAAATTTCTCACATTAGGGAATTGGGAATAAAAAATATCAATATATAAAAAAGTTAATTCATTAGTGTATTTCTGAATTGTTCAATAACAATTTCTTACTGATTTAGGCTTTAATTTAAACTGATTATTGGCATATTAACATAAATGGTAAATTTCACTAGGAATTTTAATTGTTTCATTTATGTTAAAATTATTTTCATAAATATTTGTTCAAAATTATTGAAAGTTTTTATATTATTTTAGGGCGTTATTTATTTCTGAATGCTATTGCAAATCAACTTCGCTATCCAAATAGTCATACGCATTACTTCAGTTGTACTCTTCTGTACTTGTTTGCTGAGGCCAACACTGAAGCTATTCAGGAACAAATTACGAGGTTAGTATTATCTTCTGTAGCATTTACTTTTTAATTAATTTAAGTAGTTACCTATGCACCAATACATGCTTATTTTAACTCCTCAACAGTTAGCAGTTATATCATTAATATGTTTTTTGCATTATAACATATAAGTGCTTGTAGCTGGATTTGCTTCTACAATTTACTACTGATTTTTTCAAATCAATGCAGTGCTGTATGATGTACATGATAATCATTTTAAACTTAAATAATTTGGCATGTTGTTTCAGAAGCTATATTTTTTTTAAATATTTACACCTTAGTTTCTTAATTTTACAATTATATTGTAAGAAACCATTAAATGTAACTGATGAATGAATTAAAGTATTATTGCTTATTAGTTTATAATAAGCTTATAAATATATTATTATCTTAGTAATGTTATTGGTAAATATTGAATAAGTTCAGACTACTTATTTACATTTATTAATTACCTATTTTCAAAACCTATGATTATTCTCTGAAAAATTATTGTTTAAAATTTAGTATAATGGAAACTGCAACTTTTTTTTTTCTCGGTCCAGCTTTTATGTATAGGGAGTGAAGAATTTTATAGGAGCCAAGGAGCATATTTTGGTTGAATCAATAAATTTAGATTGCATTCATTCATGTCGCCAAAAAATCATATTGACAATGTTATTGCCTGGATTACTTGGTCAGTTACCCAGAACTTGCAAACTATACAAGCACACATGATCAATCTTCTTGTACAAACATAATGATTTATAAGTCAGTTGTAGATTCATTGCATTTTAATCATGCAAGCTTATTCAAGCCATGCTTTTCCAAACAATGCAGGATATATGTACCACAGCCAGCTCAGAATAAATTATTTTAATTCCTTTCAATTGGTTCAGAAGAACCTCATTAGATTCATTCCTTGAACGTTAATTGTGTTTATATATTATATATAAACTAGCATTCCGCCCGCCCTCATAACTAAAGATAATTTCAACTATAAATTAAAGTTTTATTTGTTTATCGATAAGATTCTTGTATTTTAGCATGTGGTTGAGCATTATTTCTTCAATGATTTTTTAGCAGTAATTATTAATCTAGTTATAATTGCACTGATCAGGTGGTTGAAGATTACATATAAGCACCATTAGGCATAAAATTTTTAACTTTAATGTATGAATTGGTAATCAAGATGGATAAAGACTATTAAGAAACTCTTGCGGAAAATAAACTGCATTATCAGTGCTTACGACAAAAGGCCCGTGAATCATATTTTTACACACGATATAAAAAAGCAAAGGATCGACATTTTGATTTATTAATAATTTGTATTCGACAGAAAAAACTTTATTGATTTGATCTGGTTGGATGTTGATTTCGAACTATAAAAGTATGTGACAGTGTGGCAAACCTCGGTCCTGCCTCTCAAAATTGTACATTTAAATTTTAGTTTTTCTAAATTTTACCATTGCAAAACCTTCCTAGAATTATAAAAATTATTTATTTAGATGTCGGTACAGATAGGTTCAGTTTACCATTGTTAACTCTATTGTGGAATGGCTCTATACACAATCGGTCGATTTTCAAGCTTCACTGAGATCCACATATCGCACACCATATTTAAATTTTTTTAAATAATTTTCTTGATAGTTAATTAAGTGAATTTTATCATCGATTTCAAGCTCTTTTCTAACCTCTCGTGTAGAATGGCACTCCCCACCTATCGGGGTGATTCTCAAACTACAGGCACTTTTGTAACCTCATTTTTCAAATTTTTTAAATTATAGTGAAAATTAAAAAAAAATTCTATGTACTTAGATGGTCATTCGGAATGAGACCTACCATATAGCAGTTCATGATCATGTTTAAAATTATTTTAATTAAATTTTAAAAATTTATAGCCACGACAATGACCTTACTGACACAACAAAGATGTTTGATTGTCAACTGGCGCTAGTATTCGTAACTACATCCTGTAACTAGATTTTATCATCCTGATATTAACTTCAAATTCATAATTTAGAAATTTAAACATAGAAATATTTCAAATTCTGAAACTAATAAGTGAGAAGGTAAAAAATTACTACGTTCTTGATTGAAAATTTTTTATTAGGAACAAAACTATTTAGAAAACGACTACAATTTGCACAAGGTAACTTCTATCGCATTATCACACTTCACATTATCATGTAAATATTTTTTCAAATTAAAGTCCTAAGGCACTTTAACACAGCCTCACAAGTTTAAAGGTAACTTCTATCGCATTATCACACTTCACATTATCATGTAAATATTTTTCAAATTAAAGTCCTAAGGCACTTAAACCCAGCCTCATTTTGACATTCAGAGGTTTTAAAAAAGAGGATTTGTATAGCTATCTATTAGAAGAACTAAACAATTTTTAAAATGTAATACTGTAATTAAAATGATGTTGTATGTACGAGTATTATTTAAAAATAAAAAAATATGCTTAATATTATTCAGTCTTATGGAATAATAATATTAGTCTTATTTTCAGTCTCATTTGAAATGTGACTCAGAACATAATTGTAACTAGTTTGAATGTATAATAATACTATTAAAATGATATTACTAATTAGCTACAATTCAAGTAGAAAAAGTCTCAGCGAACAAGAAATTTATATAATTTAATTCATTTATTGTCATCTGATTTGATGAAATTGATATTGGGCAGCTTTTAAGTTTGTATAGAACATCTCGTTTCTCTACAATTTTTCTGTCGGCATTGTTTGGCCATTGGAAGTCCTTTTGCGTTGGCCTTTCCAGACAATTCACTCCAATTGAAGTTTCATGAACATATTCCACTATCGCTACAACAAATAATTATTCATATCAAATTACATGGATGAATTTCAAAAATGAGTAAATATATTTTACATACCCAGAAGCCATGTTCCATTAGAAACCAATGCAACCCAGTCCCCTTCATGGAATGTTTTTATTTCAAAAATGGGTGGATTTTCCTGGATGGTATTTTCAGGATAATATACTTTGATTCCAGGCGAGAGCGAATAATGCTCACATATGGCACCAGCATCACATGAGAAACAGCTCAGATAATTAAATTGAAGTTCTCCAGATTTCCGGGACCAAGTTACCTAGTCAGTTAAAATTATAAATTCGCGTAAATTGATGTACAGCAAACATTTATTTTTTTAAGTAAATTACCTGGTGTATTTTCATCGTGTGTTTCACTGGAGCAATAAGGGAGAAATCATCAAACATTCTAGAAGTTAAATCGAAGTCCTTGTCATTAATAGTTGCTATAAAGATTTTTTTTACTGATTTCTTCAGGCACTTGATAAATGATTCAATGCCACTAACATCCTTATTTTCACACACTGTGCGATCAGCTATTCTCTTGATGGTTGCACCCACACCATCAGCTGGCCCTTTTCCATGCCCAGCCTCCGAATAGTTCCAGGTCACATTGGTAATATTAGGAAAAATCGTAGGAGGAAAATTTTCCCAATATAGGTAAAAATTGTTCGATTTCGGTACTGCTGGGTGGGACTGTCAGACTGAAAATGAATTGTCTTAACATTTAAAAATTTGTTTTGAAGTAATTCTTGCAATATTGGGTACAAATGGGCTGCTACAGCTTTTGCATCATGGCGAAGGTTTTCTGATACAGTCGTAAAGGAAAACACTTCTCTTCCACAATAAGCTACTCCAGTGTGGAGGCAGAGTTGTTGTCTTGAAGCCCCGAAATGTACCGATTGGGGTTCACATGAGTATTTGCAGTTATAGTTTTCAGAAAAATCAATTAAAATTGTTAGATGACTCTCACCTTGAGTCCTCAATAGTTTAAAATGTTCCATTTGATGTTTGATATTCCTTTCATGAATGAGAAACTGTCCGATTTCATTTTTTAACCTGAAAACAGCACTGTTGTATGTCATAAGTTTTTCCTCTTTTACTGTTCGTTTTACGGTTTTTTTTTTTCGTTCCATTTTTTTAGGTGAAATACATGATTTTTGGAAACCCACGAATGGAAAATGCCAATTTTGTTCTCGAATCCAGGTAATATTACAATTTGTTTCCCTACACACTCAGGACAAGTGCGCTCCAAACAGGCTTCTTTCACTGGTGAGCAACACAATGTGTCAATAAGAGCCGAGGTGCTAGCCACAGTTAGAACCTCAAAAGAGTAAAGTTTTTTTATTAAAATGCGCATATTTTCATGTCGAATGCACATACAAGTGTCTCTTTTATTTACCGTCGCCCGAACGATGTAAAATGGTTTCAGTCTGCAAAAGCTAGCATAGCTAAGTTTGGCTTTTGTTGATAAAAGAAATTTTTTGTAAAGATTTTGCATTGCATCATTCAAGTATCGTTTTTGGTGTTGGGTTTTCTTTTTTGATATATATTCTTTTTTGCCTGGGGCGATACGACTGTTCTCATCGTCATTTAAAAAGTCGGAAATTTTTTTTTGCATCATTATCGACGACTTTTTAAGAGCCTTTTCATATGTATAATTATTAATATTTCTTTTTAAGTTACTCCTATACACTTTATACGGAAATATTTCCCCTGCTGCCTTTAGGGAGTTAAATTTTCTTAAGACATCTCCTCTAAGTAGTTTCACGAATATTTGTTTTTGTGATGATGTCATCGAATGAACATTATTTTTCAGTTGCCTTTGTAACGCTAATGAGAAAAAAATTGTTTTTCTTACGTTTTCTTTTCCTGTATTTGTATGAACAGTCGCCATCATTTTTTTAGTTTTCTGATTTTGGTGAGAGGTCGAGTGAATTTTTCCTCGTTTTAGCCAATAACCGGTAATACTTTTTTTTTTTGTATCGTTCGGCAATGCGAGTTGCTTTCTTTTTTTTTCCATTGTGAGTTTCGCCAAATGAATATACGCCTTCGCCCGATCTCTCCGAACTCGCTTCCTCCCAGAATTGACGTTGCGAATTTGAACTTCGCGGTTGATATTGTTATAAAGCAGTGCAGCAGGAGATTGGGGAGGGGTGTTAGTCAAAATTTGATTCAGCCTTTTTTTTTTGTCACGATATTTTTTACTGCTATGCTTCCAATATCGTCGTATACGTCTCTGTTCTCTCGGCGGCATTTCTGAAATCATTTTAATTTTTTTGTCTTTTTTGGCTTTTTCATACCGTTCTTTTCGTTTCAATTTATCTTCTTCATTGGCCTCCAAGTTCTGTTTCCTACGATCTCTTCTCTTCTGCTCGGCCTCGCGCTTCCTCTTCAGTCTTTCCTCTCTCGAAATTTTAGTCCTCATTTTGAGTTGGATACCTGGAAAGAATATTTTGTTTATAGTTTCTATAGGAAAGTTGCTCTGGACTCGAATCTAAAAAAAAAATCAACAGCGTGGCAACCTTGTCAATGTCGTGGACAAAAACGAACCCATGCTAATGACGCTACAAATCGTCCACGCCATTGACGAAACGGCATTGACGCTCTTCTCAACATAAACCCATTTCGTCTATCATATATTCGAAATCATCAGTATATAGGGCTAAAGATGGGGTGCATAAATGACTATTTAAGGTAATTTATTTCATGCAGAAATAAAAATAAACAGAAGCCATGCTGTTGACGGGAATAAACATAAAACTTACCGTGAACGAAGTGAGACGGTCCGTGCCACCCAGCAGACTAAAACCTTCGGTTCGAAGTGGGAGGTTTCTACTTGGCAGTGATGCCACTACACAAAACAGGCGTTAGAACCACAAAATTCCCCTTTTGTAGAGTGCGGTACCCGTTTTATTTCAGACCACGTCATTGATGACAAATCCAAGGGACAACTTTTAACGATTATTTAATCATTTATGTGATCATCAAAAACGTTTTAAAAGCAAATAATTCGAATTCCTCTATTTGTCCTTTGTAGGCAGAGTGAAAAAAAATTTTCCGGCCAGACCAATTTTTATTAAAAAAAAAACAAAAAATTGAGACAAAACGTACTCAGGGACAAGCCACGTCAATGACGATAAGGACATGAAATGTCAAATTACATTTTATAAAAACACTTTGAAGATAATTTTTCACAATAAGTAGAACGACCCATATGCAGGAACCACGAAAATTCACAAAATAAGTTATTTACGAGACTTAAAGAAATTTGAGACTACAGGGACATGGAATTGCCCATAGTTTGAGAATCACCCATCGGTCAATTTTCATACTGCACTGTTGTCCACATATTAACCTTTTTTAATAAAATATAAATTAAAAATCAGTAGATTTTAATATTACTAAACCTTCATAGAATTATGAAAATGATGTAGTTAGTATTTAGTACAGATTTGTTCAGTAATATTCGCGGTTAGTGATCATTCACAAACGAAAAATGGCTTGTCCTTTTATATAATAGTATAAGTTATTATTATAGTAAATTTTCTAATTGTAAATCTTTCAAGAACTATGAAGATGATGTAGTTAAAATTTGGTTCATATAGGTTCATTAGTTTTACTAAAATGCTATTGTCGCTTGCCACATATTCGATTTTTAAATTTCACTGGAATCCACACGTCACACCACATATTTATAGCTTTTTGGATAACAAATTAATTTAATTTAGTAATTTTATTATCAATTTCTAGCTATAATTAACACTGGATTATTGTAACCTCTCTTGAATGGCGCTTGCTTTACTACCCACCACATATTTATCGCTTTATAAACAGTAATTTAAGAGGAAATATGTAAATTTTATTATTGCTAAACCTTCCTTGAACTATGAAGATGATGTAGTTATATTTGGTACAGAATAGTCCTATAGTTTTCGCGGTTAGTGATCACGAACGGAAATGGCTTGTCCTTTTATATATAACTTCATCATCCCCCGTCGAGGAATTTTAACTAATAATTGATTTTTTGTTTATCGATAAAAATCTTGTATTAAAGTGAACAATTGAAAATTATATTTTTGATAATATTTTCACGCATAGCAGCCATTATTAACTTGGTTAAATTTAGATTGATTAGGTATTTGAAGATAACATAAAGCATAATTAGACATCCAATTTTCAATTTTAATATATGAGTTGGTAATGCAGATGGACAGAGACTATTAAGAAACTGCATTATCAGTGCTTACAACTAAAGGTTCACAATTCATATTTTTACACACAATATTAAACAGCTGAGGATCGGCATTTTGATTTTTAATAATTTTCATTCGACAGAAATAATTTGATTTGATTTGATCTGGTTGGATTTTAATTTCTAACCATAAAAGTATGTGGTAGTGTGGCAAAACCCGTTTCTAACACTCAACATTGTACATTTAAATTTTCATTGTTGCTAAACCTAGAACTATGAACACGATGTAGTTAAAATTTGGTATATTTCACTCCATATAGCTGTTTTTATAACAATTTAATTGAAAATAAGTAAATTTTATTATCAATGTTCACCTCTATGTAACACTGTACCTTTTAACCTTTCATGTAGATGGCAATTGCCGCCATTTTTGAACTTCACTGTTATCCACTTATTATTCATTTTTCAATAAAGAATTAGTTGAAAATCATTAGATTTTACTATTGCTAAACCATCCTATAAAGATGATGTAGTCAAAATTTGGTAGAGATTGGTTCAGTAGTTTTTGGCGGTTAGTGAACAAAAACGAAACATTGCTTGTCCTTTTATATAATAGTATAACCTTATACCGCCATATGTTAGAATCGTATAGAGCTAACAGATAATTGTGACTTACAGATAATATACAAATAATATTGCGACTATAAATTAAGATATAAGGTATCCTATCTTTTTTGTTGGATCAAACTGCACACGGTATGCAAATTTGATTAAAATCGGTTCAGTAGTTTAGGTGTTAGCCGGCCCCTAGGCGGCGACACGTAATTTATATATTAAGATATAATGATTATATATATATATATATATATATATATATATATATATATATATATATATATATATATATATATATATATATATATATATAGTTAAGTCAATCCTACCACACTTCATTTATTTACAGTAACCTTTATAATAAAGAATGTATTATGTTGAGTAGTGTTATGTTAAAGGCATTGGAAATTATTATCTAAAATAAAACTAACAAAGCAGAATGAGTGAAAAGTTTAGAGTTTAATTCCTCCACACTTTTTAAAGTGCTAATAGAATTTATGATTGGTATATAAATTAGTTTTTTCTACTTATTTATTTTGTAGTTAATTAATAATAAATTGAATAATGATAATCGCTTATGTTACTCAGATTTCTAGGTTTAATTTAATTTTCATCTCTTGTTTATTTTATTATTATTTTTTTTTTTACAGAGTATTATTGGAAAGACTTATTGTAAATAGGCCACACCCATGGGGATTATTGATAACATTCATAGAACTCATTAAAAATCCAACTTACAAATTCTGGAATCATGAATTTGTACATTGTGCTCCTGAAATTGAAAAGTAAGTTATATATTCGCCTTATTTGGTGGCTTATTAGTAATTTATATATATTGCTTTTGATATGTAAAGATTATTTCGCAGGTTATTTGAGTCTGTCGCCCGCTCTTGTATGGTTCAAAAACAAGTCCAACCCCCTGTCGAAAACGATCTAGCTGACTTGTAAGTGTGCGAATAGTGTGTAGTTTAAGTAGTTTCAGTTTGTTCATTTTTGTTTTTTTAATCTTTTTTTTTTCATTGGTTTTATTTATTGGTTTAAATTTTGTTGCTTTTATGACTTACAATGAAGAGAATATTATATTAGGCATGGCTTATGTAAAAAGTTATGTATGTGATTATCATCTGCAAATCCACATTTCCTTTTTCTTCTATTGCATACAATTATTAAATATTCATATGTTGTATTTTTGTAACAATTTATTTCTTTTGTAATTAGCTGTATAATGTTGTATGACCAATTGGTGTGTAAATATATATATCAATGTAATTATGTAAATTGTATATAATGATACATTAAGAATAGGACTAGTTTACATATTTGTTTTAGGCAGAACATGACTACTCAAGCAACATTCTCCGTTGCTTAATGTATTCAAGAACCATGTGGAGGAGTATAAAAATAGGTTTATCAGCAAAGTACTTTTACTGATTTCTTGTGAATATTGTATAGGAGGAACTTTTATAAGTACATATAAATAAAAATACATGCAATTGTTTTATGTTAACAGATTTTCTTTGTTAAAATATTGTACCTTATAGAAAAGGGATGTATTATATAATTATAACATTGTAGATACTTGTTTAAACTATTGTGTATATTATGAATAAATTCTAAAAATTTTGGTGATATGTAACTTGTCCTATGGGGTTAGTCAAAAATGTTGAACTGTCTGTGACGATTATATTTATTTGTTTATTAAATTTGAGTCAGCAATAGCCTCCTTTACTGTGTTATATAGCTAAATATGTGATATGGTGTATATTTAAAGTTATGGAGCTTAAGGCTGTTAAAATTATTGTGAGGTGTAAGTGTATCTTCTAAGTACCTAAAAGTGTTAATAAAATTTACGATATAAATTTATTTTCAGTTTAGTTGAGTCCTATCAAAATTTAATATGGTGGACTCTTTGTATTAAAAGCACAAATAAAAATATGACGGACGGAAGAAGCGATGTTAAATATGTACTGTAATTAATTTCTTGTATGTATTTCTGTAATAAATAATGCAAAGATAAGTTTTTTAATCAATAGTTTTTTCCTTCTTTCCCTTTCGTTCCAAACTATTCAATTATTATTTCAAATTATTATTATTATTTCAAATAATTTTAAAAAATAACCAAACTTTTGAATATACTGTTTGTTTGTTTTTTTTTTCTTCAAATAAATGTATTTTCTTTTAATTGTTATAAAATATCGCATTATTTCCAAACTTTGTTTGGCAGATACATTGCTGATTTGATCCTGGCTTAGTAATTAATTACAACCTCATAAAATATTGAATTTTTTGATTGTTTTATAAATGTAAAAAAAAAAATTCAGGTGAAACAAATTGAACTGATTCTTCATGTATTAAAAAGTCTAATTTTTGGGGGGATTGGACAATGCTTTAACTATTTCTAAATGGAATTAAGATATAGGTGACAATGGGGACCATATAGTCGAACAGGGGGCAAGAGTTCTAAAGCATCCATTGCAGATGGTTGTGGGTTTGATTCCCACCTGGATATAAATATTAATGAAACTCTGGCTAGTAGGCATCAATCTGTTGGTAGCCATCAGCAGTCAGCAAAATAGGCACATTGCAAGACTTAGTTTCCCCCAACAATAAAAAAAACCAGTAGGTGACAAATATTTAAGTATAATGCTTATGTCTTAATCAATAATCAATGCTTCTCTAATTACTAATAATAAGAAAAGGAAAAGAAATGACTATTTTATAGGTATATATATATAGTTTATTTTGCATACAAATATATATATACATTAGTTAAAAAAATTGTTTACATAGTATTCGCCAACTCCATCATAAAATCTGAAATTAATGAAAAAATACAATTAATAGTAACAAATTATCTAGACTTCGATCAAATAAAAAAACAAAGAACTTAACTCTAAAACTAAAGACCACTAAAAAAAAAAAAAAAATCTATACCTCTACAACTCTTGAAGGGTCTTGGGTTCAGTACTCAAGTAAGGATGTACTGTTTCTGGGCCAATCAATGGTTGTAAAAGATTTGGCCAAAATTGCTTTCAAACACCAAGTTTTTTCCCCTAATTAGGGGTTGTCACTTTAACGATGTCGAGCCATGACTGAAGAAACAAATTAAACTTCCTGCCTTCAGCCTGTTTCAAACTCGGGGAAGCATAGCAGTTCAGTGCCTTACCCACTGAGATACTGTATTTCCGACTTTAATTAAGCATTCGGTAGATTCAATTAACTTATACCAGTATAATACATTCTCAAGAAGAGACATTTATAAAAAGCAGATAGGTAGCCGCAAAGAACGTTAATATTCATGTTTGTTTTTTTAAGCATTCTTCGGGATAAATTTGTTTCAAACTACTTATTTAATAAAACAGCCGAGTTCTACCTCATTTCAGATAGAGAATGATAAACAAACTTTGTTAAGTCCAGTTAGAAGGTACTCTCACCAAACAAAAGATCTAAAGTAAATGAAATTCTAGCATATTACAAATACATCGTCAGCAATAAATAAATTAAGTTTTCAACCTGGTCTTGTGGAAAATTAGCAAAGGAAAGAAAACCTGTAGATTTTCAACTTTTCTATTAAAATGGAATATTCATTAGAGGCCATACCTTAAGTTTCATTAGTTTTGATTTTTTGTTAGAACTCTTTCGATAGTCACTGCTTGAACAGTCGGAGAAATTCTTATGAATCCTAGGAATCATCAGAAACTTGTCTATATGATTCATTATACTATTTATACGATAATACTCATACCTCATAAAATGCATTATTGTATTATACATACATACATTACAAATGAAATGCTATTTATTGAAAGTATAAACAGTGAAGCTATGAATTATGTGTTTAAACCATTGTTATAGCTAGGAAACAAAAAGAAATGAAGAACCCTAACTAAAAGTTTGGATCCAATCAACCAAATATTTGTCAAATAGATTGTTCAATTACACAGGTATTTACTTGTTATGAAACAGAAGTTTTATTATGGCTGTGGAATGGATATCAATAACTTTGATGAGGTAAAGTTCAAAGAAATTTTTATACAGGATAGTTTTCTATTTATTTACTAGAAAAGGAAAAGATATTCTCAAAGCTACAAAAAAAATCAGTGGATAGATTTAAACCCTACAAGGGCCCTAGTACCATTCGTGGGACAACCATTTTTATCGTTCCAACAACTATAAAAATATTAGCAGCGACACCTCGATAGAAACGTCCGATGATATTTAGCAGCTGTACAACACAAACCATTGAATGAAAGTGTTTCTTTTTTTTGTTTGTGTGAATTAAAAAAAATAAAAATATTTCTGAATCATAAAGATTACTGCATCGTAACAAGTGTATATTTTGCTGAGGTATGTTATCTTTTATATTTCTACAGTAAACGTATTAGCAATAAAGATAGAAGAACTGAAATAAAAACTTGTTTTTCCTGTCAAATATTAGATTATAATTTTCTAAATTATTTTTCCTAACTACTAATCACTAACTAGATCACATTTTTCCATCATCAAAAAAAAAAAAATTGTGCCTTCTAGGGTCAATTCCAATCAAGAATGCTCCTTAAAGTTATTGAATAAGTTCACATTTTTCAAATTACAATGATTGTAACTCTTATCATAATAAAAAATTAGTACTAATAATGTTTATTTTATTACTTTGGTAATGAGGCCTGCGGCTATTGTCACTCCACCCACTCTTAGCATGAATCTTCCTAACTCTTTCATCTCACGATAAAGTTCAATACATATGGGCTTTGATGTTTCAACAACAACAACTGCACTATTGTTTTTTAGCAGACACCGGGGCTTTTTCTTTATTACCTCTCCAGTTGTTTTATTGACTTGTGAAATCAGCTTAGTAATAACAGCTTGCTCAGTGATACAATGTAAATGAAGGATAACCTGAAAAAATAAATAACAGTAGTGCCTTTAAAAACTGTCAAATTGTTTATATTTTTGTGTTAGTTATTTTATAATGTTTGATTCTGATCACCTTATTTTCATGCTCTTCATTAATTTTAAACACATTTCCAGAGCTAAATTATTACATTCATATAAAAACAAAATCTGTACTGACCGCTACAACCCATGAAGGGCCTTGGGTTTAGTACTTAGTAAGGAAGTATTGTTTTAGGACCAACAGTTATACAAGGAGTTGATGTTCAACTGTTTCCCCCCCAATTAAGAGTGTCCACTTTATAGAGGTTGTGTTTGCCTCAGGAGGGTCTCCAGACTCTGAAGTCAATCCATGTCCGAAGAAACAAATTAAATTTCCTAGTTCAGTGCCTTAGCCACTGAGCTACCCCGCTCCCTACAGTCATATAAAAATCATCTAAAATAACCACCTTGACTATTTGACAGCACTGCACAATTTTTGTAGTACATGCATATATGGAACCATAGGTGATATGTTACCATAGGCAAGAGCAGTTACACCCCTGGTGGGGTACAAGAAAGAAAGTTGAGGAAATATTCTAAATTTTCAATCGAGACTGCAATTAGAGATAATGCAAAAGCATATTTTTCATTAAATAAATGCATTGCAGCTGATGAACCATATTTTCGTTAATAAATTATTTATTCAATCTTACCATAAAAATCTGGTAAACAACCAAAAATTGCTATTCATGTCAAAATCTCTAATAATTGCTTTATATAGTTCACCAAGAAAGACAAATAAACTATCTAAAGAATAATCAATAAAAAGTTAAATCTTACTGAATATCCTTTTGTAATTGGAATGATAGTATTGAATATAACAACTCTTGCTTCAAATTTTGATGACGCAGGTACAGGAGAAGCAGGATCACATAACACAGATCCTATTAAAATGTTGTCTTGATCATAATTTGATAATGTAGCACTGACAAAGTCTCCAGCATAAGCTGTTTGGGTTGAAACATCATCAATGGTTATAGCTAAAAAGAAAATAGAAATAAAAATGAGTTAATTGGATATAAAACACCATTGATCAAATATATATTTATGCACAAACATTAAACATTAATTTTGGTTCATAAAAAATGTCCTCAATAATATTCTAAAAAAAAAAAAATTAATTGAAAAAGAAGAATTCCAGGACCATTAACATATCTTTCAGCAACACCTTATTTTATAATTTTATATAAACATTCAAGTTACCAGTTACAAATTATCAACTTTTTTAATTTTCATCTCAAGAATTACCTAGGTAGATATTTTTCTGTGCATTCTGCTTTCTATCCATGTATATAACAGTGGGTTTACTCCAGATTTTAGTGGACAAAAACTGATTTGGAAAATAAATTCCGAGGTCAACTATAACTTGAGATATCTCAATAGAGAGAAATTCTGCGACATCCGAATTTGGGCTAAACAATGCAGTTTTACAGCTTACAATTTGGTGTTAAGTGGGGGGAAAAATGTGAGAAAGCGCAAATTATTTACAAATTTACAGCCGTGAGGAAAAAAAATATGCTAGGCTGGTTCAAAATAAATACCTGGTTCAATCTGTACATCATACCATGCTGTAAAAAGCTTATATTAATTTCAATAACTGATCCCAGCAAATTAGAATACACAATCATTGAAGACATCAAATGCATCCCACTATTTCTTAATACAGATCAAAGATATCAACACCAAATAAATGACAGAATGTGCAATGTAAGGTGATACTAGAAATAAAAGATGAACAAGTTCTTACAATGAAACGAACATAACAATAACTTATACTTACTAGTAATCACTTGTCAATTTAGAAAAAAAACAACAACTAACTTTCAGTATTATGCTTGTTTTATCTCATAAAAATAAAAAGGTACTAAATTAATATTTACGGTTACATTGTTAGGTCATAAAGTTTCTGGCCTGCCTTAATCCCCTACCCACAAGCAAGCCAATACTTACTTTATCACGTACGTCAAGAAGATAGTGTTCCTAACCGTTCCTTATATGGTGCAGAGTTGGACAGAAATGGCAGCAGAAATGAAGTATCATAGAAAAATGACCAGCAAGATAAAAACTGATAGTTTGAGGAACTAAAGAATAATCATAATGGGTGACAATTGGAAGGCCAGGCAGTTTTTAGGATCCAAAGCACAAGGAAGATTCCTATAAATCCTGAATCATGATAATTCATATGATATTCACAATGCCCTCCAACTACGAGAAATATAATTTTCCTTCAATATTTCTCAAAGCAATACCCTAAAAGCCCACCTCATTGTAAATATTAAATAGTCACACATTGAAATCTATACCCTGATAACCACTGCTCATACTACTAATACCAGCACAAAAACCTAAAAGATCCCATGCTATGCCAACTCTCTGCCAATATAATATTACCTGGTTCTATCCATAATTATGATTCCACTTAGATTGACAAACAAAAGATAGCTTAAAAACCCACACAACACAACCAAAACACTCTATTTCTTCTCACCCTCTGCCTAAAAACTTAAATATGCCTCTATACTAAACCACAAAGATAAAAGTTAATGTAGAAAAAAAAAAAATTATTCTAGTTTCAGAAACCAACCATGAGAAATGATTAGACCCTTTTTAATTCCTAAATTTCTTTTAATTCATCTTCATTTTTGTTTTCATCAATTTTTGTTACTTATAACTAACCCATACCTTTGATGAGTGCTGATTCATTCTGAGGTTGTACCAGCACTTTGTCACCAACCTGCAACAATCCTGTTTCAATGCGCCCACTGATACAAAACCCTGATCCAGTGCCTTTAAAAATATCGTTCACCAGAAGCCTCAAAGGTTTACTTACAGGTCGTTCAGGACAATGAAATTTGTCTAGAATTCAAAAATGAGAAAAATTGAATAAATATAGATATTAAAATATATACTTAAAAAGAAATATGCATTTCAAACCTATGACTTCCAATAAAGATGGTCCTTTATACCATTTGTTAAGTTCAGGTTGCTTGCTTTTTTCCGTTAAATTTTCGCCACTCAAACCACTGCATGGAACAAAACTTATATCACGTTCCTTGAATCCTGCTTGTTTTAAAAAAGCACCTAATTTGGTTTGGATTTCTAAAAATCTTTCTTCACTCCATGATACAGTATCCAGCTTGTTAACAACAACACAGACTTGATTAACTCCTTCAACAAAAGCATTAAAATTATCATAAATATTTGAGGAGGTTATAGTGATATTCAAAAGACTAAATAAAAATTAAAAACCATTTGAGTATGAATTTAATAATAAGTGGGACTGGTGTGACCTACTATTCTCTTCTTTGAAACAGATAATTCTATAATTGTTTAATGAAAAATCAATAAAGATAATCACTTATATTAGATCAAGCTGAATATCAATCTGAAAAATTGTACAGTTAGAAATAAAAGGAACTCAAAGTGTGAATTTTTAATTCTTTAATAAAGGAGTATATAAAATATTTATAAACACACTTTTTCAGCAATCACTCCTCAAATGTTCTTTTATTAATTCACATAGTAACATGTTTCAGGATACATTCCCATTATCAGACTATTTTTTTCATCACAGTGTTTACACACTAGGTCATTTTTGTTATTAAATATAAGGCATATTAATAGAATCATGAAACAGTAAATCAATAAATAAACTGTTCATTCATTTATTGATTTATTAATTAATAGTTTTAAGAAAATGACCTAGTGTTTAAACTCTGTGATGAAAAAATAGTCTGATGATGGGAATGTATCCCGAAACATGTTACTATGTGAATTAATAAAAGAAAATTTGAGAGTAATTATTGAAAAAGTGTATTTATAAATATAATCTCTACTAAAAGTGTATGTACATTGTGTGTGATAAATAAAGCTTTTAGTTAAATGGCTATCTACTTGCCTTCCATCCTATTGATACAGAGATTTGGGACAAGAAAAAAATCTTTTTTTTTGCATGATGAAAAATATTTTCTACAGACATATTTAAATGTAAATCATACCTAACTGAGTAATAGTAAAAAAATATTTTATAATTAATTAAAGTTCATAACTTAATTTTTAATAAATAAATAAAAGAAAAATTATAATATACATTTTATTTTAAAAAATCATAAAAGTTATTAATCATCACAATAGCTACAGTTCATTCACATAAAACATATTATTTATAAATTAATAAAATATAAGATCTACATAAGTTTTTTTCTTAATTTTTACAACTCCCATTCATTTATAAGAGGAATTGATATTTTATAATTTTTTTTCTGTTCCTTACCTAATGATCTAACCAATAGAGCATGTTCTCGTGTCTGTCCCCCACTTTCAAAGCCAGTTTCAAACTCTCCTCTGGTGGAATCAACAACCAAAAGAGCAACATCAGCTTGAGCGGCTCCAGTTATCATATTTGGAATAAAATCTTTATGCCCAGGAGCATCCAATAGGGTAACTATTTTAGAATCAGTTTCAAATTTGGATTGTCCAACATCCATTGTTATACCTCGCGATCTAAATAAAAAGAAAAAATTAGACATCATATTCTCTCATTCAGTAGAACAAAGATGCAACTATAAAAAATGAAATTTTAAAAAAGTGAGACACTAAAATGAAGAGCTTTCAACCCAGATTATAGGTATAACTAAAATTTATATTACTTGGGGATTGGACAGACTACAATTCAGCCGATGTTTCAGCTGATGAATTAAGCTTTTGTAAGCACTTCTGACGTATCAATTTTAGTGATATTTTTATATCTAATCTCGCAGTTATGTCACTGTTTCACCGGATGAGCAATATATGTAGAGAGAACTCAAAAACAATGAAATTTAATGAAGATTGCATGAATATTTTTTTCATTAATAAATTATTTAATATATCAATAGAAAAAAAATATTAATCTTATTTAATTAATGTCATTGGTTTCTGTTTTATTCGTCAGTCTGCTGTATATTAGATATAGGAAAATTCAATTTAGATTATTGTATAAAAAAATGTGCTCCATTACTTACTCTTTACTTGAACAATTTATTTAATAAAAGATTTGATTTTATTCATTTCTAAATAAACAAACTCAGTAAGAAAAGGGCCTAAAAAGAATGAATTAATGAAGGATGGCACAACAATTCATTACAGAAAGTAAGTGTACTATTAAATGATTTTAAAGATAAATAAAGATGATTTTTCATCTATAGGAATACTCCTTATAAACCCAATCGATAAAATTATTTAAGTTTTCTTTACTGATAAGGCTTTTAATTAAAATTAGATTCGATTTTTCCCATATGTTTGAATATAAAGTCACCAAGAATATATTTCTTCGATAAACTTGAGAAATAATTAATATTTACAAAGTAATTAATAAAAATAACTTAATTATAATATTTAATAAATAACAATATTAAATATTGTTTTAAAATTTTAAAGTTTTGATTTTCTTAATATAGCCTGCATTTATTTCTAGAAAATTCATGAAAAACCAACTAATTTGAATTTAATTCATCAGTAAGTTAAAAATGGGATCAATACATTACCTTTCTTCACCAGTTTCATCCAATATCCACGCATAAATAAAAGACTGCTTTCCAATTTTTTTACTTTCTTGTTCAAATTTATGCATCACTTTAGAGCTAATATGGCCTAATTTATAAAGTAAATGACCCATCAATGTACTTTTTCCAGCATCTACATGACCAATAACCACCATATGAAGTTGAGACTTGGTTTCTCCGCGCTCCTTTTGAAACAACTCTTCAGCTTTTATTGTATTCCTATAAAAATAGAAAGAGATATTGTTTATTAATATAAAAACATATTTCTGCCCAACTTAAGTCTCAGTCATTCTTCGTATATCGGTGAGACTAAAAACCATCTAAAAACCCGCATCTCACAACATCAACGCTCTATCACATCCCGTAACCCGTTTGCAACAAAACTTTCTGAACATTCCTTATCCCTTAACCATAATTTTGACTTTGAAAAAAACCACTATCCTAGACTCCTTTAGCAACTTAGAAAAAACGATTAATTTGCGAATCTATCCACATCCACCTAGAACCCTTACCTGTTAATCAAAAAAAATAGATAAGGAATACATTTCCCACACTTATTCCCAAGTTTTAAACCTTCTCAAAAAACCCTAAATTCCTCCCATTGTTTATGTATATATTTAAATGTTATTAATTCTGTACTATCTTCCTCACTCCAATTTTTCGACTCCCTTCCACCCTCTCGTTTTATTGATACTTCAACGCGCCAACTCAATATCACTGCCAGCTCAATATCACCGTATTGTACTTCATAAACGAATATTTTCCCGCTCCCACCTTGGTCTGTAGTTCAGATACCCGACGCTAGATCTCTCCACCCTCCTTTCTTCCCTGTACCATCTATTTCCCGCTTTCTTCAGTTTGTTTGTTTTCCTTTACCTGAACGTAAGTCATTTTAAAAATATTTTTATTTAGTTTTATTTTATTATTTGTAGTATTTTTTTTTTTTTTTTTTTTTTTTTTTTTTTATTTTTTTTTTTTTTTACCACTCAATATTCATCCTTTATTCATTAATATATCCTTTTCCTTTCTCCAATTTAAATGTTAGTGCACAATCTTTTGCTAAAATTCTTTTTCCTCACTTTTGCCCCTTATTTCATTTCCTTTCTCTTTCCACTGTACACACTTATAATTACCCTACTATATATGTCCCAATATGTATCATGTGTATCAATATATTTATCACTACTCTATAGTTGTACTTTGCATATTTGATTTATTATTAACTATCTAGTTAACTTCCTACTGTTACTAGTAATTTTATTCATTCTGTACCAACTCATTAGCTTAACCACTATATCTCACTAACTATATATCTACCATTTCTTATATTTACCTATTATATTGTTATATTTACTCATTCATTATCTCTCCTGAAATATTCTTTCCAATTCTAATTCAATAGTTTACATTACTGGCTTCATTGCCTTCAGATATTATTTCAGTTATCTGTCCTCAATATATCAGTAACTCTGTATCTACTCATTAAGTATTAACTCAGTAACTTGTTCTCATTATCTCAACAACTTAGCATCTACACTATTTATGTTCACCAATTATTTTGTCGAGATTACTCATTAGCATTTAAGTAACTATTACCCATTTTAATTCTCATTTTAGCCTCAATTCAATAGTCTTTACTGGCCTTATGGCCTTTATATATTGCCTTTAAGTTACTATCCTTACTCTTATACAGTTATTTATGTTTATTTTTTTGTATGTTTATTTTCTTTCTCACTCATTCCTATATGTTCTGGTGTGTGTTTTATTCATATAATTTTATAATGTAGTCATACCTCTTTGCTTGTTTTCTTTTTTTCTAGCCCTGATGAAGACTTGCATTGCAAGTCGAAACGTTGGCTTTAAGAATTAGAATAAAATAAACATTTTATTTTGATCTGCCGAATATCTTTGACTGCCTACCCTAATTATCTACATCTCCTAAAATAATAATAATTCATAATATTTACAATTCTGGTATAACTCTAAGAGAAAATATATAACAAGATGAAATAATAAATTTATATATTACATATAATTCTTTTTCTCTCTCCTTTCATTAATTAATTAATTTGTTTTCAACAATTAATATCATCCCTACCAAACTTATACATATGGACCTATAAACAAATCAAAGAAAAATAAATTAGTATTCATATACCAGGTATGCAAGTTTAAAATGTCGTTTTAATTCCAATAGAATGCGCTCTTAGCCTATTGAAGGATTTGCTTATCTCTAAACGCTATTTTGTTTGTTAGTCATTTGTTTACAAAAGTCAGTTGTTTTTAAGTCATTTACGTGGACGTATCATACCTTTCTTTGGTGTTAAAAATGTCTAATTTTAAGCCAAATAAAGAGCATTTGCGGCATGTCATGATTTTCTTATTTAATCAAAAGAAAAAGGCATCTGAATGTCATCGAATTCTTGTTGAGACTTATGGCGATGTTGCTCCAACCGTCAGGACATGTGAACGTTGGTTTCAAAGTTTCAAACGTGGTGATTTTGATGTTACTGATCAAAAATGAGAAAATCGACCAAAAAAGTTTGAGGACTTCGAATTGCAATCTTTATTAGACGAAGACAATACCCAAACCCAACAAAATGATGGCAGAACAGTTGAATGTCACTAGGCAAGCCAATTCCGATCGCCTGAGAGCTATGGGAAAGATTCAAAAGGTTGGAAAATGGGTTCCACATGAATTGGACGAACGACAGATGGAAAAAAAACGAAAAACTGTGCGAAATGCTGCTTTTAAGGAAACGATTTCTTCGCTTGGTTGGGAACTCCTACCCCACCCGCCGTATTCACCTGACCTGGCGCCTTCTGATTATCACCTCTTCTCATCGATGGGACACTCATTGGCGGAGCAACACTTCAACAATTTCGAAAACGTACGAAAATGGCTCGATGAATGGATTTCAAATAAAGATGAAGCATTCTTTTGGAATGGTATCCATATATTGCCCGAGAGATGGGCAAAATGTGTAGAAAGCGAGGGTCAGTACTTTGAATAAAATATATTATACTTTTTTTTAAATTACTGTGTATTTATTTTAAGAAATAAACGACATTTTAAACTTGCATACCTGGTATATGTAATAACAATAAACAGAAGGGTCATCAATCTATTCAAAATACCAGGCACGTTTTGGTGGATAATGCCCAGGAAGTCCAAGATTATATTTTCAGCCATCACCACAATATCTCTCCCACCCACACCCAGGTCCTCCAAGAAGCTGTTTGTTTGGCTTGGTATAACACCGCAAAACCCAAACCAAAAGCATTTCAGATTAAAAAATCTCTATTTCCAAATGTCTCACAGAATTACTCTTCAAGGAAAGGGATATAATTTTCATATATTTCCATTTTCTTCTTTTCTATTCTACTTCACCTTATTAATCGATTATTATTTTTATAACTTACTGGAGGATCCAGAATAAATCCGTCGTCCTTCGGAAATGCGACGTCTACATAACATGTTGAAGGACCCAACCTCTCCTATCTGTCCACTGGCACCTGTGACTACACACAGGGGTACATAGTTAATATTAAGTTTCAGGACATTTGACCATTCAGACCCCGAAAGTATTTGTTTTCAAAATTGGCTTTTCTTCGAATGCATTTTCTCTTAGCGACTATCGTAGAGTTCTCATAATATTGTGGCTCTGATCCACACAACGCCTATCTGCACATTCAGCATTCTCTGCACCGTAATGGTAAATTAATACTTAAATTTCAAACACATACAGTTTGGTGCTAAATGGGCTGCTGAGTTAGTGCTAGAAGCATTTCATCAATTCTTAAGTACAGTTATTAGTTGTTGAGAATAGTTTAATGTTAGCTACAACTGGTCATAGAGCTTTGATGCATACAGAAAATTTGCATGAATATAATAATTATGAATAATAACTGAAGTGAATAATGATTAAGAAAAACTTAAATTGGATTTCTGACATTGACAGTTTGATAATAATTGTGAATTAACTTTTAATTTATGAAATCACTCCTAGGTATAATTTGCAATCATCAACAAGCTTGGATCTGGTTATAGCATTCCTCAGAGCCCCCAGGGCAGCTTGACTGTCTGAGTAAATCTTAATGGTTCTGCTCTGTGTTTTATCTTCTATTAGTTGTTGTGCACAGCAACAGATTGCCATTACCTCAGCCTGGAATACCGAGGTATACTTCCCCAGGGGGAGAGATGTGCTCTTATTGTCGCTCAATCTCCATATTCCTGCTCCTGAACCTTTCTTGGTTAGGGAGCCATCGGTATAGCAGTTGATACCATTGCATTTTTGGTGTTGCTTCCCGATGTCTGTTTCCACGTTGAAGGTAATATCAATGTGTTTCTTTATTTGGAGGTCTAAGTTCATTTTGAGCACCTCTATTCCCTCCATTTTATTTAATAGCTTCTTGTGCCCATCTCTTCTAGATGGTTCAAAGAGCAATCCTTATTTAACAAGTTTATACATAGAAAGCATGGCTCTCGCTTCTACCTCCAACTGCAATGACCTGAGTTTTAGTATAACCTCCATTGCCGCAGTTGGAGTGGTTCTCATGGCTCCTGTGATTAGGAGGCATGCCAGTCTCTGTACTTTGTTTAGATGGACTTTAGATCTTTCCAATCCCGCTTTGTGCCACCACACCATAGTGGCATACAATATTGAGGGTCTGATTACCAAGGTGTAAATCCATTGGACCACCTTTGGTTTCATACCCCAGGATTTACCTACTGTCCTTTTGCAGACCCATAGGCTCCTTAAAGTTTTGGACGACACATAATCTATGTGTCTGTCCCATTTTAATTTGTTATCCAGATAGACTCCCAGGTGCTTAACCTGTGTACTAATCTTAATCTGGATTTCATTTAGTTTCGGTGGTCTAATGACCACCTTCTTACGATTTGTGAAGATGCATAGTTCTATTTCATTCGGATTGATGTTCAGACCCCTGTTGTCACACCAATCCGTCAGTATCCCCATGCATGTAGTAAGCAGGTCCGATATGGCAGCCTGATGCCTGCCACCCACCAGGATAGCGATATCATCCGCATATCCCTGTGTGTAGAACCCTGCTTTGTTAATGCTATTCAGTAAGGAGTCTACCACCATACACCAAAGTAATGGCGATAGGACCCCCCCTTGTGGGCATCCACCAGCGGGCTCCGCCCACAGTTTGTTATCTCCTAATTCGGAGTATATTATCCTCCCCTTTAACATCGAGCATATCCACTGGCGGATGGTTGGGTCACCATGGTCACCATTAGTTTAATTTTATAGCAAAAAAAAAATCAATTTTTTTTACAACAGAGCAATCAGAAACTTTGTTTTAAAATTTACAGACTGTATCAAGAGCTGAGATATCTATTTTAGTCCTTAAAATTTACTTATTGCACATTTATCAATATCATATGTACAAAATGTGTTTGCCTATCTTTTAAAAAATCCCTAAATAAATTTTTACATTATGTATTTACTTGCTGTAATGCAAATTGGTATGGAGTAAAAAAACTTATTTAAAACCCCATTTGATAAATAAAATATTCTAGTCTTTTATTGCTATTACTGTTATAAACTTAATCGATAAAATTATTTTTGATTTTTCCCACATGTTTGAAGAAAAAACACCAAGAATATATAAGGTGTTGAGGACCAGAACAGACTATCCCACATTTCGTGAATATTGGCTTTGAAAGATTAAATCATAAAATGCTATGATTAGACCTTTTCACAAATGTGGGATAATCTGCTCTGGTTCTCAATGCCTCACATTTCCAAGATAAACTTGGGAAATTAATAATATTTACAAATTAAAAAAATTAAATTAATAATAATAGTAACATAGTATTCAATAAAATTTATAAGTACTTATAAATATGGTTGCTTTCTCTGTTAATGCTTGTGCCTTTTTTAATTAAATTGGTTTTAATTTCTATTTTGTTTAATATAACATCATCTTTGATTCCATATAATTTCATTAAATTTTGAAGTACATGCATATCACTCTTGAATAATAAAATGCATACCTCGAAGTTTTGACTGTTTGATCATTGGTCTTAGATTTTGCAAAGGTAGATTCAGGGCTTGCCCGACCACTTATTGGTGAAGAACATCGGGCATTAAAAGTACTCTTTTTATCTAAAAAAACAAAACAATAGTATCAATAAATGAACAGTTAAATATTTTAAATGACATTATAGAGCCAATGGTAAGATAAAAAAAAATCTGCTTTTCTGCGATAGGTGTAAATGTAAACAGTAGTAAAAGAACAAACTAATACCAAAAAGAAGTCTGCTTAGATATTCTGTTATATTAACTCTTTAACTTTCCCCTTTCTTCTTTCACTTCAGCACCTTCTTCAGGAAGAAAAATGCACTACATATCTTACAAAATAATCACTTTCTTCAACAACTATTCACATAAATGAGACATTTCCTTTTGTTTCTTTCTAATCTTGGTAATTATTTAGAATGTTTACTTCAAACAAGTAATAAATTAAAACTCAGTATTAGCAATTGATACTGATTTCTTGCAGATAATGATATATTAGAATAACAATATTAAAATTGATTGTGCTAGTGACAAAAAAAAGTTACATATTAATCATTAGATGTTAATAATTAGATTTAATGTAAAATCATCTGGCAACTTTCTACTGGAAACAAAAGATAGTCCTCCATTTGATTCTTGGCTTTAACAATAAAATTCAGCAAAATGGGCAGGTCTTCTGCTGAATTACACTTCATCAATTTCAACAAAGGTAGCAGCACTGATAATTGACTCAAATTCAGAAATAACCAGATAATAGAAAATTAGGCCAACCTATTATTAATTTTTATTTATTGTTTTTATCACCAATAACCAAAGGCACTCTTTGTAAGTTAATACAGGAAAAAAATAAAAGACACAATAAACCAAATATCAGGGATTTTCAGTTCTACAATTAATGAAATATGATGATTTTCATGGAAACAGATAAAAATATCTGTTATAAAGAATATAACACAATAATTGCAACATCGTTTTGGTGTATTGAATTTCCATGTTCTCTTAATTCTTAACCACAATTACTTGTCATTTTTCAACCATTTCTAATATTCGGTTAGAACCAGCTGAACCAGTTTTGGCAGCTTTGAGTCTGAGACATTGGCAGGAGGATCTAGTTCAGAGTAATCGAGTTTGATATTACATAAAATATGTTTGAAACAAAGTTCCTTAAAATTATTTCTAAACAAAACATCAGGGATAATGAATTAGTTACCTTTAACATCTTGAAGGTAAAAATTAAAAGACAATACTCTAATTAGTCAGTTCTGAAGACAAGTTAATTATAGGCCACAGGCCGAGGAGTTCAACTAGAGACTTACTGATATGGTCAGTGAGTCTAAAGTTCATATAAAAAAAAACTGGGAAAACTACTGATATTAACACAAATACTTAGGGTTTATTTTGAACCTGCTATATTATACTGATATTAGAGTAGAAGGATCTACAGCCTTTGATAAATTTTTATTCAACCCTCCCCTCCCATTCCAAAGCTTTTAGCTAAAATCCAAATTCTCTTTTCGGAGTAAATGTTACAACTGAGATCACCTCGAAAATGGACTATTTTAATGTGTTATAATGTGATTAGCAGCTATTGGCTGTCTTCTCGGAAGAGGTTTACGCTTTCTGAAAAATGGAGGATAAATTTTGTTATACACTACACTTTTTTAAAAAAGCCCTTAAAGATCTTTAAGTTTTCAGAGTAGATATTGCAGTTATGTCCCTTATCATTTGATTTGATTAAGTTAAATGATTCTGTTATCTAAAATAAATCCAAAAATGTTAGCTTTAATAAATTAACTTTTAATACCATTTTTTAAAAGTACGTTTAATGTCATTTTCTTCAAGATGGTTCAATATCCACCCCAATAACTCATCAATGTTTATTATTTTTATATTTCAACTCTTCAAAATTTCTAAACAATCTTGAACAATAACTGAAACAGTATTCAATTTTGTTTTGAATCTAGGGTATGTTGGTATTGCTACTAGTCAGTGGGACAAGTCCAGAAAGTGGTCCCATTATCATTTAATACATATTTTTTCTTATCTCGTTGTTGGTCATCACATGACAGAGTTATACAGGAATTGATAGGTATTCTAATTTTTTTATTATTATTATTATCGCTCAAACAGCATCATTCAAAACTTTTGGTTTAATTCCAAATTTTTATTTTTTTTATTTTTTTCAATTAACTGTTTGGAGAAATAGGTCAAATTCAAAGATCCATAAAGAACTACTTAAGTCTGCTATAGGATAACCAACTTCATTTAGCCAAGAGAGAATGTATGGATAATACACTAAATAAAAATTGATAATTAAAAATACTTAAATTAAGCTGGTGAGGAATGACAAATCATCAGTAAACATTCTAATAAAATCAATTAATACCACAGCAGCAACAAATCAGCAGAACTTTCATAGTCAGCATCATTTATACTAAGTTAATACTACCATTTCCCACAAAAAAAAAAAAAAAAAAAAAAAAAAAAAAAAAAAAAAAAAAAAAAAAAAAAAAAAAAAAAAAAAAAAAAAAAAAAAAAAAAAAAAAAAAAAAAAAAGAACCTGCATAACATCTATTGCTCCAACCATATTCTTTTTATTTTACGTTTGAAAGTTAGCAGTAAAACATCACAAATTTCAAAAGAACCTATCAGAGTGTAAATGATAGTATGCTGAAACAAAATTCTATGTAACAGATAATTTGCTCCCTGTAAGAATGGAATAAAGATTAAAAACTTTAATTTACAAGAACAAATGAAGTTCAAAAAATACTACACAATATTTTATAAACTAAAAATGAAACTAAATTTTGGGTAAAATCATTGCAAAGAAACAGAATAGTGTATTAGAATTACAATTCAAAGTTAACAAAAGTACTTGCAGCAGCCAAGAATACCTGGGATGCACACTTTCAATGAATACAACTTTTGAACCATGATAATTGATAAAAACACATCCAAGTTTTAAAAAAAACTTTACAATGGAATGCCATAGACTTTTGACCTGCCTTGTAGGTTTTCTTCAGGGCTAAAAATAACAAAAACTGGATGTGACCAAAATGAAACATAATGAACAAAGTAAATTAATTTACAATAGAATTAAGAGTTAAATAGTAACAGTGCATCCTTAGCTAAGTACAGAACCCTCTTGGGTTCTTCCTTGGACCCAAGGGTCTTCCCTTAGGCTGTATGCGGCACAGGTTTCACATCCCTGATCATCTTCTCAATCATTATTCATACAATCAACCGTACTATTTTCTTGATAAAAATTTAATTATTTTTTTCTAATACCATACGTTTATAAAAATGTAAACCATTTGTATAAGCTTCTAGAAGCTATTAGTAATGTATATTGCTGTGTTTTTAATAACAAATTAAGTTTTGCTTCTTTTTTTTTAATTTTCATCGATTATCACTGAACATAGACATTTTATATCTATTTTATCCCCATTTAACAAGGGGGAGGAAGCACTTCAAACATTTACGGCTGCTTCATATTATTATCATTGCAATAATACAGACTAGGGCAGTAGTTAACAACTTTATGAAATAAGCTACATTTTTAACAACTAATTACAAGTGGTTGCATTGAGATAATACAAACTACAAGTTACTGGCTAGAAAGTTAATAAAAACTTTTTGCAACTACATTAAAAGTATTTCATTTTCTTGACTCACAACCAACCAGTAGTAAGAATTAGTTGTAACAACTAGCTCAAAATTGTAATAAATAGTTAAAACTAACTAATAAATAAACATTTTTAACTACTAACTATATTTAATTAAATAGCAATAATTTCAGCATTTTAACGTATGTAGAAAAATACAGGTGTAAATGAACTTTCCATGAAATGGGGTCACCTGTGGTGTAGTGGTTAGCATAGCAACCTACTAAACCCAAGA
The DNA here is from genome assembly GCA_003667255.2 of Euschistus heros. Lineage (NCBI taxonomy): Eukaryota > Metazoa > Arthropoda > Insecta > Hemiptera > Pentatomidae > Euschistus > Euschistus heros. The sequence continues at coordinate 245,191 of RCWM02000022.1, read as the reverse complement.
TCGCAGGTTTGCAGCCCGGCAGATCACCTTAGGATTTTTTAAAGGGAGTAAAAAATCCTCGCTATGCCGTCCTTCGGAAGGGATGTAAAATGGGGGTCCCGAGCCTGTGTGATGTCAAGTACTCGTTAAAGATCCCTATCGGCAAAATTTAGGACTCCCACCGTAGCATCGTCCGATTAGCCTTAGCAGCATAAAGTGACGTTAAACGAAATAAACAAACAAACTTTCCATGAAATATACTTCTAGGTGTATCATATAACATCATAACCACAGAAATTATTCATTATTTTTTTGGTGAGAGAAGCATTCATCAGAACTTTGAAATGACCAGACCCATCTGTTTTTATTAATTTTCTTACCTACCTGCTAATAGCACAATAGAATAAAAATAGTTCTTAATACATATAAGTTTATTTAAGGGAGGAGTGTTCATCAAATAAGGAAAACAGCTTTAGGTAGACAATATACAAAGGATGTCTGATAAGAGACTCCAATGATGAAGGACCGGCACACAGTGGGCCAAATGAGCAAAAAACTGTTTAAAATACATTTTCAAAAGTTCTTTCTTTCATTAAATTAGTGGCAAATATATGTTTTCTACTGCTTAAGGTTAATACAGCTTGAGTTTTAGAAAGTGTTGTTGATTGCTAAACAATGGGGAGAAAATCATTATAATTTTACATCAATTTCGTTATAAACATACTGTTTTCTATTATTTTGAATTTGTTAGGGTATGAACCGACATGGTTTTCAAAATTAACTAAGCCTAATTTTAGCTTTTCGACTTTCTCATTACACTGGACAACAAAATAATAACTTTTTGTCTGTTAAATGAATTACAATGGCAGTTTCTTTTAGAATTTGGTGCTCTGATTGCAAATTTGAAAAGTATTTTTGTCTCAAGGGCAAGGATTTTGTGTAATTTCAAAATAAAAAAAATAATATAGTGTTCAAACAAGCAATTTTATTTAATTAGTTTTCATACCATAATTTAAATCAAACTGTAGCCTTTGATGATTTCCTGCTGTATTTTGCGGCTGGTACATCTCTGTTCAAAGACCAACAATAGTCTGCCAACATATTTGGATTCCACTTTCCCTGGTATCGTTTCTCCAGAGTGGATATTTCTTGATGGAATCGCTCACCATGATCATCACTCACAGCCCCAAGAATTTCAGGAAAGAAATCCAAATGCGAGTCAAGAAAATGTATTTTTAGAGACATAGAATTACATCCTAAAGCCGTATAATGTTGTAGATCAGAAACTAGCTCTCTATAGTTTTCTGCTTTTTTATTTCCAAGAAATTCTTTCACAACATTTTTAAAAGAAATCCAAGCTGATTTTTTGGCTCCATTCAAACATTCCTTAAAGTCTTGATGCTTCATAAGCTTCCTTATTTGTGGACCAACAGATACACCTTTTATTTTTGCATCACTGATCCGAGGAAATGTGGCTTATAAATATGGAAATCCAGGGTCACTTTTGATGGGCCAAGTTTGATGGGCAATGGTGGAAGATAAACGTTTTCTCGGTTTACTAGTGGTTCGAAAAGTACATTTTTCTCTACAGGTACAAGATTTCTTTTGAACTATTCCTTCTTTATATAATGATTTTTGCGATCTTTGCTGTCCCACTCACACAGAAAACAAAATTTTGTATAACCTGATTGAAGAGTTAACAAAAGTCAACTAAACTTAACTTTGAGGTCTTAACACACATTTCAAGAATGCTTTTAGTATTGTATCTCGGACAGTAAAATCTTCATAATGTCATATGTCTCTTTGATATGGGCTGCATAGGCAATGTGGATTGAGGGCTTGTCATTGCCTATATGAAGGAGAATGGCTTTTAAACTAAGTTTGGAGGAATCTATGAACAGCCTCCATTCTTTAGGATTATGATTATATCCTAATATACCCATTAATGTATCAATATCTGTGCAAAATATTAAATGATCTTTTGCAGAGTAAAAGTGATGGAGTTCTTGTTCCTGTTGGCGATATGTAGATATTTTTGTTCCCTTCTCAAGTAGGTTCCAACCTTTTAATCTTGATGCCAACAACTCGGCCTGATTTTTTGATAAGTTAAGATCTCGAACTATATCATTGAGTTTAGACAGATTGATTCTGTGCGGTTCTGAAGACTCCAAAGAAAAATCTGGGTCATCAGTATCATCTGTTTCTGATCTTAAGGGTGTACCTTCCTCACTAATGTTTTCTGAATGTTAACTCCAATCTTCAGGTGGCACAGGGATTGGCAGGTCTTCATTGTGAGGAACAGGCCTAAAAGCTGAGGGGAGGCTGGGATATTTAACATTCTTTTTAGATTAACTTGTTATTCCAGTGATTTTTTTGATGCAGAAATAACAGTCAATTGAATGGTCCTGAGGTTCCCTCCACACTATAGGAACAGCAAAGGGCATATTTTCCTGACTGCCCGTTAATCCAGCCACTAAGCAATGTAACAAAGGAGGCATAGCGTATATGAGGCACCCAAGATTTGTCCTGGTCACCAACTTTGCACCCAAAATAAAGACTATATGCCTTTTTTACCAAGAGAATAATGCTTTTTCTTTGACTCTTTATAAAGTTAGTTCACCACACACAAAAATTGTTTGGATGGTTTTCACAATTTTGCGTCATATTGAAGATGCTATAATGTTCTGTTCAGACTAAATTAATAGAGGCACCCAACTAGGCCAGCTCACAGATGTAGACTGATGTGAGGAGTCCAGAGGGGACTCATGTCAGGACCGGTGTTCGGGGGCCAGTGTTTTGACGACATTTGTTATCTCTATTGCATCCAATGTTATCGTGCATTGGTGGTGAAGCTTATTTAGAGCAAATAAATAGAATATATGTTTACAAAATTTAAAATTACAAAACATCTGAGCCCCATGGACTACTTTGATGGTCATATTTGGAATTACCATAGCAAAATACATATGAGACAGCCACATTTACCCATTTAACAAAAATACTGTTGACCAGTGTTATTATACATCCTACAAAGTTTGTGCCTCTTCAATCTGAAGTTTAAACACTTCTTAGAGGTGTATGAAAACAGACTATGCTTTAATTAGGAGTGTCGACTTGCATCCTTTATTCCCAGAGCTCGCTAACCCATATTTTACAATGTCCGCAGTCAGGGGAGAGGATGCCCTACCGTATTCCAGACAAACTATGCAGCATAGGGTGGCTTACTTCCAATGATCATTATGACTACTATTAGACATTTATTTCCATAAGTAATACTGATGAACGGTTACATTTTCTCTTTGTAAATTTTGAAGCAATTAGCAATGGAACTCAAATGATGAATTATTGACCTAACGATTAATTATTCATTTTATAGATATTGTTCTTCTTTGTCTTTTTTAATTCAAAGTTGAATATTTCTTAGAGATATGTAAAAAAAAAAAAAAATACTTTATTTTTGGACCTAACTAGGACCAAAAATAACCTGCTTCCTTAGTACAACAGCTTGTTAATCTCTGAACATTGTTAACACTAAACCTACCGACATTTGATGTATACATATTTCTACCACAATTTCTCAGTAAATAACAATACTAATAAGAGTGTTAGAAAAAAAAACTTCTGATATATTTTTTAATAAAAGTAGTGAAGTCAATAAGCAAAGTGATGATTTTGAAATTTGTTTCCGAGAATTCCCATTTTATGAACACCGATGTAAGCTTTGATTTAGTATTTTTTATTAGTGCCCAATCTTCTTCAAAAAATTAAGAGGTAATTAGAATTGAAAATTACTTTTTCACATTTTTAGTAGGAGGGTACTAATCTTGGACGATCATTGCTAATGATTCCCAGAATATTTATTATAATTAATGTGCAAAATAAAAGTCCAAAAGTTTCTCTAAAATAATATGAGTAGTATTAGAAAACTAGTAAAAAAGTAAAGTTTTAATAACAATCTCAAAAAAACGAAAAAATAAAATAAATAAATGTGTCTCATTAACTAGTCCTATTTGGCAAATAAATTATCATGTACTGACTAAGCACAAAGGCCTTACTAAATTCTAGATGCTTCATCAAAGTCTATATGAAAAACTACTAATAGAAGCCCACTTAGTTTTGAAAAAACATATAAACATCGAAAATGAATTTTTGTAAAACTGATAAATTTTCTAACTTTTTTTTTTTTTTATCATGCCATTTAATTGCACTGGGGGTTGAGGATATTAAACATCTTTGCTTATCTAAAGAATGTGTGAAATATCAAGTTTGTAGACATATTTTTCTATGAGTTATTGAATTTTAAACATGTTTTTGTGTTTTTGCCCCCTTGTGCGGCAGGCCAGAAGGAAAGTGATTGTGAGGGAAACAAGGCTGAGATAGTTAAATGATTTGTGAGACCAAATAAGCGGCAGGAGATGAGGTTAGCGAAGGAGAGGGAAAAGCAGACAAAAATGACCATCAATTCTTAAGGTGTGTGTGGTTCCGCATGGAGCAGCCAGCCGCAGTAGCTGCGTCTGCCAGACGCTGCGGCTGGAAGTGAGGCACTGCTTCAGTTGGTTTTAATAGAAGTGTTGCAAGAGGGGCAGCTGCGGCTACCACCAGAAAATTGAGAAGCTGAGCTGCTGCGTTCGGACTGCTCTAGGGACAGGTCCAGACTCCTTCACGTCTGTGCTATGTAAACTCACATCACCAAAGTTTCTTGTACCATTTTTAACTGTATATGTATATGTATATATGGGTTTTATAAATATAAATATAAAATATAAATATACATTTATAAATAATTTGATACAACCTCAGGTTGAAATATCACAATTTATTTATATATAAATATCTCTTACATAATTATACTATATCAAACATGATAAAAATTATTTAACGAAAACAGGGTTGTCAATAAAATGTTCATTGGACAAAACAGTATTAAAGAAACTGGAATTTTATACATCATCTGAAATAACAATAAAATCATGGTTCCAGCGAGTTTTCTAAATTGTCTTTCTATATATTGTGAAATCACCAAAGGGAAAACGTGGGATTCATAGCAATGGAGACCTCCAAGTATTGGTTTGTTTTCTAGTCTTCCCACAATGAACTAGATTTCAGGTCTGCCCACAGTTAGTTAGTTTTCATAATATGCCTCGTTGAGCTCCCATTTATTAAAACGTTTTATTAAAAATGGCTCGTTTTAGTACGTTATAGAAATAGAAATATAGAGAAATTATAAAATCTAATCGAATAAAGTTCAGCCGGAAAAACTTCCAGAATTTCTCCTCGTCGTTCTGGAGGTGCAGCTCAATCAACGAAGAGAGAAAACCTTCTTCTCTTCTTCGGGAAAAAATGAAGTCAATTGATCTGTTCATAACATGGAACTCCTCTTCCTCCATTAACAATCACAACACCAGTTTTCTTCTCAATATACTCCGCTGAAGCCAAAATACGAACTGATGAACTTCCAGGTGCAGCGTCTGGAAGCTACATGTGGAACCACCCTGAACGCAGCAGCTGCGGCTGGCTGCTCCATGCGGAATCCCACCTTAAGTGAGGCTAAAGCCCAATTTGAGATGCAGTTCAAAATAAATAAATAAACAAGCCTGTAACAGAGACTTTGGAAAACAATGTTCCACCCTCCTCTTTTTGGCTCCTTCCTTTCACAAATTTTATTCTATAATAAAACCATTTAGATGGAAAAAAAATGTATGTTTCATTAACAATTAAGGTATAGACAGCACTTGGTTTTAAATAAAGTTGACCTAATAGGGGAAAAAAAAACAGCTGATGATTACTAATACATTAAATAGTTAAACAATTTTAATAAGAAGGTAAGAATGAGCAACTACTTTTTTTAACTAGTAGTTGGTAGTTGGAATATATCAATTACTAACTACAAGTTGAAAACAAGTAGAAGCTCATTATTAATCTCTAATTGCAAATGTAGTTCGTAGTTGCAACTAAAACTAATCTAAAGTAGTTATAATTAGTAGATGGTAAACATAGCTACATACTGGTCAACTCTCCTATAAAAGACATAAATCCTTTTTATTTTAACAATAAAATAACAAGATAAAAACAATCTTAATATATCATAGAATTCAAACTAAGGTCAATTACCTTCAATGTTTTCTTGAGGAAGATGGAATCCCTTAACAACGTTGGTTTTAGCAGGACTTGGCACAACAGTAACTATTGGTGTTTGCGCTGGTTCTCCTTGAGCTTGTGCTATTAGCAGAAACTTAAAATGTAGAATTCTCGATATATATACACATATTTTTTAAAAATTCAATTTATAACTACACTGAAGATAATGAATATATTTAAAAATTATTAAAGCACAATCATCAATTACAAGCAGTCAAGGAAAATTAAAATGTAATACAAAGTAAATTATTTTCATTTTATTGAAAATGATATATATAATAAATTAGATAACAAATCTTCAAACATAGTATTATACTAACTTATCTTTAAGATCATATTAATGGATAAGAGAAAGGAACAGGAAGAGAAGAAATTGAGAAACTAAAATATAAAATATTTTTAATACATTAATTTACACAACAAAATAGCTAATGAGCAGTCCAGGTCATAAAAAATAATAATAAATAAATCAGCTACCATTTTCTTTTACTAATTACTTCTTCATCAGGTGAAAGACAATCAAATGTAAAGGGTATTAAATTAATACCATTAGGATGACTTCTCAAAACACAAGGAATGCTGGAATCAATTTCAGTCAAACATTTACAAACAAAGAAACCAAGTCTTGAAGGTTTAACTTTCTGAAGTTCACCAATGGTCATATTTTGGAAAGTATAGATATTTTCTTTTTTAACGTTAGACTTCAAAAAATCATCTTTATCTAAATTTAATAAAAAATTGTTTTCACTTTGTTTCACTAAGAAGTCTGTTTCTATTTGATGTTTCATATTTTTCTTAATAAGAGCTCTAGACAGCTCTAGACTTGAATCATTATTATCGCTAGATGTAAGGAATTCTTGGACATTGAAAAAATCTGTTTCACATTTGTTAATTTTAATCATGTCTTCTTGTGTCTCATCATTCTGTTCGTTACTGGCAAGCTTATTGGGGATCCATCCACCTATGAGGCCAAAACAAAATTCAATCCTACTACTAAAGGAGACATAAAAATTTAAAGTTACAACTGAATGCTAAATTAACTTACTACTAAGTATTGAAATATTTTTATATTAGCATTGCCTTGAATTAAAACATTTAAAAAAAAGGAAATCAATAATTATAAGATATTGATGTGATTATAAAGAAACAATATAAATAAGAAAGCTATATGATTGATAATATCTTTATTATTTTTATGTGAAAAGTGTTAATTCTAAACCATAGGGTATCATAATCCAAGCAGAAGGTATCTCTTCTGGATCCAACAACCATGATTCATGGAGCAATCACCAGACAAAAAAGCCATTCATAAGCTTTTAATGGCCCCAGTATATATAAAAATAAGATTAGTTTATTAGCTTAATAGTTCAGTCAATGAGTGCTGACATTAGGGGTGTAGAGTGCACGGAATATGCGATAATTTTTGACTTCATAGCTTCGTTAGGAATAGTTGGAAGGTAAACATACTAAAAGTCCCCGCCGCTGGGGGGTGAGCTAACGGTGGGGGGAAGGGGAGAAGTTCCATTTTTTTGGTTTTCCCATAATATCTCCAAAACTGTTGACTCTAGAAAAATATGTTTCAAATAAACATAAAAGCTTACTAAATTTACTATAAAATTTATCATATTTAAATTTGTCGTAACTCTAACCGTTTACAAAATATACGTTATTGAAAATAGGTGATTTTCGGGAAAAAACAAATGTCACCTCACTTTTTGTCAAACTTTTACTTCTATTACGTTCCACAATCGTTTCTCAGAAAAAACGTCAGAATCAAAATTGTAGAGCACTAAATTTACTTCAATTTCATTTGTACGTTTTTTGTATTTGCTTCAAATGTTTAACAAAAAAAGAGGTAAACATATTTTTTATTTCTAAAGTTGTCGATTTTTAATAACGTATATCTCGAAAACCGTAGGAATTTCTACGAATACGTAAATAATTAATTTCATAGGAAATTTAATGAGCTTTAATTTTGATCTGCTACATATTTTTCTAGAGTCCACCGTTTTCGATATATAATCGAAAAACAAAATTGGGAACTTCTCCCCTCCCCCCACCTTTAGCTCACCCCCCCAGGTGCGGGGACTTTTAATATGTTTACCTTCTAACTACTCCTAACAAAGCTGTGAAGTCAAAAATTATCGCATATTTCATGCACTCTACACCCCTCATTTCGGCACTCTTTATCTGGGGTCGTACATCTCTGAAAAAAACACAGATACTCATTCCGAAAGTAATTGTTCGATCCAAAATTTCTATTTTTTGCCTGAAAGCTCCTTAAATTTACTATAAGAACCTATATATGAAATTTTGATTATATAGAAACGATTGTGGAACGTAATAGAAGCAAATGTTTGACAAAAAGTGAGGTGACATTTGTTTTTTCCCGAAAATCACCTATTTTCAATAACGTATATCTCGTAAACGGTTAGAATTATGACAAATTTATATATGAAAAATTTTATAGTAAATTTAGTAAGCTTTTATGTTTATTTGAAACATATTTTTCTAGAGTCAACAGTTTTGGAGATATTATGGAAAAACAAAAAAAATGGAACTTCTCCCCTCCCCCCCGCCGTTAGCTCACCCCCCATGGGCGGGGACTTTTAGTATGTTTACCTTCTAACTAATCCTAACGAAGCTATGAAGTCAAAAATTATCGCATATTCCATGCACTCCACAATATGTTTATTGACTGGACTATAAATAAACATGGAGAAATAATGCCTAAAATCTAGAGAACTCTTGACACTGCTACAAATAGTAGACATTTTAGAATGCGATTGAAAACTTTATCACATTGGTTTAAAATTTGTAGAAATCTCTACATTTTAGAGCTAATGAACTTTAAAATTTTGTATAAGCCATCTAATATCGTTCTGTATTTTAAAAGCATATCAAAAAGAAAACCACTGATTTTTGTAACTGCATAAAAGTATAAAGATTTGAAGTTATTACTATAATTGATAAAATAGGAAAAATTTAATTTTTTTTTTTTTTTACTTTAATCTTTATTCATATCTGACAATTATAATTGTAATGATGACATGCAGTGGATTTGATAAAGGATGAAAATACATATGCATAAGAGGCACAAGGGGGAACAGAACCAAGCAGCACCTCCTCCAGTCTTGATTTATTTTTTTCCTAAATTATTCCAGTAGGTCCCTACCTAATCCCTAAGGGATTCTCTGGGTGTTGTTATATCTGTGTAGTGGACATGTTATTTATAAGTGTATTGGGATGTCCATTTAGTTTTTAGTGGGTCCGTATTTGTTCATTAGCAGTTGGCAAGTGAAAGTCAGTATGTAAAATGTGTTGCTTATGTACCAGGGTGCTTTTCTAGTTGTCCTGTATGTTTTTGCTTGAATAATTTAGAGTTTGTTAATGTGGGTTTTTTTTTGTAGGTGTTCTGTACGCTGTTTCTATAAGGTAAGTACAGTGAAACCTCTCATTAAGGGCACCTCTCCCAAAAGACAAACTTTATATTTCCCACTCTGGTGAAAGGTAAGTAATACACTTTTACAACGGAAATCCCTAGAACAGACATGGGCCCTCTGTTAATGTTGAAAATTAAGAAAACCATACTTATTGATTTTCTGTTTTCAAATACAATTGAAATTAAAAAAATAAAAATAAACTGAATAATATTCATTGACATACTAGATTTTCTTTAATTAATAATGATGACGTGATCCAAAATTAAACTTTAATAGGTAGACATATACATAGAAAGTAATAACTGTAAGTTATTAAGTTAAGTTATTATTCTCTTTTCTTCAAGAGTGCTTCCGTTCCTAGAACGGATTTTTTTTTTTTTTTTTTTTTTTTTTTTTTTTTTTTTTTTTTTTTTTTTTTTTTTTTGAATTTGCAAAATTCAGATAAAAATTTTAAATAAGATTAAGAAATTAGCTGTGGAGATTTTATTACACATGACCTCTTCTCGTTTCTAGGTAGATTAGATAAACATGAAATTTCTTCTTCTCTGCTAATTATGTTTTGCACTAAAATTCCATTCATTCAGAGATGATAGAAAAAATTGTCCTTGAATGGTTTTGGTGTAGTACAGGTTCAATAAAACCCTATAACTTGACCAATTATTCAACTTAAAGCATCTGAAAATGCCAAGGAGTTTATTTTTGTGTTGATCATTATAATATTAATAAAAACAATATTAAGTAAATAAATTTATACATATGTATTGTTCAAATAATTTTTTTCCATAATTTAATATTAAATTCCTATCATTTGCATACAATTTAAACTATAAAATCTAATAAGCATAGCATTCACACAAATAAAGTAGTTTTGATGCATATATTTATATTTTTCTTAATAACACTTCTGCCCCCTTTATCCTTCTTTGGAGGACTCTACTACAATAAATAAATATGTCAGACCCATTGTTGTCCATAATAGGGAGGTTTCACTGTTTAAGTATAAGTTATATTTACTTTGATTTTATGAATAGGTAAAATTAATAATCTAAACATTCATATAAAAAGTGATTTCTCCATTTGATAGCATGTCTCATACTAGATAAATATTAATGTAATGTGTTCAATATTCAGGAAAGAGACATTGCTTTGTGGTATTAAGGTTGGCAAAAGAGTATATTGCCATAATAACTGAATAAATCTAAAATCCTGAGATCAAGTTTGGCCTGGAGTAGGGTTGAAGTAATTCTCAGTTATAAATTGTTCACCCCCCACCCCCTCAGCCAGGAAAACCACATGTTGGCAAAAAAGTTAAGAGAAGAAAAAAAAAAGTGTAGGCTAAAATTTAATTCATAGCGTATTCCTCATGGTGAAGATATGGTAAATTGTAGGTCTTCTATTATGGAATCCACACCGATAATTGCCAATATCTTTTTCTGTCATTACCATTATTCTTTATAACTGTTTAATCCTGTCCAGGATAGGTTTAATATAATCTTGTGGCAAGTCCTGCCAATCATAAGATTCAACTATAAGGGGCCTGGGCTGGAGTTAGGCTGATGAACCAGCCTGTGAAACACATTGATAACACACTTCAACAGGGATCTTAAAAACCATGGATAATAATCTATGTATAAGCAATTGAGGAATATATGATTTCGCATTTATTAAAACAAGATTTCAGAACAATAGAAAAGTGCTAGCAAGGGCATGGAAAATGATAGAATCAGGAATTTTAGTAACATTGTTCAATTGCAACATGTGAAAAATAATATAAATGAATAAATATGTGTTAGCATGCATGCTTACACATTTATGTAAAGATCCAGAATATAAACAAAAAATGAATAAGATCATGAGTTTGAATTTGGCTTGGGGCGAGGTTGAATTAATTCTCAGAAATTAATTACCCACCCCCATCCTCTTGGACAGGAAAACCCTAAGTTGGCAAAATGGCTAGGAAGAGGAGAAGAGAAATAAAAGTATTGAATATTAAAAAATAATATTTTGGTCCATAATAATTCTGTTAAATCATTAAAAGTTTATATAATTAAACTTATATTCAATAATTAAACTTAAGTAACATAATAGATTATTTATGAAAAAATAAATTAATTTACCTCTGTCTTGGCGACGAAATGGAGTTGATCTTTGAGGCTTGGGAGATTCTGAAATTAATGAAATTTAGTATGAAATGAAAGTGAAAAATAACTATGAATATGAATAGATTTATGCATTACCTTTTTCTTTTTTCTGAGAAGAAACAGAATTATTTAATACTTTATCCAAAGCAATGGTAATATCATAGTTTGAGTTGATGATAGTTTCTGACAGAGTTCGCTCCGGAATAGAATCACCAAGAACATTTCTCATTTCATCTAAACAGGACATCAGCTTTGCTTTATCTATTTCATTCAAGGATAAAATTTCACTCTGATCATTAATTACTTCATCTTCTTCTGCAATATCTTCTTCCGTACTTAAAAGTGAACTAATCTGTCGTTGTTGAGTTGACCTGTCATACATGAAGGCAGCTGAAATAGTTAAAATATTTCAATAAAAAGTCGAAAAGTCACTAGGTTTTATTAGCAACAAGGAGATAGTTATACACTTTTCAAAACATACATAATTGTTTTAACACTTTAACGACCACAGCAGGCACATAGGCCCGCTCAGCAATTTACCAAGGGGACCACAGCGGGCACATAGGACAGCTAGTGAAACCCACAAACAATTTTGTTCCAGGAATACTTATGTCGTAAAATCAAATTACCTGGTTATTATGATAGCTATGGTTCTTGTGAACATAATTATCACCTTGGGTTGAGCTTACCTTTATTCTATTGCCATAACAATTCCTGGAAGCTAATTTGATATTGTTTAGCATATTTTTAAGTTATTTTAATCTTATCAAAATTATTAAGGTCTTGGAAAAACTAATAAATTATCTACCAATACTATTGTTGTATGTTGTATCCTCATCTGACTCTGAATCGGAAGGCAATTTATTTTGCATTGCCAACTCTATGATACGTTTGGTACGGGAAGATATTCCACGAAACATTTTTAAACAAAAAATGGACCAACTTACAAAAAACTGAATTTCAATAACGCACTAAAGGAACTACTAAGTAAGTAATCTATGTTTGCAACAAGAGCTATAAGCATACTAAATAAAGTGGAGGGTGTGAGGTAGGAGGGTTGAAAATAGTGAAAGGGTAATAACAGGTGTTGGAAGGGTTTCGACAGGTCAATCACCTAAAGGACAGTTTTATACCTGATCGGGTGAACACACATTTTTGCTGGATAATAAACCTGATATGTTATTCCATCAATATTTCTAGAAATTATTATTTTTTTTTTTTTTACAGCTAGGTACTGTTTTTTGTTATTCTCATATTCATTTTATGGAAAAAGAACTAATCTTGAAGGGGTTAATACATTTTTTTCCAACAGTGCAGTAATATTTTGTGTGAAAATGAAAAACAAATCAAAATATGCCAATAGAGAAATAAAAAAATATCTATTAAAGGAAAAAATAGTTATTTTATGATTTAGAAAAAAACGGGCAGTGCCCCATGGACATTGGCGGGCACATAGGCCGGCTACATTTTTGCCCTAATCACCATAATTAAATGGTTGCTAATGATTATAAAAATGCATGACATTGTTATATAACTGCTGAATGCAGCTTTTGAGCGAAAAAAAAATGTTTGGTCCACAGGGAAATTTTAACAGAAATGGCTTGGTCGTCAAAGTGTTAAAGAACTAAATTTAATTTGGCTGAAATTATGATATTACTTTATTACACTATGAATAAGAGTAACAGTTGATTATAATTAACAATAAACAGATGATGGATATCAGTCAACTGCAAACTAATAGAGTTTATTGGTGATTGGAGATGAAACAAATATTCTATCATGTTGCTAAATTTAATAAAACAGTCTTTATTCATCGATGGTGTATGTGCTATAATTTTAATCTTTAAACTACTGCTCTGATAATGATAATTCATCAATTTTAATTACTGCTCTCAACCATGAAAATAAACTAGCATTTTCCTAATGTCATCTTAGTCAATCATCCATTACAAAGGGCATCCTTCCTTAGCTGTTCCCCTTTGACGTTCTGAAATTGCTTTTCCCCACCACTAATGCTCAGGGTTGTTATCTTATGGCTCTGCTCTATATCATGCCTCTATAATTTTAAATACTAGAACCTAACACATCAACCTATACACTCCTGCTTATCAACTGCATCCTTCAAAAAATCATTTATTATCTGCGCTTCTTCTTTATGGAATTAAATCATCATTGCCCATCTCAATTTGAAAATGGTCCTCTCAAATTTCGTTTTGACATCATCTATTTCTTTACCTTCTGAATTTTTAATCTTCCGAGCAAATAACATGAATATTTAGGAAATATATGTTGTAGTAGCATATATATGTATGTTGTATCTTTTTACAATTTTTCTCATTTATTTTATAACTCACAAAGTAATTATTAATCAATTGTAAGTGCCGTACGATTGCCCTATACATTGCACTCATATGTTATTCTTAGGGGACAAGCTGTTCCAGAATAAACTTTATTTTCTTTTTCTTCTATATTCAGTTTTTCCACTCTGGATTCTTTAGATGATTATTTTTACTTGTATATATACAACAGGTCCTATAGTTATATTAAAACTTATATTATATTACAAAATTTGGTAAACCAATGATATCAAAAGTAGTAAGTCAAATTCATAAATTTACTTATTCTTCAGAATAGACAGGGACAAATAAAGTTGCTGATTTATCTTATGGGCATGACAATAGTTTGTAACAAACAACAGATCTTATCATAACATAAAATTTGGTAACTTGAATCTTAAAACTAATGTGAGAAATACCAAGAATTACCATCACTAGGAGAAATGCTGTAGTCCTCTTCAACTGAATGGCCATATACATCATCATAACCGTCATATTCTAATAAAAATAAATAATATTGTGTAAAATTCAAGGAAAAATATGTCTAATTAAAAATATTCATAGTAATTCATACCATCTGAATATCTCATCGATCTTACGTTCCTATGTCGCGACATGTTTCTAATTAGATTAAACAGAAGAAAATAATAAAGAAATTAAATCACTGGAATTTATCTGATGAAATATAAACAAAACAACAGAGCTTGACATTCTACAAAATCGAGTTTACGAATACGTCTTACAAGGGTAGGTTTCAAGGCTGCTTCTATTGCTCAGATGTTTTCAAATTTTGTCAGATATTTATAACCTTTTGAACTAACAACTTATCTCCCTTATTACTAAAAATGGTCGTAGACCCCTTTCCCAGTAGTTCGGTCAGATTTTTATATTACAAATCCAAAAAAAAGTAATCATGGAATTTTTACAAGTTTATCCTATTCATAGATGTAAAGAGTTTATTGTGGAATGCTGTGATCTTATAAACTCAGAATGGCCCAGAAGCAAAGCTGCAAGGTATATTTATATTTTTATTTATTTTTAATTTTATATTTTGTGTTAAAATGATTGTACAAGATTAACAACCATTTAGGCTACAGAGTTTATTCATGTCTTCTGACAAGTTCCCTATGTCCCTTGTTTTAATTTTGGCTGAACAACAAGTGGTTGGACATGTAAAGCTATCAGAAATAAAACTTGGAGGAGATGAATTAATGATTGAATCTAGTAAGTATAAGCATTCTTATTCTTTACTATTATTTTCTTTTTTGGAGAATATGATTTTACTATCCTGGATGTTTCTCATGTTTGTATTTAAGTGATTATACATAGAGAACATCGTGGTAAAGGATGGGGTAAACTTCTTATGGAAGAAGCTGAAGGTTATGCTCTAAGGTATTTAATGATATTTTATAAGAAGTGGTATCAGTACAATTAAGATGGTGCTGATTTAAAAACTATTATTTCAGAAGAGGTAAAACAAAAATGTATCTCTCTACTAGAGGGCAGGAAGGTTTTTACAGCAAACTTGGTTATCAAATCTGCCAGCCAGTTATGTATTTTGGTTATTGTGACACAACACCTAAAAGTGAAGAAGTAACAAAGCCTAGTAATGACATAATTACTAATGTTTATCCAAATGCACCTCCTCCTCCACCCTTACCAAAAATTAAGTATAAGCTTCCAAAAAAATATAGGAAAACAGCTAAAACGTATATGAGTAAAACTCTAATATAATTACAAATTTGTTGTTTTTAATCCATTATTTTTCTTACAATGGTTCAAGTATTTATTATTTTCATCAATATTTGTTTAATTGTGTTACCTTCAGAGTATTATTTTTCTTTTGCTTCTACTATACATTATGTTTGGTTATAATTATATTTAGATAAAGAAACATCCTTTCTAATGATTATTATTGATGTACTATGGCCATCAAAATATTTTATGATTTTTTCTGAACTGTTTTTTAAACAATAATAATCTACAAGGTGTTTAGTAATAATGTAGTATTTTAAAATTCTCATATCAAGAATCCCTTTTTCCAATGTTCTTATTTTTCCTAAGTTTATTGATTTGATTTGAGATCGTTTTCCTTTGTGATATCATTTGTACTATTAAAAAAGTACATATCTGACTTTTTATTGATTAATGCTTAAACATTTTCTTGGTAATAAATAGAAAAGATAATCAAGGCTCTAATTTTTAAGTTGAAGTTGATGTAAGTTCTTGTTTTAAATTTTCAATGTTGTACTTTTTTTTTTTTTCTTTAATATTATTTAAGTTCATCTATTGGTACATATAATTCCATATTGGTCATTCTTAAATAAATTGGACTTTTGATGTTCCTGCCTTGTAATTTATTTTTTAGGTGGTCCATAGTATGTTTTGAGGTTTTTTCTTGGGAGTAATATGTAATATAATACATCTTCAGTATGTTTAGAAGTAATATAATCTTATCATTAAAAAAAAAAAAAAAAAAATTAAATGCAATCTTTCCTTTATAACTTCTTTTCTAATGGTCATAGAAAAACAGGAATTGAAAATTTTGACATAATTATAAATTAATCGGGAACAGTTTAAAAATGCCTTTAAAATACAAATTAAAAATTACAGCATGAAGACCATTTGTTCTTTGAAGTTGTCCCATACGTTACCATATGTATATTAGTGGCTCAGAAAATAAAGGAGTGGAAGAGGAGAGAGGGAAACTTAGATATGTCCAGTGCTTAGACTTGTACAATCTCAAACCAGCTATGTTCTTGTCGCTTTAAGTTAGCTGTCTTCATTATAGCCATTATTTCTTCCAAAATGGTATTTTTATTCGATATCCTGTATGTTACTTTTGTTTCTTTAATCAATTTGCATTCAATTAATTTAAATTTCTGTCATATGATAGTAATATATTAATGATTATTGTTAAACGGAATGATATTTTTCTATTCATTGTTGGTAATTAATTTTTTAGTTATTAAATATTCTGTACATTACTGTTTGTAATGTACATATTTAATAAAATCTTGATAGTTCAAGGTGATTTAAATTGTGACCATCTCAAACTATTGGAATTTAAGTTTGAAAATAAAATCAAACTGTAAAATATAAATAAAGTTTTAACTTAAATCTGATGGCAATACGATAATTATTTAATATATTATTAATTGTCTTCAGTTCATTGGAATTGCAATACTTGCAATATTACTATAATTTTTTTCTTTCTCTCCTCTCAGAAAATTTCCACTCCAGTTTTGTATTTTAGATACCTTAGGAAGAAATTTGTTTTATTAGGCTTGGGATTATGGGAAATTTAAAAATTTATTTGTTCGTTAGTTTAAAAAAAAAATGTATTAATATAATAGTATTAAATAATGTTATTTACTCTAATAGATTTTCCCAATAATGTAAAAAAAAAAAAAATTAACTGATGAGGGAGGAGAAGGTAAAGTAGAACCTCGATAATCCGAACTAATTCGGACCGGGGGTGGTTCGGACTATCAAATCTTTCGGATTACCAAACGAAGTGCTTTCCAGGCATAGTATGTAGCATGCAAAAAATGAACACTGACATATTAGTTCCCATAAAATAAGAAGCACGTTGTATTGTTAATGGTAAATAGTTTATTTTATGAAATACTACTGTGCTACAGTAAGGTAACTATATTTTATGTAATGTATTGCACATGAATTTCGTAATATTTTATAAAATCTTATACACACACAGAAAGTACAGTACTGTACACAAAAAAATTATTCTGTACAGAAAGATTAAAAAAATTAAAGAAAACAAAAAACTAAACATTTAGAAAATAGTCACTCATTTTTTTCTGAATTAAGGTTGAAGAATGTATTTTGGCTGCTAAATCACAGATTTTCTTTAGCATGATCAACTTTTCTTCTTTTTCCCATTTCCTTGCCTTTTCAGGCACACGGGGTTTTGGCAGCAGCGGGTTCAACGTAGGGGTAGACTTAGCGTGATCAATTGAGGTAAACAGCATTCAGACTGTTGCTGTAGTAGTTAGAGAGCGACTGAAGGCAAAAACCAACAGAAGCAAAATAACCACACTCCCCCTTCCTTCTCTCAGTTTGTGGTTACTATTCTAATTATTTTTATTTTAACCAAAATGGTGTTCGGATTATCGAGGTTCTTCTGTAGTTTTAAAAGCCAATAAAATGTTGAAATGAATGATCTGTTATTTTACTAAGTCCATAAATTTGTATTACAGTGGAAAATAAATTTTTCAGCGACAGAAAAGTTGTTGAAGAATGTTTTACTCCTTGTTTTAAGTTGCATGAATGTTTTAGATTGTACAATCTATAACATTGTTGATTCTATTCGTTGTTAAAAAGTTAATGTACCTCGTAATTATAATTTTAATGGTTCTGTTTAATAGTAATAATTTTTAGTTGTGTCATTATTTTTAATTTAAAAAAATTAAATTAAATGTTTAATTTTACATCCATTATTGAATCAACAGCTTTCTCAGAAAACTGCAAAAATGTTTTATTTATTACTATTACTTAACTTTCTGTAATTTAAGAAATTTCTCTTTAAGTTTTTACTATTATTTTCTCACTAATTTGTGTAAACCATTACTGCACCCAAGTATTGTAGATGTATCAAAGAAAGAAATTTAATGTTGATTTAATCATACTTAGAAACGCATTTTAAAATACATGTTGACCATATTAACTATTGAAATACTATCACTTAACTTTCTTAATACGTTATTAGCCAATATTTCTAATGTACAGAATTTTTTTTCTTTATTTTTAATGTATCTGTTGATATATAATAATGGATATTTGTATTTTATTGTTAAAATTATATTTACATCTAAAAAAAAAAAAAAAAAATTAACATAATTATGTGATAAAATATTCAGGAATATGTGAAGCCATTAATTTCCAATTTAGATATAAGTAAGTTGTGTTTGTAATTCAAAAATAGTCATATTTAAGACTAATAAGTGGGAATATATAGAATTTTATTTTTTTATGAAAAATTTTAAATGTAGTAAACATGATTGTGATGCTTATCGCTGCCACTTAAAATTAATCTGCATTTTATATCATTATGCTCTATGTTGACCTAATTTTATTTTATTTTTTAACAAGTATTATAGTATTTATAGCTTTTATTAACACTCTCAGGGGTTTTTTTTTGCATTTAGGGAATGTTTTATTGTTATATATAAATAATAAAAAAATTAGTATTATTTATTTGTAGAAAATTTTCTTGGATTGTTAAATGTTCTATGCTAATACATTGATTTTGCTTCAGTTGCGTTTTGTTTATTTCTCCTATTGTCTGTTCAGTGTTGAAAAATAAACTATTTATAATATTAAACTTAGGATTTATTAACAGTATTAGAAAAGTAAGTATTTACAAATGACAGAATCAATGTTTGGAACGAACTGAAGAAAATATAAAAATTATTTATCTAATATATTAACCATTAATTAGGAAATTTTTTTTTTGTCACTACATCTAGAAGTATTGTAACTGGGGATGGGGTTTTAGAGATGATCCAAAACTCTGGATAATCAAATTACAACATTTTAATGACAATGTGATTGATTAGATGATTAATTTAAAAAAAAAACTACAGAAAATCGCTTTTATTAACATATTATTAAATTAATATATATAAAAATACATAAGAATGAATGATAGTATTCATGTATTTAGATGTGTATTGAATTTTCTGTTTGATAAAATTTAACAATTTTAGTTTGTTTAATTATGTTGAAATATAATTTTTACCTTCTCTTTAAGCTAGATACTACCCCTTGATCCATTGAGTGGATCAGGGATGTGACTTTTGGTGGAAGATAATGAAAATTTGTTTATCTTCAATTGTCAAAATCGACTCAGCTTGATGGGAAGAAGCATTGTTGAGTGATAAAACTCCTCTAAGACCTTTCTCTTTTAATTGGTGGCGCAAGGTAGGTACAGATTTGCCTTTAAACCATGAAGTGAATGTGTCACATCCAAGCTTTTGGATTGTTATAATAGTCACAAGGAAGACTTCTTATTTCAGTTCTTTTGAACAATCGAGATTTTTTTTGCTTTTCCAACAGTTAATTTTAATTTATGATCTCCTGTAGCATTACAAAATGTCATAATTGCAAGTCACTCTTTCCTAGTTTTGTGACCAGGAGCATATTTTTTTTGGATTGAGCTACTAAAGTTTTTGAAGAATTTTTATGTTTTTATGAAACCATATAGCTATATATATATATATATATATATATATATATATATATATATATATATATATAATTACCATTAGCTAAGTTAAGAAATAGGAATTCCCCTCAGTGTGTTTTTGCATGAACCATTGGTAGGCGCCTTCATCAACATCTTTTAATGTGGAGTTCTTCATTCTTTTCTGAGGGCACGATGTTTAGGCCCAGGAACATACAAACTCAGAAATGTCTTTTTAATTCAGTGGACAATGTTTCAACACTTCCACAAAAAAAAAAAGTCAAAATCAAAATACATATTAGGATTGTTCTCACTGAAAAGATCTAATGGAACTTGAAAGTTTAAGATTGACCCAACTTAATATGCATGTTACTCTTTCACTGGGAAATATTGGAAATGATTTCCTAGGGACTGAAAAACCTAATTCAGTGATGAATTAGGCTGGCTTAATAATCCTCACTGTTCCTACAGTAGTTTATTCATTTGTGTATCATCGAAAGAAATGATTTTCAGTTGATTCAATCATTGAAATTTATGTTTAGTTATTTTAGCATGTTTTCTCATTCTATAAAAATGTTATTATTTTTGCCCAACCAATTTTCATATTGCTTTTTCTATTGTCCTTTCATCTAAAATTTGTTTCTAAATTTTATTAGACCTTCCTCACTATACAGTGATGAAAAAAAAGTATTTGCGCTCAGACTTTTTTTAAATTTGTGCATTTAAAACAAAATACTACATTCAATCAGTTTTAAAATAGTATAATGCATTTATACAAAAAATAAGTAAATACAATATCAGGTATACTAAAAAATAAATTAAAACTAGATAGTTACCAGGAAAAAAGTATTTCTTTGTACAATTCACTAATTTTCTATTACGGCACCACAAGCTAAGTGCTTGTCGTTTGAATACTAGCATCCCTCTCTATACTTTCTGCCTCCAGATTAAACAGTGTACATGCCTTGTCTCAGATCTCATTCACACTAAAATATTTTTGAAAGGTTCCCTAATACTTTTACTCAATAGCTGGTATTTATTATAGTTGTCCTGATCAACTATATCAACTTGTTCAGGATCCCATGTTTCTCCATTAATGTATATAGGTTTCTATCATAAGCCATCCTAAAATCCACAAAGTATACTGATGCTGAATTCCTTCATCTTCTAGAGGCTTGTCTTATGGAATACAGCTGGTTTGTGATGGAGTTTCCTGGAGTCAATCCACTCTGTCCCACCACCTCTGCATAAGGATGTAGCTTCTTATGTTTTTACAAGGATGTATACAGTTTTTACAATCTAGAGAATCGCCCTATTTGATATATACAATTAAATATGTATTTTATAGACCAAGAAATAGAAAAAATGCAATGAATAGAGACGTATATAAAGGTTACTGTCACTAAGCGTATAAGCAAAAAACTTAAAAAATGTCTGAAAGCAAAAAAGAGAATTATATTATATCCATATTGGTAGTCCACCATATCATGGTATTAGTCAGATCGTTTTGTAGTGTACCACCCAGTCATAAGAATATTAAAATTTATAGTGTAAAAATTGAAATTTAAAAGAAAAAAAATCAGATTTATAATTAACTATTGATAAAATAATTTCCCCTTCTTTGTTAGGTGTCTCATTTTTTGTATAGTTTTTCCATTAATATAACCCATTAAATATTAAATTTGTACTTAATATGTTCGGTTCATCTCAATCTATCAGGTTCATTTGAGCTCTTGCTATTCTATTCTGTCCAGCTGAACTTATTAAATTAGTTTGCTAGGAAAATTAATGATATAAGATACTTAATGCAATATCTAAAATGAATTGTATTATTATTCTAATTAAAATAATTTTAATTGATCTATTAATTATATCCCATGTCATCAGGGCAATAAATTTACTGTGAGCCTTGTTTCCAAGAATCATAGCTATTGGATATAATTTTCATCAGATTCTCTTTCTCGGAATTAATATTATTTAATATTATTGTTCTAAGCAAACAGTGAAGTCCAGATCTGATTATTGTCTCCTATATTAATACATTAGGAATTCTTAAGTGTATATACACCAATTTAATTAACTAAAAATTATTTGTTAAATTTATTTTTATGGTAATTTGGAGATTTATGAAATAAGAAAAGGGAAACTGAAACAAGAAAAAAATAAAACAAAATTTTATTTACATATCTTACAAAATAATAATAATATATATATATATATATATATATATATATATATATATATATATATATATATATATATATATATATATATATTTTATAAATGAATACATATCTTACAAATTTAAAATAGATATATTACAAAATATTCATTTTTAAAAATCTTAAATCACCTACAGATTTCTCATTGAGCAAAATTTTGGTGACTTTTAATGTAGATAGTATATTATGGGCATGAAATCATTCATTAATTTTAGACAAATATATGTACAATTGTAAGGAACTGTATCAGCACAAATGGATATAATTTCATATTTAAAACATAAAACAAGTTAAGTAAATCACTGATCTCAATTCTACAAACTACCAGTTTTATGAAAAACTGACCAAAATCATTTTCACCACTACAGATTCAGA
This sequence comes from Euschistus heros, assembly GCA_003667255.2. NCBI lineage: Eukaryota > Metazoa > Arthropoda > Insecta > Hemiptera > Pentatomidae > Euschistus > Euschistus heros. Next base: position 222,352 of record RCWM02000022.1, on the reverse strand, counting down.
AACCTCACACTGCATCATCAATAGACAAGGAGTGACTATGATGAAAAATTCATTTTTATGATAGCTGACCAATATTTTTGTAACTAAGTCATACTGTACAAAAGTTATTCAGTTTCCAGCCAATGATAATTTTACTAATTCATTCCAAGATTATTGCCTTAAATATAAAACATTCTAAAGGAGATAGAAAAATGAATTAATAGATTGTTACACCATGTGGCTGGCAAGAACCTTCATTTCAGTATATAAACACTTTTCTTGAAATAAAATTATTCCAGTAAACAGGAACAGTTGATTTTAAAAAAAAAAAATCTCTTGATCAATATAATATTAATCAATAAAATATTTCCATTACTAACAGATGAAAACTCTTTGTTTTGTAAAACAGTCTTATTAATTTTACTATGAAAACAGACATATATTCAATTAAAAAAAAAATAGTTACAAATATTATTTCAATAATTTTTCAAGCACTAATTATTGTAATAAGACTAGGATAACTTTACAGCTATCTATCCTCTATGCTTTCAGTTAAAAAAACAAACAACTTTAGTCAAATATATACATACAATTATTAGTGAATAATAAATTGAAAAGTTGTTTTTTTTTCTTTCTATAACATAGCCCTTCTATTTATCACTATGTTCTCTAAAAAGTGAAAACTTTTGCATGCCAATGATGTTTTAGGAACATTATTAAGGTTTATTGTTTTATTTTCACTATCATATTATTTTTTCATTTATGATGGTAACTCTTCATTTATTTCTTCATTTTCTATTATCCCTAGAAAAGACATTGATCCAAAAAAAAAAAAAAAAAAACAATGAATAATAAATACTAAAATAATATTACTAGACCATTAATACTATAGATATATTAAAATTCAGAATGAAAATCACTATTAAAAATCAAGATCAATGAAGTTTTTAATAGATGAATCATGTTTTCTTATCAAGCAATGTTTAAATATTATGCTATTATATGTATAAATCTCATTTTTTTGAATATGATACAAAAAGATGTATAGTAACATAGTTTTGGATAGTGCATATTCTTTCTGGATGTCTGGCGTATTAACTGCAGATTAAATGAGTGTAGTATTTTGCTAATCAAATCAAAAAGTAGCAGTAAAAATTTTATATTTTTCTTTAAAATAATTTACTTTTATTTAGTTATTGTATTAGGTGTTAAATTCTTTAATTATATTTATTATAAAGTGATCAATAATTGTGGATACAGATTTATTCATGATAAAGAATAATGAAAATGTTCTTTTTTTAAAGAAACTGCAAATGGAATGAATGTTGCTGAATCTTTAAAAGTGAAACATATATCTTAGCCATACTAACAATAATAATTGTTTTATGGTATACATAACAAAAATATAAGATACACTGCATCTAAATAATAAACCTTAAGAACTAAATAACTGTTTAGGCAATTTTGAATAATAGTTGTTTTTAGCATAAACCATCAATACTTTTCAAACAAAAGAATTTACACGATCAATTTGAATTATTTACGAAGTTAAAAAAAATTGTTTTATTTCCAAAACCTTGTAATAATGACATACTTTTACCATCAATTTGTTTCAATAAAAATTATTTTGTCTAACAAAAAATACAATGTTTCTTTACATGCTTACAAGCAAAGCTTTTCTTCTGGTCATTTTATAAAATATTAGTTATTAAAGGGATAATTATAAAAGGGTCCAGGAGGAATAATGGTATCACTCCAATTTTTAACAAAACTGACCTTAAGGTGGGGCCATGAGACAATTTATTCAGCAGTCTCTCCCCTATAGTCTACCTTTAATTAAAATTTATAAATTACAACTTCTGAAGTATGTGATTTTAGTGTTTATAAAATTAAAAAAAAAAAAAAAAAAAAAAAAAAATAGAATAGAATAGAATATTAAATAAGGTAGAATAATTATTTTTTTTTTTAAATATTATGAACTAATGTTGGAACAATTTACTTTATTTACATCTTGATCACACAAATCAAACAAAGATGGATGTTTATTCTTATCAAGGATATAAAACATGTAAAATAATCTATTATCCAAAATGCGCTGTATTCATAAGATTCACCATGCAAGAAGCAAATTTACTCATGAAATAAAGTAATTGCTAAAATATTTCTAACAGTGATAAAACAAGTAAGTTGAGGAAGATCATTCATCACATGCTTTATACAAGGAGAAATCTAGTAATCACATTTAATCATACAATTAAGAAGATGAAAAATTTTTGCAAAATCGTTCCAGATTTTGCTGCTGCTAGAAATATGTGTTTTTATAAATACACAAACACACACATGCATTAGCTTTATTTGTCAAAATATAAAACAAAATATCATTCTCCAGATGCAGATTTTAAATCAAACTTCATTTTATTTCTCTAATTTTCTAATTGGTGTTTCATGCTTTTGTCTTCCTATAGTACCTGAGGAATGTAGAATAACAATGTTTGAAAAACAAATTTTCTATTGATTCCATTAAAAAAGTAATTCTGTAGTTTAGAACTGTTCTGCTAAGATAGTAAATGGATTCCTGCCAAAAAGATATTTCAGTTACAATTAATGTTGAATAAATACCTAAGAAATTTTATAAATGACATGTATCGCTCTTATTCTATTTTCAATTAGAGTGTAGATTCTATACCCATTATTTGAAAGTCATAAATAAACCATTAATGAGTAATTTTATAAATGGAAAATATTTTTGAAATTAGTTTGCTAAATGAACAACATAGGAAGGAAGATAATTTTAAAAGTAAGTGATGATTATAAGGTGAGCAATTAACCATTAATGGTGTTTTGAAGTTGATATTATTGCAGCATCCATTAAGACTGTTTATCTTGTACTCATCCCTGTTCTATATATAATCATTTAGTATTGGAAATTAAAAAAAGGTAGCCTTAAATTAATCAATTAATAATCTTTAAAAAAATTATGCAAGTTTTAAGTTTTTGAAAAAAAAAAATTTTTATTTTATTTTATTTATTTTTTAACCCCATGGCTCAGTAATTCATGAATGAGGGTGACAACTGAGCCCATTTGTTTCCAATGACAGTTGGCATCTAAATGGACATTATTTGCTAGCCAGCAATATCCTATTTGATTCTACAATATCCAACTTCAATATCAGTCTTCTTAATCTATGTCCCAACATTAAAAAACACCTCAATTACAAATATTTTTAAAATTAATACATTTATTATTCACCATCCTAAAGTAAAAGTTTTCATCTCTACACTTTTTATGATAAAAGTACAGCACCAAAGCCTACATGTTGATACAAAACATTATTCTATTTTTTATAGAGCATAGTTGTTTTTTGTTTACTTTAGTCAACTTTAAATATAAATATTGGTGGTGAAATGGAAATTCTAATAGAACTTATCCGTTATTTAAAATTACTGTTAAAATCATTCTATAGGAAGCCAAATGTAGGAACCAATGATCAATATATATCAAAGCCTTCTTATCAATAATAAAATCACGCATTATTTCTACAGCTAAAAAATCAAACTAAAAATAAAGCCATATCTAGAAATAATTTGGAATGTGTCAGTAAGAAAATAAAATTAGGAAATAAATAATAGAAGAATAGTAAAAAGAGGCATTTCCAAGCAGGTGAGGGAAACAATTATTTGCTCTCACTATCTGAGTCCGAGCTGTTTTCTTTTCTCCTGACAATCCTCTCAGTCAAACAAAATGTTACAGTACCCAAAACAGCAGTTCCAACTAATATACCAAGTTGAACATAAAGCCCTAAGGCATTACTGTAGAAAAACGCTGCTGCAGCAGCAATGCTCTGAAATCAATTAAAATTATATTTATACTTTTAAAACTTGGATAAAATTACAAAGTACATTTTTAAAATTCATTTGAAGTAAATTATCTTAATTTTCGATAACAATTTTAGCATTACCAATTTTTACAATAGGATATAAACACAAGAAGTTATCATTTCAATAAGGTATTTATTATAAACTAAAAATATTTTTCTATTTGTATATAAATAAAATAAATATAATACATATTTATATACTTATTATAAAATAAAATATATACTTATTATGTGCACTCCTGCATAATAATATAAATACCAAAAAAACTTTAAGATTGTAGAATTTTACACTCTATTATCTAGTTGGTCTCATTTAAATTTGAAAAAAACCAAAAAAAAAAACCAGAGACATTTTAAATAGAAAAAAAATATAACAAACTACTTATTTAGCAATATTAATAAAGTAGCTGTCAAAACTAGGCAGTGTATTGGTAACAGATATGATAATCGTAAAATCTTTCTCATAGGAAAAAGATAATAATACTTTAAATAGGAATTTAAATAATATAAGGATTTAAATAATAATAGGAAAATAATACTTTTGGAGGGAGTAAAAAAAAAAAAATATTTAAAAAGGATAATGGTAGAGGCTTAAGGTTTGGGGAACATTTAAGAGGGCTCAAAGAGGAAGTAAATGGTCACAGGAGTGACATGCTAAATGGCCACATAGCATCATCGCCTGGACAAATCCACTCTCACCAACCTGCAGTGGGCCCTGTTGAGCAATTCAGGATCAAGGTGGTGGTAACTAATTCTTGCAGGGAAAGTGGTGGGCGAGTTAACATTATATCATGCATAAACTGAATCTACTCTTGACAGAGAAAAGGATGGATTTTATGAAATCCTTGATTGATTTTAAAATGTCTGAATCATGATGTTAAAATTGTAGCAGGTGATATGATTTCTGAGGTCGGAGAAGAGGAATTTTTTAAACCCACAATTGGAGAACATAGTCTCTATGAAGAGTCCAATGATAATGGTCATAAAAAGATAATGTATGAACTGCTTTTGAAACTTGTTTGGCCAATTAATAACCTTAGAAACATTGATGATGTAAGTGTCAACCGAAAACGGGAATTGATTGAGAATATCATTTTTGGGGAGCAGAAGACATCTTAGACCTGCAAGAATGGGGACCACATAATACGTAGTTAGATGAGGAGTGAGTGAAAGGTAAAAAATACTAAAACTAGGTCTAGGCAATAACACAATGATCGTTTCAATGAGATTCAAACAGCAAAGATCGGCAACAAACTAAGAAAAAGTACTATCTGTTACTTACTGAAGGTAGGAAGCTATTCAAGATTAGCATCAGTGCATGTTGGGACAAGATTGGTAATCTCTTGAATGAGCAACTAGAAGTACTAAATTTCCAGCAACAACACTTTAATTATCAGGAATCCAAGTAGGAGGCATCGTTTTCAACAAAAGAGTCCAGCTACTAGGCTATGCCGATGATCTGGATATTGTGGTAGATGATTTCAGGCTTACTGAGGCATTTTTCGCATTAGATAAGGCGGCTAAACAGATAGGTTTGAAGGTCGATTCTTCAGAAACATAGTATGGTGACAGGACAATGGGCCAACAAGCAGGCAGAGTATGCAGAGAGGTGGAGATAGGTCCACATATGTTCGTGAAGGTAAACTAAATTTCCTATTTGGAAGGCCTTAGGATGTTGATAATAATCTCTTCCATAAAAAAAGAAACGGAATCACAAATACCAATCGATGTTTTTATGGTCTTCACCTGCACTTAAGAAACAGCTTACTAACTAGGGCAACGAAACTCTAGCTAATCAAAAACAGTACTAACATACGGCTCAGAAACATGGGCTATGTCCTGAACAGATCAACTAGCACTCTTAGTCCAATAAAGGAAAATTTTACAAAGTATTTTTGGGGGAACAATGAGAGGTTATAAATAGTGCCACAGGACAAACCAGGACCTGTACTCATTGTTTGGAGAAGCAGATGTTGCAAGGTTTATCAAACTTGGAAGATTGAGGTGGGCTGGACACCTAGTGAGAATGGAGGAGGATGTTGTACCTAGGAAGATCCTCGAGTAGTAGATCCACTAGACAAGAAGAAAGGGGAGATCTAAGCTGTGATAGGAAGATAGAGTTAAGTGTGACTCTGATTCTTCTTCAGAATCAGGGCATATGACAACGACAAGTGGCGGTTTATAGAATTTCAGTGTTAATAGAAATAGGGAGCTATGGAATCATGGAGAAATGTTTCTATACACAGGAGAATTAATTTATTTTGAACCAGAAATATTTTTAGGTATTTCTTAAGTATTATATCAAAACAAAAAAAAAAAAAACTGATTATAATCAAAACATTAAATTATTCTAAAATAATGCCCTATTAGGTAAACTATAAATATTTATTAATTTTACCTGAATAAATTTGAAGACAGCAAAGGCTGGTGCACTTTCTTCAGAAAATATTGTTCCAATAGCAGCATAAATTTGTGTGTTGAAACAGCTATCCCCAAATCCCAGAAGAAAGCTGCATGCAATTGCTAAGTAACCACTGAAAAAAAATTACAATGCAATAACTGAAAGTATTGTGATTGAGGAATTTTGCAATAAAACTTACTATTCTACCTTTGACAGTATTATCAAACTAATAAATGTATATTTTAGTTATAATATTTAAATTTTAGAGGAAAAAATTAAGAACTATGATTTTTACTAAAGTAATAGCTTGACAATATACTGCCAGCTTTGTGACAATAGTCTTAGCTTTGTCCAACAAGCAATAGCTAAGCCTTCCTATTGCTATTCTATTATTTATTTTGGCTATTCAAATATTCTTTGGTATATGGTCAATATCTTCACTTGCCTTCGGGGCAGAACACGAATATTATAAACAATAAAGCAATATTATGTTAGAAGATTTCAAAAGCTCGCACCTCTATTATGGCAGTATGATCACTCCATATATCTCTTTAATTTCATGAATGTATTTATACATAAATTTCCTCCCAAAACTCATTCCATAAATCTTGGTCTATGCTTTGACACCTGACTGACTTGACATAAACTAACCTACACTCTAAAAAAAATAATTAATTTAGAACTCTTCAACAAAAACCAATTTGGAGTTTAGGCAGTTTCTAGTGGTGGGTTCTACACACATTCATGAAACTTCAGTTAAAAATACTCTGAAGAATATAAAACTAAACAAACCCTGTTGCAATTTAAATTACTCTATGATTTACACATACAATTTGCTCAATAGTACATATCCCTTTACACATACTTAGTCTAGAGACCTCCTACTCAATTAACTATTAGATTAATTAATTGGTTTGATATAATTTGTATCTTATTTTAATATTTGTATTCAAAAATATGATTGTGAACAATCACAAACTATTTTCAGTTTATACATTGAGATATTACAAAATCATTGTCACATCAATGGTTGAAGGACTAAACTCCGTTTTGCTATCATTACAACAATATCAAAAATATAAATCCAAATAATCTAAGCTGAAATTGTCTAAAATCAAGCACACTTACCTGATATTTCATTTCTGGCAAATTATTCTATGGAAACATGTGCACAAAAAATGTGTGGATGACCTTTAATCATAACTTCTTCTCAAATTCTATTTGTTTCATATAAAACATAACTACATATCTAATGAACATTCTGCTTTTCAGAATGAACATAACCACTCATTCCTTTTCCATTACTATTACTAGGATGGCAGTATAATTCATTGACCTGTCGTGATTTCTTAACTCAAAAATCCAGTTTAACAATCCAATTTTATAAACTCCTATTGGTACTGTTATTGGATACTCTTATATTTAAAATTACACCATCTAATACAGGGTCTTCCTAAGCTTCTTCTGCCATTTAAATTTAAAGCTTCAGTATTTATTTTTTTTAGATCAGCTCCCATTTGACAATTTATACCACATACCTAAACATGTTAATCTTTATAACCAAGACCCAATCAAATATCTCCAAGTTCCAAGAAAAAGATTTACCTGGATTATTGTTTAATTAATAAAGCTTAATTTTAGAAGGATCTAACAAAACATGGTTACTCAATTGGTAGCTAGTACCAAATCAATGCTTTTATCTTGAATAATACTTCATCTGCTTTCGAAGGACATATAATCAGTTATCAAAAATCTACAGCAATTGTCTCACCAGTCCAAATGATTGCATCCATGAAAATGTACTCAGTCTTATTGATATTTACCTCCAGAGTATTGTTTTTATTCTTTTATTTTAAACAAATTACTGTTTAAGCCCTTTTCTCAATATCTCCTTTCCAATGACCTTTTTTTCCACCAATCCCAGTCCATGATTTTCTATATTTTCTTTTTCCTGTATATGGGTTCTTCCTATCCTTCTTTAATCCTCAACTCCCCATTCCATAAATATTTTTTCCAGTGGATAATTGAAGATGAAGCAAGAGTATAAGCTTCATTGCCTTAGCTAATGAGATCTACAGTTCACTCTTCTTTTGACAGAGGTCTGAAAGTAATCTCTCAAGACAATAGTTTGATAGTTAGAACCTCTGGAGTAGAATATGCATTATTAAATAAATTTAATATTATCCTGGGAACAGCAAAATTAGTGAAACAATTATAGTTTAAATACAAACAATCAATTGTTTCATTAAAGGAGATTTAATTTAAGTTTTTCATTTTTCAAAAGGCATAATTCCTCATTATTCTTCATCCATTACTGCATGTTTCAGAGCTCATTTGCTCTATCTTCAAGTTCTTCTCAAAGAACCTGAGATGGAACAAATGAGCACTGAAACATGTAGTAATGAATAAAGAATAAGGAGGAGTTATGCCTTTTAAAAAATGAAAAAATTTAATTATATAAAAAAAATTATATACATATTTTTGGTTGTGAAAAGCACTCATTATTAGAAACAGTTTAATTGACTTACTTGCTTTTAATGATAGCACTGTCTGTAGTGTATTTTAAAGGAGAAGAATCTGGAAGGTTTAGAAAAATACAAAAGTAAGTAGCAATATGAACAACAAATCCCAAAAGTACTATAGGATCTCTACCCCACTTGGATGTTTTAGAACTGAGTAATCCAAATAAAAGGCCTCCTGCAAAGTTAATTTTAAAAGTTAAAAATATGAAAATAAACAATAGTGAATATTAAACTGATCAAACATTTTTATTCAATTTATTAGCATAAGTGAAAAATAGTGATCCTAGAAATAAAATTAACTTGGGTTCTTCTTTGATATTTTGTTAAAATCAATAACTTAGGAAGTTGTCTGGGTTTTGAACCAAATTGATAGGATAATGCCTAATGACTGAATCACAGGTCATATTTTTCTGTTTATGATGGATGTGTGTTATATTCAAAAAGTTTATTACATATTTATTTCTGGAAAATAAATAAGAGTTTGTTATTTATAAATTAAAGAGGTTGTTATAAATATATTAGCTACTTGAACAATATTAGCAAGTGACATGCTCCCTGTTCTCTGAATCTCTGTCCAGAAAAGAACTAAAAGTTAGTAATTGAAGACCGAGAAAAGATAAAAAGAAGGAAGGCTCCTAGTTTTATCTGTAGCTAACAAGACAAGAGATTATTAGATAACTCTATTATTATTACAGACATACTCTACTGGTTAATTTAATTTATAGTCAATCAAGATGACTAATGTATAAATGAAAGTGTTATTTATCCTTCAATATTAAAAGTAATTCACAACAGACTGACATAGTTACGAAAGTATCTGGAAGGGGAAATAGTTGAGGGAGTTACAAACAGTTTAACTTGGGACTGATGACTGACAGGTAATGGTTTCTCATACATTGTATTACATTTTTACTTTGTATTATATCCTACCAATCAATATGTTTTTATGAAAAAAAAAAATTAAACTTAAAAGTATATAATTATGTAATACACAAGATATGTGCATGAGTATAATATTTAATATTACATAAACATTCCTATTGTAAATATGGCATATGAAAAAATATAATATATTACTATATGGTAAAATTAAATCAAATACCTCCAATTTCACCAATACCAATTAGTATTCCAGAGAGACCAACCAATTGTTTTGGATTGTCACTAATGTTAAGTGTTGCTCCAATGCATGAACCATAAACACCACTAAAGAAAGAGAGTTCTAGCCCTGCAAAAGAGTTATTAGGCCACAGTTAATAAATCAAAATTATATTTAGCTGTACTCATTGGTAGTATTTAGACAAATTATTTGAAATATAACTATAAAAATGGATATAATTATTTTCAACTTAGACTGTAAACTTCTTGAAGTATGAAGAGTTTTTATTAATTGATTACAAAAGCCTATGACCCTTGTCTTTGATTTTATTTAACAACCATCATACACCATTTTTATGTAATTATTAGAATGATTTGCTTTGAACAAAGAGTATAGCAGTAACTCTAATTCTATGCTTATTGGTTGTGATTCACTTTTATAATTAATATAAGTTATCTTTTTCAATCCAATCAGTCTTATTCTAAAGTATTTGATCTAACAGGCTCGACCTCTACTTTTTACAACTCTGTAAATCAACTTTTTCACTTTCATTTTCAGTGTAAGAATCCATTTTAAATATAAGCACTCTGGACTTGATCAACCAAGTCTTCTAATTTTATGATGTATTATTATTTTGTTATAACAAAACAATAGATTGCCAAACCAGACATGAGGCAACCTTTGTACAAGCATCACAACAATAAGGCTGGAGGATGGGGAGGAATGAGGTCTACTCGGAAACAAATTGTCATTAGCAATATCTCCTGAAAAAGAGTTTGCTAGGTTGGAGAAGGCACTTCAATATATCAAAGGCAGAACTGATACAACATCGCTTAGTTTGATCATTTTTAGATAAAAGAGATATTGTGCGGCTGCAGATAAAATGTTCTTACTTAAAAAAAAGAAAATTAGTGATTTTTTCAAGCCATAACCTTTGTATATTATTATTCAATAAATAATAGGAGGTGCAGTTGCTCAGTGGGTAAGGCGCTTGACTACCATGCTCCCAGACCCAAGTTAGAGTCTGACAGACGTCATAATATTAACATTTTGTCATTTCAGCCATGGATCGAATTCAAGGTCGGGAGACCCTCCTGGGGCAAACCCAGCTTCTTGAAAAGTGGATACTCTTAATTGGGGAAAAACCTGGCAGTTGAGTGTGAATTCTAGCCAAAGCACCTTCTTTTACAACCATTGGCTTAGAAACAGTGCCGCCTACCTAAGTACTGAACCCGAGACACCTCATGGTTTGTAAGTGGTACAGGTTTTTTTTTTTCAATAAACAATAAGTATTATTTTGAAATAATATACATATATGTATAACACCTATTTTTTTTGGATTCTTTTTCTTAAATATTTCTGTCAATTTTTGGGGGACTCGATTAACTGAGGATTCAGTTTTCTGAGCTTATCTCGGTCCCAACCATGTCTGTTAATACAGTCCCGAGGGTATATTTTAATCAAAGGAATAATTTTTTAATCAAAGGAATACTGTCAATAAACATTGTATTATAATTTATTCAAATTATAATACCATAACAAATTGAAATTTAATGCCTAATTAATTTTAAGTGACCATTGTAGCAGTTTTTTAATATTGAAAACTTTTTTCTCACAAAAATTGCAATCTACCACAATGGCAATAATTAATAGTGCTATAATATACAAATTCATCCAATATATTTTACATACTAATGTAAATAAAAATAGCACTGATTAATTTACCTGTATAGAAAAATGTAATGCACAGCAGAGCCATTTCTCTCTGTTTCATTAAAGAAACAGCTTCCATAAAAGCTTGAACAGGTCCTGAATTTCTCTGAGGCACTACAATCCCCGAGGCTGTAACTGCAGGTCTAAGAAGTATCATCAATATGCAACCTATTCCACAAAGAGCTGATAAAACTATGGTTACAAGCTGTCTTGTCGATCCTTCAATCTCTGGCTCATTAAATGCCATATATACAAAGAAGTTTCCAAATAGCATACTGAAAAACAAACATGGACTGCTAAATAGTTTATCTTCATTCTTTAGGTACTTTTATGAATCAAATGCACATGTTTATATATCTAATATGTACACATATTAGATATATAAGAAGCCTATCGGCAAAAATGGTTATGTCCAGATTTCTTCCTAAATTGTTTTAATTGGTGGAGTATACATTGAATATTTATAGAGAAATGATATTCATGATCGCTTTGCATTTTAATTTAAAAAGTTTAAATAAATAATTTAAAAATGAAGGCTATTGAAGACTCAAAATGGAGCAATGAAAAAAAAAAAAGTTTGTTGAAGCTAAGAACAAAACTACAGGCTTCAGTAATAATTCAATGTTTAGGAATGCTGAATACTACTAGTTATGAACCAGGATTTTTCAAGAAATATGAAGAAATTATGTCAAGAAACATCTTAACTCCATAACTGAGGTTCAGATGAAATTATGAAGATAAAACTGAGACAAAAAAACTCTCTTGCCCTAATGCTGTTAAACAAAGCACAGCATGCAATCATAAACAAAGCTGGACTGGTATCACATGGAACAATTTTTAATGTGAGTGTTGGCTTAGGTGGATGATGTTATCATTATAGAAAGGATTTGATAAAACAGCAAGGAAGCTCTTACTTTACTTTAGACGGAAGGAAGAAGAATGGGCCTCCTCAAAATTAATGAAAATGAGACAAAGATCCTAACTTTAAGGAAGAAGAATCCTGATTACCCACAGAGGCACTACATAGTTGTAAATTATTTCTTTGAATATGTGAAAGTTGTAAGTATTGAGAAAAGGTAGTCAACAACTCCTTAGAAGGGAGAGGAGAAATAAGGAGTGAGAAGAAATTGTTTTAAAAACTCTGATAGAATAAACCTTTGCGGCACACTAAAGGAAGATTTAAAGACAGTTTCTACAAGGATCTGAAGAAATAACAATATCCAACAGGCAAGGGTGTGAAAGAGACTCCTTTGTACATCTGTTGTGCCATTAAAATACAAAATTTTTATTGAACTCATTCATTCATATTTATATCATGATGAGTGACAGCAGACATTTGAAAATAATGCCTGCAATTTTAATTTTTCTCTTTTTCTGAGGTTTTCCCCTAAAAATATTTATATTAAACAACAAAATGGTGATCTAGCTACTGCAAATCAACTATGTCGGAAATGAGATCAATGTGTTATTGATACTAATACTAAAGGCTGAGATAGGTGGGGTAATCTAGTAAAAAAAAAAGTTACAAACCTGCATTGCAGTAAAGCCCAGAACACTCCAGAATTTCTAGAAATCGTAGAGTCATCAGAATTCAGTGTGAGATAGTTACCCTGGCCTGTCCAAATAATGGAAGCCCCAAGTCCCATTACAACAGAAGCAAAGTAAAGTAGCCATGTCATTGGTTTTAGAAATGAAGCTATAAATAACCTGCAAAAGAAAACAATTTTATAATCAATAATTATAATTTTAACTCCATTAATAACAAACATTCCAAATTAACATTATATTTCTATTTATATCAATATAAATATAAAATTTTGCTAATATATTAAAACTCAAATGAAATATCAATACTTTATTCACAAACTGATTCACTAACAATCTAGACTGGTATTTTAACAAAATAAACCAATTTTATTCTTTATTGCATTCATTGCATAAATTTGGTGCTTTGGAAATAGGAGTCTTATATCCTGGTTTTCCATAAACAGCCTAGTTTTAAAAATTAATAATGTTAAATTATATTTAAACCTAATAGTTCTAAAAAAATAATTTTTAAGCTTACAAATAAGTAATGCTTCCAATAACCATTGACATTCGGGGTCCAATAGAAGCAATCAATGATGGGGAAAGCCAGTTTCCAAGAGCAAAAAATGTATAGATGACAGCCAGTGAAATATATGCATTGCCTTTAAATGAAGGATCATCCTTTGTGACTGAATCAATAATTGTTCTCTGAAACAATAATAAACTAATAATAAATACATATTCTCATAAAAATAAAATAGTAAAAATAATAACAATGAAATAAAAATAAAAATAAATCCAATTATCTTGGGATCAATGCCCCTTAAGATTAATTAAAATATAGTAATAGATTGGTCCCTAAAGTTCTTGGTAATTTTATAAATTAACAAAAGGAAGGAAATTGGAATTGGATAGTAAGATATTTAAAGAAAGAAAGGAAATAATTGTGATGGTGATCAGAGAAAAGCCGAGGTGATCAATGGAGAGAGAAAGACCATAGGATTTGGCCCTAGGTCTGGTCCTGTGGAAACTTGTTTTAGACAGGTTACAGGGGGAGCTTCTGCGTTTCTTGCCATGGCCTATGTTAAAAACCTGACAGTCATTGCCGCAGAGAGCAGAGAAATACTATAGACAGAGGCAGAAAGGTGCGCCATTCTGGTAGTAGAATGGTGTGGAAGGAGGAAGCTAAGTATGGTAACAACAAAGACCCAGACTATACTTATTAAAGCCTCCACGGACAGGGGCCTTCCAAAGAGGACCAGCACCACTGAGGACTCGAGAAAGACCATACGGATCTTGTGGACCAGGAGGGCTGGGCCGGCAGACCTGACGGTATGCTGTCAAGATTTACAAGGTGCGATCGCTAAGGCGTACTTAAGCATGGCCGGCCCACACCACATTACTGTACTCCCAAAGTATCCTATTAAAAATGTAAAATATGACTTCTTTTCGTAAAGTATTTTATTGGCAGCGACGGCATACATAAACCATATGTACCAACCCCTATATGCCAAACTCCCGTATGCTTGAAAAGACTAGGTAAGGGAAAGGAAAAATAAAGTGGAGGAATATGACGGAGGAGGTAAGAAGTTGGCACGTGCATATCCGAAGAAGATATTAACATCAGAACTACCTGAGGATAGAACTTTAAGAATTAGCATTTTTAGATAGGTGATCTTTCCAGGGAAAAGTTTAATCGAACATGAATCCAAGGTTTTTAACAGAAGAATAATATGGAATTTTAACAGATTCTCGATGGCGGAAAGGAGTTAAAAGAAATGTATTGGGAATTGGAATTAATTTTAAAGGATTTTTTTCGATTTTTGAGCATTTATTTAGAAAAAATGGTACAATGTATATTATTCAAAGTATTGTCCATCGCTAGCGATTACTTTTTCCCATCTTTCTGGCAATTTACGGAGACCAGCTCGGAAGAAGGCTTCGTCTTTTGAGGCTATCCATGAATCCACCCATTTTTTGCAATCTTCATAAGAAGTGAACCGCTGGTCAGTCAGGTCGTGTGCCATGCTTCGAAACAAGTAGTAGTCAGAAGGAGCAATGTCTGGAGAATACGGCGGGTGGGATAGGACCTCCCATTTCAGCGTTTCCAGGTATGTTTTGACCGGTTTAGCAACATGCGGCCGAGCGTTGTCATGTTGCAAGATTACCTTGTCGTGCCTTTCCCCAAATAGCGGCCGTTTTTCCTTCAGTGCACGGCTCAAACGCATCAACTGAGTTCGGTAGAGGTCTCCCGTGATCATTTCATTCGGTTTCAGCAGCTCATAATAGACCACGCCCATCTGGTCCATTTTTCATCGCCAGTGACAATACGATGCAAAAAACCCTTTCTTTTTTGACGGTGGAGCAGTTGTTCACAGGTGAAAAAAATCGCCTCTCAACGTCTCTCGGCTTCAATTCGT
This sequence comes from Euschistus heros, assembly GCA_003667255.2. Taxonomy (NCBI): domain Eukaryota; kingdom Metazoa; phylum Arthropoda; class Insecta; order Hemiptera; family Pentatomidae; genus Euschistus; species Euschistus heros. The sequence goes on along the minus strand of RCWM02000022.1, from coordinate 206,813 downwards.
ACGGAACCCAACGTCCTTGCTTATGAATCATTCCCATTGCTTTGATGCGTTTGCCGACTGTTGCAAGTCGACTCCCAATGACTCAGACAATTCTTGAAGGGTTTGACACGAGTCTTCATTGAGTAATGCCTCTAATTCTTCATCTTCAAACTTCTTTGGCTGGCCAGGGCGTTCCTTGTCATCCGTGTCAAAATCACCATTTTTAAACCTCCGAAACCAGTACTCACAAGTGGAAATCGATGGAGCATCTTTTTTCTTCAAATGAAAGCAGAAAAGCAAAGCTTCCCGCAAATTCGTCTTACTTGGCACAAAAGTTGACATGTTTAGAGAGCAAAAAAATAATGTTGTTCACACTTCAGAGAAATGACACCTACTGAAAATCAAAGCTAAATGATGACGCTTCAACATGAATATAGCAACAAGTTGGCCCGATGGGATTAGAGACTAGTAATACCATCTCTTATCAATCCTTTAAAATTAATTCCAACTCCCAATATATCTGTCAGTCGTCAGCATATCAGAGATTATTAGAATGGAGTATGCAATTAGGCAAGTTATTAGATGAGTAAAATATTAATAGAATAAGATTGGCCCTTCGGAAACACATTGGAAAGAGAAAGATATTTTGAAGTAAAGTGAGATAATAACTGTGAAATGTGAAATATAATTACAGTGAAAAGAAAGAACAATTTTAATTATAATGGAAGGACCCAGTGTTATTCAAAACTTTCAATTCCAATTCCAGTATGGAAAACAGAGCTATGTCATCGTCTTTACGAATCAGATCATATATAACCGCAGAAAAACGTATAGTTTATTCATTTTATGTATTATTATGTCCAAAGCTTGATGCGCGAGTTTGATGCCCTTCTGAAACTATATTTAGATCCGAAGAAGAAAACTTGTCTCCTGGAAAACGTAAAGAAAAAACATTTAGCATGTAATTTTCATGTTGGCCAATGCTTTTCAGATAATGCCTTTCTACCTTTGAGAAATCTTAGAGAACATTTTGGCTTACCCAGAAAATCTTTTAGAAAGCAATGATTCCGAGAGAGAACAAATCGAAAATTAAGCCATTTTACGTGCAGAACTGTTGACAGGGAGGGGGGGGGGGGCAAAATCCCTGGAGCCCAGGATAAGGTAAACAAGGAATTCCTACAATCGCGACACCTCATGCAAAGAAAAACAAACTTTAACATGCAATCTTTTTCACACTGCCACACTACACTCTTTTTTTTATATTGATGTTGAGAGGGGGGGGGGGCTATTAGGGGAAAATGACAATGGAGAAACTGGACTTCAAGCAAAAATTGGAATGGAAGAAAAAAAAAAATTGTTTTCTTGAAATAATGATGGGTGAATGTTTGCTAAAAGTCTTAGAAGTTGATAGTTCCTAATGTTAAATTTTTTTGAACTTACAAAAATGAATTTAGTGTAAAAAATGAAGTTCAGTGTCATAACATCATTAAATGTATGACTAAATAAGGAAATTGGATATGAAAACGTAAAACAGTAACACCTGAAGAAAATGTAACTGAATTTCTAGGTGATTCCCCAATTTCAGGATTAAATTAAATTTCATGAATATGAAATATTTAAACAATTCCTCTTTTTCTATATTTTAATAATTCTGTGATTGAAAGTTATTAGAAAGTAAGTGACTTAACTGACCGATAGTAACACTATAAATACATTATGAAGGTTTCATAAGATTATATTTTATTATAGTATTGTTTTTTATAATTGTACAAACTCGGAATACATTTTATCCTTTTAAAAATATATTTTGATCAATATTTAGTAACAAAAATTAAATTAAAAATTAATAATAATACTGTGCAGGAGAGGGGGTAGAAAGGCACACTTCCTGTACTATTGAATCTTTGAATATAGTTTTTCGGACAAGAAGGAGATACCAACAAAATTTTATATAAATGGGTTTCTTTTATCTATATTTATTGGTGGGTATCTTTTATTTTTATTTATTGCCTGGCGCGCGAAAACTGATGAAAAAAACTGTGGATTCCGTATTCTGTTTGTGACACTATCTTGATAGACTCTCCTCCGTGAGAAACTTAAAAAGTAGGTAGTACATCCATACAAAAATTCGTCTGGAAACATGAAATTGTGTCACACAAACAATACTAACTGAATGAGTGTCTTATTAGGCCAAGATAAAAAACAACAATGATTTTCGTGTCAATAGGCATCGTTGAAGATTAGACACTTATGGATCAGTTTGTAAGAAAGATTCTGGGTCAGTAATTACACTTAAATGGCTTGGTTGTTCGGGAGTTTTTCCCAAATGGAATAGTCTTCGTTTATTTGTTAATTGTCTTTTATTTATGGGTAATTTACATAGCCGAACTTTACTTTTCAAGACAATTTCATTTTTATTAAATGTTGATTGATTATTTTGGTACAGTCGTTTATGATTAATGTCAATGTTTGATTTTATCAGTTTCGCTAATGCAATAATAATGGTAAATTTAGTACCACCTACATAAAAAAAAAAGATCTATTTCAATTTATTATTTTGATGACCATTAATTCTAATAGTTTCAACCATTAACAATTTGATAATCTAAGTAGATCACATTTGTTTAGTGTAACTGAATATGTGATACTTATAACTATATAAGCGATATGAGAGATGAACCAGAAAAAATTAAAGATAACCGTGGCCTAAAACCGGCCATCCTCCTTAAAAAAAGTACAGACGGCTAACAATGTCACAATGGCAGGAGTAGGAAACGACTGGGACAAGTGTTAACTTATTATACCATTCTAATTGGAAATAATTTCAATAAGAAACAATAACGATTTTAGTAATGTACTAACTTGTACCAACGGCGTCTTATGGGACATCGAGTTGTGAAGAACGTACGCATCTCTGAGAATGGCGTTTATAAAGGGTTGTAAGAAAAACTAATGATTTTTCTGGGTAGTTTTTGGCAGTACCTCAGCTGTGATGAGATCATAACCAGGAGCTTTTTTTTTTGGTAATGCTTGATATGGTTTTGCACTTTCAGTAGGACGTGAAAGGTTTGGGAGGAAGTGACATTGGTAGGGGTTAGTCTAAGATTGTCTCTAAATGTTCCTCAGTGGAGTGCGTCAGTTAAGTCATCATGTGGTCTAAATACAGTTGAAAAGCTAATCACCCGTGCAAAAATTTCGGGACTTTTTCTCTGTCCGAGACAGCCCAGAACCCATCATATTTTCTCAGGTGGGACCGATGGGTTCACTGGTGCTTCCAGAGGCGTTTTGGTATTCTTCCATATACTGTTACGATCGGTTGTCAGTTTGAAAAATACTTGTCATAGTTAGTTTTGTTTAAATGTTCGTCTGTGTTGTTTTAAGGTCATTATTGAGGTTTCTTCATACGTCTGTCTGTCAGAAGTGATCCTGCCGGTCCTTTTTGCCATTTTTTTGCTGCGCTTGTCTTTTGGCTCTAATAAGGTCCCTAATAGGTTGAGGTAGGTAGGTAAGTATGGATAGTTTTCTTTATACCTTGGTGTTTGCGAAGACCAATGCAGCTTCTTTTACTTATTTTGTAAGAGGGGTTCAACTGCCTCTTTCAATCTTTTTTCTGTTTTTTGAGAGCAGAGTTTGGGATGGACAGTTGTAGAAGTTTGGTTTCTCTCTAATTGGTCCGCAATCCATACTCCCACCTGTTAATGACGGCCTCTTTTCCTTAGAAATGTTTCGGAACGCCCCATTTATCAGGTTTACAATGGTATGATCAGAGCCAAGATCCGCGTTGCGGTTTTGCACTGCAAGGCGACAACATGGTATCGGTGTCCTAATCCTTTCGTCATACATCTGTCCTCATAATGTGCGAGGCTGTTTCTTGATGTCGAGAATTTTGGTCAAGTAATTTGTATTGGTTGGGAGCAAGTACGTCTAATGACAGTCCGAGATGAAATAACATAGCTAAGGTTCCTAACTCTTGAAGTGCACAGTCACGAAACCCCAGTACTGCTGTTTTGCAATTAATAGTCCCCTCCACTAAAACGACCTCACCAAGATCTTCAAATATTTTTGTAACCAGTTGCTCTGTAATTAGGTTACTTGGGGGGCAATTAACTGGCAGCTATCGTCACCGCGTCTTGTTGTTTGGTCTGTAAGTGTATTCCTGTTATTTGTATCTGTCTGATGAGTAGAGGTCACGATAAATGGAACAACCTGTTTTAGTCAGTCGATTTGATTGCAATGGCAGTACCTTCCGTGCTGCAGTGGTTGTCAGGACTTTTCTGTTTCCTGTAATAAAATTCGTATAACCAGTATATGCTAATTGTTATTTCGATGTGTCAGATGTGTTTTTCCTGTCAGTAAAGGCCTCTCGTCTGTGGCGTTTGTGATGGAGTGTATATAGTCTAATTTCAGCAGTCTTTAGGATTTGAATCAGAATATCAGGAGTCTATTACAACTTCAAAACTAACTAGTACTCAATTTCAGGTATTTAATTTTTAAGGTATTGTTTGGTTGCATTTTGAGTTAATATCTTTTATATTATAAATAAATATAAAATAAATAATTTATTTCAGTTAATGTAAGGACCAATACTGGATGATTATTGGTTTTTGTGAGGACAAAATACCAACGGTAGTTAAATGTATTGTGTCGGTCTTTACAGTAGTGGTTAGCAGTTCCCTCTAGCCCCTCTGACAGCATAGAGGGGACCGTATAAAATTATCTTCAGAGGCAAACAATTTCCCAAAATCAGGTAATATTCCCCCACATTAGAAGCCCTATAAATAACTTATCGATTGGAAACCATTATAAGAATGGCCAACATATTTTCTAGTTATTGTTAAAAGAACATTATTAATAAAAAGTGGTGTTCATAGACGTGATAAATCCAATACCATCTGCGGGAAGAACCCGCTATGGTCAATGGTTACTGAACAACCATTTTTAGTGTTTTGTAGAACATTTTTTCTTTAAAGGTTTTAATTCAATTTTACTTTTTTTTTTTTTTTCATAAAAGAAGTTTACTTGAAGTTGTGAAAAGTTTTTTCTTGGTATCGTTTTTTTTTTAATTTTTTTTTTTTTATTTCAAATCGATATATTGCAGGAAAAAACATTATGTTAATGCTACAGTGTTTTCTGATAAAGGCTTTATTAGCAGTAGACGTATTTACTTTTTGAATTTTCTGATTTTTCTCATTCTGGGTATCTGCTGATAAGAGCATTTGATAGAGAGATATTAAATATTGTTCTGAATCAAAAATAGATTTGAAACGTGTACTTCCTCAAACGAATAGATGGTTTATTAAATACGTTCCAGTGAATTCACAATTAGAACATTGTCTGCATTGTCTATTACATATCGAAATAAAAAACTAGGCAAACGTTGAACATAATTCTGAAAAATACTTTATCCCTCAACGGTGTACGCCATAGAAAAAAATAAGTTAGGAATAATAATTGAATAAATTTATAAAAGATATTGTCAACATTTTTAATTGAAGTGCTACTAAAATGGATGGTAACTTTGCATGTTATTGTAATTATTTTCCAACAGATTTATATATATTATACATTTTAAAAGTGGTAATATCAATAAATAATTAAAATAAAATTTATTCACACCTGTCACAACAATTGCGACAATAAGCGAATGAATTAAAAAAAAAAAATGAATAATCCAACAATAATGGTGGCAGCACTCCTGCATGCGAATACTGACTTGAATTTAATGTTTTACCCTAGAAGAACTCTTAACCAGCTCCTTTTCAGCCTTCTACTATTTTTGAGACATATCCATCGTCTCCTAGCTTTGTATAAGTTTATTGCAATGTCCGTGGAGTTTCTTGTCAAATATTTTGTATGATGTGTGGATATGATACAGTACAATCGGTATGTATGTGCCTTACGTTTTTTTTTCCTTTTTACCTTCCAGGTCGGAGTGGTGTGGGGCAGGAAATTAAATATTACCAATTAATACCACCCTACCACTGACGGATCCGAACTTGCTATCTTCGATTTGCAAGGTTGTTGGGGTTACGCCCTTTTTTAAATGTGCGTTACATTTGAGCTATGTCCGCCACTCAATCTTTTTTGACTGACGTACCAGAATGAGCATGTTATATGTTTTAGTATTTTTTTCTAATAAAAGTTATTAGTTTTTGGATATGTATTTTTTGCTCTTTTTTGTATTTGTGTGTCCCTGTCCCGACATTTTGTGATGCGTAGATTTATAAAGGTTTGAGTAGAGTAGTATAAGTTTTCAGTCATCTGATTTTTACGCTCATGAAAACGTTCATGACGTATAGAGTACAAGAGTCTTTGTTGAGTTTTTGTTCAGCCATAGAAGTATCTTAGTCGAAAAAAATTGTTTAACAATAATAATTTGATGCCCTTACTTCTAATTTTTTTTTACCCATCACATTGGAGAAGAGGACCGATTCGTATTAAAATGAATATGTGTTGTCAGGAAAATGGGTAGAAAGAAATAAATATATTATATTGTAAGAATACAAAGATACAGCAGTAATAAAAAAAAAAGAAAAGTAATAACAATCTCATCAGGAACATTTTGAACAGTTAAAGCAAATATACCTGCACTCTAGTAACTGAAGAAAGTATTTGCTAATCTACAGATTACACAAATAACTTCAGACTTCAAGGTTACCGTTATGTAACTCTCCTGTCCCAATTAACAGATTACATTTAGTATCCATGTCTAATAAATCATTGTATACAAATACTTAGATGAAATGGTTATCATAAACCCACCCAAGAAACAAGATGATATCGATAAATGGGACAATATGATAGATTACCAAGATAAAAAAGTGGACTCCCTTGATAACAACATGCGTAGAATACGATTTTTAAAAACAAAAATAAGGATTTTGGTGAATGACGAGCAATGAATCATGATAAGCACCTAACCAGTAACTAATCTACACAGGTAAAAGGGGAGTGGAATATTATAAGTCATTCAAAAGAACTGAACCTTACTCAATCAAAAAAAGAAGTAATAACTGGAAGAGGAAGGATATAAGAGGTCTGATTCACACTATTAAGAGTTACATTACTGGGTATAAAAAAACAAAAAAAAAACTTAGCCGTACTGTGGTGGAATCCTGATTTTCTCAAAAGACCAACCATTCTTTTTTAGGATCAATTAAAAGGAGATCCCCCATCTTCAGTGTGTAGACAGTTTGCTAAAAAAAAACCAACTCAAATTTCGGAAATATAGGTTCATGAGATACTGGATGGAATAAGATCATAATCAGCTTTGCCTTATTGGATCATGTGAAATGGTGATGATTTGTGTTCAATTAGTAAAAAAAAAAAAATGTATGTTCGGTATTGTTGTATATGTTTTTAAAATCTAATTCTGTACCTCGAAGGTACAGAACAATGTGTCACATTTCCGTAACTTTACAGGAGGGCAATTTAAAAAAAAAAAAATTTAATTTCCCTAACTGTATATTATACTTATGTGTACGAAATTAATCTTGACTTTCCCATCCAGGCTAGAATAGGTTGGTAACTCGTCCTTACTGCCCTAATTGTAGTACATAAAGATGTTATGCCCTCCCCCCCCCAAAAAAAAAAAAAAAAATATTTTTATGTAATTTACCTTACAATTAATTTGTCTAGGACATAGAATTCTATACCTCTGTATAAAGGGGGAAAAGGTGAATAAGAATACGTAACAATGTATTTTTGGTAAAAAAAGGACATAGTGTTCTGTACCTCTGAGGTACAGAATTTTTAACATGGAGCCAGGGGTTTTGTATGTTTATGATGGAAAAAAAAAAAAATTATAACTAGATAATTTTTATTTACAATTACAGTAATAAATTTTATTATCAGTAAAATATAATTATTTACAGGTCTAAAATTGTTGTTTTTATGATCAATTATTGTCAACAAAGTTTTTTGAGGATTGATTTTTATAAATAAAACGTCGATCACTACCCTTTAAATAGGTTTTTGTATCATGATCAAGAATATTTTCTATTTCCTCTTCACTTAATTACAAAGTTTTATTTGATTGTCCGGTTTTTTTTTCTTCCTAGTCTAGTTCTGCAAAATTAGCCTACTTTCACAAAACAAAAACCAAACTTTAACCTATACACATCTCTAATCATTTACTAATATAACACATCTAATTAAGAATAATAATTATTCACAAAACTTAAATAGATAAAAATTATAACAAAATGCACAAGTCAACTTCAATTTTTTTAACTGCAGCGACACAACATCGCGCTGTGGTCACTTTTACAGATCTGGGCGATAGAATATATTCTAGTAGGGAGCAAGCATTAACATCACACTTAAATTGCTACATATAGTTATAAAGAAATGAAAAGAAGAATAACAGATGGAATAACGTTTTTTATAGATCATACATAAAATAATATATTTTAAATGAACTTTTAATATACGTAGAATTAAAAAATAAAAAGTATTTAAAAAACATTCATTTTAAACAGAAACGCTTACATATTTAGTAACATATTTTGTTTTCATTTAAATATGTAATTATTTAAATAACATTAAACAAATAATTCAAATAAGATTTTGAAAAATTAAAGAAGCAAAAAAATTGGAATATTTACATTTCATATAGGTAAGTACCTGCATTGATAAATTAATGTGTTTTCCTTACTAGTCACTTTTCGAGAATACTATGTATTATAAGAAATTTATTTATATTTATTTGCAACGTTCGTTGGTAATTTTTTTTTCATGAAAATAAGCTCATAATTTGTCTGGTCTCAGTGAGAGAAGTAATAAATATTGCCTAAGGGGCAGATATAGCAAAGGCCCCTGTTACTCAATCATATGCTATTCACCGGTGATTGCGGGGGTCTCTAATAACCCCTACTCCAGCCACCTGTTTTATCCCCTGCTAAACTTCAAGTGCTTATTTTATCATTGACAATCGGTAGCATCAAAAAAAAAAAAAAAAAATTGAAATTAGAACTTTAGAATAGGAAATCGTCACTTTGATACACTAGACCATCTTTCTGTCTTTGTTTAGAAGACAGTTAAACAAATATTCAAGAAAGAAAGATAACTTCAGAAACAATGACAATCGGAATATTCATGTCTTATTTCCTCGACAATCATACATGGGGGATTTCAGTTTTTATTCCACATTTTGAATAACGTTTCAACTGATTCAATGAATTCATATCGTAAAAATTTATCTTTCTTCTAAAGGTTCCAATATATAAATTAAATATTAAAAATTAGACTTCAGGTGTTTTTACAATACACCTTTCAAGGACCTATAAGACTATAGAAAAATTTAAAAAAAATATTCAGAAAAAATGTAGATATATAAGTATTATTTTAAAGATATTAGGATTTTTTTTATCTTAAAAAAAACAAAATAGCAGTAAAACATTGTTTAATTTAATTTTCTAAAAATTACCACAAATAAATGGTCTTATAAAATAACAATTGGAAGACTTTTACAAGTTATTTTAACCGTAAGTACTGTGAACTAAGCATTACATAGTAAAAGAGTATTCTGGAAATAGAAGACTAATTTTAATATCAGTTTTCGGATTTTGAGAACACTTAAGTGAGAACATTATTTGAGGTCTGGAAACGATTTTGGGGCCAAATATCTTAAGTAGTAGAGGAAGTAAACCATACGATGACTTCTTTAGTATACACTTACAATATCCCTCCAGTTTCTGTCAGCAGCGCCCCATTATCTCCCCTACAACGCGATTAGAAAGCCCTACCAGCCGCCCTTGAAAAATTCAAGGGTAAATGAAAGTCCCGGATCAAATATACAGTCTTGATGTAATAGGAATATCTGTTACCAAGAATGAAAAATTTATCTATTTATTTATTAATTTTACAATCAAATACCATAAAGGGCCAAGGAATGAATAATTGCTTTGTTGTCTAAAAACAAGTAACACATTTATATTTAGACGATATTTACAGAGTGCTATGTATTATCTTCTTTCCCATGATCAATATGTGATATAGACCCGGCTTTAAACCTAAATATTACTACCGTTTAAAAACTTTACCTCGAGCATTAAAGTTAGATTTACTGACTTACTTGAACATCTTGGAGGGAAATATAAGAGTGTCCATAATTTCGAAAAAAAAGCTACTTCTATTTTGAAACATTTGGATGCTTTTAATATCAGCGCTGAAAAAAATGTGAACGGTTAATTCGTTAAAGCACATATATCTCATTGTAACTCTAATTATCGAGTTATATTTCGCTGAGCTGGTGTTAACAGTAAACGGGTCTGCGTAAAGAACAAATGTGTTTGTTCAAGACACGAAACTGCTCGTCGTCTCCGGCTATTCCAACATTTACTAGAAAAGCGTTCAAAGCTCCCATCAAATTGCAAAAGACTTGTTTCCATTACAGTAATTAGACCCATTTGGACATTAGGAGTTGAGCTTTGGAGCTCCACTAAACGTTTCCAATTCTTCTCGTACCAAATCCTTGCAATCCGAAAACATTCAAAAAATTCTCAATGCTCTTTATTATGTCACAAACAAACTTATCCATAAAGATCTTAATGTTCCATATGTTGTAGGTTTGGCCCAAACCAGATACCTATCCTTTCATAGTTAACTCCAAACCTACTTAATCTACTTCCCGTTATCCTCCGAGACGTCTGAAAAGATGATGGCCAAGAGACCTCATAATGTAGTTCTATTGAGGTGCTACTAGTGAGCATTTCTTTATATCGCTGATGGGCTGCAATAGTGGCAACTCAAAAAATAAAAAAATACTCAAAATAAAAAAACTCAAAAAATCATGTTATAAGATAAGTGGATTTAAAGTTTTCATTACTAAGGAAAATGCATCATAGAGAATGCTTTAGTTGGCTTAAACAAAATTACCTTCAAGTTGATAACTTCTCAAAAGGGTAATTTAATAATGTGTGTATATGTTTGATTTTTTTTTTAAATTTATTTTTCAAATGCCAGTTTTGAAAAAATGTTTTGAGTTGTGCCACTATTGCAGCCCATGGAACGATATGTTAATCACATGTCATTGTAATAATTTTCCTCAAATTTATTTGTTGTATATAATGTATGCAGTTGTAAATATCAATAAATAGTTTAAAAAATAAAATAAGAAATCCCAGGAAATGTATCTCATTTTCCCTAAAATATCTTGTGAGCCTCAGCATTAGATAATGATTTTAAAAATCCTTAACCTAAATCATTGCTCCATTCAGAATGCCTTTACAATCCACCAAGTGTAGAAAAGGGTGTGGAATCTTAGGGTCCTAGGAGGGAAAGAATGTGCAGGGTGTTCAAAAAGAGTATCGGATATTTGTTACTTCAATAAAACAAAAACTACTTAAAATATAAAAAAAAAGGTTATTGTTAATTATTACAATATAAAGTGGAAAATTATTTGGAAAAGATTATGTTATCTAAATGGTGACCGTTATGCTGCTGGCACTCTTCTAATCGGGAACGAAGATTGGCCATCACATGCTGACACATAGCTCTCGATATTGCTGCCATTTCTGACCTGATGTTTAGCTTCAATTGTGTTAGGTTAGTCGTAACCTGTAAAATAGTCAAGCGGACTAAGGTTGGGGCTTCTGGGAGGCCAGCTGATGTTACCCCTACGTGAAATGACCTTATTAGGAAATAATTCGTTAACAGCTTCCATTGCTTGATTAAATGTATATCAAGTGGCCCCATCTTGTTGAAACCACGTTCTTGAGTTGAAACCTTGAAATTCCTGTAACTCTGGACCCAAAAAGTTTCGCAGGATATCGCAATAACGGTCACTATTCATATTGAGTGGTCGCACAGTGGAACGAACGTTAGGGCGGAATGGACATTCGTTAATATCTCCGCTTCTGCTTCTCCTAGAATAATGCTATTGGTACCGTTTTAAAGCTTTTTGAATGGACTATTAAATGATATGCTAATCATGATCAGATCGTAAGAGGAAACATGTAAGAATTCCTGATTTGATATTTCGATGTTGGATAATTTATCATCATTTACTTACCATTTATTGTACCTATATACTACGAGAATATATGCAATAAAATATTCTATGGAATAATAAATACATATGTATTAAATAAAATTACAAAATAAAACGTAACAAACTAAAATATTTAATTATTAAAAAAAAATAATATAACAATTGATAATTACTTTTGTCAGTTAATATCCTAGGACTAATTGATACATCAAAATTATAATATATGTAGGTGCCTATATACAATTGTTTATTTAAACGGTCATTTCATAACGATCAGAATTAAACTCATAACAACATAATTTTAATTAAGATTCTTTTTCTATATTCTAAGTAACAATAAGTGATTGTGCTTCTGGTAATAAATCACGTTTAATGTTTATTATTCTCGGTCTAAGAGTCGAAATTAAGGGATCCGAATTTATTAATAAATTATTTAAAACATCTCGATTATTTGATTGCCTCGATGATTTTCTGGCATGAAACAGTCTGAAATTTCGGAATAACTTGTGATTCGCTTCTTGAGCATCTTCTGACAATTGTCCTATAGGTATTATAGCATTTTTGGCTATCAGTGTTCCGTGCACGAGCAGTTTGTGCACGGTGACTGGCATATAATACCAGCCATACAGAGATACATATAACCGTGCTGTCTCTTTCGTGTAGGCTTCAAAGTTATCAAGTTTTATAATTGACCCAGAAGAAATAGCTTGTAATATTATTGCAAAGCGTCTAATTAGATTTTCGTCAACCCCTGTTATAGCTGATGAAGTTTCTGGGGAGGCAAAAAATTTCCTTGCAGTATTTCCATCATTGCTTGTACCAAAACCTTGTCTTACGTGGTCTACACAAAGTCCTAACTGAATTTTAAAATCATGTTGAACTTGATTTTTTTTTCCTTGCAAGTAACTCCTTTTGCTCTGTTGTTTTTGCACCCCAGGACTTGAAATCTAATCGGTAAGAGATGTGAATTAAGCACTCAAAACACCTGATCAAACAATGCAAAGGGGACAAGCCAAATGAGAAATACTCATCATTAACTATTTCCTTGTTTGTAATAATTTTCAAATTTTTCATTTCTTTAGGTGTTGCATTGCACAAAAAACACCTCATAGCTGAAGAAGTTTCAGTTAAAATATTACATATTTTGCCATCAACCATAGTTAATAACATTCTATAATTGATAGAGATTTTGTCATTTATATAGGGAAGTAAATTATTAATTTGTTTCTGAATGTCTCGAACTAAAGACGTTACAGTTTCATCTGTTTCTTTCGTATAATTAAATGAGATAGGCCTACAAAATCTGGTCGATGACGGACATTCATTTTGCCAGACTATTTGACAATTCTCTGAATTTATCAAATTAATCGGTACTAAAAAGGCAATCAAAATGACCGAATCTTCGCTGAAAGTTTCAGATGAAGAATAACGTTGTTTATATTGTGATTGGTTACCCGCCCCATCACATCCCCACTTAATGTTTAACGTTAAACTACGAGAGTTATCATTCCCTATTTCACCACCCACGACTTGTAAAATCCGAGAAGAAGTATGGTCAAGTAAATTTTGCAATACGATATTTGCTCCAGTGTCACTAACCGATATGGATTCTTCTGGGGGATAACAATCTTTTTTTAATTTTTGGATCTGATAGTAGCTGGGGTAAAGTGATGTATATCCTAATGCTTTTGCGTTATTTCTGACGGCATTGTACTGAAACTTAGTAAAATCAGCGGCTGTATATAATGCTAATGCCTTTTCGTTCTCTTTGGATCTTTGGATTTAAAAGGTTTTCACAAAATTTTTTGACACTTAGTACATGTTCTGGATGCTCCCTAATAAAATTAACAATGTAATCTACGTCATCAGATTTGAACCTTTTTTTCATGACAAAAGCGAACATATCCTCTGAACATTTTCTAAAACTTTCCGTTTTTCTCCGTCTTTGTCTATCAGATAATTGCTCGAATGATTGAGAACAAGATGGTATACTTGCGCTTGTTGATGATGATGATGAAGGTAGGTTCTGGATAACATCTTCAGGAACAATGAAATCCAAATTCAACCAGTTTTCATGCTTCTCCAAAAAACTATTCCTTCTTCCTATGGGACGAAATCCAGCGAGAGTTCAAACTACTACTGAATTTTCTTAATTTTTCCCGTAAGCAGAACTTTGCGGTATTTGAAATTTGTTCCAGTCCAAACGAATTAATCCATGTTTCCAATGCCAGGTCATAATCTTTAAAACTTATATGATTAAATTGGAAAAATTGAAAAACTTGAAAATTTGTTTTAGGAACCATTGCACCTATGTCGTTAAAATAACACACACAAACTGAGCATTTTATATGAGGACAAATGAATGTAAACAGACAAACAAAAGACAAAAGTAGGTAAACAAAAGAAAACTTGCGAAAAGTATATATATCAACAGTACAATATCAACAGAAATCATTTAAAATTAATTCTCAAGACCTAGAAAAGAAAAGAAAAAAAAATTTTTTCTCGGAAAAGAGCACCTAAGAGCAAAATCCAACTAATGGAAAAAAAAACTTCAAGCATTCTAGTTATTTACTGTGAAGGTAGTTTTTTTGGCGATTTTCGCAATTTACATTTGAGTTTTTTCTCCTAATTTTCATCGAAAAATCCCAGACGTTTGAAATAATCCCGAGTTTTATTTGCCTAAAATATCTTATTATGGATAAGTTGTTTTCCAGTAGTTGCACGGTTAATTTAAAACAATACCTCAAACAATGGATTTTTTTTTAAATATGAGTTTTAAAAAAATATATATATTTCAATGCAGAATTTTTCCTATAAGATTTGATTTTAACATTAATTTATCTATGGATTTTGTTGAAAAGAAGTATAAAGTATAATTTAAGATCCAAATAAAAGACAAATTTAGTTATTAGAGAATTGGTCCAATGTCCAACAAATTCGTTGATTCGTTCCAGTGTGGGTCGGCCTTGTCGATCTTCATGAAAATAAGGACCGATTATGCCTCTAGCAGACATAGCGGCCTGAACAACTTTTTGGCAGTTCAGGGGTCGTTCATGATTTCGTCTCGGATTTTCCTCTGCCCAGTACCGACAATTCTGTTTATTGAAATGATCATTCAGATGAAAGTGCTTCATCACTGAAGAGTATGTTATCAAAATTGTTGAAGTAGTATTTGTTTTATCGTAGTAACAAATACCCGATACTCTTTTTGGACACCCGAAAACTCAAGAACGTGGTTTTAACAAGATGGGGCCACTTGCCATACATTAAATCAAGCAATGGAAGCTGTTAACGAATTATTCCCTAATAAGGTCATTTCGCTTAGGGGTAACTAACATCAACTGGCCTCCCAGATGCCCCGACCTTAGTCCACTTGACTATTTTGCATGGGGGATACCTTAAAAGTAAGGTCCATGAGAATAATCCGACGAACCTTACGCAATTGAAGCAAAACATCAGGTCAGAAATGGCAGCAATATCGAGAGCTATGTGTCAGCATGTGATGGCCAATCCTCGTTCCCGATTAGAAGAGTGCCAGCAGCATAACGGTCACTATTTGGATAACATAATCTTTTCCAAATAATTTTCCACTTTCTATTGTAATCACTTTCTTTTTTTCTTTATCTTAAATAGTTTTTGTTTTATCGAAGTAACAAATACCCGATACTCTTTTTGGACATCCTGCAGAGCATAGGTTCCCAAACTAGGGAGCGCGCCCCCCCTGGGGCGCGTGAGGATATGTTAGGGGGGGCGCGAGATAAGTTGAACATTAAATTAAATTTAGGTAGTCTTTCTAAAATTCTAAATTTTAAAAGACAGAGCACAATATTTTCAGTTAATTGTTTATGTTCGGTATATTGAATAAATAAATGTTTTGTTTTCAATGTAATACTTATTTGTTTTTGTTTTGTTCCTTGGCCCATACAATTTATTGTTAAGGGGTGGGGCGCGAGAAGCTTTCATTACAACAAAAGGGGGCGTGGTACAAAAAAGTTTGGGAACCCCTGCTGTAGAGAAACATACAATAAAAGTTGTTAATCTAACAGTCATTAATCTTGATCCTAAACTGTGTACCAGTAGATTAAAACAATAAAATAACATCATATGAAGTGTAATCTACAAATTAAGCTCGCCATTTTCAATCTTGAAATCTTGAACATAGCATAAGCAATTATTCTAATTGTTCTATATTTATTTTATTTGTTCATAAACACAATTTCTTATTATAATAATTATTTTTTAGAGGAATTTTTAAAATTTAGTTTGATGTTAGGTTTTATGATGGGGTTTAGTGTTCGTGTATGGGATGTTATAACTTGAACATAACGACCATGTGGTTTCAGTCAGCTGTTCTTAATTATCTCATCTATGGCGGTACTCAAGGATTCGAGAAGCCTTTTATTTTTACAGAGCCTTCAGTCTAATATTGCTGCACTTGCTACCAACGTGTATTCAAATTTAGAACGAAATGAAGTAGTACTAAAAAACAATATCAAAATAATTATAAAAGATTCCCGCCATATTCTGTGCTTATCTAAATGTATTAATATTATTATACTAACTATATATTTACTTAATTTAATTCTTTAATCTAGAAATAGTAAATAACAGTTAAAAATACAACTTAAATAAGATCTGATAATACTAATAACTGACACTGATTAAATAATTGTTCTGGAATAGATGTTTAACATCTTGCATAACGCTTTTGCTAATGTTTTAATGTACCTTGTAAGATCCATCTGACAATCACAATTGATTGGGTAACGTAACTGTTACTCCATCAACAGGAAAGTTTTCTTTCTAATGGTAAGATCATCTTATACATACTAGATTATTAAGAATATGTCTATAATAAATATAATTAAATATAATTGAGGCGTGGAGATGCAAAAGGGGGTAAATCCACTTTTTATCATTTTTAATTTTTTTAAAGGTTTTTTCACAAAGTTAGTGTCCTCTATAAGGTGGTAAATCGTTCAACCTTCAAACCATGCTAAATCCAATCCAATTTTACCTTCAAAGTTTGGATTGGGTCTTAGAAGCGGGTAAATCCTTGTTTCTCAAAACAGCCGCTTGGAGCACGACTTACGCTTGTAACGAAAGTAGTAATGAACATTTGAAAAGGTTTTAGTTGTCGATGTATTTTTACACGTGTGATAATCAATTTATTGTGTTGTGTTAAATATGGAGAGATATCCTGAAATAAATATAACAGCATCAAGAAAAAATCTGGGTTATGAAGCTAATTTGAAGCGGACTTGGTCAAAACATAAGAGGTTTGTACAATCTTCATTGACCATTTTATATCTGTTCTTACATCTGCCGATTCCAATCTTATTTAATAAAATTCAACTTTAATAAATATGCTGCTCCTGGAACTTGTGGCCGGATACTTGAATGTCAACACCTCAAGCACAAACAATTAAAATGCTCCATTATTGGCCGTAGTGATATAAGATTTTTCTTTAACATGTTCTAATCCACTACGGATAAGGTTTGATCCCTTTTAGTATCGTTAATTTTGGTTCAATGACTGGCTCAAACTCAAGTCTAGTGTTCGATTAAAACAAAAAAACAAAAAATAGGAAAAATTTTAAAGAAATCTCGAGAAAATCGTTCGAATCAAGTTTGTTTTTTTATTAATTATTTTTTTCATCAAAGTTTGTTCAATTTTAAATATAATAAAATAATATAATGTGTTAATTGTCATGAGTTTTTTTTTTTTATTTATCGCCTTTTTTTAAATTTTCCCTTAGATTGGGATAAAGCCAATTTATTTAAATTGTTTAAAAAATTGAAGTTTAGAAAAGCTGACCAAAATTTTACAGATATGTTTCTGATGTTATTTAAAAACTTCTGATCGAATAATAATTGTTTCAAAAAAAGGAATCACCTGGATATGCATATTTTTGGATTTACTGAAATATTTTCAATTTTGGATTTATTTCCTTTTGCGTCTCCCCGCTTTAATTAATGTAGTGGTCATAATATCTTTAATTTAATGGTCTAAATACTTGTCTTTTTACTGTCAGTGACAATACTAATAGTCCAATATTTAGAAATTTCGAATAACTAATAATGAATATCAGCTAAAAAAAATTGAAATTGAAATTGGCTTGGCGTAATGATCTGTGGTGTATTTTATTATTACAAAAAAAATTAGGGCCATTAAAAAACAAGAGTATATTTTAAAAATATATCCTATCTTGTGTCCCCGACAGTAAAATGTATTTCAATTTGAGTGTCCTATACTTTATAATTTTAGTCTCTACCAGTGCACATTATACCTTAATTACTGACAAACCCCTCTTGGTTTACTTGGTTTTGTTATTTGCTTTAATCATATTATCATATTATGGATATGAATATGATTCCGCCCTTGTTATAGGGTCGCTAGCTAGTATCACACCTTACGCGTGGACTTTGAAATGCCAATATTTGTATTTAAAAATACTTTATTTCTGCTATTAAATGCATATTATATGAGATAAAGTTAATATTAAACAACTGGCAAAATCATCACATTTAAAATAAATATTTTTATTCCAAATAAACATCATATGCGCTTTTACTGCATTATTTTATCGCTAAGTGCCGCAGGAAGTTATCGTAAGCTTGGGGATGTTAACGGTGGTTCATCAAGTAAGACTTGCAAAGAATGGTTTCGACGATTTAAAAATGATGATTTTGATAATGAGAACAAACAACATGGAAAACCACCCAAACGATTTACTATGAGTTTATGAAAACGATTGAAACTATCACTGGCGATCTTTACTAATGCGTCAGAATTTAGCTACAGAACAAAATCGACCGGAATAAATGAACAGATATTGAGAATTGATTTTTCAACACGACATCATAGTGCAGATGTTAGAACACATTGAAATGGGCAGGTATGGGAAATGCTTTCCCATATTCGCCAGACTTCGCTCCTTTCGACTATCACTTTCAGGTTGATGCAGACAGATCTAATGGGTTAGCAATTTATTAGTAATGAAAGCATCAAAATTTAGCTTGATAATTCGATTCCTTTAAAAGACCAGGACTTTTTAGGCAAGGAAATCGTAAATTGCCTGAAAGATGGTCAACTGATGTAGTTGCAGATGGAACCTTTTTTTTAAGAAACAATTCTTTTTTTTTTATTATTATTTTTTTTTTTATTTTATTTTATTTTTTTTTTTTTTTACAAAATGGGTGGAGTCATATTCAAACACACAATACTTTAATCTTACATAGTACTTTAATCTCTTTTTTTGAATATGGTGTTAGAGCTGGTGAAAGGCAGGTTCACCGAAATCTTGGCACTAGAAAAATGACTTCGCAGAGGCAGACAATGAAAAGTTAAGGGTGGAGCTAGACAAGACATTTTGACACTGCCGTACAAAAAATAAACAAATCTCTTATTACACTATTATTTCCAAGTTTAAATAGAACAATTGGAACTCTTGCTTGAATGACTTTAGAAGATGATTTGGGAGTACTTCTATTGAAATATTGCGAGCTGTTGTTCCTAAAACAATAGTAGCTTTGTGGATCGCTAATCTACGAAAGGAGAAAGAAGGCTAAAGTATTATTAAATATTCTTCTCCTTGAATTATACCTTTTTCACAGTTGGTTTAGGAATTGAAATTTGAAACCTGACTTCGACAGTGTTTTAACCATCAGAATTCCATTTTTGTGAGAATATCGAACACGGGCCAGAAATAGACAAATATCCGTATCCAGTGTTTGTCGATATGAAAAATTTGGAGCTTTCTGAACATGGCCATAATGTAATTTAAAAAATGTCTAATATTATCACAGTATCTCTCGATTATCCCCTGGTGTATTAACTACTTTTTAGATTATCCACGATCTTACTTAAAAAAAGGAAATCTAAAACAGTATATAGAATCCGTTTATGGCCGAGTGTCTTTTTGAATACAGCCTGAGCCTGATGAAACAGTAACTTGTAGAATTAATTGAAATAGAGGAGGACGTTAAGCCTTAACAAAAAATGAAACTTTTTTTTTTCAAATTTTATTTCAGTATTCCTAACATTTGAATATGTTAAGCAGTTAATTATATTATAAAACGTACAACAGAGTATTATATTGAATATTTCAAATGTGGAACACATGCTTTTTTCGCGAAACATTTATAAGAAACTACAATGCTTTGCAGGATAAATATATAAAATAAATATACAATAATTTTATTTTTAAAATAAATTGCATTAAGAAAGACACATATTAAATGGAGGGAGACGATAAGAAAGATAACCTCCATACAGATTTTAGGTTATACCATCATAGAAAAAGAAAACTATCTTGACCTACTTGTTATAAAAAGGTTTTAGCTCTTCAAAACATTAGATACCGATAAATAACACAAATTTCAGGCTATCTAATGTATAGAATGACGAATTTAAAATAATAGAATATATAAGCCATAATGAAACGAGATTCTTTTCAACTTCACTTCGTATTGCCTAAAACAAATATTCTGTATTAGTTTCGAACTTACTAAGCATTAGATATGAAATAGTCGAGTAATGAAATTAACTACAGGAAAAACCTTGAGGAGCTTACCGATTAAGAACACGTGCAAAACAAAACAAACAGTTTAGGAAAACGTGACTTTTTAACTTATGAATTTTACATTTTATTTGTATATATAAATTCAAACAATCTCTGATAATATTTTAATACTAGGTAAGTAGATTTAATTTGATGCCCAGGAAAAACTAAATTAGAGACAATGGTGTACATAAATATCGAACAGTTCAAGCATTTGCTACGGTAATTATTTTTCTGCAGTTTTCAATCAGACGCATACATCTTGTCATTAATAATCAGCAAAATATAGTTGTTGACCTGCAAATTATTCACAACCTTCCTGCTTACTTGAAGCATCCATCTACCTCTTTGGCTATATAACTCAGTGTGTCCGTGGCCTTCTCAACTCGATGTTTGAGCGAGTACTCAATAGATAATTTAAATCCAGCAAGCAGTGGAATTAATTTTATTTATCTTTTCCTCGTAAAATGAATATTATCCATCGAAACATATTTCACGATGTTCAATTTTCCTCAGGTCAATCGATATAACATAGTATGCGTGTTGTTGAAATTATCTCAATGAACTGACTGACCTCTGGCCAAAGATCGATCTGTCCGTTTTTTCTTTATTAAAAAAAAAATGTCCTACTTTTGAAATAAGACAATAAAAATTAGTATCAGGAGGACAAGTAACAAAAGATAATTGAATTTATTGAGTTCAAAATGGGAGTTATGAAATTAAAAACATTAATAAAAAAAAAAAATCATATCATAGTTTATTACAACTGTTGAATAACCAACATATTGAACAATTTTTAAACTTGGGTCAAAATACGACAGGAATTTGAATGTTGACTGACAAAACAATATTATTAGCATACTTCTGGTATTTCATTTGAAAAATAAAGAAATAAAATAAAATTGCAGACAGTTGTCCATATAAACTGTAAAGATATTTTTGAACTAGAAACAGGTCGGAATCCACTATTTATTCGTCTAAAAAAAAAAAAAAATCTCGTATGAACCTGATTTTAACTATAACAGGTTATCGCAATTCAAACAAATAACCATATATGGTAATATTTAAGAACATTTTCCAGATTTTTTTCAATCCTTAAAAAATATTACCAAATAAAGCTCAACAGCTTGGCTGCAGACCATTTACTCTCTACAGATATTATACAGACGCACAGTGCACAGTGGGACGAATGGCCTAAATTCCCCGACATGTACGAAAAATTAAAATTTTTTTATTTCAATCCCCTACCACTTTGCACCATCTTCTATCCTCTCAAGAATAAGAAAATGTAGGAATGTTCCAGAAATACGTAACAGAAATGCTGTGTTTGAGATTTAAAAAAATAATGAAAATTGACATTAAAATGCACGAAATCGTATCTAGTGATTTTAATTGTTCCTGTATTTTTTTTTTTTTTTTAATTTTACTGATAATTATATCTCATGATCTCAAATACCCAATTACTTTTTAGTTCGCACAAGTATATTTAAACTAGGAAAAAATAAGTAGTGATGGTTTTATTATTAGAAATAATTTAGGATCTTATAAAACAATGATATTTTGAGTAACTTTCAGGTTATTTCGAGTACATTATTGCGTGTTGAAGACAAACACCAAATTCTTCCAAAAAATGGACCCTCACAGGTTTTTACCACAGGTATTTAACGAGAGAAATACGTTCCATTATTATCCGAATGCGGCCGAATTTGCCCGTTTTTAGGAATTGTTTATGTACTTCTAATATTGTAATGCGACCTAATTAAACTATCAACCTTAATATTTATTTGACGCATATTTAAATAAATATTCACACAAACTATTTTTATAATAATAGATGAGATATTTTTAGAATAATACAATTTAAAATAATGGAAAGGAAAAGAAAAAAAAAGTGTTCAGTTGTAATTTCTTAATAAAATGTATTTTATATTGTTTATTTATTTATTTCGTTAAACGTCACTTTATGCTGTGCTATGGCTAATCGGACGATGCTACGGTGGGAGTCCTAAATTTTGCCTATCCAGATATAATTAGGATAGGGATCTTTAACGAGTACCTGACATCGCACAGGCTCGGGACCCCCATTTTACGTCCCTTCCGAAGGACGGCATAGCTAAGGATTTTTTACTCCCTTTAAAAAATCCTAAGGTCATCTGCCGGGCTGCGAACCCGCGATCTTGGTTTTAGTAGGTTGCTATGCTAACCACTACACCACAGGTGACCCCTATTTTATATTGTTATTAGTTATTGTTGCTTCATTATCACCTTTCATATAAAGAAAAAGACTTCATCATTAAGTTCTACATACAAAAATTCAAAGGATGTGATCGATACTCCAATTTTTTTATAAAGAAAACTTTATTATAATGCCATGTCCATATAATCACCAGATTGGTCCCACTGGGAGACGGCCGTCCCTAAGTAAGAAACTTTCAAATTTTAATAACCCTCATTCAGAAGAATACTTAAAACCATTTTTATCCTCGTTCTTTTGCCTTTTCAGACACACGGAGTAGAAATCAACAAAACCGAAGTAAGAACCATAAGTCAGATAGAATAGTAAAATATGACTACCTAAACATTTTTTTTCAAACTATTAATTAATGCCCATGACACAAAATATTAAATGAAGAAAAAAAATGATATTCTTAAATCTTTAAGCTTAATGAAAAAAAACAAAACAATTAATATCAAAAAGGTCTCACTTTTTGATTCAGAACTCAAATGACAACTTTTGACTTGTAAAATATTAAGATTTACATATTCTTATTGAAACAAATGAGATAGATATAAAAGGCAGTGGTGGCCTAAGGGGGTGGCGAGAAGGGCAACCGCCCGAGGCCTCGCTCTTTGGAGTGGCCTCGGGCAACAACCCGAGTAAAACGTTGACATTTAAACCTTAATTTTATCCTTTGGAATTAGTTAAAATTTAAGAGTATTTCAATAGAAATAACTACTTTCCATTCATATACTTTGCCTCAGAATGGTTAGGGCTACTGAAGAGTCATATTTTTCCATGAATAAGATTGTCATCCGTTCATTCCCACTTGTTTTAATTTACTAAACCAATGACAATCCAGTTTTATAATCTTCCGTCAAGATAAGTTCCTGGACCTCTTCACCAATCTAGCAGCAGCTCGTCTTTCTTAATTGTTTTCTTTATACCAGGCCCGTTGTTGATCACTGCTTTATATGTTTCTAAAAATGACATAAGTGAATAGAATAGTTCTGTCAAAAATTTATAATAGAAGATCTCCTTATTATATTTTTCAAATACAAGAAATTGTAAATTAATAAATGATTTTTCGGTTCAATATGGAGAATAACAATGCAAGGGCAGATTGGGCATTTGCCCAGGGCGGTAGTCTGAAGGAGAAAAGTTGAAATCATTCACAGGAAGAGACAACGCAAAAGCTATTGATATTTGAAATAGTAGTGCTTGATTAGTAAAGAAATCGCGGAGAATGTCGTTATATTAGCGAAATGTAATGTTGGTTTGCATAAACAAAGATTTTTACATTCAAGAACGTCATTGTTTCTTGAAACCTGCAGTTGTTTCAATCAACTGTATTTTTTTTGTATTCGACTCTACCAAAACAAGCAAGAAACTTTCTATATTTATTTTAGGAAATGTGCCTTCATGGCTTGTTTCTTTGGGGAAGAATCCCCATCCCAACTCAATAAATTCTATACTTTTTGGAGTCGTGGGGAAGGGAAGAATTATCTACCCATGGCGTCGGGGACCGTAAATCCGGGCCTGATTATAATAAGGGTCATAATAGGTTCTACCTATGCCTTCCGAGAAAATAAAATATGAATACTTGTTTACAAATATATAATGATGTTAACAAAAAAAACAAAACTCAATTTCTCCCTGACTGAGAAAAACAAAAGATCATGAATATGCCTTTGATGTACTAATAAAGAAACTCTTCAATCCGACCAAAACCAACAGAGCTAGAGCTTGTCAAAAAAGTCCTAACACAAAAAATTTAGACAAAACGTGACATCTTTCATTCAAACCAATAAAAAAATGAAAAAAACTTCCAAAACTACTAACTTCAAAATAAAAAAAACTCGATAGATATAGATATAGATGGATATGTCTTTCTTTAATAAACTGCTTTTCCCAATTTACATTTTATAATTAAAAGGATCAAATTACTTAAATTAGTAATTAAGTTAAATTAGAAATCAATGATTATTCGAAATACACAAACAGACAATGGCGGTTTCTTTTTTCGTTCAAACTCATATAGCTTCTGAAGGGTAGGTTTTAGCAAAAAAAAGTTATAAAAAAAAAAAAAAAAATATGTTTTCCATTAAATTTTTCATCCGGAAACTGTAGTCAAAATATCGATCCGAGCAACAATATCATAGCAAGAACGTATCAAAAAAGCCCTGACACTTAAAAAATGTAGGCAAAAAGTGACTTTTTTCATTCAAACCAATAAACCTAAACGGTAGGCCCTAGCGACAAATATTATAGACCAAAAATATTCTCATTAAATTTATGATTAGGAATATGTCGTCAAATTTTCGATCCGAGCAACACCAACTGAGCTAGAGCGTTTCAAAATGTTACATTTTGAGTGCTAAAAAACGTTACAAATTTTGAACTTGAAGAAAAACGTTGCACGAGAAAACTTTAGACCTCCAGCCAATCATTTACATGGATTTGACTGACGTTCCATGAGAGACAACTTTAACAATTTAGGTATGCAACAAAAGAAGTCTTACGACACTAGAACCTCAAACGAGAGCAGTTGATTCCAGACAGATGCCGCTTGCAGCTAAAACCAAGGACATTCAGTACAATCTTGTAAGGCCACTGTCACTGCATTTCTTTATCAGAGCTTTATAAATCGATAATATAGAAATGATCTACACGTGTGAATATCGAAATATACAATCTACAAGGTTAGCAATAAAATTGTGTTAAAAAATCAAGAAATATCCAGTTTACCAATATTCAAATATCTCATCTCAGGATTCATTTTATTACTTATCAATACAAAATTTAATTGAGAATTTCTAAAAGAATAAAAAGGCCTACACTTTTTGATGGACCAAAAGATGGAATGAGGTTTATAATTGTATATTACCAATTGAAGACAGTAAATAATAATATAAATAAATAATTAAAATTATTATTGTAATAAAAAAAAAAAATTATTTACCTAAAAAATAAAAATAAAAAACCTTGAGTCATGTAAAGCGACATACTCCTAATTGATACGGCCCAAGGATATGGTAATCAGGAAGATATGGTAATGTATGTATTAATTTAGGGGTAGACATGGAGCTCTGATGAGGGAAAGGTTTTGCAACTTGTCCCACCTACCCTTGCCACCATTTCCCAACATTATTTATCCAGGTCAGCATTATTTATTCTCAAGTCCTACTCCCTCCTTCCTATATCTTACCAATATTTGTCCTCCTTGGCCAACTTGCAGGATTAATTGGAAATTATAAAGGGCAAGGGCTTATGGCTTAGGCACAGTAAACCAAATGTCCCTGTTCACATTGATTTTGCATTTTCAACATAGGATATTAGTAAATAAACAAGTAATTTGCATGAGCTCAGCGAACATTATGGAAATTTCTTGGTAGAAATTTTTTTTTTTTTAAATTTTTAAATGATCAATTGATTACTTAAATCAGGATGTTTTTTGTTTTGTTTTTAAATCAAGCGAGATTGCTTGATAAATAATGAAACACACTTACTAAAACTGTAAATTAAAAAAAAAAATATTTTGATCATGTTACCACTTAAGTTAATTAAAACAAGCCGGATAGAATTGCTAGGCCGTGTAATAAGAATACCTCAAGACAGAATCCCGGGGAAACTATTATATGGAAATATATTTGGCAAAAGAGTTGGCTGACGACGAAGACGATGGCTTCAGGACCTGGAGGAAGATCTAAAGGTTTTGGAAGTCACGAGGTGGAGAACACAAGCAAGAGACAGACAAGTGTGGAGCGGCATTGTGAAGGAAGCCAAGACCCGTTCTAGGTTTTAGAGCTAATTAGTAAATTAAAGTGTATATATAAATATATATACACACACAAATATTTTATCCTCACATTTGCTTCCATTACTGATCCCAACTACTTCTGATTTCTTTTTGGCTCAACTTGACGGCTGTCGCCAAAACCTTACACACCTTACTATACCTCTGAAGACACTTTCCAAGTTTAAAAAATGATGTAACCAATGGGAGGGGAGTTTAAAGCAAGAAATTAAAATATAAACATTTGACTTTTAATCCATTATACACGAGTCACATATAATAAAACAACACTCACGTAATAGACCACATCACCTAAATCAGCATCACGCATTTATATAGCACTCAAATATTCAGACGCCAGTGTACTACTCGTTAGAGTTCGGGCAGTAGCCAACTCTACCTCAAGTAAATATTAATAGGTAATACGCTGTTAATTTACAATTCCAGTGCCGCTGGATCTCATGGAGCATGGAGAGAATTGGGATTTAACAATATAAAAGAATATATATTTCGCTTTTTGAAACAAAATCCGTAAAATGGAAAAGTAAGGGCCAAGATCAACAAGCATACACTTAAATATAGACCACTTTTTTTGGACAAAAAATCCACTTATAAAATCCTCTATATTATCTTTACAATATGAAGAATTACTATTATCTATTATCAGGGTCTCAGTAGTTGATATTTTCAATAAGGAGGGAAAACGTAATAGCACATTTTTTGAGAGGTCTCTTGATATTAATAACAGAAGAATAATCTTTGTTTGTTGTCCTAATGTACTCCAACTAGGACAAGAAGGATGAGGTACAATGTGTAAGACGTTATTAACCTATTCAAGTCAGTTTGATGGAATGAAATAATTCCTTCCAATGCAAGATTCGAAAATGCGGTGCTCCTTACTTTGGAATGATGAGGTAACATAACTAGAAGCTCGGTCATTACGGTATCTAGTAAGTTACAATTATAAATTTTGCTATAGTCTCAGTTCATTGAAAATATGAGTACTTTCGTTAAATTCAATAGTGTCAATAAAGTAAGCAAGCTCTCTTGCCAACAGGTGAAGGATGGTAGTTAGTTGGCGACGCTCAGTGGTGGCAGGAGCAATCTACCAAGACTAAATTAGAAAACTGTCCTATCTTAATTGGCTGATTACGCTGATCGCAATCCAAATTAGGGGCAGGAAATGAATTTTTTTTTTCAATTCTGTCGAATAGTTATTCACGGAACTAACACTATCCAACTATCTAGTGTATACTTTATTGTATTAGTTCAAGTATACACTAGTAGTTCCTTTCGAATTTCTTAAATTGTACTTCCAAAGCATTGTACAAGTGCTAACTATTAGCACTCCTTAGTTCGACTTTAGAACGTTTTTTGGCCATCTTCATTCAGACCTCACGGACGATTATCGGGAATTGAGTATGAGGCAAGTTGGGAGACTTATGGATTCGAATGGGTAAAATATAAGGAGTTTACTATGAAATGATAGGTATCTGGTTTGGGCCAAATTATATCAGCAACATATGGAACATAAGGATTTGTGGATAAGTTTGTTTGTGACATAGTAAGGAGCACTGAGAATTGTACGAACGATTTTATATTGTAAGGATTGGATACGAGAAGAACTGGAAGGTTTAACGGAGCCCCAAAACAACTCCGGATGTCTAAATGGGTCTAATTAATGCCATGTAAATAAGACATCTGTAATTTATTGGGAGCTTTGAACGCTTGTCTAGTAAATGTTAGAGTAGTCGGAAACGACTTCATACCTTTTAAGTCTGGTATGTAGTTGTAAATAAAACAATATTTTTTTTTTTTATATATGTAGATTATTTTACACCACCGGTAAAAATTACATTAACACGGCAAGATATTTTTTTAAAGTTAGGAGATAAATTGCTAATAGAAATATAGTCAAAGAATGAAATTTCACAAAATTATTCTTCTTGGAGTTGTTTGCTTTTTATGTACAATCATAAACTACATTTAAAGGAAGTACTGTTACTTTTTATTCGTCGTTATACTAACAGGTGCTTATAGTGTTGACGCAAGATATCATTAATTTGAATAATGATGTTAATCTATAAATATCAGCGAGAAATAATTAAACTATTTGCGTTCAAGTTTTTCATTATTTTTCCAACGAATATAAACTGAAGGACGCGATAGCCAGACGAATTAGTGATTTGTGCAGTAACCAATTGAATCATAAAATTTCATTTGCATTGTATGAAAAAATTAAATCTCCTACGATAGGAAAGCGCGCAATTATTTTGTTTTCTCGCTCCGTTAATACGTATTTCTAAGAACTATTATCAAGATATTGATCTGACTTTATACAGTTTCCTCGTTGTATCTTGAGAGCAAGTGATTCTTGAATACATCAGCACTTAAAACATTAAGTCAAGATCCGGTGTGGAGGCGACCAAATTTATCGGTCTCGCTCCCAAAATATAAAATGTTTACTGACATCCAATGAGTTGCATCATAAGAGAGAGGAAAATTCCAATATCAGTTTTTTTATTTGCATCGGAGTGTTTTAAAGGGTTGAAAACAGTTGATCTGGACATTCAATATTTTTCAGCGTTTGAAGGAATTGGTAGTGAGGAACCCATCGGTATAAAATACACTTAACATTGTACATTATCAATAGCAACAGCGAACCAAGAAATCACAAAAACCTTTCGATTTTTTAATATCTGAAATGTTCGTACCCAAAGCAGCGTAAAGAGATAAAGATTTTGCTTTATTTTTGTTTGGCAGTTCAAGAAATGTTAAACAAAATTCATAATAGTTATACATTTATGCTTTGCCAAAATTTAGTTAAATTTTAAATTTAATAAAATAAAATAAATTTTAAACGAAAATAAAAATTAAAAACCTCATATTAAAAAAATAAAGAAATAATGGCATGAACAACAGGAATAAAATAAAATGCACCAAAGAAAATACAAAAATATTCTTTTCTGCGCTACTATTACTTAGATTTTTTTATTTCCCATAGATAACCATGGAAAATCGCCCCATGTACCAGAAAGCTTAAGCTTTATACAATGATATGGGCAATGGAACCTAAAAATACAATAGAGTTGTCCTTCGGCTGGTAGTAAACTGCGGGTCACAAACAAGCAATATACAAGAACTTACAAGCTAGGCCCCTAAGCGACCTTACATCGAATAAGGATATCATTGATGGTGAAATTTCATAACGTTCATAGTAACATTATTCGTCATATTTTAACAGAATATTGTAGACATAATCTAATTGTTCCTTATAATTAAGGATTTTTTCTTTTAGGCATGATGAAATACATTTTATTCATTATTTTGACTCCTGAAGGTCCTAAAAGGAAGACAAAAATAACATTAAAAATTAACACAAAAACAAGCACATTAAACAAACAAAAACGACAGACATTAACTGGCATGTACACGCATATCCGCGACTTCCGATTATATATCCTTAAAGTTTAATCGTTACTTTTTATATTGATATAAAAAAGGGGGGGTTGGAAATGCTTAACAAAAACATTCGAGTTATTTTAAATTTGACATTTAAAGCGCCAAAAGATTTTATATTTTCCGTTGTGGTCCAACTAATTCAGTAATGGTCTAATTATTACTAAAAAATGATTGATATTCTCTAAATTACCTCCTTCAGGGTGATTCACAATCATAATTGTTTTAGAAAATTCCAAACTCGGGAAAAATTACTTTTTACACAGATAAATATAGGGAAGACAGTTAACAATAGTGTAAAATAAAAGTGTGGTGACTGTCGCGTTACACCTGGTTCAAAAACGACCCAAACAAAGAGATTAGCCTAATACATTGTTGAAAGACTAGTCAAGTGTCTATGGCAGTATTTCCTTTTCGTCTGAGATAACTTTTACAAAATGGACTTCTGGCCAGCATTTTAAAGCAAATACCCCACTGTGCGCTGGTACACTGGCTTATTATATATATATATATATATATATATATATATATATATATATATTATATATATAATATATATATATAATCATGGCTTATTATTGATTATAGCTGGTGTTGATAGGCGTTTAGGATATGAAGCTGAAAAAACTCCGCGGGCTTTTATTAAGTTATATAGAATAATATTCCTGGGTTTCCTATTCAAAACATTAAATCCTTATATCAGGTAATTTGACAGTGCAATCTTGAGCACTACATATGAAAGAAATATAACTAACTAACTACTGTTTTGTGACTGTGTCTTTGTGTCCAATAAGGTAATGATTAGTTGTAAAAATGGCAGAACGTCACAAGTGGCTCTTTTGAGAGTTACACTTATAACTGTTTTATTCAAATATTTATCTGAAATATTTATACATTTTACTCATTTTTTCTGCAATAACCAGGAATTTGAATATTTTAGACTTTTGACGCTCTTCTTTCATACCGACGATATGTTGAACACTTGGGCGATCGCTAACTTGAGTAAAATTAAAACAGTTACTAAATCTATGGAACAGGTTTGGTTAAAATAATAAAAAAATTTCCTTTTATACCTAATAAAATTGCTTAAGAGGTTATTATTAAATCCTTCAAAGCCATGGAAGTTTCTCAACCAACCTTGTCGGAGATCTGAAAGTTGAATATAAAATATTTTCCTATAAAATAGTTCCTTATATTTTAAACGATTTCAAATTCCAAGTCGATATAAATAAAACTTAGAGGTCAGATTTAATCATCGTCTGCTCGAATTTTAGTTTTTATTTTGTTATAATCACTGATAAGAAGTTTGGTTTGAACTCTCGCAATAAAACATTTTTTTTTCTTTCCGATTAATGAAGAATGATTTGTAAATCATAATTTTTAAATGTTAATGTTTGGGGCTAAGGATTTATTAAGATATAGCTAGTATTAATTAAATATCTTCCCCTCTTACTGCGATAAAATTACAAAATATACATGATACATTCAAATAAAAACATCTATTTAGATATAATATACAACATAAAAAACTATTAAGGTGAAACAGTCTTTAATTTTTGTAACCAATAAAGCTGATATTGATGGATTAGAGAAAAATCAAACACAAAGGAAGTTAGCGGTAGTCAAAACCGAAAGCAACCTTGGCATTCAGTAAAGGGCTCATTACCAATTCACAGAGCGTTGACTGAGGAACGGGATCTAGCACGTCAGATCGGAACCTACTTATAGTAAGTATTAAGACAATATCATAACATATTAAGGTACCTTTGAATATTAAAAAAAACATATTATCAACTCACCTTTGCCTCGAAATAAATCATATATATTAGGGATGGTCTAAACCGATATTTTTCAGTAACAGGGAAGATCGATACAGGTCCAGAAAAATATCAGTTACAAATACCTGTTACTTATATCTAGGTCAGCGTCTCTCCATACACTGTTACATTGATATTTAGTTTTTATTTATCTGTTACCAATTCAATATCGGCTCTAATCAATAAGTTTACATTTTCAAAATAACTTTACATTTTTAATAACATATATAAAATATAAAATAAATACATCTATGGTTATTATTTAAAAACATTTCAATTTTATGTTTCTATTAAATAAAATTTTCCCACGAAACATTTTTTTATTATCCTTTCCATTTTATATTCACAAAATACTGGTATTTAAATGAAGATCATCTTTATAATTAAAAATCATTACTGAATGCATAAAAATAAAATTATTTGTCATTAAATTACTAAAGAATTAAAAAAAAAAAATAAATAAATAAAAACAAAGCCCCTATTGTTCCACAAATACACTATTCCACAGTAAGTTGCGCCACTGTGTATTAATGATTACGAAAGGCAAAAACATGAACTATTTCATTTTTTGTTTTATTAAAAAGTCTACAAGCAGATCGGAGTAGCTACTATAACTATCAATAGACTATCAATAACTATCAAGAGGATTTCATCAGTAAATGGAAAAAATTGGAGAATACCTATTGTACATGGCAATATCCAGTTTAAGCTAAAGCCGGTTTCGCGTCATAAATAAATTAAGAAAATATCCTTCAAGTTAAAAATTTTTTAAAACCGAACCGCGGCTAACAGTAATCTAATACCAATAGACGTTTAATTTAACAATTACTACACAATATAAAACTGAAGCACAACCAATTATGCAAGGCTAAGATAAAACCTGATGTTTGAATGTATTCAGTGACTTTCTGCAATCCATACTCCATAAAGGTTACGCCAACTTTCACGCTCAAGTTAAGTACCCCTGCTTTCTCTTGTCTCACGCCCTCGGAAAAGAAATATGTTTTCCCTACTCCAAATGTTGAATTTCAACATCCTAATACCAGAACGTAAATTAACAGTCATAAATCTGCAGCAAGTTTTATTAATGTTTATTTCCTAAAAATAAATCTATGATTGGGTCTGCTTCTCTCACTCGATCCTTATCTACTGAGGTAATCAAGGTAGGATAATCCTCTCTGCTGATAATTTTTCGCACGAAGATAATATCTCTTTTTTTCCCCTTTATCATTCAATTTACACCTGGCTTCAGACCAAATACAACAAGCGAATATAGTGAAGCACATAAATATAAAATGATATCCTGGTGGAGTCGAGTACCCATTAGCACCTTCTTTTGACGATGTCAGTTTATTTTACAATTAAGCAGATCACTCATTCAAGTGCTGTTTACCTTCCAATATGTCTTGTTAGGAATTAAACAAGAATAAACCAAAAGTTCAATACGGAGGCCATGATATATTTAATCCAGTGAAATATTATAATTTAACGGAAACAAAAAAACAATATAAATAATAATAATATGGAAATTTTAACTTTAATGAATTTGTTTTAATATCATATCAAATAATTAAGGCGTGTAATTCCAAAACCAGCTAAGTCTAATTTACAATTTTTTCTTTTTATTAAATTATTTTTCTACTAGACTATCTTTAGGTAAAAGGATTTCTCACTAAAGTAGTTAATTCACATTGAAAACGATCGTACAAAAATAAACTCTCTTCCTAATCTAGTCTGACCTTCAACTTTATCGACCAGCTGTAAAAAAAATAATTAAATGGACTTAGCTGATTCTGGAATTACACGCCTTAATTGTTTGATACGATATTAAAACAAATTTCTACACTTCAATAAGCAAGCGACATTACAAATTTATATATATATATATTTGGAGCTTAACCTCCTTATGCACTCCACCTGGAGCAGGAAGGACGGGTTACCCTACAGGTTACCAACCTATTCTAGCCAGGATATGAAGGTAATGATTCATTTCGTGGATCCTCCAAAAATAAATTTTAACCCGCCCAGATGGGATTCCAATCCAAGGTCCTTCTGTACTGATCGCGCTAAGACCCCCGCCTTAACTCGCTCGACCATCCAGTCCCTTAAAACATTTAAAATACAATACTAAATGTCATAATTCAGTATCTTGATTTCTTATCCTGTTTAAAAGGTTGTATTAAAAAAATTAACGGTTTTCAACAAAAAACAATATTTTTTTTTTTTTTTTGAAGTAACTTAAAATCAATATTCAAAATATAACTCATTGCAATGCACTGCCATTTCCCATCTTTCTGAACCAGTTGCTTTATCCCATGCAAGTACCACGTTTTGTGATGGCTATTGAAAAATTCCGGAACCGTTATTTGGACTTATAGAAATGTCTTTTTGACTTGTTAATTTAATTTTTTGTTTTCCATCTCAAGAGGTGAGCCATGAATCGATACAAATAAACATCTGATGGAGTAAGGTCCGGACTGCATGGTGGTTGTAGAAGTTCGATGCAATCAAGATTTTTTAAAGTTTTCCTTGGTATGATTGGAACTGTATGGACGGATATTGTCTTGGAAAACAGACACCAGTGCAGATGGCAACATAGGCATCCATTATGGATTAATTTGATCCAACTGCTTGCTAAAGAATCACACCGTGGTGATGGTAGTCATGGTCACCCAAAGCCCTTCTTGCATTCCAAAGACGAGTCACCGCTGAAAATATTTGTAGCCAACGCCGTGGGTTTCATTGTCATGGACACCTTCTCCTTCAATTTTATTGGTTTCAGGATCCGCTTAATGGTCTGAATAAGATTTTTTTTTAAAATAATAATAATTTTTGTGAGACACCTTCATGTTGTTTTTGCAATAAAAACTTTATCGAGGCATTCTATGATAAATAAGCTTAGATTAATGTTATACAGAGAGAATACATTCTTGGTAAACAATAAACAGGATAAACTTGTTAATAGTTCTTGGTAATTCGAGCATTTAACGAAAAGGTAATATTTATTTTTATACACCCTTGCTATCTTTATTATGCATAATCCTTATTACGCAATCTAGAGAGATATACATAAATTAGGAGAACTTTTAACGAGCGAGAAATGTTAGGTGAACGGAGGTAGGCGGCAACATGTATCTTTTCGACTATTCAAATGGAAATATCTGGAAAGTGCAAGGAAACCAGATGAGGTGAAAGTTTTGTTGGAGAGTCAAAGAGGTTATGGTAAATAAGATCAAGTCAGTTACGCTCTTGATTTCTCAGTTCTATAAATAAGCCATAAAACGTCTCTCAAAATAGGTACTTATAATAAACGAGCCTCTTTGGCAGATAGGGAGAAACCTTTAAAAAACTAGATACACTGGTTAATTGGCCGATGAAAGAACATAACTATACTCGAAATTATTCGGAATGTATTACTATAATCAGCTTTAGTTATTTAAACAGGAGATGGTTAATAGTTTTATATTCATAAATCATTAAGTTTCATTATACGTTTTAGGATCATCTGATGGAAAAACGTAAGTATTTTTATGTAAATTTATTAGTTATTTTTATTAAATCAAAATAAGTGCCCGAGAAAAGTTTGATAGAGAAACATTATATGTCTATTCATATTTGTCTGAATAATAAATTATGAATTTGTAATTTAGTCCGTTCAAACATTTGGAACTTCATATTGTTCGTCTTCAGTTTATCAAACGACAGGCATGAGGTTTAATGTTGTTTATTTATCTAGTCTTGAATCATGATTGCTTAAAATACAATCGAGATAGTGGTGGCCAAACGTGTTGTTTTAGTCACTTTTTTCTCGTAACTAGTGAAGGGTCGTTCTGGGTAGAACGGAACTTGGAGCTGGTTCCAGCTTTATTTAGAACGAAACGAATCGCCCAAATTTTTCGTTCCACCTGGAACGAAAACCAATGCCAAAAGATCTCTCGTTTCGTTCCAAACCGGTTCAAAGCTGGAAATAGTTCCAAGTTCCAAGGTGTAGTAGAGTTTAGATTGCATCTCTGGTTTCGTTCCACCCAATGACGTTCCGACTGCTTTGTTGTGTTGATCCTGCCGCTCTTGATTCCCTCCACCCTCTCCATCACCCCACCACCCCATGCATGGGCATCTTCAAAATAAACCGCTTTCGTTGAAATCTTCTATTCTACCGAAAAATCTCGGCTTCTTCTTTCGGATTCGGAGAAATGAACCACACAAGGTTTTACTGCATATGTAATTAAATAATTTGTTCGCTTTTTGTTCAAAAGCTGTGCACAAGATTTTATTACTCCTTTTTTCTCGGAAAAATTTAATTGAAAAATTCCCGCTCAGTTGTGCACACTTGAACTAACATCTTTCAAAAAACAAAATTGTTGATTGTGAATAAAACTATTTTAAAAGTTTATATTTTTTTAATAAGTATACTTAGCTATTTAAATCTTCATAATATTATAGCACCTATACAAGTTTTAATTATAAAATAGAAGTAGATTAACGGCCCGAAGTCACAACAAGGGATGGAATGAAACTGTATAGTAAGTAGGTAGTAGGTTAGTCAAACTAACGTGGAACGAAAAGTTGAACGTAACGAAAACTGGAACGGGTTCCAATAGTGGAACGGAACGTAAAATCTCATTCCACTTTTAAATAGTAACGACCTTTCACTACTCGTAACATCTAAGGATACGTTCCAAATCCTGTTTGAGTGAGTTGTCTTGAACTGGTATCGGACCCATGGAATGAATCAAATGTTTTGGAAATTTTGCTAATATTTACTGGAAATTTAGTATTTTTTCGAAAAATATTGAAGAAAAAAAGGAACAAATAATAAAACAGACCTTACAAATATTATATCGTAACAATGGTCAACATAGTTCACATTATATTACAAAAAAAATAAAAGTCGAGTAACCGGCTTTTCATCCATAGAAAAGCTAGTAAAGTAGCTATAA
Source organism: Euschistus heros (assembly GCA_003667255.2). Lineage (NCBI taxonomy): Eukaryota > Metazoa > Arthropoda > Insecta > Hemiptera > Pentatomidae > Euschistus > Euschistus heros. Next base: position 170,045 of record RCWM02000022.1, on the reverse strand, counting down.
GAAAATATGAAAGAAACCAATCAGTGACGTTCAAAAAGCTTTACCCTGATTACATGACATTTAAATTTAAGGTTATCGGCTCATAAGGCTGTTCGCCATATTCCAAGAGTTTTATATGTTTGATAAACGTTCCATCGAGCAGATGCTTTGCTATCCACCTCTATTGCAACCTAAACACAATGCCACCTGTAAAGCAATTAAGGTAACAAAGGAAGCACGTTTCATAATCGTTTATCATTTATGCTCCATCGTGTCGTCATGCTCAAATCTATAAGAATTACTAAAAAACTATAACATAAATTACCAAAAGCAATAATTTTTTTTCAAATTTTCACTCTATACAAATTTAAAATTCAGTTCCCCTTATACAAATCTCCTATCTACTTCTTGGCCTTCTTCTTGTATTTTTTTTCCGTCGGTTCGATCCCACGGCAAGAGGGATTCGTTCTCGATCAAGCGATTTTTTAAGCCATTTAAATCGACATAACAGTCATACTTCAATTTTATGTATAGAGAACACTTCCCGCAATTACTTATTATTTAACAGTTGAAATTCTTCAGTACATTCAACATATTTTAAAAACATTCCTATGAGATTGAGTGCACTGTCCGCATTACAAATGATGATTTTTGGAAATTACGAATAAACAGTGATTTTAATACAGCGAAATCACTAGGAAACGTTTTTGTCATCCCTTGTATTATATAAAAATACTGTACTATTTTCCAAAATCGGTGCACAGTATAACCCATTTATTTTAATTTATCTTTTAATATTTGCAAAAATTACGATTAAACCAATTAAGTTGATAGTTAAATTAAAATAAGAAAAGGGAGTCGGTTAATTAAAATAAATTCTTAGATTAAGACGGATCAGAAACGTGAGAAAATTTTAAATTATAAATAAAATAACGGATTAGAATAAGTATGTCAACAAACGATTCATAACAATGAAAATGAATATTCATTCCAACAAATTAAATAATTGATATCAGATGTGTGTAAGAAACTCTTAATAAGTAAAATAATAATACTTATTTATTCTTTTAGATAATATACAATAAAATAAAATATAATTCCCAGATATCTTTCTTAAATCACTTTCAAGCTAATAATGTACTACAATAAAAACTTTTTTGGAAGCCAGTCAGCTTTTCTGTTGATTGTGACAATAAGAACATGTATTGATTGGATAATGAAGAGATTTTTTTATAATAGTAATATTACAAAAAAGTCACTATCTATATTAATCGAACGAAATACAGAACTATAAATTTGTAGCAATGTGTCAAAAGTTCAAAATAAAACTAAATGTTATTTCTTTTGCTTGTTGTCATTAACATCAAGGTTGACATGTATATACTCTGGCAGCCAAAAAATTCCACCCAAATGATTTTTATATTTTATATTTAATGATGTATATATATATATATATATATATATATATATATATATATATATATATATATATATATATATATATATATATGGATAAATTTCTTGACTGTTACTATTACATGTTTAGTAAGGTTCTTGAGGTTCAGTCAATAAATAAACACAACTATTTTGGCGACGTTTCGAGACTATATTGTTCACATAATCATGCCAATGTTACTAGTGGATATGGAATAGACCCCATACATATAATAAGGATCATTAAAAATATTAATTAATTAAAAGCAATTTCAAAAAAATACCAAGGCATTTTAAACTTACATTTCATAGTTTATATTGCGATCATTACGTCTTGCATTCGATTGGGTATAGGTCTTATGTGATGTTGAATAGTCTTGAGGGAAATGCCCCATCTAATGCAAAACTGTAAATAAAGCATATGAATTTAAAATTCCGAAGCTTCAAAATATTTGTAAGAATCCTAATACGTTTCCTATGCCCTAGTTAAGGTATAAAACTTTAAGCCGAGAAAATTAAAAAAATCAATTGGGTGGAAGCAACGACCCATTGGTAGCACTTATAAAGATTCTGTATAGTGAAGTACTATATTAGAAGGTCCCGAGGCCATCTTCTTTTCAGGCGCCTCAGAGGGTTATCTGGAATGGAATGAGAAGCAAGTTGTGATACTAATGGATTTGAATGGTTGTGGAGTTTGCTATGAAAGGATAGATGTCTGGTTTGAGCTAAATCAGAAACGTATGGTATATTAAGATCTTTGTGGATAAGCTTGTTTGTGACGAAGTAAGAAGCTTAGGATTTTTCTAAGAATTTTGGATTGTAAGGATTGGATACGAGATTGGATGGTTTAGTGGAGCCCCAAAACTCAACTCCGTATGTCCAAATTGGTCTTATTACTGTCATGTAAATGAGTCTTTTGTAATTAACTGGAAGATTTGAACGCTTGTCAAGTAAATGTTGAAGTAGTCGAAAACAACGGGCAGTTTCTTGTCGTTTTAGTCTTTTATGTGGATTTCAAGTAAGACGTTTGTCTAAATGGAGTCCTAGGTAGCGGATCTGTTCAACGGGAATTAGTGTAACGTCATTAAAGGATACTATAAGACAGGAAGTTGTAGGTTTACGACGAACTTTATAATTTAAATAAAAGTTTAATAATGTCAATAGGAAATGATTAATTAGTAAAACAGTTCATACTTCTTTATTTTTTTAGAACATCGTGATTTTTAATTGTTTCTGCAGTTTTATACGAGTAAAGTAAGAAATGTTTTCTCGTAAACGTAAACTGATTCTTTAGTTTTATTCAAACCACAACCACTTATATAATAAATTATAATTTATATAAATTATATTTATTATTTCTAAACATCTGTAATTTATATATATCAATTATATGTGGTGAACATTCTGGAGACAGAGTGTAAATATTCAATGAGGGGCATAGATATGACCAAGGTAAACCAGTCTTTCGATTCCAGCTGACCACTTTCTTCTTACAACAAGTTTAACAAAACACCCCATCCAAGACCTCATGCTCTTAGAGTTGGATCAAGGATAAAATTAATTAAACGAAATACTTATAACATCGATACCTAAATGCATTTTGGTATAGTACTGAGGCTCAAGTCTAAGTATTTTACAATTGAGTATGTGGCTGCAATAAGGGCCTAAAGTACAAAAGGCCCTTATTGTAAAAAACGTTCTAATCTCTTCTCTATTGATGCATGATGTTTGTGTAAAAATTTCGATTTGATAAGTCGGTTAGGTAAAAAATAGAACGAATTTTGTAACTTGTTCTTATGGGCCCTCTTGCAATGAATGATTCTTGAGCTTGCTCTGGGACATTTAGAAAATATTCCCTATAGAAAGAATCACTGCCAAGCTAGAACGAATCGTCTTTATACCGAAAATGCTGATTTGACAATTAAAATGCAGTACGATTTGTTTCTTAAATATTATCTCTCTGGCCAAATCTCTCTCTGTTAAACACAACACAGACTAATTTTACATTTTCCGAAACTAAAACGGATGTTTGCGACTTCAGCATCGAATGTAAAGAAATTGGAAGTAAATGCAAAGGGTCCATCCTTAATATAGTATCCAAAAGTTAAAAGCACTGAAAGAATATCACATTTCTCGTGCAATGTTCAGCCTTCAGGAATCCTGTGGGAGAATACATTGATGAATGTGTTTCAATAATAGAAGAAAGTCAAGGTGCTAAAGAATATTGTTTTTACTTCTTTTTTAAACAATATTTGTTTGTATCGTTTTATTTCAAGTTTTTATTTTGTTTGGTATTTATTATTAATACATTGGTGCTAGCCTTATGCTTTTATACATATTATTTTCTTTTTTCAATACAAATTGTTTTTAATGTTAGTCACGTTAGATATCATTTAATACAAAAAAGGCAATCTGTGTAAAAAGGGCCTTTAAGTTTTTTTTCTTTTGTAAAGCAATTTGAAAATTAAAGACTAAAGATGACTTGTCATTTGTTTATTTGATCCTCTTACCGAATAGTTGCCCAATACGTAGAAAGTGTAAATACCAATACAGAATTATGCACATATCATTAAAGAATTTAATTGCTCATAGCTATTATAGAGGAGTGTGAATCTACTTAAAATCTTACTGATGGATATTGCAACATAAATCCCATAGATTTATAGAGACTAATAAAATACAACTCTAGTGTAAAACATCAAGGATGGGACTGTTGAGAAATAGGTGAGGTACTTGCGGTAGAGGGTTACGTGGTTTTTTCCCAGACCTCGTGGTATTCACAGGTAGACGGAAATATCGTTTGATGTGGAATTATTTAGATGGATAAATGGTTCTTGCTATGAAGTATTACTTATTCACTTGTTTATGGCGCGATTTTTGTATTTTTTAAAATGGTTATAATTGCCTTAATATTTCGTTTAAAAGTATTTGTTCATGGTGTATAATTTTAAGAGATTTAACTTTGAATGAATATTTTGTTTGCGTGAAATGCGTGGTGAGATCTGTTTGGTCTGGTTTATTAGGGCTTTCAGTAATTGAGATGCAACTATATTTATATTGATAAACACGTGGTTTGAGGTATTGTTCCGATGTACCGAAATATGATTTACCACAATTATCTTCGCGCTGTATATCATAAACTATATTAGATTGTAGTTCTAATTTATCTTTATCTTTTTTTTTTTCTCTCTATACAGGGTGAGTATCTCTTAGTGTAAAAAAAAAAAAAAAAAAATGGGTGAAACTAGATCAAAAATGTAGCAAAATGCCGCAGACCTCACCTTTCTATTCTTATCCGTTGCAGATATACGATAAATCAAAGACCTTTTTGAGGAAACCACGTTTTTTTCCATAAAAGCTGTAATATCTCCATTTTGTTTAAATATTTTTCAAATTTTATCACATTTTCGGATTTAGCAATTAATTTTCTATAATAGCTGAGTACCAGTAACTTTGAATTTTATAAACTTGGTATCTAAAGAACAGCTTGATCTTCACCTTATTTGGGGAAGTCACAATGTCGTATTTATTTCAATGCTCACCGTTTTTCGAAAAAAATATCCACAAAACGTCAAATATTACAAAAACTTGCAAATTTAATAATCTTTCGAATGATATGTTAAACGTAATGTTTTGTTTCAATTTCATGGAGAAATTTACATTTGAAACCAAAAAAACATGGTGTTCTCATTTGGCATACAGATCACTGTATGTTTTATTTACTAGTGTAAATAAAACATTATGACAATCTCTTAATGGAAATGTGCATTTTAAACATCATAAACTCTTCATTGAATTAAAAAGCAAAGAAAAAAATCATTGTTCAATAGAAAATAAAGGAAAACTGTGAATAAAGCGACACCAGATCAGAGGATCTTATGTTATTAAATTTATTTATTTATTTTTATTATTTAGGATTTATTTTATTAGATTTTCAATGTAATATTTAAAATCCAGTGATAATAAACGTATACCTCAATTTTGCCGTTAGCTTCTGAATGCAGATTGTGTTTAAGAAGACTACTTTTTGAGGTGAATTTTATGGGCAGATGAGTCTGTTTTTAAGGGGAAGGCATTTTTACCTATCCATGTATATCATTGGTTTATATTTGTACTGCTTTCGAATAATGTGGAGGAGCACCATGGAGTTGGAAAATCATATTTGGCCGAACTTCAGGTGGAATATCGTGATAAAGTTGTGTTAGGATGTTTTGTAACAAATCTTTGTAATTTTATCATTCAATCTGTTGGGCAAAGAGAAAAATGATTTTTCAACACTATTCGACAGCAATACAAAAATGAAGAAACCAACGATACTCCACATGTAACGGTAGAAATGCCTTCCCCTGTAAAAACAGACCCATCTAGCCATAAATTCACTGCAAAAAGTGGTATTCTTTAGTATCATCTGCATTCAGAAGCTAATAGCAAAATTGAAGTTTATGTTTATTATCATTGAGTTTTAAACCTTACATTGAAAATCTAATAAAATTAATCCTAAATAAATAAATGTAATAACATAAGATCCTCTGATCTGGTGTCGCTTTATTGACAGTTTTCCTTTATTTTCTATTAAAGAATATTTTTTTTTCTTTGCTTTTTATTCCAATGAAGATTTTATTATGTTTAAAATGCACATTTACATTAAGAGATTGTTATAATGTTTTATTTACACAAGTAACTGATCTGTATGCCAAATGAGAACACCATGTTTTTTTCGGTTTCAAAAGTAAATTTATCTATTAAATCGAAACAGAATCATTACATTTAACATATCATTCGAAAGCTGATTAAATTTGCAAGTTTTTGTGAGATTTGACGTTTTGCGGATTGTTTTTTCGAAAAACGGTGAGCGTTGAAGTAAATACGACATTGTGACTTCCACAAATAATGTGAAGATCAAGCTGTTCTTTAGATACCAAGTTTGTAAAATTCAAGGTTACAGGTACTCAGCAATTATAGAAAATTTAATGCTAAATCCGAAAATGTGGTAAAATTTGAAAAATATTTAAACAAAATAGAGATATTAAAGCTTTTATGGAAAAAAAGTCTTTGATTTATCATACATGTTCAACGGATTGGAATAGAAAGGTAAGGTCTGCGGCATTTTGCTACGTTTTTGGTCTAGTTTCACCCAATTTTTTTTTTTACACTAAGAGATACTCACCCTGTATATAAGATATAGTTGAAATTAAAGTTTTGATGCACAAGCACATGAATATAAAAAAAAACAAAGAAAAGAGAAATATTGGAAACATTGACCAACCGGGAAGTTGCCTGGAGAGAAAGGTTGACTTCAGTCAATGATGACGAATTTCTATAGTTACATAGAAGAGAGAAACATTTTATAAAACGAAATGACAATGGGGACAAAAGAAGATAAAATTATGGCGATGAGATAAATAAGACATATGCACTGGCTCAATAACTGAGTAACAAGATAAAAAATGATAGCCAGAAATTGAGTTAGAGTTAGTCACATTTTCTTTCAATTCCATTTTACATTTCACCAATATCTAGTAATTTACGAAACCACGTAATGAAAGAGGTGAAAAACTAGTCTCTTATTGCGAACAAAATAATTTAAAAATTATAAATTCCTTTTTTAAGAAAAGGCAAGTAAGGAAGTGGACTTGGCTTTCCCCTAATAATCTCCATCGAAATGAAATAGACTTTATTATATCCCCAAATCAATCCACATTTAAAAATATTGAAGCAACTCACCAATTCTCTTTCTTTACCGATCACAGATTACTTAAGGCAACCATCAAGATTCCTTCTCGTTCCTACAGTTTCCGAAAACGTGAAATACCCAGAAAGATAGATGTAGAAGAATATAAAAAACAAATAACAATATTATTAAGTAAATACAACTCGCAAAAATATGATGATCTTCAAATATCATATAATGAATTAGAACTAGCAGTAATAACAGCAGCCAGAAATTCTCACCTAAAGGACACTAATCATAAATCAAAGCTATCTGAAAATACATTAACTGTGATTAGAGAAAGAGAAAATAGGAAGAAAAAAAAGAAGACAAGTAAAGAACAAATAGAATACAACATACTTTGCAAAAAAGTAAAATACAATATTAGAAAAGATATAGATAAATATAATCGAGATATAATCGAGAAGCTTATAGAAGCTTATAAATGCAGCTGTCAGAAAAGCAAGAAGGATCACTTCGGTAGGAAAGAAATGGATCACCAAGTTACACAGTACCAGCGGTCAAGCATTAACAAACAGAATAGATGTCCTGAGCAGTGCTACTTCTTTCTACAGGGATCTTTATTCAGACAGCACTAAAATATTAATAAATGAAAACTCAAATATCGAACAGAACCCCGAAAAATTCATAGATTTCATTGAAGATGAAATATTCTTACTTATTCAAGAAATCAAAAATGAAAAAAAGCCAGGTGGAGATGGGATCAAAGCTGAACTTATAAAAAGCGTACCTCATATTATGACCCCACCAATAACAAAACTATTTAATAAAATTATACAAATGAATAAACTACCCTCACAGTGGTTGGAATCAGACGTTCTATTAATCCACAAAAAAGGTAACAGACAAAACCTAACCAATTACCGCCCTATAAGTTTAATTCCTGTATTTGCAAAATTGTTTTCCAAAGCCCTCCAGAAGAGATTAAAAAACCACATAAACGAAAACCAACCTCCAGAACAAGCTGGATTCCGCAAAGGGTACTCCACAATTGACAATTTACACACAATCGTTAAACCAAATTATCGAAAAATCCAACGAATATCAAATACCAGTATATTTTGCCTTTATTGACTACAGCAAAGCATTTGACACCGTAAAGCATAATTTCCTATTCAAAAGTCTTCAAAAACAAGCTATCAACAATGACATAATTCGTATTTTACAACATTGGTATAACAATAGTAAAGCCCGAATAATTCTCGAAAAAAACCTGGAGCTGACTTTCCGTTAGAAAGAGGAGTAAAACAAGGAGATCCTTTATCACCTGAACTCTTCAATTGTATTCTAGAAGAAGTATTTCGAAAACTGGACTGGGAAAAAATGGGAATAACTCAATGGAGCAAAACTATCGAATCTGAGATTTGCGGACGATATTGTCCTGATTTCGGAATCTATTGAAGAAATAAATTGCTTGCTGCAGCAACTAAACGAAGAAGGGAAAAAGAAGCAGGACTAGAAATCAACTATAACAAATCTTTCCTAATGACTAACAGAAACAAGGAAGAAATTTACGTAGAAGATCGCAAGTTAGAATGGGTAGAAGAAACCGTTTATCTCGGGCAATATATATCTTTTAAAGAAAGATTTAAAAAAGAATTAAAAAGGCGAACCAAAATAGCTTGGTCTAAATATTGGTCAAACAAAGATATATTCAAAAGTAACATGCCTATCGCCCTGAAGAAAAAAGTCTTCGATATTTGCATTCTACCTTCCCTAATTTACGGTTGCCAAACTTACGGCCTGCAAACAGACATATAATTAATAGCCTAGCTATTACCCAAAGAGCGATGGAAAGGAGCATGCTAGGGATAAAGCTAAGGGATAAAATCCAATTTACAACAATCAATAATAGCTGCATTAATAATAGCCTCATATATATATATATATATATATATATATATATATATATATATATATATATATATATATATATATATATATATATATACTACTACCTTAAAACGGGTGCAATAAGCAATGTGCCTCTCCCTCTTGCAGATTTTCGAGTAGATGGCAATTTTACCTTGTTATCTAATTCCACACATCTCATTATTAATATTAATACAGAATTATATTATAAATGTTATCTGTGTAGACGTGGAGTATTGTCTAAAAATACATTATTAAATACAAAACATTCATTGAAAATAAATTTTGTGGCAAAACACAGTAAAGGAACACACAGTAAGTGTTCAAATTTTAAATATTTATTGGACTGAAAGCAGACCATTCACTAAAATATACTGGATGGGTAGTAGGTCATTGGAAAATAAAATAAATTATTTTCTTTTAGAAAAAGAAGAAAAAAAATGAACTTTATTCTGGGACAACTTGTCCCCTGAGAATAACAAACGAGTACAATACATAGAACAATCGTCTAGCTATGATACTTAATTATAATAAATGATAATAATAAAATTGATTAATAATTAAATTATGAGTTACAAAATAAATAAATAAATGTTTACTATTATAATGTATATAACATAAATATTCATGTTTTACATTTGCTCGGAAGATTGAAGATCCAGGAGGTAAAGAAATAGATGTTGTTTAAAGGAAGTAAGAGTGGTGCTTTTTCGTATTGAGATGGGCGATGAATTCCATAAAGAGGAAGCACGGATAATAAAGGATTTCTCGAAGGATGCCGTTCGATGTCTAGGAGTGTACAGGTTGATGGGTTGGGTTCTAGTATTTAAGAGGTAGATGGAGGAGCGCAGGGTAAGGAGGTCATGAATATAGGTGGGTATTTTTGTTTTCAACGATTGAAATATGAGTGCACCTAGGAAGTATTGACGTCGGAAACTGGGGTAAAGCCAACCCATTTCAGAATACCTGTGAGATGTGTGAGAACGTCTAGAAATCCCAAAAATAAATCTAATAAAACAGTTCATTAATCTTTTACATTTCATTTCAAGCTAACTAGACAGTCCTCCATATACTATGCATCCGTAGTCAAAGTTGGGAAAAGCAAGAGAAGATACCAAAAGTTGACGAGTACTTAGTGGTAATGAATCGCGGTGATGGAAAAGTAGTTTAAGTATAGAAGTGGTGTGAATGAGGAAAACGGATTAGGAGTGAGCTGTGGAAAGCAGGGGTGTGGTGATCCGAAGTATACTTATCAGATGAGCGGGAACGGATAGAACGGTAGATTTGAAGAAGTTCGAAAATGTATGTTGGGATTGAATCATTTGGAAGAGAAATAATGATAAAATACTGTAGTAAAGTAATAATAGAAAAGAAAAAACCTTTTTTACTCAGCATAAGACTAAATGAAAACATGCTTGGAATACAATGTCTGCAAGGATTCATGCGAAAGCTCAAATGGGCTTGACATTTATCAGTACTAGACTCAACAAAAAATAGATTCCAACAAAATAGGTTCCAATAGGTTCTTTTATTTAAATATAATAAAAGTTAAAACAGTTGACTTATCAGCAGTATATAAGTTATATGCTCAACGGTAACAATGTATATATTAAAGTGTGTGCTTATCCATTTACTGCAACCGTCGGGGTAGCGTGCAAAGATTGGTTCCCGTTAAGTTACATCACCCGTGTCGAACTGTTATATTTTGTGCCATTGCGGTGTGTGGCGGCAACAGCCCCTGGCTACCCTTGGCCGTAGGAAGGCGGCATCTTGCCCAACCTTGCGGCACCTCATGGCAGGCCATCGTCAGGTGTCGAAGTGATGGATTCTACTGCGTGTTGGCTAAGACTTATGGGAGGAAAAGTATCTGACAAATTATGTACCAGAAATTATATGCCGGCGTGTCGAATATTGCGAGCCTTTAAACGCGATGCATTGCCACACATTCATCAGTCTCAATTTCAACAGTGAAGCAATCTCTTTTCATTTAACTTTTGTATCACATCAAAAGATATTTAGGTAATGCGACAAGTTTTGGTTTCTGATAATTAGTGTGATTTGGATCAACTGGACTCCGAAATAGGGTTAAAAAATAAGGATGGGTTATTTTTCTTATGAACTAAATCAATAAGGAATGTTATGAAATATCATAAAATAGAAAATTCAGGAAAAACTTATAGTCTATAAACTTATCCAAAGGACAGCCACTATTTCGAAGGTTAGTTTTTTCTCGTTTCTAGAGTAACCGTAGCCAAAATAATAATGATCGCATACTTCTATTCAACATTTGATAAAAAATCAAACTTATGAGAAACAGTTTTACGGTATTGACTTACAGTAGAATTGAAGCATTCACAGCACCAACAAAAAGTAAGTTCCATACATAAAAAACATTACAATAATATTACTTGGAATTTTCTTAAATTCTTTCTCATTCAACTTCAGGGTTTTCTTTTCCATTGTAATGAAATCAACCTATTAGCAAGTCTACAGTTTTTATACCCCATATCCGTTCGAAATCACGGAATGAGGCAACCATTCGAGGAAGAACAATAGAGCGATTCTCCTGGTAGAACAGAAAGATTTGATTTGAGTATGATCAGGTGAAAGCCGTTTTTTTTTTTCCTATCTTGAGTGCTTACTTTAGTCTAAATAGATCTGACATAATACGACATTGAGATATGTAACTAGTCTTGACTGATCGTTAGACGTCTAGGATAGCTCAGGATCATTAGTTCCAGTCTAGTTGAGAACAAATATGATGTCAAATTCCATACTTAACAACATTCTCCTTAGTAATAACGTAGATAAATTCCAGGTGTATCAACATTATTCTACAAAAAAATAATACAATATCCTTCGAAAAGAAAAAAAGAGATTTTGGAGTAGACCGGTTCGTAAAAAAAGTAAAACAAAATGTAATTATATATATGCAGTGGATGCCGCTTATAAGACTCATGGGTTATATGGTTTAGCCGCCTATAAGACTCAGCATCGACTTGAACGTTCCGGACGTATCCAAATACACACAAAAAAAGTCGGTTATAAGACTCGCCACTCAGGATAGAAGACTCAGTTTCTTCGAAATAAAAAAAAAAAACAGTAACGTTTTACAAATTGTATTGGGCAGGATTTTGAAAAATAGACCAGAAATCGAAACTGAAGCATTACAAAATAAATCTCAGAGTCGGAAACGGAAAAGGGGTAGAAAGAACTCTAATGCTGAATGCTCGTGAATGGTTTCTAAAAGTTGGGGATAGGGATGCTCGCGTTTCAGGAACATTACTTCGCCAAAAAGCTGAAGAATTGGCAGAATAAATGGTGGGGGTACCGGAGGCGTATTCTGAGGACCTGATCTGTGAGTCTGTCATGAGAGAAGCCGGGAGCAGCAGTTCGTCGAATGTCACGAACGATGACGAAGTTGACAAGGAAGAAACTGATGAAGTGACGCTTCCACCTTCACACTCTGAGGTTCTACGGGCTCTAGGGGTGTTGAGGAGAGCTGTCCATAACCAAGGGACCTATTTTGAAAAGCATTATTATTACGAGCGATACATTCATGAAATACTAGGAAATAAGAAAAAACAAACGCAATTTTTAAAACCAACGTAAATTATGTTTGAGCATTATCTTCAACTTATACACGCTATATTATATTAACTGATAAAATAAATTTTTTTTTTGTAAATTAAAGAAATTTTTAATATTATTTTTTCCTTTTCGCCTATAAGACTCACTTCTTGTTGATCCCAAAGTGGGTCTTATAAGCGGCGTCCACTGTATAATGTTTATGGCTCACATTATTTTTATCCATGGCAAGATATTTGCACTTTAAAATTAAACATTATAAAAACACATAGTATTCGTAGTTTAAAAAAAAAAATGGGGTGGGGGTGAAAGACTTCTTAATTTACTTGGAGCATAGGAAGATTATTGTCATTCTTCGGAACAGGACAACATTCGCGAATTACATCCTCGTTGGCAGTCGAAGATAGTTGAATATATAAAAAAATAAATGTATTAGGTATACATTTAAATTGAATAAAATAAGTGCTAACAATTATGAATCTCATAGAAAATGGAGTAACACGCGCAATTATTTCATTAAATTTAGAACATAATAAAAAAACAATACAAAACTAAAATACTCGACGTGTTGATTACTTGATGTAAGATAAATGTAGTACAAATTATCCTTCCTGCACTAGTTGGAGAAAAAAGGGGCGCTAATCTCTAACAAAGAAAAAAATAATTATTTTATGGAAAAACATGAAATTATGATAAGTATATGATTAATAATAATGATAGGTATACAAATAATCTTGTAAACGGAAACTAAAATTTAGTCTATGGCTGTATGAAAATATACTCTAGCAATTAATGCAGTTAATAACTACAGAACATTAGATTAACAACTTATAAGTTCACTATTTTATAATATCTTTATTAATTTCTCCTACAGTTAAATAAATGTTCGATCAAATTCTAATACTAAAAATAGAAACCACACTAGTTTTTGATTGATGTTGATGCTCTAACGAACGATAGTTTCCTAAACATAAGAACCGGGGAGTAATAATAGACCAGCGAAGAAGTATCAAGGCAGTTACATCAGAAAAACCTATTTATCAGTAATAAAATAGATCTTAATAATAGTGTATGGTTATCCGATAGTGCCATGTGTTGAAAAGTATTACAGACAGATAGAGCAACTGATAACCGATTATGTTTTCCTCCGAGGAGTGGTCCGGCTTTAATTAGGAATGGAACGAGTTCTTTCAAAGGTTATATGGTTTTCATATAAGATGAAACAACACAGTTACTGTGAAAGTTGGAGCTAGTCACAAATATTTATATATGGTTGACGATACTAATCATCATATTGAACAACCGATCCAAGAGAATATGTAAGTATAGTAATTGCAATTTAAAAATTATTTTATCGTTCACTTCGCAAAAAGCAGAGCTGATAAAAATAGCCATATTTTTATCATTCTTTTTCTAATCTAGGTATTCAAATTTAAATACCTCCGCAAGTTATGGGAATCTTGATGGACGGTATCATCAAGATTCCAATGACTCTGCTACCGCTTGTAATTTTCTGGGATCAAAGGAGTAAGATTTACTATACAAAGAGCTAACTCTATTTCCTGATAAACTCAATTCATCATTCAAATAAAAGCCAGATGTAATTCAATATAAAACTTTTTATAAGATTGTCGATCACTCCCTCCAACTATTATTTATAAGAATTCTTCAGTTCACATTTATCCGTTTTGGAAAATATAAAGCATATTATTGTGATATTTTTAAAATCTTAATGACTTGGATCAACGAGGGGTCACCTGTGGTGTAGTGGTTAGCATAGCAACCTCCTAAATAGTCCAAGCAACGAAGGATTTTTAGAGGAGTTAATTCATGTAGAAGCCAATTTTGGCACAGTTGTAGGGGGAGGTGTCCTTAACAACATACTAGAAGTACTGGGGGGTGGGGGTGGAGCTAAGGGTGGGGGGGGGGGGGCGCTCTAAAGGTCGGTTTTTCGTTAATAACTCGAAAACTCTTGCCTCTAGCGAAAATATGTTTATGTACTAAATTAAATTACATAATATTGTTTACAAAAAAGGTTCTATACATTTGTTTTCTGTGATCAATGCTTAAGAAGATATAGTGGGGGGAATATAGAAAATGTAAAAAAACATGTTTTTATCGTTAAAATTTATATATTAATTGTTAAAATTCCAATGTTTATTGTTACAAATGAATAGTTTATTATTATTAATTGAATACTTATAGCTAAAAATAAAATTATTGTCTTTAAGCCTAATATGCTTATTATAGTACTTGCGGTAAGTCGCACTTATCCTCAAAATCACAGTTTTCGGTACTCTTTTGGCTATAACTCCGAAACTATTCGTCTAATCTCGAATTTCTTTTTTTCATCATAAATCTGGTTAAATTTACAATCAGATGCCATATATTTAGTTTTAATTAAGTTTCGTGAAATACCACTACCTCGCTGAATTCCGCGTACTCTTGTGAAATCCTTATTTTTTCGGAACATTTCTGATTACAACTCTAAAAATATTTTTTTGATTCCGAATTTCTTTTTTCCATCTCATAGTTGGTTAAATGTGCTATTAGATCCTAAATATCTATAGCTCTAAGATGAAAAAAAGAAATTCGAGATTAGACAAATAGTTTCGGAGTTATAGCCAAAAGAGTACCGCCAAACGTGATTTTGAGGATAAGTGCGACTTACAGCAAGTACTATAATAAGCATATTAGGCTTAACGACAATAATTTTATTTTTAGCTTTAAGTATTCAATTAATAATAATAAACTATTCATTTGTAACAATAAACATTGTCATTTTAACAATTAATATATAAATTTTAACAATAAAAACGTGTTTTTTTATATTTTCTATATCCCCCACTATATCTTCTTAAGCATTGATCCCAGAAAAAAAATGTATAGAACCGTATTTTTTGTAAACAATTT
The DNA here is from genome assembly GCA_003667255.2 of Euschistus heros. Classification (NCBI taxonomy): domain Eukaryota; kingdom Metazoa; phylum Arthropoda; class Insecta; order Hemiptera; family Pentatomidae; genus Euschistus; species Euschistus heros. Next base: position 154,528 of record RCWM02000022.1, on the reverse strand, counting down.
TATGTAAATTAATTTAGTACATAAACATATTTTCGCTAGAGGCAACAGTTTTCGAGTTATTAACGAAAAACCGACCTTTAGAGCGCCCCCCCCCCACCCTTAGCTCCACCCCCACCCCCCCAGTACTTCTAGTATGTTGTTAAGGACACCTCCCCCTACAACTGTGCCAAAATTGGCTTCTACATGAATTAACTCCTCTAAAAATCCTTCGTTGCTTGGACTATTTAGTAGGTTGCTATGCTAACCACTACACCACAGGTGACCCATTTTTAAAGGGAGTAAAAAATCCTTAGCTATGCCGTCCTTCGGAAGGGACGTAAAATGGGTGTCCCGAGCCTGTGCGATGTCAGGTACTCGTTAAAGATCCCTATCCTAATTATACCTGGATAGGCAAAATTTAGGACTCCCACCGTAGCATCGTCCGATTAGGTATAGCAGCATAAAGTGACGTTAAACGAAATAAATAAACAAAACTTGGATCAACGAAACTGTTACTGCTATTTATGGTTGTATTAGTTCTTTTTGGCAACCTCTAACTGCTAGCGGAGGATGGGACTCAGTCCTTGCCAGAATGGAAATGTCGAGATTTATTTCGAGTGAAAGTTAAATGAAAGAACTTCACTGAGGCGCCATTAAGAAGCCTAAAACCAGTAACCGTGAGTGGCTGAGGACGTAATGCAGTCATCCCAAACCCACTGAAGGGTACTATCCCTGTACCCCCCCCCCCCCACAAAAACAAAATAGCAGTTTGGTGATGCCACGTTATTTTTGGGGCATTAGGAATTATTTTTTTGTTTTTGAAATTTTGTGTAGATGGAAACAATTATATGGAAAAATAGACTATTTTTTTTTTAATGGATCACTTTACCTAGTTTTTATAATATAGAACGATATATCGTAAGGTACATATCGAAATAACGATGTAAAAACATCGGAGTTTTATAAGTAAAGAAATATGTTGAGCTTATTTAGGTTGTTTCCCATATAATAATGAATCTTAACATAATTTAATTGATCTGGAGCAATATTGGTTTATAATAAATATTGGTTTGCAATATACCAGCGCGGGGTGTCAACCAGGATTGATATCTCTCATCAAACGAAAGATACCTCAACAAACAACTTTACCATATTTTTTTATATAGATAATACTTTATTCACATTTTATAATAAGATTTCATGATAAATATTAAATATTCATGATATATATTTAGTATTCATGGCTTTATCATATATATTCACGTTAGATAACACAAGATAGGCATTGAATAACACAAGATACTTCAAAAACTATTCTGATTGTATTTTTCACTGACTACATATACATTTCAAGGTTATTACTTGTTTAATAGCAACAAATCGTTTATATTGGTTACGAATCGAGAGGTACTTCTCATTAGAAAGAGACAGAACATTTTTATTTATTTTGCATATAATAGTTAGATACAAGTCTTAACATATTTTTACACAACTATAATTCATTTAACTCCGAGAGTATAATTTAATTGAACAAACTTAATTACGTGTAATTTCGCTAATTGAAATTTTGTAGAGAAATATTAGGCTCAAATATCTTCGACACAGGAAAAGCTAAACCTTTCTGCATTCATGCAGTTTAAATCTGACCAAATTATAAATTTTTCCTGTTGACTTGCAGTCTGATTAACACACTCTATTTATTTATTATGTAAACAGGTCGAGCACGCCATGTTCTATAACTGTAATTTAAATAACAAATTTTGAAAGAAAAATCTCAATAACCTACATTTAAAAGATTATTATCACGTGCTGATAAATTGCATTCCAGGTCGGATAATTAATAAGCCAGCCTTCATAAATATGGGGCATATCATGTCAAAAAGGATAACATGAAAAGTGGTATGAGTATATTAAATGTAGAGAATCAGAAACTTTGAAAACATGATTTATTGAATTAAGCAGAATATATATTAACTAAATGCTATATATAGACTTAATAATCATTGATTTTAATCAATTTTTAAACAACGACAAGGGCAATATTGGCTATGGAACATATAATTCAGACCTAATTCTTTAAAATAATTTTCCTATTAAACGAACCCATAATATTATTTATATTTGTCTGGTTAAAATAGAATCAATTTTTGATTAACTTAAAATTATATAATACATTTCAGATAATGGTATAAAATTTATAGTAAAATATATCACAATCATGTAGCGTATAACACAGGATGTATGGGAATCTACTGCCACTCCGTCTGACTATCTTGGTTTTGGCCGTCCAACTGTACGTGCGATTGTTGAAATAACACTAGAGTCCAAGCACGATATTCCACTACTTTCATGGAACACAATGTTGAGAGATACATATCTAAATGCATATGTATGTCACTTAGCGATGGCACTAGGGTGACAGGCATCATCGAAACATGTCTTTCATAAAGACGATTGTAAATAGCATCACTTTTCTAGCGTTTAATATAGTGCAGCTCAATCATTATCAAGCACCGATAACCCCCTTGCAAATTAAAACGGCAATGGACCCGAGAGATTTAGTGAAAATTTTTATATGTTGAGGTTCTTGAAATGGCCATCGTCTCTACTCATAGTCACCTGAGTGACTGAAATATAGCGCTCTCACTCAGCCACCACTGGGTTTTTCTTTTTTATAACAGTGACACAACTGAGAGAGACGAGAGACGAGATGGCTTGTAACCTCTCTGTACCTGGCTTGTACCTCTATAAGTGGAATCCTAAGGATAAATGTATATTGTAAATAAAATTTAAAAAAAAAATTGTATTAATTAGTTTTGGGCCCAAGACTTCCATTGAAGTCCTATACTACCCAGAGTGGGAAGGTCAAGATTTATTCGTGGGGTCGCCACGAAATAAATTTTAATCCGCTCAGGTGGGATTCGAACCCAGGACCTTCAGTACCGAGGGCGCTGAGACCCTCTTCCCAACTCACTCGGCCATCGAGCCCCCTATTTTTAACTTTTAATTTGATTATGTTTTATTTTTACTATTACTATAATTTATTTTTTAATATAACTTTTATTTTATAATTTAATTACTTTATTTTTATTATATATATATATATATATATATATATATATATGTGTGTGTGTGTGTGTGTGTGTGTGTGTGTGTGTGTGTGTGTGTGTGTGTGTATTTTTTATTTACATATTTCACTTATACGTAAATTATTTATTTTATATTATTTATGTATAGCATAGTTCTTTTCTGTTCACTAACCGCGAAAACTACTGGACCAATCTCTACCTAATTTGAATCAAATTATCTTCACAGTTCAAGGAAGGTTAAGCAATAATAAAATTTAAAGATTTACAATTATATTGCCACAAAAAGCGATAAGTATGTTTTGTGCAGTCAAGTTTGATAATCGACCGTTAGGTGGCGAGCATCATTCGAGAGAGGTTATAAAGGTACGATGTTATATGGAGCTAGAAATTTATGATAAAATTTATTTATTTTCAATTTTGAATTTGAGTTTGCATTGATAAAACTATTAAACCCAACTGTAACAAATTTTAACTACAACATCTTCATAGTTCTTAGAATTTGTAATAATACATTTTACTGTAATAATGATTAAAGTGCCAGAAACAAAGTTTGCCAAACTGTCATATATTTTTATGGTTAGAAATTAATATCCAACTTGATGGATCGATAAAATTATTTCGACCGAATTGGATGTCTAATGCTCTAATACTCTAATAATCTTTAAACAGCTAATCAATGCAATTATAATCAGGTTAAAAATTACTGCCATGCGGGAAAATATCATTGAAGAAATAATCCTTATTTCCATACTCCAATACAAGATTTTTATCGATAAGCAAACGAAATACAATTATTAGTATAAATAATCTAATTTCTTAACATATGAAAGCGGGCGAAGCCTCGACAGGGTATGCTAGTTTACAGATAAGTATAACGAATTAAAATTCAAGATAAAAGAATAGCTAACTTGTTATAAATCTAATATAATTACAGCTTTATATTTGAACAAAGTAGAATCTACTACAGGAGATTTTTTTAAAGGGCAGAGCGATTGATTAGTCTCGGATTATGATGAACAATGAATCAGTGCTCTGAAACGCTTTTGATTGATATTACCTTATACATACAAGAGGGGACACTGAAGATAATATTGTGATAATTAAAACTACTTTAACAGTGATTTTCTCAAAATATAATTCTACAGCTATCTGCAATAAATTTACTATATTTGAAATCATACGAATGTAAAAAACAAAAAATGATTTAGACGCAAATTCTGGATACCTCCATCTATACAAGAAATAGTCTTGTTAAATATTTATAAGATATATAACATTTCATATATTAAAAACATATTAATGAATAATAAAGATTATTCAGAACTTTATTCCTGTCACGCTAGCAAGGTATATCATGCATGCCATACTTCTGCAATCAATTAAAATAATAAAACAAAATAATAAAAAATCAAAGAAAACATGTTGTGTCATGTCTAATGTAATTATGTATAAAAAGAAGCTAACAGGCTTGACTTTTCTTATGAAGAAAAGTAATTGCGAATTTCCTCCACGTTAATAGAGCTTCGAGATTCTTCCAATCAGTTTAAAAATACCAAATCTTTTGAAATTTTAAATAAATTAATTCTCTCATTAAAAATATCACTTAATAATTTTTTTTTTTTAATTTATAGAATAACTCCTTTTATAAATCCAGTGAGGGTACACTAAAACTGTTAAGACCTATTTATCCGTTCACGTCCAATCCCTTTACTCAACCTGTGGCAGGGGGTTACTACTGCCAAGAGGACAACTAATCAGACAGAATTACCCAAAAATTTTACTACCAGATGAAAATAACTCTTGTCCTTCCCTTAAACAAAGTTCCTAACCCATCTTCTGAAAAAGACTACCAACCCATCTCCCAACTATCTAACTTTTCCAAACCTTTAGAACTGCTGTTTCAAGTTCAAATATCCTTTTTCCTTTTTAGTTGGGCTTTAGGACTGGGCTTTCCACACAATCAGAAAAATTGATTTGAGTAAAGCATTTAACACAATCGACCACAACAGAACTAGCCAACTTTTTCATATTAAGGCTGCCAGTTCTCAGCTCTCAGTCAAGATAGAGAAATATTATTTTACGGAAAATTGTAGTTTTGTATGCTATCTCTTTACCACAATCAAAACCTGTTGTCCGGAAATTAATGCAGGATTTCATACTTAAATTAAAACCTGACATTATAATTAAAGAGATTATTGATCAGGTTTTGGTTGAGGTAAAGAGACAGTTTACAAAAATTACAATTTTACGTGAAAAAATGACTTCTTTAACTTGAGTGAGAGCTGAGAAAAAAAAATAAAACGTGTATTTCATTTTTTTTTTCTCGGCTCCCTTTGCTCATTGGCGGCTATAAATCTAGTTTTAGGCTATTATAGGTCCCTACTACCCAATCAGCATTCAAATCTGTATTACAAGTTACAGCTGAGAACTGGCAGCCTCAATGTGAAAAAGACCCTTTTCCTTTTCTTACAATGCGATCAGATAGATTCAATCGTTTATTTCTGACCGCATTCAGATAGCCCATATTCTAGAAGATAATATTAATCACAAAAAAATATGAACATTCACAATATAATTTTGATTTGATTTTAGTATTATTTTGTCGTAACTTATATTATTATATCAGGCAGGATAAATTTATTTCCTCCAGATAAAATGACCTGTGCTATATTTTTTAGCATCGTCCGATTAGCACTGATTACTGTATTTTTCATTGATTTTTTTTTCTTGTTCTTTTTTGTTTACTTACCTTGCTTTAAACTCCTTACCTTAAGATTCATAAGAGAAAGAAGTTTTACTACAAGTTTCCTAGATTGGAATAGAATCTCAAATAGTAAATTTCTAATTTATTTAACTACACTCCTGATCAAAATTAACGCTCTACCACAATGTTAAGGCGTTATGTAACGTTTGATTTAAGTTCCATTCTAATTAAATGACTTGCACCTCTTGAGGATCATTCGTTTGTTATAATACAGAAATATCTAAGAATTGTTTACAAACAGTAATTATTGCATTCTCTCTCATTTGAAACGGAATTTATTAAATCAATAAATTAAATTTTCTCTATTGATGTATTCCTCAGTTTAGACAGTTTTACTGCAGTTGCTTTCAAGTTTTAGACTTGAAACTGTTAAAATTTCGATTTATGGTCCCCATCAGACACATTTACCCCAGTATGAAGCTGTTCGGGCTTTGATTCTTCTCGAAGAAAGATACTCTTCACCAGAAGACTTGGATTTCACCACACAACTATTAGGAGAGCCCTCCAGTGGTTCCAGGAGATCGGCACACATACACGAAGGAGTGGACAAGGGCGCCTAAGAGCCACAACCGAGAGACACGATCGATTCTTACGCCTACATGCTTCAGAAGAAGGCAAGGTACGTTTTCAGTAATCAGTAACCTCATTCAAAGTGTTAGACGTGTAGCGATTTCGGCTACCACAGAGAGGAGAAGGTTCAGAGAGTGCGTTTTGAGCAGTAGAAGGGTTGCCTCAGGTCCTTTTCTAACCAGAAAGCACCGAGTAGTGAGACTGCGATTTGCCAGGTAACACCTTAATTGAAACTTTAATACAGAGTTTTGTTTTCTGGCGAGGTCAGAATCGCTATAAAATCTTTTGATAGTAGAGATCAGACCTGGAGACGCCCTAGAAAAATATTTGCTCAATGCAATATTATTTCTCGTTTTTCTTTTTATAGGGGCTCAGTCATGTTCTGAGCTAGTATGAGGATGGAGGCTCACACAGTTAGTGATTATTCGAAGATGTTCTTGGAATGCAGCGAGGTATGCGGCAGAAATCCTACAAAACCATGTTGTGCCTTTTGGTAAAGTTTTTGAAGAAGGATTTTTACTTATGCAAGATAATGCAAGGCCAAACCGATTGATATCTGTAGAACAACTCTTAAACGAAGAGGGCATTGAAAGAATTGAGTGGCCAGCACGAAGTACTGACCTCAACCGTATTTAACATGTTTGGGATCAGCTCAAAAGAAACATTCGAAGACGTTTACCAGCTCCTATCAACCTGACACTGTTGGAGCAAGCTACATTGGAAGTGTGGGAGAATATTTCTGAAGACAGAATTGCAAATTTCATCAAAAGCATGAGGAGACGTCTGGAGGCAATAATCAAGGGCAGCGGAGGCAACTGATTTTTAAAAAAATTTATTGCAATTTTGATTAAACTTTCATTTTTTATTAATTTATAAAAAAAAAAGTATCAATAAAAATAATTTTGGGTTTTGAAATTTGAGTAGTAATTACCCGGTCTTCCTAAAGATATAGAAAAGCGTAGTATTATTAATAGATTAAAATAATAGATTTTTTTAAATAACGAAGGGGTGCGTTAATTTTGATCAGGGGCATATTTGAATTTCCTCTTTATTGCAGAGGATACACCGCAACACTTCTCAGGTGCCATTCATTCAATGGTATTTGGAAGTTTACAGAAACATCGAACAACGCGAAAACCCTAGCATTGAAAAACATTTTCAATAATGGAATAAGTCATATACTTATTGTAAATTGCCTTAATGATTATATGACATCATTAATTTGCCTTTGATTCTGGTTTCCTTCATTATATAACAAACCTTTATATTCCTCAATAAATAAAAAAGGACGGCGCAATAGCCACAGCGAAAAGAATTTTAATTAAATATTAAGCAACCAATATACCGTTAAAGCCAATTGCTTTAACCATTGCCATTAGATAAATAAATACTGTTTATAAACACTGAAATATATTACCATTCATTAACTTCTCAACATTTTTTTTACAACTGTATAACAATAAATATTGTAAACCATGTATCAAGTAAATATGCTGAATTAACAACATAATGTCATGATGATAACTTGTTGAGAAATCATTGGTAGGACTCCATTCTTGCAAATTTATTAGGAGAAAAAAAAGGGACCTTTAAGTGCTGGCAGTATAAAACTACAAGAACATGAATAATTGGAATATCTGAATCACTCTTAGGTACTGAGTGATCTATCATAGAATACTTAATGAATTTATTTATAACATTAATTGCATTTGTTAAAAACGGCACCCTCATTTCTAATTCATCATGAAGCAATGGTACACATACGGGAGTTTCATCCTTGGTACAATTAAAAAACATTTCAATCCATGATCTACTGTACCTTAAATTTTAGGTGTATTCTTCAAAAGTTTCATATTGATATTACTGAATACTATATATTTCTCCGCTTACCTAAAAAAAAAAAAAAAATTATTAAAACAATAATTTACTAAATTAATTTATACAAAATTAATAAACAGAAGTTTAATAATATTAAACAAATTCAAATACAAATAAAACAAACGAATACCTTTTCGTAACCGATAACAACTAAATTGATTTGTAAGCCATTGAACAAATCTATATTTAATAATATTTATTCTATGATTGAAACGCATCAAGTAGCATGAAATAATAAGAGATGGGCCGATCATTGCTTCCGTTGGAATTCGGGTGGTATCGGCAATGTTCGTTTATTCGTTTATTCGTTTATAGCTTTGGAGCCGACAGTACGAGATTTTTGTTTATTTTATATATTTTTTTTCTGTTTATTACAGTACAGGCCGATGCGTAATGGAGTGTTATTTCAGAAAAATATGACAAAAGTCATCAATTTACTTTACTTAGCTTATATAGTTACTTGTGAAATTCAGAATTCAATCACGCTATAAATAGCACAAAAATACTTATAGCATTTAATTGTAAATTAGCACATGTGTGAGTTGCTAAAATAGCAGTTTCCTTTTCTTGTTCCAACCTTCATTTTGCATTTCAATAGAAAATCGATATTTTTTGATGATGACACTAAACCAAAACTATAACTAAAAAAAAATAGTAGGTTACGTAAGTTCTTTATTCCGTATTGTAGAAGTTATCGAATATATTTTTTATTGTTATCATGATCGTTCTTAATGATAATATCGATAATTAATTGAAAAAAAACTCATGTTCTTTAATTGTTTAATAAATGCCTAACTGCAAAGATGAATCTAAAATAAATATTATAAGCAATAAGAGACATTTTTTCATTTCAATCTACCAATTTTTAAGCGTAGAAATACAAATTAATAAAATAGTCGACTAGTCGGCGCTTTTAGCCGACTAGTCGGCGCTTTTAGCCGACTAATCGGCCCATCTATAAATATAATTAAATATAGGTATAATTATTATTTATTAATTTATTGTATAGACCAAGTGATCAACTCCTTATATTTATTACTTATCAATAAAAAAACTTTGTATTGCTCCAACAGAACAGATTAGATAACATAAGGAAATGGATGTGGTGCATATTCTGTACCTCTTGAACACTAAGTACACATTCTCTCAGCGATTATAAATATTGATATTCCATATCAGAAAGACAGTGATTTTTGAGGAGTGAGAGGCGAATAATTTGCACGAGCCTCCCCCTCCCACCTTCCTCATAGGCTTTTTTGTAGTTTTTTAAAAATTTATATATCTAACGTGTTAAAATTACATTAATTTTTGAATGTATACTATTTCGCAAACAGGATATATTCCTATAAATACGTTATTCAATCTTGATAAATTGCTTCTTTTTTTTTTTAGCATAAATTCTAGCATAGATTATAAAGCAATGACTTAATAAATAACAATGGAAGGATAAATAATACAATGCGAACATATTATAAAGTGTGTTTTGATCAGCCTTCATCGAAAGAATACAAATTTTCAGTATCAAAGTATTTTTTTTATTAATATATATATATATATATATATTTTATTATAACAAAACATGACAACCAAAAAAACAATAAAATAATAATAATAATATGGTCATTTTATAAGCACATTACAAATATTCTGCCAAGGGAATTACAAATCAAGTCGCCCCCCTCCCCATTTATGGAAGGTTAAGGCAAGATTCAAAGAAATCCCAGTGCTGCTCTTTCAGCTGTAGTTGGTATCAATTTTGTGTCAGTACTGGATAGTGGAGGCTGTGTGAGATCATTCTGTAAATATTTTCTGTTTGGAGAGTAATACACTAATTATATAAATATAAATATATATAGAGAAGAAGATAGTCAGGGATGCAGTCAAAGTAACACCACGTCAAAGAAGAATTCTTTAATACGTGCCAACGTTTCGACCTTCGAAAATCACATTAGTCATCTTCCATCTCCTCTCAAGTGTGGTTCGGTGGCCCTGAAGAAGACCTGCAACGCAGGTCGAAACGTTGGCACGTATTAAAGAATTCTTCTTTGACGTGGTGTTACTTTGACTGCATCCCTGACTATCTTCTTCTCCATTCATCATCCAGTCAACCATACTTTTTCATCATAAATATATATATATATATATAATAAAACTAATTATGTTTTAAAAACATTTAGGACATATTAAATAATTTCTTTTTAAACATTTCTCCATTCAATGTAAGGTGGTGCAAATAAGCCATATTATAAGCGATATTATATTATTATTATAGCCTCGTACAAACGGCTGACATCCCACTGTTCGTTTTGAAATATGAAAAATTTATATGTATATTTACTTGGAGAATGAATACTTTGGGTTAGAGAGTTATGCATCAGCATATATAATAAATATTATTTTGTCTCTTTTTTTTTAATCATAATTTATTTAGTTTCTAATTGCCTAAGATTGATATAATTTTTACGTTACAATTAAGTAAACTGTAGCAATATATGTAGATAGATATATGTAGCAGAAAAACAGCAATTTTTTATTCACATAAAATGGGAGCACCCCTCAATTAATATATTCTATTTTTCAAAACTAGTAATATATAATAGTATAGCTATAAAACATAACATGGCATTAACAACTTAACGACAGTATCACTGCATATTATCACCTCATACATATCTCATATTTAGGCCGATAAAATAATGCTAATTTAAGAAAGCTAAATAGACTTAATCAATGTTCTTCAGCTCCAAAATTATCTAGCTGTCCACAACCACTTAACAACCGATAATTCTAGGTTCGAAGAGTCCTGATACTAATTTATTCAATTTGATAGTATTGCATAAGAGTATTTGTAATGTTTTATATAAAAAATATATTAGCAAAAAAAAACTTTTTTTTCTAAAAAAGGTCGGGTCAACACGGTTTTGAAAAATAGACAAATTAAAATATTATAGTACAAATATATACACTATATCCTGCATATTAACAGTTACTAAATTATTTTTTTTAAAATAATCCCTAAGCCACGAAATCATAAGCAGATTTGGCTTTAATGCACTATGCCTCGTATTATAACTGTTATTAGAAGTTTATATTATGTGATGAAAAACATGAGATTCACAGTAAATTTTTAATTTTATTCGATTAAAAAAAAAGACTCTTATATTGGCTAAACCAATAACATTTATATAGCAATTACAACTAAATCTAGGAACGTAATAAGGTAAGGTTGGTAAAAATGGGATTTTAATGATCGACATTTTGATCAAGGACATCAGATCCGGAACTACTGCCGTTTGAAAAACAACGCTGAAAATACAGTTATTTGAAACGGATAACTAGTTTCGTAACTTGGTTACACACACTAAAGTAGATATTCCACACTAATTACAAGCACTTAATCTCAGCCTATAATCTCCAAGTGCATTGTATTCAAATTTCATGCTTATAAAAAAGAGTCTTTTCTCTTCCACAGGAATTGAAAACTGAATTCCTCAAGACAAATTCGACATCATGAATATGACTGCTGATATGAGGCACCTCAAGGAGTAGGCAAACGCAAAATGTTTGGGGTAGAACCACTGGTGAAAAATGAAAAATAAAAAGTGAAACGATTAAAATGACAGTTTTTTTTATCATTATTATTTCGATAATGTATGAGGATCGCATATACAGGATATTCCTCGATAAACTGTCAGGAAAAAAACAAGGAGTCGATTAAGCGTGATATGAATTGGATTTGTAGTGAACGTATAGTTGTTAAAATAGAATCAGAAAGAGAAAAAAAAAAAACTACAAGACGTGACGATCTTAGTTAACGACCATCGCAGAAAGCTACAATCAGGAAGATTGTAGAACAGTATGTAAAAATAAAGCATTTATATTTTTTATATTTAATATTTATATTTTGCACAGTTCAGCTGATACGTTTTACGGTGTTTTTGTGTTAAAACAACAAAGATATAGGGGATAGATAAAAAAGTTGACCAGCAATTAAAATTGATAATAAACAAGATTTAAATACTTTTTTTTTTATTAATATTTATTGATAGTTACAACTGAGAACATTTTGTACAACCAGTAAATATGAAGAGAATTATTACAATGACATGTCAAAAACATGTAAAGAACTACTGACTTGTAGCTAGTAGTTTTCTATTTTCTAACCTCTCGAATGGTTATCTGGAATAGAATAGGAAGCAAGTTGTGAGACTAGTGATTTTAATGTTTGTGGAGCTTAATATGTAAGAATAGTTATCATGTTTGGGCTACATCAGGAGGGGGTTCGGCTGAGAGATAACACACCAGCAGTAATTCGATGAAATTAATTTCCCGCCCCCCACTTTTCAGCCAGGAAACCCTGTGTGGCCAAGACGGCAAGGAAGCATGGGGAGAGAGAATATAAAAGCGTATAAAAGAAAAAATAAATAAATAAAAGGTTTGGACCTAATCAAAACATAAACATCTTGATATATATGTTTCTTGGTGACAAAGTAAGGAGCATTAAGGATTTTTCTAAAGATTTTATATTGTGAGAATTGGATGGTTTAGTGGAGCTGCACTGTTCACAACTCCGTTTGTCTAAATAGGTCTAATTGTTTTTTTTAAATTAGTCTCTTTTTATTAATCGGAAGGTTGGAACGTTTGTCTAGTAAATTTTGGAGAAATCAGTACTTCTACATTAGAAGGTTTCTTGGCCATATTCTTTTCAGACGCCTCGGATGATTATCGGGAATTGACTGAGAGGCAAGTTGGTAGACTAGTGGATTCGAGTGGGCATGGAATTTACTATGAAAGGATATGCATCTGGTTTGGGCAAAATCAGCAACATATGGGACATTAAGATCTTTACGGATAAGTTTGTTTGTGATACAATAAGGAGCATTGAGGATTTTACGAAGGATTTTGGATTGTAAGGATCGGATACGAGAAGAATTTAAAGGTTAAGTGGAGCCCCAAAGCTCAACTCTGTCCAAACGGGTCTAATTATTGTCACGTAGATAAGTCTTTTGTAATTTATTTGGAGCATTGAACGCTAGTCTAATAAATCCTGGAGGAGTCGGAAAGAACGAGCAGTTTCTTGTATTTTAAGTCTGGTATATGAAATTTAAATACTAAATTATTTTGCTACTTTCTATATAATACTTTATCAATAGGCAAAGAAAAAATGAATCTTACTATGTTGAAGTTGCTTATGCTAGGCAAAAGAAACAAAAATTATACAAACCCCATTTTTCGAAATCAAAACACCTGGTACTGAATTACGAAATTCAATACAGTAACTATTACTCAAACATTAACAACGAATATCAGCTTTCTAATCTGTTGATTGCAATGAGAGACTAAGACAATGTTTGAACAACCATTTTCAGTATATGGCATTCAACAGCATCAATGTTGTTACATTAATACATTTTTTGTAATATTGCTAGATAACTATTATTAAATATATTTTAACTAAATTAACTATCATTCTAATATACAGTATCCTCTAAATGCATCATTCGAATTTTGTTTTTACACCTTCAGCACACTTGCGCATACATCAATTAATGCAAATGCTTCAAACTAATTTAGTAGTCTGAAACAAGGTATTAAAAGAACTCCTATTTGAACTAAAACATGTAAATACTGTACAGAGGAATACACCTATTTTGAAAATTGATGTTCAAAAATTATTGCGAGGGACAAAACATAATACTTAGATAGTTTACGAGGCAATGTAAAAAATAATAATACATAATAAAACAACTGTTAACGCTAAAGTAAAAAAAAAAAATTAAAAAAAAGTACTAGGAAGAGGGGATGGAACCAATTTGTTTTAGTATAATTAGACCACCATGTATGTCATTTTGCAACTCATATACAAGTGCAGGAACATAATTTTCTAGATAAATAGAAATTTAAATAGCCAGTATATCAGAGTCAAAACAAAAACCATATTTTGGGTCTATATTTGAGAACGAAGAAAATGAGGACAGGCGAAAGAGATGGATGAAAAGTAAAACAATGTTTTTAATAGGTCAACATCTTTCCTCACAAATTTATTCCTATAATTATTTTACTAGAGTGATCAGATGTTTTTAACTGATTCAAAGAGCTAATCCACTTTACGTTGAGAGCGAGCGGTGACTGGAGATAAAAATAGGTACAGCTCACAGAACTAAACAAAGAATGAAGGGAGGAGACGTGATGGGATGATATTCGAAACTAAAGTACTTAACTCCACGGCGTTCATGAAGAACAGCCAATTCATTCTAATGACCCGTGAATGTACATAGTTCGTCACAGCGGATTTATTAACGAAAGAAGTACTAAAAAAACAACGTACTAAGGACCAGATGCGAGACGCTGGAATCATTGATTGGCACATGGCGGAATGAACAGCAATCGCCAAGAACAATAACTAGGGCAGTCCTCCAGGATGAAGAATTCGTAGGAGGGCTGCAAACAAAGGTGGCTAAAGGGGTCATTGACACGGCAATTGCCATAACAGATGAGAGAATATCAGAGGAGAGAGACAAATACGAGAGGACCCTGGCAGAAAGGGAAAAAAACAATTGAAGAACTTAAAAGAAAAGGGAAAAAAGTAAGTATTGAGGAGCCTAAACCAGGGTCCTCCAAGGCTAAATATGGTAATATGGCCCCAGCACCATGTCCATATAGTGGAGACGATGATAGGAAAGTGATGAGGGGCAAAGACCCTATGGACAAAGGACTGCCAGAGGAAGAAGAAGAAGAGGCCCAGTACACACTGGTCCAGAGAAGGAAGAAGAAGAAGGAAGGAAAGAAAGAGGAAAGGAAAGAGGAGAAGCCCCAGAGGTTGACGTATGCTAAAATTCTGGCAAAGGTGTCCCAGGGGACTCCAAAGAGGCCAGAGGATACGGCGACATACATCACCCTCAAGGGACAAGGTGATCAGTGGTCGCCGTGTAGTTTATTGCAGCAGCTCCCAGGAAAAGAAGAATTGGAAAGCCTGGGCGCTAAGGTGAGGGTGATACGGACGACCCAGGCTGGAACGGTCCTGGTCAGGACAGAAGGTGCTGACCAGGCCAAGAAGATCATAGATTGGGAGCTGCTGAAGAGCAAGGGTATAGAGGCGAGGCTGGCCAAGACGAAGAGGCCTCGCCTGGAAGTGCGAGGGGTCCCCAAACACTGGGACGAACCCACGATTGAGGCATACCTCTGGGGCAAGACGGAGCTGCAGAAGCCAGAAGAGCTGGGGGCCAGGAAGGAGTGGTTGAGAACATGCTTCTCCACTCCGGCAAGGGGCGGCCTCACGAGGAAGTGGATATTGGAGGCACACCCGGCGATGAGGCACGCCCTGATGACCCTGACCCCCGAAGACGTAAGCGGAGGATGGTGGTCCCTGTCCATCAGAGATCATCTCGACACCCCACTCTGTCTGAAATGTCAAGAATATGGCCACATCGCAAGGCAGTGCGAGAAGGATGTGGCCTGTAGATGGTGCACGGGGTCCGGGCACGTAGCTAAGAACTGCCCGGAAAAGGTGAAAGGAGTCCCCCCGTGCTGCAGGAACTGCCAGAAGAAAGGCAGAGTGGGGAAGGAACTCCAGCACTGTGCTGGCAGCAATGAGTGCCAGGTACACCTGGAGATGATGGACAGGGAGGCGAAGAAGACCAGATATGCGTAGGCTGCAGATTCTGCAGGTCAATATGGGCCGAAGACGAGTGGTCGCGGACGAGCTAAGGGCTCTCACCCGAAGTTGTGACATCATGGTTGTTCAAGAGCCATGGTGTCAAGGAAATATGGTCAGCGGATTTGGTGTCGCGTCGAGGATCGTGGCTCTGAGCAGTGGACAGAGGAGGCCCAGAGCGGCGATAATTATTGTTAATCCCAACCTCGACGCCATGGAACTAAAGCAACATACCACGGCGGATCAGGCGGCATGTTACATTAGATGGGGCAGAACATCGTTCGCCCTCGTGTCCTCGTACATGCCGCCGAGACCAGTGAATGTAGAGGAGCACATATCCGCTGTGGAGGCTGTCGTACTGAGATACAGGAATGCGATAGTCTGTTCCGACACCAACTCCTGGAGCACGGCCTGGGGTTCAGTGCGCACAGACGTTAGAGGAAGAGCCTTAGAGGAAAGCCTGGCGAGGTGTCAGCTCGTGATCATCAACGAGCCCTCTGGTCCCACATTTGTAGGAGCGAGGGGCCAGAGTTGGATAGATGTGACACTCGCCACGGCAGTTATGGCTGGACGGATTGCGCACTGGACCTTACGGTCAGACACGAGCTCAGACCACCGGGTCATAGCCTTCAGTGTTACGGAGGAGGAAGGCGTAGCCCAAGAAGTGGAGAGGGGCTTTGTGACTCGGACGGCGAACTGGGAGGAGTATACCAGTAAACTGGAGGGAGTGCTCGCTGATCAGGAATGGAATGAAATGGCGCCGATGGAAGGCGAGACAGCAATTGACCAAAGAGTGGCAATGCTGACGGGCGCCATTAGACAAGCGGCGAGTACTTCCCTCCAGAGCCGTAGGGTGAGAGCGCGTCCGGTCCCATGGTGGACGCCAGCCCTAACACAGAGGAAAAGAGAAGCATATAGGGCCAGGCGTAGGTACCAGGAGTGCAGAGAAGAAGTTAGGAGAGATGCACTCCGTAACGAGTACAAGCATAGGCAGCGGGTATACCGAGGCGAACTAAGAAAACAGAAGAGGATGTCCTGGGACGAATTCATCGTCAAGGAATCTGAGAAGAACCCCTGGGGGATACCCTACAGGGTGGCAATGGGCAAGGTGAAGCCGCTACAGATGATGGCGGCTTTAAGAGAAGGACAAGCCCAGGCAGCCACCCTGGAGGAGAGTGCTACAATGTATATCAATGCTACGTACCCCAGGGATGATCCGTCCCAGGATAACGAAGAAGATGAGTTCGTAAGAAGTGCCACGGTATACCCGCCAGGTACTGACCTATGCCCACCATGGGATAAGTGGGACCTTCGTCTAGCCGTGGATAGACAGAGGACCGGTAGAGCTCCAGGACTCGACGGAATAGATGCGGCAATCCTCAAAAGGAGTACCCCGTATATTGAGGACGAACTGCTTAGCATCCTCAATAGATGCCTGGATGAGGGGTACTTTCCAAGCAAATGGAGGGTTGCCGATCTGAGACTCCTCTACAAGGGAGGAGGTAAAGATAAGGAGACGGCCAAAGCCTACAGGCCAATATGCCTCCTCCCAGTAGTCAGCAAGGTCCTGGAGCACCTGATAGTAACCAGCCTCAGGCCGGTCCTGAATGCAGCGAGTCATCCACGGCAGTTCGGCTCGACCCGTGGCAAGGGAACCACTGATGCGTTGCTGAGAGTACGCCAGGATGCGGAGGAAAGGGCGGAGAAGTATGTAATGCTATTATTGTTTGACATATCCTCCGCCTTTGATAGTGTGTGGTGGCCGGGCGTGCTCCAGCAATTGCAAAGGTTCGACGCCCCCAGCAACCTATACTCCCTCGTTAGTAGTTACCTGAGTACAAGGAGCGTAAAGATAAGAGGTAACTACTACGAGGTGGAGAGAGTTATAGAAAGAGGTTGTCCGCAGGGTTCGGTCCTCGGGCCGGCCCTGTGGAAGCTAATTTTTGATGAGTTGTTGGGGGAGCTGCAGGAGAGAGGGTTCCTTGCCACGGCCTACGTCGACGACCTGGCAGTCATCGTGGCCGCAAATAGCAGAGCCAGAATCAAGACAGAAGCAGAGAGGTGCGCCAGTTTTGTAGAAGAATGGTGTGCGAGGAAGAAGTTGAGTATGGCAGCAGCCAAGACCCAGGCCATACTCGTCAAGGGCTCCACGGATAGGGCTCACCCTATCACCCTGAACATTGGTAATGAAAGAATAAGGCCAGGTGAGGAGGTTACATACCTAGGAGTCAGATTCAGGAAGAAGTTTGACGCAACCCCTCACCTGGAGTACTTGAAGGATAGGGTGACCCTATCACTAAATGGACTGAGTAGAATAGGGGGTGCATTCTGGGGCCTCAGGTACCCAGCAACGATGACCATTTATAAAGGCGTGGTCCTGGGTATACTGAGGTATGCATCCCCTGCGTGGAGCCGAAACCTCGCACAACCACTGAGAAGAAAACTGGCCACCATACAGCGACTGGCTCTGGTGCGTGTCACGAAGGCATATAGAACGGTGTCGCATGAGGCGGTGCAGGTGCTGGCCGGAGCGATGCCCCTGGACCTCGTCCTGAAGGAGGACAGGATAAAGTATGAAGTTAAGAGGCAGGGGCTGGAAGCGCTTCCGGAGGGACTCCGACAGCGTGTCGGCGAGACCCCGAATCTTTGGAAGAAGATACTGCGGGAGGACTCCATAGAGGAGTGGAATGGACGGTGGGTGACAAGTGAGAAAGGAGCAACACTGAGGAAATTCTTCCCCACCGTCCAAAGAAGATTGGAAGCGAAATGGGTCCTCCCGGACTACTGGGTCTCGCAGATGTTAACAGGACACGGCGGGTTCCGGGGAAAGTTAAATGAACACGGAAAAGAAATCGACCCCCGGTGCCCGACTTGTGGAGTCCCAGAGACGGCAGAACACGTGGTGTTATCCTGCACCGAAATGGAAGGACACCGTGCCAGGTTGTCGAGGAAAACCGGGATCTTCGCCCTCGACGAAGCGGACTTCCCTCGACTCATGGAGGAAGACAATTATCCCTATTTTAGGGATTTTGTCTATGGATGGAGGGGAGTGGTGGGTCCTGCACATTTCACCCTTGGTAGGCCCAACCCCGCTGTTGTCGAGCCACCACCGGAAGAACAAGAAGAAGAAGAAGACGAGAGACTGTGAGGACGAGCAGGCCGGACGGATGCTGTGGACCAGGAGGGCTGGACCAGGCGGACCGGACGGATGCAGTCCTCCGGAAAACTGGAGTGGACCGGACGGATGCGGTGGACCAGGAAGGCTGGACCGGGCTACCGTCCGGAAACAAGGTGCGGTCGCTAAGGCGTGCAAAGCATTGCCGGGCCGCACCACAGGAGATAAGGTGCGGTCGCTAAGGCGTGCTATGCATGGCCGGGCCGCACCATAGGAAAAGTATGAAGGTGTGGTCTGAAGCGTGATGCCAGGCCGCACCACAGAATTGTGCCCCCAAATAAATAGTCCTCAGACAATTATGTATAATTGTTAATAAAGAACTAAATTGGCGGCAGCGGCATACATAAATCCCATATGTTGAACCCGCTGCCGCCAAAAACCCCGTATGCCTGAAAAGGCTTGGTAGGGGGAAAAAAAAAAAAAAAAAAAAAAAAAAAAAAAAAAAAAAAAAAAAAAAAAAAAAAAAAAAAAAAAAAAAAAAAAAAAAGTTCGTCACAGTGAGTGACCGATATGATACCATTAGAGGTTTTGCCCATCATTTACACGGCGAAGCAGTGGTTAGTTCAATGTCGCAACCTTAATTTATTTTATAACATAAATAGGAAAACAATTTCCTATAACATTATTTATATACATATTTTTCGAACTTCCAACCGTTTTTGAGATATACGTTATTTAAAATCGATAATTTTAACAAAAATGTAATTTTTATCTCACTTTTTGTAAAATATTTGATTCTAGTGCCTTCCACAATCGTTTCTCAGAAGAAACTGTCAGAATCAAAGTTTCTGCAAATGCAATAAAGGCACTTGAGGCAAATGTTTGACAAAAAGTGTGGTAAATATTTTTTTTTTTCTCGAAAATTATCGAGGTTTAATAACATATATCTCGAAAACAGTTAAAAGTTCGACAAATACGCATATAAACAATTTTATAGGAAATTTAATTAGCCTTAATGTTATTTAAAAAAATATTTTTTTAGAGTCCACTGTTTTCGAGATATAATCGAAAAGCCAAAAAATAGGACCTTCTCCCCTCCACCCACCGTTAGATCACTCCCAGGGGCGGGGACTTTTAGTATCTTTATCTTCTAACTACTCCTAACGAAGCCCTGAGTTAAAAAATAATCGCATATTTCATACGCTCTACAATATGTTTATTGACTGGACTAAAAGTGGAACGGTAGCTGCATATTTCCTGACCAACCTACATAAGAACGGAAGACTAAGACATTTAACATTAAAAACTTTCCTATTTTTTTAAAACCAATTTTACAATGTTTTGCTTGTTTTTAAATATATAGTAGTATTTTGTATTATTATAATATAGAGAATACGTTATATCGTAAGGTATGTATCGATATATATATATATATATATATATATATATATATATATATATATATATATATATATATATATATATATATATCGTTAGAAAATATATCGATATAAAAATATTGGATTATTGAAAGAAAAATATCGATACATCGTGTATCGATATCCCATCCCTAATAGTGAGGCAACGCCAACGTAAATTATAACAGACAATATTGATTGTGTGAAGTATAAAAATCAATTGATTTCTACATGTCATCACTAGGCACCACATGTGGGATTAATAATGCAAATCCTTGCACTACTACTATAACTAATAAATTTAAATTGAAATGTAAAGATGAAAGACTCCTTGATTAATTTGCAAACCTCAACAAGATCTGATAGCCTAAGGAGGAAAAGGGTATCAATATTGTCCGCGGGGCCTTGTCCTTTGTCACCGAAAGACCTTCGAACATCACTAAAGTGGCATTCACTAAGTTATGCCAAATGAATCTTTGTAAATTCGGCCTCGTCCCATATAAAATACATTAACATTGTGTCTGGGTAATTTATTAGTTGATGAAAGGAAAACACTTTCTACAAACTACATAAATAAATAAAACCCACCACCATATACAGAAAGAATCCAAGAAATATATGAATTCATATTTTTACTCAGGTTTATTAAATAGAAAGAACATGAGTTGTATCAAAATATACTATTAAAATATATGAAATTTTAATACTATTAATAGCATTTAATTCAATATATTTTTTTACCGACGTAAATTTATATATGTGTATATGTACCGGTACCGATAATGAAAAAGAAAGTGTTTTATATTTTGATATTTCATTTCCACTTCTTCAATATGAGAAGTTTATTTATTTTGTATTTTATTTATCCTGTATTTTATTTTATTTTATTTTTTTTAATTTAATTTAATTTAATTTTAATTTTAATTTTTTTTTTTTTTTTTTTTTTTTATTTCATAGCCCATGTTTTTGTATTAATCTTATATAAAATTTTTCACATTCTCCTCTTTCTGTTTTCTAGCATTTTAAGGAGTCATAGATGGTTTATCATAATTTTGTTATCAATTAATATAGTTCAATTAATAATTAGGTGATGGGGCTCACCGTTTATTTATGTGTACTAAAATAACTTATATCTGTAACTCCAAATTATCATAATTTTTGCCATCGCTTTGGTTCTCCTGGGGGTGAAATTTTGCTGTAGAGAGGATATGAAAAAAATTTTCTTTTAAATCAGCCAAAAACTCCTTAATTTTTTTAACGTTTAATTTCTCATACATCTTCATAACTTTGACCCTTTACATTGTTGTAACTTTTACAATTTTTTTCATTATACCATTCTGGAATGATTGAAGTTTGTTGTTTGTATTTTTCCCAATGGATGAAAATAATGGAGCCCCATACAGCAAGGTTGGTCGGATTACACATTTATAAAGAATTAATTTTAAATGTAAAACTAAATTTGTAGCAGATAATAAGTGGTTCATTTTGTAAGATTGTAAGAGGGCCGAAAACTTAAGGTGTCTGACAAACTTACGATTTTTACCCAAGTAAACAATGTTTTTCGAAAGTTTGTTTACAGAATTATTAATTTTGAAATTTGTTGGTAGTTTCTTTTTGCCTTTTTGATAAAAAATTATGCGAAGTTATAAAAGAAGTTAACATTAGTGCCAACATGGATTTAGTGATTGTGTGGGAATGAATGAGAATAACCTTCCCCTCCATAAGTACCGTACCCCATTGTCTGGCTGCATTTATTTCATTAGAGCTCAGCTTTGGTAGTTGCAAATTATAATCCTATTTCATTTTTAATGTTCGATACATATCTTCAATAAATTGAAATTTAGTAGTAAAGTAGTTGGAAATGCTTGATTTATCAAAATAATTGTTTTAAATTCTGTAAGAAGCGGGGTTGATCTAAAACATGAAAACTGCTTTCTGTAATTAAAAATAAATATATTGTATTTTTTTTGTCATTAGGGGGACGAATCGACGTTTAATAATTACATAATTAGGTATCACTAAACTAACAGCTGTATCCATAGGTTCCTAGGAATCGACTTAAAATAATTCAATTCTTTTCTCAATCGAAGTGGAATCAACACATTCATAATGTTACGGTCTGGTGAGGTTGAGGGTACCCTGGGCGGCCCGGGGGCAGGTAGCTGGAAAGGCCGCCAGGGTGGCCTAGACTTGGTGGTGCCGTGGGCATGGGCGAGCAGGTAGCCGAAAAGGGCGGCAAATGGCCTGGAAGGGTCAAGGCGGGCCAGAAGGCCCTAGATCTGTAATCTGGCCAGATCTAGAATGTTCGGCGTAGCTTTAAATAGGCCGACTTCCAGCCTAGTCAGTCAGTATGGAGGTGACAGTGGTCAGTGAGTGATCGGTCGGGCAAGTGTCAGTCAGGAGTCTGTGATATCCTGAGGCAGTATCCATGTGTCAGTGATCAAGTAACGATCAATCAGTCAAGTGTCAGTGACAGTTCAGTCAGTGAGTTAGTGACAGTGATTAACAGTGTCAGTGAGTGTAGTAACAGTCTCTGTGTGTCAGTGTAATAGATTCTTAGGTATAATTGTGACATCTAGTATTAAGATATTAAAGATAAGTATTGTGTAATATACATATTAGTGTAATAGACCTAAGTATAATTGTTATTAGATTAAGTAGCTTAAGGGACCTATTTGTATTTATTAAGTTGTAAATAAATTAGTGTTTAGTATTTAAGTTGTGATTTGATTAGTCATACCCCCAGTGGCCCGTACCAATAATATAAATATTTTAATATAAATATATAAGTAAATGAAATATAAGTAGATGAATCTGTAAATATATATTTATTTTTGCAGTTAATTTCTCAGATAATGAGTAGATGAGGTTTTGCAATGATTGCGAAAGTGAAGTTAATAACTAATTAGTAAATAAGAGTCAATAATGGGAATGTAAATATACGCAAAGCAAACATATGTATATGTGGCATATACGTTACCTATATTTTCAAGGCCATGTAAGATTTCTAAACCTAAATTGTGTATAAATTATACACAAACAATTAAATATAATATTCATTTTTAAATATAATAAACTTTTATTAGTTTTATATATTTAAAATTTTAAATTTAAAACACACACACACACACACACACACACACACACACACACACACACACACACACACACACACACACACACACACACACACACACACACACACACACACACACACACACACACACACACACACACACAAACAAACACGAACACAAACACACTCACAAAACATAATAAAAGTTCTAAGTTTATTACAGAAATATTAATAAAACCATACAACATATAGTTATCAAACGAATCTATCCAAATAAATGGGGTACAAAAAGTCGCGCTCTGATACATAGCGCCACACGCTTCTGGTTCTACAATATGCTGCTTAGATTCAAGTGCATACGTTTTAAGAATTTATATCATATACATTTTACATTATAGTTGATCTATTATTGTCAGATTCTAAAGTGTTCTCGCTAAAATACATCGTAATATTAGTATAAAGCCGGCTCCACACATTCGTGTTATGTCATAACACGCAACACGAAACAATGTTCGCCGAACCTGTTTCGTGTTATGTCATAATAAATAACACATAACACGAAACAACGAGGAAAAAGTTCTCTGTTATGGCATAACAAATGACACGAAACAATGACGAAACAGTTCTCTGTTACCATGACAATATATCAATACCTACTAAAATAAGCCAAGTTCGTCAAAATGCATGTATCTACCATTTTTTAATATGTTGTTAGGACCCATGAGGATAGTTAAAATCCAAGTTTTCAAACCTCAAAATCAGGTGGGTTGTTCGTAGTACTCAATAAACCGCGGAATTGTATTTTCTATTTTCGTTTTTCATTTATATCTCTAAAATCTGAAAATCTGCTTGACATAGCATTTACAATATTAAAGAGTACTAAATGAGTGATAATTTAATTCTAACCGCAGCTATGTAGATTAATTGGTTGCGGAAATACAGTTCTCCAAAAAATAGTGTTATTCTCAATATTTGAAAATTTTCCGTTGAGTCAAGTTCTCGGCCGCATTCTAACAAAAGTTCTGGTTTCACAATAATTTCTTCAAGAAAGAATTTAAAGGAAATTTAATTAGCTTTTATTTGATATCCAAACTGTACCTATAGACAAACTTTTTTTTAGAAACGGGAAAAGATTACGAAATCGGATTAGAGGAAAAAAAATTGCACTGCTGGTTTTAAAAGGGAGTAAGAGAATTGGTAGGAATCTACCTGTTTCTTTTTCAATTTAAAAACGTGTACCAGTATCTATTGCTGTATTTAAAAACATGTATTTTAGGCTGGTATCCTTCGATGTATAAATCGTCTGGGCTATGATCTATTGTTTTTCCCTGTTTAGGAGAAACTGAGTTTTATCCTTTGGTCTCCTCCTTTCTTAAATCTTATATTTTATTTTGCCATTGTTTTCAGGACTCTTTAGTCTCTCAAATACCACTCTTGTTTACTGCGAGGCTACTTAATCTCCTGAGAGTCAGCTCTTATTATTTCTTTATCTTATTATCTCATATGTTAATAAAGTTTGCATAAGCATTATTTAGGCCATGATCTATTTACTTTCAGACTGAACTAAGAGCAAAAATGAAGATAAGCTACGAAAACCTCTTCTTGACTAATTAAATAGACGAAAAAAACTCTGTCAACAACGTAGTTTCCCATTACAAATGCTACCGTAAAAAAAATATACTTAATATAGTCCAGTTCAATTCAAAATGTATAAAATTAGCTATCGAATTAAATTATATATTTTTTAAATCGCTACGTGCTTACTTAACGTTATTTATTATCACATTTAATAGTTCATTTTAAAACAGTTATTATTGATAATTCACGATTATTCGCTGTTGCTAAGCGAATTTGTGAATAACCGATTCTCTCTGTTTCGCCTTGTGTTATGGGGAAACAAATTTCCTTTGATGTGTGCTAAAAAAAAAACCGCTTCCTATAGCGAAACACCCATAACACGAGCAGAAACAACTTGATAACACATAACACGAGCCGAGTGCCCATCCACACATTCGGCATCTTCAACCAGCATGTCTGTTTCGTGTTGCGTGTTATAACATAACACGAATGTGTGGAGCTGGCTATACGGCTAAAACAGGATCTGAAACAATATCGTAATATATAACACGAGCCGAGTGCCCCTCCACACATTCGCCAATCTTTGACGAGCATGTATGTTTCGTGTTGCGTGTTATGACATAACACGAATGTGTGGAGCCGCCTCAACATTAACCATGCGAATAAAAACCTAATTCATATATTCTTGATTCACCAAAAAAGAACAGTAAGTCCTTGAAATCGTATTATAATTATAACCAGAAATTTAAAAATTGTATCTAACTTTTAAGGAAATTACATCCACAAATTAAAAACATGCTTAATTTCAATTTAACATCAAGATAATATATTGCTGTTTCACAATCAGTTGTTTTCTTGAAAAAATAAGAAAAATGAATAAATTTTAAAATTTGAGTAATTAGTACTAAACCACGAATCGGTTCAGGGCCATCTATAGCCAATACTTAAAACGATTGGTGGAGATATTTTTGAACTATAGAACAGAATTTTAAATTGTTTAACAGTAGCATGTTATACTACTTTAAAATTTATTAGATATATTTTACATCAGTATACATTAGGTAATTAATACATTATTTAATAATTTAATGAAGAAGCCTAGGTGGTTTGACATAGTTTATTTTCGATTTGTTTTTACTGAAATGTTTATTATATTATATCGATGATAACTCAATACAAATGAAGAAAAAAAACTGAGTTACATTTTAAGAAATTTATGAGTAATAAATTTGGATTTGAAAAACTTTCGATTGCTTTTATTTATTATTAGGTGATGGGGGTTCATCTTTTCCTTGAATCAGCCTAACCTTAGAACTAAAACTAAAAAATTAAACTTTATCACACAGGATTACATATTTCTGCAAACATTGGGGCACTGGACTTTCTATAATTTTATTGAGAGTTATTCCCAGACAGTGGTAATTTTGACAGAAAATTTAAATTTTTTAGGTTTATAATTTCTTTCATGATCGGGAATTGAAGCTCTTCATTTATTAATTTTGTCTTTTTCTTTCGAATGCCGTTCCCTTTACTATTTTTGTAATGATTCCATTTTTAATTATTCCAACCGTTTTGTCATAGTCTTTGACAGATGAAGGAATCGGTGCACCATAGAATTTATAAATTATGAGTTTGAGCTGTAATGAAAGACTCCTTTCCTTGACAGTAATAGGTTATAGAGTTTGTCCGTACAGTTTTAAGTTTCTTTTCAAAATGGGCCGAAAAAGTCATTTGTCTGTCAAAGTAAATGCCATGATATAATAAATTATTAGAAATCTTGTTTGTTAATAAAAAATTTAAAACTCACAGGATTAAATTAAAAAAAGAGAGAGATTTACTGATCAGTAGCGCCTGTTGTTATTCTGAGAAAAGATAACTAAAAAGTTGTAGATTGATACTGAAATTTATTGTACATTTTATTGTGGGGAATATACAGCATATATCGTAATGACTAACGAAAATTTATTTTTTAAATCTCTCTTTATTTCCTGTAAAGTTGTTTCCCGTTGGGAGAATGTTTAATCATCAAGGCTCCAGTGACTTCTTTTCATATAAAAATGTTTCCACTCTTATACAGTCAAATATCATATTTTATAGATTTTTATATATGTTAAATTCTCTTAAATTTTATAATAAATAAAGATATATTAATAAGTTAAATTTCAATTAATTACTCTTTATTTTAGTTTCTTTTTTCACTAATAAACTACAATGTTGAATCAATTTCCTAATACGATAAATCGATTATAAAATAAAACTTATGACGGTGTAAACTTCAGGTGTGACAATTAAAAGCATAATTAGAAATTTAAAAAATTAGCAATACAGTGTTAAAATTAAAACAAACCTCAAATTCAATCGTCTTATACAATAATAAATTAACAAAAATACATTTATCTGACTGACGACTATTTTTATTTCTTTAATAAATAAGTATTAATAACTAGTTAATTAAATTGATAAAAAAAATGATTAAACATAAATAGTTAATTGAATTAGGCCCTTTATATGAAATTTTGATAAAACCCCGTAATATACCCAAGCAAGGCCACGGAAAATGCCAAAATCGTCAGATGTTTCAAAAACTTACATATTTAGCGTGCTGGTTATGGTGTATTACAGGGTTTAATCAAAATTTCATATAAAGGGCCTAATAGTAAATTTAACAAGGTTTTAGTTGAAAAAATGAAAGTTCAGATCGGAGAAATAGTTATGGAGTTATAGTGAATACTTGGATTTGAAAACAGTAAGCGGTTTTGAGGATGCTAACATGGAAATTTAATGGACTTGATCAAAATTTACAGGCTCTTATAGTAAATTTAACCAGCTTTCAGGTGCAAAAAATACATTTTGGATCGAACTATTAGCTGCGGATTTATAGCCAAAAGAGTGCTGAAAAAAGTGTTTTCGCGGAGAAGCGCGACCCCAGTAAGAGTGCTGCTATGAGGGGTGTAGAGTGCATGAATTATACGACTATTTTTGACTTCACAGCTTCGTTAGGAGTTTTAATATACTTTTTTTTTTTTTTTTTTTTTATTCAAATGTTAAATTATTCATAAATGTTTTAAATATATAAAGATATTATTTTTATTCATTAAATGTTAAGATAAAAAAAATATGTTTAAATTTTGATGTATAATTTAAATAAAATTTAGGTATTGAAATACACACCTCACGAAATTTACGGAGGAAACATCTAACAAGGCCTTAGAAATAT
Organism: Euschistus heros; assembly: GCA_003667255.2. NCBI lineage: Eukaryota > Metazoa > Arthropoda > Insecta > Hemiptera > Pentatomidae > Euschistus > Euschistus heros. Next base: position 126,190 of record RCWM02000022.1, on the reverse strand, counting down.
ATGTAGATATGTTATAAAAGATAAAAATATGTTTGTATCGTATATGTTTTAATTTTCATTTCTGGCACTAATTATATATAGCGGCCTCTCATTCCACGTTACTAATATCTCTTCATAAATTAAGAAGCGGTTCCATAAATTCTTAATGTATTTATTTCGAAAGTCAACCTTTTCTGCAAGAGGATATTTCTAACTCTCATTTGAAGGTTGCGATGGTTACAGACTGGGTTACCTTAGGTTTGAATACATAAATAAATAACCACGATTTGCATACTGGAGGAAACTGCTCCTCAAAATAGCATGCGGTCATTGATAAGTACCCAATGAGGTTTCTGATACCAGAGCAGGGACAACATGTATTGGCCTTCGATGTAAAATATATTGGTGAATAATGAAAAATTAAAAGAAAAACAAATAAAGTTCAGTAGGTTATACACTCATGAGTGACGTTATAGCAAATGCATATTTATAGTGATAATAACAGAAAACACCAGATATAATTTTTCATGACGTTATTTTTGGAATAATTCAAATTAAATTTTTGAATTTAAATTTAAGTAACCTGGCATTGCTTTTTTAATTTTTTATCCGAAATTCCAACATCTTAGGAAGTAAACCTTTTATTAAATAATATTTTTAAGGAAGATAATTATTACTGTTTGTCCGCTAATGTATAATCCTTAATAACTGAAATTTTCCTTGATCCATTGAAATATGAAAAGAGACTAACAAAAAAAGTATTTTAATATCGGTAACAAAAATTTGTGATTCAGATATTTTTAGGATTGAATTTTTTCAGTATATAATATGTTACAAAGAGAAATGAAAAACTGTCGAAAAAGTTTAATCCACAGGAACAAAAGAAAATTAGGAGCCCTGAAGACCCTAGTCTCACTATTTGGTGGCTATATGTGATGCTGATGTACAAATGAAAAAAAAAAAAAAAAAAAGTTATTTTTACATCAGAAGTAATATAACAGCAAGCAGCAAATATAAATTTATAGACATAGATATAAATTTATTATACGTGCTTTTTTGTTGTTGGAAGTGAAGTGAGCTTTTTGTTTCCTTGTGTCAGCTATTTTTATAAAAAGATTGTGTTATCTTTTGTAGATGCCCAATAGAGAAACTTAAAACAAAAGAGATATTTTTTTTTTCACCTTTAATAATGTATTCTCCTATCAATTTCTGGGTGGATATAAATAAAAGATCTAAAAAATATCTAATGAGGACTAAAAGACAAACATAACTTAATGTAACGTACTACCTGCAATAATTGTTCATCTGCAATTTGAATATTTATATAAATTAACTTTAAAAAGAGAATCAGCGTTTTGATGACCACGAACTAACCCCTGGGCCAACGAAAGGTGGTTTTCCTGATGATTCCGACAAATCCAAATCCAGTATAATCTAAAACAGAAACCAAAAGTGTCTCCTAAAGTCGTCCTCAAGCACATTTAAAATTAAAAAAAAAAAAACTAAACATGTTTCTCGAGGCCTGATATAGAATACAGGTCGGAAGAAGCAGGAAACTAGTTTTACTAGCCCTAGAATGGTTTCACAAGGATAGAAGAGGCTTCCGTGAGGTAGATGCTTCCGCTATGGTGACATGTATTCAAACTTATTGTAGGTAAACATAGTCATTCATAAACAAATTGCTTCTAGTAATTAAAAGTTAAGAAAACAAATTGCTTATAGTAATTATATAAATTATATATATAAATATATATATATATATATATATAAGAGACCCATTAAATATATAAGGTGATTTTCATAAGTGTTTATACGATTGAACTAAGAAAATGCAAGGGAAGAACAAAGAAGAAGAAAAAGTAATATGACATTAAAAAAAAAAAATCAATAATTATTACAATATACAGTAACTTAAGAACAAACATCTGATGTATATTTACAAAAATGATCACATATAGGAAATAAATACACATTAAACATGTTATTGAATCCTACAAGGAATAATTAAATCACACCAAATTTTTCAAAACAAGAAGTAAATTATTGTACCAATATAACAATAAACAATAAAAAAAATAATCAGTCATATCAAAAGAGAGTGAATGAACGTTAAAACTTTAATCCTCTTAAGGTAGAGCAATTTAGAAATAGTTCTAAGAAACATTTTAGAAGTTCTCAGAAGCTTTACACGACTAAACATTTCTGAGCCCAATCATGGGATTTAGAATGTAATTCTTATAGCACTATTATTGAGTTGGAACGAGGTTAGGGATGGGTATCGATACACGATATATCGAAATACCGACATTTCTCTTTCTATAATCCGATATTTTTATATCGAAATTTTTAGTTCTATACATCGATATGTACCATACGATATATAATTTTCGCTATATTATAAAAATAAATACAAAAAACAACTATATATAATTTAAAAAATAAGTAACAAAATCTCAACAAAACTTTAAGCTAAGGGAAAGCTTTTAATGCAATTTTATCTCGGTTGGCTTGGAAATATGTTGCTACTGTTTCCATTTCTGTGTCAACTGAGCGATTAATTTCTAAGGGCGAATCATCGATAAATGTGAAATTCAAAGTAAAGCATCAGAACCGATCTGTAAGAATGATGCGGGTTGGACGAATTTGGTGGAGCAGTGATTCGATGTCGTTATTTAAATTAACTGAAACGTTAAAATAAACAGGAATACCATAGTTTCGTGATTGGATTTAAAATGGTATTTCATAATATATATATATATATATATATATATTTATATATATATATATATATATATATATATATATATATATATATATATATATGGTCACTCACTAATATATTGTGTATTAATATTCAGAGCTCAATTTAGAATATGGAATATGTTTAGGATGGGTCTCAGCGTGGATGGAACAGAAGGTCGTGAGTTCGAATCCTACCTGGATGGGTTAAAATATACTTCGTGGTGGACCCACGAAATAAAGCTTGACCTTTCTACCATGGTTAGAGTAGGTTGGTAACCTGTAGGATAACCCGTCCTTCCTGTCCTAGTTAGAGTATATAAGAACGTTAAGCCCCAAATAAAAAAAAAAGACATTATCATTATCTTGTCCTCCACAGTGACAGACTGTAAAGTAGTCTCATTATAACTAATTATTGTTAACTTAGTCTTATTGTTAGTAAAACAGTTATTTAATTATGCATTAATTACGCAATATTTAGTTTTTATGTAAAATATAGCTGGTGAATTTGAAAGTAGTATAACTAGCTACTGATAAACAATTTAAAATTCTGTCTGTACTCAACAACCACAGCCGTTATGTGGTTTCGCAATAAATTTTCAATTAATATTTATTGCTAATCGTTTATTTTAGTTAGAGGAAAACAACTAATTTTGTAACAAAACGGTTTTGTAACAATTATTGTCAGATGTTAAATTTGTCGATTAAAATTTTTTTTCAATCAAGAATGTAATTTCATAAAAAATAGTCTTAATTTAAAAAAAATATAAAAATGTTAGTTTGTTAAAACTAGTCTTCTTTTTTTTTTTTTTATTACTTGTTATAACAAAGTAACACGATTGCAAATGACTATTTTTTTTTCCGTTAATAAAGAATACATGTATGAAATAGTTTTTACCTGCATGATTAATATGATATTATAGCGAAAATACTTTAAATTCTAAAAATTTCAACATTCCGACTAGTAGAATTTCAACATAGATGGTGTAAATAAATTAAAAATGAATTAAAAGGAAACTAGTAGAATAACAGTAGGTAAATCAGGGATTATGAAACGTCACTCAATATCTTGATGGCCACGAAACAATCGGTTCTGCCTTTAGGTCGGTGACCTAAGAATTAGGATCACAACAGATGTCAATTAAGACGTGTTCTTTGAATTCATAATAGCAACCCCTTAAGGTTGAAAAATGAATTTTTTTTTTTCTATAACCAATTTAAAATTGATTTATACCCTATGTGGAGATTCGCGGATATAAAGAAATTGCGAATTTCGATGCATCATTATTGATGTCATGAAAAGGAAGAATAACTAATGCTTGGATGGATGGATGGATCAAATCTCCGATCTTACCTGAGTATTAAACTAAGAATTTTTTTATTTCGGAACAAGTTGAAGAAATCTTGGAACTGGATTATCAGATAGGAGCTCCTCTATATGAAGATACATTGATAATAAATTCCCACAATATATTAGAAATCCATAAAATTTCAAGAGAATGGTCTAACTGATGAATAACAAGTAACAGTATCAGTTAAGAAGGAAACGAGCTCAAGTACAGTAAAGAATTTAAACCTCTATAATTTCATAAATAATAATTGCTTGATTACAATATCTAAATATAAGTAAGACACGCTGCCACCTTTAAAATGTTGACACGCTATACAAAATATCTTTTCATTGTTGGTGCAACAACATTTCTCTGGTAATATAAAGCGAATGTTCATGACCTCTGCCTCTGATGAAATGCGTGTGAAATGTCCTTCACAATAGCACCAATGATTTCCTAAAGAAATTACTATTTCTTACAAAAGCGGGGCTTGTGAATAAATAATCTGTATTTTATTTTATTTTTTGTTAATCCTATAAGCAACATTTAAATAAAATGATTTGACCATTCACAAAGTGCCACCCTCTTTTCTTTCTCAACTACTTCTTTGACCTTTTCTTTATGGGATAATTTAAGATTAGGTAACTCAATACAACGACGATACCTAGGTAGCTGTTTAAGCATACATTTCAGAGAAAGTTTCACCTGTAACCTCGAATCCGCTGAATGTATTTCTGACAGAAGTTCCTAGGAGAACTAACTTACCTACAACTTCTAATAGTTGCAGCTATTAAGTCCTATTTACAAGTCCTTTTTACAAGGTATTATGTACTAGACATTCAGCCTCTTTTATCAATCAATCATGGCGAACATTTGGGTTCCTCCAATCGCTCCACAGTGCTTTAATTTCTTACGCAGTCTCCTATTTATTTCCCTTATGCTCTGCTTAAATATTCCATTTCGCCAACCGGAATTCATTAATCGCCATCGGAATGACATGATAGTTCAACAGTACTATTATTATATAATGAGACAAACTGAATGATGTGCGTCTCTTCAACTGCTTTATTACTGATCAGATATAAGAATAAACTTAATTTTTACCTGTAGCTCTTCGACATGTTACATTTAAGACTGAATAAGATTGGTGTAATCATTTCAAACATGAACGTCAACTCCAGATGCAGCTACAAAAACGGTAAAGAAACGAAGTCTATATATGATGAAAGTAAATCGATGGCAAAGCAGTAATACCCACTTACAAAGCATTAACACATATCTTAATTCATACTTCCTATTGTTTAACTTTATTAATCTCATAGTAAAGACGAAAATAAAATTGTATTAAGAGTATAGTTTTCATTAGTACAATAAGAGATGCTTTCTTCTTTAAATGATTTTTAGAAATTATAATTTAGCTTTCGTTAAAACACATGTTTCCTTCGATATTACTTAAACTGGGATTTTAATATTAGTTGGCAACCAGTAAAATAAAATCGAGATGTGTCGACTCCAAATATCGATTCTCGGTTCCATTGATTCTTGTGGTAAGAATCGGTATCGAGAATCGAGAATCCAAAGTCCATTCCTAGAAACCGATTGATACCGCAGACGTTGGGAATAGTTTCGTGATAACTAATTATGTTATTATTATACATCAATTCTTCTCCTAATCACCAAGTTTCCTTTGTCCAGAATGAAAAAAAAAAAATCCATACAACTTCAAGCTAAATTGTGTTTGTTGAAGACATTTATTCGTTAATGGAAAATGAAGAATTTAGATTACTATCTCTAAGCAAAGAAATAATACCACTGAGACAATAATACCATTTATTACAAAGTTTTTTCATTCTTAAGGGACAATATGAGGCTATGAGAGCAAAAGTGGCCTAACCCACAAAATAAAAAAAAATCTAATTTAGTAATTTTTTGCATTAATGTGTTTGAAAAATTGGGACATTGCACCACCATATGTCCTAGAATTGTTGAAAAAAAAACTAAATAATAAGTTTTGGACCACTTTTGCTCTCAAAAAGAATAAAAATAAAAAATCACTAAAAAAGAATACTCGAAACATATCCAGTGCATCTACAATATTTTTTGTAAAAGGGTTTAGTAACCTATTACATTCCTCAATCAATAAATGAAAGTTTGGAATTTTATCTTATTAAATACGAATTTGTAAATTGAATTAAAGTATTCTACATTGTCTTAATTATATTCAATAACATACGTTATATGCTATAGATAACAAATGCTACTAGCGGTTAACTAATTTATTTCTTGAATTATTAATGTTTTTTTATTGATTTTTTAGCTTATTTTTGGAAATAGTTATTTATTTTTAAAGAGAGAACCGAGAATCGAAAAGTTATGGTACCGACACACCACTGATATAAACACTTCAACAAGCCATAAAAATGAATGAAACACGAATTTGAAAATCGAAAAAAAAAAACAAGAAGACGGTAAAATAAAGGATTTGAAGTATTTATCATCGCTTGATATGTTATTTTTGAATACGACAAATTCGATCTCTAACTTGTATAATTTTATGACCCTATTTGAACCTTGAGATGAATTATTAAATAAGTATTTCATCTGAAAGACTTTCGCTTTATTTAATTCAAAACAGTCAAATACCCAGCATCCCCTAGGAAAAGAATATACCACTGAAGCGTGAAAAATCCGAGGGCCAGACTAATGGCAGTCCTAAATAATGCTTGAGTCAATGTGCTCGCTCAAGCTTGGCTGTTTCCTTTCCAAAATAAAAGTGAAAGGAGTGTTACTTCATATTGTTTTGTATCTTTCACTCAGCCTATGAGCTAATATTTAAATATTAAAAGAATATGAGGACTGATTTATATTGATGATCAAAATACTCAAGGAGATCTGATCTTCTACACCGAATGAAACTATAGGTGGTGTGATTCAAATCTCACTTCTTTTTCCTGATCTACGTAAACCAATAGCTAATCATCAAAAAAAAAAAAAATTGAAGTATATAATGTTGATTAAAATCCCATGGGAACGTTTAACTTTTTAGAAGTAATGTGTATAGTTTTAATATTTTTTAAAATAGAAATACGATTTTTAAAAAATAGACATCAATTCAATAACGTGTACGTACGTAATGTAATAACGATCAATATAAAATATCAAGTATAGAGTCAAATGTATAGGTAATAAATTTAAAAAAACGGTTATTTAGATTATATAATATTCAAACTTTATAATCGCATCTCTCATAAAAAGAAATAAGTTGTAATAATTCTAAATATTAATTAAACATAACAATTATTAAATTAGACCCTAATAAGACTTATATTCACAACAGGATACTTTATTGAAAATGAGAAACTACAAAGGCCTGTTATAAAATGTATATAATATTTTTAATAATGTTAAAAGAAACATTGAAGAAAATACCCAGACAAGAAAATAAGGATCTCATCGAATAGAGCCTTTCATAACAGGAGTGGGTGTTTGGTGGTGATCTCCCTCATGCATTATGTCAATTATTACTTATTGTTAGTTACTGCATCCGCATAGTGTCACAGGCTGAGTCACTGGTGTAGATAAAAATTTAAATATAATAATAAATACAGTTGAATGCGAATTTTAAAAGACATTTTATGAATAGAAACAATTTGTTTTTAATAGGTGGATGATGGAGAGCTATGTTTATATTCACATAAAAAAATCTCTGGTAGTATAAGAATTGAAGGATCAAAGGGAAAAAAAAAAACGATCATATTCCGTTAAAATATAATACTTAAAAATATATAACTTAAGAATACAGTTACAGAACAGAAATCGTATGACTGAATGAACTTATATAGGCTAACATTCGGGCAACGAAGAGTTATTATACGAAATTACCACGGGGTAAATAAACAGGATATTTTTACAAATCTCCTTATTTAAAATTCTGAGGTTGTTAAAGAAGGTGACTAAAATCGTTCGTCCCTGTGGTATATTAATTATTCTTAAATTAAAATAATCATTTGGCTTAATGATTGACCCCGACGATACTAGAAATATTACATTTTTTATTATTTTTTTTTATTTTATGATTGAGGATGCAGTACATATAGGCGATGATCATTATAATTCATTGTAATAAATAATTTATATATTCATCAGTTGATTGTTTCACGTAATAGTTTAATGTTTATTTATATATATATATATATATATATATATATATATATATATATATATATATATATATATATATATTTTTTTTTTTTTTTTTTATTTATATAAGAATAAATTTAAACTGTTTAAACAGGGTATATTCTAGTGAAAGTTGTGTTTCACCACGGGATCCACTGGGCTGTTCAACACCAATTTTTTTTGTTGTGTGGTTCTTACGTTATGTAAAATGTGAAAACGATACATATATTTTCTTTTCGTCTAATGGACCCAAGGAGCTGAGAAAAAAAATAAAACGAGTAGACAATATTATTTCATATATTTTTTTTTATATCTCGAATTTGAAAAACTATATACAAATGTTTTTTCACCAAAACATTTCTTTTTTTTAGTAAATTAAATGGAAAATGTAAATTTGAAAAAAAAAATAATATCTTCGAGTATAGTAGGCTTAAATATTTTTCATACAATAAATGATATCAAATTTTGATTCAACACACCAAATAAACCTCATATTAAAACTATCTAAAAAATCTTTTCTCAGCTCTTATTTGGTGAAAGAAACATTCGTATATCATTTTTTAAACTCGAGATATTAAAGGAATCATATGTAGTAGTAAAATAATATTTTCAACACGTCTAATTTATTTCTCGGCTCCTTGGGCTCATAAGAAGAAAAGGAAATATACGTATCGATTTCATACTTTACATGTTTCGATGTGGAATCACTAAAACAATTTGAATCGAAATCGGGGTTGGACAGTCCGGAGGTTCCCATGGCGAAACACAGCTTTCACTACAATATACCCTCCTTAAACAGTTTAAATTTCTTTTATATAAAATTTTAAAAAATACAAACATTAAACAATTTTGAGAAACCATTAACTGATAAATATATAAATTATTTATTTCAAGTAATTATAATGATTATTCCCTATCCGTACTTGAAAAAACTATATTGTTTTACAAAGTTTACATCCCCGACCATGAAAAAAAAAAAAAAATTATAACGTTTCTGGTACACCTTTATATCCTCAGGGTTCAATCAATATAATTTCAAGAGTTCGATCTAAGCTCCTAGGGACAATTGAACTAAAATAAAAAATGTATCGATTTCATATTTTACGTTAGATTATAAAATTCGGATCAAAATCTGTGTTAGAGAGTCCGGAAGGTCACCAGGACAGAGTTGGTTGGTACATCATGATGGTATACTGATGCAGCTAATGATCTGTAATAAAACGTGAGGTACTAATCCAGTTAATCATCCAGAACAAAAGAATAATATTTTGGAGAAGATGATCAGGGATGCAATCAAAGAGAAACACCATGTCTAAGTAGAAATACTTCAATGCGTGCCAACGTTTCGACCTGCCTCGCAGGTCTTCTTCAGGGCCACCTAACCACACTGGAGAGGATGCGAACGATGACTGACGTTGGCACGCATTCTCTTTGACTGCATCCTTGATCAAATTCTTTTCCATTCATCTTAACATTCAACTATACTTTTATCAGAATAAAATTTTGAAGTTTTGAAACTTGGGATAGTTCCTCATTGGAGTTTATATGTCAAATATCTAAATATATATATATTGGATATTTATACATCATATTAAAAGTCCCTATTAAAAGAGGGTTAATCCGTAAATGGGGGAGTTATTTAAAGGTCACTGTCTACAATTTTTATTAAATATCTTAGAAAATACTGAATTTATACAAAAAAAATACTAAAATACGAAATTAATTGGCAAGGCTCCTCTACAATGAACATTTCCTGTGTTTTGAGGTTGACATGCTAGTATTGATGATAGCACTAACACCAAAAACTAACGTCTTCATCAATCCAAATATAGAGCAATTAAAATGTTTTCCTTAAATAGTTGATGTAAGAATAACTGTAAAAATAATATTAATATTTTTTTTATTTAACATTTTTTTTTTTTTTTTTTTTTTTTTTTTTTTTCCATCAACTTTGTCTACAAAATTATAGACAAAAAAAAGAAAAGAATAGAGCCTTTAATGAAATATATTTTTCCAAGTTTAGTTTTGTATGGTGCTAGTTTTTGGTTGTTTTTTGGAATAATTAAAAATATTTTGATGAAGGGATTGATAATGAGAAAAGGAATAAGATAATAACAATGAGAACAATAAAATACATATCTTCTGAACAAAGGATAACGAACCGGCATCATCAGGAAGAATCTGCCTCTCACAACGCACATAACCGTCGTTACAGACACCTCTGACTAAAGGATAATAAAAAAATAAAAGTGATTGTTTAAAATTATTTTCTACTAGTAAAAACACCATAAATTATTTAATAGTCGTTTGAAAAAAAGAATTTTTCCACTAACCAATACTTAGCTCCTAGATTAATAAACTATTATTATTTTTTAGTCAATGAAAAACAAAATCTCAACAAATAGGCCGTAATAATGTTTTTTTGCAAATATTTAAAGGAATATCATTAAGGCCCTCCAACAAATGTAGTAGTAAAATGGTACTGTCATACTAGCTTAATTTTCTAAACGATATGAGTCTTTTAAGAGGATGAAAGACAATGAAAGATAAAGATAAAAAAGACAATGAAAATAAAAAATATTTGTTTTACAAGTATCTTTTAAAATATTATAAATAGAACTCTAATATAAAATAATGGCTCTTGTGAATGGATATATAAAAAAAATTATAATATAATTTATCCTAGTACATTATATAATAATAAATCGAGCAATATATCCAGTTTTAGTGTTTCGTGTTTCCAACAGGGAAATACATCTTGAAGATAATTTTACTTAAGAATAGGTTTTAATTTTATGTTTATTTGGTTTTCAGTGGATGTAAGGTATAAAAGAAGTAATCAAAACTGCTTATTATCAAAATTATAAAAACAAAAAACTAAGTATGATTATTAGAGAGAGAAACACTTTATTAAGTGGTGCTGCCCATTTTAAATGGGTTGCAAAAAAACACAGCATACTTAATCAATCAAATATGACATACCAAAAAAAAAAAAAAAACCGTAATAGTCATTATTTTTAAAAATATAAGAATCTACATATTAAAATGATCAATCCATGCGGAATATAAAATAAAATTAAAACAAAATTTAAAATATTAAAAAGATAATATAAACCTTATTGATAACAATATAAAATATAATATATAAAATAAATATAAAACTATTCACACAAATAACAATAACTGTATAACTGATAACAATAAGAATAACTATATAACTAATATCAATAACTAATAACAATAATAATAATAACTTTTAAAAAAAAAAAAAAAATTAATCACAAAAAGTTGATTAGCGCTGAATTCATGCATTGATGTACTCATAGAATACGTAAAGGAGGTCCTTTACGAGATCATATCGGCATTGAACCGCCAGGTTTAAGTCTCCTCCTTGTCATTATGATGAGCTTTGATGCAATAGAAACGATTAGGATAGATGGAACTTATATAAATAAATAATTATAAAAAACGAAATAGATTATTTTTTCTACCCTCCAAAATTGAAGTGTTCGCAGTAGTCAAATGAGGTATTTTGTTTAGTTTTGATTAATTATTATTTTTCAATGTGTTGCGAACATCGAGAAGCTCTATTTGTTATTTCGTGAATTGAATTGTTTCCGGAGTTTTTTTTCTGCTATACTTTAATCTTCGTGGCTCTTCTCAATCAAGTTTGTAACGTTTTAAGATTGTTCCAAAGCTGGGATTAATGTTCCAACCGCAGATAACAATGTAGATAACAGAGGTTTTTCCTATTCCTATTCTAGCATTGGTGTCATGACTGAACATAGAATAATCGCGGGGATTAAAATCATCATTGTTGTCAAGTAATAAGAGAGATGGCTGATTAAGTTTTGTCCATTTATTTGATTAAATAAAGCATACGTTAGAGAATGCAAAAAAGCACGGAGACAGACTCAGCACTGACCAACACTAAAGCTGTCAGAAAGAGCGAAAGGGACCAACCATATTGGGGTCAAAATCAAACCCAGACCGCCTTTCTTATCTTGTTCGATGTTGTCCCACAACATGTGTCTTTGTTAGATATTACGTCTAAGAATATTTTAGGAATATACAAGTTGACAGTTTTAGATGACAAGATAAATAGATAAATTTAAATTGAGGAAGCGATTAACAATTGTTTGACCCATGAGCAAACGAGATAAATACTTTTCATTGAATAGTGTATTCAGAGATTGAAGAAATGGTTCATTGTTTAAAATTTAAAAAAAAAAAAAAAAATTAAAAATATAATAAATCAAAGAATATTTCGTAAATTATCAAAATATGTAATAAACATTAAAACATATAAAAAGTTATATCGTCCCACAAACCCTAGGTGACTACCGAAATAGACGAAATACAGGTTTATGATTTCCAACCACAGAAAACTTGCGTTTACACGACAGAAATAGTTCCAATTATTAGAGAAAACCTCACCTTGCTTTTGAAAATGAGTATTCATCACATCTTTTCAGATTCCGACATCTTTCTCTGTTATTCCGTACCATACGGAAAATATATGACAGTGAAAAGGTAATATACTTACAAAAAAAACTCTAATCTATCTATAAAATACAATATCGCAATGAAAACGAATGGGAACAAATTAATAGCGTTTTTAATTTCACTAATTTAACGAAAGCCATCACTAGAGGAGTTGATGTCGTAGAAGAAATTAATTGCTTCATTCGTGATTGGCCTTAATGATGAATTAGTTTTAGGTAGAGAATTAATAATAACTGTCCTTTAATAATTGAAAACAAAATAAAAAAATTTAATCACAAGTGAATTACTTGCTTTATCTTAAAAAAACAAAAACAGGAGATGCGTTTTTTAGTTTAAGCTTGACATTATATTTAAACATGATTGTTAAAAGTTCGATCATAGGAAAAATATTTGAAAAGTATTTTTATATTGCAGTAGATAAATGGTCAGGGATGCAGTCAGGTATAATTAACACGTCCAAGTTTTTATTAAAAAAAAAAAACAACTTTATATTTGGAGTGCCGACGTTTCGACCTGCCTGGCAGGTTTTCTTCAGGGCTAAAATAACGAAAAATGGATGTGACAAACATGATACAAAGTAAATTAATTTACCAAAGAATTGATAGTTGTTTACAAAATGCTAATAACTAAGGTACGTAGGTCTAGGCTGAACATTGCCAGTGAAAGGGAAACCGGTTGACAACCACTAGGATTCTGGTAAAACACAACCACCAAAATAATTGATGATGTGGAAAATTCATTATTTTCAGTAAGGATAAAAACATATATGTGTAATGCGTTTAAAAAAAAAACAATAATTTTTAAATTAGAAATAAAATAAGATACCGCCAAGCAATCATATTGTATATTACAAGACTAATGGATTCTGTTTTTTGAAATGCTTATATCATATGTCTTAAATAATTTAATTATCATTTCTCCGCTGATCGTTACTATGTATTTAACTCGTGTAGATACATACATAAAGTAAAACAACAATAATAATAACTTAAACTATGTACATTATATAATTTTAAAATATATCTATTGATAATAGAGTTCAGCATTATATGATAATAAAAGAAATAATGCGATTTTTTTTTTTTTTTTAGCTTTTGTAAAACCTCAGTAAAAAAAAAGAAATGAGAACGTAACGGAAACAAATACAGCCTTATGAATAATCTAATTATTACACATTCAAACAAAAATATTAATGTGTACGAATAGCTAATATTACGTTTACAAATAACTTATAACTAACAACAAAATTAAGAATATAAATTTTTTTAGCTTATTAGCAGTTAAAATATGAAAGGCTGTGAACAAAAGTTGAATGTTACAAAATGATAAGGTTACCTCAATATTGCCTAATGTCTGGAAGGCAGTGAAGACGAACATAAACCCCAGACCGAGATGAACGACATTAAATAGCCTCTTGTCCATTGTGAGTTCGTAAATAAAATATTGGACTGTCTCTAATAAGCGATATCTGCACGGAGACAAGCCACTGCGTCAACTAAGAAAACAAGATATTGGATAGGACGCCCCCTCTTTAACAGCAGTCGGGCGCATGCGCCATACATTGCTGTTACTATCATGCTTTTCAGTATTCCATACTTTTGTCGTTAACTATATATAGTAAATGATACTAATTTCTCTTCTTTATAGAATCTGAAATTGTAATGGATGCTTCTTAATATTGCCTAAATGTTGTCAGTCCATAATAATAATTATAAATAAATATTATTTATTCCTTATAATTTTCCTCTTACCTTCTAGGGGGAATTCTCAATGAGATTTTTAATGAACTGCTGAGAATAAAAAATATTTATAAATATTAAAAGAAATCAATTGAAAAATAATCTTTATTCTGGGACACTCTTCCCCTAAGAATAATACAATGGCATAAATGAAATAATAGTACGCCTGGAAACACTTATTTCAAATCAAGACATGAATATATATATAATAAAAGTCATTTATAGTTGTATAAAACAAATGTATGAAAATACATTTACCGCTAGAATCTGGCGGTTTTCAAGTACTGCACAAATCGCACAAGTTTTTCAGGGCTGCAAACATGGATATCAACTTCCTTAAAGGCCCTAACAACATATTAAAAAATGGTAGATACATGCGCGTTTGCGAACATCGATGTATAAATGGACTGGGATATTCTGGTTGAGGTCTCTATGATCACCGGCCCACAAATATTTTGACTTACTCGACGGCTTTGAGTTCAGGAATCAAAACGATGCAAACGAAAATCGTGTTTACCTAAAGAAGTAATTTTTGGTCCTTTTTCGAAATTTCAAAAAACTGGTGAGTTCCCTGTCTATAAGTAAACAATCTTTTTTAGCACGATATTTTTTTTTCTTATCTTTCTTTTCTTCTCGTAAAGTATATAATCAACTTTTTTTTGTTGTTTTTAGTTTCTAATTTTTGCATACATTTGTTTTTTAATTCAATTTCTATTTTATACAACTAACTTGTGTACGGTAGACGGAAGATAGTACCATTGATACCTGGTGATTGCTATTCTATCTGTTTTTGCTGTTTTTTTCTAAATATTAGTGGATATTTATACTTATCTAATATCTATATACATATACATACACACACATATATATCTTAGGCGTGCACACTAACTAAATTGAATAGAATCAAACTAAACTGAATAAATCAAACTAATATGTAAATGAAAACAGGAGTAATATAATACAATAAGTTAAAATAATCCCACTTATTTACTTATTTTTTTAAGGATGTATTCAGCATAATGTCAGCCAACTGTCTGTGATTACACCCAAGTGATTAAAAGATTCTAGCCATCCTGGAGTAAATGAAACATAGCTATTCATTTTAGTGCGTCCTTATTTTATGGGGAGCTCCCAGCGTGCACCTCCTGATAAAAAGCCATGATATACAGGGTGAGTACCTCTTAGTGTAAAAAAAAATGAGTGAAACTAGATCAAAAATGCCGCATACCTCACCTTTCTATTCCAATCCGTTGCAGATATACGATAAATCAAAGACTTTTTTGAAGAAACCACGGTTTTTACAATAAAAGCTGTAATATCTCCATTTTGTTTAAATCTTTCTCAAAGTTTGACCACATTTTCGGATTTAGCATTACATTTCCTATAAGAACAGAGTACATGTAACCTTGAATATTAAAAACTTATGACCTAAAGAACAGAGCTTGATCTTCACCTTATTTAGGGAAGTTACAATATCTTATATTACTCCAACGCTCACCGTTTTTGAATAAAAACTATCCAAAAAAACGCAAGTTTCACAAAAACTTGCAAATTTTAACAGATTTCGAATGATATGTAAAAAGTAATGATTATGGGTCGATTTGATGGAGATTAATCAATTAATGTAAGCTTTAAAACCCAATGACAATGAACATAGACCTCAATTTTCCTGTTAGCTTCTGAATGCAGAGTGTGTTGTAGAATACCACTTTTTGAGATGAATTTTATGGATTGTTTTTACAGGGGAAGGCATTTTTACCTTTCCATGCTGGGTATCGTTGGTTTATTCATCTTTGTATTGCTGTCGAATAGAGTTGAAAAATCATAGTTTGCCTAACGGATTAAATGATGAGAATTACTAACAAGGGGACGTTTGGAGTTGTAACACACAGATTTGAATGCCGATTTGTGTATGGGTAGTAGGAACCTATAATAGTGCAAAACTAGAGTTGAGAAAAAAAAATAAAACGTGATTTTCATATTTTAATTTTTTTTTCTCGACTCCTAATGCTCATTAGCGGCTATAACTCTAGTTTTGCACTATTGTAGGTCCCTAATACCCACACACAAATCGGCATTCAAATCTGTGAGCTACAACTCCAAACGTCCCCTTGAAAGATTTGTTACACAATATTGTGGTCAACTTCATCACGATATTCCATCTGAAGTTTGGCAAAATATGATCCGCATTATTGGATATGATTGGCAAAATGTTCTTCCGCATTATTCGAAAGCAATACAAATATAAGCCAACGATATAAATGGATAGGTAGAAATGCTTTCCCCTGTAAAAACAGTCCATAAAATTCATCACAAAAAGTGGTATTCTTCAACAAACTCTGCATTCAGAAGCTAACAGCAAAATTGATGTCAATGTTCATTAAAGCTTACATTAAAAATCTAATAAAATAAATCCTAAAAAATAATAATAAATAAATAAATGCAATAACATAAAACCCTTTGATCTGGAGTCGCTTTATTGACAGTTTTCCTTTATTTTCTATTAAACAATAATTTTTTTCTTTGCTTTTTATTCCAATGAAGAGTTTATTATGTTTAAAATGCACATTTCCATTAAGGGACTGTCATAATGTTTTATTTACACATGTGACTGATTTGTATACCAAATGAGAACTCCATTATTTTTCGGTATTAAAAGTAATTTTCTCCATGAAATCGAAACATAATCATTACTTTTTACATATCATTCGAAAGCTGATTAAATTTGCAAGTTTGAATTTTTTAAACTGTTTAAATGTTTAAACTGTTATAATTTGCAAGTCGGTAACGAAATGATCGAGGAATCAGTTCCACAACAATATGATGTATTTATTTAGTTGCTCAAATATAATACTATAGAAAGACATTCATTTTTATGGTTTTTACCACTTTTGTCCCACTGTTACGGAAGTCCTGAGGTACACAGATATTTTATAGTTCGTAAAATCATAATTAAATGGTCGAATAACCTTATGAAGTGTTTTTGCATGAGAGCATCAGCTTGGGCAAGAAAAGAAAAATATCATTGCGTCTTTTTTTTGCCAGGAAAAGGGTTAACTAACTTGAAATGTATTTAGACCCTAGACTGGCGTGAAAACGCCGTATAGATAAGTGCGCTGTTATAACAGCAAAAATAACTACACTTACGAGGAAGACAGCTGTTTCATAAATTGGGGAGCAGATCACTATATTGGACATCACTACAAAGACCTATATTGGCGAGTGGGATAAGTTGGAAGTTATAGCAAACTGCAATTTCCAAAAGGCCTTTGTTGTCAAAAGTCAGGGCGATTGAGGAAGATTACTGGAGGTCTAAAATCTACTTCGATAGATAAACAGTAGTCAGTGACGGCCTTTCTGAGGTTAGATGATAGGAGGGGTATGAAAATGCTTAATTTGAATGAATGAATGAATTCTAAAACCAAATTTACTCCCAATCACCCATTGAAGTGTCGTGGAGGTAAATTTATTAGTGTCCGTCTTTGTATAGAAATTCCAAAAGGGCAAGTACTGGAAAAAGCGATTGCCACAGGGTTCAGCTCGACAAATTACAGATCCGAGACTCATTACTAGAGACCTAAATTGTGCAAATAAACCTTTTGAGGAAGAAGGAACCAAAAATGTTATTTATTACTGATGCAGCCTCAACTCTCTTGAACCAGAAGAGCTATTGGAAAGCAGGACTGGTATTGGAACACATCTTGATTATATATGAATATGTAACACTTCAGTGGATTCGTAGGCATTGTGGAATACTAGAAAATGTGTTGGCCTATAAAGCATAAATATTTATAAAGCAGAATTGGAACAATCAGTATCCAGATTTTTAAACCCCATGATCCATACTATATGCTTCACCGAAGAGAGCAATTAATAATTTTCCGCCCTAGAACTGGTTCACAACTGGCACAAAGCGCATCCCTCTACTTCCACAAAGAATTTAAAATTGGACCAAATCCTTTGAGTGAATATGGAAAAGGTGCTTACTTCAGAACTCATTCCCCGATAAATAAATATACCCCAACCCATAATCAAAGATATTTCACTCTAATGAAGGGATGACAACTCATTTATATTATGTTAAATACTATACTTAAATTCACATTAACATAATGGGCAGCTCTAGAAGCCAATTATAAATCAAGTATCTCACTTTTAATAGGTATATCTTTTAATGGAGTTGAATTTAATAATTCATCAATTAATGATACGTAAAATATCTACAATTCAAACTTTTTTTTAATGAATAAAAAGCATCACATAGTGATATAGATTGAAAATTTCGAAAAATACCATTATTTTATTAGCTTTTTTTACACGGAAGTAGAGTATAGATATGTAAGTTAAGTTATATTTTACGAACGAACTGAGTCCACAGCGATGTTACTGCCTGGTTCTGGAACTAATCTCATTCACTGTTCTCCCACTGCTATTGGTTTTGCCGGTTACGTTTTCCCTCTAGTTTATGATCAGTTTGTTTCGCGGGAATTTGGTTGTTAGAACGTTTCTTTCTTTTCTTCTAAAATTTTGTGGTTGTGTTCCTCCCGTTATTTATAAAATCTTACAATGGAGGAGGACCAGAGCTTAGACAAACCTTATCGGGCCGAATATGCCAAAAGCAGTCGATCTAATTGTAAAGCATGTAAAAGTCAAATTATGAAAGATGTGTTGCGTTTAGGAGTTATGGTTCAGGTAAGGTTTATTCAGTGGTTTTTATGAATTGTGTTAACAAATTACAGTTATTTTTAGTTTAATATGTTTTGGTAATGTAGTCTTCACTAAAATTAGGAACGAACATTTTTTTTTCTATTTGTAGTCTCCTGTCCATGATGGTAAAATTCCTAATTGGTACCATTTCAAGTGTTTCTTTGAAAAACAAAGACCTTCTTCAGTTAATGATATTGCTCACTTTGATTCACTTAGATGGGAAGATCAACAGCAATTAACTGAAACATTAGGTAATACTTATTAGTTCATTTTTTATACTATTTTATTTGTGTTCATTCTTTTATATTTTTATTAATATTAATTATTTTTAAAGTAGTTAGTTATTAAAGATTTCGAAATTAAAATCTCAGTATCTCTCGACTCAGATGGGTGAATCGCTTGTAAGTTAAAATTATATGTCAATTTCTGAATGTTTGAAATTATGTTGTCAATACATAGTCCTCTTCTGACCCATTCTATATTATTATTATTTTATACTATTTAAAGAAGTAAAATCATAACTTGATATAACCTCCTTATTTACAAAACAAGCATTAAAAATTAAGGTGTCTTTTAATAAATAAGGTTCATCTTCCATTTTCTCTAATTATTATACTACAATAAATATTAATAATGTTGTATGCATTGAATTTTACTGTTTTATACACTTGACAAATGCCAGGTGTAGATCATATAGTAGAAATGGACTAAGTAAAGCTGTGGGGTGTATTTTTTTCTATGTATGTTGTTGGAATGTAATGTTAGGCATCAGAAAAGTTTGAGTTCAGTGGCTGTATAGAGATGTTTTTAGTGCTATGCCGTTGTCCTGATTTCTGGATGAACACCCTTCTTCCTCCCCTAGTTTATATACTTTAACTTGATCTTGGTAAATGATACAGATTTTTTATGTCACTAAAGGTATTTTGATATCCTTGTTTGTCTTCTCAATTCTTAAAACCTGTTTTTTTTTCACCTTTTCATTTTTTAAAAGGCATAGCTCCCCATTATTCATTTTTTATTCATTAACTTCGACATGTTTCAGAGCTTATCAATTGCTCCATCCTCAGATTCTTACACTGTGATATTCTCACATGGTGATCCTAATTCAGTGTGAATCATGATAACATAACAGAAAGACCTATGAATAGTCTAAAAAACTATCAGACCACTGGGGCAAGAAAGTGGTCCAAGTTACCTGAGTGGACGCTTTTAAAGTATTACTAGTTAATTACAGAAATATGATTTGTGTGCCAGACATTGGGTCCTCAGCTTCTGTGTTTAAAACTGGAGGTGTTAAAACATTATTTAATGATAATTGTCTACAATAATTTAGTAACATGTGACTTTAAGAACCAATAATTGAAAAGTGTTTGCTTAATATAATGAAAACAGTTTAAGACTTTTCTTTTATCATTTTTCTATTGTACATATTAGCTGATAGGTTTTATAACTTTCAGACTAATGTTAAGAACTTTTTTTTGTGGTACGATGAAAATGAATTAAGTTTAATAGATTATTAAATGTTTTCTCTGATTATTTTTTTATTATTACAGCTGAAGCTAACAAAAAAGGACCACCAGTCAAAGAAAAAGGGAAAAAAGCAACTAAAAGGGGAAAAGTCATCAATGGTCTGCAAGATTATACCATAGAATATGCTAAATCTTCTAGGGCTATGTGTCGTGGATGTGAAGTAAAGATTACTAAGGCTCGTATCATATTTTGCCATTGTGTTATTAGAATTAATTTTTGATATCCCATCTAAAGATTTGGATTACTTGTATATACAGAATGAAGTCAGAATATCCAAAAAAGATTTTGAAAGTGAGGGTGCAAAAATGTACGGTGGGCAGGAGAGGTGGCATCATGTTGAGTGTTTTGCTAAATTACGTAATGAACTAGACTTTTTTGAAAGTGGTGATGCTTTACCTGGTTTTGATCAATTGAAGAAAGAAGATAAAGAAACTGTTCTTAATGCTTTACCAAAAATAGAAGCGTGAGTAATTTCTGAGCATTTATGCGACGTCATTCGTTTACTAAGTTAATGTTGTTATACTGTGTATTTCTTTAATTTTAGTAGCTGAATGAACAGCAGTTTATTTCTAATTTTCAACCATATTAATTACAGACAATCGACCACAAAAGTTAAGGATGAAGTTGATGGTGCCCCACCTGAGAAGAAAATTAAAAGTGAAAAAAAAGAAATAAAAACTGAAACTCCCTCAGTTGATGAGAATTTATTGAAAAAGCAAAACAAGCTTATGTTTAAGTACAGAGATCAACTAAAAAATTTATCTAAAAAAGAGCTTACAGATTTATTGATTTATAATAATCAAGATGATCCTGTTGGTCTTGATAGAGTAAGTGGATTAATGTATTTAATTGTTTTATTTAGTTAAATTATTAACATTTTTGGCAATACTATTTATATGTGAATTATTTTGATTCACTGTTAGTTCATATTATTATTTGTATCCTAAATGTGGACCCAATATGAATCTTTCTCAATAATAATGTTCTTTCTATTTACCGATAAATTGCTCTTTAGTTTTCAAAGTAGTGAATTTTTCACTGTTTTCAAATATAGATATTTAGATTTTAGAGGGATGGTTTCGTTGGTTTCCAATTTTTTTTTTCTACAAAGCAATTTAATATTTTTAAGCCTCTGAGGTTTGGTTACTAAGTCAAGGATTGATTCTATTTGACTTCTAACTTATTCTGAAGCATAGCTATCTATCGTTAGAATATAATTATGTAATACTGGTTCCTGTTTAGCCTATCATTACACAAGTTCTGGTTTGATTTTAATCGTATACTTATAAAATCCCTAAGTATTAGGATTAGGGGTTTGTTAGATAGGCTTAGTCTTTAACTAAGCCTAAACCCTAACATAGTAACTGGTTCTAAATATCCCAGGGATTCAGTCTGAAAAATGAGAAATTAATGGTTCACAATCTAAGATCTGCAAACATTGGTTGAAGGAGTGTGTAATCTAGAAATGTAGATGAGCATAAATTGCTTATTGCTCAGATGGAAATAATATTTTGTTTAATATCTTAAATAATGAATTTTGGTTTGTTTTCATGTTAAGTATAAGTTAATCTAGTGAAATACTTTGGTATATGTTATAGAAACTTGATAGATTGCAAGATATTATGGCATTTGGTGCTCTTGAAAAATGTACAAAATGTAAAGACGGCAGATTTATTTACCAATCTGGTATTGGTTATCAATGTAATGGTAATCTTACTGAGTGGACTAAATGTTTGAATATTGAAGAAAAGCCAAAAAGGAAAAAATTCAAAGTACCTGAAGAATATCTTACCAAATATTTGTTTTTGTGAGTAGATTAATTTTTATAATTATTTAATTTAATTTTTCTCTAATACTATTGAATTCTTACAGTAACATATAAAATATATTCAGTTATTTTGGTTAAAAAGTTTAACATCTTTGCTGTAAATTCAATAAATGACTATTAGTTTGGTTTCTGATGTGGCAGAGGCACAACGGATCAAATGTTTGTCATGAGGCAATTGCTTGATAAGAGCTGGGAGCATAAAGTTGAACTTCATTTCCTCTTTATAGATTACTGACATAATCTTTTTATAGGGTCAGCTGAGCAAAATTACTTCAAGCTCTGCTAGAATTCCAAGTTTCATTTAAATTAACAAGATTGGTTTGCCTGACACAAAGAGTGATTTTTAAGTTGTTGTTGGTTGAAATAATCAGTTTGGAATTTTCTATTTTGGTTGGCATCTTTAAACTGCTGTTACATTGTTTGATAAAAAAGCTAAATAATACAGGAAATAAATTACATTCATGTGATCAGCTATGCATTATAGGGTATTATCAGTGTAATTAACGAGAAACGCGATGTAACTGAATAGAGAAATAAAAGAGAAATCATTGCTGAATATTGAATTTAAAATATTCGCCATGCTACTGTAAAATCGAATTGCTCCCAATGGAGTGGCTCGTAAACTTCTAGCTTCTGGTCTATATTGATTAAAATTTATAATTCACCATTCATTTATAATTTTTTTATGGAATTACAAATTAGCTATATTGTTTGTGATATGTATGAATATAATTGTTCATCTTTTTTTTTTTTTTAGGGAGCAATACAAATGTAAAGTTCAGGATCGATATTTTGTTAAAGACGAAAGACCAAAAGTAAATCAGAATTCTGAACCTAGTACAAGGTAAGATCCATCAGTTAATTTACAAATACAAACTTAAGTTTTTATGATGTCTTTATACTTTAAATATATTGAACAACTTTTTAACTTGAAGAGTTTTTATTTTCAATGATACTTAGTGGTTTAAATTAGTTGTGTATCGCTTACTTGACAAATATGTAATTTTTACTTATTTTTTATTTTTTAGTGCCAAAATAGAAAAATTTACACCATTCCGTGGAATGACATTTTACATAATTGGTAAACTGCAGAAGAATAAAGAGGAAATAAAAACTAAAATTTTAAAATGGGGTGGAAATTTAACTTCCAAGTTAACAAGTGATGTTGTTGCTATTATTTCTACCCAAGGTTCATTTACTTAATATTCAACTTAGTTTAATTATTATTTAAAAGAGTTTCATTATAATTTATTATTTTTTAGATGAAGTTGATAAAATGAATAATAAAATGGAAACAGCTAAAGAATTAAATATTCCTGTTGTACCGGAGTCATTTATTGAAGCCTGTGAAAAAGGGGGAGCTGTAGAGAAAATTGCAGAATCTGTTATTTCTCCATGGGGTGGTGATGTAAGTATTTTCATAATAATGATTCATTTTATCATTATTTCGAATGGTGTAAAATAACTCGAGTTTTTGAAACAGTTTAATAAATATTCTTAATAGTATTTAGTTCTTTCTAATATGTCTGCAACCTGGTATATTCAAATATCTGAATTTCTGCCAATCAGAATAAAATTATGATAATTATTTTAAGCAACCAACAAAAAATATTTTAAAGCATGATACAGTAAATTTCTTTATTTAATTATTATTTTCAAGTTTGCAATAAAAAAATTAACATGAAATATTTTTCTGTAATTATTACATCTTTAAGTTTTAGAGTTCATTTGGGCATAGACTAACTATTGGGTTTTATCCTTAAATAGTCTATCTTGAACGGATATATTAATGGTCTACTTTTGCCATAATCCATAGATAAATATAATTTTTTCTCTTTCTTTGAATCTTATTATTGGAATGTATAAGGGTAGGAAGGACTTAAGCATAATCCTCTATAAGCTTAATGCTATAGACTAATCCGACACATATAGTACCTCAGGAGTGTACAAGTGATTACTTGATGTAAAGAAAACCACCATCAAAAATGATGAATTGCATTTTTAACGAATATTCAAAAATTATTCAGAAATTTAGAAAATCTATTTATGTAGATATGGCACTTGCCATTGGCACACAATGTGTAAGTCAGACGATCTTTTGATTATTTCCTGCAGGGAACCGAATCTTTTTTCCTGTGAAACCTTTGTTTGGTAGCAGACTAGATGTAGTTTTTCCCATCAGTGTTGTAGACTTGTTTTGGACCTAATATTTGAATTTTAGACACTCATTTATCTTGGAAAGGTTTGACAGCTGAATGACCTGGTGACAGTTTTTTCTCCTGTAATAGCCAGTAATCTTATCCCAGTACGACTTTTAAATTTATCTTGACGCTACTACCCATCACTGAGACTTGGCCTCCTCCAATATAGTCTGCCATCTATCTCTATTTTGCGCTGCCTTTTTCCAATTTGTCACATCCAGAAGGGACCTAGCATTGTTTAACACACTATTGCTCCATCTGGCCCTGGGTCTACCTACATTGCGTTTGTGGTGGATCCTGTCTTCCAACAGCTTTTTTGGGATCTTCTCTTCAGACATTCTGGCATATGGCCCGCCCACCGAAGCCTGCCGAATTTTATATGCCGAATGACATCTATATCCTAATAAAGTTGGGCTAATTCATTTATTGAACTTTGTCTCCATATTTCTCCATCTTGGATGGACCCAAACATTTTCCTTTCAAATCTTAGGAGACTTAGCTCATCAGCTTTGGTTATGGTCCAGCATTCTGAGGCATAGGTTAGAACTGGCCTTATAAGGTTCTTATATATCCTAATTTTGGAGCTATGGGTTATCAGTCCACTTCTCATAAATTTTAGTAGCTCTAAATAACACCTTATAGCCACAACTATCCTTTTTATCTCAGATTGCATGTCATTGTTGCGGTCTACCTGGTTTCCAAGGTATATAAACTTGTTAACTGCTTCAAATGTGTAACTGGAAATAGTGATTTCATTCCCTTGTTCTGCTCCAGTACACATATACTTTGTTTTTTTCTAGTTGACTTTCAGGCCCATTTGACTTGTAGATATATCTAGACTAATGAATGCCTCTTTAACTGCATCTACTGAACTACCTACTAAATTGATTTTGTCAGCATATGAGAGTAGCTGAATGTCATGTTGAATATTGTTCAAACGACTTGAATCCCTGAAATGCATATTGCCTTGTTTAGTGCAATGTTGAAGAGAAGACATGCAAGGCTGTCTCCCGGTCTAACTCCACGTTTTGTTGTGGACCGTTCTGAGATCTACCCCTGTATGTTCACCACGCATTGCACATCCTGATTAGACGAATCAATTTGGGTGGGACATCAATTTCTAATAGGGCATCGTAAAGGGCTGGTCTGAGAATACTATCATAAGCAGCTTCAAAATCCATAAAAATACAGTGCATCTTTACTTTATATTCATGAGCCTTCTCCAGAATTGTACAGAGTGAAAAAATCTGGTCCATCATTGACATGCCCACACACATTGACACATCATTGACACTCGCAAAGCTCTTTCTGCATACAGCAATAGTTTCTGATACATGATACTGGACAAGATTTTATAAATAGTAGGAAGCAGTGATATTCCCCTATAGTTGTTGCATTCCAGTGTATCACCTTTCTTATAAATAGGGCAGATCATGGTAACACTCCAGTCTTCAGGCATTGTTTCCTCGGTCCAAACTGTCAAAAACATGTCTCGGAGGGCTTTAAAAAGTTCATTACCACCATGCCTGTATGATTCCGCCTGTAGATTATCATACCCTGGTGCTTTATTATTCTTTAATCTCTCCATGGCGTCCAGGATGCAATCTTCATCTGGCGGTTTGAGATCTTCGGCATCACTCGCATTAGCTTCATGGGTAATGCATTGCCCAGCATCATGTTCCTTGTTAAGTAGAGCATCAAAGTGGCCCTTCCAACGCTCCAGAACACTCCTCTTATCTTGACAACAAATTTCTATCTGTATCCCTACACATAATTGTCTTAAGTTGAAATAGCTTCCTGCCGTCATTTACTTTTCTATAGAATTTCCTGGTCTCATGCATATCCATGTGCTCTTCAATATCTTTTAGTTCTTTATTCTGCCAATCTCTTTTTTTCTTCCTGTGTGTTTTCTTTTCAGTTCTTGTTATTCTGTACTCCTTCACAGATCTTCTGGAATGTTTTCTATAGAATTTCCTGGTCTCATGCATATCCATGTGCTCTTCAATATCTTTTAGTTCTTTATTCTGCCAATCTCTTTTTTTCTTCCTGTGTGTTTTCTTTTCAGTTCTTGTTATTCTGTACTCCTTCACAGATCTTCTGGTATGTTTTCTATAGAATTTCCTGGTCTCATGCATAACCATGTGCTCTTCAATATCTTTTAGTTCTTTATTCTGCCAATCTCTTTTTTTCTTCCTGTGTGTTTTCTTTTCAGTTCTTGTTATTCTGTACTCCTTCACAGATCTTCTAGTATGTTTTCTATAGAATTTCCTGGTCTCATGCATATCCATGTGCTCTTCAATATCTTTCAGTACTTTACTCTGCCAATCTCTTTTTTTCTTCCTCTGTGTTTTCTTTTCAGTTATTTTTATTCTGTACTCCTTCACAGATCTTCTGGTATGTTTTAGCTGTATCATTAATTGATACGATTTGTTCTTGGATTCGATAGCTCTTTGACATACTTCATCAAACCATGGTGATCTTATCCTTCTTTCTTCAAATCCTAATATCTCTGCTGTAGTTTCTGATATCAAATAGGAATAATTAGTCCGTCTGAGCTTCATATCATCCACACATTCCAGCTCTCTAAATTTTTGATCTATTCTTTCCGAAAACTGTTCAGATATGCTATCATCCTTTAGTTTGTTGACATTAAATCTTTTACGTTTATTGATCTCACATTCTTGCGCACGTGCACCCTGTCAATAATTAGATAGTGGTCCGAATCAATATTCGTGTATAAGGTTCGTCATCCATGGTGAAGAAGAGGGAAGCCCGAAACCAAGTCCCTTGGCCCTCTAGGTTGGGGGTTGGAGTGGGCTTGTAATTCAACTCTTTAAAAAGCTGCTTACTCAAGAACCTCAACAAAGTAAAGCTGGATGGAACTCTTGGTTATGACATAATGCACGCCAAATAGATTTTAGATTTGGAACATGGAACACTCCTCTGTTATATAGACCTGGGTCATTACGACTGCTTCTTGACTGACCAACTTGATGCTTATAAAATTGACATTGCTGCCATATAAGAAATCCGATGGACTGGACTGGGTATCTTTAGGAAGCAACACCACTCTGTATATTATAGCTGCCAAGAAAAACTTCATACTTTTGGTACTGGATTCGTGGTATCTAAACACCTCTCACAGTTGGTAATTGGGTTTAAGCCTATTAATTGCAGAATATGCTACATCCGTATAAATTTTATAATTATAGTCTGGTTAGTGCACATGCTCCAATGGAGCCAACAGATGATGACGCTAAGGACGAATTCTATAGCCATCCATAGCTAGCCTTAAATAAAACCTTCTTTATCAAGTCATTTTATTGTAGAACACTTAGCGTTTTCATTTACATTTTCTCTGGAAATTGGTATTTACTGCCCGCCATTCTTGAATGAACCATTCAAACAAGCATTCACCAATAGTGGTGTATTGAGGGGGGGGGGCTCTCTTGAGAGGTCCGGATTACTGGGGCTATCGGACTATTGAGGGCTGGAGAATTATCGAGATTGTACTGTATATGGATGTGTCATGTGGATGCTTCTAGATCAAATCAAAACATTACTTTTAATATATATATATATAAAATATAATATAATTATGATACAGCAACTTTATGACTACAATTTATTACATTTAAATTCAGATCAATACTTGTTATTAGGTAAAGGAAAAAGTGAACGACGCAATACAAAAATCTGCTGATAGAAAGAAGTCTGGAAAGAGTGGAAGTTAGTTTTTTAAAATATTAATTTTTTATTTTGGCTTTACTTTTTAGGTACTTTAGTATAGCTATGATTTTTTTTTTTAGGTAGATTTGAGAAGAGTGCTTCAAAAGTTACCTTAAAGGTTGTTGGTGGTTTAGCTGTTGATCCAGATTCTGGCTTAGTTGAGACAACTCATGTTTACACGGATGGCCAGGATAAATACACTTGTGTTCTTGGTCTTTCAGATGTACAAACTAACAAAAACAGTTTTTATAAAATTCAGTTATTGGAATCCAACAAGAAAGACAGGTTTGTTTTTAAAATTGACTACTATAGAAAATGAAATTTTAAGGAAATAAGCTTCTGTTATTAGAACAGCCCAGTCAACAATGATTACAGAACGGAGATGTTTCGTACCGGGTCTGAAGAATAAAACAGGGTGCTGAAATGGAATTCTTGGGCTAAAAACATTTTCAATCACATTTTACGGTGTAAAAGCTAAAAATTTTCAAGTGATGTATGTTCAATATATTTTTTCACAAGAACCGAAATCGGATTCGAATTCAGCATTCAAAAGAACCCTTAAATACTAAATTTCATCCAAATAGAAAAATAAAAATTCGTAAGCTTCAAAAATTGCCTGACCAAATGGTTATGGACCAAATACGTTTGAAATGTCTTTGGTTTCATCATCCTTGGATTCAAACTCGAGTCAAAAATCAAAATGTTTTTCAGATTGTCCAATTTTTTTTAATAGGTTTTTGTTCATCGAATTTTGCATTCATGTACATCAAAAGAAAGCTGAGGGCTCTCTTCTTTCCAGCCATGCCCACCAATGAATTGCGTGACACAATTATGGTGATTTAAAGGAAAGTAACCAATAATCGGTTTAGAAAATTCATTTTCCTCGAAAAGGGTGAAAAAATGACATTTTTTGTTTTCATTGGATAAACGTTTTTCAATGTTTGTGAGGGTGCTGAATTAGAATTTGACATCTATTTTTGTGTGAAAAAATCTATAGAGGTGGTTTGCTTGAAAATCTAATCATTTTTTTAGAATTTAATTAACCTAAACCAAAATCTTGGGAGCGGCTGTATTTTTCCTCAAATCCGCAATCAAAACTTAAAATCTTGGTGCAAGAACCATGTTGTTATCATTTTTTAAACTCCAGATATAAAATAAATTAGTTTAATGCTTTTTTATTTTATTTTTCTTGGCTTCTAGGGCCCATTGGTTGGAACGGCAAAATACGTCTCTAATATTTTTTGACCAGGAACCTCTAAAAAAATTGCCAACAAGATCCATGAGAGATTTAAGTGTGTCCTCCCCTTGTAAATTAGATGAGCTTGTATTTCATTCTCTCCAAACAGTCACAAAAAAGGGTGGCTGGAAACTTATAAAAAGCCTCAACTGCAGATAAGAGTTGCTTACAAGCCACCTAAATAGTCCAGTAAAATAAGGCTCCAAAAGTCTGTTTTCAAAAAAAAACTGCCGAACTTTTATTCTTAATGGATCCGAATCTGAAGTTTGCTATCACGGCAGACACAATATGAAGTCCATGTTTTTTGGCATATTTTTCCCTATAACTCGAAATCTATTTGTCCGATCCTAAATATCATTTTTTTTTAATCTCAAATCTGATCAAATTTACTATTAGATCATATATATGTAGTTTATATTAAATCTCGTGAAATACCCATGCTAGCATGCTAAATATGTATATTTTTACAAAATATGTCAATTGTGACATA
The DNA here is from genome assembly GCA_003667255.2 of Euschistus heros. Classification (NCBI taxonomy): domain Eukaryota; kingdom Metazoa; phylum Arthropoda; class Insecta; order Hemiptera; family Pentatomidae; genus Euschistus; species Euschistus heros. Next base: position 95,995 of record RCWM02000022.1, on the reverse strand, counting down.
TTCAGTGGGCTGTTTAAGCTGAACATATTGTCACCGACTATCCGTTGCAAGACAAAACCAACACAAAAAAAAAAAAGGAAAATAAGGGAAATCTAAAAAGATTAAGCCTTGCCGTCGATGTACCAATTTAATTACCACAAGCTCAGTCGCGACGCCAGGATTCAAAAAAGAAAAAAATTAAAGTAAATAAAACAAGAACAAAACACACAAAAAAAAAACAAACAACTTAACTACCATCAGACGCCACACTGTTTTTTTTTTAATTTAAAAAGAGGAAACAGTGAAACTCAAAAAAAAAAAGAAATAGGGTTTGACACTTTACTAATATAAAGTTTCGAAGTAGAATTTCCCCAAACTGTAAAAGAAAACTTTTGAAAAAAAAAATTCATAAAAGCATAAACATCGCCAGGTTAATTAATTACTATCAAAAGTGGCAAATAATTTGAACTTAATAATAAAAGAATTAAACTATAAATTAAGAATCATTTATAAAAAAAATAATTAACAAAAAAAAAAGTTTCCTGTAATAGTGAGATTCGAACGTTGGTATTCTGAATAGAAGTCCCCTACTTTACCCTTCAGCTATACCACCTGCTGCTACCTATGAGCCTGACCTTGATACTTATGTCAGTTAGCCAATTATATTTTTACAAAGGGAGTTTTACTCGTGATCCCTCTAACATTTTATCTTTAAATACATATAAAAAAGGTAAGGAAAAAGAAAACAAAAGATACATTTCTTCTAAACACATACAAAAAAAAGAATACAAATTTATTGAAACAAAATTAACTACCAGCTGGTGTAAGAATACAAATTTGAAATTATACTAATTAATAAACAAAATATAAGCTAATATTTACGAACATTTACTGTCCTGAAGGTGGCCTCGGCTCCCCTCAGCTCAATTGTGTATGATTCCTTGGTGAATGTTGGTTTCCTGGTCCCAATCTCCTTTCGGATTTCTCACTTCTTAACCCGTGGGTATTAGATGAAGACCGTCGTCCAAGAACACCGTTTTTCTCCGAAAAATCGGTCACAACAGTCACACACACACCTCCTGACCTAACCGGCCAACCTCTTATCTCTCTCCCTGTCTTTTCTTGTCGCTACGTCAGCAGCTCCGGGCGGTCCCCCTCAATACAAATTGTATTTCTCACTTTTCACTGTTTTTTTTTCTAACTTACACATAAATAAAGTGTACATTCTGCTCACTTAAAAACATTTTACCAAAATCACCATAATACCAAATAGGTCATATGTTATTGTTTTCATTAACCTAATACCATCATAAAATACAAATCATAAATAAGGAACAATTAATCAGGAAATCTAACTTTCTTTTTTTTTTTTTCCTTTTCCTTTTTTTTTTAATTTTTTCCTACCTATTTTTTTTTTGTAACAATTCCCCCCTTTCCTGATAAAAAAAAAAAATTAAGAAAATTTTTTTTTTCCGTGTTCAATAACCTCTGACTGTGCAACACTACACATTCACTAATAATAGACTATCTATCTACAGAACCCTAATCAACGTTGAATGTTGTCCCCTTCTGGGTGTGCTTTTAAGTCCTTGACATGCCATCTCCCCAAGTTTTCGCCCTCCATTGATTCCAATTGGTAGATTAAATTTCCCAGTCTTTTAGACACCCTGCATTTACTAAACGATGGGGCTAGCTTTGATGAAAAATGTTTGGCTGCATCCGAAAGTGGTCGATTTTTCCGCCAAACTACATCTCCAACGTTGAACTCCTGAGGTCTTCTTCGCAGGTCGTAAGCTATTTTGCTTCTCTCATAGGCCCGTGTTAGTTTGTCTTGTACCTCCTGATACAGAATAGGTAAGTTGTCGAATTTATTAGCATGGTGTTGTCTCGGCCCAACCGTTGGCACGCCAGTCCCTTCTTCCAGATCAGTATAATCCAAACCTGAGCGGGGAAGCTCTCTCCCAAAGTTTAGATAAGCAGGGGAATACCCTGTGACCTCGTGTACCGCCGTTTTTAGGGCGAAAGATAATTTACTGAGTTCTCGATCCCAGTGCCTCTGGTTTCCTTTTAGGTAGGACGATAATAATGTTTTGATCACCCGATTAGGCCTCTCCATTGGGTTTGCCTGTGGGTGGTAGTGAGGGGTAAACCATAATTTTATTTTATATTCTTCTGCCTTCGCTTGGAATTCCCGACTTTTAAATTGTGGCCCATTGTCACATATAAGGATCTGTGGGCATCCAAACATCAAGATTACATCTTGTTCAAATATGGCGCAGATGGACTTCGCAGTAGCATTCCGTACGGGGACTATAACGCTGTACTTCGTAAAACAGTCGGTAAAGGCTACGATAAATCGGTTTTGATTTGAAGATGTCGGTAGTGGGCCCATGATATCACCAGATACCATTTGCCACAGTTGTGTCACGATCCTCTGATCTCCCATCAATCCTGCTGGAGCCTGCTGTAGAGGTTTTTGTGCAAGGCAGGTTTCACACCTCGCCACGTATCTGGCCGTATCTGACGACATTCCAGGCCAATAATATTTCACTCTCAGGCGCTGCAATGTTTTAAAAGCCCCTAGGTGACCAGAAAGGGGATTGTCGTGGGCATCAAACAAAAGGTCTTTCCGTCGACTCTTGAGGATTACCAACTTCCAAGGACCCAAATAGGGTCTAAACTTGTCGACTGCCCACAACACCGCCAAACATTCATGCTCCGTGGTACTAAACTTGCGCTCCGCCGGAGTTAGGCTGCGACTGTTATATGCAACAACCTGGTCTCCTTGGTCGCTACGCTGGAACAATATGGCTCCCAAGCCAGTGTTAGAGGCATCGGTTTGTAGAAAAAAAAGGTCTCTCAAAGTCCGGACAGCTTAAAATAGGGGCACTGACAAGCTTTTCCTTCAAACACTCGAACACGCGCTGCTGTTCCGATCCCCAATGAAATTTCGACCCTTTCTTAAGTAAAGCAGTCAGTGGAGAAATAAGAGTGGAGAAATTTTCTACAAAACGTCGATACCATGAGGCCAACCCAACGAACTGTCTTACCCTCTTGACGGAGTTAGGAGGTGGATAACTTAAAATGGCCTCGATCTTTTCTGGATCCACTTGCAGCCCTCGCTCATTGACTACATATCCCAAGAATTTGAGCTCAGAGCGGCAAAATCTGCACTTTTCCCAATTTAAGGTCAAATTCGCATCGGTAAGGCGTTTCAGTACTTTGTCCAGTACCTCCAGATGTTTCTCAAACTCAGAAGAGACAATAACAATGTCATCAAGGTATACAAAGACATGAGGCTCGAGGTCTCCACCTAACACATTGTCTATGAGCCTTTGCCAGGTGGCTGGGGAATTGTGAAGTCCAAACGGCATTCTCCTGAATTGAAACAGTCCTCTCCCCGGAACTGTGAAGGCTGTCTTCTCTCGACTTTCCTGTTCAACGGGGACTTGCCAATACGCACTCTTAATATCCAACGAGGATAAAAACTTCGCGTCCCGAAGACGATCCAATATGCTCGAGACGTACGGGAGCGGATACGCGTCTCTCTTCGTCACACCATTCACCTGCCGATAATCCACGCAAAACCGTTTGCTTCCATCCGGTTTAGTTACTAGCACGACAGGGGAAGCCCAAGCACTCTTAGACGGTTCCACTATTCCTTCACGTAACATCAGGTCCAATTCCTCATTCAAAATCTTCTGGATGTATGGGGAAACGGGATAGTACCGTTGCTTGATGGGTTTGCTATCTCCTGTGTCTACGACATGCTCCACTCGACTAGTACAACCCAAAGTTTTTGGCCGCGAGCTATACCACTTGTCCACGATACGAGGGTAAGTCAATAATTATCCGCAATATAGTTATAAAATTTTATTGAAATGAAATAGGAAACTTACAAGTACATCATTTTTCGACATAGTCTCCTTGCTTTTCAACGCACTTGGTCCAACGTTGTTCAAGTTTCCTGATGCCCTCATGGAAGAAGGTTTTGGGTTGAGATGCGAGCCAGGAATGCACCGCTTCTTTCAATGCTTCGTCCGAGGCAAATCGACGGCCCCTAATTGCCTGTTTGAGTGGACCAAACAAGTGAAAATCAGATGGAGCGAGATCGGGACTATATGGAGGATGATTCAATACTTCAAAATTGAGTTTCTGAAGCGTTTCTACAGTGTGGGCAGCTGTATGCGGACGGGCATTGTCGTGCAACAACACAACGCCTTTTGACAGCAGTCCTCGGCGTTTGTTTCGAATTGCAGGCTTCAGCTTAGCAGTAAGCATCTCACTGTAACGTTCACTGTTTATTGTTGTGCCCCTCCCTTTCCTGATAATGTTCCAGTAATGGACCTTGTGAGTCCCAAAAAAAAACCGTAAGCATAAGTTTTCCTGCGGACGGTTGGGTTTTGAATTTTTTCTTGCACGGCGAATTTGGATGTTTCCATTCCATACTCTGCCGTTTACTCTCCGGCTCGTAATGATGGATCCATGTTTCGTCACCAGTAACGATCCTGTCTAAGAAGTTGTCCCCTTCGTTAACATAGCGATCCAAATGTTTTGTGCACACGTCCAAGCGCGTTTGTTTATGCAACTGTGTCAGTTGTTTTGGAACCCATCTTGCACAAACTTTATGAAACCCAAGTCTGCTGTAAATGATTTCGTAGGCAGAACCGTGGCTAATTTGCAGACGATTTGCCACGTCGTCAACAGTTATCCGTCTGTCTGAGAGAATCATTTCACGTGAACGCTCAATGTTTTCCTCGTTTATGGCGGTAACTGGTCGTCCAGCTCCTTCATTTTGCGTAACACTTGTGCGACCATTTTTGAATTTTTCAATCCATTCATAGACACTCCGTTGTGGCAAACAATTGTTCCCGTACTGTACCAAAAGTCTTCGATGAATTTCGGCCCCTGATACACCTTCCGACCACAAAAAAACGGATCACTGAACGTTGCTCTTCTTTGGTGCAAATAGAAAGTGGAGCGGCCATTATTAACAGCACGACAGCGATAACAAAACTAACCTACCAGCTTGATACGAACATAAACATAACAACGAATAAACAAAGCATGCGCCATCAACACAAAAGAACAGTACTGCCAACATAAACAAAAATATAGCTATATTGCGGATAATTATTGACTTACCCTCGTACAATCCAATAGGGTTTGTTCGGTTGGAGATAAATTGCTTTTACTGACAAGCATCGAGGAAATGGAAAATTCTAGCATCGACGCGACATCTTCCTTCTTGGAGATCACGTCATCGTCTAGGCTCGGCACCAGCTGCATTTTATTCCAAAAATCCATTCCTAATATCATTGGAGTTGATAGCGAGTGGACGATTACGAATCTGATCACACATACCTTGCCATGCAGCTCCACAGGAAGTTCTACTGAACCAATGATGTCCAGGTTAGTACCATTGGCTGCTGATACTGCTAGTCCAGGCTCAAGCTGTGAGACAAGACCCAAAGACGAAAATATCTGCCAGCAAGTCGTATCCATCGCAGAAATGGAGGCTCCTGAGTCCAGTAAGCCAATAATCGGCACCCCAAAAATTTTTATTCTTACATATGGCCGATTGTCGTGTTGCTTGATGACGGCCGATAATCGTTTCAAAGGTCGGCCTACCATAACTTCTCTTACCATCATTAGCCATTCCTTCCACTCTAATGGTGAAGTATACGGTGCACCCCCAGGCCCATTCTTGATTAGACCTGGGGTTCCAACCGGTTTTCCGACCTCTTGGAACAGCGAGTGCACTGATTTCTTGCCACTCCTTGGTGACCACAACCTGTACAGAATAGTTGCCTTTCCTCGGCGCATTTGACAAACGAATGGCCTGGTTTATTACAATTCCAACACCGGAATTGCCGTATTGGTGCATTTCCTGAACTTCCAACAGCATTTATTTGAGTTGAAGTAGTTGGTCGACGGGGTGGGGGGTGGTACGCTAAATCTGGTTCCAATAAACCCCGATTATTAGGAGGTGGTCTATGTACGTCTATCTTCCATTTAGCATTCTCTAATCTCCGGCCAAGTCGAATAAGTTCCTCCGTTGTATTAATTTCATGCAAGGCTAACCGGTCCAAGTAGAAAGGATGTAAATTTTTGATGATCAACTTGAGCATTTGTGGTTCTGATGGTTGTTCCGGTAGTCTATTGAAATAATTCCTCATGATCGCAACAAATATTCCAATGGTTTCGTTGGCCCTTGCGTTCGTCCTTTTATTTCGTCCATCAACCGATCTTCGTAGTCTTGAGGTTCGAATTCACTTTTCAATTCGTGCACTAGCTCTACCCAGGAATTAACTCGTTTTCTCATTCCTCTATACCAGACAAGTGCGGTTCCATTAAATAAATCATATGCTGTACTGAACAATTCGGCCTCTGTAACATTGCGTGCCCCTCGGATTTCATCAACTCTCTCAAGAAAAGCGTTAACACTTAAGCCAATTCCATCACCTGAAAACTTGATGTCCCAATCCTTGGTTGGTACTTGTGATCTCTTTATAACAGTAGTTACGACTGTTTGGGACTCTTTAGGGGGTTGAATTTCAGATGGACTCAATTGAGGTGTGGTAGATTCTTTCCTGTCGAGAGATCGGCCTGCCAGGCTACCACTGTCATCATCCGAAATTTTGGACTCTAGTTCAGAAAAAGGAACTAAACAAGCTTTATTCAACTCCAAAATCTTTTGACTAAGCTCCTTATCTGACGTTTGAATTCTCCTAAGTCGATTAAAAACGTGCTGCAACCGCGTATCTAATTTTTTAGTCAGCTTGTGCACTTGCTGATTCCATTTTTTCTTCTATGGCCGATAATTTTTCCCCGCATATCTTAATATCACTGGCTGGGTCCAAGCAGCTTCGAATCGGTAATGGTGTCTTGCCATTCCGCTCTAATTTCAACAAGGTGCGCAGTTGTTTACGCATATCTTCTACTCTTTCGATATCAACCACGCCTCGTACGCTGAGTTCGTACTGGAGCTCATCTTTTATTAGTCTGTCCACGTCCATTTTGGTTATTTTACCCTTCAAGGAAAACTACTCAAGGAAAAAAAAAATATACGACTATAAATCCTGCTAAACGAAATTCACTTTTCCCTAGCTGATATTCTAACTAAACCATCATCCAGGAAAAAAAACAAAAAAATAAATAAAGATATTTTGAGCACAAGGGAAGTTTTGCCTCTAACCAGTCCCAAACTAGGGTCCCTGTTCGGGCGCCAAAAATTGTCACCGACTATCCGTTGCAAGACAAAACCAACACAAAAAAAAAAAAAGGAAAATAAGGGAAATCTAAAAAGATTAAGCCTTGCCGTCGATGTACCAATTTAATTACCACAAGCTCAGTCGCGACGCCAGGATTCAAAAAAGAAAAAAAATTAAAGTAAATAAAACAAGAACAAAACACACACAAAAAAAAAAAAAAACAACTCAACTACCATCGGACGCCACACTGTTTTTTTTTTAATTTAAAAAGAGGGGAAACAGTGAAACTCAAAAAAAAAGAAATAGGGTTTGACACTTTACTAATATAAAGTTTCGAAGTAGAATTTCCCCAAACTGTAAAAGAAAACTTTTGAAAAAAAAAATTCATAAAAGCATAAACATCGCCAGGTTAATTAATTACTATCAAAAGTGGCAAATAATTTGAACTTAATAATAAAAGAATTAAACTATAAATTAAGAATCATTTATAAAAAAAATAATTAACAAAAAAAAAAGTTTCCTGTAATAGTGAGATTCGAACGTTGGTATTCTGAATAGAAGTCCCTTACTTTACCCTTCAGCTATACCACCTGCTGCTAACTGTGAGCCTAACCTTGATACTTATGTCAGTTAGCCAATTATATTTTTACAAAGGGAGTTTTACTCGTGATCCCTCTAACATTTTATCTTTAAATACATATAAAAAAGGTAAGGAAAAAGAAAACAAAAGATACATTTCTTCTAAACACATACAAAAAAAGAATACAAATTTATTGAAACAAAATTAACTACCAGCTGGTGTAAGAATACAAATTTGAAATTATACTAATTAATAAACAAAATATAACCTAATATTTACGAACATTTACTGTCCTGAAGGTGGCCTCGGCTCCCCTCAGCTCCCCTCAGCTCAATTGTGTATGATTCCTTGGTGAATGTTGGTTTCCTGGTCCCAATCTCCTTTCGGATTTCTCACTTCTTAACCCGCGGGTATTAGATGAAGACCGTCGTCCAAGAACACCGTTTTTCTCCGAAAATTCGGTCACAACAGTCACACACACCTCCTGACCTAACCGGCCAACCTCTTATCTCTCTCCCTGTCTTTTCTTGTCGCTACGTCAGCAGCTCCGGGCGGTCCCCCTCACTACAAATTGTATTTCTCACTTTTCACTGTTTTTTTTTCTAACTTACACATAAATAAAGTGTACATTCTGCTCACTTAAAAACATTTTACCAAAATCACCATAACACCAAATAGGTCATATGTTATTGTTTTTCATTAACCTAATACCATCATAAAATACAAATCATAAATAAGGAACAATTAATCAGGAAATCTAACTTTCTTTTTTTTTTTTTTTTTCCTTTTCCTTTTTTTTTAATTTTTTCCTACCTATTTTTTTTTTTTGTAACAATATTTAAGGGGCTGGCGTGGCTGTTTAACGGGATTTAATACAAATCACATACAATGATCTAATAGTTAACCAGCTTTGACATGAAAAAATTAAATTTTGGATCGGACAAATAGATTTGGAGTTTTGGGGAAGAATGTGGCAAAAAAACGTGGATTTCATAAAAGTACGGGATATTGGGGGCATGTGTGTTTCAAGAGACCCGATTAAATCTTCATATACAGAGTCTAATAGTAAATTTGTTCAGCTTTTAGATAAAAAGAAGAAATTTTGATTTGGATGAACAGTTTTACACTGGAGTTACAGTAGAAACTCGATAATTCGTCAAGAGTGGGGGAGAGGGGTTGACGAAATGACAAATTACAGTATTTTGCTGGTAAAGTAACTAAAAAGCATTTTCAACTATATAATTGTAATTTTTTTGCAATTTATTGAATGTAAAAAACGAACAGATGAACATTATATACATTGGACTTGAGTGACAATGACAAAAAACACAGAAACCTTGGAACACAAACATTTTTGAAAAATGAAGTCATATACAAAAACGTACATACATGTATAAAATAGAAGGAAAACAGACATACACACCATATTTGCTCAATAGATACGTTTCTTTAATGTAAGAACAGAAACTCTTTCATAACACATAAATCAGTTCTTAGAAAAATCATATATTTGTTTTTGTACTGCCTTTTCCCATCCTTTCTTGATAGCTTGGGCCCCCACTTGCCGCATCACAATCAGATGTGAAATATCTGATTCACATTGCTGCTCGTACCACTCAATGCACTTAGTTAACATTTTCTCTACTTCTTTGTTTGCATGGAATAGTGGAAGAATTAGAAAAGTCATCGTCATCATCTTTTTCATCACTAGCTTTATTTTGAGCACTCAGCACTTGTTCTATAATTTCATTGTCATTTAAAATTTCATATTCCACATCCATAATATCTATCTTTAACCAGCTACTTATCTCTTGCTTATCTACTTGGTCAGAATTGGTACACATTTCGGATACATCTTCAAGCAAATGTTGGTTGAATGTATAAATATAGGCGTATTTTTTAGTGACAAACCAAATGAGGCGGTTTAAAGATTAAATAAGTAGCAAGAGGGAAAAATGAATTACATATGTATTTAATTTGGTTATTTATAATTGCATAATTTATAATTTATAAAGGCCGGAAACTTTTGAACACTGCCATGATGCCATTGGCTTTTGGATGCTATTGTCTAATTTGCAGAATGCTCTTATGTTGTTGTCCCACTTGAATTTCTCTATGTGCTTCAGTAGTTCTTGTTGTTAGATTACTTTCAAGATTTATCTATATAGTCCAGTAAAATAAGGGTTTGCCGAAGAAAAAACTGCGGAACTTTTATTCTCAACAGATCTTTATGTTTTAAATGTAAATTATGACATGTTCAGTAGACTGGTGTGGGTATTTCACGTTGTTAATTATAAGTTATATAATAGTTAATTATAAGTTAATTAAAGATAAAAATATTAAGCGTACCTCAAGTGAAAAATATTAAATTTTGGATCGGACAAATGGTTTTGGAGTTAAAGCGAATAATGTGCCAAAAAAGCATGTATTTTACAAAAGTAAGTGATTTTCAGCGTGATAGCTTGTGTATTTCAAGAATTTTGATAAAAATTTCATAGATATGATCTAATTGTAAATTTAACCACCTTTTAGATTGAAAAAAAACATTTTGAATCGGACAAATACTTTCGGAGTTATAATATCCCATATAATATTATATCCCAGACGCCAAAAACTGGTACTGTTGTTAAATTTATGGTTTTCGGCACATTTATCATTATAACTCTGAAAGCATTTGTCCGATTCAAAGTAATTAACAACCTGAAATACCCACACCAGTCTACTGAACATGTCATAATTTATATATTTTGCCAAAACATACACATTTAGCGTGCTAATTTGGGTGGTTTACAGGATTTAATATAATTTACATATATAGCATCTGATAGCGAATTTAATCAGCTTTGAGATAGAAAAAAGAAATTTGGGATCGAACAAATATTTGATGAGTTAGAGCGACAAATGTCCCAAAAAACACTTGGATTTTACAACAGTACATTTTTATTAGCGGGCTGGCATGTACATTTTACGGGGTTTGATTAAAACTTCATTTATAGATTCTTATAGTAAATTTAATCAGCTTTAAGATGAAAAAAAGTAATGTTGTATCGGACAAATAGTTTCAGAGTTATAGCCAAAAGAGTACGATAAACGTGTTTTCGCTGAGCCTGTGGGACTGATGGCAAGTTGGCCAATTTCTCCTTCCCAATAACATAACTTCGTGAAAAATGGTCTGATTTCGGATATCTTTTTTTTTCATTATGTAGGTACTAGTTCCAGCTACAATTAATATTTGAAGACTTTCGTCGAAAAAAGCTTTGTTATCGTGTTATAGATAAAAAAACAAAAATAACGTTTTTTTTTTGGCGGTTTTTTGCGATTTTGAATATAAAGCCGACGTTTGTCGTGGTAGCAAACTTCAAATTCAGATTCAGCACCCCAGAAAACATAAAGATCTGTTGAGAATAAAAGTTCCGCAGTTTTTTCTTGAAAACGGCCTTTTGGAGCCTTATTTTACTGCACTAATATTCGTGATAATAGTAAGTAAAAAATAGGTATTACATCTGCTGCAATATAATTTTCTCTTTATACTGAAATGGTTCTGTGTAAAAAATTATTAAATATGATAAGAGTAATAATTTATGGTTATATCAATCAATATTATACATTGCTTCATTGATATTATATTTTAAGCCCATCTTGTATTATATAAAATATATTTGTGAATATTTTTTTGATTGTTTTTATAATAATTTCATTTTTTCAGTTTACATGGATATATTTTATTTCAATTTTCATGTTAATACTCTAATATTTATTTTTCCTTAGGTATTGGGTTTTTCGTTCATGGGGTAGAATTGGTACTAAAATTGGTGGAAAGAAGGTAGAAGATATGGGTACACTCCATGACGCCAAGAAAAAGTTCAAGAATGTATATCTAGATCAAACTAATAATCATTGGAAAAATCGTGAAAACTTTGTCAAATATCCAGAATTTATGTATCCTATTGATATTGATTATGGAGAGGTAACAAAAACTTAGAAATTTCTTTTTTTTTAATTATGTTTTAATATTAGTCAAAACTTTGATTGTAAATATATGTTTCCAGGGCCATTATTTCATTTTATGATTAGATTAAACTATTTTACTCTATTTCAATAAAACATTTTTTGATCTTATATTTATTTTAATGACAATAATGCAAAGCTACTTCATCATTCATAATTAGTGAGATAAATCCTCTGCGAAAATTATGTTTTTAATTTCAAAGCCTGATTTTTTGTTTGTATGGGCTTGTTTTATTTTTATTTATGGGCAGGGCTCGCTATGGAGTTATGGCCTCCACTAACACAAATCTCCATGCATCCCTGTCTTGTGATGCTGCAATCCTGTTCTTCACACCTAGTTTCCTGGCATCGTCAACGCAGTCCCTCACTTCCGATCTTTTAGCTACTCTGTAAGGAGTTTCTTGGGGGCCCATGTCATCAGTCATTTTTTGCCACATGACCTGACATTTTGATTTTTGTGTCGCCGCTTGCCTCTCACCAGAACTGGGCCATAAATTCTTCCTAGGATCATGCGCTCGAATATTCATAGTTTTTCAGGTCTTGGATACGTCAGAACCATTCGGGTAAGCATCTTATAGAGGATTATTTTGCTGAGCTAGGTCAGTAAGTGGCTTCTCATGTGATGGCTTAATCCTTGGTAGCAACGGTTTGAAGTCAATATTCTCTTGCTTATTTCCACATCTACTCGGTTTTCACTGGTTATCTGAGAACCTAGATATGTAGATTCCGAAACCTGTTCAAACTTTAATGTTTTTAATCCTGATTAGCTATATATTTTGTAAATTACTTTTCCATTTGATCCCTTTTTAGGTTCTCTCAGCCAGCAATTCCATGATATTTTTCATTGTGTGGAAGGCTATTAGGACTATCCCAGAAGCAAGGGTTCTGTTGCACCATAATATTCCAGTCCCTGCTATTCCTTCCTTAACTTATATATTGATATTTCAGGCTCAGACTCTAATTTGAAATTTTGATTGTTTCTCCTTCTATAATATTTTGTCTGAGGTTGTAGATTCTTTATCAAATGTTTGTTTTTTTAAGTGATCATTCTTTTGCTTCCAGTTCACTGAGGATTTCAAGGTGCACTTAATAGTTTTTCTGGTTTGTATTTCTAGGTTTGCAATAGTTTGAGTGCATAATTATATATTAATAGCAGTAGAATTCCCAATATATACAAATTTCATCAAATGAGATTAATTTCTGCTTCATTAGGTTTTATAATGCTTTGTTGATTTTGACTATAACATCCTTCAAATCTCTTGTGTTTATTGGGGCTTGATGTCCTTATGTACTCTAACTAAAGCAGGAAGGACGGGTTATCCTACAGATTACTAACCTATTCAAGCCAAGGTGGGAAGATCAAGATTCATTTCATGGATCCGCCACGAAATAGATTTTAACCCACCCAGGTGGCATTCGAACCTAAAACCTTCAATACCAAGCGAGCTGAGACCCTTGCCCCAACTGGCTCGGCCATGGAGTCCTTCACTATTGTCCCATTGTTTTTCAGCTATTCCCCTAATTGAAAGGATACCTTTCCTCAATAACCATTAACCCCTTTATAATGGTATTCTAATGAAAATTTTTGCCATAGTAAAGGAGCTTTGTTTTTTTCTCTTTTTTTATGACATTGTCTCCTGTTGTCACTAAGTAATTGCAAAACCATAAGATAAATAGACTCTTTTTTAATGAGAATCATTTGTTCCTGTCATGTTTCTAGCTCATTTAGACAAAGAAATATTCTAATATTGATTAGAAAATATTTGTTTTTATTTTTAATTTTGTTTGAAATGAATATAATGTTTGGTTTCAGACTGATAATATTAAACTGTCTTCCGAATCCAACTATGAGTCGAAGTTATCTAAACCTCTTCAAGATTTAATTAGGATGATTTTTGATGTTGATATAATGAGGAAAGTCATGATGGAATTTGAGGTAAACTAAAAACAAAAATAAGCATAATTATTTATTGACGTATCAAATTTTAATTGAAACATATATTTTTTATATAATTTTTTAGTTGGATATGGAAAAGATGCCTTTAGGGAAGTTAAGTCGTAAGCAGATACAAAAAGCATATGCGGTACTTTCAGAACTGCAGGAGAAAGATGGTGATATAAAACCAATGAAGGTGACGGATGCTACTAATCGCTTTTACACATTGATTCCTCATAACTTTGGAACTGATAGCCCACCTCTTCTTGACAATAAAGAGATAATACAGGTAACTAAATATGCAGTGTTGTTCAGAGTGTAAATTATAAATAATTATACATGGTGTAAAATAAAGTTTTGACCCTTAAAATACAAGAATATGATATTGAGTATAATATTCATATTCCAATATAATATTTTATTTTTGTTTTTTTAAGGCAAAATTGGAAATGCTAGAGAGTCTAATGGAAATGGAAGTCGCTTATAGCTTGTTACGAGAAACTAAAGGTGTTGGTGAAGAAGGTATGCATCCATTGGATGCACATTATGCTAAACTTAATGCAGACATACAAGTGCTTGAAAGAGATTCTGAAGAATTCAAAAATATTGAAGCTTATGTTAAAAATACCCATGGTGAAACTCATACACAATATAACCTTGAGATTGCTGATGTAAGTTATTTATTATATAAAAAGATATTTTAGTGGCCATTACTAATTCATCAATCCATTCAATATATTTTATTATACAATGGTATAATGCTGATTTTGTGATTCTGTTGTAGGTATTTAAAGTTAGAAGAAGTGGTGAAGATAAAAAATTCAAACCATTCAAGAAGATGAAAAATAGGAAGTTGTTATGGCATGGCTCAAGACTTACGAACTTTGCTGGAATATTATCTCAGGTTTTTATAATGAAATTTATTGTATAAAACACTTAGGTTTATCATTAAAAATACTTTTTGATTTTTAAACACTGCTGAAATTTATACTTTAAAAATCTGTAGTTTATGGAACAAAATATGTTTGATTTGATTAGTTTTTAATTATATTAATTGTAATCATAAGTAGTAATTACCTTAGTGTGATAACTTTACCGTTTAAAATATTTACCAAGGAAGTTGGTAAATACGTCACTACAAATAAATAATTTAATTGGAAAATAAGTTTTCCCCTGCTATTTTTATTTACTGTTTCTTGCCAGATTCTGATACTTTAAATTATAAGGTGAAGTGGGGTAAGTGCGTTTATGGGGCAAGTGCATTAATCGGCCATAATTTCTATTGCCATTTTGTTACATCAACTGTGATCAGTTGTGTGTAGAGAGAACTTCATACCCTCCAAACCTAGAACATACTAGAGTGCTCTCCTGTAAAAGATAAACTCACGAGGAAATTTCATAGTTCAAACTGTTGATCTAGGTATTGTGTAAAGTTGAAGGAGTTAGAATTATAAAATTGTATCACCTTTGAAAATTCATTGCTGATATTCTACCAAGGTAAGTTATTTTTTTATGTTGTTTTTCTTTGTGTACATAATTAAAAAATCATTTTGTCTCTTTTTATGAGGGAGTTAAGCCCTATGATGCACTTAACCCAAGCACTTTTTGACAAGGGGTAAGTGCGTTATAAAACCTGGGGAAGTGCATCATATCCTGCAGTTGTCCCTCCCGGGGAAGGGCATTTCAGCACAAGGTGAGATCAGTTCAATTGAGAAAAACGATATTGTACGCATTCTCCCACTCCCTAAGATCAGTTGTCGAGGAGAAGCAACTTTTAATTTACAATTTTCAGGCTACAGCCTTTGTTGAATTACGCAGTTTCTCTATTTATGCCTTGTCAATTAATTATATATCCACTTGATAAATGTTGTGATATATCTAAATGCTTACTGTCATTATCGAATTATTTTCTTAATTTAATTTAAATTAATTACATATTTAATAATGTTTTTGGTAATGCAAAACTCAATAATTCAGTGACTTTTTCTTTAATTTTTTAATTTCAAGGAGGAAAATGATTACTAGGAGTTGCTTATTTATGCACTTACCCCGTCAAAGAATCAATTCACTCCTAAGGAGTTTACTAGCGATTTATCCACTTACCCCGTTAAGGTGGGGCAAGTGCATAAATGGGACTTAATATCAATTTTCTTTCGCACTGATAATAATTTTTAGGATATCTGGGAAATCAACTATATTATTGAAAAGAGTAAAGTTCAAAGTTTGCAATGGAATAAGAAATATTATCCTAGCATCAATAGCTGATTTTTTATGTTAAGTTGAACTTTGCACTCCATATGACGCACTTGCCCCACTTCACCTTATATCATCATATTGTATAATTAATTTTATTATTTCTTATTATTATTTTTTATAATTATATTGAAAAGATTAAAAAAAGTAAATAATAATATTGGAGAAACCTAAGGAACAGGGCTATTTCTCTAATGAATATTTTAGGATGGCATATTTACCAAAATATAGATATTCAAAATAATTTTTTTTTTTGTTTAACTCATTACAATAGTGTAAGTCCTTGACAGATCTTCTTTCTTGTTACTTTATTTATTTATTAATTAATTATAAATAAATATTTAAAAGAAAATCAATGAAAGTTCAATAAGCCTGGTTTTTATTTGTTAGTTCATTTTAGTTATTTAGGTCAAATATAATACAGTACACAACCTCTTTTAAATTTGGAACAAAGGTCAGGGTTTTTTCTTCTTCTTTTTCCTTTATATTAATTTCCTTATTAGATTGGGGATTTCCTGGATCTTGGAAAATAAAACCCAAGTTTATGATTCAGAGAATGATGAAATCAAAAGTCAAACCATTTAATGCAGTTAGTTATATTATGGAAATGCAATAAACTAATAAAGAACATGAAGGAATGGATGATAAACATTGATACAAGACTCAAAGGAAATAATTTGTATTGCTAGTTAAGATAATTGCAAATGCAAAGATGATAGGAAAAAAGCAAGAAAAAAAAAGCTGCAGAAATTTTAACACTGTGTCGAACAACACAGAATCAGAGACCAGTTCTTTTACTTCATCTTATAACCTTAAAAAAGAGCTTTGCCAAATTTATGTTCTTGAAAAGTAGTAGATTATAAAAGGGCCTTATACTGTTAGATAGCAATGTATATTATATCATGTCTACGTCAAAAGATTATTATAATATTTATTCACTAGCATTATAATCTTATTTTTTCATTTAAACCGATTCAGAAAGCTTGATTTTATTTTGTCTTTTATTTTAGTTATATCAGTTTCAATACCTTTTATAGGGGCTGAGGATAGCACCACCAGAGGCACCTGTTTGTGGTTATATGTTTGGAAAAGGTATATACTTTGCAGATATGGTTTCAAAATCCGCCAATTATTGTATGACATCTCCTTCAAATCCCAATGGTTTAATACTCCTGTGTGAAGTAGCCCTTGGTGAAATGTAAGTTAACTGTCAAGCATTTACTGTATATTTATTTTTAATGATCCATCCCTGTAATTATATTTACAGAAAGTCAGTCATCAGTAGGGCTAGGATTTTCATGTAATTAAAAATGCCAAATATGTACATATATATGTATTGATTTTAATACAAATATGGAAGTATCTATGTACATTGAGTAAAATAAACATAAACATTAAATACCTTTCTATGTACCCACAAAAACAGTTTGAAATTAAATGCATTTTCAAACATAAACTACGTCGATTGGGCTTTAGTACAGACTTGAATGTACTGAATGACTGCTCAACGTCTACTGATGTTACTGGAGCGTTTCGGGAATTTGGCTATTCCCAATAGCCAAGAAGAAGGATTCCATTCAATTGAAAGTTTTGCTATTACCTCCTTTCCACTTATGATGTCTGCAATCAGCAGCATATCTTTCCAACCCGGATTTTTTTTTTAAGACATCTTGCTATTTTGCGAATCACTTCATTGACAATATGTATGTTTTTAATAAAGGCACGTTCTGTGATTCTAACTGTGTGATTGTGGAAGCAATGTAAGCACGATTACAGAAAATAAATGCTAGATTATTTTTCAAATTAGGATGTTCCAATAAAGTTTGAGCTTGCAAAATAACTGAAGCTGATTCGTCATCCAACTTAGATATGAGCTCATGATGCTTTCCTGCTTTGATCATGTATGGAGCTGCATCTGATAAAAACAAATAGACTTTTTCATGTAGTACACCATTCAGCCAATGAAGACTCATAGATTCGTTGAAAAACCGTGCAATTGTTGCATTATTGCACTTTTCCAACTCCTGGAAATTTAAAAGGAATGGTTGTGAAGGAGAATCTGGGCAGAGACTTTCAACAATAATATTGGCAATGTATTGGCCTTCAACATCAATTGTCATGTCTACTGAAACCCACATTGGCCCCTCCTTGACATTTTCTCATATTTTTGCAAGAGTTTCTTGATATATATCTCTTTTTTTGATTTGTAAGAGGCTGTGTCACTTGGGGTCGTTGCATAGTGGAAACAGCCTTGTCACAGGAAGTGCAATATAATATGTCTTCATCACCACTGAATGTTTCGTTTGGAAACTCGATATATTTGAAAACTCGTTCTTTGGTTTTTTTTGCGTCTTTCCCCATTCCGAAAAAATAATAAAAATAAAATAAATCGTTAAATAGAATTTTCAAACCGTGTTTGGCAAGAGTAAAATGAACCTTACGACTCACAGATAAACACTGAATAAGAAATAGATTTGGTTCTGTTTATTCAGCACAAAAATCGAGGGAGGAGATTGATCTTGACTCATTATTCAATTTACATTTCAAAGAAATATTAAAATGAACAAATATGTAATAATTCACCAAATATGTAAATTAAGTCAAATATGTTAATTAAGTCAAATATGTTCATTTAAATTGGCTTAATTTGATCCCAATAGTGTTAAAACATATAACATGAGTTGGTACTAGGTGATATCTAGGTCAGGAACCGATATGTATTTACATAGGAATCCTAGCCCTAGTCATCAGTGTACTAAGATATATTGATATAATTTATTTTGTCTCTTGGAATATTCAAAAGTATTTACTTACTCCTTTTCTTTATTTATTTTTTAAATCCTAGGTATGAAAGAACTAAGGCTGATTACATAGAGAAGCTTCCATCTGGTAAACACAGTACAAAAGGTGTAGGTATGACTATGCCTGATCCTTCACAGTCTATTGAAAACAGTGAAGGTGTTGAAATTCCATTAGGTAAACCTGTTAAGCAGTTCACCGATAACTCCAAGACATCTCTGCTATATAACGAGTATCCTTTTATAAGTCAATTGTTTGATTTGATGATTACATTATTTTTTCTTATATCTGTAGTATTATTTTAGTGCTTGTGTATTATTTCACCTTTTACCTTATCTCTTTGTCAAATGCTAGTCATTTTAACTAAAACTTTTAAAGTTAATTTTCAGAACTAAATTAACAACCTTTTTTTGTTTAAATCACCGTGAACCCTGAATTTAATTTGGGAATACTTGTTTAATTTGTTCAATGAACCTACAAATTTCTAATGGTTTTCAAATTCTGAATTTTGAATTTCTCAAAATGTATGATGAGACTTTATTCGCATTCAGATGATACTGAATGAAGTGGGGGCCTTCCTGATCAAGGAGATCCTAGAGGCTTGTCAGCTGACATGGTTCTACTGTACTGTCAGAATGGAAGAACAGCAAGATCCATTGAAAATCATGGACTATGTTTCTGACAGTAGAACTTGGGTCCACCCGAGGATATCGTACTTGGAATATGTCAGTTGTTGAATAGGAAGGGAAAGAATTTCTGTCTAGCCATTGACCAGTATCAGTCCTGGATAAACACTCCTCTGTGCTAAAATGTACTACTGGGTGAAGCAAAAGAAGCAGATTGGAAATGGATTTGGCAAAAAAGTTAATCGCTCAAGCTGCCAGATAAACCAGATTATGTTGAGTGTAAATCTGGTTGTGAAAGGATGAAATTAATTGCTCAGGCAGTTAGTTTCCCATACTCTTGTTTTGAATATTCATTGTATTACATATTATAGTTATGTAAATTATCGAAATATAGCTTATTGCTATCATAATTATTTTTATGACCATCATTTTCTTAAGATAATCAATTTTAAATATTATCTCTCTTATCACTATGGGCTATGATCTTTAAATCGAAATAATTTGTCAGTAATTTTAATTATTTTAGAGGAACTTGTTCTGTAATTGATAATCCATGATAAATTTTACCTTAATTTATATTTGTAATACCTCTGGTTGAATGTTTGATTAGAATGATTTTTTTAATTTATGTCTGGTCTAGGTGCAGATATAATTAGGTTAGAAATGGGTTACATTAATCTTTGTTCTTAATTTATCTTTATTTTCCTTAATGGTTTACAGATATATTGTATATGATGTGGCCCAAGTAAAAATGCAGTACCTCATCAAGCTGAAGTTTAACTATGTCACTATGTATTGATTATTGGCTGCAGAAAGTGATTACTTAATTGTTTGTGAACAACGGTCATGTCATTGTAAAATGTTGCAAATAATGATTGTACCATAATTCTAGAGTGATGCAGTATCTGATGGAAGATGTTATGGGGTATATTTCATTCAACCTATTGTTTTAGAAAAGGAATAATGTTATATATTTTCATTGTTATAATTATGATATTACAAGACAAATAACAGTCTCCTAAAATGATTATTTTTTAATGTTCTGTATTGTCACCAGCTATAGTACTCAAATAATTTAGGATAGTTGGTGCTTCAATCCTCTATTTTGAGTTCACCCTGCCGTTTGTTATCAATTATTAAAGATACATCTAACTTTTAGATAACTATTGTTACAGTAAAAAAATGTTAAGGGCCATTTCAAGTTTTAAATTTTAAGTTGTTTATCTTTGTTATTTTATAAATAAAATGTTCAGAAATAAGCACCTAAATTAAAGTTATCAAATTAACACATGCTTCCTGATGGACGGGCAAGGTCATTTATTAATATCTGTGCACTCATATAAAGGATTGCAGAATTACTTTGGTTTCGAGAGCCTCCTTGTGAAAGGTGCTCCTAAAACTGTTCTAAAATTGAATTTGAAGTTTGTTTTGTCTGTAATTTGAGATAATAGAATCATCATTAGTTTTTATCTAAGAAAAACCAAATAACTCCCAAGTATGCAAATATGACTTTTAATATGAAAACTCACTTTTTGAATCATATCTTTGGGTGTTATGTTCTGATTATATCTTTTGTATTGTTTTTTTCTACTGCTTGAAGAAAGCTTCAATGTATAAAATAAGCATTATATGATAATGGTTAACATTTTTCAATCACTGTATTTGTTTTGGAATTTTTTGTTTTTTTGATAATAAATCTGTTAAATTTATTATTTTGACCCATATTAACTTTCATTTCTGATCTTATTCTTACCTCAACAAAAATAATCTTAAAATGCTCACCTTTAGTTAAAACTAATTACACATTTAAACATAAAACTTGAAAGAAAAAAAAATTAAAATGGTGAGACATTTAATATACATTTAAACTTTGAAATCGAACATTAGATTAATATAATGAATATTATATTAAATTAATATAAACTGTAAAAATATAAATAATAAGTCTTTTTTATGTTATTTCACTTACATTTTTTTCTGTTGTAATCTATTTCCCTCACTTTAGATGTGAGGGAAATAGAATTTTTGAGTTTGATTTAAGATTAACAACATCACACGCATTTCAAAATAAAAAAAAACAAATGGAACTCTGAACTACAAGGGATACATATACGTCAATGCAAAGAAAACAAGAATCAAACTTACCTTCTTTGAAAAATCATTATTTGAGGGAAATAGAATTACGAATGACACGATTCGAATATTTGATTCGACATAAACTTGGGACAACTTCTGCAATGTTGTCAAATGGAATGAATCTTGGTTATGCTTTGGACGGCTTTTTCAAAAAATGTGAGGGAATAGATTGACCCTATGGGTATAGATTGACACAGGCATTGGAAGTCATTCTTCCTTTTTGTAAGCAATTAGCCTCAGTTTCAATTATAAAATTCAATATATTGCAACGTACCTGAGGTACTAGAAAAAAATGTATGTTAATAATTGCAAAAATGGATATTTTATTCCCATTTAACGTTACCAACTCATTTTGTGGGACATGTGAGGGAAATAGAATTTGACAGTTTGAATTCAAATTTAACCATGAAAACAAATCAATAACCATGGAAAAACTACTTTACGTTTAAGAGGTAAGTACCTTGCACCTACCTGTTACAGTTGGTTATAAAATTTTCAGGATAGCTCCTACTTTTTAAAACTTAGGTATTCATGATAGCTTTAAATTATGTTGTTCACATAGGAAAATTGCTGAAATTTACATTTGGGTCATGATCAAATGAAAATGCTTCTACACTAGGGAATAATACACATTATTATATCGTGATAAAACTGAGTATTAAAAACAAATAATTAAATAAATGAACATCCAGTAATTAACAGTCATTTTCCGAGTTCTCAGTTCCATTGTGTTTTTACAAAAATGGCCATTATAATCCTTAAAAGAAAAAATAAAGATGCTTGAATGGTTGCAACTTATGGTTAATTAGCTCACAAAATAAATAAATCAGAATCTGGTGGGACTTACCTAAATATAATTAGTAATTATTTATTGTTCCTTTTT
Organism: Euschistus heros; assembly: GCA_003667255.2. Lineage (NCBI taxonomy): Eukaryota > Metazoa > Arthropoda > Insecta > Hemiptera > Pentatomidae > Euschistus > Euschistus heros. Next base: position 73,581 of record RCWM02000022.1, on the reverse strand, counting down.
CATATTTCACATTTGTTGGCCCACTGATATGTTTTCTACCAGTTTCTAATAAATATGTTTATGGTGAACATTGATTAAAGTTTAACTCATGGTATATAGGTGGGCATACATCAAGGTAAAGTATTTACTAATGATAATTAAATATCGACATTATTATGTTACTGGCTTACCATGTTTACACAAAATGTAAATCAGCATTACATGATTACAAACATATTTTGGCAATCTCACTCTTGCTAATATTTCTTTTATTGCCATTGGGGATAATAATAAAAAACTTCACTAAGATTGGAATAAAAAAAAAAAAAATGTTTGAATTTATATATTTATTATGAAAATTTACAGAAATAATTGTTTATACAGTTTAATTTACTGTGATGGGGGTATGTACATTAATGGAAGAAATGTTTTACAAGGTTCTATGGTAGTTCAATAAACTGTTGATTTTTTATACTTATGATACTTAAATTTACAATTGAGTAATTTCATATTTAATAAGTATTTAAATAATTTTTTGTTAAAACCTTTGTGGCACAGAATCCTGGTCTCAATACTTGTTTATAATATTTATATCTTTTATTGTATATTATTCCACAAAGAAGTTACAACCAAGTTCTATTTAATATTTTAATCCTTGTCAAGTTCATGTCAACTGGCAAAAATTTATAGACTACTAAGCTAAATATATATATGATTCTTCTTTTTTTTAGTGTACTTCAATTCCATAGGCTTTAAACAATGATTATTAATATTTAGTTAGCTGATCCGAAATAGATGAGTATTATATTTTTTCCATGTGTTAAGGATAATGAACAAATAGAATTACAATTTCTAAACATAATTACGATTTGTTCATAAATATTTACATCTTCAGTAAAAAGGATATTAGGCAGTATTCAGTAATTATTTTTAGAACCAGAAATTATTTTTCAAACTAATCATACCTAAAAAACTTTCAGGGGATATTCATTGGCCAAAGTTGTATTATTTAACTGAACATCATTTAGGAATACAAAAATTATAAAACTAATTACAGTCATATTATCTCCTCAAGCTCTATTTTTTTTTTTCATAATATAATTTAAGAATACAAGCCCGCTGATATTTACTCGCTAAAATCGAGTGGTTCGTAGGTCGTAGTAAATATATAATGATATCTTTAGTTACAACTTTTATATGGTTAATACATAAATTTCATTAATAGACCTGTTCATTATCACAGATTAATTAGCCATAATAAGACTTAAATACTATTAAAAACCAAACATTTCTGACCAAATCCTAAACTACTAACTCCTACAATTTTTTTATGATATATACAAGCTGTATATAAATATCTAATGAGGAAGGATTGCTTATGACTATTTGTTTACAATGAACAATTAGCCATTTTATGGAAAATAAGTCATGTTACTTAAATATTACTAACTAATAATTAAATTGATGTTTAGAACAAGTTATTAATAATGCTAAGACATATTTTTGAGTCCTGGCTTCTCTTGAATAACTTAAGCTTTATATAATATTTGATCTGGAAATAATAAAAACAATAATCCTATGGGAAGAAATTATCACAATAATCAAAACAGGTTTCTTAAGCAATTTTAGAACATGAGTATAAATTAAGATAATGGTAACATGGTGGAAGACAGATATTTATGGAATACAATTATATCTTAGTTTTAAAATTCTTTTTTTCCATATAATTTAAAATTGCAACCATAACTCAATTACTTAAGACAACGGTTTCCAACCTTTTGCGACAACTAATAATCATAAAAAAAACTAGTGCAATTGATATACAGCACATTACTAAGTAATATTCAGTGACTTCTGTTTTATTAATGTAACAAAATTATTCTAGTTCATTAAAATATCACTTAGTATACAATTTTATAAAATATTTTGATTTATTGTAACAAAAATAATTTCAACTGTTTTGTGTTGATGACTGGTAATCAACTGCTAATTTAAGATATCAACTGGAGACGTGAAAGATCACACTTAAAAAATCTAAATGATAGAAATAAAATAGTTGTAAAACGGCTAATATATTTTTTTTCCTGAGAAGTGGAACAGAAGGAAAGGTACAGAAAAATAAAAAACTAACCACTTCTAAGATCATTAAATCATCTCACATTGAAACCATAGTAAATAACAGATCAGTTTGTGAGGGAATATGTTTTCTTTTATACAGACCTATGTATATATAATTCAAATTAATTTAAGTAAATAAAAATAAATGTTCACTTCAAGTGATTTCATGTTTTCGTTTTCTAAATCCTTTTCCTCTAACTCTAAACTGACTAGACTGAGCTTCAGATGCAGGCTTTATGTTGTGATGGAGAGCATTATATAGGAGTTCTCCATTAATTGAACTTCCAAGCATTTCGATCAACTCTTCCTGTTAATAAAAGTTTTCAATTATATCATGAATTTATTAGCCAGTAAGAAAAATTATAGAACAATCTTAAACACATTAAGCTGTTTTTTTGTACTGTTTATTAATATAAAATTACTTCAATTAAATAAAAAAATCTAACACATAACAACTATATAGTACAAACTACTAAAGTGAATTATTTATATATATATGTGTGTGTGTGTAACTATATATTTTTAAATATACTTTTCCTAGAAAACAATATAAAAATAATCAAAACGGATGCAAATTAAAACAAAAACTTCTTGTCTTCAAATCATTTTTCATACAATAAATCTGAAAAGAAAATGTAACTGATCAAAACAGTTCTTGCACTTAATATTTTATTATTTCATTAATAAATTTTTATAAAGAGTGGAAAGTTCAATTACATTTTATTTTGTAAAAGAAATGAAAATTTACATTCAATTTTGAACTTTATAATTATATTATTCAAACACTATTTAAAAAGGCAGTGGTGTAGTTGGAATATTTAAATGTTTTTCATGAACTGTTTTAATTATTAAATGATTATGTAATTTTTAAATATAATTTTATGTTAGATTTAAATTAGAGATAGGCCAACTAGTCAGTAAAGCCGACTTATTAGCTGCTTTTGTAGTCAGCAAATAGCGCCGAACAGTCCACCATTTCATCATTAATATTTCTACACTTAAAAATGAGTTGATTGAAATAAAAACATGGCCTTTATTGATAAGGATTTTAATATGTGATTCATCTTTATAGTTTATTATGTAGGAACTTTTTTTTATTTATTTTTTTAATCAATTAATAACAAATTAATTCAAAAACTTCTACAATACTGAATAAAGAATTAATGTAACCTTCTATGTATATTTTTTTTATTCCCAGTTTTGGTTTTGTGTAATAATTACTAAATATTAATAAATGTTAGAACACAAAAAGGAAACTGCTATATTAGCAATCCACATTACATTTTCTATACAATTACATCTAAGATATTTCTATGTTATAAATCAAAGTTCATAAACACGATATATTTTTCGTCATGATTGAATTTCACAATTAACTATCTTAGCTAAGCAAAGTAAATCGCTGACTTTTGCTTTATTTTTAGTGTTTTAAAAATGACTCCGCTACATACTGGCCTGTTAAAAAAAAATTTAAGGTAACAAAACCCTGTAGCTATATGTACTTATGGTTATAAAGATATAAACGAAGCATCACAAACATTGCTGATGTCACCTTAATTCCAACTAAAGCAATGATCGGCTTGGCTGACTATCTACCTTTTTGCCAGCTAACTAGTCGGCCAAAGTCATAGTTGGCCCATCTCTAATTTAAATAATTGTGATAGTAAAATCATTTAATTTCCATAATATATTGAATTTATGCTAATGTATATCATCTTGATGTTATAATTTCATTTGTATAATAAAATAATTTTGAAATGTATTTTTATTTAGTGCATTCACAAATTTTTATTTTTAGTTATCATCTTTAAATGTAATTAGATCGAAAATCATCACTCATATGTCTCTTATATCAACATAATAATAATAATATAATTTTGAACTATTACAGAATCTCAATATTGATTTAATATCTTATTTAATAATTTCTTATCAATACTAACTTTTGTTAAAGTAATGAGATGATCAAGAGACTTTCCTTTGTTTAGTAAGCTGTTCAAGTTTTTTGTATTTACACCAGGGAGTTTGCTAACTAAGTCCTGTAACAGAAAAAAAAGAATAACTAACAACCATACAATAAATGAATAAAAATGTTTTAGCCAAAGTTTCTATCTTTCAATTATTTAAAATTATAAATATTTATGGATAAAGTAGAGCATTTAAAACAAATAAAAAAACTAATTAGTAGCTTAACTTGTATTGGAAGAAACAAGGTATATCTCAGTTTTATGGTTTAACCTGTTATTTTGAACAATTTCACACCCAGTTATCTTAACAAAACTGCTACTCATTTATTCTTATGAAGGTGTATGAACAATTTTCAAGATCTTTCTAATCACTTAACAAAATCTTTAAAGAGTTCTGGATATTATACAGTTTTCTCCAAGTGAATTTAAACTATATAAATATATATTTATTCATACACATATTTTTTTTTTAATATAAAATTAATACCTGAATTCCCACATTGAATTTCTCAAGCCTTTCATCCTCCAGTGATGTTTCTTCTTGACCAATTGCTGCTGCTATGGAGGCTACTGGCTCCTCTCGACCATCCTGAAAGGTATAGTTACAGTTAATCATTATATGTGACTAATGACAAATTTATGGCACCTGTGAATAGTGTGGGCAAAAATTGTATTTTATGAAAAACACACTTTTTCCAAAATGATTCACAAATTTATATTCATTTCTGTAACAGCCACATAACTTAGTCCATTAGGAACGAATAAAGAGAAGAAAAATTAGCTTTCTGAAGAGACCCATTATCCAAAATTCACATAGACACAACATACATGCACTTACACACCATTCAAAGCGCCACAGATAGTTAACACTGAACATCATTGTTTATAAAAATAAAAAATACAACATTGCACTAATAATAAATTGTTCAATATTAATCCTAATGCCGGCAGTACACACTCGCCGAGGCGCTCGTCAAGTCAACGAAGCCAACCGAGCCGAGTGCCTCATGGACGAGGGAAGGCGAGCTTAGAAGAAGTAGAAGTTGGGTTGTTCAGTTTTATAAGCTTAAATTTGATGAAAATAGATGTGAGGATTCTGGTTACAGCAGTTGCAGCTATTGCAGTCTACGCATATTATAAGTATGTGCACATTGTAACCACGAAAAAATTGCAAAAAAAAAAAAATGGAGATGGTGGATAAAAACATTCATCGGAACAGGACTGGATAAGTCCAAATTTATTTGATATTTTTTGATTGGTTATTTATGTTAAGCAAATTTCTAAAGAAAATTTAGCTACTTTAATTAACTGCTTAGAATTTCTTTAATTAGAAGTTGTAAAAACCCACTTAAATAACTTTTTAGGATTTCATGATTTTATTTATTGCTTTTATTTATATTTATGCAAATATATATATTTGCATATACTATATATATATCAAAAATAAAAACTATATAGGCTATATGAATAAAATAAATTGTCTAAATGAAGCCATTAAGGAATCTTTTGTTTCTCTAGTTCTTAGTAAATCTTTTTTTTCTTTAGTTCCTTAATTAGTAAGGAACTGGAACTTGAATGAGGGAAGTGTTGAAATGAGATTAAAAGAAACTTAGATGTGAACAGCAGAAGTGCCTTGCCATTTGCCTCGTCCCTAGTTTCCTCTCGGGCTCTTTGACTCGTGGCCAGGGACCGACTTTTTTTGGAGTGCTGCCAAGCCGAGCCGAGCTAAGGTGAACTAACACGAGGTGACCCAGTACACACTCGTGCTCGCCTGCATTCGTCTTGCCTCGGCGAGTGTGTATTGCTGGGATAAAGAAGGAGCAGTTTTTCTTGAGTTAAAAATGTTATATAATGAAATCATCCAATATAAAGATACAAAATAGGAGAAAGAGTGATAAATCTTAACTATTAAACAAGTTTTTGAACTGTCCAATTGATTTAAAATCACAATGTTTTTCAATCATCACCATCTAATTTAATGACAAACCTTGATTTATATATGACACTAATCAGGAGACCTTATTATGCTAAGCAAAAAAATAGAAATGAGGCCAGTAGCATATTGAGATGCAGTTCCTCAGGTAGGGCAGCTCAGTTATTGTGATAAGAAATTTATTATAAAAACAACCAATTTTTCAAGTCCTGATAGGTATTTCAGGACTACGCCTATTTTGGAGAGAATAATAAATTGGATTATATGAATTTGAAACTGCCGAGCTCAGATGAAAACAGTTCATTAAACAATTGTTGGAGAATTACTGTGTTTACTGTGAATTACTGTGTTGGTATAAATACTGTGTTTGTCTTTTATGCATAAACCCAATTTTCATTTTCTTTACTGACCTTGATTTTCGTTAAATTATAAAAAGGTGTCTAGCTCAGCATCCAATTTGACTCAGAGCACAAATTTAAACAATTCTATAACACCTTAACACAAAAAAGTGTCTACCTTAGTCAAATAGCACAAAATGCACAGACAAGGGTGCCAGGTGCCAGCCTTGATTCTATTTTTATAAAAAAATCCATTCTATCCTTACGATTACAGGAACTCCTTCCCTCCCTTCTAAAATAGCAAATCCTTGGCAAACTTTACCTTTATAACCCTTCTGGATACTCTACCTCATTGCTCTTTCCAGTTTCATCTGATGACTTAATTTATATTTTGTTTCATCCTCACCCTTATCACTTCTTCCTGCTCAACCTATTTTTTCCTCGGAAGTTTCAAATAATGACAATGATTTTTACCACTTCACATAGGTATTATCTCTTCCATTATGAGATCCATACAAATTAATAATCTTAGTTAAATTAATGAAGTTATGCCTCCCAGAAACCTTTCCTGTCCTTTTCATCTACAATTTCTCCCTTGAACATTCTGTCTTTTTTATCTCCTGATAAACAACTATTTTCCATCATAGAAACAAAAAATCCTACCCTACATCTCTGAAAGATTATGGCCGAATCACCATCTTTTCTTACATCTCACAATGGCTAGAATATGTTGGTAAACTTTTTGCACTTATAAAAGTTTATAGAGGTATTTTTCAATTAAGAACAACTTATAAAGCTTCTGAAGAGATATTAAAAATTAAAAAAGCATTTTTACAATCTGATGAGTTAAGTTCAGTTGTTCAACAAGAAAGATCCTGTTACCAAGAGAATTTGTGCCAATGCAGACTCAAAATAACAATATGAATGCATCTAACACATTAAAAAAAAATATATTTATCATGCAAGAAATGCGAATGTTTTGTGAAGTAGTTTAAAATAAAGGTTCTTAACTTAAAAAAAAAAACTTGAATACTTCATTTTGAATTTGATTAGTTAATTTATATAAATATTTTAATAATATAAATAATACAATACCTTTAACTCATGAAATAATTGAGCCGAAGCGAATGGACTCTGACTCCACACAATGCGCAACCTTGGAAAATGTAGAGTTAATAGCTGAAGTTTGCTTGTGATATCATTAGATGAAATGTCACTACTCAGATAATAACGACCCTAGATACAAAAAAAAAAAAAATAATAAAAAAATAAAATAAAAATAATAGAATAATAGTAACTGAAAATAAATAAAAATTAAACTGATTTTATCTCATTATAGTTACCTGTAACAAGAAAGGTTTATTTTCATCAAATTCTATCAGTAAAACTGGTTTTGTATAATATCTGGTCATTGCTTGAGCTTGAGTATACAATCTGCCTGAGTTTAATGATCCTATAAGATCACTGATACTCTTTCTCTCAACACATATATCTGGTGACAGAATATAATCCCCTATCTACGATAAAACAAAAATAAAGTTACAATAGTCAAGCAGTTATTTAATACAGTCAATGTTTCAAAGTTCCAAAAAAAAATGGGGGCGAAGTGACTACTTATCTCCACTAACTACTAATGGTAGATGTTTACAAAAGCGTCTCCAGTAAGTTTTGATACCAAATATTGAACCATATATGTTGATTGGACAACAATGTGTTTTCATACACTAACGATTTAAAAATTGCATAAAAAAACTAACCATTGTGTTTGATCCCTGCTAAAACAAGGTAACTCTATTTTTGGAAGGTATACTTCAATTTTTTTTCCGTTGCCAGGACTGACAAAGAGGTTCCAGGAACCATGGTAGTAGAGGGCACTTTTTTCTTAATCGCAAACCTCTCAGCCACCTCTTTAATGCACTCGAGCATCTCCATATGGGAATTGTGAAATGTTTAAAATCTTTAATTCATTAATTTTGAATTCTACATCGTCATATTCGATCAAGTTTCTCGGTATTAGATAGTAATTAGTTTCAAATTGCTGTAAACATTTTTTATAATCTATGCCTTACGACAAATGTTAAATTCTTCGAATGCGCTGAAAAATTGTATTTTTCTTTGCTTTATTAATTTTTAAAGTTGATTCGAATGACCTTTTATCACTCATTTTCATAAATTAATAAATAGCAAACAAATAAACAAAAATATTGAAACAAATATCAATATTGAAATTGTTTAGTGTTTAAATTAATAATTAGATGGATTTATCATCCTTAAATTGAATAATTCAAATTTACTATTAAAAAAACAATAAAAACAATTAAAGAAGGCATAAATCTATTAACATTAGATAGAATAAGAAAAAAAATGTTTTAGTCGTATAATTTATTGAGATAAATAACTCGTAGTTGTTAGACCCTTTCATCAGATAAATATTCTAATGAATAATATCTAATATTATTATAAACAAACAGAAGGATAACAGATAATGTTCAGAGATATGAACTTAGGGAAAAGAATATTACTCAAACATTTTTATTACAAGAATATTATTAACGAAAAGGGTCGTTTACCCACATGAAAACTCTGATAGAACAAAATAAATTATGAACGCCAACTGAGGCCGATTCGAACTCAAACAAAAATTTTCCATGGCTCTACAAACACCTCATTCAATCAAGATCCAACCTGGAAGAAGCCCTGGAACAGAGAGAATTATCGAAATAACCCCCCAGTTCTTGCAATCATATCTGTCTGCTAGAGGTCAGCATCTCCCAGAGCTATTTCCATAAATATAAATCTAGATCATGGTAATGCTCCCATGCAAACAGATATACTGTTCTGATTAGGAACCACTTTATTATCATTAGCATTTTATTTTATTTCATGTTTGGAAATAAAATAATTTTCAAAACTCATAAATAAAGAGAAGTTAAATGTTTTCGACGAATACTGCTTGGCTAATGGCCTTAAGATGAACTTTGAAAAAACCAAAATTCTAAAATTTTCCAATGGTAGACCGAAAAAGGAAAAAAGAACATTAATTAAAGGAAACATTGTAAAATTTGTTAATGAATTTAATTATCTGGGTGTACTGTTTTCGTGATCTGGTTTATTCTTAAAACAAACAAAAAATTCTGTTTCTCGTGGAAATGCAGCAATAGGAGCGGTATTAGCTACATGTAAGGGGGCCAGAATTCAAGCACATTCAGTCCGGGACAAGCTTAAGGGGGCAATAATTGACAGCACAATCACATACGCTGTAAATATTTGGGGTTTGAGGTATTTAGACGAATTAGAGAAAATAAACACAAATTTCTATAAAAAGTTATTCTATTTGTCGAGATCTACACCAAATTGGCTGTGAGGCTTGAGACTGGCTCTATCCATGTTAGTTGGCTGGCTCTTAAAATAGCTTTAAATTATTCAAGAACCATATTCCAAATGAGTGATGATAGGCTTCCAAAGTTGTGTTTTTATAACTTAGTCAAGCTGTCTGCATGTAGAAATGCTAATCTTAAGTATAATTGGTGCTTACAACTAAAAAATTTACTTGATAAAATCAGAGAAGGGGAAATAGTTTTCGAATCAAATATAGTTAAACTCAAAGAAAAAAGTCAAACTGTATTAGAAAAATACAAAATTTATTTATTTAATTTGGATCTATTCTCTAGCCAGCAGTCGAATTTTAGCACATTCTACAATAGCATTAATCCAACTAGTTCCATCCCTGTTTACATTATAATGTACATAATATTTGTATTTTATTTCATTGTACATAATAAATAGCCGAACTTCTTTGTATAGGGTATGGCCCTGCTTACAAAAAAAAAAAAACTCATGAATAAAAATCACTCATGTCAATTCTATAAACAATATTTTTTAAATATCTACCTAAATAAATAAACAAGAGGCATTGTATGAAATGTACCTGGAGAGTAACCGGTTCAATGTCTATTCCCCTTTTGTGGATGACGGAAGGGAGCTCACTCCTGAATTCTCTCATATCAACTATAATTCTACTATTAGTAGGCGCATCCTCGACACCTCCTTGCCGGGTACTCACTTTCAAAGCTGGTCTGTCTCGAAGATCTTTACCTGATCTAAGATCTTCTAATACCAATGTCTAAAAATATAACTTAAATAAGATGAATATAACTTACATAATATACAATAATTTGAAAATGAAACAAAAATAACAATTCAATAAACATTAACTATATTTAGAAGCAGTTTTCTACAATATATATTACATTAGCCCACATATAGGTTAAGATTCTTTCCTGAAATTCCCTTCTGTAAAATAAGGGGTCAACTTATATTGAGAGCACGTTTAGGAAACTTTTGAGTTCAACCAAACACTTGACCTTAAGTAGCTTCATACTTCATTAGAAACAATACAATACATAACATCTTTGGTTCTAACTGATTGGGTGGGAAAACTTCACCTCAGGAATCAGCGGTCCATGCTAGCAGAAATATGAATTAGGAGGTCATACAACCAAAAATGTAATTAGCTAGAAAGTAAACAGCATCAACTGTGTGAATCATCCAAAGTGAACACAACCCAGCAAAAGTTATTTGAGCAAGAATCAATGCAAAACAAATGGTTGATTTTCTTAGGAAAAGTAGATGTGTGACAGCATTTCCAACGACTTCTATTTTGTTCCCAAGCATCAAGAATAAACTGCATGAGCAACACTTTTCAACACCAGAAAAAGTGGTAGATACGTTCTATATACAATTTTTTTGGAGGTACCACTTTCAGAGCATCATGAATTATATAATAAATGGTTTGAGTGTATGAGCAATTTATTGATCATCAGGGAGAATACTTTGAAAAACAATTAAGCCATTTTCAACGACAAATAACTATCTTCTTTACTAGTCATCAATTAGTTACCGTCCTCATCCTCCTCTAGGATTTGGTTGTAGGTGTGGATGGAGTCCCTGGATAAATACACGCTATCGTTGATGCCAATCCATCTATCCACCTACATTGTCTTAAGAATAATAATAATTTATATAATAATGAGATAATTACAGATTTTTCTTTGATGAGTTTATCAAAAGCTTGTTTCTCACGCCTAAGAGATGTCAAATAGGCTTGTTCCTCAACTGAACCTCCATAGATCATAAAATAAACTTTGATTAATTTGTCAGAGAATGCACTTTGATAAATCTGTAAAAATAAAATCCATGAAAACATTTAATATATAAACAATATAAACTAATAAAAATCAGTATACATAATTAATAGGAAGGAAAATTTAAAAAAAAAATAATCAGAGTATAAAAAATAATCAAATAATAAAGTAGAACATAAACAAAAAGTTAGCAAATTATAAACTAATTTAGTTCATATTTTAATCTTTAATTCTACTCTAATACTATCTCTTTCCAATCCATTTCCTTTCAAACAATATTCTGTATATTCAATTATACTTTAATGTACGTAGTAAGGTCCAAAAGTTTCCAGCCTGAGATAAAAAGAAAGGTGAAAGAAAAAAACTGGTCTTACTGTTTTCCAATATATTCTCCTTTTAAGTTCAACACACTTAATACAACGCTTTGGCACCATTTCTATACCATGAAAAAAATAATTTTCTTCTTTGTTAAAAAATGTTCTTCCACTGCTGCTTGGAGCTCTTCGCCAGTGTTAAATCGCCTCCCATGAAGGTCAGATTTAACTTTGAGAAAAAGTAGAAGTCACTAGGGGCCAAGTATGGGCTGATGAGAGATTTCTTGAAATCCACAGTCCTTCACAGCGGCCTTGGAAATCAAGGCTGTGTGGACAGGGGCATTGTCTTGAAAAAGGCGGACAACTCTGCTTAATTTCCCCCACCTCTTCTCTTTAATAGCGTCTCGTAACCGGTGAAGTAGAGCTGCATAATACTTACCATTCATTGTCGTATTCCTTTCTTTAAAATCTATCATTAGTATTCCTTTACAGTCCCAAAAAATTGTGGCCATTACCTTTTTTTGTTGACTGTGTGACTTTTGCCTTTAAAGGAGGCGCTTCTCTTGGTCTTCTCCATTCCATGGACTCTCATTTGCTGAGTGGGTCATAATATAGAACCATTGTCTTATCCACAGTTACAACTCAGTCCAAAAAATTCTTTGGGTCAGCATTATACTCGCATAAAAATTCATTGCAGCAGAGAACGTGTTCCTGTTTTTGAGCAGCTGAAAGCATTTTTGGAACCCATCTTGCACTAACCTTGTTCATATGCAAATGTTCTTTGATGATCCTCAAAACACTTGTTTTGAAAGCCCCAACCTTACTGCTATTTCCATGGTTTTCAGTCGCCGGTCAGACAGCAATTTAGATTCCACAAGTTAGATTGTTTCAGAAGTGACAGCTTCCAATGGGTGACCGGGATGCAGGTTATCTTCTAGACGTTCTCTCCCTAACTTAAATAATTTTGCCCATTCTTTCACTGTGGAATACGAGGGGGAGGGCTGCCTGTATACACCATCCAAGTGCTCTTTAATTTGAGCAGGAGTAAGAGCCTCATTACAAAAGAATTTAATAACCACATGGTACTCCAGTTTGCACATTGTAAAAATGGGGAGTTTCCTTTAAGGCTGGACACTGACTGACAGGACTGAAGAAGTGCGGGCGATGATGGGTACGGAGTGAGTAGGCATGGACCTGCATAGGCATACAGGTACCGGCACTTTTGAAGGAGGGGAAGCAGGACAGGGCGGAAACTTATGGACCTTACTACGTATATTTTAGTATTTATTAACATGATTTCACTTAATAGGGGGGGGGGACAGTCTGATACAAGGAACACATATTTGCTTTACACATTTTTGCTGATTGAATAAATTAAAGTAATCGAGTCCTAAATGGTTGGTTAGAATAAGAAAGTAACTAAGTGCTCCATAGCTGAGTGAAAATGCTATAATCCTTTTTTAACTAATGATGTTATATTTTATTAATTTTTTTAGCTGAAGCAGTTATTTTGATTTATATAACAACATTGGTGAATTTAACTCTACTATAAACTATAAAATATATATAAAATGTTGTTTAATGATTTTTAAATTATAAGATAAGAATTTGACCCACTTCCCTTGATTTAGCTACCATAATATTATTATATTAACTTCATTCATTATATACCTTATATTTTAAAATTATCATTGTGAATATACTTTACTATTACTTTTGTTGTTGTGACTACATTATTTTATTTCATACTTCTATAACTTTCATACGGTTATAACCGTTTTAGTTTATACCCCATTATAATAATAACATATTTTTAGTTTTATATTATTTAATTTTTTATTTAACTTTGAAAAAGGCCAATAATGTAAGCCGAAACATTAGCATACAATTCACTGATTTCATACTTTTATTTTCTCACCAAAAGTCAACTACCATCTCCATAATTTAAATACTTATGTAAAAGAACAGTAAAAGAATAAATGAAAACCTCTATCTGTCGAATAGCTGAAATATCCACATCATACATAATTACAGAGGAAGGATTAAGATGTAGCAGAATCTTTGGAAGGGACAAGCCATCACCATCCTTCTTGAATTGTTGAATAACAATGACAGGATCTTTTGATTTAACTGCTTCCTGAAAAAAAACAAAAAACATATTAGGGAATACAATTAATTAAGAACAACATAACTGAAAGTATTAAATTATAAATGGTATTAATTGTTAATATCTAATCTGGTTAAACTTGCTATTTCATAAACCTATATTGATCAGGGGACCTTAAAGACTGCCAGATGCTGATTTAATACACTTTTTTTTTTTTTTGTCTGTGGGTCATAGGAGCTTAGAAATCTTAAAAAATCTTATTTTATACCTCGAGTTTGAAAAATTTACTCCACATAATTCTTTTACCATAACATTTCAATTTTAGAGTAGAATGTAAGACAAGAAAAAAATGTAAATATTAAATCTTTATTTTTTGGTAAAAAGTTAATGAGTAAACTAGCCTTAGAGATTTTTTCATACAAAAAATGATGTGAGATATCGATTTATTTAAATTTTTATGTCTTCTTTTTTTTTTTTTTTAAGAGGGTAATCCAAATAATTTTTAATTTTAGGGGTAATCAAAATTTTGATTACACAAATTTAAGTTTCATTTTGAGGTTCAGTATCTTGCCGTTAGTTAGTCCAATTCTGATGTTTTTAGTTTGGTTGGAAAGAGAATTTCTTTTTATTCATATAAATTATCATTGCATTACCTTAAAAATTGTATGTAAAATATGATTGAAAATTAAAAACCAAATTGAGGTTTTTTTATAAAAACTTCTTCTTTCTCTACCTCCTTTGTGCAGCTTAGTATGGAGGGGCTGCCTCTGACCATCATACCCTATGGTCCCTTTCCTGAGATAGCCTCTTCTTTTTCAGGATGGTACTACCTCGCGTTGAATCAAAACTCTTGATATAATAGAGATACATGAGTTGGTCTGCCTCTAAGTCATCTTCCTTTAGGTCTCAGTTCTAAAAACCACTTGCACTTATCATCTCCCAGAGTCTATAAACGTGTCCATACCATTTCAATTGATCTCGCCTAGTTTTCCCCAATATTCAGCGAAGAAATCTCATTTCAGAGGCAGTTACTCTGCTTTATTTTGCTTTTTTTTTTAAATAAAAACTTTGGTTCTAAAACACAAAGGATAATCCAGTTTTGTTAAATCGGAACATTAGGAGCTATTACCTTACATATAAAATTAGGTTTAAATTTGTTCAGAAACGATGGAATGATGGGCAACAGTTTAAATTTCAAAAATATTTTAATTGGTTCCCTCCCTCCCCAAGGAAAGTTAACATTTTCAATTTTAGGTTCATCAGAAATTTTCGATTTGGGGGTTTTATGTGGTGTTAAAATCAAATATGACACCACTTTTGAGTAAACAAACTTTTTTAATATACTTTACTCAATAAAGTACACTGTTTTCTCAAGATGTAAAATTCAATAGACTATTAAAGTACTGGATCACACAAAAAATTACTATTTCTCCATTCATATTCCATAAAATACCATAAGAAATATTTTATTAAGCTATGTTTTATAATAATAAAAATAGTAGTAAATATATTAATGTCAGTGTCGTTTTGAATTCACTTACTTCAGAACATTCACTAAATGTAGTATTTCCATTAATTTCATCTTTCCTTTGAGTCAAAGTTATTGTTTCAAATTCCGTGTCCTCTTCTTCTTTTCCTTTGACATCTCCCAACGATTCAGAGCCAAACAATCTATAATACCAATAATTAAGCATTTCTTTGGCACCCATGATAAGTACCTGAAAAAAAAGAATACAAGAGTGGTTAATTATTTTAGATTTAAAAAAAAAAAAAAAAAAAAGAAGCAAATCAATCAGATTTCACATAAATGTTAGGAAAACTAGGTACTCCTTTTTGGAAAAACAAACTTGATATCAATCATAGTGATGTATAAAATGAATAAAACAAAATAAAATAAACAAATAAAAAAATAAATGTGAGAATCCTTAACCCTTTAACAGGCAATGTATCCTGGAGGATACACATATTTAATGCCTTTTGCTCAATAAATGATGTAATATCCGACGCATTATCCTACTCATTATCATCTAATATCCTTTATTCAACCTTAAATTTCATGATACATGTGTGGGGGTTAGTGTGGCTAGTTCATAGGAAAAAAAAAGAAGAAACAAATTCAAAAATTCCCGGCCTGCCCGTTAAAGGGTTAACTATGGGAAAAATACATGGCCCAATATAAAGGGTGTCCCGAATTTAAATGGCAAAACTTCAGGAACTTATAGGGTACTGAAATACTAAGACAAAAAGTCCTTTAGAGATTTGCTCATTTTTGCTTAGTTTTAGAGAAAACCGCAAAAAAAGAAACAAAACAAGTTTTCATTTTTATACTTATTTATTTACATTTATATTTATGTTATGTTCTTTTTAATGTAAATATTGCTCAAAATGTTGTCCTCTTGCACCAATGCAAGCATTACATCTAGCACTCACTTGATAAATTGCAGCTAAACATTGTTCTGATGATATTTGGTGCACTGCATCTATGATTCGGTCTCTTAATTGCTCTCTTGAGTTGATTGACACCGAATAAACTTTCTTCATCAAGGTTCCCCACACGAAGAAATTCATGGGTGTCATATCAGGTGATCTGGGTGGCCAAGGTACTACTCCTCCACGTCCAATCCATCGTTGTGGATAATTTATATCCAGCCAAGCTCGAGCAACTCTGCTATAATGAGCTGGACATCCATCGAGTTGGAACCACATTTCAATCTGCTGCTGTAAGGGAAAGTCATCTAAATAATCTTCCAGGTAAAAATATCGTCCCACCAGTAATCCTTTCCAAATTCCAAGCCAAACGTTAATAGCAAATTCATGCTGAAACCTATTCTCTCTAATAGCTCTGGGATTTTCAAGAGCCCATACATGATAATTTCTTTGATTAACAATTCCTCCTCTTGTAAAGGTAGCTTCATCGGTCCATATAATATTTAATGGAAATAAATTATCATCGCGAATTTTGTCCACAATACTTGGACACAATTTCTTCTCCGATAATCTGCTCTTATTGCTGCCTGGAATTGGTCGCCTTCATTACGTATTAAGAATGACCCTCTCTCTCGTATAGAGTCTATATCTCTCGTATAGTCTATTAAAAGTTAACGAAAAGACTCGAAAGGCACTCTTCTATTTGGAAATCGGCGCGCATACTACCCCACCACTTCTAAAGCATTACCGTTACAGAAACCATACACAAAAATCATATCAGCGTATTCAACATTAGGATATGTATGCGGCATTGTGGCTGATACTATTCACACAAAAATATCTGAGTAACTGACTGAAGACTGATTTAGGAATTAATCCTAGAATGAAGCCAAAATGTTAACAAATAAAAGAATGTAAAGGATAACATTAAGTGTTAACATATCTCACTGCCTAGCCTGACGAACTTTGAAAGGTGATAATCGCTACCTGTAACATTTTTGAATTGTTTCTTCTTTTTTTTTTTTTTTTTTTTTTTGCGATTTTCTCTAAAACTAAGCAAAAACGAGCAAATCTCTAAAGGACTTTTTGTCTTAGTTTTACAGTCCCCTATAAGATCCTGAAGCTTTGCCATTTAAATTCGGGACAGCCTGTATAATGGTAATATATTGACCAGTTATTTAATCAAATATTCAATAATATCTAAGAAAAATCACTGAAAACATAATGTCATAATATGTGATATTATTTGAACACTTTAAAGACATACTAAATAAAAAAATAACTTAAATGAACCATATGAACATATACTTATTTGAAAAAAAATAACAAACCTCTTTAAGTTGATTAACTGTAAATTTAGACTCAACAAGAATCAAAACTACAGGTGGAGTTTCGGCAATGCTAGTTTCACCTTGAATTTCTTCAAGAATCTCAGTCAATGTGTCCCACTTAGGATTCGGCTCAGGATCTAGATCTATGAACATATAAATAATAATTTTAATCTTTAGATATTTTTGAAATCATATTTTTTATTGTTAATAATTTTTAAATATAGTTAGTTGGTTCAATACCACTCTGCCTTATCTCTTTTACTACTCACAGTTTCTAGGTATGCTTATAATGAGATTAGATATTTCCTTTTTTTTCAATTTCATATCATACTATTTTATAATG
Source organism: Euschistus heros (assembly GCA_003667255.2). Taxonomy (NCBI): domain Eukaryota; kingdom Metazoa; phylum Arthropoda; class Insecta; order Hemiptera; family Pentatomidae; genus Euschistus; species Euschistus heros. The sequence continues at coordinate 55,580 of RCWM02000022.1, read as the reverse complement.
CCAATTTCACATGCACTTTTCTACAGGGATTGGCAGTCTGAAAGGTGGTTCCTCCTGCAGTATGAACCACTGCTAGATCCATTTACAGATACTTTGTTTAAATGTTTTTAGATTGTTACAAAAATTAGAAAAAAATAAAGGAGCAAGATTATTTTTCCACATTAAGGGTGATAGAGATACATAATTGTTGGAAACCAATGTCTTAAAGTGATTTCAATAGGAATCTTTAATATACAGCAGACCATTATAGGAATTATCAAAGATAATGCCAAGTAATTAGCCTCTTTTGATGACAAATATTTCTTTTTTATGTCTGATAACATGAATCCATATTAACTAGTAGGAATGAAGTGCAATAATCATGAATGTATGACTCTATGCAAACCAAATTAAATATAATTGAAATTGATGAATTATTTTCCACTTATATGGGAAATATTTTTATTTGAAAACTACTTTAGAAACATCCACCATCATTTAACTTTAACATTCAAAACTAGTTTACAAATGCAAAAAATAAAAATCCAATAGATTTGGGAAACAGTTTATCAATCCTAATAGTATAGATCCTTCCATGCGTGCCTCGAGCAAATTAAATATCTTCAGAGCAAGTTAGAGAGACATATTGAAACTGATACAACTAACAATGACCACGAGGAAAAATCTGAAAACATTATAGGTCGATAGTAGAAGTGAAAAAGGTAAGAGGAGACAAAGATCATACGATATTGTACTATCAAAAACTGGGGAAAAAGAAGTACCCGCCCCATAAAATTATGCCATTTCAGCTTCAAGATAGAAAAAAGAGCAGACATTAAATATTTACTCAATGCGATCGGAAAAAAATAAGGGATTACATTAGAAATGAAAGTGTAATATTCTTGAAGCCTACAAATGTATTGGAATACTACTATAGACAAAAAGGGCAGGGAAGTTATAATTACTTACCACACAACCTATATGAAAAACACTCAATTTTAATAAAAAACAAGTGACAATAACTTAAACAACCAAATCATATAATGTTAATGAAATTTATGAATTAAAAATATACTTAATAACTAATGATTCTCTAACTTAATTAAAAAACTAGCCTAATTCTCCTTGTCTATTAAATCAAATGGAACTGTTTTAAAATACTCTTTGATGAGAAGACATATGGAGAGAGAGCCAGAATCATATTCTAGTATTTTTCGATAACAACACATACATTCACATCATACATTGGTTAACTTTTCATTGAAACATTTGGGCTTTCCTAAACCTGTTTAAATTTCTTCCTTAAAAACCTACCCTCTCACTCGCATCTCATCAAGATCATGCACCTCCATTGGCTTCACTCATTATACATTACAAGAGGATCAGAATGCGACTACATGTACAGCTGTTGAAAATGGCTCAGGAAAACAAACAATCCAATGGTTTGAACATTTTTGTCATTTAGATAAAAAAATCTTTTAACATAATCAAAAGCTACTTACTTTGTTTTGAATCAAAAAGACGATTTTTAGCAGAAATAAAAAGTGTTTCAGCAGCATCTAGTATCATCCAACCAGAACTTTTCATAGCATATTCACGAGTTCGAAGAGATGTAAGTAGAGAATGAAATCTTACTGCATCTGATTGAGTGAGAGTTCTGAAAATTATTGAATTCTAAAAATTTAATTGCTTCAATTGAATTATAAAATTTAAACCATTATACACTACGTACAGTAAAACATAACAAAATACAAAATAAGAGCTCAAGGAAAAAATAAATTACTAATAATATAAAAAACAATATCCTCCACCTATTTAAATGCAAAAGTTTAGTCCACAGAATAAGTGGGAGAATTTTTAAGTTGCAAAATAAAAAACATTTTTAAATAGATAAAAATTAGAAGAGGGTGGACAGGACTCTCGGAGCTGTAGTGAAAGCAGCCTGCCTAGAGGAGGGTAGCCCAAAATTAAACTCTGGTCCTCCAGGTTGGAGGTTGTACGGCGGACCAGCTCCCCGTCTAAGTGAAAACAACAAATGTTAAAAAGGGTCAACAAAAGAATACTGGATGATAAAAACGAGAATAAACATGATTCCAAGAATTGATGATTAGGAATGAGAAGGGTTATTTAAAATAAATATTCTTAACAAAGAATGTGAATTACAGGACCTATAATTGACCTTGGGGAAAAAGTCATTAGGAATTAACAAGAAGACCAAAATATAATATATTTTTATGAATTAACACGATTTTCATTAGCAGTTTATATCAAATCACTAACACTGTTATGCACATAAATTATAATTAATTATATTTGTTATTTTTTAATTCCCTCTTCTTTTAAATATGATTTAATTTACAAGAGTAAAATGGAGCACTTTTTTAATAAACTAATAAAAATCAAATTATATTAAGTTTTAAGGATGAGAAAAATAATAGCTATTAAAAATGATTGAAGGTTGATTTTTATTTTGGATTAATTCATAAAATATAAAACTTACGCTACAATAGAACGAAGTGTCTTCAGATCAGCAACAAGTTGCTTAGTTTTGGCACTTAGACGATTCCAAACAGGATCCAATTGTAATTGAAGGAGCTTATGAAAACTTTTGGAAAGAGCATTTTCAACAGTAATTTCTTCTGTTTCCAGCTACAATTATTACAATGTAACATTAGAGACTAACTCAATACTTACTTATATGGTATGAAATATTAATTACTATTATATAGAATTAATTTGTTAATTATTTAAAAGAAGTCATAATAATAGCTTTCAAAACGGCCTTAATGAATCTTTTATAGTACAGTTAGATTTCAATAATCCAAATGTCTTGAGAAAGAAATGCTGTCAAACTAAAACCTACAAAATTTAAAACTCTGCATAGATAATTGAAGGGTTTGGTGGAAGAAGGGGTTATGTAACAAAACAATATTATGCAATTTATGTTAAAAGTTTTTTGTTTACATTTTCCATTAGGAGGAGTGTTAAATACTCCCTTTATCTTCTTCATATCTCTTTTTCCATTTGTTTTGAATTATCTAGATTTTTTTTACCAAACACTTCTGCATATAAATCCTTCATCCAATGAACTAGATTGTGTTTTTTTTTAAAAAATGGGACATTACCCCTTCATCCACCAAACCCTTCAATTATCATAATATAAAGCTAAGCAACCTTATGTAGAGAGGTCAGCATCTAATTGAACTTTAGATATGTTCAAAAATATAATCGATTGGAAATTTGGCAAATAGTGATCATAAATAAGTTCAATAAACTAATTTTAGGGAGGGGAATTAGTCAATTTATTAAAAGTCTTTTTTATTTATTAATTGACTGATACCTCAAAAACAAGTCCATTATTGATTCTATAGACAATTACCATCACTAATAATAAATTAGATAAGGTTATTGATATCTTACTGTAACAATATCTAGCACAAATGTTTATCTAATAATAAGAAACTTAGGAAAAGATGTTGGCAAAATTCATTTAAATTTAATAGGGTTAAAATTTTAAATGAGTCTCCTGAAGTCAATGATTAGTTTTGAGTCTAAGCGATCAAAATGATTATATTATGAATATAAAAACTGAATAAATGTTAAAAACAACCTATAGAAAAAAGTTAATATATTTCAGAGAATTAAAATAAATAAAAGATGTATTAAGCAGCTTCTTACCGTAGGATTTATTCTTTTTATTTCTTTGATGCAGAATAAGACTAAATCAAGTGCAGCGGTTTGTATGGTTTCCATTAGTGAACTCAATTTGACATGTAATTCGACAACACAAGGCTGTAAAAAATAAATAAATAAAGTTAAATTAAATAACTGGTATGAAACACAATGAAGAAATAAAAATACATATTTGGTTTAGTTCAACATATGGAGCATCAGGAAGAGAATCATTTAAGCCAAATAAGTCTCTTTTTTGATTTAGGATAAAATACAATTTTAATTGAATAGAATAAAAGGAAGATTAGCAGACCATAGGAAAGTGCTTTAACTAAATCACGGCTATAAACAATGTGGTAAGGAAAGAATAGACTTATTTAATTAGCTATTATTTTTTTCATGATAAATCTAAAATTCTGTAAATATTTTGGGAAAATTAACAACATTCAAATTTTCTTATATACCTATTGAAATTCATATCAAGAATACTTTATTCACTATCAATAAATGGTAATAAAATGGATTTCTAGAGGGCCCTAACATGGTCAAAGCAGCTACCTTATTAGAAATAAAGAAATTATTCATGGATATATTAATGAAAATGGTCTATACATTCCACCATCCAACCCAAGAAAAAAAAAAAAATCCTAAAATTACACAAACTTTAAAACATTAACATAGGCATGATTGATTATAACTTAATGCAGCGTAGATGGAAGCATAAATAAATGAAATCTTATTGCAGGACAAAAAGCTGGAAACTATAAAATATATGAAGAGTCCATGGGAGAAAGGGGGAATGTCATTGGGAATGCATTTCGAGAAAATTAAGTGTTATCATCTGGATCTTAAATAACTTCAGTATGTTTTCATAATTTTAATTGTACTTTTTGCGAATTAAAATTGTTAATAATCTAAGAAATAAAGTTTTCGTAAAAAAGCTCCAGTTTAAACTCAGAAGGAAGGAGGAGAGACCTGGATGTTCCCCTTTTCTTCCGTGAATGGATATCTTTCAACCTCTTGTAACTAACTTAAAAACCCCTTTTCTGGCTGATACCTTTAACCATCTTATTCCATTCAACAATGTGAATATTTTGAAGTGTAAAACTCCATTTCAGAAAAAAATTGACTCTCCCCCTTTCTTCTGTGGACTCTTCATATATTATTTTTCTATATATGCTCCTCCCCCAGAAACATATATTCCTATCAGATTGGGAGCTTCTTTATTTTGTCATAATAAAAACAAGATGTTTGAAGCACTGGCCTCCAAGTTCTTCTTTAAAGGATTCAAAAAGATGGAAATCACAAGATGACAAATCTGGATGATAGGTTGAATGTTCCAGCATTTCCCATCTTAATGCACCTAATTATTGAATTGAAGCGCTAGCCACAAGAAGCCTGGTACTATCATGCAAAAGAATGAAACTTCTGATTGATTGCTTCTTCTTTTTCCTACAAAATGAACATGATGTGAAGCCCAGTAGTTCATAATAATGCATTAATTGTGCATCAATAGTGAAGAAAATCAATGTGAAAAGTTTCTTACTGATAAAAAGAATTTTAGGTCAACATCTTTCTGACTGACAATCTCATCTTTGGCTTACCGTCTCCTCTATCACTTCTTTCTCCACTCCGTATTCACCTGTTTCAACTTGGGCTTGTAGCGGTAGCAGTCCATTCAAGATTACCATAACTAATGATACTTATTTTTTACCTGTATCACTACAACCCATGAAGGGTCTTCAGGTTCAGTACTTAGGTAAGGATATACTGTTATAATGTCAATGGTTGTAAAAGGAGGTAATTTAGCCGAAATGACATTCAACAGCCAGGTTTTTCTAAAATTAAGGGTATCCACTTTATTATGACTGGGTGTACCTCAGGAGGGTCTCCCAACCTCTATTTCGATCCACAGCAGAAATAACGGAATATAAATTTTCTGCCTTCAGTCAGGCCCAAATTCGGTACTGGGAGCATTAAAGTGTCTTACCCACCGAGCTACCGTGCATTCCTACAAATATTGATACAATTCAACAAGGCCTCAGCTTCTTGCAGATATCACTTAAAGAGTAGTGACAACAAAACTTCCAGTCCCTGTCATGTCTAATCCTCCAAGAAAAGATATCCATATTTCTTGGATGGGTTCCAACCCATCAGACACAATTCATTGGATGTTCCTGGTACTAATGTTTAATTCCACAATGGTTTTCAAGAGATTTATTCACCAGTGATCATTGTGACATTTCGAACTGCCTAAATTTAGGATTTAGTCAAACTGGTTTTTAAGTAGCCCTCGTTCCCAATAAAATTTTTTGTGTTGTTTATACACACAGGTTTTTCACAAGGTGTCCCCAAAACCTGCCTGTAATTGCTACAAAATTTATTACCCTCCTTGGAAAAATCTTAATAATGCACTGTCTGTGGAGCTCATGATTCCTACTCATGCAAATAATATGCAATTGGTTCTCCCACCTTCCTTACAGTAGAGGCATACAATACATCAATTCTCTCCTAGTCAAGAAGCCCTCTATAATTTTTAAGAAAATCTGCGCGATTTATAGTTGATAATCCAAATATGTATAAAATAATTTTTCATTAAATTTCACCAACTGAAAATAAATTTTGGCAAAAAAATTGCAATAACTTAAAATTTTAAATAATGGTGTAGGATGGACTGATCATATATAAAGAGAAGAGTAGAAACACAATAATGAATAATTACTTTATTGTTTCAATGTCCTGACTTCATTTGCAAGCTCACCTTTGCCCTTAATAAAATAAACATAAATTATATACATTAATTATATATTATTGTGTTTCTGTTGACCACAACCCCAACCATTTTCTAAGAAATTAAATTTCTATATACAAAAAAATCATCAGGCCATCAAGTACCCCTCTTCTTCATGATCTTTCCTCTTTTCCAACAATACAATGTGAGTTGTCTTCCGATAAGAGTCTAATCCAAAGGTTTTGATCCTGTACCATCTGGGTCCTCCTTTACACAATTTCTTACCTCTCATATTCTTCTCTCAAAGTCTCTTTCCAACTGCGACAGCTTCTTAAATAATCTTCACAATGCGATTATCCATCATTCTAGAGATGCGATTTTCTTCTATCCTTTCCTCAGCAAGTAATATATAGAGACCTGCTCTGATCATTGTGTTCCTCCCTCTGAGGTATCTTATCTCTAGAGCTCTCACCTGGCTTTTGTACTAACAAGGGGAGGACACACTCAGGCTCTCACGGATCTCTGGTCGAAAAATATTAGACACGTATTTTGCCGTTCTGAGCAATGGGCCCTAGAAGCCAAGAAAAAAAAAATAGCTTTAAATTATTTTATTTTATATCTCGTGTTTAAAAAATGATATCGACATGATTCTTGCACCAAGATTTTTATTTTTGATTGTGGGTTTAAGGAAAAATACAGCCACTCCATAGATTTTGGTTTAGGTTAATTAAATTCTAAAAAAAATGATTAGATTTTCGAGCAAACTACCTCTATAGATTTTTTCACACAAAAATTGACTTCAGATTCTAATTCAGGACTCTCAAAAACATCGAAAAACGTTTATTCAATAAAAACAAAAAATATCATTTATCCACCCTCTTCGAGAGGAATGAAATTTTTAAGCCGGTTATAGGTAACTTTTCTTTAAATCCCCATTACTTTGTTATGCAATTCATTGATTGGTATCACTGGAAAGAGGAGAGCCTCAGCTTTCTTTTGATATCTATAAATACAAAATTCGATTAACAAAAACCTATTAAAAAAAATTGGAAAATCTGAAATACATTTTGATTTTTAACTTGAGTTTGAAACTAAACTGCGCAAAAATGAATAGGGATATGCCGTATTTATCCCTTATCCGGTCATTTAAATTAAATTAGTCAATATATTCAATATAAGTAGGATACAATAAAATAGAAAATACAAACCAAAGTCTAAACAATTGTTAATCCTTTTATTTATAACAAGTTTTCTAAAGAATAGTAAACATGAAGATTTATCATTTTGTAAATAAACAGCTTTTCTCGTAATTGAATACAGTTTAATAACCAAAAATTAATCTGTTCAATAAAAAAAATTATGCAACTAAAACGTTTTATTTTTGTTATCTTTTAAAACCCATTAATTGTATTTAATTTCAGAAAAAAAAACATAATAATTGCTAATGAATATTAATGCAGTTTATAATAAAAATAGTACAAAAATGGTAGGCAAAGTAAATAACACAAAATTAGCAATATCCCTATTCATTTTTGCACAGTTTATATAGGAAGATGAAACCAAAAGCATTTCAAGCGTTTTACCACCCTATATTTTTGGTAAAAATATGAAATTTATATGTTTAACTGTCTAAGCGTAATTCTTTTTAGTTTCCTTTGTGATTTCTTTCCTTCCCAGGAAGCCTTAATTCAAGAAATTGAAGCATTTCCCAACCACTCGTTTAGATATGATCCAGATATCTAATTGGATACCTATTCCATTATTACTCTGTAAAGCCTTAATATTCTATCATATTAATTTTTCCTAGTTGTTTTATGGTAGTTGTATTGGATATTCCTACTAATTCCACCAAATTATTTCCAAATGCCATTAAACATTTTTATAAAGATTAAAACATTCTTAAAACTAAACTATTAAATCTAATGATGTAAAATTGTACATACAGATCTATTTTGAAGACTATTTGAAACAACAGCATGAAATCTAGGCCAGACATACAAATTATTAGTAAATAAGGTCCTCATAATTCTCTCAAGCTTCATCAATCCTGTTGTGAATGTCTGAGGTGATCGTGAAAATGCATTAACAAAACCAGTCTAAAACAATAAATTATACAATTTATTCACAAAAAATAAACAAACTAATATAACAAAAGTGAAAAGTATAAGGTAGAAGAACCAATAAAATTCATTTGATAGCTTGCAGCATGTTATTACTTTCAGAACATATAAAAAACATCTGCATATAAGAAGCATTTAAATATTTTAAATATCATAATATGTATTAAATTTCTTTAATTGTTCGAATGATTTGATAATATTTTTTCTTTAGTATAATACAATTACAAGTTGTAGGATCATCAGGTTAGGATAGATGTGCACTAAAGTAAATAAGGAAAAAAGAATATACCCTATAAGTGGAGATTAGTATTAAAAAATGAAACTACTCAATTCCATATCAACTAATAAATTAAATTATAAATATTATTTAATAAAAGTTCTGGTAATGTAACTTACCTGATTCTTTTGCCGAAATAGTCTCAATGCAAACGCATCTTGGCAAGATTCTAATATACGATGTGCTCTCATAACAATAAATCCAGTTATCATAGGAATGGGCACTCTTTCTTTTAAAAGATCAACAACTAATATACGGGATGAAATAAAAAGAAGACCACCATCTAAATATAATTTTTCTCTGAAAAGAAAAATTACATACAAATTATTTAATCATAGCAATTATAATAGGGTTAATATAAGGGATCTATTAACAAAGCACCATCGGAGGGACAAAAATCTAACCAAGTGTGGTTTAAAATAATAAATATTGGATTGTATAAAAATATATATTTTTTTTTTTCAATTTTATTACAGCCAAACCACTTAATAATTATTACATCAAAAACTCAAAAGAATAACCAAACAATTTACCTTTCTGAATTTGTTACTTCAGCCGATATAACTTTTGGCAGTGGAGTTACTTCCATTTTCTGTAATTCTGAAATAAAAAACTGTTCTTCTTCAGAAGTAGCTCCAAGAACAAGAACGAGGTTTCCAGGATCAGAATATACTTTGATCAGATTTAAAATTACTGTCTCTATGCTTAAACCTCTACAAAAAAAATAAAATGAAATATTAATAATACAAAATTATAACAAGCACACAGGGGATAGCCGACATTTTTTGTTGGTTGATATATGTTATGCCGGGTCCTCTGTTCCAAATGTAAGGAAGGAAGAAAAAGGGTAATTTTTTTTAATTGGAGAAGTAATGATTATCTACTGTCCGGCCTAACCACAAAACCTCTAAAAAATGTAAAAAAAAAAAAGCATGTGCACTAAAAAAAAAAAGTTAGGAGCTAACCATATTAACATTATCTAGATTAGCAAGATGATTTAACATAGTTTACATAACAAGCCAACAAGTCACTCACTCACTATTAGATTAGTGGATAAGCCAAATAATTTGAAGCAAATGAGATAATGAGAAAATTTTGACCATTGTAAATATAAACAGGGGTGAAACATGTACAAGACGGGGAAGAAACAAGTAATGATTTGCTTAAAAAGAACAGGATACCAGAAATCATGTATTTTTTTCTTTTAATGATCACTGAACAGATACTGTCTAGAAAAAAAAAAAAAATGACTGAATTTGTGTTTGTATCTGATCTGGTTAATAGATGTAGAACACAAGGGGAAGTAACTGGTGAAATGGGTCTGCTTATTAGCAATGTCCATATGTTAGGGTAAGATCCAATACATAAGCTATGCTATCATAATAATAATAAACTTTATGTCTTGTAGATTTATGAGGGATGAGTTAATTAGAAACATAAGAAATGTTATTAAGAATGTTTATTTTTTACGTAAACGTTTCAACCAAAACAGAAACACATTTTTAAGATACTACTGTTTCAAAGAAATTTAACAAATTTAAAATTATTATGAATAATAACGATTATTATATTAATTTTTATATACTTTCGAACAGATTTTAAACATTTTCTAATAAAATTGATAAATATAAACTTATACATATGCTTATGCAAGTAAGTCTAAGGAAAATTTGTTTTGCAGAAATAAGCCCCATGTTGATTGATTTAAAAAAAAAATTTTTTCTATCATTATTTTGATTTTATTCAACCTTTATTAATTTTTACCAGTCTAATTTATTTTTCATAAACATATTATTTTCATAAATTAGCCATAATCTATCTGAAATGATTAATAGTTCAATAACTGATAATTAATAACAAACAACAAAATAATGAATCAAAAAAATAATTGGCCAAGATCTTAGTCAATTGAAACAGCATCATGCATATTTCTTAGAATGCAATCAATCTTAAACTTAAAATTGTGCTAAAAAAAATAAAATAAGGTATTCATAAATATATAAGAAATATACTTCTTCTTCTTCTCTGTGGCACTACAAAATATACTAACAATATAAAATAATAGCTTAGACCTATAAAAGTAATAATAAGAACCAAAAATATTGAAACTTACTTTGCTGCAATGAGAAGGCTGTCACCATTTAAAACATCCAGCATCATTTGCTTTTCGAATTCCAACATCGTCATAAAAGAAATATTTCCAGAAATATATCAAAAAGAGTAGATAAAATTAGCAAGAAGTTAGGTCCCTCCTCCTAAAATAATACAAATGAATTTAAAATAACTACGAGTCAAGATAAAACACAAGCCAACCAATATTTTAATAGTTCTTATAACGTTCAGGATTCTTCAGGTTGAAATAATTTGTATAATTTTAATTCATATTATGTTCAGGATTAAATAATATACTTGTTAAGTGATTTCATATATTCAGCAGAGCAGTTCAAATTTATAAATATTCATTACTTTATACCATAACTTGTCTTATTGTTTCTTTAAAACAAAAATCTTACAGTTGAATTATATTAAACTACAAATTATAATAAACTGATAATATAATCAGTTTTTCTTTTTTATTGTATAGGAGAACCAACATTTTTTCCATTGTTTAGATTATAATAATTCTAAAACTCTCAGTTCTGTAACCAACAGTAAAGAAAGTAAGAAATTTTTAATGTTCAGCCCAAAATAAACAGCCTTAAAATTAAAAGTTAAAATTTTACTAACGAGCCCACCATTCATTAAACAAGGCAAACATATTTTACAAACACAATTAACTAAACTTAAAAAATCTTTATATATACTACCAACATATTTATAAATAAGCCTCTCTGTTAGCTCAACTGAAGAAAATTGTAAAATGGCTGATTGTACCACATTTACTGTTTTATCCCATTTTCCATAAGTGTAGGCCTAACACAAGCTCTTATTTTTTTCCAACTAGTTTATCAATATTGACATTAATATTTTTGGTTGACAATCGAAGCAACTGAGTGATTTGTCATACAAAGTAATCCTTAGGCTTTTTAAATTTCATTTGGAAAAAGTTGCATTGAGACAACTATAAGGCCTAACTAATTGTAAGTTTCACTAGTTAGGGTTACATTCTTTGAGAGTAACTAAAAAAATTACTTCCTCGTAGAAGGATTTTACTAAAAAATCACCCAATTTGCATTGGTCTGTTCTGCAGAATCGCTAAAAAAAAAAAAAAAACTGAAATTTCTCTCTTGATTTTAGAAGTCACTAAACTGTGAATTTTAGGGAATCCTGCAATTTTGTTAATTTATGTATTATGAGTTAAATATAAGCACTAGAGTATCAAGCACCTTGGCCCAAACCTGGGTTCGGCTGAACGCAGAAAATTTATTGTTATTTCAGTCGTGGATTAACTTCGAGGTCAGGAGACCCTCCTGAGGTACTTTCAGCATCTATAAAGTGGGTACCCTTAATTGAGAAAAAAAAATACATCCTTACCTAAATACTGAACCCAAGACGCTTCATTTTTAGAGGTACAGGTTTAAATAAATATGTAACATTCTGAAAATCCTTCATTTCTTTAAAGTGGTCTTTTCACAGCTAAGAAAAATTGTAAATTCATTTTTTTCCAAAGAATCTTCTTAGGTAGGTTCAAATTCAATTGGTTAGAGTGAGAACCAGGTCTGTTAAAGATGCAATGTCTGAAAAAATTTTTCACTTCGAGAGTTTTTAAGTTTAAGAAGTACTTGGGTACTATTATCACTGAGGACAATAGTATCAAAGAAGAAATAAAAGCAAGAATAATAGCAGGGAATAGGTAATATTGGTCTCTAATGAAAATATTTCTAAATAGAAATATATCCAAAAACTTCAAAATAAGAGTTTAATGTACAATCCTACAACCGGCTGTTATGCACGTGAGCGAGACTTGTGGGAAAGGAAAATCCTCCAAAAAAATATATGGCCCACCTAAAAAGGGCTAAACCTTTGGCAAATGAAAAACTTAAGACCATATATGGAGTCCCAGATATTGTAACCTATATAAAGAGAGGCAGGCAGGATAAGATGGTGAGGGCATCTACAAAGAATGGAAGCTAGTAGGCTCCCTAAGATGATGTTGGAGGGACAACCAGGTGGAAAAAGAAGGAGAGGTAGACCTTGATTTCATTGGCTTGAAGATGTGAAGGATGATTTTCGGACTCTGGGTGTGAGAGGATAGAGAGGGGCAGCTGAAGACAGGTCTGAATGAAAGAGGATTTTAGAGGACACCAGGTTTCTGCAAGGACCATAGAACCATAAGATGATGATGAATAGAAGGATTAATGTCTTTCAGTTGCTCAACAGACCATTAATGGTCCCTGGTATCCTCCAATAACTTCCACCAGTATGTTCTTCATTGGGCAGCTCTCCTCCAATCCCTGATCTCCAAGAAAAACAAGGTCTTCTTCAGCTTCTGGTCTTATGTATATCCTTAATTACTAATCTTTTAGGGATCTTATTCTCCGACATACGAGAAATATAGTTGGACCACCTGTCCTCCCAGCTTCATGTGTCTCACTATGTTTGGTTCTTCTAGGAGGTTATACACTTCTTGATTATTTCTTCTGAGGTAAGCCTGCCCGACTCTTTTGTCTATAAATACGCTACAGAATTCTTTTTTTTTGAAGGCCAGTAGGCTTCGTTGGTCTGATCGAGAGACTGCCCATGACTCCAAACCGTAGGTCTGGTAGAAATTGACATCTGAAGAATCTACCCAAAGTAACATTGGTTGGCAATGAGTTTTCTCCTTTTGAGTTATTATCTGAGGTTACAAGAGACCCCAAGAAGATGAACTCTTTCACTTGCTCAAAAGAATATCAACTAAACTGAATAGAATCTGGGGGGGGGGGGGGGACTAAGTGTGCTGGTCATATATTTTGTTTTTGTATTATTACCCATCATTAGTCCTTGGAGGATTAATGAGCCTTTGAAAAATAAACAATAAAATGTTTCACACCAAAATGTATTTTTTTTTTTTAACCAAATCAGATTTTGACAGGAAGTAATTTTTCTCTAATATTCATTATCCAGAGCACAAAATTCAAGCAGCAAGAAATAACCAAACATTACTTAGAAACCAGCTGTCACTTGAAATATTATACCTGTAATGGTTGTTACTCAAATAATACCTGATGGCCCATTCTAAAAAAAATTAGGCTTCTAATGTCTCTGTCTTTTGATCTATATATTAAGAGATCAGGAGTAACTTTTGAGCTATTTTCAGGAAGTGATATGCAGTGATGAATGTACAACATGATTAGCATGTTGAGCTACAGTTTTTTAAATAAAAAAATTAATGTTAAAATGTTTCTTTTTGTTTCAAATTGTTCAGAACATTGCTGACTATCCAATATTATTATTAACAATTTTTTCTTTATATATCTTTTTTTCTTCCAAGTTACAGAAAAACTGGGAATTGGATATTTTGAAAGATTGCTGTTTAAAATTAATAAGAAACAGTATAAAAATATGGAAAAAATAGAAATTGAACATTACAGCACAAAGTCCAAATGTCCCTGGATGTCCAGTACATTACCTTTGTTACATCACTGGTTCAGAAGTGAAAGGACAGGGGTAGAAGCGGGAGGAAAGTAGATATGATTAAACCTTAGATGTGACCATCACTATCCAAAGGATTATGGTCACTTAAAGTAAACGGTTTACAAAGAGATCTTTCTTGTTTCTAAAATGGTGAACATTTTCATTCCCTGTCCAGTACATTACCCATATTCTTTCATTAATTTGTATACAATTAAATTATTTCAATTAATTACATTTATGTTAAAAATACAATAGAATAGTAATTATTGTTTTTAAGTGTGAAGAAATTTTTTCCAGTGTTATATGTAGCCCTGCATGGTACATTGCTTACTCAGTGATGATAAACTGGAAATTTAACATTTTTTCAATTCAAAAACATTCCAGGTACTACAAAAAATTATTTTTAATTTGTTAATAAAAAATTATTCCTTTAAATAATTTTATATATACTGTTTTGTTTTTTTAACTTACAAGGGGATGTTTTGAGTTATAACTCACAGATTTCAATGCTGATATTTGTGTGGGTAGTAGGGACCTATAATAATGCAAAAATAGAGTTATAGCCGCCAATGAGCATTGGGAGTCAAGAAAAAAAATAAAATATGAAAATCAGGTTTAATTTTTTTTTCTCAGCTCTCAGTCAAGATAAATAAATGATTTTTTCACTATAAATCATAGTTTTCTATGCTATTTAAAATAAAAATAGTTTTGTAATGCTTAAGACACGACCCAGCTTTAAGGTGCTCAAAAACTCTAAAAAAAATGACAAAATTTCAATGAAATCCGCTGTAAATCAGTGGAAAATTTTTTTCATGAAAAACTGACCTCCAATCTCGATTTAACGTACTAAAAAACTTTAATTGTGAAATTTTATCAAAATCAAAACATAATTATTTGTTACCCCTTTCGAGGACATTAAAATTTTGAAGTTGATATTTCATCAACAACTTCTACCGGCCATAACTGGTGTGTTCAACCGATTACAATAGTAATAGCATCACAAGAATCAGTTTACATTCTGTTTTTTATCCATGCATATAAAACTGGGTTTACTCCAGATTTTAGTGGAAAGAAAGAAACTTACTTAAAATTAGGTTTCAATAGGTGGCAAAATATGTGAGATAGCACAAATTATTAGGTTTTTTTCCCCAGAAATTGTCAGCCTCCTTCATGCCTTCTAAATTCCTACAAAATTTTAGGGGTAAAAAAAAAATTAATTTTTAATTTCGACAAAGTTTGGTTTTCTACAAGTTTTTTGAGATGAGGAATTTGAAAATTATTTCAAATAACATTGATTAATTAATTAAATTTTAATTATTAATTTTTTTCACCCTTAATATTTTGTAGGATTTTAGAAGGCAGGAGGCTGACAATTTCTGAAAAAAAAAAAACAGAAATAATTTGCGCTATCTCACATATTTCATCACTGATTGAAACCTAATTTTAAGATCATCTAGCAGCCATAAAATTGCATAGTTAAGCCCAAATCCGGAGGTCGCAGGATTTCTCCTTATTGAGATATCTCAAGTTATATTTGACCTCAGAATTTTTCATTCTCATCAGTTCTTGTCCACTAAAATCTGGAGTAAACCCAATGTTATATGCATGGATAAAAAACAAAATGTACACTGATTCTTGTGATGCTATTACTATTTTAATCGGTTGAACACACCAGTTGTTATGGCCAGTAGAAGTTGTTGGTGAAATCTCAACTTCAAAATTTTAACGTCCTCGAAAGGAGTAAAAAATAATTATTTTTTGATTTTGACAAAACTTCACAGTTAAGGTTTTTTCAGTACTTTAAATCGAGATTTGAGGTCAGTTTTTCATGAAAACAGTTTTCCACTGATTTACAGCGGATTTCATTGAAATTTTGTCATTTTTTGGGGATTTTTGATCACCTTAAAGCTGGATCGTGTCTTAAGCATTACAAAACTATTTTTATTTTAAATAGCATAGAAAACTATGATTTAGTGTGAAACAATCATTTATTCATCTTGACTGAGAGCTGAAAAAAAAATTATACCTGATTTTCATATTTTATTTATTTTTTTGACTCCCAATGCTCATTGGTGGCTATAACTCTATTTTTGCATTATTATAGGTCCCTACTAGCCTCACAAAAATCGGCATTCAAATCTTTGTTATAACTTAAAACATCCCCTTAAAACAATCTGTTAAATGATTTTTAATCCTTGAAAATTCTAAAAAATTAATTTTCATCAAGTATTTCAGGCTTCTTCTGAAATTAATACAAAAATTTCCAAACAACAAATGTATATTTTTTTTTTTTTGGATAATACTGGATACAATCTCTCCCAGGAGACCAATATTTTTATACATGATATTTCCTATCACCTTCCAGGGGACTTGTTCATTTCCAGAGTCTCTGAAGAACTCCCCTATAATAAAATATAAGATATAAAAATATCAACTGCCGTATAGAGATAACCCAGCACAGTCCAAATACTAATACCTAGGGAAGAAGTTTAAAAACAGATTTAAATATTTGGGATGCTCTGATCATATAAGGGAAAGTTGATAATAAAACATATATATTTTAAAATATCAGATTAAGTAATTAGAACCAATTTTTAAGCTTTTGAATACATTTGCCTGCACTTAAGTAAAGAGACAACTAATAGTACAGAGAAATGGAAGAAGACAGTTCAGGTGGCCAAGGGTTGCCTAGACCTGTAGTGCCAGAAGTGGTGAGGCTACTAATAGTAAAACTAAAAAAAAACAAAAAACATTGTTACTAACTATAATTTGCGTAATGTAAAGGAAATGAAAAAGTTGTTTTTAAATGTTTATAGAGATCCAGGCATTATAAAAGGTAATTGTAACTTAATAATGTATTTTTATGTAGGTAATTTTTCAGAGATAATTCAGTGACGTTTATTTTAAACTCAAAGTGGGTAATGAAAATCATCGAAAGCTCAATTTATTTGAGAATTAACCTTATATCTTTCTATCTGACATCACTGTACGCCTTTTTCATAAGACATAAAAGACCAAGGCCCAACAAGGGTTGTTTTATTTCTTAGACAAACAAAAGTTATAATACTACAACTAAATAACAAATTATTCTTAAATTAAAACTTAATTACTTTGTTAATTTAAACAATGGCAGTTAAAAAATTAATTGTAATTTATGATGAAAACAGTGTGGTTGACTGTATGACATGATTCAAGAAGATGGTCAGGGCTACAGTCATGTAAATAAACTAAATAAATAAACATAAACATATAAATAAACACATCAAAGTTTTTTAAACTTGGATGTGTAGTTTTTTTACCTGACTGCATTCCTGAACATCTTTTTCAATCATAATTGTAATTCGGTCTAATTTTAATTTAGAAGGTTAACAATTTTAATCACTAACTAAAAAATGATTTTTGATTATAAATGGTTCTAGTGGTCTTTATAAATTTTAATGACCACATCAAACCATTTAAATCTCACCTCTGAAGTATCCTTTCCCTCAGATTCTTCTTCAGAATTTTCATCAAAAGTTCCAATATTTAAATCATCGTAACTATTATCTGTTTTTAAATTCAATTCTAGAATATAAAAACTTTCTTCGTGAGACGGGTGACCATAAATTCCAATTCCAATTGGACGGCCAAAACTGTGAAAAAAAAACAAACTTATTCACTGGAAATGTGGACAGTTCATTTAAGTAATAATGGCTTATAATAACAGAAATAAAAGAAATCCCCAATAAATTGAATGGAATAATATTTACTCAGAGGGAATATCCACTTGGTCTACACCACATGTTGCGGAATGTAAACAATAGTCCTGAGGCTCATATGTAGGAGTAACATGCTTTTGTGATATATACAGATCTGCATCTCCTTTACTAGAGAAATTATTTTTTTAAATATTTTTATTGGAATATTCATAATAAACAGCATTTAACAGCATTAACAAACCTTGTATGAAGCACTAACGAAACTGGCCCTTCAGCAAGGAGGGTATAGTAAGTGAAATTTCCTGCACTTACTGAACCACTAACAGATTTAAAATATTGGGAATCAGATCGCAGAGATTCAATCTAAATAAATTACATTTCAAATAAATTTTCATATAGTGCAAATAGCAGATATTAGTCGTTTTTTTTTAAACAGTAATAAATGAGAGCAAAAAATGGCTACTAAAAAATAAATTCTACTATTTATTGTCATTCAAGAATTCACAGGTGGTTTCAGTAATTAAATTGAAAAGGAAAAAAGAAGATTCAATACATACTCTACTTCAAAATAAAACAATTTACATCTAGCTGGGTTTGGAAATTACACTAAAATTTATTAAATTGATGAAATGCTAAATAGTGAACCATAAATAAAAAACATTAAAAAGTAAACAATACTGAGGCACAAAACATTTTATTGTTTTCCTTATCCTATCAGGGAGATATCAGAGACAACATAACCTGATCTAGTATCTGATAATGATTATAGAACTTCAATTAATAATAATTAATCTGTTATATTTGATAGTTATAATTTTCCACATAAAAATTAACTAACAGTATACTAACAAGAAAATAATTGATAATTACATCCCATCAGTCACTTTATTCAGTAGAATGAATGCAAAGAAATGGAACCATCAACTGTCTAAGATTAGGCCATGATTAGGCCCTATTACAGATTTTAACTTTGAATATGAACAATAAAGATTGATTTAGAAACAATTAAATTTTTAAGCTAAAATTTTGAGTAACCTATTGGTTGGAGGAATGAATGGCAAGACTTACAACAGATATAAATGTTAAGAAACAAAATATTATCATTATATGTTAACTTCAGGAACACGCATATGGGAAAAAAAAACCAATTACTCCAAATATTCTGATAATTCGGAATCAAGTGAGTGAATAAAACCTAAACTAAACCTCCGTCACACCATCTAAGGCTAAAGTACTTGATTAATTACGAAGTAAATAATCTTAAACTTTTAATAAATTTATTTCAGTTTTACTTGAATTATCATTTTAGTAAAAATAATCAATTACCAAAGAAAAAATATATACGTAGTAATATACCGTTATAAAATAATAATAAGGTCTATAAATATATTATATTAACTTTTAGTTTGAAAATCTATTCACAGAGCTCTCCACAATAGGAGAGAGTGCCGAGAAACATGGCTGAAGTTTTGACGGATACTGGCTCATCAACCATATACACCTTGTTAGGAAAAGCAAGTCCTGGACTTGAGTTGGATTCTAAAATAGACCTCTCCCCACCATGCTATTAGGCCTAGTTATTCTTCAGTCAAGACGCGTATGGAGTGTAGGGTAGTATAGATAATGTCTTTGGAGACCCGTTCAAGTTCGGCTCTTTTTAAAAGGGCTGAACAACTTAGAAGATGGGAGGAATCGGAAACAAACCGTGTACCTGTTTTGGTTAATGGAAGGACTAGAAAGATTAAATTTTCTGCTGGTTGTGTGTTTTTAGCAGCGTGTAAAGCTGGTGACAGGGACGAAATTTTGCGCCTTCTGAAAAAAGGAGCAGACATTGATACACATGATGTGGATGGATTATCCGCCTTACACCAGGTAGGTAGTTTTAAGCCATTAACACTCCTTACACCCTTTCGCCATCACAGGTTCAGCCATTACATTTGTTTTTAAATCAAGGCTGACCACATGTCAACGTTTTCAGTTATTTTAAATTCGATATAACGTGTTGGTACATTGTCTAATTAAAACTAAATGAGTTAAATTTGCTTACATATTCCTGCTAGTGTTGATAAGTGGTATAACAGTATTGTTTTGACATGACAATTTCTTCCATCAACAAATTCCTTCTATAGATTAGCTTATTAATTCGCTAAATCTTTTGATGTTTACTTTTAAAAATATAATTCATGTGAATAACCAATTAAGGTTATTTTTTGAATTTTAAATTTTTATATATATTTTGTTTACTTTTTATTACGTTATTAATTCGTTTGAAATCGCATCATTTTGATCCTAGTTTTTTGTTTCGGTTTTTAAAAAGCATATTTATTTACTTGTAGTTATGGAATAGGTGATGATATGGTTTTTACTTGTTATTGTTTATTTTATCTTACATTGTTTTGGAACTTACCAACATTATTACACATTATCAACTAGCTTATGAGTTATATACTTAATTTTTATTGGTGTTGAGGTTACCGTTTTTCTTTTAAATATAATAAGTTAATATACTGTAGACAGATGAATAGATTTTGTTGTGTTTAGGTGAATTTGTCACATATATTATTGTCAAAAAATAATGTTACAGGTAGCTTATGATTTCAGTTAACCATTTGTGACTTCAGGAATTGTGTTGATTTTTCTTCTTATTTATTATAGATAAATCTGTTAACTTATTTATTATTTAGACAGATTTATTAATCTCAGAACTAAAGTATCCAATTTCCATATTTTATTAAACTAGATTTATCGAAACCCTGAAGAAAGTATTAACTTCTTTTGTAACACTATTATTGCCTTGTACCAATTTGTTCCTTTTAAAGTGTTTTTCTAAATATATACCCAGAACAGAGCTATTCTGGCCAGGATCAGCTCTATTTTTGCACAATGCTTTTGGCTCAATATTTCACTTTGAAAGTTTTATCTTCAGTAATATTTAAAATTCTACTTGCATCCTGATCTTTTATGAGTTAAGAATTGTCTTATTACTAGTTTAACTGCTGAATGTTATGGAAATGATAAAAGTGATAATACACTGAAGGTTGTTTATTTAATCAGCTCACTATTAGGAACTAAGTAAATCATGCAGTATTTAACCGTCATTTTTCAATGGTTTATTTATTAGTTGATAATATCAATATAAATATACTGTAGGTTGTTTTTAAAACCAACTTACTATTAAGAGCTAAGTAAATGATCACACATTTTTAATATTTATTTATTAGTTGATATATGTTGTTACAACTATTTAAGAAGTATTGTTAATCAATTTTGTTTAATCTATCATTTTATCTTATGATGCCTTTCTCTAAGTGAGAGGGAATTATAATTTTGTTTTAAATATTTTTCAGAAAACATAAATTACCTTCTTAAATTTAATGAGTGTCTAGAAGTTACTACCTTTTTCTTAATAACTACTTGGTTGATTAACTAAATAGTTCATCTAATCCATCATAATTTTTTAGCAAAAACAGCTATCTGAATATAAGATTTTTTTGTTTGAATTTAGTACAAGCTTTACAGAAATATTCATGTAGTGGAGAAGAAAGTAATTCGTTATTTCATATTGGTTGAAGAATTAGTCTAATCTAATATTGATGGTTTATTTTATCATGAACACATGCATTACTAATGACTACAGTTATCCAGATATTTTTAAATTGTGAATTTAAGCTCTTGATGATATTTAAATGGTGAAATAGATTTTAAAATTTCCCATCTTGAACTTAGTATACTGAGAGTCATACACTGTTTATTGTCATAATGTTGACTTGGTCAATAAGGGTATTCTAGTTAATACAGGATATTAACTAGCCATCTAAATATATTATCCTTATCTTTGAAAAAAATACTTGAGTTAGTAAATGAATTTCCACACACTACCTGATATCTGGACAAAAAAGTGGTTTATTACAGTCTAATATTGTTAGCGTTATTTTGAGCCTTAATCAATTAAATTTTTTTTAAACAACTTACAATATATCAATTTTTTAAGAAGTTATTCCTGAGTGTTGTAGATTTTGATATTGGTTTATTTATTCATCTTATCACTTCCTTCAGAAATTAAGAAGTTCATTTCTCACAATTTGCATTGAGTTTATATTATAATTAAGATTCTTTAAATTAGACACAGGACCCTTTATTTATTGTATTTATGCATATCGGCTTTCCTTCAGTATTAATGTTTCTTGTTATTATTTATCCATCAAATGGTAATGATTACTATGTATGATTAATCTAATTTAAATGAATGAATGCTAAATTGAAATTTATTGTGTTAGCCTCATCCATTGTCATATTTTCATTGTCCATTTATTTTATCCATGGTCATATTTATGTTATTAAAGTCTTAATTGATTGTGTGATCAAATACATATTGAGTCAAACTATTGAAAATATTTTCCATGTTCTTAATTTATGAAAATTTACATATTAAGTTTAAGCAATAAAATATTTTTTTTGTTCTGAGGGTGGGCGTCTTTTCACCTCATTTTAAATCATTAGTTACTTTGATTATTGCCGAAACTTATCATTATTTATTTTTAAGTATTGGATTCTTGAATGTGCCATATATTTATATTTATAATTACGTAATAATAGTAATGTTTTATTTTATTTTAAAAATTACATTTTGTTATTTGTTTGTAAATGTTATGAAAATTCTGAAAGTATGAAAAGGAGGTACTTTTTCATACCATGAAAAGTGCCGCGCTTCGGTAACTATGAGATATCGGTAGAAAGCGGAAAGAATTATGATTAGCCATGCTTAGTTAAAGCCTAAAATACCAAGCCAAAATCTTTTCTTTCCTGTTACCGTAACGCTTACCAAACTTAGTATTATAAAAACTGTGTAGATAGATACTGTAATATCGCCAATTTCGCTGGATCATTTATTTCACAGATTTTGATTTGTTTGTTTATATATATATTTTTATGTACCCAGCACGTGATAACACGGCTACAGTTGCTAACTAGAATTATCAATTCGCCTTACTTTTTCTCTTTCGGATATTATTATTATTATTATTATTATTTCTTTTTTCTTTATTTTTTTAAGTCTTTGTAGTGAAATGACATTTGGCTTGTCAATATTTGAAAACTATCTAACTATTAAAAGAATTATATATTCATTTTTAGAAAACCCTTTTGAAAGTTAGATATCTCCGTATATTTATTTATTTTGGTTATATTTTTTTCTATAAAATATATATGCCTCTCAATTTTTATTTGTTAGCGAAGTTTTTATTTGAATAATGAATCCTTAAGATGTAATAATAATATATTTGTTTTTATTTAATAATTGTTATGTTATAAGGGATTGTACATAAGTTCGGTATTTGTGATAGCAATTGTATAAATTCTAATAGGGCACGATGTTTATTGTAGGCAATCCTGCATGACTTAGTTTTCAATTACCGTCTCGTCTGCTCTTGTCAATATTATTCTTAAGTAGTATAAGTATAATCAATAATATTTATAAGTAACATAAGAATAAAAACTTAATTTACTTTGAGTCTTGGGCAATGTCTTCAAACAGGTCAGGTGGCTAAGTTGACTTTTTTTAAAAGTACTCGTTGGCAACTACGTACTCATCCATCCGATTACTTCATTCTGTATGTAATTTTTGTTTTCTATTTTATGAGTTTATAAAGTATTTCATGGAAGGAAGAAATATGGACCACTGAGTGAGTGTCTTGCTCTATAGTAAATCTGATCTAATGCTGACTTTCAATCCACTGCGACTGGAAAACTAGACCCATCTTATTTCTTTTGTAACGAGATTTTATTATTTAAAAATTAACAAAAATGTGTATAAAAATAGTGTTTTATAATTACCTCAATATGATTTTTTTTTTCTTTATTTTTCAATTGCCATATTCTTTATTTTTCATATGCCAGTGGGTATAATCAGCAGATGTGCTACCGTATATAATGCATACAAAATGTGGCTTTATAGGCATAAGGGTATCACTCTTTGGAGATTCATCTTAACTTTAAATCAATATGACAAAAAATGTTTGGTTAAATTTATAATTTTTGCTTCCGGTTTCCACCAGTTACAAGTCATATTAGTTAGTACAACTATAGGAATTTTAATTTTAAATAATGATAACTCATCACTTTTTTTTCTTTGAGACCATAACAATCTCTTTAGCAAGATAATATCTCCCATTTTCGCCACATTCCCTGCCCGGCTGTTGGTTTATTTGTTTATAACTGTCTATGTTGTGCTCTATACCAGACCTTCATCACCAATTTATTCTTTCGTAATGGATTACAAATGTTTTGATGTATATTTGATTTATACGAGTATAGAATTTATTTCATGATGGGATTCTACTTAAACGTTAAAGTAAAAGTTGACTTGTCTATGGGGAGTCTTGTAAAACATTTTTTTCGTTTTAATTGTAATTTTCTGTGTTATTTGAGTTATGTCCTTAGTGAAAAAGTAATCATTTATTCAATTAATAAAAAAAAAAAAAAATAATGGCGGGTTTTCAAAAGGACAACACTGGCTGACTATCCTGTGGCCGTTTAAAATCGTTAAATCTTGGAAGATTTCAAAATAGTATCTTTAAGGACGAAAACTAATTTGTCGGGAAGGCGAGTGGTCTAGGATGCCATTCGGCCGTCTAAAATCGCCAGATCCTGGCAGATCTGAAACAAGTATCCTTCACTGTATTTTAGGCTTAAGAGATTTTGGTTAATGAAAACTGTTCTCTGTGTGTCTCACATATATTTCCGTTTACGCAGATATATCTGTTTTTCTTCTTGTTATGTACTCTAGGACCATTAAAACTACAGAGTCTTGAAACCTTCAGTTTGCAGAAATTTTGAAAATTAGCCTTGATAGCGTATTTCCTGACTCCTCTCTTTTCTTCAAATTCTCTGGATGGATCCGGTTTGACCCTGGGACGGCAAGTACACCTTACTTCGTAGAGATGCTCAGCTCTATTATTCCTTTAAATATAAATGGAATCTTACTACAGTGTGCCGATTTAAAACAGTTATTTATTAAACTTTTTTGCCATCTCCAAGGTTTGTTTCTCCGTTGGTATTTGCTTCTTAGATGCTTTTCCAAGTCGTTGGATTTTCTCATCCAAATTAACGAATGTTGACAAGACTGCCAACCTTTCACGCCATAGGATTTATTACCTATGTATTAAACTTTTAGTACATCATGGGTAGTGCTCTCTGTAATATTCCTGAGAGACCATGTAATATTGTTACGACCATAACAAGAAGTGCAAAATGCAAAACGTCTTTAAAGTTCCACTTAACTCAAAGCATCACTTTTTTTCGCAAACCGGACCAAACGAAGCAACCTGGGACTCTCTTTAGATGGGTAACTGACACCCCTTCCCTGGTTTTTCTTCAGAAACATTTAACCGAATTTCTTCTGCGGCCGGTTTTGCGTTGAAACCTTTTTTCCAGCAATTTCCCAGATCACCATTATTTCTTCGACAGTGCACGTGGGTTTTAAATAATGTAAAAGGCCCTGTAAAGTCAGTTAGATTTACTAGGAATTGAAGGATTTGTCAAAGTAAACATTGACAAAAATAGTTCTTAAATGATTAAGTATGGAAGTTAGAATTAAGGGTTGTGTTCATGCTCAAAGACATTCATTATAACCTAGAATCCCCCCCCCCCCCCCCCCCAAAAAAAAAAAAAAAAAAAAAAAAAAAAAAAAAAAAAAAAAAAAAAACAAAAAAAAAACTAAATATGTTGATTGTGTTTTAGATAATTGATAAATAGATAGGGTACTCTGAGTGATTTACTTTTGAGTCAGTTAGACCATGTTGATTAAATGAATCACCCAAAAGAATTGTTTCTAAGCTGGCACCTGCTTCATTCAGTTGGCTGACTTGCCTTCTAGAGCAGACTGTGTCTGCTGTAAGTAGGTTGTCCCTGGGGACTGATTGCACTTAAAGGAGTATTATAAATGATTGATTGATACACAACATCGGAATCCAACCAATGAGTAGCCTGATATCTGATGACTTATATTTGAAACAGTATTCTGAAACTGGTGCCATACAATTAGATTGTTATCTGAAAGATTTGGCACCGTCGTAATAACCGAATCGTTGCCAACCCTTTTTGAATTGTCTTGTCGGAGTTATAGTTTAATGGAAGTCAATAGTTTGGTTTTTAAGTAGCTTATTCTATGATTGGAAGAATCGTATTTTTTTGGTTTTGAACCTATGTAGCTCTATTGAAATTCGTCTAACAGCGATGTACGTAAACATATATTGTTGACGCTTCTAATTGCTTTTAGCCGTGTCCACAATGTAAAAACAAAAACCTATGTTGATCCTTGGTGTACTATTAAAATAAATTATCAGTTCCTTAAAATAAGTTCCTTCATCATATTATATCTTATCATAATATTTGATGGAATAATTAAGTCAATAAGAGTTCCATAATTTTTGTATGTTCTCAAAATTCTTTATTAAATGCTGTAGTTTTTATGATTGATTTTTTCTCATTGTGATCCGTATGTAGTCCTTTTGATCCAACTTGAGGGATTTGAGTTCTGGAATGCAGACCAATACACTATCAGTCCGTGAGTTTTATTTAGCATGGTCTGCCTCCGAAGAGAGCAATCTGCTTGTGCCACTTGTTAGTTTTCCACAACATAGTTGGTTGTAATCTACTCTTTAGAATATCTATCTAATGTATAGAACAAGAAATTTATTACTTTTCTAGGGTCTTGAAGGACTTACCCAACCTAACTGCAAGATAGTCATGCTTCCATGCCATAGATAGTATTATTATCATATTATGATACGTTATTCTTCCATCACTAGCATTGTTTCTTAAGCAACTGTAGTATAGCAACTATGAAGAATACGTTTTTACAATTGGTGTTGATTCTACGACATTAACTTACAAGTTCGTTCCCTTGGTTCGAATCAATCGTATGTAGTGATGTTTTTGTTTGATTCGATAACATTATAGACTAAAAAAAAAAAGTAAATGGAAAATTTCATGGCACCCTAATAAATTTTTAGATTATTTCACTTTGAGAAATCTATTTAGCTTGTGATGTAGTGTCGTTCCCGACCTAAAATAAGTAGACAGGACAGGAAGCAATATGGCGGCACTGCAGTGTTAATAATAGAAAAGGACATTAAAAACCAGCGTGTCTCCGAACTGGAAATAATTGAACTTTTATCAGTTTGATTTGATGATATGTTGCTAGATAAAAGTGGAGTTTCTTCCATTATTCTCATGTTTTAATATGTTAGTCTTTAACCATTGTCTGTGTAAAAATTCAAATTTAAAAGTAAAACAACTTAAGGAAGTCATTTCAGTCTGTTTGTGGAATTGTTAAGTTGTTTTCCCCTAATAAGTTGTTTGGTTATTGATAAGTGGAAGACAGATCAGAACCTCATCATGAAATTAAACTTTTTAAAAATTTTAAAGACCTAAAATTTTAATTTTCCACCTGTCTTAGACTAAAGGCAATAAATAAATATGCTGAATGCATAAAATACAGAATGACTTGTAAATTAAGAGGAAGACCAGTACCCATTGATATTATTTTCAGTACCCAGTACCCTTCTGACATTATTTCAGGCCATTTGCTAGTTAAAGAAATCCCTCATTCATCTCCTTTTTATCCTTCTGTATGTGGTATCAGTAATATTTATTGTGGTCATGTATGTGTGTTTTTGTTGGGATGGTAATAAGATTTTTGTTGAAACGTTTTGTATCTTGTTTTAATATATGTTAATCTGTGCTGTGCCATTATTTATATAACCTGGAGATCGTTCAATGGGTCCCATTATTGGTGATATATATGTTTAGTTAGTCTTGCTAATAGTTGATTCGAACCAAGGGAACGAACTTGTAAGTTAATGTCGTAGAATCAACACCAATTGTAAAAACGTATTCTTCATAGTTGCTATACTACAGTTGCTTAAGAAACAATGCTAGTGATGGAAGAATAACGTATCATAATATGATAATAATACTATCTATGGCATGGAAGCATGACTATCTTGCAGTTAGGTTGGGTAAGTCCTTCAAGACCCTAGAAAAGTAATAAATTTCTTGTTCTATACATTAGATAGATATTCTAAAGAGTAGATTACAACCAACTATGTTGTGGAAAACTAACAAGTGGCACAAGCAGATTGCTCTCTTCGGAGGCAGACCATGCTAAATAAAACTCACGGACTGATAGTGTATTGGTCTGCATTCCAGAACTCAAATCCCTCAAGTTGGATCAAAAGGACTACATACGGATCACAATGAGAAAAAATCAATCATAAAAACTACAGCATTTAATAAAGAATTTTGAGAACATACAAAAATTATGGAACTCTTATTGACTTAATTATTCCATCAAATATTATGATAAGATATAATATGATGAAGGAACTTATTTTAAGGAACTGATAATTTATTTTAATAGTACACCAAGGATCAACATAGGTTTTTGTTTTTACATTGTGGACACGGCTAAAAGCAATTAGAAGCGTCAACAATATATGTTTACGTACATCGCTGTTAGACGAATTTCAATAGAGCTACATAGGTTCAAAACCAAAAAAATACGATTCTTCCAATCATAGAATAAGCTACTTAAAAACCAAACTATTGACTTCCATTAAACTATAACTCCGACAAGACAATTCAAAAAGGGTTGGCAACGATTCGGTTATTACGACGGTGCCAAATCTTTCAGATAACAATCTAATTGTATGGCACCAGTTTCAGAATACTGTTTCAAATATAAGTCATCAGATATCAGGCTACTCATTGGTTGGATTCCGATGTTGTGTATCAATCATTTATAATACTCCTTTAAGTGCAATCACCCCAGGGACAACCTACTTACAGCAGACACAGTCTGCTCTAGAAGGCAAGTCAGCCAACTGAATGAAGCAGGTGCCAGCTTAGAAACAATTCTTTTGGGTGATTCATTTAATCAACATGGTCTAACTGACTCAAAAGTAAATCACTCAGAGTACCCTATCTATTTATCACATATAAACCACAAATTATATATTACTCTCATCATATTTAATAATTTTTTACACAGAACCATTTCAGTATGCAGAGAAAATTATATTGCAGCAGATGTAATACCTATTTTTTACTTACTATTATCACGAATATTAGTCCAGTAAAATAAGGCTCCAAAAGGCCGTTTTCAAGAAAAAACTGCGGAACTTTTATTCTCAACGGATCTTTATGTTTTTTGGGGTGCTGAACCTGAATTTGAAGTTTGCTACCACGACAACCATCGGCTTCATATTCAAAATCGCAAAAAACCGCCAAAAAAAAAAAACGTTATTTTTGTTTTTTTATCTATAACACGATAACAAAGCTTTTTTCGACGAAAGTCTTCAAATATTAATCGTAGCTGGAACTAGTACCTACATAATGAAAAAAAAAAGATATCCGAAATCAGACCATTTTTCATGAAGTTATGTTATTGGGAAGGAGAAATTGGCCAACTTGCCATCAGTCCCACAGGCTCAGCGAAAACACGTTTATCGTACTCTTTTGGCTATAACTCTGAAACTATTTGTCCGATACAACATTACTTTTTTTCATCTTAAAGCTGATTAAATTTACTATAAGAATCTATAAATGAAGTTTTAATAAAACCCCGTAAAATGTACATGCCAGCCCGGTAGAAAAAACGTACCGTTGTGAAATCCAAGTGTTTTTTTGGCACATTTGTCGCTCTAACACCTCATATATTTGTTCGATCCCAAATTTCTTTTTTCTATCTCAAAACTGATTAAATTCGCTATCAGATGCGATATATGTAAATTATATTAAATCCTGTAAACCACCCAAATTAGCACGCTAAATGTGTATGTTTTGGCAAAATATGTAAATTATGACATGTTGAGTAGACTGGTGTGGGTATTTCACGGTGTTAATTATAAATTACATATATAGGATCTAATAGTAAATTTAACCAGCTTTTAGATAAAAATATTAAATTTTGGATTGAAAAAAAACCATTTTGAATCGGACAAATACGGAGTTATAATGATAAATGTGCCGAAAACTATGAATATAACAACAGTACGGGTTTTTAGGCGTCTGGGATATTATAACTCCGAAAGTATTTGTCCGATTCAAAATGTTTTATTTTAATCTGAAAGGTGGTTAAATTTACAATTAGATCCTATATATGAAATTTTTATCAAAATTCTTGAAATACACGAGCTATCACGTTGAAAATCACTTACTTTTATAAAATACATGTTTCTTTGGCACATTATTCGCTGTAACTCCAAAACCATTTGTCCGATCCAAAATTTAATATTTTTATCTAAAAGCTGGTTAAATCTACTATTAGATACTATTTATATAACTTATAATTAACACCGTGAAATAGCCACACCAGCCTACTGAACATGTCATAATTTACATATTTTTCCAAAACATACACATTTAGCGTGCTAGCTTGGGTGGTTTATAGGATTTAATATAATTTACATATATAACATCTGATAGTGAATTTAATCAGCTTTGCGATAGAAAAAAGAAATTTGGGATCGCACAAATATTTTGAAAGTTAATGCGACAAATGTGCCAAAAAAACACTTGGATTTTACAACAGTACGTTTTTATTAGCGGGATTAATGGGATTAAAGCTTCATTTATAGATTCTTATAGTAAATTTGATCAGCTTTAAGATGAAAAAAAGTAATGTTGTATCAGACAGATAGTTTCAGAGTTATAGCCAAAAGAGTACGACAAACGTGTTTTCGCGGAGCTGTGGGATTGACGGCAAGTTGGCCAATTTCTCCATTTTTTCCCAATAACGTAACTTCGCGAAAAATGGTCCGATTTCGGATTTCTTTTTTACATTATGTAGGTATTAGTTCCATCTACAGTTAATATGTGAGACTTTCTTTGAAAAAAGCTTCGTTATCGTGTTATAGATAAAAACACAGAAATAACGGGTTTTTTTGGTGGTTTTTGCAAACTTCAGATTCGGATTCAGCACCCCAAAAAACATGAAGATCCGTTGAGAATAAAAGTTCCGCAGTTTTTTCTTCGGCAAACCCTTATTTTACTGGACTATGAGCTACATGCAGATATTGTACCAGTAGCGTATAGAAACATATTCAGTGACTGAGTAGTATGAGATTGTAATGATTAGAATCCGAACCTATATCCAGCTAAGTTTTGTTGACCTGTAAATATACTGACAATGAGTTACAAAAAAGGAGGCGCACCCAGAAAATATAAAATTGTAGATAGTTAACTATAACAATAAGAAAATTCTGCATATTTATATTGGAATGAGGTTTTTCATCTAATCAGTGTTAAAAAGGTAGTTTTAATCCTCTAGCGTTATCAAATTTTCTTGTTACATGAAAGCGTTAATTACAGTGGAAGAAATTGCTAAGGCAATGATAGGATTTGTTAAAGATGGTCACGGTGTCCGCTATGCAGCTTATTCTATCGGTAGACAAGAAACTGCAGTCAGCAGAGCAATAATAAGGTACAGGGAGACTAATTCATACTACAAACGTCATGTCTCGAGATGACCGGTATTTGATCTTCATTCTACTGCAGTTAAGTTGGCTCAGCAGCTCAGGAGTGTTTAAGGTAAATCTACAAACAGTGGAGCGAAGGCCAGTAGAGCATGACTTAAGTCAGAAGATGAGCTCGGGGGCCCCAACTAACTGCACAGCATCGAAAACGTCGTTTGGAAATTGTCAAGAATAAAGCATTAGGCTGAGGACGACTGGAGGAGGTTCCTGTTTGCAGATTTTGTCTAAGCTCACTACATGTACTCCTTAGAGTCAGGAGGACTGATGAGAGAAATGCTCAAGCCATATTCACGTTACATTTTTTGGGTGGCTCAGTTATATAATGTACTGGCATCTCATTTAATGGAAAAACTAAGCTGTACATTTTAGAGGGATGCAATTTGTATGCTAATTAGTACATTACAGACATACTCCAGGAATGCGTTATCTCATTTGCACCATTAATCGGGAAAAACCATTTTGATGCACGATAATGCTTGACCTCAATTTTTATTTTCTCAATAAGACCGTTTATTCAGTTATTTAATTTTCAAAAAGGTGCTGCTTAATGTATTCTGGAATAAATTCAATTAATTGAAAGAATACATAATTAATACCTAGTTTTGTTCGAGTTAAATGACAACGATTCAATATTTTCTAGGTGTGCCACTTTTCTTGTAACTCGAGTGTACTTACACATTATATGCAAGCAAGTCACTGATGGTTTGTAGAACTATTTTTCCGTATTGGAAAAGATAGAATGCAATATGGAGATTATGAAGGGGTCTCCATGAAGATTATGAGTTTTTGTTTTCGTGAGGTTTAGTAACAGAACCTTAATTTTTGTTATTTTTGGGAGTTATCCTACAGGTTGCTAAGCTATTCTAGCCTGAGTGGGAAGTCGAGATTCATTTCACGAGACCACCTCGAAATATCATCCTTCGGGCGTGGCAGTCGAACCCATGCTTTTTCGTACTCGGCGCTCTAAGCTCGTACATCACCTTTACGATGTTTTATTTCTAATTATAAAATATAAATATAATATATGTGTTTTAAAAATGCACGACAAAGCGTATGTACATATCTCGAATAATTAAGTATGTTCTTAAAATAATACTAATTAATATCCTCTCGATATTAGAATTTTCGTACTTACACTACTATTATATTCACCTATGCCATATTAGTTGAATTTACTGAGTAGACAGATGTTACCATTTAGTATTTATGTCCGCAACAAGGTTTGTCTTTTGTGAGAGTCTTGTATGACCAGTTTAAAATAACTTGTGATAGTAGTGTCATCTTAATATACTTCCTCCGCGAGAATTATGTTGCATTTCATACGTAATCATATTTTCAATTTAACTCCATTAGGAACAGAGAAACCATATGTGTTTGTTTCTGTTTTTTACTTAAGTATCAACCACCTCATTCTTTCGTAGCATCTTCTTTCACTTTTTATTCCGTGCTAACAAAAGTTGTACTTCTATCATCATCCTTCCTCTTTCAGTTCAATCTGTTTTCGATTTCTTGTCTGACTATTACATTAATATGATCAATGCGAGTATAATGTCTATATACAATTGCTTATTTTCTAGATGTTACGTTTTTAGAACAGCAGATGAATCTTTAACATTCGAAATTAGTCTTTTTACTTACTAAATATCATAGGCGTGGTAAATAATTCTGTACATCTAAAAGTTAAAATTTGCATACCAACTTGCTAAGCCTTGGAATGGCATGAAATCGTATCTTCACCTTCATTATGATTGGAATAATTATAATTATAGGTTTGTTTTTTTGGACGTTTTAGCTCTAGACAAATAATCCTTCCCACCTTAATTTTACAAATTTCGTACCCCTGATAACAGTAATTACTGCTTCTTTTACTTTAGTTGCGAATTTATTGTCTTCGAAATGCGATATGCTGCTTGTATGTAGGCATTTAGTCTTGTTGATAAGCTGTACTGTCACACAGTCCTGGTTCGAATCGTGATCCTTGAATCGGTCATGAATGAGAAATCAAGTAGTTCGTACGTTATACTGTAGTTCAAGCTCGAGCCTACAGAGATGCCTTTGGCGCCAGTTCCTGTCAAATGTTTGGGAGACCTCCAGAAACATTCCATTTGAATATTATTTTGGTTATAGTGCCGTTGATATTTACTCCTTGTTTTATACTTCAGCTCATTTCTATTTTTCAATCATCGCTAATAATAATAATAATATTAATACTGAATTCCTGTTCTTTTGGTCTCTCCTTGGAACCGATTGAACAAACTTGACGTCTGAAATTGAATTCTAAACATAACTTATACCTTGCCTGTCAAATAGATAGACGATCCTACGCATGTGTGACTTTGTCCGGGAGTTTAGTGACCGTGGGTATAGTAAATATATATATTAAAATTATATAAGTTCTTTACTTATGAGAGCGGGCGAAGCTGAGCCTGGGGATGCTAGTGTGTGTGTGTGTGTGCGTGTGCTTGTGCGCGCTTTGTGCTTTTCAATTTTTGAATCTGTCTTTTAAGTTCATTATTCTGTAGGTTAAATGTTCATCTTTGTTATGGAACGTCATATTTTAGGGACGTTTCTCTTCGCACAGATCGACTCCCAAATGTACAACGGATAATTAGGTAAGTTCCCTGGTTGGCGACTTAAGTACTGACGAGGACAATCCGCATCTTGTATATTTTTCAACTGGTTCTGGCTCTTTTTTATTTTTTATTGAGACTGAAGCAGAGCGATTGGCGTTTCAATATGTTCAGAACGAATTCTACCTACTCCATAAAACCTTATATAAGGGTAGGTCATTTTTATTCCTCAGAAGGCTTTTCGAAGAGAACCATTTACACTTAGGAATGGTCTGCACAATGGTCAGAGATTGTATTGATAGTATGTCGTACGTTTCTTAGTCTCTTAGTAATAAAAAATCTATTTAGTCAGGAGTTTTGCGTTTAGAAGTATACTAGTTAGTCTGTAATTTGGGGGTTATAGTGTCTCATGAAAGTTCATGAAGACCATACTAAAGATTTCAGTACACAACCTCAAGCCCCAGCTGGATATTATCGCCACCTGCGATGAAGAATCTTCTTAAGCTCTTAAAAAAAAAAAAAAATGTGAATGTGTACTGTACCTAGGGGGATCGTAAATTGCTTCGAATGTGATATCATTTTTGTTATATACTGTGATTCCTGTGAATTATTAAAGTGGAGCAATGTGTAAATCTACAGCTTTGTGTGATAAGAGCACTCTTTATATATAGTCAGTGCCCAAAAAAGCTTATTCTTTTTCATGCAAATGAAAGTCTAGCTCAGCACTAATGTATTATTTTACGGCGTATACAGTCCAGAGGATAATGTGCAGGGAGCCTACAGTGGAACACGAGATTGGTGTAACTTGAAGTATAATTGTTGACGGAGACTGAAAAGTGGCTGAGTTAAATTTTTTAATCCATTAATCATATTATATAATTGGATAGAACCATTATCAACCGGTGGTGTTGGTTGGGTGATGCCTCTCCTCATACTTGAACATGTTTGCTGGTGTTGATGCATAGCGTTACGAGGAGGTTGAGCATTTGGCATTGGTTCTTCAGGTCCGTCAGTAGTCTCTGGTTCATTGTGGTGATGTCGCCGTCTTGGTGTAGGGAATTCATACATCGCTGGAAGTTCTGGTGTTGGCTTAGTTTTGTTGACTATTGAACGTAGATTTCATGAAATACGTTGAGTCCTGATGTCTCTCAACGTCTGGCAGCCTCTGAAGTTTCCCGGATATTGGCCACCAAAATTTTAACAAAGAAAGTTAGTGGTATTTTGTCATTTTGAGTCGGTATTTTTACATCTTCAGGTTTTATGTTCGGATTTTGAACTGAGGCCTAGAAACTATTAGAAGTTGGGATGAGTTCTGTTAAACGTCTGGTACTTTTCTTGTCCCACAGTCTGCATTATTAGATCTTTGCATTGATGACTTGCTGTCAAAAGCTGTTGGAATTGCTGTATCAGAATTGATAGCGTCCCTATCACTTACCTCTTGTTGAGGAGATTCAGCATTTCTGCCTCTTGAGCCAACTCTTTTATTTTGTCTAATTTGAACGCTAAATCATAGAATTTATAGTAATACTTTTTATTAAGACATAAAAAAATTACACTATTATCGAGATTATTACCATATATATGCGTACTTTATCTTAAATCCCAACATTGGTGTTTGGTTATATCACCTACTCTTTTGAGGAAACATTGACCTGATTGTTTTCGAAACTGTTAAAACACCATAGGTGTATGCTTGGATCAGTGGCTTTAAATGCAGCAAGAATATTGTGTCATATTTTTTATAAAGTGTGATGCCTGTGAAACAATAGATACATGAATGGACAAGTTCTGTGTTGAGATTGGTTTAAATATATGAGTACCATTTTGTCGGTGTAGTTAGTTTTGTAAATTGAGTAAGCTTAGAGTCTAGAATATATATGTTTGATCTAGGTATCATGTGAGTTTTAGTAATTAGTACTATGTCAGATAGTTTTTCATGGTGTGTCACTCTTATTTAGGTTTTGTTAGGTAAATTTGTAGCCTAAGAAAATAAAAAATGTTTACTAGTATACTCGTTTTAATGTTTTAAATAATACTGATATTAATTATGTTCGTCGACAGTAGCCATGAAAATTTCTGTGCTCTGACTAAATTCCAAAAGAAAATAATTAATGAGAACATCGAAAACTCGAGCCCAACAAATCTCTAAACACTAATCTCTTTGCTTGTCAGACTGACTGAATATTAATTGTTTTCATTTATATTATCTAGTCTAGTCCATTAATTCATGTGCAAAATTATTTATTTTTTTATTTATTGTGTTTTTTATACTTTTTGGCCTCAATTACATATATATTTTTTAGTTAAAAGTGATATATTGCTTCAGTTGCCTGTCTATAAGTGATCATTGCAGGGACTGTATCAGTTATGTCAATTAACAATGAAACAATCCTGATTAAGGTGTTATTAATTTTTAACGACACCGGCACTAACAGTGTCTCATTATTCATCTTCTATAAAACACTTGTATTTAATTTGTGACAAAGTTTAAACATTCTGTAATTATTTATATTTTATTTAATTTCTTAAACATAATTGAAGATATTGTTTGCAAATATTTTTAATTATTTAATTATTTTTTTTATCGTTATTGCTTACAGTTTCAAATAATATTTTTTGACTGCTGGTGCATGTTCGTATATGTATTTAAATACAAGTATGGTAACACTATTTCTTTCTACACTACCATCGTACCGTACAAGATGCAACAAGTCTTTCGTGACATTGTCGACATGAATAATAAGAATCGAAGAATCTAATGTAAAAAAAAACTATTATTTTTTTCTTCAGGGATTGCTTTAAGACTGATGTCTGTTTTTGTGAACTCTCGAAACTGAAATCAATCTGTAATTCATCTGATTAATACTTATTGACAAGAGGAATAACTCCGTCAAAATGGTTTTCAATGAACCCTGAAACATTTTTTTCACTCTCCTGTAAAGTGGTGATTTTCTTATTGAATATTTCGCGTTTGTTTCGATGATATAACTAGCTCTCTCTTTTTTTTTTCTTTTCTTTTTCTTTATGGATTGCTTTAAGACCGATATCCGTTTTTTCGAACTCTCGAAACTGAAATTAATCTGTAATTAGACTGATTAATCCTCATTGAAAAGAGAAATAACTCCGTCAAAATGCTTTTCAATGAACCCTGAAACATTTTTTCACTCTCCTGTAAAGTGGTGATTTTCATATTTAATACTTCGCGTTTGTAACGGCGGTATAACGAGCTCTCTCTCTTTTTATTTTTTTATTTATTTTTTTTTTTATTATTATTTTTTTTAAATAAGTTTTATTTTAATATGTGTTTGAGTTTTATTGTATTAATTTTATTTTATTTTTTTAAATAGCCCTTTTTGTCATTTAAAATAGAAATTTAAAACTTCATGTAAAATACAATTGATTTATGCATTATCGCTTTCTACAGTACGAGTATGCCTCTGCCTGCCACTCGGAATTAATATTTGACATTTCTGTTTCTATTTTCCCTTAATATCTGTTCTTTATATCACTAACTTCTTTTCTCTATATATCTCTATATATCTTCTATTTTTATTTTATTTTGTTATAATTATTTTATATATTTTTCTTTTTCTGAACCTATTGTAATTATTTTCCACTATTATTATTACATTTTCTTTTTCTTTTCTTTGTATTTTTACCAAACGTTATTTTTCCAATTGTACTTACTATTTTCTAAATAATAAATCTCATATATACATACATAATTATATTTGTCTGAATTTATATTATGGTACTTTTGTATCATCTCACATCTATATGTATTATTCTTGGGGGACAAGAAAGGTTTTTCGGGGGCTCACTAGATTCAGTTGTTGAACATTGCACAATTTGACTCCAAAATAATACTGCTTTTAAGCAATTGATATCTAAATAAAAAATAAATCTAGTTTAAATTTCCGATAATTATTGAATCGTCCTTGTAAGTAATGTTTTTCTCAATATGTTTTATTATTTTTTTAAGATCTGATAAAGATAAGGCAAAGCTCTACGAAAAAACTTGTCTGAATAAGGGATTTTGTTTTCGTATTTGAATAATATAACCAATAGTGTAAAGATGGGATAAAATATGTTTGAATTAAAAATTTATTGAAAATAAAAAAAGTCTTAAACGAAAATGACCCTGTATTCTTGCTACATTTGCTTATTAATATTAATTTATTTCCAATGATTCCACTGTTGCTGTAAATTTTCATGGTGAGTCAAAGATTTCTTTTCCCCCATTGAATTAACTTTTAGAAAATTGGCCTTTTTGCCTCCTATGGAGTAGTTGATTTCGAGTTTGCCCCCGTACCGTTAGGCCAGTGATCAGTATCGAAGTGAAGTACGTTCTCTATTTGAGAAGACTTATTGCGTCATCTACTTGTTTCTATTAGACTTACTTACTAAATATAAGTAGTATTAAGCCGTTAATCGCAAAGCAAATTGTGTAATACGAAGTCCTGGAATCAGAGCGAAGTGGTTTTGGTTTCAAACAAATAAGTATTTTTTTGGAATAGAGATGTTAAACAAATCGACCTGTGGATTTTTGTCCGCGATAGGTAAAAAGGACTATTAATCTCCTCCCACCTATACCAGTAAGGAGGATAGTATATTTTTTTCATGTACATTTTGATGTCGACGAAGAGTGTCTTTTTCTTTTATATTTGTGAAATTAAAACCAAACTACCACTATAAAATTCAGAAACACTTTTAAGATTTATCAAAGTGCTGGGGGCTGCACTAGCAGGAAATATTGCTGGCACTATGATCCTTAAAGGCTTAGGTGCATTTCTTGCGAGGGGGAGAAGTGAAATAGGCATGGTTGTTTTATCGTCTCCATAGAGTTAAAACTTCATTCCATTCAAACAAGCTGCTTCAATTTATTCCCTCGAAAAAAATGGTGGCAGTAGGTATTTTAAAGTACCGTCCGCCAGTTTTGGTTAAATGCAGTTTTTAAAAACACTGAACCCGATATACGACCTTGACAAAAAGTGTCGGCATAAATAATATTATGGCTGACATCGACAGCGGCCATTAAAACTATAAGAAAATCAGGTTGGTAATTTAAAAGACAACTTCTAATTTCGCTCGTTTCTTAAGCAACTGTAATCTGTGTCAGTAGTATCAATTTAGTTCTGAAACATCCCACGGTTCTGTCGATTTCAGTCATCTTCCTTTTGAAGTAGATTCCTTAAAAAGTCGATGCCTAAAAGTTTCTGTATGATTGTGATTTCAATAATAGCGGTTTCTAGCAAATGTAAAGGAATGGTTGAAATTGGACAGAATATTCATTTAATCCTATTGTTCGCAAGCTTATTCTCCCATCTAGAGATTATACGTATGTAGCAGTATTCAAGAGCTGTACCTTCAAAGCGAGCTCTATTGTTTTATTTTCGTGTTATATTATTTACCGTTGTTTTTTTCAATTATTATGATTTCTGTTTTGAATATGGTAATTTATCAATTATTTGCGAAATTTTATGGAGTTACATTTGTGTATAAGCCCATAAGCCATTTGCACGGATATTTCCAAAAAATAATTACCGATGTAGAAACAGTGTACGAGAATCAACAGATAAGGTCTAGAAATAAAATCATTAGAAGGCTTTACGAGCGGACGTGTTCGAGTGTTATCCAGTTGAATAGCCTCATAACTTCTGGGACGCTGTTTCAAATCCATTCTGGATGAAATTTTGAAAATTGAAATTTATTTCGTAGCAGACCCACCTAATCATTCTTACTGGAATAGGTTAGTAACCTGTGGAATTACTACTTTCCTTCCTTTTCTAGTTGAACTACATAAGTATGTTATCCATCAAGCGGACTGCTATAGATTCCTTGCTCTCCTTAACCACTGAATAGTTTTTGATGAATATTTAAGGGTATATATGTGCTATAGCTAAAACGATTCCTAAATAAGTTTACGAATTGGATTATATTTTCTGTTTTCTATAGATTCGTACCTGTAACATTGAAGGCAGAACTCCACTTTCTAAACGAAGAATGTTTATTTTATTGAGTAGTACCTATAATATTTTACTAAACTTTTATATGTGTCTCAGAACTACTTAATGATAAATATCGGTGTCCTTTATAATAATTATAAAATATAAAGCATCCAAGAAATCCAGAAACATAATTGCTTGGTTTTAACTTAAATTGTTTTCATTAATGGATTCGTTTGTATGTGTATGTATCTCTGTGGCGTTTAACTATATACTGTATTGCTTATTCTACTAGGAATAAGAAAGAAGGAGCTTTGAATATTATTCTAGTAAGTTTTCTTTTTTTAGAAAGCCCGCTAATAATACGCAAATCGGATGATAAGCCGATTTATAATCAAAAGTTTACTGTATTCGCAAAAGTTGGTTTTTAAAGTATTACAAAAATACTTAATTCAGTCGTTTTATTTTTTTTATTATATTTTCAGTCCTTTTTATTTTTAATTTCAGTATTTTAGTACGATACCATTAGAGAGTTATTTTTAGGAGTTGTAGAATAACCCTTCTCTATTATCTTTGAAATATCAACGTGGACTTTCCACAAGCATTTCTGCAATTAGTTCAGACATTGCATAATTGTTTTTTACTTGTATCTACAATACATTATATGTCTAGAAGAAAAAAAAAAAATAAATTAAACTTTAAAAAAAGGGGAGTGTTGACGTCAGCTAAGAGTTGTGCATGGATTATCATCATTATTTTTTGATCAGTTGTTTTCCTATTAGTCATTATTTCTGAGTGAATTAGGATCTTCAAAATAATCTTAAATAGATTGCTCTTCTAAGAATAAAGGCTTTTGACTCATCTAAATGTTGTAGGATTGTAACTAACCTATGTCAGCATCCTATTTATTTTTCCATATTTATAAAATTTTGTATATTCACCAATTGTAGCCTGGCTAAGATTTAGTTTAGTAAGTTAAATATTTTTGAGCGGAATTGTTTCTACTTATTATGTCTTTTTGATTTTTTTAAAGTTTATGCCTTCAGTCGTGCTCGAACTCGGGCCCGGAGCTGGATCACTTGACTGAGCTATCTCGCTCACTATTATAAACCTTATCTGATTTCCAGTCACTAGGCGAAAAAAATAAATAAAAAAATAAAACCAGGAAAAAATTTATAAGTTTATTTTTTGAATAAATATTACGTTTTATGTGATGCTGAATCCAAATTTTAATTTCGCCAGTTCTTCATCACAAAGAAAAAGAAAAAAAAAACCTCTTACTCAGTATTATAATTCAGTTTTATGTTCCCAAATAAACAATACGCATTTAAAAAAAAATAATAACGCATTTTAAGAAAAATAATTTTTTTTTATACTGACAAACGTAACATGGACATTGAATTAAGTAAATACGTGGAATCTAAGTTTGAGAATAATTGAGGTCTGTTATTCTAAATGCAACTATAGAATTGATAAACGGGTTGAGTGACCAAGTATTTGAGGTCTTATTGTCTCTCCGTCTGAATTTTTGGGTTCTCTTGAATCAAAAGACTTAAAGTTGTACTTGGTGGGTTTTATCTTAATAATAGCTTTAAACTCATGGAAATACTTGATTAATCTGCTTTCCTTTTTGTTAATGTTGATTGTAAATATCAAGGAAATTTGGGTTTATGAAAATGAAGAAATAAAATAATAATAATAAAATAAAATAAATTGTTTTATCTAGAGATAGAGGAATTTCTAATATTTTAAAAATGGGTTTAAAGGGGTTAGGTTAACAGACCTTAATTTTCGATTGATCCTCGTTTTAAATTATATTAATTATATTAATAGTCCTCGCATAAAAATTATATTATGCTGCTATGGCTAATCGGACGATGCTACGGTGGGAGTCCTAAATTTAAGGTATAATTAGGATAGGGATCTTTAACGAGTACCTGACATCGTACAGGCTCGTGACCCCCATTTTACGATATTAATAGTTTATACTTAATCAAATGAGTTACTATGGAATAATAAATACTCTTTAAATGTTAATAATTATTGATCAGTGTTTCAAGTCAATTAAATCTAGTGCATTATTTATGTATTTAATCAGATGAATCAATGTTAAAAATTAAATTTACAAGTTTCTTACCACAAAATGGTGTAAGTCCTCAGTCCACCGAGAGTGAAAGTCAAACATACTTCAGTCATTGCTTCGTCGTGTAACATAAATCAGGGTAAACCGGTGAAATTCGTATCTTCCCTCTTAATTTGCAGAATGCTGAGACTTAAATAGCCATGTAGTGTTTTCTTAATCTCAAAAACAATAGAAAAAGAGCTCATGATATCTCTATTATTCATTTATGTGTGTGCTCTTGACTTAAATCAATTGTGGTCTTAATTGACCAACTCCTCCATTAACATATCCCAGCTAATTATGGATTTGTGTATTTAGATGTATTTCAGCATGTAATTAATAAGCATTATTACCCCAATGATATTTTCTTACATAGGTGAGGTGGTTGAAGTTAACGTAAAAACATATGAACATTGAACATCCAATTTTTAATATTAATGTATGAAATGGACAAAGACTATTAAGAAACACTTGCGGATAATGGATTGCATTATCAGTTCTTACAACAAAAGGTCGATGAATCATAGCTTCACACACAATATCAAAAAGCAAAGGATCGACATTTTGATTTACTAATAACTTTTATTCGACAGAATTAATTTTATTATTTTTTTCTAGTAAGATTTTAATTGTGGCGAAGTTCGTTTCTGCCCCTCAACAATGTACATTTAAATTTTTACCAGTGTAAATTTTATTATTGCTGAAACTTCTTAGAACTATGAAAATGACGTAGTAAATATTTAGTACAAATTGGTTCTAGTATTAAGTAGTATTAATATTTTCTAACAGTACAAAAAAGTAGTATTAAATCCCGTTGTAAACTCAATTGTGGAATGGTGCAAACCACATATCGGTCGATTTTCAAACTTCACAGGGATCCCCATGTTGCTCTACATATTTATAGTTTTTTAAAAATAATTTAATTGAATATAAGTATATTTCAAGCTCTATATAACCTTCGTAACCTCTCTTGTAGAATGACGCTCGCCAACTTTAGGTCAATTTTCAAACTCACTGGAATCCACCTATGATCGGGTTTTTAATAACAAACTAATTGAAAATTAGTAGATTTTATTATTGCTAAACCTTCCTGGAACTATAAAGGTGGTGTGGTTAAAATTTAGTATATAAAAATTGGTTGAGTAGTTTTCGTGTTTAGTGACCACAAACGAAAAATGTCTTGTCCTTTTATAAAATAGTATAGATTTAAATTGATTTTGCTGGACTAAGACACTTGTCTTTATCTTATCCAGGACATTGTAATTATTCTAATCAATTTTTTTTTTTTTTTTTTTTTTTTTTTTAAGCTTTGTCTTATAGACACTGCTTAATAGATCAACCTATGTTATAAGT
Source organism: Euschistus heros (assembly GCA_003667255.2). Lineage (NCBI taxonomy): Eukaryota > Metazoa > Arthropoda > Insecta > Hemiptera > Pentatomidae > Euschistus > Euschistus heros. Next base: position 12,022 of record RCWM02000022.1, on the reverse strand, counting down.
AACTATTTTGTTCCGAAAATGTTCGATTCGTTTCGGGAAAGAAGTGTTCTACACATAGATACGTATAATTGGCGGTTGTTCAATTCACGAGGGACCCATTTCTACATCTATTTCACCTTGGTGGATCAGCATCCGTTGATTTGCCAACTAAAAGTTTTTGAACATCGTCTTCTAATGTCGTCATTGATAGTAATCGTCAGCAGCAGTTCTACAACTGTCTTAGTCTCTAAATCTGAAATCATCATCAGCAGTGTTTTCAAACTTTATTAAATTTTCATCGAACTTCATATTTTTTTATTTATGTACAATTTATACAATTTACAATTCATATTTTTACCTTGATGGCCCCGATCCAACCTCTCATGTATTCATTAGAAAAATCAAACGGAGTACCATTTGTACTTAATTCATACCGAATTGTTTGCCAGTTGTCAAACTTTACCTTAACAAGGCTATAAATATTTTCTAATAATACTTCTTAGATGTTCGTTATTTATAAATTATTTAAGTAAATCTTATACCTTGTATTTTTATTCGATAAAAAATTTTTTTTTACTAATTACGTTTACCAATGCTTAATATTTTAAACATTATGTAAAAGTAACGAATATAAGAAATCGTTTTTTTTTATTTCATTCGTTCACCGATGTATTCTACAAAGCCTTAAAATTTCGAATACGATCGGCAATTTGAAGACCAAAATCAGTAATGTTATTTTTACGAATTTCTAGCATTTTACCACAAGTAAAGCCTTGTTGAATACAGCGGCAAACGAACGAAATTAAAAAAATACGTTTTTTTTTACATTTGTTAGTTTACATAGTGGCTACGATACTACAATGTACTTCTGAATTAATTCAGATAATTCTGTTATTGCTTTTATTATATTATTTTCACCTAATAGAAACTGAGGAATTGGTTGTGTATTTTAGATTATGCTATTTTTTTTTTCGATTAGTCTAGCGTCTTTTAATGCTGAATATGAAGATTTTTATTAATTTTTAATAGTTGATGTAAATTAATCAACTATTTTTAATTATCGATGGTTAAATTTCTTTAATATTAATGAAACGCTTTGAAATAAATTAATATATGAATTGCTCTCATTACAAATGAAGATGTTTCAAATCTAGTGAATTTATAAGACATGTTAGAAATTTTGCCATTTGTTTCCTTTTGTTTTACGATGTTCATCTCGAAAAATAATTTGAACGGAACTAATCTCTCCCTTCTTTTGATCAAATGAAGCTGGAGTTGAATGGCCAGAATAACTTCTGAAGAGACTAAAGATCAGCGAGGAGAACAGTACAGAAATAGATCGTTGGGAGAAAAACCGTTCCGATAATGTAAATTATTTTCTCTTCTCCTTCGCTTAGTTCCAAATCCTGTTAACAAATCTGTTAGTTTTCTCAAAAATATTACGAGCGGCTATATCAAATAGTTACGTTTATTACCATTTTACGCTTATTTACTTAAGGTCTGTGATAAATCTAGTATGAGATAAGAGGTATTCAAAAATAATATTACCATCTCCTTAAAAAAAAAAAATAAAAAAATTGAAACAATCCAAAAAGTATATTATAACTCCATAGTTCATTGAAAATAAGATGAGCTAACTAACTCATTATTACCTTAATTGTTTGAGTCATTGTACTGTCACCTCCATACACTTCAACTATATGATGTCCCACCCTCGCCCATATTAAGTGCCATTATGATATGCACCATCAATATGTTCAGTGTAAGAAATAAAAATTTAAGCAATACCCCAGCATTTCTAAAAATTAGGTTCCAGTACTTTAACGTAATTGGATTAAGGGATGATGGATCTGTCTTCTTTTTTTAACATATTGAGATTACGTAAAGGTTAAAACAGTACTGATGAAAACGTCACTTCCGTTAATAATAAACCTATAAAAAAAATTGAATTTTTCTTGTTCCTATATTCATGATAAGCAGAATTTCACATCCGCAAATATTGAAGGATCACTACACAGAACCAAGTTATTGATTTTTTTTTCAGTAATTTTTTACTGAGTGTGTGAATATGTGACTAAGTAAGAATATCACAGCTAACCTGAAGATGGATCAAATGAGCTCCGAAACCTGTTGTAAAGAATAAAGGATTAATAGGGTTTATGCTTTTTTTAAAATGAAATACTTAAATTAAATCTCCTTCAATAAAACAATAAAATTATTTTGAATTCTTCAATTAAGGAGCCAACAATTATAGAAATATCACACTTATTTTGGCATCACTCCTCTTTATTATTCCTCAATTAAGTTACATGTTTCGGGAACTTTGTCCCATCCTCAGACTTTAACAGTAATTTCTTCATGGTGTTATCACACCGTGTCCTGTACCTTTCACAAAATTATTTTGAAAAAAAAAAAATAATAATAAAATAAAGCACTGATAAGACTTTTTTCTTTAATTTTTAAATATATGAAAATTGATTTTGTACTGTATCGGATGTATGCACTAAATACTTATGTAATTCATTTTGTTTCATGTTGATTATGATATTTTATTATTTTAAAGTTTGTTAAAAAAGTCAACGCAATATTTGAAAATAGAACTTTCTGAATGTTGGGCCTAGTCATTAATTTTTATTTTTAAGAATAAAACCATTCAGCTGATGTATATTAAGACTGTAGTAAATAAAAAACGATCTTAAACAGTATTTAAGTAGAGTTTTCTTTCTCTTTTTATTCCTTGCTTCCAATGCACAGGGGTTTTACACTGTGCCTAAAACAATAGGCGAGTCTTAAACATTAAAACAGTACAGTATTGCACAACATTTAATATATCTTAATACATATAGATTTATAATAAACTATAAAAAAAACCTGTGTGTGTGTGTGCGTGCGTGTGTGTGTGTGTGTGTGTGTGTGTGTGTGTGTGTGTGTGTGTGTGTGTGTGTGTGTGTGTGCGCGCGCGCGCGTGCGTGCGTGCGTGCGTGCGTGTTTTTTGTACATTTTATGTGATAATATTATTATGTGTGTGTGTTGTACATTTTATAAAATTTCATTTATGATTTCCGTATATTAAAATATATTTATTTTAATATAAACTAGATTTAAAAGACAAATGAAATGAATGATAGTCAGATTTGACAGGTTTTTGAAAGGAGCACTATTGGTTTTTCAGCTATAATCAGCCTTTATTTTCAGAGACATTTATAAATCATTAGCTCATTTCTAAAATGTTGAATTGCTGCTAATGTTGACTAGATTTTCAGCATTGCTTCAGTGAAACTCTTAAAAAATCTAATGGTTATTTTGTTATTAATTTATTGTATACCTTATATGCCAATTTATGGCTCTTAGCTATTTGATAAAAATAAATAGTAATGATATTTTTCTTATTCAGTTATTTTTTAGATCTAATCATATTAGCTGAGTTTCATTCATATGAAAGCAAGAAATATATAAGGTTTTCTTTTTTCAATTAAATTAATCATTCTATTTATTATCATCATTTTTTTTTTATTTTAATGTTCTCATTCATGGTGTAGTAGTGTTATGATTTCATAAACTCGCCTATCAGTTTTGGATATTGTATTAGTTTTGATTTGTCTTCTACAGTAATATTCTGAACAAATTCTCAATTGGCATTCAAATTTTTAAAATTAATTTTTGAAATGTAGTCCATTAAGAGGTGATCAAAGAAAACTTAAGTACGAAAAGTAAATAAATCTGAAAACTTGTTCTTGTTTAGTTTTAGTTAACCTGATCGATGATATTAGTGTTTAATATATATTTTTTTTAATTTTGTAGAAATGGAAAAAAAAAATTATGAATTATATATTAAGGTTTGCATTTTCATATTAATTCATATTAATATTTGTTAAATATTTTTCACATAGTAGCTCGTCATTTCTCTAAATATTAGTTTACTATATAAATCTTCAAATATATTTTATTGTTTAATATTCATCTTTAATGACTGCTTCCACTAGTCTTGGCATACTTGTAAATAACGAAATGAATGATAAACATGGACTGAACAAAATTTAAAAAAATAATCTAAAATTCCATCATTTGTTATTAACTGGGGAAAACGCTTAATGGTCTAATCCTTAATGTCTCATGTTAAATAAATAATATTAATATGAATATAAACCAAGTATGGATTAAGGTTAAAATCAGGAAAATCTCGAGAATTATGGGTGTTACAATACTTTTGACGGGGAGTTTACATCTTACATATACATTTCATCCTGTCAAACCAACATAACTCCAAAATTATTCTTTACAGTACAAATTTCAGAAATCTTAGTCTTCTTAGTTAAAGTTATTAATTATTAAAAAATTTCTATTCATTCAAGTGCTAAGATTCATTCTATATGAATAGGATCTAGAGTTATTTATTATTTAGAGAAAATAGATTATTCGAGTTTGTTTATAATTTTTGTTTTAGATTTCATCCACATTCTAATTTTTTAACTAATTTCTTTTTTATAATGCTTTTTAAAATGTATACATGTATTAAATTTACTCCTTTGCTCAAGAGTAGTGTGAAGTTACCTTACTTAGATGTTGACTTATTTATTGCTGAGTTGATGTTTTAGCTGTCTCTGAAACAATATCGTAAATTATTTGAATAGGATGTTTTTAGTTGCAGCTCATCATTTGCAATTTAGGACCTGGTACTGTTCAGTCCTCTGCAAGTTACTATCTATTGAGGCACTTAAGTAACACCTACTCCAATTTGAGGACATTGTCATTGTAAATTCTTGTTAATTGGTCTGAATAGCTGTTGGGTCAAGTTTTGTGATGACCTTGCTGCTGTCACTCGTGCGGCTCTTTGTATCTTTTTTCTCTTCTCTTCACACCAGTCATATTTCTTTATTTTTAGATTCTTTTATCTATTTTTATACAACTCATCACTACTATTTTTATTTGACTGTGTTAAATGGAGTTTTAACACTTTTTTTTATTTTCAAAATTTTTTTAAAAAATTATATTTTAGTCAAGTAATAACATAATAATAAAAACAAAATAATAATAAAACCTCTTAATTAGTATTCATTCATGCCCTGTTATTTTTTAATGAATTAATATTTAGTTTTCGTATTTTTATCTTTCTAAAAATATTGTCCAGTTTACTAAGTAAAAAATAATAGTATAAAGATGGCATTTTACAGTAAATATTATTTTTTATAGAAATAAAAAACATGTATATCAAAACTCTTATCAATCATCGAACAAACTTTATTTAGTTTAACGGTCTGACGAATCAAGACATTGCAACACTACTAGGAAACAACTCGTATCTCCACAAACACATTATTCAATTTTTAAAAGAAACAAACCTGTACCAGGAATTATATAGTTCTGAACCTGAGTATGGTGCCTCTAACCAAATGTGGTGGTACATGGCACCAAAATTTAAATAAATAAATAAATAAAATATTTAGTTAATTGTGATATAAATTAAATATGTTTTATTATGAATTCACAATACAAAATTAACTCAATAAATTTTGAACCATGATACCTATAATTGGTTTGTTCGTTATTCATATTAAAATTTGCCTGAGTCCAATTAATCCTCTGTAAGGACTATATGCTCCGTTCCATGAAAGCATAATAAAAATTTGACAGAAAAACCCTTTATCTACAACAAAAATTACAAAATAAAGATGTTGAAAAAAGAATAAAACAACTAAAATTGAAATTTAAGTAAAGTGTTGTAGTTTATCGAGTAAATTAACAAATAAATAATCTTATTTCATTTATTAGTAGATTAATTATTTGCCTATTGAATAGTTTTGTTCTTACTTTGTTTCCTTTTATCTTAGTCCTCATTATCTGCTGAGCAGTGTGAGGAGCCTTCCAGAACTACTTCATTCAGAAATATGGATCCTTTAACATCTGTCCTGTACAATCATATATAAGACCTTCTACGAATTATACTTTTCTTTCCAGCATAAGAGAGGAGTATTTTAATAACATAATGTAATTTAAACTACCACTATGGTTTTTTATTCGGTAAATCCATTAACTTGTTTTTAAGAAATATATGATGAACATCAACATTAAATAGAATTAAACAAATTAAAATCAAAATATAAAAAGATATATATAACTCAGTCCTAAAATGTGTTAAAGATAATAAAATGATTTCCTAAGTCTGTGCCGAAGTTGTGAGAAAATGAAATTATCATATTGATTGTCATTCATATTTATCTGCCATCAAGTGTAATATTAGGATGGGTTATTTTTTAATTCCAAGTAGTAACAATTATTTAGGTATTTCTTAAGTTCAGCTGATAGTGATATTAGAATTAAATCCATTAAATAATATATTGAAAATTTTAGTTTTGAGGTTAGTATTACGTTCCTCTCAACTCATTTTGTGATGATCATATAAGGTTTTTTTTTTTTGTTGTTTTTTTTTCAGGCCTGTATTGATGACAATCTGGAGTTAGTGGAATTCCTTGTTGAAAATGGTGCTGATGTCAATAAAGGTGACAATGAAGGATGGACTCCGCTACATGCCACTGCTTCTTGTGGATTCCTTTCCATTGCCAGGTCAGAATTAACTACTGGTGTCTCTTTTTATAACTATGTATGACGAATTCTTAAAGTTCAAGTTGCATGACTGCATTTGTTTTGAATTTTTTTCTGATTCAGTGATTGTTAGAAGGGGTTCTTCTGGGAAATATTTTATTTTGACTTAATGATTCATTTTTATTTTTATTTCTTTTTTTTTTTTTTTTTTTTTTTTTTTTTTTTTGTTAAACCTCACTAAAATAATTTTAGGTACCTGATCGAAAAAGGAGCTAATGTTGCCGCTGTTAACAATGATGGTGAACTACCTGTTGATGTGGCAGAGTCGGACGAGATGGAAGACATGCTACAACAACAAATTGAAGAATTAGGTAACTATCATATGATATAAAATAGACATCACAAAGTAAGACACTTTGAAACTAGCTCTGGGCTTTGGGTATATGGGTAGAAATGCCATATACCGGTGCTGATACCGGTTTTTTCTGTACCTGTTCTAAAATATCCTTTTGTATGGTGAAGGGTAAGTGCATTTGTGTTATTTGTCGTGCGTCAGTTGCAATACCTAAGCGTGGTAACTTAGAGAGGCATCATAAAACGGTTCATAAAAACTATGAAAAGGATTTTCCGCTACCGAGTGAATTAAGAAAACGAAAAGTAAGTGATTTGATATCTTGTTTGAAAAAAGAACAATCCATGTTCACAAGACCAGCCAAACAATCAAAAAGCTGCTACGATCGCGTCATTTAAAATATCTCATATTTTGGCGAAACACAAGAAACCATTTGAAGATGGATCGGTGGTGAAGGAAGCATTTATTGAAGCGGGTGAGACTTTATTTGGAGATTTTAAAAATAAAACAGAAATCATGTCTGCTATTAGAGAACTTCAGTTATCTCGTCCGACTGTCACAAGGCGTATTGAAGTCATGAGTCAGGACATCGCAGATAAACTAAAACATGATATCATGGAATGTACATACTTTTCTTTACAGTTCGACGAATCCATCGATATGACAGACACTGCCCAGCTGTGTATTTTTTATTCGGATGGTATTCAATGACATGTTGGCTAAGGAAGAATTTTTGACAATCATTCCTCTGAAGGGGAAGGCCCGTGGCGAAGATATATATGACGTTTTCTTCAATTTTGTAAAAAAAACTACGAGCTACCAATATATAAATTAGTGTGCATTACAACCGATGGAGCACCAGCAATGACTGGAAACAAAAACGGTTTTGTGGCATTGTGTCGAGCTAATGAAGAATTCCCTTCATTTTTTTCATTCCATTGCATTATACATCAACAAGTTTTGTGTTCAAAAGTTTTAAACACGGAGGAAATTATGGGCATTGCAACAAAAAAATTGTGAATTCCATCCGTGCACGTAGCTTGCAACGGCGGCTCTTTCAGTTGCAGTTGGAAGATAGGGAGTCAGCTGAACACACTGATTTAGTTCTTCACACGGACGTCAGGTGGTTGAGTCGCGGAAAAATTCCTAGAAAGGTTTCAAGAATTATTGCCCGAAATAACAGCTTTTCTAGACGAAAGAGGTGATGACACTCAGATTTTGAAAAACGAAAAAAAATGGCTAAATGATTTGGCATTTTTGACTGACATCACAATGCACTTAAACACCGTTAACTTGGAGCTTCAAGGTAAAGGAAAAACTATTATTGAGATGATTAGCGCAGTAAACGCATTCAAAAGTAAATTGCAACTTATGATAGATCAACTGAAAAGAAAGGATCTGAAACATTTTCCGTCTTTGAAAGCAAGGATTCCTCAGTTGAATTATGATACGTATGAGGCTGAATTATCAAATATTTTGGGACAATTCGAAATGCGTTTTTATGATTGCAGTAAATTGGAAAATATAGCATCATTTATGAGTTATCCTTTTTCATGTAAAAACATTGAGGAATTAGCTACTGAAATAGCAAGTCAGTTTAATATGAACTCATGTTCTGTTGAAAATGAGTTGGTGCAGATTATATCAGATATACATCTCAAAGCTACAGCATCTGATACAAATTTCTGGTGTTTTATATCTGAAGATAAATATCCGAATGTAAGGCAAATCGCCCTTCAACTGACGGCATTTTTCGGGTCAACTTACTTGTGCGAGTCTGCATTTTCTGAAATGAAGATAATTAAGTCAAAATATCGCAATCGACTAACTGACGATGACATATGTCATCATGCTTGAGATTAGCACTCAGTGGTTACGTACCATCTTATGAAAAGTATGCTGAGGACATGCAGTGCCACGCTTCAACATCCAAAGCCACTCCTTAGTTAAGTTTAACACCATAGTAACTCTTTTGTTTTGTAACAACAAATAAACTCGCAATTTTGAATAACTATGAGTTTTTTCATTGATATTGTAGAGAAGAACCTAACTAAACCTAACCCAAACCTTGACTAAAATAATGTACCTATATTGTGCAGAAAGCTAATATCTATATATGCTACGGTACACCCTACCTAGGTAGGTAGGGTGTATCGTGTATGTACGACAACCCTGCATCACACACACTTGCAGTCTCAGAGTCGATCGTAAGTAGTCTAAAAATATTGAGGGGATAGATCGCCGCCAGCAGTTCAAGTTTGAGCACCCATGTATTAAAGTGCTGTCCATTTCAGTGTGTCACATTGAATGCTGAGATTTGGGCACTATATTAATTTGTAAGCACTATAGTAACACTTGCTTTAATGAAATTTGTTTTTGGTTTGTTAGGTATTGATGCTGATAATGCTCGTACTGAAGAAGAAAGACTGATGTTAGCTGATGCCAAAAATTGGTTGAGTTCTGGTTATATTTGTGAAAAACCACACCCTAAGACTGGCGCCGTGGCACTTCATGTGTCTGCTGCAAAGGGATATCTGAAAGTCATGGAGTAAGATTTTGTTTCCACATAGTTAGTTTACTCAAAGAAGGTTCATTAAATTTTATCTATTTTTAATTTACTATTAACTACCTTTGAATCGTGGCCTTATATAAGAAAACAAAATTTTCTGAAATATTCGTTTTACCATTTCAAAGTGATATCAGGTTATTACCATATTTTTTCCTCAACTAAGTCTGGATTAGTTGAGACTTTTATTGTTATTATAATTATAGAAAATTTGCAATATAGTTTTATAACTGAAAAAATCAAATTAATTTTTTATTAGAAGGTAGTTCTTCGCTCTGTACATTAGAGTAAATTATATTTCAGATGTCAGTTATGTTTAATTGAATGAAGTTCTTAAGAAATTACCTAACTTATGATCATTCTTGAAAGTTTGTAAACCCACCGAATGCTTAGTACTCATGAATGGCAATAGCTAATGTGCTGTAAGGTTGCAACTACATTATATTTGTTTTCACATCCTTTAAAGGAAAACAAATTTAATGTAGTTACAACCTTACAGCACATTAAAGGATGGGTTTTAAGTAGCTTATCTCTACTGTTTATGCATTTTTATTTGCAATTTCAGCTTTATCTCTGTTTAAATGGTTGTGTAGTATCCTGATCAAGGCTGGTGCTGATGTTGATGCTCAAGATTTAGATGGTTGGACTCCACTTCATGCAGCAGCACACTGGGGGCAGAAGGAAGCCGCTGAAGTTTTGGCCGAAGCACACTGTGATATGAATATTAGGAACTGTGTTGTAAGTTGTATTTTTTATTTTAATTTTAGGATTATCATTATTTTACTAGGTTATGTTTAACTGAAATTGTTTTATTTTTGCTAGTTAAATTTTGTGTATCTTTTTATTGTTAATAAATCAACCTGAAACAAAATCATTACCTATTTTTAATTTGATTACTGATTTATGAATTTACTTGTATTGAATCTTTTATCAGGTTGCTCGGAAAGTTTTTTTTTTTTTTTTTTTTTTTTTTTTTTTTTTTTTTTTTTTTTTTTTTTTTTTTTTTTTTTTTTTTTTTTTTTTTTTTTTTTTGGTGAAATTGAAACACCTTTTTTTTAAGAGTGTATAAACATTTTAATAAAATTATGTATTCTTCAACTTATTCCAATATGTATTGCCATCGGCCAGCAGATTAATTCCACTCTCATAAAACTTGATAATTGTTGGCAAAAAACTGGTCCGAGTGATATTTGATGTCCTGATTTAAAGTGAAAGTTTTCCTGTCCAAACAATTTTGCAAAGACCAAAATAAGTAATAGTCCAGAGGTGCCAAATCTGAAGATTGAGGTGAGTGTACATCCCACTCAAGCTGTAAAAGCTTTTAGCAAGTTATCAAACTTCTATGAGATCTCACATTACCGTGGTCGATACTATACCTTTTCTATAATCAATTCTGGGTTTTTCTATTTGAGTGAATCATTCAATTTGTCCAGTAGATCGTAGTATACTTCAGAATTAAATGTGAAGTCCCATAAACAGATAGCATATCTTTTTTTTGGTGAATATTGGCCTTCAAAGTGGTTTGTGATTCTTCATCTTTTTTACTCCATGATCTCTTGCACTTAACAATTTTGTAAACAACCCATTTTTTGTCGCCAGAGATGATTCGTTTTAAAAATGAATCATTTTCTTGATGCTTAAGGAGCAAATCATAGTCATAAATGCGATGAAGCAAATTTTGTTCTGTAAGAACACATGGACCCCATATGTCAAGTTTGGAAATTAAACGAGGACGTTTCATATATATATTTCATCATGAACGGTTGATTTCAATAAATTTAACCTCTCAGCAATCTCTTTAAATTTTTATTCAGCAGCTTGCATTTATTAATTTGGTCTTCATATGCTTAAATGTGCCTTCCAGAACGTGCATCTTCAACATCGAAATCACTGGAACAAAATTTTGCAAACCAATTTTGGCATTGTTGTTCCGTCAATACGTCTTCTCCATACAGATTGCATAATTCTCACCTTTCTTGAACTGAATTTTTACCTTTTTTATTGTAAAAGAGTAAAATATACCAACCAACTATTTTATTGAAGGAGATTTAATTTTTATTTATTTTAAAGGTGAACTCCTATTAATCTTAAATTATCTTCAACATGTTCCGGAGTACATTCTTACCTCTTCTAGATAGCTGTGATTTCTTTCAAGTAGTCATTTGTGCATATCCTTACTGACCCTCACCTGACTTACTGAAGGTCAGTAAGGACATGCACAAATGACTAACTGAAAGAAATCAAAGTTTTCCTGATGATGGAGCAATGTACTCTGAAACATGTCGAAGATAATTAAAGATTAATAGGAGTTATGCCTTAAAGAGAAAGAAAGTAAAGTATAAAATGCTACTTTCGATTTTCTATCTTTGTTAAGATACCAAACAAAAACTATTGCAAAGATTTAAACAATATTTTTAACAAACAAGTCTTACTAAATATAATACAAGTCTAATATACAATGATTGTGCGGCTTAAGTTTGAAGTTTGAAGCTGTCAAAAAATACAATTAGGTCCTTTGTTGAGAAAAAACAGTAGTACTTTTTGAACTAATTATGTGTTGCTATGTTCTCCTTTGCTGAAATATT